>JAOPSE010000003.1:198586503-199836503 GCA_029449295.1 Zea luxurians
GCCATCGTCAGAACAACCGGAGAGGCAGTGGTCACATGCGAACATGAAGTCCGCATGGCACCGGGGTCATCGAGGCCAGAGAAATCCCAACCGGAGTCGGGGCCGTCCTCTTCCTCGGAACCCGCCAGTCCGAAGGTTGAGACGGCTGTCAGTCGGTCCCAGGTCGACCACATATGGTACCCTAGAAGGTTTGGATACGCCTTTACGAAGGCGCTCACCGTAGCGGGGTCGCTAGGTGGATCGAAGCTGAATCGAAAGGGTACGGGATGGAAAACGGACGGTAACTCTTAGTCGATGGACGGTGGTGAAGTCGCGTCGAGGGCGGAGCACACCGTCATCTCAGGTACGAGGGTAACGCCTAGTAGATCCTTTGCGAGGGTGCTGGCGTCATCAGTCCGCTTGGGGTTGACACGTTGCGGGGAAGTGACACCCGCCGTCGTCTCAGGTGCGAGGACATTGCCTGACATGTCCCCGGAGGGAGTGCCGGCGTCGTCGACTCACTCTAGTGCGACAGCCGACAAGGTGCCGCCTCCTGTGTGGCCATGGTTGCCCCGTCTCCGCCTCCTCCAGCGAGGACGGTGGCGGGGACGACCGGAGTGCTCCTCTTCTACCGCGGGGAGACGCTGTCGCTGAGCTCGCCGCCGCCGGGCGAGTCGAAGACCGTCGTTGTCGTCGCGCCGCGAGGGGAGGAGTACCATGTCGTAGCTACCGTCGAGGGACACGAACTCGAGACTCCCGAAGCGGAGCACTGTCCCGGGCTGAAGAGGTTGCTGAAGACTCCCCATCTGGAACTCGGCGTTCGTTAACATGCAGCAGGCCCCTACCTGGCGCGCAAACTGTCGGCGTTTCAGACCCGGGGGGTCCCTGGACCGATGAGTGAAATTGTCGCTGCGTGCCCCTGCCCAGATGGGTTGGCGCAGGATGGAACACAAGAGGTGGGGCAAGCCTTGTATTATCCTGCACTAGGGGTGCCGCTCGTAGTAGGGGTTACAAGCACGTCGCGAGAGGGAGAGAGAGAGAGGGAGCTTGTTCATTCGCTCCTTCCCCCGCGCGAACCCCCCTCCAGGATGGTCCTGGACCTCCCTTTTATAGACACAAGAAGAGGGTCTAGACGTATAATGGGGGTGTAGCTATGCGCTAACGTGTCCGACAGAGAAATGCCTAAGCCCTGTGTACATGCCAACGTGGCTGTCGGGGGAGAGCTTGAGCCCTGTACACGTGATAGCGTGGCCATCGGAGAAGCGCCTGAGCCCTGTAGGAGCATAGCTGGCAGTGCGACAAGGATCCTGCTGACGTCTCCTTGCTGCCGTAAGGGGCTGAGAGCCACCGGCGTCATGGTTGCACGCGGGGCACCATCATTACCCATCGCCGGGGTAAGCCAGATGGGACGCTGGTCTTGTTCCTTGTAGCCTGAGCTGGCTAGGGATAGGGTAATGATGTATCCCCTGTTGGCGCGGTCGGTCTAAGCCCAAGGTCGGGCGAGGCGGAGACTTCTCTTGAGGCCGAGGCCGGAATCGGACGAGGACGCGATTCCTTCTAAGACCGAGGTCGAGGCCGAGTCTAGGGGTCGGGCGAGGCGGAGACCACCTCCCGAGGCCGGAGCCTGAGGTCGGGCGAGGCGGAGCTTCCTGTTGCGCCCGAGGCCGAACTCGATGGTTGATCGTGACTTGTTGTCAGTCTTCGCCTGGGTGGTTGGCACGGCAGTTGGAGCGGGGCGAGCGGCGCTGTTTTCCCATCATATCGGACAGTAAAAAAGAGGGGCGAAGTGACTGTGGTCACTTCGGCCTGGCTGACTGAGGCGCGTGTGTCAGGATACGGCGTCAGGCATCCTGCATTGAATGCGCCTGTGAAGCGATCGGTTGGTGAGGTGGTCTGGCCAAGGTTACTTCACAACGAAGCCTGCCGGGCTTCGGGAGAGCCGAGGGGTTGCCTGCTGCCAGAGGAGGCCCTCGGGCGAGGCGTGAACTCATCTGGGACTACTGCTCCAGCCCGACGCTGGGCTCGGGCGAGGTCGCGTCCCTTGGGTAGACGAAGCCTTGACTTGAACCGTGCCCGTCAGTTGGTCTGAGGGTGTTTACCTGCCGTGATTAGGAGTGTTGGGGGTACCCCTAATTATGGTACCCGACAGAAGTGTACTTTCGCAAGTCTTACCCATCAAAATTAAAGACTCTCAAGGACATGCTGGCTTGAAGGAGTCAAGGTAAGGCTTAACCAATAATCAAGACTCTGCTTGCAAAAATGCTTACTAATAGTGGATCCTTAAAAATCCAGTTTTATTAGCAAGTTAAGTCATTACCTGAATCTAGAGTTCTTTCTACCCTAGTTCAAGCACTTGGCCTATACTAGCCATTTTCTTATCAACCCTTCTTGTTTACTGGAATGCTACGTGTAGGGCAGTGACCAAGTCTTCATGACCGAAAAGTAACGGTGATTCGAATCGATTAATACTCAGCTGAGGATCTCCAATCACATGACATATGTAGCACTTAACCCTTGCATATGTCAACTTGCCACCGGGTTTCTTAAGACCAGAACAGGTTCATGCCAACCGAGAGCACAGATACACCACCGTCCAGCCTCTTGCCACGGAGGGTACACGCTATTCTCACCATCTCTCCACTCCCATTGCGTGTTATCTTATTCTAGTATTAGTCTGCCCGAGGCAAAGCTTACCTGTGTTGAGGCATGTGACCATTTAAAGGGTCCTCGATCATCAAGCCTACATCGACAAGGTCCTTAATCGACTTAGACAGAGACACTACACCGAGACTCTCTTCTCATGCAAGTCACCCACCCGGTCTCAGCTTTATCGTTTCTAACCCAAAGTTTGGTACCTATCAAAGGTACATCTTTTCCGATGTTGAACCCATCACGGCCATGATGGATCCACCATCCAGTTTTATTTTGAAAAACATCCCCTCCCACTTGAAGCATCATCTTTTGTCAAAACAAAACATTTTGTTTTTCTAGAGCAAGACTAAGCATAAGAAAAACCTTTTCATAAAATAGGTGATCAAGGAAAGGTAGTCAATATTCCAAGGAAGGAAATGCAGTAAGTGTTTAGCACACAACTCCTATCACCTAATGCATCAAGCAAGTGAGTAAGATTTAAAATAGCAAGGAGGTGGCAAATGAACCGGGGTTCGCCTTGTGTTATAGGAGAGTCGGGCTCTGTTCCACAAATATCAAAATAAAAGCAGTTCCTGGCAGGTGGGTCTTCAGGTGGTGGTGGTGGTGTAGTTCTTTCTTCTTCTACTTCTACTTCTTCTTCGTTTTCTACATAGAACCATATATAATCATGAATGCTTATGTGATGCTTATGAAAATGCAAAGAAAATAAAAGTACATTATCTTAGGTCTTGAATATAATTTTCCTTCACAGTTCTTTAGAAAACTAGGATTTGTGGAGTTGTTATTTTAGTTCATAGGGCACGCACTACTTAGAAGTTTAGGGTTTTGGGGTTTAGATACCAAACGTTGTCCAAATCATCCCAAAATTTACCCAAGGCTTCTAAATAACATTTAAAACTTATCCAAAAAGTTTAGTGATTTTTGGAATTATTAATCAATTTCTAAAATTTCAGGAGTATAAGCTTTGGCTATTTTAAATACTACATAATTCCTTGTTTATACTAAAAATCATAAAATTATTTTTATTAAATACTATAGAAATTTAGGAGCCTAATAAAACTGGCCTCATATTTTTAACATTTCTCTAGAGTTTCTTATGGATTTCTAAAGCTTCTTGGAAAAAGAAAATGAAAAAAACTAACAGTGTTGGGCCAAAACTGGCCCAACCGGCCTAGCTCTAAGCGGTATACGGGGGCGCGCCCGCGGTAGCGCAGTAGGTTTTTCACAAAGGTCCTCACTAGAGACAAAATTAGGAACAAAGTCCTCAACCAAATTCCATGAGTCACTGACACTTTACTTCCAGCCCCTCCGAAGCTTCTTGTCTTTCAAAATGGAGTCTCTGACGTCGTTCGGTAGCACGGACGCGTTCTCCCCGTGACACTATGGCGGAGGAGAGCCCGGGCAGTCATTGGATAGCGACCAGATCAAATCTTAACCTATCCCGAGCAGTTTTTGGCATGGATTTGGCTCACAAACTCACGTAGCGACCGGACCACGCCCACGACGGAATCTTAGCTCCGCGGTACCTGCTCGGCCGATTTGAGTACCGGACACATCAAATTAAGGGCTTGGGGAGCACGAGCGAGACATGGGCAACACGACGCTCACAAGAATTGTCCTCGGACCGACTGAACTTTGTGTGGGCAGATCACGCAGCGTCAAGCTCATGTTCCAACCAAATTAGGACCTCAAAGATCAAGCAGACTTCTTGATGAGCTTCACCAATCTATAGAGATGCAAGAACACAAATTTGTAAGGGTGGAGCCATGCGCAACCGCCTGGCCACGTGAGGTTGATGTGTTGGTGAGGTGGTCACCAGACACACGCGGTGGCTTGATCAGTGGAACTGGGCACGTCCAAGGTAGGGTTTAGGTAAGCAATACTGCTAATTGAAGCTACTCACTATGGTTGATGGTCAAAGCAAGGATCACTGGGTTGGATCCTACTTTCTTCCCCCCGGTTGGTCTTTAAACAGCTAGTGAAAAGATCAAGGGGGCTGGATCCTTGATCTTACAGCAGGGATAACTATGAGCAGGAGGTGCAGTCGTGGCTCACTTACGAAGATCCACGCTGGTTCATAGAGCACAGTCATGCAGGGTGAAGTTTATCCATGTCAAAGGGAGGAGGTAAGGATAGGATGGCACTGTAGTAGATATTTGTACTGGTGATATTTCAATGATGCGCAAGTCTGAATATCCCCGCTACCATCTCATCTCAATCTTCATCTTATTCCAAAGTTAGTCACGGCAAGGAGAGTAAATATCAAGGGTAGATATTTTAGTTCTTTTAAATCTTCAACACATGACTAATCCCCCCTCCCTTCAGTCAGCCTTTTGTCCATATTTTGGTTAAGAACAGGTCAGTCATTATTAACAAAATTTGTTCCTAGATCAAGGGTCTATAAATTTATTATAAGTCTCTTGGACCTAATCCTCATAGATTACAAGTTATGGTGCCCAAAAATCAGCTGTAATACACTGGTACTATTTCACTTTTCTGAACTTCAGTCTTTAGTTGTTCATCCGATTTCTTCCTTTCTAACAGGGACAGTTTGGGCACCATTACCTCCTAAATCTATATAACATCAGGCCGAAGTTTCTTAATAAAACTTGCTCATGAATACTAGCTTTCCAGCTTTGCTTAGATCAACCTGGCACCAAGTCACATAGGACAGCCTCTAGCAAGGTCTCAAAGTTGCTCAGACAGACAGAAATTCAGAGTAGATCTACCTGATTAGAACCCATGAACCTGACAGCCCAACTTGAGCATCATTTTCCTTGATTTTTGGCACAGGATCGAGCCCATATTTCTTAAGAACATTTAATCCCCTTCTAATGGTCTCCAATTTATCTATACAGCTCATAGACATTAACCCACGAGATTGGTCACAAAAAAGATTCCCAACCTAGCTCGATATACTTCTCTATAGGTTTCAGATTACTGTGTGTGGTCTGAAATTTCAGAGTTCTATTAGCTCTGTTTTGGGGTATGTTTTCAGAAGATTTCATAGTGTTTTAGAGTTGGCTCTCTCAATTGAACTTATAACCCTATAGTAGATCTACCATTTGATGTACTATCCTAGGAAAGAATCCTCATGAATGAAGAGCTATACAACCCCAAAGATGGTCCCAAATTACTGAGTTCAGACTTAGTCATATGGTTTTCATAGGTCTTTTTTTAAAGAGGTCCAAATCTTACTATTGAACTTGTAAATCCTTGAATATGAAAGTTAGTGGGTTTGAGGTGTTCTTTCACTTTGATATCTGCACTTTGGTCCAAAAGTGTACAAAGTTTACACTTAGCCCCCTAGGGTTTAAATCTTAGGGTTTTCCAGGGTCTTTTTAGGGTTTTTGGCACTTTTAGGGTTTGGATGCCACTCAAGTCCATTAATGGTGATATCTTATGACCATTTCTAATGAGTTTTGAAGTTTTCTCTCATTTAGGCTTTATTGACACTCCTAAGCCTAGTTTAGGTTTAAGTACTCTACCCTAGGGTTTCACACATAACAAGTCACATCAGTACAACTTGTTAGAAATTTTTGCCTGGTGAATGCACTCTAAGTGTAACAAACACATGATATGCTAATGTTCATGATGTTATGCTCATGTTTTAGTGGCAGTAACACCAGGGTTGTTACATCCTTTCCCCCATAAAAGAATCTCGTCCCGAGATTAAAAGTCCTAGGGCAAGTAATGGAAAAGGAAACACGTCATATTTTTATTTCCTTATTTCTTGTACAAGGCAGGGGTTGGTATGGGGTCTACTCCTCTTTTACAATAATTGTACATATCTCATAATTTACATGAAGCTAAAAAGCCTGGAAAATTCTTTTCTAAAAAGTCTTCGGTTTCCCAAGTAGCTTCATCTTTCGTGTGTTGGTTCCATTGTATCTTATAAAGTTTGAGAGTTCTCCTTCGAGTAACCCTGTCCTTTTGATCCAGGGCTCGAACAGGATGTTCTGAATAAGTCAAGTCTGGTTCTAAGGCAACATCCGTCACCTCAACGGTTCGGTCTGGAACCTGAAGACACTTCTTCAATTGGGATACATGGAACACATTGTGCACAGCAGACAATGTTTTGGGTAGTTGGAGTCGATATGCCACTGGTCCACATTGTTCAAAAATGAGGAATGGACCAATGTATTGAGGTGCAAGTTTCCCTTTTACCCCAAAACGAGATACACCCTTCATTGGCGATACTTTTAGATATACATGATCTCTGACTTGAAAGTACAAGCGTTTGCGTCGTTTGTCTGCATAACTCTTTTGTCGAGCTTGTGCTTCTTTCAAATTATATATAATTCGTTGAACTTTGTCTTCCATTTTCTTAACCATATCAGGCCTGAAAAACCATCTTTCCCCTAGTTTAGACCAATTTAATGGAGTACGGCACCGTCGTCCATATAAAGCTTCAAAAGGTGCCATCTTGATACTTTCTTGATAACTGTTGTTATACGAAAACTCTGCCAATGGTAAACAGTCGTCCCATTTCTGCAGAAATTCTAAAACACATGCTCGCAACATGTCCTCAAGTATCTAGTTCACTCTTTCAGTCTGCCCACTGGTTTGAGGATGATAGGCCGAACTATGGAGTAGCTTAGTACCCAAAGATTTGTGGAGTTCTTCCCAGAATTTGGATACAAATTGTGGTCCACGGTCCGACATAATTGTTATCGGAATCCCGTGCAGACTGAGAATACGAGCAATGTAAAGTTCCGCATATGTGATTACTGGATAATTTACCTTAACTGGGAGGAAGTGGGCGATCTTTGTAAGTCGATCAATGATAACCCAGATGGAATCAAACCCTTTTGCTGTCCTGGGTAGTCCCACAATGAAGTCCATACTAATGTCCTCCCATTTCCAAGTTGGGATAGGTAAAGATTGTAACGGACCAGCAATTTTCATATGTATGGCATTGACACGCCTACAAGTGTCGCATCTCACACATAGCGTGCAATTTCGATTTTCATCTTTGTCCACCAATAATGTTGCTTTAGATCATGATACATCTTAGTGCTTCCGGGATGAATGGAATAGCATCTAAGATGAGCTTCATCCAAAATTTGCTGGCGGACCTCATCATTCTTGGGCACAACTATGCGGTTATTAAACCATACAATACCTTGATCATCTTTTCTGAAACAGTTTTGTCGGGGACCATAATTAGGGGTACCCTCAAGACGCCTAATTCTCAGCTGGTAACCCCCATCAGCATAAAGCTGCAGAGGCCTGATGGGTTTGATTAAGTCAGGGATCAGTCCATACGAGCGACTCGATCACGCCACGCCCGAGCCTAGCCTCGGGCGAGGGCAGCCGACCCTAAGATGACTCCGTCTCGCCTGAGGCCTCCTCTTTCACGGTAGACGCATCACCGGCTCGCCCGAGGCCCCGCCTTCGATAAGAAGTAACCCTGACTAAATCACCGCGCCAACCGACCAAGTCACCGGGGCGTTTAACGCAAAAGGTAAGACCGACGGGCGACCAGACTTCGCCAGAGGTGCCATAGGAGGCTCTGCCCGACCCAGGGCTCGGACTCGGGCTAAGGCCCCGGAAGACGGCGAACTCCGCTCCGCCCGACCCAGGGCTCGGACTCGGGCTAAGGCCCCGGAAGACGGCGAACTCCGCTCCGCCCGACCCAGGGCTCGGACTCGGGCTAAGGCCCCGGAAGACGGCGAACTCCGCTCCGCCCGACCCAGGGCTCGGACTCGGGCTAAGGCCCCGGAAGACGGCGAACTCCGCTCCGCCCGACCCAGGGCTCGGACTCGGGCTAAGGCCCCGGAAGACGGCGAACTCCGCTCCGCCCGACCCAGGGCTCGGACTCGGGCTAAGGCCCCGGAAGACGACGAACTCCGCCTCGCCCGACCCAGGGCTCGGACTCCGCCTCGGCCTCTGCCGAACGACCTCCGCCTCGCCCGACCCAGGAGTTCGGGCTCGGCCTCTGTCATGCAGGACGGACTCGACCTCGACTTCGGAGGAGCCTCCACGACGCCCGACCTAGGACACAAGACCGCCACGTCAACAGGAAGCGTCATCATCACCCTGCCCTGAGCCGACTCGGGTCGCAGAGAACAAGACCGGCGTCCCATCTGGCCAGCACCGCCAGATAGGCAATGATGGCGCCTCACTAGACCATGACGACGGCGACTCTTGACTCCCTTACGAAAGCAGGGAGACGTCAGCAAGAGCACCGCTGTTCCAACAGCTGTCCCTCCATCAAGCTCCACTGCTTCTCCAACAGCCACGACGCCACACCAACAGGGTGCCAAGATCTCTCCGGCTGCCACCTTGGCATGTACTTAGGGCGCTAGCTCTCCCTCGCTAGACACGTAGCACCTTGCTACACCCCCATTTTGTACACCTGGATCCTCTCCTTACGACTATAAAAGGAAGGACCAGGGCCTTCTTAGAGAAGGTTGGCCTCGCGGGAACGAGGGCAGGGGCAGGCGCTCTCTTGGGGCCGCTCGCTCCCCTCACCCGCGCGGACGCTTGTAACCCCCTACTGCAAGCGCACCCGACCTGGGCGCGGGGCGAACACGAAAGGCCGCGGGAATCTCCGTCTCCCTCGTCGCGACCCGGCTCCGGCCACCGACCTCTCGCTCTCTCTATTCCCCCCTTCGCGCTCGCCCACGCGCTCGACCCATCTGGGCTGGGGCACGCGGCACTCTCACTCGTCGGCTCGGGGACCCCCCGGTCTCGAAACGCCGACAGTTGGCGCGCCAGGTAGGGGCCCGCTGCATGTTGACGAGCAGTTTCCCTTCAAGCTCCAGATGGGCAGTCTCCAACGACCTCTCCAACCCGGGACGGTGCTCCGTTTCGGGAGCCTCGAGTTCATGTCTCTCGACAGCGGCTACGACATGATACTCCTTCCACCGCCACGCGACAGCGACAATGGTGGCGGACAGCCCGCCCGCCGGCGGCGGAATCGACGACGCCTTTCCCGCGTGGGGGAAGGACAACTTTCGAGCTCGCTCCGTCCTCTCCCTCGTCATCGGAGGAGGAGGCGGGGCAACCAAGGCCGAGCGGGAGGCTGCGCTCCGACAGCTGTCGAGCAAATCGACATCCCCAGTGCCCCAACGGAGGACACGCTAGGCGTCACCCTCGCGTTCGAGGCAAAGGCGAGCGCCATCCCCCCGCAGCACGTCGACTCCGAGCAGGTGGACGACGCCAGCACGCTCACGAAGGGCCTGCAGGACGTTGCCCTCGTACCCAAGACGATGGCGCGATCAGCCCCCGACGTGACTTCATCGCTCCTCGTCGACAAAAAGGTACCGACTGCTACCCATCTTTCGTCATTTCGACTCGGCCTCAACCCGCCTGGCGACCTCGCTTTGGCGGGCGCTCACATTGAGGCGAGTGCAACCTCTCTGGGGTTTCGTGGTCGGTCGCCTTGGGACCGATTGATGGGTGTCTCGACCTACGGACCCTCTGGGTCCGAGGAAGATGATGACCCCAGCATCTGCTGGGATTTCTCCGGATTTGGCAACCCTAGTGCCATGCGGGACTTCATGACCGCATGTGACTACTGCCTCTCCGACTGTTCCGACGGCAGCCGCAGCCTTGACGACAAGGACTGCGGCCCGAGCCGCGAATGTCTCCATGTCGAGCTAGGGGATCCCTCCGGAGGCGGCTGTCTCGGCATGCCGGAGGATGGTGATCCCCCTAGGCCAGCGCCTCGCGCCGACATCCCGCGGGAGCTAGCTGTGGTCCCCGTTCCGGCGGGGGGTCACGACCCACAGCTCGAGCAAGTCCGCGGGGCGCAGGCCGGGCTCGATGAGGCAGCAGGAGCGCTCGAGGCAATCCGTCAGAACATCGGGCAGGTATGGGCGAGCCAGCCCCTAGCCGGAGGAATACGTCACCTGCCCCAAGGTCTCCAGCACCGCATCGCCAACGATGCCAGGGACAGACCGCCACCCGCATCCGGCGGAACCGGTCAGGACCTGGCCGCCGCAGCGATGCTCCTCCGCGTGATGCCGGAGTCATCAACCACCGAGGGTCGGCGAATCCAGGGAGAACTCAAGCATCTCCTGGAAGGCGCTGCGGCCCGGCGGGCCGAGAGCTCTGCCTCCCGAAGGCAGGGGTACCCCTCGGAACCTCGTGCCACGACTTCCCGACTCACACGGGAAGCCTCGGTCTACACCGGGCGCACGCGCAACACCGCGCCTGCGGCCCCGGGCCACCTCGGCGACGAGCACCCTCATCGCGACCGTCGGGCCCGCCTCGACGAAAGGGTGCGCCGAGGTTATCACCCCAGGCGTGGGAGACGCTACGACAGCGGGGAAGATCGGAGTCCCTCGCCCGAACCACCCGGTCCGCAGGTCTTTAGCCGAGGCATTCGGCGGGCGCTGTTTCCGCCCCGATTCCGACCCCCGACTACTATCACAAAGTACTCGGGGGAAACGAGACCGGAATTGTGGCTTGCGGACTACCGCCTGGCCTATCAACTGGGTGGGACGGACGATGACAACCTCATCATCCGAAACCTCCCCCTGTTTCTCTCCGACACCGCTCGCGCTTGGTTGGAGCACATGCCTCCGGGGCAGATTTCCAACTGGGAAGATCTGGTCCAGGCTTTCGCCGGCAACTTCCAGAGCACGTACGTGCGCCCCAGGGAATTCCTGGGACCTCCGAAGCTGTCGGCAACAGCCGGGAGAGTCCCTTCGGGACTACATCCGGCGATTCTCGAAGCAGCGCACCGAGCTGCCCAACATCACCGACTCCGATGTCATTGGCGCGTTCCTCGCTGGCACCACCTGCCGTGACCTGGTGAGCAAGTTGGGCCGCAAGACCCCCACCAGGGCGAGCGAGCTGATGGACATCGCCACCAAGTTCGCCTCCGGCCAGGAGGCGGTTGAAGCCATCTTCCGAAAGGACAAGCAGCCCCAGGGCCACCCGTCGGAAGATGCTCCTGAGGCGTCTACTCCGCGCGGCGCCAAGAAGAAAGGCAGGAGGAAGTCGCAAGCGAAACGCGACGTTCCCGATGCAGACCTTGTCGCCGCCGTCGAGCACAAGAACCCTCGGAAGCCCCCCGGAGGTGCTAACCTCTTCGACAAGGCACTCAAGGAGACGTGCCCCTACCATCAGGGGCCCGTCAAGCACACCCTCGAGGAGTGCGTCATGCTTCGGCGCCACTTCCACAGGGCCGGGCCACCCGCAGAGGGTGGCAGGGCTCACGACGACGACAAAAGGGAGGATCGCCAAGCAGGAGAGTTCCCAGAGGTCCGCGACTGCTTCATGATCTACGGAGGGCATGCGGCGAATGCCTCGGCTCGGCATCGTAAGCAAGAGCGTCGGGAGGTCTGCTCGGTGAAGGTGGCGGCGCCAGTCTACCTAGACTGGTCCGACAAGCCCATCACCTTCGACCGGGACGACCACCCCGACCACGTGCCGAGCCCGGGGAAGTACCCGCTCGTCGTCGACCCCATCATCGGCGACGTCAGGCTCACCAAGGTCCTGATGGATGGGGGCAGCTGCCTCAACATCATCTACGTCGAGACCCTCAGGCTCCTGCGCGTTGATCTGTCATCCGTCCGAGCAGGCGCTGCGCCCTTCCACGGGATCATTCCCGGGAAGCGCGTCCAGCCCCTCGGACAGCTCGACCTCCCTGTCTGCTTCGGAACACCCTCCAACTTCCGAAGGGAGACTTTGACGTTCGAGGTGGTCGGGTTCCGAGGAACCTACCACGCAGTGTTGGGAAGGCCATGCTACGCGAAGTTCATGGCCATCCCCAACTACACCTACCTGAAGCTCAAGATGCCAGGCCCCAACGGGGTCATCACCGTCGGCCCCACGTACAAACACGCGTTCGAATGCGATGTGGAGTGCGTGGAGTACGCCGAGGCCCTCGCCGAGTCCGAGGCCCTCATCGCCGACCTGGAAAGCCTCTCCCGAGAGGTGCCGGACGTGAAGCGACATGCCGGCAACTTCGAGCCAGCGGAGACGGTTAAGGCCGTCCCTCTCGACCCCAGTGGCGACGCCTCCAAGCAGATTCGAATCGGATCCGGGCTCGACCCCTCTCGACCCCAGTGCTCGTCGACTTTCTCCGCGCAAACGCCGACGTCTTTGCGTGGAGTCCCTCGGACATGCCCGGCATACCGAGGGATGTCACCGAGCACTCGCTGGATATTCGGGCCGGGGCCCGACCGGTCAGACAGCCTCTGCGCCGATTCGACGAGGAAAGGCGCAGGGTGATAGGCGAGGAGGTCCACAAGATGATGGCAGCGAGGTTCATCAAAGAGGTATTCCATCCCGAATGGCTTGCCAACCCTGTACTTGTGAGGAAAAAAGGGGGGAAGTGGCGGATGTGTGTAGACTACACTGGTCTCAACAAAGCATGTCCGAAGGTCCCCTACCCTCTACCTCGCATCGATCAAATCGTGGACTCCACTGCAGGGTGCGAAACCCTGTCTTTCCTCGATGCCTACTCAGGGTATCATCAAATCAAGATGAAAGAGTCCGACCAGCTCGCGACTTCTTTCATCACGCCCTTCGGCATGTACTGTTATGTCACAATGCCGTTCGGTTTGAGGAACGCGGGTGCAACGTACCAGCGGTGCATGAACCATGTGTTCGGCGAACACATCGGTCGCACGGTCGAGGCCTACGTCGATGACATCGTAGTCAAGACGAGGAAAGCCTCCGACCTTCTCTCCGACCTCGAACTGACATTCCGGTGTCTCAAGGCGAAGGGCGTCAAGCTCAATCCCGAGAAGTGCGTCTTCAGGGTGCCCCGGGGCATGCTTTTGGGATTCATCATCTCCGAGCGGGGCATCGAAGCCAACCCGGAGAAGATCGCGGCCATCACAAATATGGGGCCCATCAAGGACTTAAAAGGCGTACAGAGGGTCATGGGATGCCTCGCGGCCTTGAGCCGTTTCATCTCGCGCCTCGGCGAAAGAGGCCTGCCCCTGTACCGCCTCTTAAGGAAGGCCGAGTGCTTCACTTGGACTCCCGAGGCCGAGGAAGCCCTCGGGAACCTGAAGGCGCTCCTCACCCAGGCGCCCGTCTTGGTACCCCCAGCTGATGGAGAAACCCTCTTGGTCTACGTCGCCGCAACCACTCAGGTGGTCAGCGCCGCGATCGTGGTCGAAAGGCAGGAAGAGGGGCATGCTTTGCCCATTCAGAGGCCAGTTTACTTCGTCAGCGAAGTGCTGTCCGAGACCAAGATCCGCTACCCACAAGTCCAGAAGCTGCTATATGCAGTGATCCTGACGAGGCAAAAGCTGCGACATTACTTCGAGTCCCATCCGGTGACTGTGGTGTCATCCTTCCCCCTGGGGGAGATCATCCAGTGCCGAGAAGCCTCGGGGCGGATCGCGAAGTGGGCGGTGGGAATCATGGGCGAGGCAATCTCGTTCGCCCCTCGGAAGGCCATCAAGTCCCAGGTACTGGCGGATTTCGTAGCCGAATGGGTCGATACCCAGTTGCCAACGGCTCCGATCCAACCAGAGCTCTGGACCATGTTTTTCGACGGGTCGCTGATGAAGACGGGAGCCGGCGCGGGCCTGCTCTTCGTCTCGCCCCTCGGGAAACACCTGCGCTACGTGCTCCGCCTCCATTTCCCGGCGTCCAACAATGTGGCTGAGTACGAGGCTCTGATCAACGGATTGCGAATCGCCATCGAGCTAGGGGTCCGACGCCTCGATGCACGCGGCGACTCGCAGCTCGTCATCGACCAAGTCATGAAGAACTCCCTCTGCCGCGACCCGAGGATGGAGGCCTACTGTGAGGAGGTTCGATGCCTGGAAGACAAGTTCTACGGGCTCGAGCTTAACCACATCGCCCGGCGCTACAACGAGACTGCGGACGAGCTGGCGAAGATAGCCTCGGGGCGAACGACGGTTCCCCCGGACGTCTTCTCCCGGGATCTGCACCAACCCTCCGTCAAGATAGGCGACGCGCCCGAGCCCGAGGCACCCTCGGCCTCGTCCGAGGTGACCTCGGCCCAGCCCGAGCCATCCTCGGCTCAACCCGAGGAACCCTCGGAGCCCGAGGGCGAAGCGCTGCGCATCGAGGAGGAGCAGAACGGGGTCGTGCCAGATCAAGATTGGCGAACCCCGTACCTGCAATATCTCCACCAAGGAGAACTGCCCCTCGACCGAGCCGAGGCTCGGCGGGTAGCGCGACGCGCCAAATCGTTCGTCTTGCTGGGCGATGAGAAGGAGCTCTACCACCATAGCCCCTCGGGCATCCTCCAGCGATGCATCCCCATCGCCGAAGGTCAGGAACTCCTGCGGGAAATACACTCGGGGGCTTGCGGCCATCATGCAGCACCCCGAACCCTCGTCGAGAACGCTTTCCGCCAAGGCTTCTATTGGCCGACGGCGGTGGCTGACGCCACTAGAATTGTCCGCGCCTGCGAAGGGTGCCAATTCTATGCGAAGCAGACCCGCCTGCCCGCTCAGGCTCTGCAGACGATACCCATCACCTGGCCCTTTGCTGTGTGGGGTCTGGACCTCGTCGGCCCTCTGCAGAAGGCGCCCGGGGGCTACACGCACCTGCTGGTCGCCATCGACAAATTCTCCAAGTGGATCGAGGTCCGACCCCTGAACAGCATCAGGTCCGAGCAGGCGGTGGCGTTCTTCACCAACAACATCCATCGCTTCGGGATCCTGAACTCCATCATCACCGACAACGGCACCCAGTTCACCGGCAAAAAATTCTTGGATTTTTGCGAGGATCACAACATCCGGGTAGACTGGGCCGCCGTAGCTCACCCCATGTCGAATGGGCAAGTAGAACGTGCCAATGGCATGATTCTACAGGGGCTCAAGCCTCGAATTTACAATGATCTCAACAAGTTCGGCAAGCGATGGGTGAAGGAACTCCCCTCGGTGGTCTGGAGCCTGAGGACGACGCCAAGCCGAGCCACGGGTTTCACGCCGTTCTTCCTGGTCTACGGGGCCGAGGCCGTCCTGCCCACTGACCTGGAATACGGCTCCCCGAGGACGAGGGCCTACAACGAAGAAAGCAACCAAGCTAGCCGAGAAGACTCGCTGGACCAGCTGGATGAGGCTCGGGACAGGGCCTTACTACACTCGGCGCGGTATCAGCAGTCCTTGCGACGCTACCACGCCCGAGGGGTCCGACCCCGAGACCTCCAGGTGGGCGACCTGGTGCTTCGGCTGCGGCAAGACGCCCGAGGGAGGCACAAGCTCACGCCCCCCTGGGAGGGGCCGTTCATCATCGTCAAAGTTCTGAAGCCCGGAACGTACAAGCTGGCCAACAGTCAAGGCGAGGTCTACGGCAACGCTTGGAACATCCAACAGCTACGTCGCTTCTACCCCTGAGATGTTTCCAAATTGTTCATATACCCCGCACCCACGCAAGGTTTAGTCAACAAGGAAGGGTCGGCCTCGCCTCGGCAAGGCCCGACCCTCCCTCGGGGGCTAAAAGGGGGGAAACCCCCTCTGCGTCAAAATTTTCCTCGAAAAGAAAATCTCTTTTACCAGAACATCTTTCGTGCTTTTTGACTACTTCGAAAAGTGGGTCCTGGAAACGACGGGGTACACGTAAGCAGTCAAGGCTGACCGAGCCGAGGGACTCCTACGCCTCCGGGATACGGATACCTCACTCATCACCTTCTGCGATAAGTAACTCGCGCTCGGATAAGGTGAATCCGCGGATCGAACGAGTCTTTACGTACGGAAGCTCTTCTGTCGAAGCGATTCTTCGAGCCTTCTCGACCGAGTCGGTGACAGGGCCTCATGGACTGGTAAAAGTACGCGTAAGCGGCAAGGCCGACCGAGCCGAGGGACTCCCACGCCTCCGGGATACGGATACCTCACTCATCACCTTCCGCGAGAAGCAACTCTTGCTCGCACTAACATCCCTGCTACCGACAAAAAGTCCAGATACTCGAAACAAGAGGAAAAGAGACGCAGCTTTATAACGCAGCAAGGGTGTGTGTTCCGGCCTTGACGGCCGCACAAGGCCCACGCTACAAGACGATTTGACCCTGCAGGCTCGGATCTTGACGCTGGAAGAGGGCGACGACACCCTCGGCATCGACAGCACCTTCGGCAAGGCCCGACCTAGCCTCGGACGGCGACGCGGTCCGAGGGCCTCCGCTCCGAAGGACGACGTCATCACCACGCTCGAGCAATCTCTGCCTGGGACTTCTCCGAGAACCCGGCCCGAGCGGACGGCTCGGCCGGCCACCTCCGGGGCCTCGGCCGACTGCCTTCCGAGGGCGCCAGCTCGATCCGAAGCCTCGGCTAAGCAACTCCGACGACAATCCTGCCAACAGACAACCCGGCTAGGCTCCGGCCAACCAGGTTTCATTTCCGAGCCAACTCCGCCTCTGCTCGTGCTGATATCGCTACCCCTGGCCTCGGCTCGTCGAAGAGCGGCCGAGGGGTCTCTTTAACTAAGCTAGAGGAGCCTCGGACAACAGGTCCGACCGAGCCGAGGGACTCCTACGCCTCCGGGATACGGATACCTCACTCGTCACCTTGACACGGGGCGACTCATGCTTGGTGAAGCGGTTCAGACAATCAGCAGACGAGTCTTAGTGCTCGGAAATGAGGAAAAAACACGGCTCCGCGCCGTAATTACATACATGTTCAGGCCCCGAAAGCCAAAATGAACAAAAAACCCGGCACTCGAAGTGCCATCACAAATGGAACTCCAGTTCCGTCCCCGCGGGTACGGACAACCTCCCCGCCAGGGAAGCCCGTGGAGCAACAAGCTCTGGGCAAATCACCAGCAAACGCGGGACGCCCCTAAGCACCCCAGCAGATCCTCGCTGCCATCCTCGCCGCGAATGCGAGGAGGAAGACGGAATGTTGCATCCTAGCTGGGAAGCAACAGTTCGCCTTCCCCGGCATGGCTGGAGGAAGTCTCCGCCGCGGGGCTGGAGGGCGATTGCCACCACCAGAAGCTGGAGGATGAGGTGGTCCGCCAACCCGTGCAGAAGGTGGAGCCCCGGCTCGCCTCGTTCCCCGCCCCGGCGAGGATGACGAACACCCTCAACACTGAGGGCGAGGCCGGTACCACAGCCCGGTTTGCCTTTCCCCCTCCAGGAGCTGGAGGTCACCGTCTTGGGTGATCACCAGCGGAGGGGAGCAACCGGGCTGTGTGATGAAAATCCTTGAAGCCGAACGATGGCTGAAAGGTACCAACTCCCACGGGGTTGCGTTCCTCCAACGATGGAGCGAAAAGACGGCGGTTCCCCCCATCCGGGGGCTTGGAAGATGGAGAGACACAATGCATAAGGGAGGAAGAAGACACGGTCACCCTACGAAAGGGGTCGCCCCCCTTTTAAAGGCAACTCTCCGTGCTCGCGCCCCCAACCGTCACGGGCTGAGTCTTCTCCAACACACCTCCAAAGCCCTCCCCTGCGGCGCGGGGGCTAGGACCCACCTATCATGCGGACCGGCTCCGAGCAAAAGAAGCCGAACTGCCGCGCACGACGCACGCAACCACCCAGCGGTTACAAGTAACCCTCCACTTTTGCCCGGACCAGCGGGCGAAAGGGGCAGGCGGCCATGCAGGCGGCATGCAACCGCGCCAAGTGGACGCGCCTCTCCGACTCCTGACAGGCCAGCGCGACGGCTCAAGCCCACGCGTCGTGCAACTGGCGCGCCGGGTGCTGCATGCGAACCGCTGTGCTACTCGCTCCACCACCGCACCTCCTCGATTGCGGAACCGATACCGCGATTCGAGGCGACCCAGCCCGCGACCCAGCAGCGCCAGCCTGGCGCAGCGGTCGAACGCGGTCAAAAATGGGCCGGCAGTAATGACGGTGGCAGGCGCGCGAGAGCAGCGGTCACGCCATCTGCCAAGCTCATGTCCCATCCGGAGGCAGCAAGAGAACCCCCTCTCACGGCGTGAAGACGACGCGCCCGTGACCCATTCCTCGAACGGCTCGCGCACGCGCAACGGCAACCTCGCCAACTACTCGCCCCGGCGCATTAACTCCGCGGCTCGACGGACAGCGCTACTGGCAGGAGCGGCTGGCGACGTTCCGCCTTCGCCAAAACGGCCACACCGAAAGAGGTACGCCACGACGTTCAATTTCGAATCCTTTTTCCCTTTTCCTTCTTTCTCTATCTCTTGCAACAGGGACCGGGAAAGGGGATACCCCCAAAGGGATCCTTCCCCGTGAAGGAACTAGGCTCCGAGCCTCCTTACTGATCAGGGGTTCGAAGGCTGGCCCCCCGAAGGGTTCGACAGCCGCCTCAGATCGCGTGGGCCCGACACCCACTACTGGTCAGGGGTTCGAAGGTCGGCCCCCGAAAGGTCCCACGACCGCCTCAGGCTACTCGGGCTCCGTGCCCCCTACTGATCAGGGGTTCGAAGGCTGGCCTGTCGAAGGGTTCACAGTCGCCTCAGACGCCGAGCGAGGGATGACCAGGGGTACGTTCGATACATAACCAAGGCTCGGGCTGCGCTCCCGAGGTACCCTAGGACATTTCCGAGACCAGCGGGAACGACTCTGTAACGGAATCCCATCGGAGGGAGGCAACGAGCCCTCGGACCCCGTCGCTAGGGGACCGGGTCCGGCAGATCACCCGCAGGTACTTTTGGGCGTGCCTCCGGGCCCCTAGCCGACCCCCAACGAACGGGGCACGGACGTCCACTCGGATTACCCGATTGCAGCTCACCGGAGACACCATGTTCGGTGCCCATCGAGGGTAACATGGCGCTCTCCCCCCCTCCTCCTTGCGGAAAGGCGACGTAGGGGCGTATGTAAAAAGTCGAGTCTGTCCCTGATCGTCCTCTCGCTCCGTGCGGAGGCTCGGGGGCTGCTCTCGCAAACCCGGCTCCGGCCGAACCGTTGACAGCGTCAACATACCAGCCCGAGAACTTGGGCCCCGACAGTGCACCTGGGCTACGCCCTGCTCGCATGAGGGAACCGCCAAACCAGCCGAGGCATTACGCAAGGCATTAAGACCTCGAAGGAGTGAAACCACTCCTCCGAGGCCTCGGGGGCTACACCTGGCGGGTGCGCTCGCGCGCACCCACCGGAACAATGTACCACCGAGAAAGGCTGGTCCCCTTGCAAAAAAGTGCGACGCAAGCCTCCAAGCGAGTGTTAACACTCTCTTCGAGGCTCGGGGGCTACTGTCGGGGAGCATAATTAGGGGTACCCTCAAGACGCCTAATTCTCAGCTGGTAACCCCCATCAGCATAAAGCTGCAGAGGCCTGATGGGTTTGATTAAGTCAGGGATCAGTCCATACGAGCGACTCGATCACGCCACGCCCGAGCCTAGCCTCGGGCGAGGGCAGCCGACCCTAAGATGACTCCGTCTCGCCTGAGGCCTCCTCTTTCACGGCAGACGCATCACCGGCTCGCCCGAGGCCCCGCCTTCGATAAGAAGTAACCCTGACTAAATCACCGCGCCAACCGACCAAGTCACCGGGGCGTTTAACGCAAAAGGTAAGACCGACGGGCGACCAGACTTCGCCAGAGGTGCCATAGGAGGCTCTGCCCGACCCAGGGCTCGGACTCGGGCTAAGGCCCCGGAAGACGCCGAACTCCGCTCCGCCCGACCCAGGGCTCGGACTCGGGCTAAGGCCCCGGAAGACGGCGAACTCCGCTCCGCCCGACCCAGGGCTCGGACTCGGGCTAAGGCCCCGGAAGACGGCGAACTCCGCTCCGCCCGACCCAGGGCTCGGACTCGGGCTAAGGCCCCGGAAGACGGCGAACTCCGCTCCGCCCGACCCAGGGCTCGGACTCGGGCTAAGGCCCCGGAAGACGGCGAACTCCGCTCCGCCCGACCCAGGGCTCGGACTCGGGCTAAGGCCCCGGAAGACGACGAACTCCGCCTCGCCCGACCCAGGGCTCGGACTCCGCCTCGGCCTCTGCCGAACGACCTCCGCCTCGCCCGACCCAGGAGTTCGAGCTCGGCCTCTGTCATGCAGGACGGACTCGACCTCGACTTCGGAGGAGCCTCCACGACGCCCGACCTAGGACACAAGACCGCCACGTCAACAGGAAGCGTCATCATCACCCTGCCCTGAGCCGACTCGGGTCGCAGAGAACAAGACCGGCGTCCCATCTGGCCAGCACCGCCAGATAGGCAATGATGGCGCCTCACTAGACCATGACGACGGCGACTCTTGACTCCCTTACGAAAGCAGGGAGACGTCAGCAAGAGCACCGCTGTTCCAACAGCTGTCCCTCCATCAAGCTCCACTGCTTCTCCAACAGCCACGACGCCACACCAACAGGGTGCCAAGATCTCTCCGGCTGCCACCTTGGCATGTACTTAGGGCGCTAGCTCTCCCTCGCTAGACACGTAGCACCTTGCTACACCCCCATTTTGTACACCTGGATCCTCTCCTTACGACTATAAAAGGAAGGACCAGGGCCTTCTTAGAGAAGGTTGGCCTCGCGGGAACGAGGGCAGGGGCAGGCGCTCTCTTGGGGCCGCTCGCTCCCCTCACCCGCGCGGACGCTTGTAACCCCCTACTGCAAGCGCACCCGACCTGGGCGCGGGGCGAACACGAAAGGCCGCGGGAATCTCCGTCTCCCTCGTCGCGACCCGGCTCCGGCCACCGACCTCTCGCTCTCTCTATTCCCCCCTTCGCGCTCGCCCACGCGCTCGACCCATCTGGGCTGGGGCACGCGGCACTCTCACTCGTCGGCTCGGGGACCCCCCGGTCTCGAAACGCCGACAAGTTTGCTTTACCGGCTTTCATTTTCTTATAAATGTGTTTCATACACTCATCACTTCTTTGTGCATCAATTATTCGTTGCAGAAGAATCGACTCAAGCTTCAATTGATTCAATGTTCCTTGTTGAATCATTCCTAGGTTTAACTTATCCATTTCTTGGCATAATGTGATGTCAGAGGTTTTCATTGTAAGACAATGTCAGGAAGCCTTGCGACTTAGTGCATCTGCCACCACGTTGGCCTTACCTGGGTGATAGTGAATTTCCAATTCATAATCCTTGATCAGCTCAAGCCATCTCCTCTACCTCATATTTAGTTCTGACTGGGTAAAAATGTACTTCAAGCTTTTTTGATCTATATATATATATGACAGATATTTCCCAGTAGATAATGACGCCATATTTTTGGGGAATGAACTACAGCAGCTAATTCTAAGTCATGAGTTGGATAATGTTCCTCATGCCGGCGCAACTGTCTTGAAGCATACCTATAACTCGGCCCTCTTGCATTAAAACACAGGCTAAACCACTGCCTGATGCGTCACAATACACATCAAAAGGCTTTTCAATGTCCGGTTGAGCTAATACCGGAGCAGTGGTCAATAACACCTTTAGCTGCTCGAAGGCTTCGTTGCATTTTGAGGACCAGTTAAATTTCGTATCATTCTTTAATAAACTTGTGACTGGCTTTACAAGTTTAGAGAAATTCGGAATAAATCAGCAGTAATAGCCAGCAAGTCCAAGGAAACTTCGAACTTGATGTACAGTGGTTGGTGGTTTCCACTCTAAAATATCCTTGACCTTGCTGGGATCAACCGCAATCCCCTTGACAGACAATACGTGTCCCATAAATTGAATTTCCTCCAGCCAAAACGCGCACTTGCTGAATTTAGCATATAGTTGATGTTCCCTTAAGCGCGTTAATACGATCCGTAGATGCTTGAGCATGCTCCTCTTCATTCTTGGAATATATCAAGATATCATCAATGAAGACCACTACAAATTTGTCCAACTCGGGTATGAATACCGAGTTCATCAGATATGTGAAGTGGGCAGGAGCATTTGTTAATCCGAAAGACAAAATCAGATATTCGAATAATCCATACAGCATAGCAAATGCGGTCTTGGGTATATCTTTGGGTCGGATACGGATCTGATGATAGCCCAACCTGAGGTCAATTTTGGAAAATACCCGTGCTGCGGTAAGCTGATCAAATAGAATATCAATCCAAGGAAGAGGGTACTTGTCTTTGATTGTGACCTCGTTAAGGGGTCTGTAATCCACACACATCCGAAGCGTTTGATCCTTCTTCTTGCAAAGATTGTGGGACAACCCGAAGGTGACGAACTAGGTTGGATGAATCCCTTCTCTAAGAGATCTTGTAATTGAGTCTTGAGTTATGCCAACTCATTTGGAGGCATTCGGTACGACCTTCTAGAAACAGGAGCTATATCGGGCTTCAATTCAATCACAAACTCTACATCTCTTTCTAGAGGTAATCCAGGCAGATCTTCCGGAAAGACATCTGGAAACTCACATACTACCAGAATATCTTGGATTTCTGGTATGATAGCTTCATAAACTCTGCCAAATGGTTTGGCTGGAATAGCTACAGGGATGGACAAGAGAACCTCTTCCTGGCCATAGCTCAACCTGATGGTTCTCAAATCAGTGTTGAGGATAGCTTTGTGCTGGGCTAACCAATTCATGCCCAAAATTACATCTATATCTTGGCCTTCCAGAACAATCATGTTTGTGGGAAAGTCCTATCCAGCCAATGTTACGGGCACATGGAAAGCCACTTCTTTAGTGAATATTTGTCCCCTAAGCGAATGAATTATAAACCCTTCCATTGATTCGATGCAAGGAATGCAATATTTCTCCATAAACTTCTTGCTTATAAATGTATGCGAAGCACCAGAATCAAAGAGAATAATTGCTAGGTGTTTGGCCACAAGAAACGTACCCATCATAACCGGCTCTCCCTCCGGTGTAGTGGCCACTTGTGTGTAGTAGATTCGCCCAGTCTTCTTTATATTCTTGCCCGTTGCATTATTTGCCGTATTTCCCTTGCCTTGGCTTGAACTCCCTGGGTTCAGCTGATTATTGGATTTGTTCTGCCTCGGATATGGGCAGTCCTTGATAAAATGTCCAAACTTCCCACAATTGAAGCAGCCAGTTGAAGAGCTCAGGAGGGCGGGGAAATGAGCACCAGGGGCACTCGGCTGAGTTGTTGAAGTGGGGGCAGTGGCAGGGCGGATGAAAACAGGCTGTTTGAAGGGGTAGGAGGGTGGACGAGGTGAAGAACGGTTTTGATGGAAAGGTCGGATTACCAACCTTTGTCGCTTTTCAGGCCCTTGGTTGGACCTGTCACCTCCAATTCCCTTCGATTTTCCTGGGCCTGCATGCTTAGCTTCAACTGCCAGTGCTGTGCTAACAGCCCTGCTGTAGGAGAGATCGAGGCAGGTGGCCATCTTTAGTTGTACCCGGTCATTAAGGCCTTGCATGAAGCAGTTCTTCTTTTTCAGGTCAGTATTGACCTGGTCAATTGCATACTGGGACAAATGGCTGAATTTGTTGAGATACTGCATGACTGTATCTCCTCCTTGCTTGAGTCTCATGAATTCCTCCTACTTCATGTGCAACACTCCTTCTAGAATGTAGTGCTCACAAAACACCAATTTAAATTCGTCCCATGTGACCTGATGTCCGGTAGGCTGAATGGCCACATAATTTCGCCACCAGGTGCTGGCAGGTCCTCTTAACTGTTGAGCCGTGAACAACGGCTTTTGGGCCTTCGTGCAGCGAATGAGCCCAAATTTCTGCTCAATGACCCGTACCCATTCGTCAGCTTCGAGAGGGTCTTCGGCTTTGACGAATAGTGGGGGATAGGTTTCCGAGAAATCCAAGTACGAAGTTTCACGGGGTCCCTGCGGATAAGCCCTCCCGCCTTGTTGCTAAAATTGGTGTCCCGCCATTTCACGCAGAAAGCGGGTGTTGTCAGCAGTCGCACTGACCAAGGCAGCGATAGCCTCGGCCAAAGTGGGCGGTACCAACGGTGGATTGGTTGTATCTTATTGACCATGGGATGTTCCCGTGCCGTCATGTGCACGAGTTTGGGATGGCATCTGAAGTAAAAAAATATTTGGGAAAAATGTAACATGCTGATATACACCATCACTTTACATTACTAAGATGTAATGATACAGACTCAACGTACAACATGACTTCATTACCTATTCTACATTAGTATTATTTCTAAACTATACTACTCTAGTATTTATCATCCTTAGTTGCTTCGCTGTCGGTTGTAGGGGACCGTTCGTCAGCCAGGTTCATAGAAGGAGGGGGCTTGAAAAGGTCCAATTCCCCACCAAGTGCTTCACCCGCTGTTCCATAAGGTCTGGCTCCTATTCCAACAGGGTCGGCAGGTACGTCTGGGTGCAGTCGTGAATACAAGTCATGAACTTCCTCATGTAATGTATTGCAGTACACCTGCAAGTTGTCAACAGCCGTGCTAAGCTCCTCCACACGGGCTTGAGCTTTAGCTTCCCGGTCCCAAGTAATGGAACGTGAATTGACAGCCCAATCGATTGCTAAATCCCGTTCAGCAAGCTCGTCTTGCAGATGTCGGACATCAGCTCTTAACTCATTTATACGCTGACCATCTTCTACCCACACCCTATTTTTGTGACGTAACTCCGTTCGAAGCTGCTCCACCTGGGCTTCTAGGTCTCCAATGGGATCATTGCTGCCGCTGCTGCTCTCCTCATGCCTTGGAGCCAGCTGATGCTGAGGCACGCCAATCGGTCTGGTGGACTTACGTGCGGTTTTCCTTGTGCATGGCAGCATATCTCCATAAGGGGGAAAACTTTATTAGTATAGTTTTTAACATGATGCATGCATAATTACAGAATCAACCCTAGTTGATTCACAACCTTCTATACATTGCACTCAACTACCTGGTCTTATAAGATAAGTACTTTAGAGGGTAGTAAGATAAGAATGAAAGAAATTTTCTTAGATAAGTCCTTGAAAATTCTTTTTGAAATGTCTCATAACATCTGAAAAGATGGGTTTCGCTCCGATATCAGCTATGACAGAACCTCCCAAGTCATTAGGCCCACCTACATTTGTCCTTGTCTAACGGACCTCGGACAACCCTGTAGATGCTTCTAATCACTCGACAAGTTTGGTATCTGAATCCTTTCTTTGCCAAGAGCGTTTCACCCGTCACGCAGATATTACAACACATTGGAGGAACAAATATGCGGAAGAAGTTACAACAACTTATTTTATATTAAAGTATAGAAAGAGTATTATTATAGACCTGTACTATATAAGAGTGCAGGAGTAATATTATTACAAACCTAGGAGGCAAAAACACCTCCCGCATAAAATAAAAAGATTTTAAAGGAGGACACTTCCTCCTGAGGCTTCAGTCCTGATTTTCTTCCTTTGGCACCACCTTGGAACAAAAGCAACAAAAAATTGTTGCTTCCTCACCTACAACAATATGGGTTCGAAAACCCTGAGTATGAAGTGTTCTTTTGCAAGTCTTACCCATCAAAATAAAAGACTCTCAAGGATATGCTGGCTTGAACGAGTCAAGATAAGGCATAATCAACCCTTCTTGTTTACTGGAATGCTACGTGTAGGGCAGTGACCAAGTCTTCATGTCCGAGAAGTAACGGCGATCCGAATCGATTAATACTTAGCTGAGGATCTCCAATCACACAACACATGTAGCACTTAACCCTTGCATATGTCAACTTGCCACCGGTTTCTTAAGACCAAATCAGGTTCACACCAACCGAGAGCACAGATACACCACTGTCTAGCCTCTTGCCACGGAGGGTACACGCTACTCTCGCCATCTCTCCACTCCCATTGCGTGTTACCTTATTCTGGTATTAGTCTGCCTAAGGCAAACCTTACCCATGATGAGGCATGTGACTAGTTAAAGGGTCCTCGATCATCAAACCTACATCGACAAGGTCCTTAATCGACTCAGATAGAGACACTACACCGAGACTCTCTTCTCGTGCAAGTCACCCGCCCGGTCTCAGCTTTATCATTTCAAACCCAAAGTTTGGTACCTATCAAAAATACATCGTTTCCGATGTTGAACCCATCACGGCCATGATGGATCCACCATCCAGTTTTATTTTGAAAAACATCCCCTCCCACTTGAAGCATCATCTTTTATCAAAATAAAACATTTTGTTTTTCTAGAGCAAGACTAAGCATAAGAAAAACCTTTTCATAAAACAGGTGATCAAGGAAAGGTAGTCAATATTCCAAGGAAGGAAATGCAGCAAGTGTTTAGCACACAACTCCTATCACCTAATGCATCAAGCAAGTGAGTAAGATTTAAAATAGCAAGGTGGTGGAAAATGCACCGGGGCTTGCCTTTTATTATAGGAGAGTCAGGATCTGTACCACAAATATCAAAATAAAAGCAATTCCCGGCAGGTGGGTCTTCAGGTGGTGGTGGTGGTGTAGTTCTTTCTTCTTCAACTTCTACTTCTTCTTCGTTTTCTACATAGAACCAAATATAATCATGAATGCTTATGGGATGCTTATGAAAATGCAAAGATAATAAAAGTACATTATCTTAGGTCTTGAATACAATTTTCCTTCACGGTTCTCTAGAAAACTAGGATTTGTGGAGTTATTATTTTAGTTCATAGGGCAGGCACTACTTAGAAGTTTAGGGTTTTGGGGTTTAGATACCAAACATTGTCCAAATCATACCAAACTTTACCCAAGGCTTCTAAATAACATTTAAAGCATATCCAAAAAGTTTAGTGATTTTTGGAATTATTAATCAATTTCTAAAATTCCAGGAGTATAAGTTTTGGCTCTTTTAAATACTACATAATTCCTTGTTTATACTAAAAATCATAAAATTATTTTTATTAAATACTATAGAAATTTAGGAGCCTAATAAAATTGGCCTCATATTTTTAGCATTTTTCTAGAGTTTCTTATGGATTTCTAAAGCATCTCGGAAAAAGAAAACAAAAAAAAACTAACAATGTTGGGCCAAAACTGGCCCAACCGGCCCAGCTCTAAGCGGAATACGGGGGTGCGCCCGTGGCAGCGCACTAGGTTTTTCACAAAGGTCCTCGCTAGAGCCAAAATTAGGAACGAAGCCCTCAACCAAATTCCGCGAGTCACTGACACTTTACTTCTAGCCCTCCCAAGCTTCTTGTCTTTCAAAATGGAGTCCCTGATGTCGTCCGGCGGCGCGGTCGCGTTCTCCCCGCGACACTACGGTGGAGGAGAGCCCGGGCAGTCATTGGATAGCGACTAGATCAAATCTTAACCTAACCCGAGCAGTTTTGGGCATGGATTTGGCTCACAAACTCACGAAACAGCTGGACCGCGCCCACGACGGAATCCTAGCTCCATGGTACCTGCCCGGCCGATTTGAGTACCGGACACATCAAATTAAGGGCACGGGGAGCATGAGCGAGACATGGGCAACACAACGCTCACAAGAATTATCTCGGACCGACTGAACTTTGAGTGGGTCGACATCAGGCAGTTCACGCGGCGTCCAGCTCATGTTCCGACCAAATTAGGACCACAAAGGTCAAGCGGACTTCTTGATGATCTTCACCAATCTACAGAGATGCAAGAACACAAATTCATAAGGGTGAAGCCATACCACAACCGCCTGGCCACGTGAGCTTGACGTGTTGGCGAGGTGGTCACCAGACACACGAGGTGGCTTGATCAGTGGAACTAGGCACGTCCAGGGTATGGTTTGGGGAAGCAATACCGCTAATTGAAGCTACTCACTATGGTTGATGGTCGAAGCAAGGATCACTGGGTTGGCTCCTGCTTTCTTTCCCCCCCGGTTGCTCTTTAAATAGCCAGTGAAAAGATCAAGGGGACTGGATTTTTGAACTTGCAGCAGGGATAACTATGAGCAGGAGGTGCAGT
Organism: Zea luxurians; assembly: GCA_029449295.1. NCBI lineage: Eukaryota > Viridiplantae > Streptophyta > Magnoliopsida > Poales > Poaceae > Zea > Zea luxurians. The sequence goes on from JAOPSE010000003.1 coordinate 198,614,713, forward strand.
CGTGGCTCACTCAAGAAGATCCACGCTGGTTCACAGAGCACAGTCAAGCAGGGTGAAGTTTATCCATGGCAAAGGGAGGAGGTAAGGATAGGATGGCACTTTAGTAGATATTTGTACTGGTGATATTTTAATGATGCGCAAGTCTGAATATCCCTGCTACCATCTCATCTCAATCTTCATCCTATTCCAAAGTTGGTCACGGCAAGGAGAGTAAATATCAAGGGTAGATATTTCAGTTCTTTTGAATCTTCAACACATGACTGATTCCCCCCCCTTCAGTCAGCCTTTTCTCCATATCTTGGTTAATAATAGGTCAGTCACTATTAACAGAATTTGTTCCCAGATCAAGGGTCTATAAATTTACTATAAGTCTCTTGGACCTAATCCTCATATATTACAAGTTATGGTGCCCAAAAATCAGCTGCAATACACTAGTACCATTTCACTTTTCTGAACTTCTGTCTTCAGTTGTTCATCTGATTTCTTCCTTTCTGACAGGGACAGTTTGGGCACCGTTACCTTCTAAATCTATATAACATCAGGCCAAAGTTTCTTAATAAAACTTGCTCATGAATACTAGCTTTCCAGCTTTTCTTAGATCAACCTAGCACCAAGTCAAATAGGATAGCCTTTGCAAGGTCTCAAAGTTGCTTAGACAGGCAGAAATTAAGAGCAGATTTGCCTGATTAGAACCCATGAACCAGACAGCCCAACTTGAGCATCATTTTCCTTGATTTTTGGCACAGGATCAAGCCCATATTTCTTAAGAACATTTAATCCCCTTCTAATGGTCTCCATCTACATAGCTCATAGACTTTAACCCACTAGATTGGTCACAAAAAGATTCCCAACCTAGCTCGATATACTTCTCTATAGGTTTCAGATTACTATGTGTGGTCTGAAATTTCAGAGTTCTATTAGCTCTGTTTTGGGGTATGTTTTCAGAAGATTTCATAGTGTTTTAGAGTTGGGTCTCTGAATTGAACTTATACCCCTATAGTAGCTCTACCATTTGATGTACTAACCTAGGACAGAATCCTCATGAATGAAGAGCTATGTAGCCCCAAAGATGGTCCCAAATTACTTAGTCATATGGTTTTCATGGGTCTTTTTATAAAGAGGTCCAAATCTTACTATTCAACTTGTAAATCCTTGAATATGAAAGTTAGTGGGTTTGAGGTGCTCTTTCACTTTGATATCTGCACTTAGGTCCAAAAGTGTACAAAGTTTACACATAGCCCCCTAGGGTTTAAATCTTAGGGTTTTCTAGGGTCTTTTTAGGGTTTTTGGCACTTTTAGGGTTTGGATGCCACTCAAGTCCATTAATGGTGATATCTTATGACCATTTCTAATGAGTTTTGAAGTTTTCTCTCATTTATACTTTATTGAAACTCCTAATCCTAGTTTAGAGTTAAGTACCCTACCCTAGGGTTTCACACATAACCAGTCACATCAGTACAACTTGTTTGAAACTTTTGCCTGGTGAATGCACTCTAAGTGTAACAAACACATGATATGCTAATGCTCATTATGTTATGCTCAAGTTTTAGTGGCAGTGACACCAGGGGTGTTACAGGACGTAGCTTCCGAATGCATGCAGAACATCCTGCAGCAGGTTAGGGAAGTGCCCAGTCTCGAACATTAAGGTATAATGTTCAGTGGCAGGCCATAACCCCATGTAGTGGTCCTGCTATTCTTCGTTGGCTTCCTCATTGATGTTCTCTTCTTCTTCTTCGTCGTCTTCATCATCGTCACCACAGTCATCTGGGTCGTCGCCTCCGGGAGCAGGGGCTTGGACTACTGATGCTGGCGGTACTGAAGCTGACGATCTAGCTGTGAAGGCTAGTGATTCTGCCAACAGGGTAGGTGTAGGCAGAAACTCCTCCGAGCTATGCTCCAGAATGACTCCGTTCTCCACCCGAATGCGAGGGAGATCCACAGGGATTTCCTCTACTACCACTAGGTAGACAGGAACTTTTCATGGCGGAGGGATGTAGTTGGTGTTGATCCGAGTGGTTTGGATAGTAAGAACCATCTATAAGAGAAAATGTCAACTTAGTTGATGTTTAAAGAGGTAAGGTTAATAAAATAATTTTGTAAGAACAAAATTAGCATGTTTTGAATAGACTAGGCTTTCCATTTCTAACTAATCTAACGACCTACAGTCAACATAGCTTTGATAGCACTTCTGTCACACCCGGTTCTAGGGGCAAAACCAAATGCATAACATATGTGGGCCAGGATCTATTTTCCACACATATGTTGACGTGACAAGTGTAATATATCAAAAGACAATGCAATAAAGGCGTAAAGAGAGTAGAGTAACTTTATTACATCATTTGGATCATAGTGTCTTAAACAAGCATCATAATCAAAGTACGATGGAATTAAACATGGACACTCTTCCACTGGAAGGTGACTGGCACATTGTTAAACTCAAAACTCATCAACGTCATCTGCGAAGTCTTCGTCATCACCCTCTGATCAAAATATTAGCAAGGGTGAGCTCACTTATGGTCGGGGCTCAGCAAGTGGGGAAAATTAATGAAAGTTAACAAGGTAGGCTATGGATAAGTGGTAAGCATTTTAGTTGGTCAATATTTTATTAGCAACACCTATCTTACTAATAAGTGTGTATCCCAAATATCCCAATTAATCAAAGGTATAAGATTATATCAAAAGCACTTAAGTGAAATCACTTAAGCAAACCACTGGTAGATCATCGGATCACGATTTATTTTCCATCTTTAAGTTCAATTATCATGTGAGGGTCCAGGTTGCGCTTAACCGTGAGCACAACTGACATATCAGTTTTACACTCTGCAAAGGTGGTACAACTTTACCCACAAGCCATGTATCCCATCTAGCCTGGGTTGATTGGACCCATAAACACTGCCGAGGTGAATGGCTAGGGATCCATTATGAGGCTTTTACAAAATATCCTTAGTACAGAGCCACCCGCTATGGTTTCCACGTCAGTATTGATGGCCCTCTGGGTGAGGTAACTTAGCCAAAAGTACCACCCCAAGTTAACATGAGCTGCCACCAAACCACTGCCGCCCCCTCTTGCCCATCATTCAGGTAGGGTTGCTAAGCACTAAGTCTATAGAGCTAATTACCAAAGCCAAAACCATTACAGCACTCGTGGTTGCACTGTTATCCTGGGTGGTCACTCCATGTTCCATTTAACACAAAAATGTTCTTGTTTAACCATCGGGTTAACATCATAATAAAACTTCATTTCTGGAACATAGTATCATTAAAAGAGTGACATCATATTTATCAAGTTGAGCAATAGCAAAAATTGCTAAGCAAAGCATTTATCCAGGGTAATTCAAGGAATAGGGTTGGTAATTGTAACACTATAAAAATCATCAAATAAAAATAATACAGTTAGTTTATAAATGGTATTTATGGTAATGAATTTTCTTTTAATGGCTAGTTTGGGAACACTATTTTCCTATGGGATTTCTATTTTCCTAAGGGAAAATGAACTAATTTCCCTTGGGAAAGTGAAAATCCCTTGGGAAAATATGGTTCCCAAACTAGGCCTAAGTGTTTGTTATTTATTTGCATTTGGAATGATTTTTAAATTCTCATGATTTATTTTTGGATATTTAATAGCATTTCTTCTTAAATAAAAATCTAAATAAATAATATAATAATTATTAGTCCAAAAATAAATATTTTATATAAAAATAATTTTGGTTTAAACATTATGAATTTTAGGGTTATTTAAAATTATATTTTGAAATTATAAAAGAATTAGAAAAGAAATAAAAGAAGAAAAACCTAACTAAACCATAACCCTAAAGCCCACTAGGGGCCTAACAAGGATCAGCCGCGCGCGCCCCTGCCTCCACCCTGGTCTCCAAGCTGCCGCCGCCCCTCATCCCCTTCCCCCTCCTCTCTCTCACAGACGCCCCAGCCCCACCCTGCTTTCTCTCTCCCTGCCTCGCTTCCCTTCCCCAACCCGACCGCGCCCAGCGCAGCCGCCCCTGCGCGCCCGACGACCGACCAACCGCCGCTAGGGACCAACGCGCCACCCCGCGCCCAGCCGCACGACCCCACGCCATGTCCAGCCGACCTTCCCCGAGCAGCGCCCAGGAGCCCAAGCGCCGCACTAGGCCGCCGACCGCGCACCGCGACGCCCAGGCCGACCGTGCCCGATGCCCTCCCCCGCGCCTGACACCAACCCCGACCGCCTCACACAAGGACCGACCGCGCCACCCGTGCCCCGCGCCGTCCGTCTTCATGGAGCTTCAATGCAGCCGTTATTCTCCTTCCCATTACCTCCCTCTCTTGATGGACGCCATTGATGATCGCCTTGAAGCACCCGGCGCCCTCTCATCTCCTCTTTCCCTCTCCTCTCTCCCTCCCTATAAAATCCGGGACTCCCTTCCTCTCTTCCTCCCCGAGCTCCTCTCTCCCTTCTCCCTACCCGAGCTCGCCCCTCTCTCTCTCTCACTCTCTTGCTCATCGCCGAACGCCGTCGCCGGTGCTCGCCGTCCATGCAGCGCCCCGGCCGGACCTCACGCCCGTCCCTTGCAACCCGACGCCGAGACCGTTCGCACCCGTTCCCTTGCTGTGACACCTCCCTATCGAGCTACGTTCATCCCTGCGCATGAGCGAGAACCCAAGGTTGAAGACAACCCCAAAATGTTGATTTATTTTCTAAAGCATGTTTTAATTTATGGATCTTGTGAATTATCGTTGTAATATTGAGATGATGTGATTTGGCGATTCACGCGTAAGATTTTAGAGATTTCGATGTATGCGTATAGCCAAAATCGAACCCCGCGACAATGCTTCGAATGTGTGTATGATTTTATAATTTTAAAATGAATATGGCCACTATTCACTACAGCGGTGATTTTCATACTAGAAAACATTTACAAATTTAATTATACTTTAGTGTGTGTGGAACGATAATTGTTAGTAGTATTTTAAGTGTAAACTTATTTGCATGAAGAAACAAAAGAAATACTAAGCCATGTATTTTGTGGTCAAATGAAGATATATATTTTACTATTCATGATAAATGCATTCATAAGTATAGCACTTAATTACTTAGAATTAGTAAGATATTTATCTATGTCATAATAACCATGAATATGTTATTAAAAGTCCTATTTAGTAATTTACAATTAATTCTTAGTATATTAATGTCAGAAGAATTATAAATAAATAATTTTTAGTTATACGTATAAATTCTATTTAGAAAAGAAAGGAGAAAACCGAAAGAGTATAATTTATAATAATGTTAAAATGACTTAATTAGGCGCTCATACTTTTCTAATAAAGAAATTGATAGTATGTTGGTAAACATAGGTTTCTTACTAAAGAATTAAATAACTTGTTTCTAGTTTAAAATGACCTTTTAATATATATCATATTTAACAAGGTTCGTTATAAATGTTTAAGTAGAGCCGTATTAAATAGAAACTTAAAAGAATATGTAGACCATATGTTTCTTAATAAAAATAGAAGATAAATATATGTCCAATTAATAGATTATTTATATTTTCTTAATTAAAAGATAACAAGGGCCATTGCTTTTATAAACTAAAATTATAGTTTATACATAATTTCCTTTCTAATGAATTAGATCATTTGTTCCTAATATAGAATTAAAGATAATTAATATATTAATTATCCTTTATAATAATTTATTTATCAAACCTATAGTCAATTTGTTCTTAACTAGATTTATAGCATGATTAATGATTTCATAGAATTTAGTCCATATTATATACGAATCACTTAGCTTTTCTTAAAGGATAAAATAAAGTAATAAGAGTTTAAGTTCTTTTATAACTGAAAATGTTAATGTATATATTGACTTTGAATGTAGTTTCTTAATAATAGGCTATGCATTTTCCTAATCAAAGTAAGACAATTAATGGTTTCTTTCTTTTACACAACAATCCACTTAAGGGACTATATCCTAGCTTTTCATAAAATAGGTGTTTAATAATAATGATCTTTCACATAAAACCTATTTAGACTTATATCTTAGTTTATATAAGTTTATGTTTAACAATTAATTATAGTACGTTCCATAATGCTTCTAAAATTAATAACGTGTTTTGTAGCCCATTAACCTTAGATATATAATTTATATCTTTTCTAAAAGGTTAAAAAGGTTTATTATTGTTATAACATGTTTTATCATCTTATAAACCCTTAATCTTAGACATATCACGTATGACGTTTTATAAAAGATTAAATTGGTGAACCTAATATTTGTATATTTTAATTAAGATATTTTTAAGCTCATGTCTTGTTTTATAAAGTATAGATCACACATTTTGAAAAGAATACCTTCTTATTATAACTATTACTTGCAATGTTTTTGAAAAGCGAATGCTCTTTTCGTTAGGCTTTCTTTTAGCTTTACGTATGGTGAATATTGTATGTTATTGAGTGGTGTTTGTTCTTCTTGTTTGTTTGTGTGATATTCAGTGGTTGATCTAGTAGTTAAGAATCAAGATCTATTCCGATCCGTGGAAGAAACTCAAGTTTTCTATAAGCAAGGCAAGTGGACTTCTCACTCTACATACTCTGTTTGATCCCAAACAATACATTTAATAAAGTTTATTCTTGGATATATATGCATAATTTGATGGGTTGCCTATTTAGATACACCTAACCTTTCCAACCTTACTCCTTGTTTAAACCGGGATTATGATCTAATCAGGTAGCTATGCTATTGCTACAACTTTAAATTTATGTAGTCACTCCTGTATGATACTAATGTTCCAAATGGTAAGTTTACATTATTGTTGTTAACCCAATGGTTAAACAAGATTATTGCGTATTAATTCGAACATGGAGTGACCACCTGGGAAAACAGTGCTACCCTAAGAACTATCATGGCTCTGGTCTTGGCTAAATAACTAGGCAAGTCTTATGTTGGGTGCTGGTCGTGGTCGACCGAAATGAGGGCATCTAGAAAGCGCTTATATTCCGGCTTAGGCAGATCGGATACGGGCATAGCTCCCAAAGGTTTACCCTGCAGACTGGTCTATAAGTTGGTTACGTTAGGTGTGCTTTATGCAGTTTGACCATTTCCAGCATTTGCGTAATGAGGACTATAGGGAGAAGCCTTGTAGTGAGACCCTAGCCATTCACCTCGGAAGTGAATACGGGTCTAGCTGACTCGGGCTAGAAGGGAATCGCGACTCATGGGTAAAGATGTGCCACCTCTGCAGAGTGTAAAACTGATATATCAGCCGTGCTCACGGTTAAGAGCAGCCTGGACTCCTCACATGATAATTGAACTTGAAGATGGAAATAAATCAAGATCTGATGATCTGCCAATGGTTTGCTTAAGTGGTTTCACTTAAGTGTTTTTGATATACTCTTATACCTTTATTTAATGGGAATACTTGGGATACACACTTATTAGTAAGACAGGTATTGTTAATAAAATGTTGACCAACTAAAATGCTAGGGACAAATATTTACTAAGGAGGTAGTCTTCCATGTGCCAGTAACATTGGCTGAACGGGAATTTCCCACCAACATGATTGTTTTAAAAAGCCAAGATATAGACGTAATCCAGGGCATGAATTGGATAGCCCAGCATAAAGCTATCATCAACACTGACTTAAGGACCATCAGGTTGAGTCATGACCATGAAAAAGTTCTCTTGTCCATCCCTGTAGCTAATCTAGCTAAACCATTTGGACGGGTCTATGAAGCGGTCGTGCCAAAACTCAAAGATATTTTGGTAGTATGTGAATTCCTGGATGTCATTCCTGAAGATCTACCTGGATTGCCTCCAAAAAGAGATGTAGAGTTTGTGATTGAACTGAAGCCTGGTACAGCTCCCATTTCTAGAAGGTCGTACCGGATGCCACCGAATGAGTTGGAAGAACTCAAGACTCAATTACAAGATCTACTGGAGAAGGGATTTATTAGACCCAGTTGATCACCCTAGGGATGTCCTGCAATTTTCGACAAGAAGGATCAAACACTTCGAATGTGCGTGGACTACAGACCCCTTAATGAGCTCACTATCAAGAACAAGTACCCTCTACCCCGGATCGATATCTTATTCGACCAGCTTACTAGAGCCCGGGTATTCTCCAAGATTGACCTCAGATCAGGGTACCACCAGATCCGTATTCGACCTGAAGATATACCAAAGACTGCATTTACTATGCGGTATGAATTATTTGAATATTTGGTATGTCCTTCGGATTGATAAATGCTCCAGCCCACTTCACGTATCTAATGAACTCGGAGTTTATGCCCGAGCTAGATAAATTCATGGTGGTCTTCATTGATGATATCTTGATCTATTCTAATAATGAAGAGGAGCATGCTAAACATTTATGGATCGTATTAACGCGCTTAAGGGAACACCAATTATATGCTAAATTTAGTAAATGCGCGTTTTGGTTGGAGGAAATCCAATTTTTGGGACATATATTGTCTGCAAATGGGATTGCGGTTGATCCCAGCAAGGTCAAGGATATTCTAGAGTGGAAACCACCAACCACTGTACATCAAGTCCGAAGTTTCCTTGGGCTGGCTGGCTATTACTGCAGATTTATTCTAGATTTCTCCAAGATTGTGAAGCCAATCACAAGTTTGAAGAATGATACAAAATTTAACTGGTCCTCAAGATGCAACGAAGCCTTCGAGCAGCTGAAGGTATTATTGACCACTGCTCTGGTATTGGCTCAACCGGACATTGAAAAACCTTTTGATGTGTACTATGACGCATCAAGTAGTGGTCTCGGATGTGTCTTAATGCAAGAGGGCCGAGTTATAGCATATGCTTCAAGACAGTTGCGCCAGCATTAGGAGCATTATCCAACTCATGACTTGGAATTAGCTACTATGGTTCATGCCCTTAAAATATGGCATCATTATCTGCTGGGAAATATTTGCCATATATATACAGATCATAAAAGTGTGAAGTATATTTTTATCCAGTCAGAACTAAACATGAGGCAGAGAAGATGGCTTGAGCTAATTAAGGATTATGAATTAGAAATACACTACCACCGAGGAAAAGCCAATGTGGTGGCAGATGCACTAAGTCGCAAGGCTTTCTGCCATTGTCTAACAGTAAGGACTCCGGACACCACATTATGTCAAGAAATGTAGAAATTAAACCTGGGAATGATACAACATGGAACCTTGAACCAATTGAAGCTTGAGTCGATTCTTCTACAAAGAATCATTGATGCCCAAAGGAATGATAAGGGTATGAAACATATTCTTGAGAAAATAGAAGCCAGCAAAGCTAATTGCTTCAGGAAGGATGATCAAGGCATTGTATGGTTTAAAAATCACATAGTTGTGCCTAAAAATGATGAAGTCCACCAGCAAATTTTGGATGAAGCTCATCTTAGTCGATATTCCATTCATCCCGGAAGCACTAAGATGTATCAAGATTTAAAGCAACATTATCGGTGGACAAAAATGAAGATCGAGATTGCACGCTACATGGCGAGATGTGACACCTGTAGACAGGTCAAAGCCATACATATGAACACTGCTGGTCCACTGCAATCTTTGCCTATCCCAACTTGGAAATGGGAGGACATTAGCATGGACTTCATTGTGGGATTACCCAGGATAGCTAAAGGTTTTGACTCTATCTGGGTTATAGTTGATCGACTTACAAAAATAACACATTTGAGGATTTGCAAGTCAAATTGTGGGATTTGGGTTTATTTGCAAAAAGCACCACCTAAACCATATAGGCCTAAGTCTGAAATTCAGTGAACTTGGAGCATCTTTGGAGCCTTATATATTTTAATCCATAAAGAATTTGCCCTATGTCAATACATCAAGATTATAGAGCTACTATAGGAGCATAACTTTGCTTAAGTGATTAAACCTTGGTGTCATACAAAACTTGGAGACAAATAGACCTAAAGTCTGGCTGTCAGTAAATTCAGAATCTGAACTTTTACTGACAGTGACTTGGGATCAACTTTGGGAGCTCTTTTGAAGATAATCCAATGAGTGTTTGAGTATGGTTACTATAGCAAGATTGTAGCTGGATTATAGGGCTAGAACTTTGTTACGAGTGGATTAACAAGTTCTCACATGAAAATTGGAGATCTAGGTGCTTCCTTTCGCTCTGTCAGGCGCTTTGAATAGGGATTCCAATGGTACAATAACTGAAGAAGATCCTCGGTGCAGTGCACCTTGCCACCGACGACCCCCGCGCCTGGATTCGCACCACCAAGGTGATTCGTGCTCACTGATGCCTGGATAATGCTTCGGGGTGAGAAGATCTTTGCCGCGGATGAGACTCAGGGCTGGCCGCCGTACCCCTTGCCTTACAGCCGGTCTAGATAAGTTCGCTGGAGATGGGCGCCTACCGATCGGGCGCCACGTGCCTTGAAGCTTCACCACGTCACCGTAACCTGCTTTAGATAGCTGCTTCATCGCTGGTAAGCCTGCCACGGTGAAAGTCACGCATCTCTTGCGCTAGTGCTCTTCCCTCTCTCCGGCCGCTAGCACGCCATGCCCAAATTAGGAGCCACTGCCCTCGGGTCCTATAAATTGAGTGTGCCATCAGCTCTGCTAGGTAATCACACACCCAAAGCACCAGCCCGTGCCTCAGATTATCCACTAGAGCGCTTCAATTTGGGATTTCCCCAAATTAGTCAAGAACACCGCCGTGTGAGTGCTCACCGCGGCTTGCTCGCTACAGGTCCGTTCACGACCTCCTCATTCTCGTTTCCACATCCCTGTGTGCTGTAGATGCTTATCAACCCGGCCAATTGAACTAGACCACGCTAGATCACCGGGAACACCATGGATTATCCTTGGTGTGCGCCATCCTCGTGGACAGAGAGTTCTTGACCTAGAACTGTGCAATTAGTTGAGGGATTCTTGTTGCCGGGTTTAGAATTAGCGGTCAAGCAAAGAAGAAGCATAGCCGTTGCGTTTTCCGGCCGGTCAAGGCTCGCTGGAGCTACTGCTTCGCCGTCCGCGATCGGGGACATCAATTCACGAAGGATTAGAAAGTGAGGGGCCTCGGCGCAAAGTGTCAATGACACATTGGAATAGTGCACATGACTCTTTACGGGGTTTTCAAATCACCAGGGTCCCCTGTGTAAATCTGGCAACACGGGCGCGCGCGCAGGCGCGTTCTGCCTGTAGTGGGCTGGCTCGGGCTAAATTGGGCCCACTACTGTTTATGCCTTTCCCTTTTCTTTTTCTGCCAGACTTAGGAAATCCATAGAAAATTATAGAAAAATGAGAAAAATATCAAACCAATTTTGTTGGACTCCTAAATTTCTCTAGTATTTAATAAAAATAGTTCCAAGATTTTTAGTCCCAACAATGAATTACGTAGTATTTAAGAAGGCCAAAACCTATACTTTTAGAATTTTAGAAATTATTTAAAAACTCCAAAAATCACCAAACTTTTTGGATAAGCCTCATGTGATATTTAAATCCCACGAGTGAAGTTTGACTTGATTTTGACATTGTTTGATTCCTAAATCCAAAACCCTAGTCTCCAAGGTAGTATTTGCCTTATGAAAATGAGATACTGACTCCGAAAACCCTACTTTTCCCTGGTACACCGTGAAGGAAAGTTGTATTCAAGATACAACTAGGTGTATCTTTATTATTCATTGCATTTTCATAAGCATTACATGAGCATTCATGGTTATATATGGCTATGCATAGAGAACGAGGATGAAATAACTGTTGAAGAGGAAGAGACTACTCCATCGACAATCCACCTGCCAGGAACTATTTTTCCTTTGACATCTATGGAACAGAGCCCGCTCTCCTATAACCCAAGGCAAGCCCCGATGCATTTACCACCTCCTTGCTGTTTTAAACTCTTTATCACTTGAATGATGCATTAGGTGATAGGAGTTGGGTGTTAAACCAAATGCTGCATGTCCTTCCTTGAAACTGTTTACCATTATTTGGTTACCTGTTTTATTAAAATATTTTCTGATGCTTAGTCCTGCTTTGGAGAAACAAATGTTTTGTTGTAAAAAAAAGGTGATGCTGCATAGTGGATGGGATGTTTTCGAAAATAAAACTTGATGGTGGATTCATCATGGCCATGATGGGTTCAACATCGGAAAAAATGTACATTTGTCAGGTACCAAACTTTGGGTTGAAATGATAAAGCTGAGACCGGGCGGGTGACTTGCACGAGAAGAGAGTCTCGGTGTAGTGTCTCCGTCTGAGTCGATTAAGGACCTTGTCGATGTAGGCCTGATGACCGAGGACCCCTTAACTGGTCACATGCCTCGTCATAGGTAAGCTTTGCCTCCGGCAGACTAATACTAGAAAGGCCAACACACAATGGGAGTGGAGAGATGGCGAGAGTAGCATGTACCCTCCGTGGTAAGAGGCTGGACGGTGGTGTATCTGTGCTCTCGGTTGGCATGAACCCGTCTGGTCTTAAGAAACCCAGTGGCGAGTTGACATATGCAAGGGTTAAGTGCTACATATGTCGTGTGATTGGAGATCCTCAGCTGAGTATTAATCGATTCGGATCTTTGTTACTTCTAGGACATGAAGACTTGGTCACTGACTTACACATAGCATTCCAGTGAACAAGAGGGGTTGATAAAAGGATGGCTAGTATAGACAAAGTGCTTGATCTAGGGTAGAAAGAAGTCTAGTGAAAGCTAATGACTTAACATGCTAATAAAACTGGATTTTTAAGGATCCACTATTAGTAAGCATTTTTGTAAATAGAGTCTTGATTCTTGATTAAGCCTTACCTTGACTCCCTTAAGCCAGCATATCCTTGAGAATCTTTTATTTTGATGGGTAAGACTTGCGAAAGTACACTCCGTACACACGGTTTTCGAACCCATGTTGTTGTAGGTGAGGAAACAGCAGACTTTTGTTGTTTTTGCACTAAGGTGGTGCCCAAAGAAGAACCTCAACAGTGAAGCTGTGGGAGGATGTTGGCCTCCCATGTGAAAAACAATATACTTTTATGCGGGAGGGGTTTTTGCCTCCCAAGTTTGTAATAATAATACTTATGCACTCTTATGAACTGGTGATGTAATAATAACACTCTTTTTATATTTTAATGAATGTAAATTAAGTTATTGTAATTTGCTTCCACTTATTCGTTCCTCCGATGTGTTGTAATATCTGCGTGACGGGTGAAGCGCTCTTGGGCGAGGAAAAAAGATACAGATATGCACTCTTATGACCTGGTGATGTAATAATAACACTCTTTCTATATTTTAATGAATGTAAATTAAGTTATTGTAATTCGCTTCCACTTATTCGTTCCTCCGATGTGATGTAATATCTACGTGACGGGTGAAGCGCTCTTGGGCGAGGAAAAAAGATACAGATACCGAACTTGTCAAGTGATTACGTGCATCTACAGGGTTGCCCAAGGTCCATTGGACAAGGACAACTGTAGGTGGGCCTAATAATTTGGGAGGTTCCGTCATAGAAAACCCCTCGGCTTCCACATGAAAACGACAAAGCTCAGTCGAGGAAACATATCTTACAAAGTGATCTTGCCCAAATACGTGAAGATTTGGAGCCTATGTGCGCTGCAACAGGAGCAGAAGCGAAGTGCCACGTGCTCGACCGCGGCTAACGCGCCGGTGCACGCTTGACCACGCGCCCGCACTAGAACACGCCCGACCATGCGCCCGCGCCAAGCCACGCCTGACGCCTATAAGAGCCCACACGGCCTCGGCCATACTCCCTCGCATGCCCTCACTCCCGCCCGAGCCGGAGATCACCGGAGTTCGCCACAGAAAGCGAGCCCCACCAGCCGCCACCACCGCCAGAGCATGGCCACCATGGCTAGACCCTTTCCTGGCCACCTCCACTCTGTGACACCCCAGGTGTCAATTTTGCGTTATGTCAGGAGATTTATCCTAATCTCGGATGCTCAGTGAAAATTCTATTTCTCGATCGTGCCTATCTCTGTCTATCAGGCTTTCTCATGGAAGTTCACCGAATTCAGAGTTAATCGATTGCGAGAAACAGCCAATTTCGGAGCGTGTTAAAACTTTTAATTCTCAGAACTCATGTAGACTCGAAGATCATTCTCGAATTTTAAATCTCATCTGAAGCTCTTTAAATCAAACTCTCGACGACTATTATCTGACCTGAGCCCGAGTCTAATTCCTCGCACCCCGATCGATGTCCGACTATTTTGATCTGAGTCCGTACTCTCACACGGAGTACTCAGTACGTCGTCCTCTAATTATTTCTTAATCGACTTGGCCGAATATCTCTATGTCCAAACCGAATTCAGAACCCCGTATCAACAGCGATTTTAAAATATCACGATTCGCCTTCTCCGAATAAAAATCCAAAGTCGATAAAAAGTTTGAGAAAAGCACATGTCTCTAAAATAGTGCGCGACAAAATTTCAAAGCAGAATCTCCAATGGGTTGTCCTCAAATAAATTCCTATCCGACTCGGCTTAATACCTCTGCGTCTGATCTGAAATTCGAAAATCAACACCGCCAATGATTTTATTAAGCCGACCCGATTGATCTCGATCACGAATCCAAAACCAATCGGTCTCTATTCATTTTGTTCCTAATTGGGTGCGGGAAATTATATTTTTTTCCGAGCGACGTTAAACAAATCAAATTCTTCGTACGGATAATCTGTCGTTCTGTCCAACCGAGCACCAGCTCGCTCTGTTTTTACATAGACGGCTTCCGCGAGAGCATTTTTATTTCAGAAAATAAATTAGCGCAGCCCGATAACGTGTTTGGGCCAGCCCAACCCAGCCCATTTGGCCCACTAAGGAAACCCTAACCCTAGCCATCTTCTATAAATAGGGGTGCTCACTTGGAAATTTTCCACTCCCACCCCTCAAAAATTTCCAGCCGCCACTCTCTTCTTCCTCCTCTCCCACACGCACAGCCCTCTTCTCTCCTGTTCATGGCGCAGAGAAGCTCTCTGCCGAGCTGCTCACATGGCACCACCCTTCCCTGCCCTAGGTGCGGGCGAGCTCCCTCCCCTGCTGCTGCTCGCCCTTCCTCCCTCCTCTGCGCCAGCCTGCTCCAACCGCTTCTTCCTCCCTCCGCTGTCCATGGCGTGCAGCAAGCTGGGAGCGCAGCTCCTTCCATGGCGCCAAGCAGCAGCACCCTTTTTCCCCAGCCGGCTCCCCCTTCCTCCCTGCGCCTAGCTCTTCTTTCTACTGCGCAGCAGCACCCTCGCCATGGGCGCCAGCAGCATGGATGCCGAGCCCCTTTCTTCTACCTCTGTCCGCGCCCAGCAGCATCCCTGCGCAGCGCCGCTGCTCCATCTCCTCCCCATCTTCCCCACCAAACAGCACCCGCAGCGAGTCGCCGTCGTCCATGGCGAGCAGCCTCCCCCGACGCGCAGGAGCCCTTCTTCCTCCCAAGGACAGTGCCCCTATTTCCCTCTCCCGGCAGCGCAGCGCCTCGCAACCTAGTTTTCCCCGCAGCCCCACAACAGCGACGCGCCGTAGGTGTTCGACAAAATGCGCAGCAAGCTGCGCGCTGCAGCAGCACGCCGTGATGCCGCCGTGTGTTCGCTGTTTTGCGCAGCCCCATCCGCGACGCCGTCGAAACCCTTGGTGAGCAAAACCCTCGCTGCCATTGCTGCTATTATATATATTTTTTTTGTTTTGTGCTCGGTAAAACTGTTGAGCGGTTGTGTGTGTCTAATCGCAGCTAGTCGTCAATGCCATTCGTCGCGCACGCGTGTTCGATACAAGACCGGTCGGGTGCACCACGTGCTTGCACAACTCAAATCCGATCCCGTTCAGGTTGATTGATTTATAATAATACATGTGCTTTGGTTGATGTCGGGCAATGCATGTATATATGTGGATGTGTGTAATATGTTTCGGTACTACGCATTGGTAGGATCACGTTTGCGATTGGAGAACGAGAGGTTGTTGATGTGTGCGATTTGTAGTTTGTCGAATTACGTTTTGGTCGATGTGGTGTAAATTGGTGTTTGAGTATATGTGGGTATAAAATGTTTTGGTGAGATGCAGTGGCAAGGTCACATTCACGTTTTGGTAAACAAACTTGTCGTGCTTGTTTTATGTGATGAGTAGGTCTGAAAATACAAGTTATGTGAAGATTTAATTAGTACACGTATGTGTGGGTGTGCCGTGGTGTATTGTAGTAGTGGTGGCGTAAGATAATTGATTGAGGTGCGCGGGTATATGCCGTAATGTGGTTATACTCGCGACGAGGAAAGATGTATGTATTGTGTAACACGACGTTTAGGTCGCTATTATATAATCGCATAAAGGATGCTAGTGATGGTTGTGTGATTGAGGAGGGATGTAGTGGCAAGCGAGAAGTAAGTTTAATTTTTCAACGGTTAGTGGATAGTATCTGTCGGTATTGTCATGATTTTTGTTGTATGACCGATCGATGCTTAGCTTTATAAATTATTGCATTCCATGCCCACTGGATAAAGAAATGTCTAGTTGATCGAGTAAGAGTCCTATATGAACGTAATCGCAGCCCAATAATTATTGGAGGCGAGTAGCGTTCGTAAGTCGATCCTTGTTAGAATCGAAGAACAATCCGATAACATATGCACATAAGTGCCTTAGGTCCTTCAGTAGCAAATGTAAGACTTATGGAGTTTTACGTCGTATGTAGATGCCTCTATGTTAGACCCCAACAACATGCTATCTTAGGTGACTGATGTGTTAACTAAATTAAGTTGAGAAATGGTTAAGAAAAGCTGACTAATCTGCTCCAACCCATGTTTTTGAGTTGCAATGTCTGAAATGGTTCGCTAAGTCGTCTGCGGTAATTAGCCAACTCATGTTAAACAGGAGTCGATTTCGTTAAGTGTTTGTTATATATATATATGTTGTGCCTCGGATTGCGATAGTAATAGGCAAGCCGACGTGTATGCTGTCAAGCGGACCGTGTCGTTGCTCTAGTCAGCCAAATTGTTCGATGGCTTGGGTTAAGCTCGTAGTCATGGTGAATTGCTTTTAAAGTCTAAATGCGTATGATTATGGTCGTGGATGAAGATTAGTAGTGCTCATGGGAGGTCTAAGTTAAAATGCAAATTATTGGGTGAAAAGCGCTTCGATGTTGATTATCGTGGAAAACGCGTGGTTAATTGAGTATGGTAAATCTAGAGCACGAAATGACTTGGATAAAATTTATGAGTCAACTTGATGGTCCTAATTTGACTAATTTAACTCTAATCAATGGTGAAGTGTTAGAATAATTCAAGTCTCTAGAACACGACTAATTCTTGAATTATATAGGAGCTGAAATTTATTGATTGTTGTTTTGGACTGCACGCGCTGTTTTAGTTGTGTTGTATGTTTGATGAACTAAATTGTGTTTTCTGTAGATATGTGCTATAGAAAAGTGGTAGATAACTTTATTATCTTGTTGGTGTTAAAATTTGACAGCCATAGGTCTGACAGTTTAGGGATTATGCTTTTTACAAATTCAGTGACTGAATCTGTCCAATTTCTGTACAGATTTCAGAAACTGTACTGGTTGCTTAAGTTAATGTTTGAATCAGTCCTTGTAGATTATAACAAAGTTGTAGATGCTTTTCTGATCTTGCTTGTGTTAAAATTTCATAACTAAAGGCCTGACGGTTTAAGAGTTATGAATTTTACAACTTGGTTGCTGTGTTCTGTCCACTGTCAGAACAGATTTCGAAAACTGTAATGTTTGGTTTGATTAAACCTGGAATCACTTTTTGGTGATTATAGAAGTTATGTAGTACTTTTGCCAAGCTTTCCAAAAAGTCTTGGATCACTCTAATTGGTGGTCTGAAGATTAAGTTCTGAACGTTTGAAGTATAAAATCTGAATCTGTCTAAATCTGGACAGCAACACCTTATAGTGTCTTTTATCCTTAATTGCATATTGAATCACCTTGAGATGTTTATAAATGATATGTAGACAATTTTATTACCTTTCCAGAAAGTCTAGTATCACCTTGTTTGGATGTCTGAATCTTCAGTTATGAATTTTTAAAGTCACAAGTCTGAATCTGTCCAAATCTGGACAGCGCTGTTGTATTAGCACGTTTTGACCTTGCTAAGTGCTGAATCTTGTTGATGTGAAAATACCAAAGTTGTAGCTCACTTTTTAGGCTTTCCAGAAAATCTTAGTTTGCTAGTTTTGGATTAATATTTGAAGAGTTATGGTTAAAACAAGTAACTGCTGTACTGCTGTCCTAAAAATCTGCATGTGCTCAATTGATTGTTAGTTCACCCTTTTTGGCTAAAAATGGTTGGTTAACACTAAATTCATATAGAATTACCATGGCTAAGCTTGAGATAACATATGTGTCATGTTTTTATACGTTTCTTTCTCTAGTAAATTGTGATGTAGTATTGTGTTGCGTAAATGTCCAAAATGTTTGTCGTCTTTTTAGTGGTGCTAATGTTGTGCGCTCGACGATATGTAGTTAGCTAACGCTAGTGTGTGTGGTTATTTGTGATGCCTCGCGACTTAGTGTTTAATTCAATAGTGTGTACTTAAAGTATCATGTGCTATTTCATTATATTCATACATATGCATCTTGCATCTCATTTAGGACCGCGAGATGATGATCGTGCAAGTGATGTGGTGCCAACAACAAGATGCAGTTGGTGGATGACCTAAAGAATGGACTTAACCAATGGATGCTCGCCAAGCGAGTACCTCCCCCAGCAAACACTACCTAAGTGTTAAATTAAAGGCAAGCCCCGGTTTTATGCATAACCGTTATATATGCTATTTTACTGCACTTAATGTTTGTAGGCTTGTACTGTGCACTTAAGTGTAGAAGTTGTTTGAAACCTTAGTTGCATGATCTCAGGAATCCTATTGAGATGGATACTAGTATGCTAGGTCGAGTAGCTGCTTTACTAATTAGGGATCTCGGTAGAAGTCGAGTGATTTTTCTAGCACTCGCGCGAGGTCAGGAATTGCTTGTATCCATTCACATATCGTATTGATGATGGTCTGTGGACAACGGTCCATGGGGATGCGTTGTCTATGAGACGGAAATTGGAATAAGGATTAAGGTGTGGTACCGTGTGTCAAGCGTTTGAACGTACTAAACATATGCCGAAAAATATGGTAAATCGGTAAGCCTAGTACCTGATTGAACCTGGCAGTGGACTTTACCCCTCACGCGACCTAAGACGAGGTCTCCCATTCCGGTTATGGTGGGTACAAGTGCGGTCACTGCACGACGGCCAGTCGGGGTCAGTGAGGCATTGTACGCCAAGGCGGTGAGCCCTGATCTGCTGACGGGGAATCGATGGGGACGGTTGATGTGTGTGGGGACGGAGTGCCTCGCCACGTCGTGTGTTTAGGTTTACCTTGCAAGGATAAAAACTCGATTCGAATCGTCTGCTTCTCGCAGCTAATGAGACTGCTTGATCCATGCTGCTACATTGAGTAATAAGTGGAAATGAGTTGATTTGCAAAAGATGTTGATTGATAAAATGTTTGATACCATGTATGATTAGCTAGGTACACATCTAGTTTTAAAAGGATCATACTAAAACTTAAAAAGCTAAAAATTGATTTTAGACTCAGCTAGTGCTTTTGGCAAACCAAACCCCTCAGCCAAACAGCTGCATGTCTAGAGGTAGAGGAGTAGACTCCTCACACCGGGTAAGTCTAGCTGAGTATTAGTATACTCAGCCTTGCTTGTGGCATAATTTTTGCAGGTACTCCTTAGGATGATTGGTTGATGGTGTGACTTGGCCTCCATCCCTGCCACCGGGATAGACGGTCGAGTGGGTTACTGCTTCCACAGGAGAGGACCGGGAGAGTAGCATGGCCAGGCTTCGCCATGTTACTCGGTTTTCTCCGTTAGTTATTTCCGCTGCATTAAAATTTATGGTTGTTATTTCTGAAACTCCAATAATGTAATCACTAATGATACTTATTAAATTTGTGGCATTATGTTTTATTGTATTTCTCTGTGCCTCACCTTCGTGTGAGCTAGTGGTATTCGATCCTGGTAAGTGGCTTTATCGGACTAGATCCGAGGGACTGACGGGTTATTCCTGTTTAGGTGTGTTGCTGCCCTCAAGGGTGCGACTTGGGCACTTAAGCTGGAATAATTCGGGCGGTTCCGCCACAGCTGGTATCGGAGCGAATACCAGTATAGAGAAGTCAATAAGTCATGATTCCAACCTTTTCTAAAGTAAAATTTGCTTAGAAACCAGAGTTGGATAGACATCAGGACGATAAGGACAGACCTAGGACGTGAAGCCTTAGGAAATAGATGGGTAGCTAGGTGGCTATTTATATAGGCCATATAGGCTACTATTGCTACTAGCAGGATGCTGTAGAAGCATCCGAAAAATTAGTTAGGTCTGAGAAGACGACTAGAATGAGCATGCATCATGATTGTTGCATTATAATTGTCTCTTGTGCATCAACATGCTTCTCTCACCTTTATTCCAATAACAAGAACTTGTGAATAATGTGATGTACTGCTATGTTCTGAAAACTATAAGAAATGCTTTACCTTGTGTCAGATTGGTAAGTCTTGTTAGTTCGTGCTATGTGTTTGTCTTGTCTTGCTAGCTAGGTGGTATTGTAATTGTTCAACCATCTTTGCCAATAAAAAAAATTTGTTGCCTGTTCTGCCCATAAAAAGACCCCTCCAAACAACCTTGAGTTTAGCAAGTGAAACCTCCTTAAGAAAAAAACAAATCCTACTTGTTGGTATTTTCTAGCCCCCTTGAGTGTTTTACCTTTAAAGTTAAACCTGCACAACTTATAGACCCCTATAGCTTAACCGCTAGCCAACTAAAAACTTCCTTGTGCACTTGTTGTGTCAAAAAAAGATTTGGTGTCTAGTTGCGCAAACCCTATCATGGCCTTGTTTCTTTCCATAATTCCTTGCCCCTAAAACTTCATAGCATTCCTATTGATCATCCAGCTGATCTTGTTGCCTACCTCTCCTTTCGACTGGATCTGGTAATCCTCTTTCTTGTGAATCATGTTGGCTTTATCATCCGAATCTCAGGATCCCCTATGATTCTGCCCTATTATCTGGTTATCTGCTATAACCTGTTCTCAAGTATCAGATGTTAATTTACCTGAATCTCTCATTTCAAGTCTTTCTGATGCTCATTCTCTAGGCATCATGACGTTGTTTTATCAATTTTATCTATAGACAGTGTATCCATTTGGTTCAACGGATTTTGCTGTTGTCTTTAGTTCTCTCATGTCTCTAAAAGCTCATCGATCTCTCTCTCATGGTTGGTTCCTCCTCATATTGAATATCATATCAATCTTTGGCTGATAATCCCCGTGATGATCATAAAATAGTTCTCCAAGTTGAAGAAAATTCTCATGTGAGGCTCTTTTGCCAACAATCTCTATTTCAACTCTGGTCACATTCTTATTTTCTAAGCCATACTCTCATGGGCTCCATCTATCTGTGCTATGTGAATTCTTTATTGGTTACGTTTGGTAATGGTGTCATGGCTAACGACTGATGGTGCCGCGACAAAACCGAGAGCCTACTATGGTGCACACATGGTTAGGCTGCTCAGCACGCGCTGGTATCAGGTTAATAGTCGTGATCCATTACAAGACTATACTGATGAGCTACCTTTTGGGCACACTCTCTCAGAATGATCGCTGCATTTTGTCTCGATATGTCGCGATATTCTATCCAAATCTGTCTTCAGTATCTTCTCAGATACCATCTCCGGAATTTGCATCTATCTCCAGCCTGGGAGTTACATGCTTCTCCACCCTTGAAGATCCTCATTCGAATCTCGGGACGAGATTCTTTTTAAGGGGGGAAGGCTGTGACACCCCAGGTGTCAATTTTGCGTTATGTCAGGAGATTTATCCTAATCTCGGATGCTCAGTGAAAATTCTATTTCTCGATCGTGCCTATCTCTGTCTATCAGGCTTTCTCATGGAAGTTCACCGAATTCAGAGTTAATCGATTGCGAGAAACAGCCAATTTCGGAGCGTGTTAAAACTTTTAATTCTCAGAACTCATGCAGACTCGAAGATCATTCTCGAATTTTAAATCTCATCTGAAGCTCTTTAAATCAAACTCTCGACGACTATTATCTGACCTGAGCCCGAGTCTAATTCCTCGAACCCCGATCGATGTCCGACTATTTTGATCTGAGTCCGTACTCTCACACGGAGTACTCAGTACGTCGTCCTCTAATTATTTCTTACTCGACTTGGCCGAATATCTCTATGTCCAAACCGAATTCAGAACCCCGTATCAACAGCGATTTTAAAATATCACGATTCGCCTTCTCCGAATAAAAATCCAAAGTCGATAAAAAGTTTGAGAGAAGCACTTGTCTCTAAAATAGTGCGCGACAAAATTTCAAAGCAGAATCTCCAATGGGTTGTCCTCAAATAAATTCCTATCCGACTCGGCTTAATACCTCTGCGTCTGATCTGAAACTAGAAAATCAACACCGCCAATGATTTTATTAACCCGACCCGATTGATCTCGATCACGAATCCAAAACCAATCGGTCTCTATTCATTTTGTTCCTAATTGGGTGCGGGAAATTATATTTTTTTTCCCGAGCGACGTTAAACAAATCAAATTCTTCGTACGGATAATCTGTCGTTCTGTCCAACCGAGCACCAGCTCGCTCTGTTTTTACACAGACGGCTTCCGCGAGAGCATTTTTATTTCGGAAAATAAATTAGCGCAGCCCGATAACGTGTTTGGGCCAGCCCAACCCAGCCCATTTGGCCCACTAAGGAAACCCTAACCCTAGCCATCTTCTATAAATAGGGGTGCTCACTTGGAAATTTTCCACTCCCACCCCTCAAAAATTTCCAGCCGCCACTCTCTTCTTCCTCCTCTCCCACACGCACAGCCCTCTTCTCTCCTGTTCATGGCGCAGAGAAGCTCTCTGCCGAGCTGCTCCCATGGCGCCACCCTTCCCTGCCCTAGGTGCGGGCGAGCTCCCTCCCCTGCTGCTGCTCGCCCTTCCTCCCTCCTCTGCGCCAGCCTGCTCCAACCGCTTCTTCCTCCCTCCGCTGTCCATGGCGTGCAGCAACCTGGGAGCGTAGCTCCTTCCATGGCGCCAAGCAGCAGCACCCTTTTTCCCCGGCCGGCTCCCCCTTCCTCCCTGCGCCCAGCTCTTCTTTCTACTGCGCAGCAGCACCCTCGCCATGGGCTCCAGCAGCATGGATGCCGAGCCCCTTTCTTCTACCTCTGTCCGCGCCCAGCAGCATCCCTGCGCAGCGCCGCTGCTCCATCTCCTCCCCATCTTCCCCACCAAACAGCACCCGCAGCGAGTCGCCGTCGTCCATGGCGAGCAGCCTCCCCCGACGCGCAGGAGCCCTTCTTCCTCCCAAGGACAGTGCCCCTATTTCCCTCTCCCGGCAGCGCAGCGCCTCGCAACCTAGTTTTCCCCGCAGCCCCACAACAGCGACGCACCGTAGGTGTTCGACAAAATGCGCAGCAAGCTGCGCGCTGCAGCAGCACGCCGTGATGCCGCCGTGTGTTCGCTGTTTTGCGCAGCCCCATCCGCGACGCCGTCGAAACCCTTGGTGAGCAAAACCCTCGCTGCCATTGCTGCTATTATATATATATATTTTTTTGTTTTGTGCTCGGTAAAACTGTTGAGCGGTTGTGTGTGTGTCTAATCGCAGCTAGTCGTCAATGCCATTCGTCGCGCACGCGTGTTCGATACAAGACCGGTCGGGTGCACCACGTGCTTGCACAACTCAAATCCGATCCTGTTCAGGTTGATTGATTTATAATAATACATGTGCTTTGGTTGATGTCGGGCAATGCATGTATATATGTGGATGTGTGTAATATGTTTCGGTACTACGCATTGGTAGGATCACGTTTGCGATTGGAGAACGAGAGGTTGTTGATGTGTGCGATTTGTAGTTTGTCGAATTACGTTTTGGTCGATGTGGTGTAAATTGGTGTTTGACTATATGTGGGTATAAAATGTTTTGGTGAGATGCAGTGGCAAGGTCACATTCACGTTTTGGTAAACAAACTTGTCGTGCTTGTTTTATGTGATGAGTAGGTCTGAAAATACAAGTTATGTGAAGATTTAATTAGTACACGTATGTGTGGGTGTGCCGTGGTGTATTGTAGTAGTGGTGGCGTAAGATAATTGATTGAGGTGCGCGGGTATATGCCGTAATGTGGTTATACTCGCGACGAGGAAAGATGTATGTATTGTGTAACATGACGTTTAGGTCGCTATTATATAATCGCGTAAAGGATGCTAGTGATGGTTGTGTGATTGAGGAGGGATGTAGTGGCAAGCGAGAAGTAAGTTTAATTTTTCAACGGTTAGTGGATAGTATCTGTCGGTATTGTCATGATTTTTGTTGTATGACCGATCGATGCTTAGCTTTATAAATTATTGCATTCCATGCCCACTGGATAAAGAAATGTCTAGTTGATCGAGTAAGAGTCCTATATGAACGTAATCGCAGCCCAATAATTATTGGAGGCGAGTAGCGTTCGTAAGTCGATCCTTGTTAGAATCGAAGAACAATCCGATAACATATGCACATAAGTGCCTTAGGTCCTTCAGTAGCAAATGTAAAACTTATGGAGTTTTACGCCGTATGTAGATGCCTCTATGTTAGACCCCAACAACATGCTATCTTAGGTGACTGATGTGTTAACTAAATTAAGTTGAGAAATGGTTAAGAAAAGCTGACTAATCTGCTCCAACCCATGTTTTTGAGTTGCAATGTCTGAAATGGTTCGCTAAGTCGTCTGCGGTAATTAGCCAACTCATGTTAAACAGGAGTCGATTTCGTTAAGTGTTTGTTATATATATATATATATATATATATATATATATGTTGTGCCTCGGATTGCGATAGTAATAGGCAAGCCGACGTGTATGCTGTCAAGCGGACCGTGTTGTTGCTCTAGTCAGCCAAATTGTTCGATGGCTTGGGTTAAGCTCGTAGTCACGGTGAATTGCTTTTAAAGTCTAAATGCGTATGATTATGGTCGTGGATGAAGATTAGTAGTGCTCATGGGAGGTCTAAGTTAAAATGCAAATTATTGGGTGAAAAGCGCTTTGATGTTGATTATCGTGGAAAACGCGTGGTTAATTGAGTATGGTAAATCTAGAGCACGAAATGACTTGGATAAAATTTATGAGTCAACTTGATGGTCCTAATTTGACTAATTTAACTCTAATCAACGGTGAAGTGTTAGAATAATTCAAGTCTCTAGAACACGACTAATTCTTGAATTATATAGGAGCTGAAATTTATTGATTGTTGTTTTGAACTGCACGCGCTGTTTTAGTTGTGTTGTATGTTTGATGAACTAAATTGTGTTTTCTGTAGATATGTGCTATAGAAAAGTGGTAGATAACTTTATTATCTTGTTGGTGTTAAAATTTGACAGCCATAGGTCTGACAGTTTAGGGATTATGCTTTTTACAAATTCAGTGACTGAATCTGTCCAATTTCTGTACAGATTTCAGAAACTGTACTGGTTGCTTAAGTTAATATTTGAATCAGTCCTTGTAGATTATAACAAAGTTGTAGATGCTTTTCTGATCTTGCTTGTGTTAAAATTTCATAACTAAAGGCCAGATGGTTTAAGAGTTATGAATTTTACAACTTGGTTGCTGTGTTCTGTCCACTTTCAGAACATATTTCGAAAACTGTAATGTTTGGTTTGATTAAACCTGGAATCACTTTTTGGTGATTATAGAAGTTATGTAGTACTTTTGCCAAGCTTTCCAAAAAGTCTTGGATCACTCTAATTGGTGGTCTGAAGATTAAGTTCTGAATGTTTGAAGTATAAAATCTGAATCTGTCTAAATCTGGACAGCAACACCTTATAGTGTCTTTTATCCTTAATTGCATATTGAATCACCTTGAGATGTTTATAAATGATATGTAGACAATTTTATTACCTTTCCAGAAAGTCTAGTATCACCTTGTTTGGATGTCTGAATCTTCAGTTATGAAGTTTTAAAGTCACAAGTCTGAATCTGTCCAAATCTGGACAGTGCTGTTGTATTAGCACGTTTTGACCTTGCTAAGTGCTGAATCTTGTTGATGTGAAAATACCAAAGTTGTAGCTCACTTTTTAGGCTTTCCAGAAAATCTTAGTTTGCTAGTTTTGGATTAATATTTGAAGAGTTATGGTTAAAACAAGTAACTGCTGTACTGCTGTCCTAAAAATCTGCATGTGCTCAATTGATTGTTAGTTCACCCTTTTTGGCTAAAAATGGTTGGTTAACACTAAATTCATATAGAATTACCATGGCTAAGCTTGAGATAACATATGTGTCATGTTTTTATACGTTTCTTTCTCTAGTAAATTGTGATGTAGTATTGTGTTGTGTAAATGTCCAAAATGTTTGTCGTCTTTTTAGTGGTGCTAATGTTGTGCGCTCGACGATATGTAGTTAGCTAACGCTAGTGTGTGTGGTTATTTGTGATGCCTCGCGACTTAGTTTTTAATTCACTAGTGTGTACTTAAAGTATCATGTGCTATTTCATTATATTCATACATATGCATCTTGCATCTCATTTAGGACCGCGAGATGATGATCGTGCAAGTGATGTGGTGCCAACAACAAGATGCAGTTGGTGGACGACCTGAAGAATGGACTTAACCAATGGATGCTCGCCAAGCGAGTACCTCCCCCAGCAAACACTACCTAAGTGTTAAATTAAAGGCAAGCCCCGGTTTTATGCATAACCGTTATATATGCTATTTTACTGCACTTAATGTTTGTAGGCTTGTACTGTGCACTTAAGTGTAGGAGTTGTTTGAAACCTTAGTTGCATGATCTCAGGAATCCTATTGAGATGGATACTAGTATGCTAGGTCGAGTAGCTGATTTACTAATTAGGGATCTCGGTAGAAGTCGAGTGATTTTTCTAGCACTCGCGCGAGGTCAGGAATTGCTTGTATCCATTTACATATCGTATTGATGATGGTCTGTGGACAACGGTCCATGGGGATGCGTTGTCTACGAGACGGAAATTGGAATAAGGATTAAGGTGTGGTACCGTGTGTCAAGCGTTTGAACGTACTAAACATATGCCGAGAAATATGGTAAATCGGTAAGCCTAATACCTGATTGAACCTGGCAGTGGACTTTACCCCTCACGCGACCTAAGACAAGGTCTCCCATTCCGGTTATGGTGGGTACAAGTGCGGTCACTGCACGACGGCCAGTCGGGGTCAGTGAGGCATTGTACGCCAAGGCGGTGAGCCCTGATCTGCTGACGGGGAATCGATGGGGACGGTTGATGTGTGTGGGGACGGAGTGCCTCGCCACGTCGTGTGTTTAGGTTTACCTTGCAAGGATAAAAACTCGATTCGAATCGTCTGCTTCTCGCAGCTAATGAGACTGCTTGATCCATGCTGCTACATTGAGTAATAAGTGGAAATGAGTTGATTTGCAAAAGATGTTGATTGATAAAATGTTTGATACCATGTATGATTAGCTAGGTACACATCTAGTTTTAAAAGGATCATACTAAAACTTAAAAAGCTAAAAATTGATTTTAGACTCAGCTAGTGCTTTTGGCAAACCAAACCCCTCAGCCAAACAGCTGCATGTCTAGAGGTAGAGGAGTAGACTCCTCACACCAGGTAAGTCTAGCTGAGTATTAGTATACTCAGCCTTGCTTGTGGCATAATTTTTGCAGGTACTCCTTAGGATGATTGGTTGATGGTGTGACTTGGCCTCCATCCCTGCCACCGGGATAGACGGTCGAGTGGGTTACTGCTTCCACAAGAGAGGACCGGGAGGAGTAGCGTGGCCAGGCTTCGCCATGTTACTCGGTTTTCTCCGTTAGTTATTTCCGCTGCATTAAAATTTATGGTTGTTATTTCTGAAACTCCAATAATGTAATCACTAATGATACTTATTAAATTTGTGGCATTATGTTTTATTGTATTTCTCTGAGCCTCACCTTCGTGTGAGCTAGTGGTATTCGATCCTGGTAAGTGGCTTTATCAGACTAGATCCGAGGGACTGACGGGTTATTCCTGTTTAAGTGTGTTGCTGCCCTCAAGGGTGCGACTTGGGCACTTAAGCTGGAATAATTCGGGCGGTTCCGCCACACACTCAATCCAGTGCCTCGGCCAGCTTTCCCAGAGCAAAGTAGAGCCCCCTGAAGCAAGAGACCGAACACTACTTCACCGGAGACGCCGGTCCACCCTCGCTGGAGTTACTTCCCCTGCCGGCGTGCGTGGCCAAGGCTAACCGGTAAGCCATAGTTCAATCACTCACGCCCATGTCTTCCATGACACCCAGTGAAGCTCACTACACGGTTTGATTGAATCCTACCGCCATGATCAGGCCAGAACCCTCGCCGCCAACGAGCTCACCAGCCTGCGCACGAGGCCTCACCAGCTCCAGTCACCACAAGCGACAAACCAACCATCGACGTGACCGCCGTGACCTCCCCGACATCGTCGACCACCCCACCGGAGCCCTACCGCCGCCGGTAAGCCGCGTCATGACGTTTTTCTTCTCGGTTACTGTTCCAGTGAACAAGGGATCGCGAGATAGATATAGGTTAAATCCAGGGGGTTATGTGTAATGTTAGCGACTCACATGAATAGTGTACCGAGGGCTGATTTGTGGAGAAAAAGGGGAAATAAACCCAGGGGCT
The DNA here is from genome assembly GCA_029449295.1 of Zea luxurians. Classification (NCBI taxonomy): domain Eukaryota; kingdom Viridiplantae; phylum Streptophyta; class Magnoliopsida; order Poales; family Poaceae; genus Zea; species Zea luxurians. Next base: position 198,643,286 of record JAOPSE010000003.1, read on the forward strand.
TCAGCGCAAATCTGTTTTCTTTTCCATTTCGAATTAACTTTTCTTTTAAATATAGCAGTCAACTACAAAAATGCATAACTTAAGATGTATTCACCCAAACTTGGTCAAATCAATTTTGCTAGGCTTTGTGAAATATGAACTACCATATAAAAATAGCAAACCCCATGTTTCCTATACTATTTTCTAGAGTTTTGAAATAAATTAGAAAACTGCCCAAAACTTAATAATGAAGAGAAAAATAGAAATGCTTTTAGACTAGGGTTGAGAAAATTTATGGAGATACTTGACCAGTAGTTACACTGTTTAAAAATACTAATTACCTCAGGACACAAGGTTAAGCCAGGTTTGGTTATCTAAAACCTATTTCTGCCCAAACCTTGGGAAACTAGAAAAGGACACTAAAATGGAAACCAGAGAGCAATATGATTTTTCCTAGCATAATCAAGTGATAAATTTCATAAGAAAAATATATGAAACCCTAGTCCAGTACTGATCTTGAATTTATGATTTTAATTAGATATTAAGTAGTTAATAAAGGTAATAATTAAAAATATGAGGACATATGCAATTGTGGTAAGAAAAATTTAGTAGACTCTTGACCACTAATGAACCACTGTAAAAATGGTAGCCACCCCAAAGTATCATAGTAAATAGGTTGAACAAATAAAACTAGGATTTTGCCAATACTTCAAAAAAATCAAAAGAAAGACTAAAAGTGGGAAACAAAGAGCAACTCTATTTTTCCTTAATTACTTATGACGTGTACTATAAGGGAAAAATATAAAACTAAGGTGAAAATACAGTGGAATACACCGCACCCCTGCCCCATGAGAAAGATCATACATTCTAAGAAATCATACAAGCCATCCCCTATAAGTAAAAATAACCAACCTTAGGAATGATTGCTTTTGCGCAAAGAAGAAACTAGAAAATTTTGGAAATTTGTTGTTTGACATTTTTCAAAAAGTGTAGTAGTAGAAAGCACCACTAAGCCCTAAAAGTTTAGAAAATCACCACTAATTAACCATTAGGTATTTTGGGCTAAAATTTGGCATGGAATCATGTTAATACACCTAGATACCAGCAAAAATAACCTTTATGGTAGAATCCACTCCTAAATAAGAGTTGTACTTCAAAGTGCCCCCTCTGCTCTAGATTTTAATATTTTTGTGCAGAGAAAACCATTCTCAGTTAAGTCCTCAATTTTTGAGACTGAATTATGTGAACCAGTGAGAAGCCACTTTAAGTTTTACAAAATTTTGGGAAATTTTTAAATCAATGTTGTAGTTCAAATCCACTCTAAAAGCATAAGTAGAAAAAGGAAAAAGAGAGAATTAGTAGAAGTGATAAATCTTACCCATAATAACTTCAGCAAAGACCTTGTTAAATTTTCACTAAGATATTAAAGGTTAGTGGAGTACTAAATTAATCCAACCTTCTAGACCTTGGCCACACCAAATTCTAAATGGCTAAGTATACCACTAAAACCTCTAGTAGTAAGACTAAGCTTTATCTTGCTAACTTAATTATTTCACCTTGCATCATAGTTACTACATTTGCATATCATAGCATATATGTATCTTATTCATTTCATTCATCATATTGCAACCTCGCTGACGGAGAGTATGTGCTCATCCCCGAGCAAGGAGTTGCCCAAGAGGAAGTCCAGGAGCCAGCTCCAAAGCCTACCACCGAGGACCTCCCTATAGCCCCAGCTTTTGAAGGCAAGCCCCGGTCTTATGCATAACCATTTATATATGCTACTTTACTACACTTAATGTTTGTAGGTTTGTAATGTGCACTTAAGTGTAGGAGTTGCTTGAAACCCTAGTTGCATGAACATAGGATTCCTTTTTGAGATGGATACTAATATGCTAGGTCGAGTAGCTGCCTTGCTAAATAGGGATCTCGGTAGAAGTCGAGTGATTTTTTTTGCACTCGCACATGGTCAGGAATTGATTGTATTCATTTTGCTAACGGGATCTATGATGGTCTATGGACTTGGATCTAGGGTGGATGCCTTGTCTGTGAGATAGAAATGGAATTAAGGATTAATGTGCGGATACCTGAGTCAAGCATTTGAAAGTACTAAACATATGTCGGAAATATGGTAACAGGTAAGCCTAATACCTGAGTGAAGCGGGGCGCAGACTTTCCTCCTCACTTGTCCTGAGACGAGGTCTCCCATGCTAGCTATGGTGGGTGCAAGTGCAGCCACTGCATGGCGGCAGCCGGGGTCAGTGGGGCATTGCATGCCAAGCCGGTGAGCCCTGGCCACGAACAGGGAATCGATGGGGACTGTTGATATGTGTGGGGACGGAGTGCCCCTACATGTCGTGTGTTTAGGTTTACCTTGCAAGGTTAAACTCGATTCGAATCGTCTGCTTCTCATAGCTAATGAGACTGCATGACCCCTTGTACTGCATCGAGTAAAAAGTGAAATGAGGTTTCTTGAGATAACATGTTGATTTCACTAAATGATTGTTACCATGTATGCTTAGTGTGGAGCAAACCTAGATTAATTAAATATGCTAGAGTTGGAAAAGCTAAAACTGTTTTTAGACTCAGCTAGTGCTTTTGGCAAACCAAACCCCTCAGCCAAACAGTTTCATGGTCTAGAGGTAGAGGAGTAGACTCCTCACACCGGGTAAGTCTAGATGAGTATTAGTATACTCAGCCTTGCTTGTGGCATATTTTTTTCAGGTACACTACATGATATGGTTGATGGTGTGACTTGGCCTTCGACCTTGCCACCAGGTTGGACGATCGAGTAGGATGCCGCCTCGGCAGGAGTGGACCAGGAGTAGTGGGCTAGGCCTTGCCCTATTCCTAAGATTCGACATTATCGATTATCCACTGCATTATTAAGAACTTATTATCTTCTATCAAACTCCAATTTATGTAATAACTCCAGTACTTAAATTTGTGGTTTCATGTTTATTGTATTCTCTCTGAGCCTCACCATCGAGTGAGCTAATGGTATTCGATCCTTGGTAAGTGGCTCTATCAGACAAGATCCTAAGAACTAAATGGTTTATTCGGGTTTAAGTGTGTTGCTGCCTTTAAGGGTGCGACTTGGGCACTTAAGCTAGAATAATTCGGGTGGTTCTGCCACACTTTTGGCAGAACATCATTTGTCGTTTCAGTGTGCCAAAGGCCATTACAGTTGATAATGGAACACAATTTGATGCTGAAACATTTAAAACTTTTTGTGATTAAATTGGCACTAAGATACACTTTGCATCTATGAGACATCCAGAGTCCAATGGTTTGGTAGAGCGAGCCAACAAAATTATTATCACAGGAATAATGAAATCATTTTTAATCTGCCAAAAGAAAAGTGGCTAGATGAGTTGGTAAAAGTAGTGTGGAACCATAACACTATTGTCTCAAGGTCAACAGGGTTCACTCTGTTTAAGCTTTTATTCGGAGACGAAGCAATAACACCGGAAGAAGCAAGAACAGGATTAATAAGGACTAGCTTCAGCAGAGGTTGAAGATGCTTGCAAAATAACAAAAGACACTATAGAAGGGGTCATACTTTAGGCAATAGACCACATCAATAAATATCAAGCCAAAACAGTCAAGTGGCAAGATAGAAAAGTAAGACTAAAGAATATTAAGCCAGGACATTTGGTGCTTCGAAGATTAGCCAACCCAGACACAGTGGGGAAGCTACAACTCACGTGGGAAGGTCCCTTCTTGGTAGTGTCATCATCAAGACCCAGATCATACAGGTTGAAAGACATGGATGGGAATGTCATTCCAAGATCTTGGAATGCAGATGAGCTTCGGAGATATTATGTGTAAACCATGTAATTTTCTTTCTTTTCCCTATGGCACCCTTTTCCTTTCAAGAGGGGAGGAAGGTTTTTAATGGGGCCATTGGTTGTAATTTTCATTTTTTTCTTACGCAGCCCTGTGCAATACAAGGGTCAGCTTCCACCAAATGTAAAATGTAAAGCTCTGAGATTACACCATCGAGTGTAAAAAAAGTATGAAAAAGCTCCAAAGTCGTCCCTAAGGGGATGCAGAGCTAAAATACCACCTAAGTAAAAGGTGAACAAGCTCCAAATTTATTCCTAAGGGGATGCAGAGCTTAGCTCCAAAGTCGTTCCTAAGGGGACGCAGAGCTAAAATGCCACCTAAGTCAAAGGTGAAGAAGCTCCAAAGTCGTTCCTAAGCAGATGCAGAGCTTAGCTCCAAAGTCGTTCCTCAGGGAATGCAGAGCTGAAATACCACCTAAGTAAGAGGTGAAGAGACTCCAAAGTCGTTCCTAAGGGGATGCAGAGTCTAGGTGTGTATTTGCATGAGTTTTTATCTTCGACATACATTTGCATATTTCATCACATCATTTTCTCCATTCATAGACATTTGTAGCTACATCGCATCATGGCATATCGCATAAGGCACTAACAGAAAAGAAGGGAAGGTTTCTGCCTTCAGCGTAAAAATGCTTCGTTATGAATGAGGATGCTTTGTTATGGATGAGGATGCTTCATTATGCACGAAGATGCTTCATTATGAACAAGGATGCTTCGTTACGAACGAAGATGCTTTGATGTGAACGAAAAGAAGGGAAGGTGTTTTTCACCTTCGGCTCAAAATAAACATGATGGTTTCGTCCACAACAAAGTAGATGACACTAGACAAAGGTAATACTACAAAGGTAATAGAATTTTACAAGCCAAACTCTTCAATGTTTCCAATCTAACTCATCTACCTAAATACATTTTCTAACACTACAAAAAATTCTCAGCTTCGAAATTTTTTACTTTGGTTCTTCAGGTTTCGCTGACATCAGCCTGAAAAAATTAACATGAAAACTGTTATAGTGATTTGAAATAGAGAAAAACAGAAGTCGAAGGCTAAGGATGTAGTTACATACTTCGTCAAGAAGAGCTCGAGCATCGTTCCCAGCTAGTTCTTGGCCGCCCTTTGCCCAGATATGGGTAATGAATCTATTCCCCACGCTAAGAGCTTCGCTTGGTATATTCTTAATGTTGGCTAGAGAGATAGAGAAGGTGGGTTTGTTAACATCTCTTAAATGTTTGCACCCAACTTTTGCGAAAATGTTAGCTATTCCTCGGGCGGCCACTAGCGCACAAAAGTCCCTGTGCCCCTCCATTACTTCTTCGAATTCATTAATTTCTTTTTCCACGAACTCGAGTGCCTTCGGAATGTCTTCGGCTGAATAATTCTCTTCTCCTGATATCGACCCAACTGAGCTAAAAATCTCGCGCAGGTGAGTGGAGCATCGAGCTGCGAATCCTGAGCAGGTCTCCAGATGCAATTTTAGGGCTTTAGATAATTATGAACTTTTTCCTGCTTTGGCTTTGACCTTATCTTTCAAATATTTGACCTCATGTTCATAACGGTTTTTAGCTTCCTTTAATTTTGAATGTGTTTCTTCAAGTTGTTCATCTTGAACAGAAATGCGAACAGTTTAATCCTTAATCCAAATATGAGCTTCGGTCAGGTCTGCTTCGACATTTTTAACCTTCGAATCTTTCTCCGCCACCAAGTTTTCATGTTCTTTCAGTCTCTTTTCCATGTTATTGATAACAAGCTCATTTTCCTATCTTGATCTTCTTGTTGAAGCTTCAAAGCCTTACTCAGCAGTAAGCTCTGTCAAAAAGCTGAAGTTAGCCCAAAAATCTAGGAATTTAAAAATTAATAAGTCGAAGAGGTAGACATAATAGTGTATACCTTAAAATTCGAATAGAATAAGCTCCCAGTAATATGTTGCCATCTATAGTTGCTAAGATCCTTCTCGAGCTTTGGAAATTTGATACTCTTTGATAAAGTATTAACAATTTTTGCTCCGGCACGGTCAGGTATGCACCCTAAAATCTCTTCGTCGACGCTGCCAAAAAGCACGAATCCAAACTTGTAACCGCTAGCAATGGAGAATTCTTTTAACTCAGAAATATCTTCTTCGGAGAGTTCTTGGCCGCCCAAGTGCCATAGGTCCAACTCCATGCCTCCGAAGAAGTCTTTTCCAACTCTTTCATTTTCAAGGGTGAAGCCCTATCAGTGGTCACTTCAGCTATGTCCTTGTTGGGAGCCACATCAGCTATAATTCTATCAATCTCTAACATGGTGGTCCCGAGGTTTTTAGCTTTAGGCGCAGTCTCTTCAGCTTCGACATCGGTGTTAGCTTCGACATTAGCAGATGCAACAATTTTTTCTGCCGAGGCTGGGGGCAAAATCTTATGAATAGCCTTCATTATAGACATCATCTGCCTTTTCTTCTGACCCCAAGCATTTCCCCTAGTTGCTGAAGTAGCCTTCTTCCCTTCCGAGCTTTATTCAATCCCCTTCTCCTTTGACTGCAATAGGCTAGTCAGATCTGACCCTAGGGGACTTAGCATAGTGAATGGAAAGGGTTCAATCATTACCTTCAAAATTTCTATAACACCAGTAGAGGAATACGGAGAAGTACCGGCATTTTTTTCTGGTACATCTTGTACCTTCGTCTCGGCAGGAGTCGTCCTCGAAGACTTTCGTTTCTTGGGAGCTGAATCCTTTGGCTCCACTGAAATTTTCTGTTTTTTACCAGCCCTTAGATCTTCTTCAATGGACCGCATAGCTTGCCTTTTCAAAATCCTTACAACCCTCTTTTTCTTTGCTCCTCTAGCTTCTTCGTCAAACCTTTCGTAATCTAGATATTCGAAGTTAAGAGCATCCATCACTTGATTCAGTCTTCATTTTTCTCGGGTGCTGAAGGCAGCTGTCATCAACTGACCTTGCTTCTTCATATAATTCCCAAGAATCTCATTGCACATTGTTTTTATTAATTCTAACCATTCGGCATAGGGCTTGCTGAAGCTTTTCTAAAATTTAAATCGGTAGGGAAGTCATACAAGTTCATATTTATTCCCTTCTTCCTTTTTCTTCGGCATCCCCCACCCACTAGAAGTTAGAAATGTTTTGTTGGCCAAATATTCTTGCACCAAGTCTCGAGTACTAATATGCTCCGCCACAACTTCCACTTTAGCCAACTGGCAGGGGGACCCGAGTTGCATGTTGCACAAGGGCCATGTCATGACGAAGCTCAGTCTCAAGAGACTCATCACCATAGTCATAAGCTTCTCCCTCTTCTTCTCGTCAGCTTTCACGTTAAACCATTCATTTGTCCATCCAGTTGGCCACTTAGTGCGATAACCAATCATAGGTGCTTTAGTATCCTTTTGGTATGCGAAGTTGTAACATCCAAAGTTCTTGTGCAGCCCATCAGCTCTAGCCTTAGTTTGGTAATGGAGTTCATGCACCGGGCGAAATCCTTCAGCGTTGGCACTCTTCCCTTGTTTTCGGAGAGCCCATATATATACACTGAGTCTAACTATGGCATTTGGGGTGAGTTGATGAAGATAGATCTCGAACTTCTTTGAAACCTCACCGATCATCTCGTATAGGGGGGAACCAAAGCCCTCCTCTGAAGAAGCTTTTGAAAACTACAATTTCGTCATCCCTTAGTTCAGGAATCACTTCTTCCCCAGCAAACCGGACTAGTTCATTATCATTCTCTCCAAAATATCCTAATTTCTTCATTAAAACCAAATCTTCCGCTTTAACCTTGGATTTCCCAAACTCAATATGGCTGGGTTTGCTCAGGCTTAAAATGCCATCATCATCTTTGTTATCACTATCGGCTTCGGCAACAGCAACATCTTCTGTTGGAACTGGCTCTTTTTTCTCTTGTACGACTAACCCAGAACATTTCATCATTTTTGAGATAGGGGCCGTCTCAGAAGCTCTAGCCTCTTCTCCTTCGCGTGCTACTCTGGCGGTAGACCTGACTCTAGCCATTTTAGTTTTTATGAGATGAAGCTGCACTCAAATGATTGGGCGTTTGTCTGAAGCTTATACAGCAAGTTCACAGAAAGCAGGAAGCTTTGGCGTCAGTAAAAAAATTCAGTAGCACAACGATGTAGTAGTAATGAATGTTGTTATTACTTCTCACCAGCTCATCTGTTTATATAGCCTCATAGGTGAAGAAGGCGAACCGCCGAGACGCGCGTACTGGCTGATCAGTGGACCGGTCAGCGTCGTAAATTTTATATTCGTTTTTTAATAACAAGCTCAAGGAAGGTGTTTTTTGGACCTTCAGCATCCAAAAGCCTTCGTCTTTTTTGCGGATCAAGCTCGTTATGAAAAAATGACCTAGCACCATGAAGGGGCTACTGTTGGGGGTCTTCTTCTCTGCTGAAGGTCCTCAAGACGAAGATATCATTTGTAAGCGATGTTGAGGATCCACTTCTCCACAGAATGTGCTCGAGATGAAGATATTTTCTGAAAGCGACAATGACAAATGCTAAAGCTACAGCCGAAGAGCGACAGCTTCGGCTTAAGGTGGCGACGAAGGGCAAACACGATGCCGAGTCGAAGAGGAAAATACTAGTTAGTCCCTGATGATTTATGTTGTGATTATGAGTATGTGTTAAGGTCATAAATATATTTTTACTCGGGCTGCGTCCTGTGCCTATAAATAGGTGAATGGTACCCCCATACTGTTCACACTGGATTGTAATTGCTCTCGCGTCAACACCTTCAAACAAGCAGAAGGTATCATTGTAATATAAATTTTGTTAACGTTCATGTATATGTATATTATGAAATAAATATATGAATGAATAAATGGATAACATATATTATCTCCATGGATTCTTATTCTCATAAATGATGAAGGTGTGTCCTTCATGACCTTCGTCTGAAGATCATTATATCCGAAAGGAGATAATGCTTCGGAGGACGAAGGTCCTTAATCTTTAGCAATTGTGTTGCCTTGTTCTTGATTCACATCATTTGAGATCAAGTGACCAACAATAGCCTCGGCCCAAAACCTCTCTGGTGTGTTATACTCATCTATCATTGTTCTTGCAAGAGTGATCAAGGTTCTATTCTTTCTTTCTACAACTTCATTTTTTTGAGGTGTATATGTTGTAGACACTTCATGTTTGATCCTAATTTCATCACAATGTTCATGAATGTTCGTGTTGTCAAACTCTTTTCCATTATCACATCTGATTTTCTTGATTTTGCAATCAAATTCATTTTGAGCTTTCTTGGCAAACTTCTTTAAGATTGATGCAACCTCAGACTTATCATGAAGAAATTATATCCAAGTATATCTTGAAAATCATCAATATAAACCAGGCAATAGAGGTTGCCACCAGCACTAACATAAGTTGTTGGTCCAAATAAATCCATGTGAAGTAGCTCTAGTGGCCTTGATGTTGTCATAAAAATTTTGTATGATGAGTGTTAGCAACTTGCTTTCTAGCTTAACATGCACTACAAAGCTTGTCCTTTTCAAATACAACATCCTTCAATCCTCTAACCATGTCCTTCTTTAGAATCTTCTTGAGTGTGCTCATTCCAACATGTGCAAGCCTTCTATGCCATATTCATCCCAGAGATGTTTTTGTAAAGAGGCAAGTCCTTAGGTTAGCATCTTCAGAAGAGAAATCCACTAAATATAGATTGCTATATCTAAATCCTTTGAATATCACTGACTCATCATCCATTTCAGATACAACAACCTCTGATGGAGTGAATAAACATTGAAGACCAAGATCACATAGCTGACAAACAGATAGCAAGTTGAGACTCAATGGTGCAACCAAGAGAACATTTGAAATTGAAAGATCATTTGATACTGCCACCTTGCTAAGCCCTTGTAAGACCCAAATCTGTAGATCAAATAAAAGAAGATAGTTATTCTTATGTCAATCCCTCTATGTTGATATCACATGTGAACAACCTTATTTAAGTAAGTAATTAGCAAGAAACATATGAATAACTTATGCATCATGCCGGGCTTTATTTGTTTGTGCATTCACACATAAAGATAAAGGGGAAATAGACACTAAACCTAGTTTCTGAAATTAAGATATGGAGAAAAGAAAGGAAGAATGCTAAACAAAATAAAGAAAATAAAAATATAAATAATTAAGTCCTTCTACACTACTATGCCTATTTTTGTACCTTAATTAGAGTACAAGTTCACAACACTGTTTGAATTCAAAATTTGAATTTCAAACTCAAAAGGAAAAACAAAACAGAAAAAGAAAATATAAAAGAAAAAGTATAAAAAAGGGGAAACATGCGTCCGGGCCGATTTCGGACTGTTCGGCCCACCTCGCTCTCCAACCACGCGGCCTAGTCACGTTTTCGAAGCGCCGATGGGTGGGCCCTCGATCAGTCTGACGGTGCTAGTTGGACTCACCTCCATGACTGTGTGGCGGGGCCACCATGTCTGATCTGTGCAAGAGCCGCATCACTCGTCATGTGCCGCTTACGTGCGGGCCACGCATGCTGGTCCATCATTCCCGTTGAACAGATCGCCGATGATCTCGCTAGCGCCGGGGTTCTCAGGCAACTCCGGTATTGGCGCGGTTCATGGCTTGCATCCGGGCTATAAATGAAGTCGTCCATCGTTTTCCTCGGTCCTATGTGTTGTTTACGCCGCACAAGGAGCTCCTATTATACTCGGCGAGAGGAGAGGAAGAAAAGGGGAGAAGCTCCGCTGGGGCAATTTGCGTGCTGAGTGGAAGAACATAGCCGCAATTGTGACCTGGTTCTTCCTCGAAACTCTATGGGCGCATTCGTGGAGGATTCGGGACCTATACACTCGGGTTGCGAAGTGGATTTCTCGTCGATGCACGTCTCTCACCTCACGGCCGCCATTACTCGTTGGGGGAGCTCCATGTGGCAGAACCTCCCAAGTTATTGGGCCCACATGCACCAGTCCTTGTCTCAAAGATCTCAGACGGCTATGCATGTGCACCAAATAACTTAACAGGATCTGTCCGAGTGTCCCAAGGACCCCGGATAAACCACTTACAACCAAGATCGCAAGATTAAGTAACACAAATCACACACACCAACAGTTTGCAGTGAAAATCTTATTACTAAATTTTTACAAGTTACAAAAATTTTACTTCGTACATGATCGGAGTGATTACCAAAAGTGATTCAAAGAAATAACTTTGAACTATTATAAATTATTTGTAGTTTTGAAATATATGCTAGCTCAAGTGACCATCCTCAATGAGAAGTATAGAAGAGTTACTTAGACTTATAAGAAGGTCGAGCCCACCGGCACTTAACACCATTATCAGCAGCACAAAACTATAACCTGAAAAACAACAGGGAATAAAACCCTGAGTATGGAATTACTCAGCAAGACTTACCCGACTAAAGAAAAGACTCACAAGGATATGCTGGTTAAATAGGAATCAAGGAAAAGGCTTTAGCAAGAATCAAATTAGATACTTTTGCAGAAATAGCTTACTAAAGTGAGTCCATACTTTCAATATTTTAATGCCAGATTAAATATTAATAGACTCTGTTTGCATCTGGTCTAATTTTACCATCTCATCAATATAACATCACTTTTATTCATGAGGTTCACATCTTGACTTAGGTTGCAGGTCAGTGACCAAGTCTCCACTGTTCGGAGATATAACGGCGATCCGAATCGATTTACTCAGCTGAGGATCTCTAACCACACAACATATGTAGCACTTAACCCTTGCATATGTCAACTCGCCACCGGGGTTCTTAAGACCAGATCAGGTTCACGCCAACCGAGAGCACAAATACACCTCCGTCCAGCCTCTTGCCACGGAGGGTACATGCTACTCTCGCCATCTCTCCACTCCCATTGCGTGTTATCTTATTATGGTATTAGTCTGCCCGAGGCAAAGCTTACCCTGTCCCATATCCAAGGCATGTGGCCAGTTAAGATAGTCCTTGATCATCAAGCCTACATACGCATCCAATCCTTAATCAACCTGGGTAGAACATCACCTGTTCCTAGCCCAAGTCCCGATTTAAGTACTTCCACCCTTAGGATTGTTTGTATTCCTTAGGATGAAAAGAGCATCAAATGGAACTTTGCAGTAAGATCCCACCACGCTCTCAATGAAAATATTCTTGCAGGTAAAAGCCATCTTTCCTCAGGATAACCCCTGAGCTAGGCCTTAATGCAAAAGACAACCTCTATCCACAAGATCTGAGCAGGGCTAAGCATTTTTGTAAATCATATTTTGATACTTCACTAGAAGTATCTATAAAGGTATGGATATCAAGGAAGGCAATGCATCAAAGGGTTTCCAAGCAACTCATATAAACCTAATGCACATTCACTAGACTTAAAGTGTGTAAAAATAATTTAAAAACACAAGGAAGGGGTTGCATGCACCGGGGCTTGCCTGAATAACACTGGGTTAGTGTTTGTTAGGTGATGACTTGGTGAGTATCCTTTGGCTTGGCACTCGTTCAGATTATCCATCTTCCGGTTTGTTCATCAGCATCGCCTTGCGAAGAAGCCCACGCTTAACAGCATCTTGGGGTCGACTCAGCTTTGGTCCTTCACATCACGTGATTAATTATCGTACCTAAATGGAATGCATAATGCATATGAATGAACATAAGGAGGAACATCTAGACTAAATAACCTCTAACGGTAGAAAACTCAATATAAGCACAAGTGGCACCGACTGAACTTACTAATTCATCTTTCATATAACCAACACAAATGCACTCTTTACATAAACAAGTCATTTAAAACTAATTCCCAACATCAAACACAAGCATCTTTTAGCCTATTCGGATGTAGCGCATACATCGCAATACAATAAAATATATATATACACGCTCTACTTTCTTTAGTTAAAGCCCAACATCAGCAGATTAATAGATCTAGATTTATTAATTCTAGATGTCTAAATCTAAAATAAGAAAAGAAACACATTAACTAACTTTCTAAACCAATAGTATAATCTAACCTGAAGAGCACGCCAACCAAGCAAAGCAGCATGCTAATCTTAAGTCTAACGGATAATACATTATAAAAAAGGCATAGAGCCTTGCAAAACTACATTCTCCCTAATCTAGATACTTAAAGCACTTATACCTCTTCTACTATGAGGTTCCTGGTATTTCGACTGGAATTGGCTCGCTAACGCTACTCTCCTCCAAATTGTTTGGGCGGTGACACACCTACATTTACGACTACCATCGCTCAAACACACTGAACACAGTTAATATCAACAACTTATCGACAATTGCTTAAAACACTAAGCTTATCATACACACTAACAATTATTAGACGATGCAATTTAAATTAACCTATACTGCTGTTGCTAAAATATATGAGAATCATCACGATTATTATATATCTAATTAATCCACACATAAACCCAAATAACATAAATAATAAACTAGCTTACCATGACCGAATCGACCCGATACTTGTACGAACATCGATGCAACTCGGGTTCAGGCACTTTGTAAACCACCAAGAGAGTGTCGTTGGAGAAGAGACCAAGCAAGCATATGTTGTGCGGCCAGAGCATGACGGTACAATGAGCCCGCAATAGCGTAGCCCAACAGCAAGCTCACACATAGACTCGACAGCACTGTAAACAAGGCTGCAGGTGCGATGGAGGCACGACAAGGTGCTGTGGAGCTCGACACAAGCACACGGAGCATCTTCTTCACGTCCTTTTCGCACACCCGTCACGGACCCAATGTCGCGTAGCTCACGCAAGTAGCTGACCGAGAGGAGTAGGAAGGGAAGGTCTAGAGCGCAGACCAGGGGAGGGCGGGTGCCACAGGAAAGGAGACGAGGTGCCAGCGGCGTTTGACGTCGAGGGGGCACGCACGACCGGTGAAGCTCACGGGGAAACAACGACCGACTCAAGGAAAAATCATGGCGCAGTCCGGTGAGCTGCAGCCATGGCGATGACGGGCAGACGGGCTCGACGATGTCCACGGCCGGAGCGAGCTAGAGGAGTAGCGCGTCGTGCAACCAGACTAGGGCACAACATCATGGAAGCACGAATGGGGCAAGGTCCAGGCGCGTGCTCAGGAGGTGGAAGAGAACGGCAGGGTCGACGACACTCTGATGCGTGTGAGACAAGGAGCAGCCATAGGGTGGCGACCATGGGAGCAAGGACGGCCGCTGGGGGCAAGCTGGAAAGGGGTACCACGGCGAGCAGAGAGGAGCTCGACCGAGCACGCACAAAGCACAGGGAAATGGATGACGAGCAGAAACACGCCATGGAGGGAGGTGCAGGGGAGCTTGCGGCTAGGCACTAGAATCTGAGCCAGAGGGGCACGGCAGGGGAGCTCGGGCGCACGGCATGGGCGAGCGCAGGGAGCTTTGACATGGGCGTCGCGAATAGAGGAACAGGGACGCGGCTGGGAATTGGACTCAATCCGAGCAGAGGAGGTGGCGCATGGTGACGTGGAGCTCCGGTGTCCAGGGCAGGGTCGACGGGGGCTTGAAGAAGAGAGAGAGAGAGAGGGAGCGACGCGGCAAGTACCGGTAAGCAGCAGGGGAGAGAGTAGAGAGAGGGAGAGGGAGACGCGGCTGCCCGCAGAGGAGCCCTGGCCGGGCGCGATGTGCAGCAGGGAGGAGGAACGACTGGGAATGCATGGTAGATAAAGTCCTTGGAGACGGCTGGATATTTCCAGCAGAGTGGCAAGAGATAGACTTGAGGGAGAAGACGATGCGCACGCACGAAAAAAAATCGGCAGAGAGGGCGGCTGAGCGGATGAGATCGATTGGGATCTTTTTCAGAACTTTTTTCCACTTTTCTATTTATTTTATAAATAAAATTATCGATATTTGATCATGATTTCTAGCGATAACAAAAAGGTCGATAATACTTGCGACCAAGTTTGATTTTTGATTCGAAACATGATATATTTGATTTGCGGTCAGAACACATGATTCCATGGTCACGGTAATTTACCAGAGAATCAAAGCTCAATTATAGATCCTCGTGCATGATTTCACGGTGGACGAGTGAGAACCGAATTATTTAATAATTGTTTATATCCGAAGATTTGGATCTGGGCGAGAACAACAGACCGAAATAAACTGATTTTGGCAGTGATAATTTGTTCTGCGTGATTCGACCGAAATTAGCCGAAACCAGATCCGCAGTGTATACGCGATTTCATCGTCAAAACAGCGTGCGGATGGATAAATTGGTTCTTAACCACGCGCACGGGTTCGCGCGATATAGATTATTTTGCCCCAAACATTTTAGTCGTTGAGTTCAAATTAATTTGTTCGGGAGAAAAATCGTCCGAGTGAGTCGGGCTTCCGATTTGGATTTGCGCGAGCGATGAATTTTTAAATAATCACCGGACGCACCGATTTTTGGAACAACTACGTTCCGAATATCACGAAAATTTAGGAAGAGCTCGGATAGATAAAAATAAAAATGACGTCGCACTCGCGACAGACGGAACAGATGCGATATTAAAAATCGCGATAGACGAAGATGATTAAAATTTAGCATCCGTTTTATTTGCTGATATTACGTGCTTAAATCCATATTCGTTGTCGAGCGGAATATAAACACCTGGGGTGTTACAGCCCTCCCCCCTTAAAAGAATCTCGTCCAGAGATTCGGAGCGAAAGACTTTCAAGAGTAGAGAAACATGTAACCCATATCCATATCAGCGATAATCATAAGACAGTACCAAGCAAAGGCGAGTTTCTCAGAATATGGTTTTTCTAGTGGACATAACATGTATCGCCTTAAGCTAATTTAGAAATGCCCACCAATGGAGATACTACCTGCCAGAAGAACACATAAGGTTCCATGTGTGCAGTTTGCTTTCTCTGATGACACTGTACTATCTGAGTCTGTTGAGCGAGCGGTGGAGATGTGACTTTACTAAAACAGAATTAGATGCAACCTCTTTGGTAAAACACATAGAAAGAGGTTTACCAACAAGTGGTTACAGGAAATTCATAGCACAGGGGACAGGTGTGGATGTCGAATAATGTCGCGGTTAACATGTGGCTAACCCGAGAATTCAAGTCCACGAAAGATGGTATAGATTCGAGAGAATCACCAGCGGAGGGATCTATAGATACGGACTTTACAACCAGTTTGTTTTATCCAGTACTAATCATGGCTTGACCCAATCACACACTCTGGAAAAGCACGCGTGAGGCGATCGAGGCGTGACTAGAGCGATGATTAGGTGGTTATTGGCCGACTTAACCTCAATTCTTATAAATACTTCCTTAGGATGGGTTGAATCAAAGTGAGTTTAGACAACTCGATAAAACAATCTCTAAACTCAACCTTTGTTCACTGGGCAGTTACGAGTTAGTAGAACCAACTCGTTGAACTACTTTTGACACTGAGTAGGTCCTCTCAGTACCATCGGTAAGCCAACGGTCGAGAGCTCACTCTGGTTAACAAGAGATCATGTATTTGGGTAGAAATCCATTTGGTCAAATTCTTCATCCGTTTCTTCATGCGAGATGAATTATCCACTTGGTTAGGGAATACATGGATTTAATAAGAGAGCGAATGAACAAACTCCTGCATCTCAGTGGCAGGGGAATCCAATCTCCATCTTGAGAGCTAATTAGTTGTTTTCCAACACTAAAAAGCTCCAATGCTCCACCTTTACACAAAGGATGTAAAGGGAACTTGTATGAGTAGTCACTACCAAGATCAAAAGAAATAAGACCACACATGAAAGTGGTATGCCCTTTTGATCCAATAGAGATGATAGAAGTTGCTTGATCACTTCACAAACAACATAGAAATTGTTTCAAGGAAGAGGTCTACGGAAGAAAACATATTGATATAATCTCATAATGGATTATGACAACTAACTGTGATACTAGCGTGTGCCGAGTAACGCAACCATGTGCGCACACACAGAAGGCCCTCGGTTTCGTCACGGCACCACTGGTTTTAGTCATAACACCATTATCAGACATAACCAATAAGAAATCTCACGCGACACAAATGAATTGGGCAAGGGTGACATTGTACAAAGAAACTGTACCTATAAGAATGGTTACAAGTAGAGAGCCAAACAGATCATGGCCCGATGAAATGAACAGGGCATGGCCATAACCTAAATTTGTATGAGTTTGGTCATGGAGGGATAACAAAAAAATTCAAATTTGGGTCATGGTTCACTAACTAAGAACATGGCCTAATTTTTGGTTTAGGCAAACATGTTACCAACCTTCTATCGGCACCTCCAGTACAAGGCAAACACGTATAACACCTAAACATATTACCTAAAGAATGGAGGACAACTATTTCATCGAAGTTTATAATACAAGCATTACACCACATTATCTACAATCACTGGTTACTGGAATAAAGATGAGAGAAGCATTTTGGGTGTATAGGTGACAAACATAATGCAACAATCAGGATGCATGCTCGTCTTATTCGTCCTCACTGAGTTTGCCAACATAATGTGGCGATAGCATTCTATCTCGGTGGCATACTTTCGACTCTCACCGTATTTTGCTAGTCGTCAGCTACACATACGTTTTCGAGGTTAGTGTACCTGCAGAAAAATCCATAACAGCCCAATTCCCAATTATGCAAGTCACACATGACAGTTTATCACAGTTTATACTCCATATATTGCTATATGGAGGCCAGCTCATCATTAAGCGCCGAGCCACGCATAGGCGCCGTTGCCACACTTTTACCATAGGGCAACTCATTATGGTAACTTACCTTCTTACCTGAGCATAGGTGAGTCGTTACAAGTACATTACATTTCTTAGTATTCCCATGTCTGTATACCCATACACATCCATGGGGTACTGAATCCCAGAAAAGTAGTTACTCCACATCGCAGCCTTCATATATACATATGTGGAACATGTATATAATCAAGCACTTTTTATACTCTTCCCTAGACCGATGTTTGTTCGGTCATGCTCTCACATCTCTCCTTACCTTGAGCGTCGATCCATTCAAGACTGAATGGCCTCAAAAATAACAATACACATGTATGCAATACCCATCCGGTTGTGGGTTAGTGGTTTTCAAATAAGCTACCTGATAGTCCTTAGTTTAGGGCTTAACAGAGGATGTTGCTAGCATTATAGTTTTTTAAAACTATTTTTCAAAGCCAAACTATGTGTTTAGTTGAAAATAGGTTTTTCAAAACCAAAACTTTTGTGTTGAAAATACGTATGTGACCATATATACTTAATCCTGCTCCGATACCAGCTGTGGCAGAACCTCCCAAGTTATTGGGCCCACATGCACCTGTCCTTGTCTCAAAGATCTCAGACGGCTATGCATGTGCACAAAATAACTTAATAGGATCCGTCCGAGTGTCCCAAGGACCCCAGATAAACCACTTACAACCAAGATCGCAAGATTAAGTAACACAAATCACACACACCAACAGTTTGCAGCGGAAATCTTATTACTAAATTTTTACAAGTTACAAAAATTTTACTTTGTACATGATCGGAGTGGTTACCAAAAGTGATTCAAAGAAATAACTTTGAACTATTATAAATTATTTGTAGTTTTGAAATATATGCTAGATCAAGTGACCATCCTCAATGAGAAGTATAGAAGAGTTACTTAGACTTATAAGAAGGCCGAGCCCACCGGCGCTTAACACCATTATCAGCAGCACAAAACTATAACCTGAAAAACAACAAGGAATAAAACCCTGAGTATGGAATTAATCAGCAAGACTTACTCGACTAAAGAAAAGACTCTCAAGGATATGCTGGTTAAATAGGAATCACGGAAAAGGCTTTAGCAAGGATCAAATTAGATACTTTTGCAGAAATAGCTTACTAAAGTGAGACCTTACTTTCAATATTTTAACGCCAGATTAAATATTAATAGACTCTGTTTGCATCTGGTCTAATTTTACCATCTCATCAATATAACATCATTTTTATTCATGAGGTTCACATCTTAACTTAGGTTGCAGGTCAGTGACCAAGTCTCCACTGTCCAGGGATATAACGGCAATCCGAATCGATTTACTCAGCTGAGGATCTCTAACCACACGACATATGTAGCACTTAACCTTGCATATGTCAACTCACCACCGGGGTTCTTAAGACCAGATCAGGTTCACGCCAACCGAGAGCACAGATACACCACTATCTAGCCTCTTGCCACTGAGGGTACACACTGCTCTTGCCATCTCTCCACTCCAATTGCATGTTATCTTTTTCTGGTATCAGTCTGCCCAAGGCAAAGCTTACCCTGTCCCATATCCAAGGCATGTGGCCAGTTAAGATAGTCCTTGATCATCAAGCCTACATACGCATCCAATCCTTAATCAACCTAGGTAGAACATCACCTGTTCCTAGCCCAAGTCCCAATTTATGTACTTCCACCCTTAGGATTGTTTGTATTCCTTAGGATGAAAAGAGCATCAAAGGTAACTTTGCATTAAGATCCCACCATGCTCTCAATGAAAATATTCTTGCAGGTAGAAGCCATCTTTCCTCAGGATAACCCCTGAGCTAGGCCTTAATGCAAAAGACAACCTCTATCCACAAGATCTGAGCAGGGCTAAGCATTTTTGTAAATCATATTTTGATACTTCACCAGAAGTATCTATAAAGGTATGGATATCAAGGAAGGCAATGCATCAAAGGGTTTCTAAGCAACTCCTATAAACCTAATGCACATTCACTAGACTTAAAGTGTGTAAAAATAATTTAAAAACACAAGGAAGGGGTTGCATGCACCGGGGCTTGCCTAAATAACACTGGGTTAGTGTTTGTTAGGTGACGACATGGCGAGTATCCTTTGGCTTGGCACTCGTTCAGATTATCCATCTTCTGGTTTGTTTATTAGCATCGCCTTGCGAAGAAGCCGACGCTTAACAGCATCTTGGGGTCGACTCAGCTTTGGTCCTTCGCATCACGTGATTAATTATCATACCTAAATGAAATGCATAATGCATATGAATGAACATAAGGAGGAACATCTAGACTAAATAACCTCTAACAGTAGAAAACACAATATAAGCACAAGCGGCACCGACTAGACTTACTAATTCATCTTTCATATAACCAACACAAATGCACTCTTTACATAAATAAGTCATTTAAAACTAATTCCCAACATCAAACACAAGCATCTTTTAGCCTATTCGGATGTAGCGCATACATCGCAATATAATAATATATATATACACGCTCTACTTTCTTTAGTTAAAGCCCAACATCAGCAGATTAATAGACCTAGTGTCGGCGTTTCGACCCCGGGGGGTCCCTGGACCGACGAGTAAATTGTCACTGCGTGTCCCAGCCCAGATGGGTCGGCGCGAGACGGAGCACAAGGGGGAAATCAGTAAGGGGAAACCACGGCCTCGTGTTGTCCTGCGCCCAGGGTGGATGCGCTTGCAGTAGGGGGTTACAAGCGTTCGCGAGGGAGAGAGAGACAGAGGGCATGAGACTGCGCGTCAGCCCGTTCTCCCGCGCGGCCACCTTTTCGTACGAGGGCCCTGGACCTTCTTTTTATAGATGTAAGGAGAGGGTCCAGGTGTACAATGGGGGGTGTAGCAGTGTGCTAACGTGTCTAGCAGAGGGGAGCCAGAGCCCTATGTACATGCCGACGTGGCAGTCGGAGAGGTGTTGGAGCCCTGTTCATGTGGCGTCGGGGCCGTCAGAGGAGCGCTTGAGCCCTGTAGAAGCACAGCTGTCGGGGCTATCGGATCCTTCCTGACGTCTCCTTGCTTTCATAGGGGGCTGAGAACCGCTATCGTCATGGAGCACGTGGGGTACCATCATTACTTGTTTTACTGGGGCGAGCCAGATGGGACGCCGGTCTTGTTCCTCATAGTCTGAGCTAGCTAGGGGTAGGGTAATGATGGCTCCCCTTGTGGCATGGTCGGTCCGAGCCCAAGGTCGGGCAAGGCGGTGACTCCTCCGAGGTCGAGGCTGAGTCCGAGCCCGGGGGTCGGGTGAGGCGGAGACCGTCGTCCGAGGTCGAGGTTGAGTCTGAACCCTGGGGTCGGGCGAGGCGGAGACCGTCGTCCGAGGTCGAGGTTAAGTCTGAACCCTAGGGTCGGGCGAGGCGGAGACCATCGTCCGAAGGTCGAGGCGGAGTCCGAGCCTTGGGGTCGGGCGAGGCGGAGATCGTCTTCCGAGGTCGAGGTGGAGTCCGAGCCCTGGGGTCGGGCGAGGCGGAGACCGTCTTCCGGAGTCGAGGTTGAGTCCGAGCCCTGGGGTCGGGCAAGGCGGAGACCATCTTCCGAGGTCGAGGTGGAGTCCGAGCCCTGGGGTCGGGCGAGGCGGAGTCCGTCTTCCGGAGTCGAGGTTGAGTCCGATCCCTAGGGTCGGGCGAGGCGGAGATTCCTATGGCGCCCGAGGCTGGACTTGGCTGCTGTCAGCCTCACCCTGGCGGGTGGCATAGCAGTCGGAGCAGCGCATGCGGTGCTGTTTTCCTGTCAGTTCAGTCAATGGAGGGGCGAAGTGACTGCGGTCACTTCGGCCTTGTCGATTGGAGAGCGTGCGTCAGGATAAGGTGTCAGGCGATCCTTGCATTAAATGCTCCTGCGATCCGGTCGGCTGGCGAGGCGATCTGGCCAAGGTTGCTTCTTCATGAAGCCTGCCCGATCTGGGCCTCGAGCGAGTCGAAGGTGCGCCCGTTGCTTGAGGAGGCCCTCAGGCGAAGCGTGAATCTGCCTTGGTCTGCTGTTCCTGCTCGAGGCTGGGCTCGGGCGAGGCGAGATCGTGTCCCTTGAGGGGACAGAGCCTTGACCTGAATTGCGCCCATCAGGCCTTTGCAGCTTTGTGCTGATGGGGGTTACCAGCTAAGATTAGGAGTCTTGGGGGTACCCCTAATTATGGTCCCTGACAGTAGCCCCCGAGCCTCAAAGGGAGTGTGGGTACTCGCTTGGCGGCTTTGTCGCACTTTTTTGCGAGGGGACCGGCCTTTCTCAGTTGCATTTTGTTCCGGCGGGTGCGCGCGAGCGCACCCGCCGGGTGTAGCCCCTGAGGCCTTGGAGGAGTGGTTTGAATCCTTCGAGGTCTTAGTGCCTTTCGTGATGCCTCGGCAGGTCTGGTTGTTCCCTCATGCGAACTGGTCGTTGCCTGGGTGCATAGTCAGGTTCCGAGTTCTCAGGCTGGTATGTTGACGCTGTCAACGGTTTGGCCGGAGCCAGGTTTGCGAGAGCAGCCCCCGAGCCTCTGCACAGGGCGAGAGGACGGTCAAGGACTGACTCGGCTTTGTCATATGCCCCTTCGTCGCCTTTCCACAAGGAGGAGGGGGGAAAGCGCCATGTTGCCCTCGGAGGGTGCCGAACATGGTGTCTCGAGTGAGTTGCTAACGGGTGATCCGAGTGGATGCCCGTGCCCCGTTCGATAAGGGTCAGCTAGTGGCCCAGAGGCGCGCTCCAAAAGTACCTGCAGGTGATTTGCCGGACCCGGTCCCGTTCAATAGGGTCCAAGGGCTCGATGCCTCCCTCTGATGGGATTCCATTACAGAATCGCTCCTGCTGGTCTCGGAAATGTCCTAGGGTACCTCAGGAGCGTAGCCCGAGCCTCAGCCATGTATCGGACGTACCCAGAGTCATCCCTCGCTCTACGTGTTCTGGGGCGGCTATCGAACCCTTCGAGAGGCCAGCCTGCGAACCCTTGATCAGTAGTGGGCGCGGAGCCCGAGTGCTCTGAGGCGGCTATCGAACCCTTCCTAGGGGCCAGCCTTCAAACCTCTCATCAGTAGGAGGGCTTGGAGCCCGAGTGCTCTGAGGCGGCTGTCGAACCCTTCCGGGGGGCCAACCTTCGATCCTCTGATCAGTAGGAGGGCTTGGGGCCCGCTTCCTTCGCGGAGAAGGATCCATTTCGGAGTATCCCCCATTCCCGGTCCCTGTAGCAAGAGAGAGAAAGGGGAAGAAGAAAAGGATACAAAATTGAATTACATGGCGCACCTTTTTTGACGCGATCATTATGGCGGAGGTGAAGAGTCGCCCGCTTCGCCATGCCAAAGGTGTTGCCTGCCCTACCGCGGAGTTAATGCGACAGGACGAGTGGTTCGCGGGGCAGCCGTTGTGCATGCGTGAGCCGTTCGAGGAACGGAACACGGGCGCGTCGTCTTCACGCCGTGGGAGAGGGCTCTCTCGCTGTTCCAGGAGGGGATGTGAGCCTGCGGACGATTTGACCGCCGCTTCTGCTCGCCTGCTGCCGCCATTACTGTCGGCCCACTTCTGGCCATATCGACCGTCGCGCCTTCTCCCGTGGCTGACTGACCCGTGACCAACGTGTTTGGCTGGCTCTGCTGGTCCACGTGCAGGGTTGCCTCGAGTCGTGGCACCGGCTCCACAGTCGAGAAGGCGTGGCGCTGGCGCAAGTGGCGCTGTAGTTTTTCGCACGTAGTAACCGGCGCGCTGGTTACATGACGTGTGGGCCCGGGCCTCCATGCTGGACGCGTCGAAGTCGAAAGGGTGCGCCCCCTTGGTGCAGTTGTATGCCGCCTGCATGGCAGTCCACCCTTTCACCCGCTGGTCTGGGCGAAAGTGGAGGAGTGCTTGTAACCGCTGGGCAGTTACGCGCTCCGTGCGCAGCGGTTTGGCTTCTTTTGTCCTAGGCCACCACGCATGACGCGTGGTCGATGACAAGCTATGAGTCGCCACGAGCATCGAGGCGCCGAACCCCTTGCTCGATGGCAATGCACAACCGGTTAACTAGAGCCTCATACTCGGCCACGTTGTTGGACGCCGGGAAATGGAGGCGCAGCATGTAACGGAGGTGCTTCCCAAGGGGTGAGATGAAGAGCAGGCCCGCGCCCACTCCTGTCTTCATCAGCGACCCGTCGAAAAACATGGTCCAAAGTTCCGGTTGAATCGGAGCTGTTGGAAGCTGGGTGTCGACCCATTCTGCCACCAAATCCACCAAGACTTGGGATTTTATGGCCTTCCGAGGGGCGAATGAGATTGTCTCACCCATGATCTCCACCACCCACTTTGCAATCCTACCCGAGGCCTCTCAGCACTGGATGATCTCCCCCTGGGGGAAGGATGACACCACAGTCACCGGATGAGACTCGAAGTAGTGTCGCAACTTTCGCCGCGTTAGAATTACCGCGTACAGTAGCTTCTGAATTTGCGGGTAGCGGATTTTGGTCTCGGACAGTACCTCACTGATGAAGTAGACTGGCCTTTGGACGGGCAATGCGTGCCCATCTTCTCGTCTCTCGACCACGATCGCGTCGCTGACCACCTGAGTGGTAGCGGCGACGTAGATCAAGAGGGTTTCTCCGGCAGTGGGGGGCACCAGGATTGGCGTGCTTGTAAGGAGCGCCTTCAAGTTCCTGAGGGCTTCCTCGGCCTCGAGGGTCCAAGTGAAGCGCTCGGTCTTCCTTAAGAGGCGGTACAGGGGTAGGCCTCTTTCGCCGAGGCGCGAGATGAAGCGGCTCAGAGCCGCAAGGCATCCCATGACCCTCTGTACTCCTTTCAAGTCCTTGATGGGCCCCATGTTGGTGATGGCCGCGATTTTCTCTGGGTTGGCCTCGATGCCCCGCTCGGAGACGATGAACCCCAAGAGCATGCCTCGAGGGACTCCGAAGACGCACTTCTCGAGATTGAGTTTTACGCCTTTCGCTTTGAGACACTTGAATGTTGTTTCAAGGTCGGAGAGGAGGTCGGAGGCTTTCCTCGTCTTGACTACGATGTCATCGACGTAAGCCTCGACCGTTCGGCAAATGTGCTGTCCGAACACATGGTTCATGCACCTTTGGTATGTCGCGCCTGCATTCCTTAAACCGAATGGCATAGTAATATAGCAGTACATGCCAAAGGGTGTGATGAAAGAAGTCGCGAGCTGGTGGGACTCTTTCATCCTGATTTGGTGATACCCTGAGTAGGCATCAAGGAATGACAGGGTTTCGCACCCAGCAGTGGAATCCACGATTTGATCGATGCGAGGTAGAGGGTAAGGAACCTTTGGACATGCTTTGTTTAGACCAGTGTAGTCTACACACATCCGCCATTTCCCACCTTTCTTTTTCACAAGCACAGGGTTGGCTAGCCATTCGGGATGGAATACCTCTTTGATGAACCCTGAAGCCATCAGCTTGTGGATCTCCTCGCCTATGGCTCTGCGCTTTTCTTTGTCGAATTGGCGTAGAGGCTGCTTCACGGGTCGGGCTCCAGCTCGGATATCCAGCGAGTGCTCGGCGACATCCCTCGGTATGCCAGGCATGTCCGAGGGACTCCACGCAAAAACCTCGCGTTTGCGCGGAGAAAGTCGATGAGCACTGCTTCCTGTTTGGGGTCGAGCTCGGAGCCGATCCGTACTTGCTTGGAGGTGTCGTTGCTGGGGTCGAGAGGGACGGACTTAACCGCTTCTGCTGGCTCAAAGTTCCCGGCGTGGTGCTTCGCATCTAGCGCCTCCTTGGAGAGGCTCTCCAGGTCGGCGATGAGGGCCTTGGACTCGGCGAGGGCCTCAGCGTACTCCACACACTCCACGTCGCATTCGTACGCATGTCGGTATGTGGATCCGACGGTGATGACCCCGTTGGGGCCCGACATCTTGAGCTTGAGGTAGGTGTAGTTGGGGACGGCCATGAACTTGGCGTAGCATGGCCTCCCCAGCACTGCGTGGTAGGTTCCTCGGAATCCGACCACCTTGAACGTGAGGGTTTCCTTTTGGAAGTTGGAGGGAGTCCCGAAGCAGACGGGCAGATCGAGTTGCCTAAGGAGTTGGACGCGCTTCCCAGGGATGATACCGTGAAAGGGCGCCGCACCGGCCGGATCGTGGACAAATCGATCTACAAGAGCCTGAGGGTCTCGGCATAGATGATGTTGAGGCTGCTGCCTCCGTCCATGAGGACCTTGGTAAGCCTGACGTTGCCGATGACGGGATCAACAACGAGCGGGTACTTCCCTAGGCTCGGCACGCGGTCGGGGTGGTCGCCTTGGTCGAAGGTGATGGGCTTGTCGGACCAGTCTAGGTAGACTGGCGCCGCCACCTTCACCGAGCAGACCTCCCAGCGCTCCTGCTTGCGGTGCCGAGCCGAGGCGTTCGCCACCCGCCAACCATAGATCATGAAGCAGTCATGGACCTCGGGGAACTCCTCTGCTTTGTGGACCTCCTTCTTGTCGTTGTCGTGGGCTCTGCCACCTTCCGCTGGTGGCCCGGCCTGATGGAAGTAGCGCCGAAGCATGACGCACTCCTCAAGGGTGTGTTTGACGGGGCCCTGATGATAGGGGCATGACTCCTTGAGCATCTTGTCGAACAAGTTGGCGCCTCCGGAGGCTTCCGAGGGTTCTTGTGCTCGGCGGCAGCGACAAGGTCTGCGTCGGCGGCGTCATGTTTCGCTTGCGACTTCTTCTTGCCCTTCTTCTTCGCGCCGCGATGAGCGGATGCCTCAGGGACGTCTTCCGACTGGTGCCCCTGAGGCTACTTGTCCTTCCGGAAGATGGCCTCGACCGCCTCCTGGCCAGAGGCGAACTTGGTGGCGATGTCCATCAGCTTGCTCGCCCTGGTGGGAGTCTTGCGACCTAGCTTGCTCACCAGGTCGCAGCAAGTGGTGCCAGCGAGGAACGTGCCGATGACATCTGAGTCGGTGATGTTGGGCAGCTCGGTGCGCTGCATCAAAAATCGCCGGATGTAGTCTCGCAGGGATTCTCCCGGCTGCTGGCGGTAGCTTCGAAGATCCCAGGAGTTCCCAGGGCGCACGTATGTGCCCTAGAAGTTTCCGGCGAAGGCTTTGACCAGGTCGTCCCAGTTGGAGATCTGCGCAGGAGGCAGATGCTCCAGCCAGGCTCGGGCGGCGTCGGAGAGGAACAGGGGGAGGTTGCGGATGATGAGGTTGTCATCGTCCATTCCACCCAGCTGGCAGGCCAGCCGGTAGTCCGCGAGCCACAATTCCGGCCTTGTTTCCCCTGAGTACTTGGTGATGGTAGTCGGGGTCCAGAACCGGGTCGGGAACGGCGCCCGTCGTATGGCCCGGCTGAAAGCTTGCGGACCAAGTGGTTCGGGTGAGGGGCTCCGATCCTCCCCGCTGTCGTAGCATCCCCCACGCCTGGGGTGGTAGCCTTGGCGCACCTTCTCGTCGAGGTGGGCTCGACGGTCGCGGCGGCGGTGCTCGTTGCCGAGGCGACCCGAGGCCGCAGGCGCTGTGTCCTGCGTGCGCCCGGTGTGGACCGAGGCTTCCTGCATGAATCGGGAAGTCGCGGCGCGATACTCCGGGGTGTATCCCTACCTTCGGGAGGCGGAGCTTTTGGCCTATTGGGCCACGACATCCTCCAGGAGATTCTTGAGTTCTCCCTAGATACGCCGTCCCTCGGTGGTGGATGGTTCTGGCATTGCTCGGAGTAGGATTACTGCTGCAGCCAGGTTCTGGCCGACCCCACTGGAAGCCGGGGGCAGCCTTGCCCTTGCATCATCGGTGATGCGATGCTGGACGTCCTAGGCCAGATGACGCGCTTCTCCGGCCCGTGCTCGGCCTGCCCACTCTTGCCCGATGTTCTGCCAGAGCTGCACAAGTTGTCCTGCTTCCTCGTCGAGCCTGGCCTGCATCTCGCGGATTTGCTCGAGCTGTGCGTCCTGACCCCCCGTAGGGACTGGGACCACAGCTAGCTCCCAAAGGATGTCAACGCGAGGCGCAGGCCTAGGGGGATCGCCGTTCTCCAGCATACCAAGATGGTTGCCTTCATCGGGACCCCCTAGATCGACGTGGAAACATTCGCGACTTGGGCCACAGTCCTTGTCACCAAGGCTGTGGCTACCATCGGAGCAATCAGAGAGGCAGTAGTCACATGCGGTCATGAAGTCCCGCATGGCACTGGGGTTATCGAGCCCGAAGAAATCCCAACCAGAGTCGATGTGACGGAACCTCCCAAGTCAATAGGCCCACCTACAGTTGTCCTTGTCCAACAGACATTAGGCAACCCTGTAGATGTTCCTGAATCACTTGACAAGTTCGATATCTTTTCTTACCTTTCCAGGAACGTTTCACCCGTCTTGCAGACATTACAGAACATCGGAGATATCGAAATGCGGAAGTGATTACATAAACTTACATTTATTAAAAAGTAAGATCAAGTTGCTTATTATAGACCAGAAATATAAACGAGTGCTGAGTAGTATTATTACATAACCAAGGGAGGCAAAACTCCTCCTGAACAGTCTTTACATAAAAATTTCTTATGGAGGACCATGTCCTCCCACATCTTCACTCTTGTTTTTCCTCATGAGGAACAACCTTGGTACAGAAGCAACAGAAATCTGCTGCTTCCTCACATAAAAACAACGAGGGAATAAAACCCTGAGTATGGAATTACTCAGCAAGACTAACCCGACTAAAGAAAAGACTCTCAAGGATATGCTGGTTATAAGGGAGTCAAGGTACGGTTTCTCAATGACTAAAGACTCTATTTTGTAGAAATGCTTACTAAAAGTGGATCCTTAAAAATCCAAATTTTAATTTTCAGGTTAAGTAAGATTACCTATCTCTAGAGTTCTTTCTACCCTAGTTCAAACACTTGACCTGCACTAGCCAATTTCTTAACAAACCTTTCATTCATCTTTACTGGAGTTCTACGTATAGGGCAGTGACCAAGTCTTCATAACCGCGAAGGTACGGCGATCCGAATCGATTATACTCAGCTGAGGATCTCCGATCACACGACATATGTAGCACTTAACCCTTGCATATGTCAACCCGCCACCGGGTTTCTTAAGACCAGATCAGGTTCACGCAAACCGAGAGCATAGATACACCACCGTCTAGCCTCTTGCTATGGAGGGTACACACTACTCTCTCCACCGCTCCATGCCCATTTTGTGTTATCTTATTCTGGCCTTAGTCTGCCCGAGGCAAGGCTTACCCATGACGAGGCATGTGACCAGTTAAAGGTTCCTCGGTCATCAAGCCTACATCGAGACGATCCTTAATCAACTTAGACAGAGACACTACACCGAGACTATCTTCTCGTGCAAGTCACCCGCCCGGTCTCAGCTTAATCATTTAACCCCAAAAACTTGGTACCTGTCAGAGGTACATCTTTTCCGATGTTGAATCCATCATGGCCATGATGGATCCACCATCAAGTTTTATTTTCAAAAACCTCCCACTTTGCCAATCATCTTTTGTAAAACAAAACCTTTTGTTTTGCTAGAGCAATACTAAGCACAGTAAAAACCTTTTGTAAAACAGGGTATCAAGGAAGGTGATCAAGATCAAGGAAGGTAATGCAGGAATTGTTTAGCAATCAACTCCTATTACTTAATGCAGCAAACAAGTGAGAAAGATTTTAAAAACATCAAGGAAGGTGGCAAATGCACCGGGGCTTGCCTTCGTTAGTAGGTGAGTTAGGCTCAGGCCCGCAGATGTCAAAATAGAGACAAGACCCTGCCTAAGAGTCAGAAGGTGGTGGTGCCTTTTCTTCAATCACTTCAACTTCTTCTTCGTTTTCTAAACATAACCACATATATGTATATAAGAATGAATGCCATGTGATGCTCATGAGAGTGCAAAGATAATAAAAACTTATTATCTGAGGTCTTGAATACAATTTTCCTTCACGGAACTCTGAGAACTTAGGGTTTCTGGAGTCAGTAAAGGAGTTCAAAGAGCAGGGGTGGGGGTTTTGGGTTCTAGTTATCAAACAAGGTTCAAATCAACCCAAACTCTACCCAAGGCTTCTAAATAATGTATAGGACTCATATAAAAAGTTTGGACATTTTTGGAATTACCATTTATTTTCTAAAAATCCAGAACCACTACCTTAAACTACTTTAAATACAATAAAATTCCTTATTTAATCTAAAAATCATGAAACTAATTTTATTAAATTCCATGGAAAATAAGAAGTCTAAGAAAATTGGTTTCACAACTTTAGGATTTTCTACAATTTTTAACAAATTTCCAAAGCTCTACTGAAAAAGAAAAAGAAAAAGATTGAAACAGTGATGGGCCGTTTCTAGCCGAGGCGGCCCAGGTCCACGCAGAATCGCGCCCGCGCCCGAGCGCGTGATAGTAGCTTTGCGAAAAAGCCCTCGGGTTCTTGGCTAACTGAAAACGAGTTCGGCTACTATTTTCTTGAGTCGCTGATGCTTGGGAGAAAAGTCCTCCAACTTCTATTCCTTTACAGAGGGGGGTCCTCGACGGCGCTCACGCACAGCCGAGCTCCGGCGAGCTAGCAGACCGGCCGAACGGGGCCATGACCGGCGCTCCCTAGCGGCGGACACCAAATCGGACCTACCCTAAACATTTCCCCTAAGTTAATTGCACCGTTGGTGAGCTATCAAGCTCTGTCCGCGTGAACCGAATGGGTGGCGGACAGATGAGTGCGTTCCCGATGATTGGTGGTCTCTCAGTTCGAATTGGTGACACGGTAAGCATTACAGAGCTATGAGAGTGCTCAAACGAGGAAGGAGGGGACAGGGACTGACCGGAAAAGGGCTGGCCACGGCGAGGTGTTCTTCGCGGTGGCAGAGACTTGATTTGGGGGAAGTTTGAAATTCTAGAGCTCGGGTGAACGATTACGGGTGGGAGTGGGTGCTAAGGCTTCACGATGACATAGCGCAGCTACCCCGACCATCAATTTATAGAGGGCATCGACGGTGGCCGGGAATTTGAAGAAGGACGCGCGGCGGTCGGAGGTAGAAGAAGGCACTGGCGCGCGTGAGTGCGTGTCCTAAGTCGTGGCGAGCTCACCGGCGACGATGGGACTGCCCCAGAGAGTCACGGCGACGAGGTGTAAAGGCAGAGCCACGCGGCGGGCAACGGCGAAGGCTTGACGATGGTGAGCCCCTGTATCCACGGCGGTGAGCAAGGGGAAGGGATTACGGCTGGCCGGGGTGGCATCCAGCTCATCGGCGGCGAGGATTTTTACTGGGCTATGCTTATCTGATGGCCACGGCGCACGAATCACGGCGAGCAACAATCAACGGCGACGGGCCACCGGCGACGAGCAGGGGGGTGGGATCTTCTTCAGTCTATCATTTACTGTACCATGGCGATGGTCATTCTGATGAACTGACAGAGCAAGTTTAGGTCACATTTTCTCTTAATTTCAAATGGCAACACATCCAGTGATCTGCAGCAAAGTTGTAGAGCTATATACCACCTACATTTCGACTATAGTGACTGTGCTCATTTGATAACTAGATCATGGTTGAATTCACACTCAAAGCTGACTCTGTTACACTGAATATCTGAATTTCAGAATGAAACCAGCCTGACAGCCAAGCTTTAAGCTTAATTATCTTTGGATTTTTCTTAACAACTGAGCTCACACTCTTAAGCAAAGTTGTTCTCCTATGATTGGGCTACAATTTTGATGTGGTGACCTAGGGCAAAAACCCTAGAATTTAAAAGTTGCAAGGCTCCATAGTTGAGCCAAAACTCTGAAATTCAGGCTTAACATGAATTCTCAACTAGGGTCCTTTTTGCAAATGAGTCCAAAACTTAGTGTTTGGCTTGTAAATTCACATATGAGTGACCCAAATGACTTAAGATACTTATTTAACTTGGTTTTTGCACTTTAGTCCAAAAGTGGACTAATTTTGCACATAGGTCTCTAGGGTTTGGTTTTAGGGTTTTCTAGGGTTTCAAATGGGGTTTTTGGTATCCCAGGGGTATAAATGTGATTCAAGTTCATTTTTGGGAACATTTTATGACTAGTCCCCTAAGGCTTTTAGGTTTTCTCAATTTGGTTAAGTTTTACCCCCTTTAATTCCCCTTTAGGGCTAAGTTCCCTATCCAGGGTTCTATCTGCAAAATACAACTTGTTTGAAATTTTTACCTAGTAAATGCACTCTAGGTGTGTCAAACATATGCAATGCCAATATTTATGATGCCATGCTCAAGTTTTAGTTATAGTAACACCAGGGGTGTTACATCCTTCCCCCCATAAAAGAATCTCGTCCCGAGATTAAAAGTCGTAGGGTGAGTAATGGAAAAGGAAATGTGTCACATTTTTATTTCCTTATTTCTGGTACAAGGCAGGGGGGTGTGGGGTTCACTTCTTTATTATAATAACTATACACACATTACAAATTACATGAGGCTAAAAAGCCTGGGAAATTCTTATCTAAAAAGTCTTGAGTTTCCCATGTAGCCTCTTCTTCAGAATGTTGGTTCCACTGTACCTTATAGAACTTGAGAGTTTTTCTCCGGGTAACCCTGTCCTTTTGATCCAAGACTCGAATAGGATGCTCAGAATATGTCAAGTCTAGTTGAAGGACAACATCTGTCACTTCAATGGTTCGATCTGGTACCCGAAGACATTTCTTCAATTGTGACACATGGAACACATTATGTACAGCAGACAAGGTTTCGGGTAGTTGAAGTCGATATGCCACTGGCCCATATCTTTCAATTATAGGGAATGGACGAATGTACCTAGGTGCAAGCTTCCCTTTTATCCCGAAATGCGATACACCCTTCATTGGTCAAACCTTCAGGTAGACATAGTCTCCTTCTAGAAAATATAAGGGCATTCACCGTTTGTCTGCATAATTCTTCTGACGAGCTTGTGCTTTCTTCATATTATGAATTATTTTCTGAACCTTTTCTTCAGTCTCTTTTACCATATCAGGCCTGAAGAAGTATCTTTCCCTAGGTTCAGACCAATTTAGCGGAGTACGACATCGTCGTCCATATAAAGCTTCGAAGGGTGCCATCTTGATACTTTCTTGATAGCTATTATTATATGAAAACTCCGCTAAAGGCAAACATTCATCCCATTTTTGTGAGAAGTCCAGAACACATGCTCGCAACATATCTTCGAGTATTTGATTAACCCTCTCAGTCTATCCACTTGTTTGAGGATGATAGGCCGAACTGTGGAGTAGCTTAGTACCCAGGGACTTATGAAGTTCTTCCCAAAATTTGGATACAAATTGGGATCCACGATCCGACACTATAGTCTTTGGAACACCGTGCAAACTGAGAATGCGAGCAATGTATAATTCTGCATAGGTGATGACAGGATATTTTACTTTAACCGGGAGGAAGTGGGCTATCTTCGTAAGTCGATCAATGATAACCCAAATAGAGTCATACCCTTTTGCGGTCCTGGGCAATCCCACAATGAAGTCCATACTTATGTCTTCCCATTTCCATGTCGGTATTGGTAGAGACTGTAATGGACCGGCGACTTTCAAATGTATGGCTTTAACACTTCTGCAGGTGTCACACCTAGCCACAGCGCACAATCTCGATCTTCATTTTTGTCCACCAATAATGTTGTTTCAAGTCTTGGTACATCTTAGTGCTTCCAGGATGAATAGAATAGCAACTAAGATGCGTTTCATCAAGGATTTGCTGGCGGACCTCTTCATTCTTTGGCACCACTATGCGGTCATTGAACCATACAATGCCTTGATCATCTTCTTTGAAACATTTGGCTTTTCCAGCCCTTATCTTCTCACGAATGTGTTTCATTCCCTCATTATTTCTTTGAGCATCAATTATCCTGCGTAAGAGGACTGACTCAAGCTTTAGCTGGCTCAGGGTTCCTTGTTGGACCATTCCCAGGTTTAGCTTCTCCATCTCCTGACATAAGGTATTGTCAGAGGTCTTCACCGTAAGACAATGACAGGAAACCTTACGGCTCAGTGCATCTGCCACAACATTGGCCTTGCCTAGGTGATAATGAATTTCTAGTTCATAATCCTTAATAAGCTCAAGCCATCGCCTTTGTCTCATATTTAATTCTGACTGGGTGAAGATATACTTCAAGCTTTTATGATCTGTATAAATATGACAGATATTTCCCAGCAAATAGTGACGCCAAATTTTCAGGGCATGAACCACAGCAGCTAGCTCCAGATCATGAGTTGGGTAATGCTCCTCATGTCGGCGCAACTGCCTTGAAGCATATGCAATTACTCGGCCTTGTTGCATTAATACACAACCGAGTCCACTGCCTGATGCATCACAATATACATCAAAGGGCTTGGTGATGTCCGGTTGAGCCAATACCAGAGCAGTCATTAATAATGTCTTCAATTGTTCAAAAGCTTCATTACACATGGAAGACCAATTAAATTTAATATCATTCTTCAATAAACTTGTGATTGGTTTCACAAGCTTAGAAAAATCTGGTATGAATCTGCGGTAATATCCAGCCAGTCCAAGGAAACTTCGGACTTGATGAACAGTGGTCGGGGGTTTCCACTCCAAAATATCCTTGACTTTGCTGGGATCTACCGCAATCCCTCTGGCAGATAAAACATGTCCCAGAAACTGAATTTCCTCCAGCCAAAACGCGCATTTGCTGAATTTGGCATATAACTGATGTTCCCTCAAGCTCGTTAACACAATCCGTAAATGTTGAGCATGCTCCTCCTCATTCTTTGAATATATTAGAATATCATCAATGATGACCACCACAAACTTGTCTAGCTCGGGCATAAACACCGAGTTCATCAAATATGTGAAGTGGGCCGGAGCATTTGTTAACCCGAAAGACATTACCAAATATTCAAACAACCCATACCGTGTAGTGAATGCGATTTTTGGTATATCCTCGGGTCGAATACGGATCTGATGATAGCCTGACCTGAGATCAATTTTGGAGAATACCCTCGCCCCGGTCAATTGATCAAACAGAATGTCAATCCTCAGAAGAGGGTACTTGTTCTTGATAGTGACCTCATTCAGGGGTCGATAATCCACACACATCCGTAAGGTTTGATCCTTCTTCTTGATGAATATGGCTGGACAACCCCAAGGTGACGAGCTTGGCCGGATGAATCCTTTCTCTAGGAGATCTTGTAATTGAATCTTCAATTCTGCCAACTCATTCGGAGGCATACGGTACGATCTTCGAGAAATGGGAGCCGTACCGGGCTTCAACTCAATTACAATCTCTACATCCCTTTCAGGTGGCAATCCCGGCAAATCCTCGGGAAAGACATCGGGAAACTCGCATACTACCGAAATATCCTTGATTTCCGGTACCATTACTTCATAAACTCTGCTAGTAGTTTTGTTTGGAATGGGGATGGGCAAGAGAATTTCTTCTTGATTATGACTCAACCTGATGGTTCTTTGATCAGTGTTGAGTGTTGCTTTATGCTTGGCCAACCAATTCATACCCAAAATGACATCTATGTCTTGGCCTTTCAGAACAATCATATTGGTAGGAAAGTCCCGTCCGGCCATTGATACGGGCACTTGATAGGCCACTTCTCTAGTAAAGATTTGTCCCCCCGGTGAGTGAATTTTAAACCCCTCTTTTGATTCATGGCATGAAATGTGATGTTGCTCCACAAATTTCTTGCTAATGAACGTATGCGAAGCACCAGAATCAAAGAGAATGACTGCAGGATGATTGGCCACGAGGAAAATACCCATCATTACCGGCTCTCCGTCCGGTGTAGTGGCCACTTGTGTATAATATACGTGTCCCGTCTTCTTGATATTTTTGCCCTTAGTATTTCCCTTGACTTGAGATGAATTCCCCGATCCTTGCTGATTATTTGACTGGTTCTGCTTGGGATAGGGGCAATCTTTGATGAAATGCCTAGACTTGCCACAATTGAAACTTCCGGTCGAGGAGCTGGGCAAAGCAGGGAATCGAGTGCCTGGGGCACCCAGCTGACTTGGGGCAGTGGGGGCATTATTGGGACGAATAATGATTGGCTGCTTGAAAGGGAAGGAGGGTGCACGTGAATGATTCTGGTTGGAAGGCCGGAGAATAAACCGTTGCCTTTTTACTGGGCCCTGACTAGGCCTATCACCTCCAAACCGCTTAGATTTTCTGACACCTGCATACTTCGCTTCCACAGCCAATGTTGTACTGACAGCTTTTCCATACGTAAGATCTATGCAGGTTGCCATTTTTCTCTGCAGTCGATCATTTAGACCTCTCATAAAACAATTCTTCTTTTTCAGATCAGTGTTCACTTGATCAATTGCAAATTGCGACAGATGATTGAACTTATTGAGATACTGATTAACAGTATCCCCTCCTTGCTTTAGCTTCATGAATTCTTCTTGCTTCATATGTAGAACACCTTCGGGTATATAATGCTCGCGGAAGGCCACCTTGAATTCTTCCCAGGTTATTTGATGATTGGCCGGTTGAACGGCCACGAAATTTCCCCACCAAGTGCTGGCAGGGCCGCGCAGTTGCTGGGCTGCAAATAAAGGCTTCTGGGACTCCGAACAACGCAGAAGTCCGAATTTTTGCTCAATAACCCGAAGCCATTCATCGGCTTCTAACGGGTCTTCAGCTTTAACAAACAGGGGTGGACGTGTCTCTGAGAAGTCCAGGTATGAAGTTTCGCAGGGGCCCTGTTGATGACCCCGCCCACCTAGCTGCTGAAACTGTTGGCCCGCCATCTCTCTCAGAAAGCGGGTATTATCAGCGGTCGCATTCACTAAGGCGGCAATTGCCTCAGCCAGTGTGGGAGGAACACGAGCTGGATTTGGAGTAGATTCCCTTCCACTAGAGGGTCCAGCTGCATCCTGGGATCGGGTCTTGGACGGCATCTGTGGCAACAAACATTTGAACACAAATATAATATGCCAAAGACAAAACCATCCCATTTACATTACCAAAAAGAGTAATGTACAGACTCGATTTTACAATAGGATACATTACCCAGTATACAATAGCATTACCTACTATATAATAATACAACCTACAATACACTACTTCTATTTCTACAACTATACCACTATTCCTGCTTCTGGTTGTTCCTGGCAACCTCGTCGTCGGGTGTGGGAGACCATTCATCGACCAGCCTCATAGAAGGAGGGGGCTTAAAAAGGTCTAGCTCACCACCAAGCGCTTCTCCCGTAACGTGCGAGGGTCCGGCTTCCGACCCGATAGAATCCATAGAGGCACTGGGATGTAGTTGCGAATAGAGTACATGGACTTCCTCATGTAGGGTATTGCAATACGCCTGCAGGTTGTCAATGGCAGAACTAAGTTCCTCGACTCAGGCTCGAGCCTTTGCTGCCTTAGCCCAAGCCACTAAACGAGACTGTACCGCCCAGTCGAGCGCTAAATCCCGATCAGCATGCTGATCCTGCAGACGGCGGATGTAACTCCTTAATTCGTTAATCCTGTCGCCATCTGCGACCCACATACTGGTCATGCGTGGCAGTTCCGTTTGAAGCTGATTCACGCGGGCTTCGAGATCCCCAATTGGATTGTTGCTTCCGCTACTACTATCCTCATCCCGCGGGGCAAGTTGATGACGAGGTACTCCAATTGGGCCTGTTGACTTACGTGCGGTCTTCCTCGTGCGCGGCGGCATTTCTTTAGGGGAAAATTTTATTAGTATAATTCTTAGCATGATGCATGTGTAATTACAGAATCAACCTTAGTTGATTCATACCTTCAGTACATAGCACTCTTCCTATCTGGTCTTTCATATGGATTCTTCAGATATGGGGGATAAGAATAGAAGAAATCTTTCTAGGTGAGTTTTTAGAAAATCCTTTTGAAAATGCCTCTTAATATCTGCGAAGAAGGGCTACGCTCCGATAACAGCTGTGATGGAACCTCCCAAGTCATTAGGCCCACCTACAGTTGTCCTTGTCCAACAGACATCAGGCAACCCTGTAGATGTTCCTGAATCACTTGACAAGTTCGGTATCTTTTCTTACCATTCCAGGAACTTTTCACCCATCTTGCAGACATTACAGAACATCAGAGATATAGAAATGTGGAAGTGATTACATAAACTTACATTTGTTAAAAAGTAAGATCAAGTTGCTTTATTACAGACCAAAAATATAAACGAGTGTTGAGTAGTATTATTACATAACCAAGGGAGGCAAAACTCCTCCCGAACAGTCTTTACATAAAAATTTCTTATGGAGGACCATGTCCTCCCACATCTTCACTCTTGTTTTTCCACAAGAGGAACCACCTTGGTACAGAAGCAACAGAAATCTGCTGCTTCCTCACCTAAAAACAACGAGGGAATAAAACCCTGAGTATGGAATTACTCAGCAAGACTTACCCGACTAAAGAAAAGACTCTCAAGGGTATGCTGGTTATAAGGGAGTCAAGGTACGGTTTCTCAATGATCAAAGACTCTGTTTTGCAGAAAAGCTTACTAAAAGTGGATCCTTAAAAATCCAAATTTTAATTGTCAGGTTAAGTAAGATTACCTATCTCTAGAGTTCTTTCTACCCTAGTTCAAACACTTGACCTGCACTAGCCAATTTCTTAACAATCCTTTCATTCATCTTTACTGGAGTTCTACGTATAGGGCAGTGACCAAGTCTTCATAACCGCGAAGGTACGGCGATCCGAATCGATTATACTCAGCTGAGGATCTCCGATCACACGACATATGTAGCACTTAACCCTTGCATATGTCAGCCCGCCACCGGGTTTCTTAAGAATAGATCAGGTTCACGCAAACCGAGAGCACAGATACACCACCGCCTCTTGCTATGGAGGGTACACACTACTCTCGCCACCGCTCCACGCCCATTTCGTGTTATCTTATTCTGGCCTTAGTCTGCCAGAGGCAAGGCTTACCCATGACGAGGCATGTGACCAGTTAAAGGGTCCTCGGTCATCAAGCCTACATCGAGACGGTCCTTAATCGACTCAGACGGAGACACTACACCGAGACTCTCTTCTCGTGCAAGTCACCCGCCCGGTCTTAGCTTAATCATTTAACCCCAAAAACTTGGTACCTGTCAGAGGTACATCTTTTCCGATGTTGAATCCATCATGGCCATGATGGATCCACCATCAAGTTTTATTTTCAAAAACCTCCCACTTTGCCAATCATCTTTTGTAAAACAAAACCTTTTGTTTTGCTAGAGCAATACTAAGCACAGTAAAAACCTTTTGTAAAACAGGGTATCAAGGAAGGTGATCAAGATCAAGGAAGGTAATGCAGGAATTGTTTAGCAATCAACTCCTATTACTTAATGCAGCAAACAAGTGAGAAAGATTTTAAAAACATCAAGGAAGGTGGCAAATGCACAGGGGCTTGCCTTCGTTAGTAGGTGAGTCAGGCTCAGGCCCGTAGATGTCAAAATAGAGACAAGACCCTGCCTGAGAGTCCGAAGGTGGTGGTGCCTTTTCTTCAATCACTTCAACTTCTTCTTCGTTTTCTAAACATAACCACATATATGTATATAAGAATGAATGCCATGTGATGCTCATGAGAGTGCAAAGATAATAAAAACTTATTATCTAAGGTCTTGAATACAATTTTCCTTCACGGAACTCCGAGAACTTAGGGTTTCCGGAGTCAGTAAAGGAGTTCATAGAGCAGGGGTCGGGGTTTTGGGTTCTAGTTATCAAACAAGGTTCAAATCAACCCAAACTCTACCCAAGGCTTCTAAATAATATATAGGACTCATATAAAAGGTTTGGACATTTTTGGAATTACCATTTATTTTCTAAAAATCCAGAACCACTACCTTAAACTACTTTAAATACCTTAAAATTCCTTATTTAATCTAAAAATCATGAAACTAATTTTATTAAATTCCATGGAAAATAAGAAGTCTAAGAAAATTGGTTTCACAATTTTAGGATTTGTACAATTTTTAACAAATTTCCAAAGCTCTACTGAAAAAGAAAAAGAAAAAGATTGAAACAGTGATGGGCCGTTTCTAGCCCAGGCGGCCCAGGTCCATGCAGAATCGCGCCCGCGCCCGCGCGCGCGATGGTAGCTTTGCAAAAAATCCCTCGGGTTCTTGGCTAACTGAAAACGAGTTCGGCTACTATTTTCTTGAGTCGCTGTTGCTTGGCAGAAAAGTCATCCAACTTCTATTCCTTTACAGAGGGAGGTCCTCGACGGCGCTCACGCACAGTCGAGCTCTGGCGAGCTAGCAGACCGGCCGAATGGGGCCATGACCGGCGCTCCCGAGCGGCGGACACCAAATCGGACCTACCCTAAACATTTCCCCTAAGTTAATTGCACCGTTGGTGAGCTATCAAGCTCTGTCCGCGTGAACCGAATGGGTGGCGGACAGATGAGTGCGTTCCCGATGATTGGTGGTCTCTCAGTTCGAATTGGTGACACGGTAAGCATTACAGAGCTATGAGAGTGCTCAAACGAGGAAGCAGGGGACAGGGACTGACCGAAAAAGGGCTGGCCACGGTGAGGTGTTCTTCGCGGTGGCGGAGACTTGATTTGGGGGAAGTTTGAAATTCCAGAGCTTGAGTGAACGATTACGGGTGGGAGTGGGTGCTAAGGCTTCACGATGACATAGCGCAGCTACCCCGGCCATCAATTTATAGAGGGCATCGATGGTGGCCGAGAATTTGAAGAAGGACGCGCGGCGGTCGGAGGTAGAAGAAGGCACTGGCGCGCGTGAGTGCGTGTCCTAAGTCATGGCGAGCTCACCGACGACGATGGGACTGCCCAGAGAGTCACAGCGACGAGGTGTAAAGGCAGAGCCACGCGGCGGGCAATGGAGAAGGCTTGACAACGGTGAGCCCCTGTATCCACGGCGGTGAGCAAGGGGAAGGGATTACGGCTGGCCGGGGTGGCATCCAGCTCACTGGCAGCGAGGATTTTTACTAGGCTATGCTTATCTGATGGCCACGGCGCACGAATCACGGCGAGCAACAATCAACGGCGACAGGCCACCGGTGACGAGCAGGGGGGTGGGATCTTCTTCAGTCTATCATTTACTGTACCATGGCGATGGTCATTCTGATGAACTGAGAGAGCAAGTTTAGGTCACATTTTCTCTTAATTTCAAATGGCAACACATCCAGTGATCTGCAGCAAAGTTGTAGAGCTATATACCACCTACACTTCGACTATAGTGACTGAGCTCATTTGATCACTAGATCATGGTTGATTTCACACTCAAAGCTGACTCTGTTACACTGAATATCTGAATTTCAGAATGAAACCAGCCTGACAGCTAAGCTTTGAGCTTAATTATCTTTGGATTTTTCTTAACAACTGAGCTCACACTCTTAAGCAAAGTTGTTCTCCTATGATTGGGCTACAATTTTGATGTGGTGACCTACGGCAAAAACCCTAGAATTTAAAAGTTGCAAGGCTCCATAGTTGAGCCAAAACTCTGAAATTCAGACTTAACATGAATTCTCAACTAGGGTCCTTTTTGCAAATGAGTCCAAAACTTAGGGTTTGGCTTGTAAATTCACATATGAGTGACCCAAATGACTTAAGATACTTATTTAACTTGGTTTTTGCACTTTAGTCCAAAAGTGGACTAATTTTGCACATAGGTCCCTAGGGTTTGGTTTTAGGGTTTTCCAGGGTTTCAAATGGGGTTTTTGGTATCCCAGGGGTATAAATGTGATTCAAGTTCATTTTTGGGAACATTTTATGACTAGTCCCCTATGGCTTTTTGGTTTTCTCAATTTGGTTATGTTTTACCCCCTTTAATCCCCCTTTAGGGCTAAGTTCCCTATCCAGGGTTCTATCTGCAAAATACAACTTGTTTGAAATTTTTACCTAGTAAATGCACTCTAGGTGTGTCAAACATATGCAATGCCAATGTTTATGATGCCATGCTCAAGTTTTAGTTATAGTAACACCAGGGGTGTTACAGTCGGGCTCGTCGTCTTCCTCGGAACCCGGGGGCCCGTAGGTCGAGACGGCTGTCAATCGGTCCCAGTTTGACCACATATGGTACCCTGGAAGGTTCGAATATGCCTTTATGAAAGCGTCCACCGAAGCAGGGTCGCTTGGTGGGTCGAAGCTGAATCTAAAAGGCACAGGATGGGAAATAGACGGTACCTCTTGATCGACGGATGGTGACGAAGTCTCGTCAGCACCGTTATCTCAGGTACGAGGCTAACGCCCAACAAGTCCTTCGCGAGCGTGCTGGCGTCGTCCGTCTGCTTGGGGTTGGCGTGTTGCGGGGAAACGACGCTTGCCTTCGTCTCAGATGTGAGGTCGACGCCCGACATGTCCCCCGCTGGGGCGCCAGCGTCGTCGACTCGCTCGACAGCCGATGAGGTGCTGCCTCCTGCTTGGCCATGGTTGCCCCGCCTCCTCCTCCGTCGACGGGGAAGGTGACGGGACAAACTCAGATGCTGTTCTTCCGCCACGCGGGGAAGACGTCGTCGATTCCGCCGCCGGCGGGTGGGCTGACGGCCGCCATTGTCATTGTCGCGACGGAGGAAGGAGTACCATGTCGTAGCTACTGTCGAGGGACATGAACTCGAGACTCCCGAAACGGAGTAGCGTCCCAGGATGGAGAGGTTGCTGGAGACTACCCATCTGGAGCTTGATGGGAAGCTGTTCGTCAACACGTAGCAGGCCCTACCTGGCGTGCCAACTGTCGGCGTTTCGACCTGGGGGGTCCCTGGACCGACGAGTAAATTGTCGCTGCATGTCCCAGCCCAAATGGGTCGGCGTGAGACGGAACACAAGGGGGAAATCAGTAAGGGGAAACCACGGCCTCGTGTTGTCCTGCGCCTAGGGCGGATGCGCTTGCAGTAGGGGGTTACAAGTGTTCGCGAGGGAGAGAGAGACAGAGGGCGTGAGACTGCGCGTCAGCCCGTTCTCCCACGCGGCCACCTTTTCGTGCGAGGGCTCTGGACCTTCCTTTTATAGACATAAGGAGAGGGTCTAGGTGTACAATGGGGGGTGTAGCAGTGTGCTAACGTGTCTAGCAGAGGGGAGCCAGAGCCCTATGTACATGCCGACGTGGCTGTCGGAGAGGTGTTGGAGCCATGTTCATGTGGCGTCGTGGCCGTCGGAGGAGCGCTTGAGCCCTACAGAAGCACAGCTGTCGGGGCTGTCGGATCCTTGCTTCCGTAGGGGGCTAAGAACCACCGTCGTCATGGAGCACGCGGGGTACCATCATTACTTGTTTTACCGGGGCGAGCCAGATGGGACGCCGGTCTTGTTCCCCGTAGCCTGAGCTGGCTAGGGGTAGGGTAATGATGGCCCCCCTTGTGGCGTGGTCGGCCCGAGCCCAAGGTCGGGCGAGGCGGTGACTCCTCCAAGGTCGAGGTTGAGTCTGAGCCCGGGGGTCGGGCAAGGCGGAGACCATCGTCCGAGGTCGATGTTGAGTCCGAACCCTAGGGTCGGGCGAGGCGGAGACCGTCATCCGAGGTCGAGGTTGAGTCCGAACCCTGGGGTTGGGCGAGGCGGAGACCGTCGTCCGAGGTCGAGGTGGAGTCCGAGCCCTGGGGTCGGGCGAGGAGGAGACCCTCTTCCGAGGTCGAGGTGGAGTCCGAGCCCTGGGGTCGGGCGAGGTGGAGACCGTCTTCTGGAGTCAAGGTTGAGTCTGAGCCCTGGGGTCAGGCGAGGCGGAGACCGTCTTCCGAGGTCGAGGTGGAGTCCGAGCCCTGGGGTCGGGCGAGGCGGAGACCATCTTCCGGAGTCGAGGTTGAGTCCGAGCCCTGGGGTCGGGTGAGGCGGAGATTCCTATGGCACCCGAGGCTTGACTTGGCTGCTGTCAGCCTCACCCTGGCGGGTGGCACAACAGTCGGAGCAGCACAGGCGCTGTTTTCCTGTCAGGTCAGTCAGTGGAGGGGCGAAGTGACTGTGGTCACTTCGGCCTTGTCGACTGGAGAGCGCGCGTCAGGATAAGGTGTCAGGCGATCCTTGCATTAAATGCTCCTGCGATCCGGTCGGCTGGCGAGGCGATCTGGCCAAGGTTGCTTCTCCGCGAAGCCTGCCCGAGCTAGGCCTCGAGCGTGTCGAAGGTGCGCCTGTTGCTTGAGGAGGCCCTCGGGCGAGGCATG
Organism: Zea luxurians; assembly: GCA_029449295.1. Classification (NCBI taxonomy): domain Eukaryota; kingdom Viridiplantae; phylum Streptophyta; class Magnoliopsida; order Poales; family Poaceae; genus Zea; species Zea luxurians. The sequence goes on from JAOPSE010000003.1 coordinate 198,686,711, forward strand.
AATCTGCCTTGGTCTGCTGTTCCTGCCCGAGGTGGGGCTTGGGCGAGGCGAGATCGTGTCCCTTGAGTGGACAGAGCCTTGACCTGAATTGCGCCCATCAGGCCTTTGCAGCTTTGTGCTGATGGGGGTTACCAGCTGAGATTAGGAGTCTTGGGGGTACCCCTAATTATGGTCCCCGACACCTAGATTTATTAATTCTAGATGTCTAAATCTAAAATAAGAAAAGAAACACATTAACTAACTTTCTAAAACAATAGTATAATCTAACCTGAATAGCACGCCAACCAAGCAAAGCAGCACGCTAATCTTAAGTCTAACGGATAATACATTATAAAAAAGGCATAGAGCCTTGCGAAACTACATTCTCCCTAATCTAGATACTTAAAGCACTTATACCTCTTCTACTATGAGGTTCCTGGCATTTCGACTTGAATCGGCTTGCTAACGCTACTCTCCTCCAAATTGTTTGGGCGGCGACACACCTACATTTACGACTACCATCGCTCAAACACACTGAACACAGTTAATATCAACAACTTATCGATAATTGCTTAAAACACTAAGCTTATCATACACACTAACAATTATTAGACAATGCAATTTAAATTACCCTATACCGCTCTTTCTAAAAAATATGAGAATCATCACGATTACTATATATCTAATTAATCCACTCATAAACCCAAATAACATAAATAATAAACTAGCTTACCATGACCGAATCGACCCGATACTTGTACGAACGTCGATGCAACTTGGGTTCAAGCACTTTGTCGACCATCAAGAGAGTGTCGCTGGAGAAGAGACCGAGCAAGCATATGTTGTGCGGCTAGAGCATGACGGTACAATGAGCCCGCGATTGCGTAGCCCGACAGGAAGCTCACACATAGACTCGACAGCACTGTAAACATGGCTGCAGGTGTGATGGAGGCACGACAAGGTGCTGTGGAGCTCGACACAAGCACATAGAACGTCTTCTTCGCGTCCTTTTCGCGCACCCGTCACGGACCCGATGTCGCGCAGCGCACGTGAGCAGCTGAGCGAGAGGAGCAGGATGGGAAGGTCTAGAGCGCAGACCAGGGGAGGGTGGGCGCCACGGGAAAGGAGACGAGGTGCCAGCGGCGTTCGACGTCGAGGGGGCACGCCCGACTGGCGAAGCTCACGGGGAAGCAACGGCCGACTCAAGGAAAAATCATGGCACAGTCCGATGAGCTGCAGCCATGGCGACGACGAGCAGACGGGCTCGACGGTGTCCACGGCCAGAGCGAGCTGGAGGAGTTGAGCTTCACGCAACTAGACCAAGGAACAACATTGTGGAAGCACAACTGGGGCAAGGTCCAGGCGCGTGTTCAGGAGGTGGAAGAGAACGGCGGGGTCGACAACACTCTGATGCGTGTGAGACAAGGAGCAGCCACGAGGTGGCGACCATGGGAGCAAGGATGGCCGCTGGGGGCGAGCTGGGAAGGGGTACCGCGGCGAGCAGAGAGGAGCTCGAACGAGCGCGCACAAAGCACAAGGAAATGGATGACGAGCAGAAACACGCCATGGAGGGGAGGTGTAGGGGAGCTTGCGGCTAGGCACTAGAATCCGAGCCAGAGGGGCACGGCATGGGCGAGCGCAGGGAGCTTCGACATGGGCGCCACAAACAGAGGAACAGGGACGCGACTGGGAATTGGACTCAATCAGAGTAGAGGAGATGGCGCATGGTGAAGTGGAGCTCCGGCGTCCAGGGCAGGGTCGACGGCGGCTTGAAGAAGAGAGAGAGGGAGCGACGCGACAAGTACCGTCAAGTAGCAGGGGGGAGAGTAGAGAGAGGGAGAGGGAGACGCGGCTGCCCGTAGAGGAGCCCTGGCTGGGCGCGATGTGCAGCAGGGAGGAGGAACGGCTGGGACTGGGTGGTAGATAAAGGACCTTGGAGACGGCGGGATATTTCCAGCAGAGCGGTAGGAGATAGACGTGAGGGAGAAGACGACGCGCACGCACGAAAAAAAAAATCGGCAGAGAGGGCGGCTGAGCGGATGAGATCGACTAGGATCTTTTTCATATTTTTTCCCACTTTTCTATTTATTTTATAAATAAAATTATCGATATTTGATCATGATTTCTAGCGATAACAAAAAGGTCGACAATACTTGCGTCCAAGTTTGATTTTTGATTCGAAACATGATATATTTGATCTGCGGTCAGAACACATGATTCTATGGTCACGGTAATTTACCAGAGAATCAAAGCTCAATTACAGATCCTCGTACGTGATTTCACGGTGGACGAGTGAGAACCGAATTATTTAATAATTGTTTATATCCGAAGATTTGGATCTGGGCGAGAACAACAGACCGAAATAAACTGATTTTGGCAGTGATAATTTGTTCTGCGTGATTCGACCGAAATTAGCCGAAACCAGATCCGCAGTGTATACGCGATTTCGTCGCCAAAACAGTGTGCGGACGGATAAATTGGTTCTTAACCTCGCGCATGAGTTCGCGCGATACAGATTATTTTACCCCGAACATTTTAGTTGTTGAGATCAAATTAATTTGTTCGTGATAAAAATCGTCCGAGTGAGTCGGGCTTCCGAATTTGGATTTGCGCGAGCGATGAATTTTTAACTAATCACCGGATGCATCGATTTTTGGAACAACTACGTTCCGAATATCACGAATATTTAGGAAGAGCCCGGATAGATAAAAATAAAAACAACGTCGCACTCGCGATAGACGGAACAAATGCGATATTAAAAATCGCGATAGACGAAGATGATTAAAATTTAGCATCTGTTTTATCCGCTGATATTACGTGCTTAAATCCATATTCGTTGTCGAGCGGAATATAAACACCTGGGGTGTTACACTCCACGCTGCACAATACGCGGTAATAATACCTCTGGTTCATTCCTTGTGTCGTTAGGTTCGGGTTGGTACCTTCGGGTGCGCTTGAGGGGCATCAAAACGCTTGATTGCATGCTCGTCGGCGTTCGGCCGTCGCGAGTGGTGTGCGCTGTCGTGCGATTTGACCGGGAAGGGAGGGGATGAGCTCGAGCTGTTGATGTCCATACGGAAGGCTATGATTAATTGATAGCGTACCCCTTCACCGCGTGCGATCTGGGCCGTTGCTCTGGATCGGGCGGATAGGATCGGATTTAGGGCAATATGTATCTCTGCCGTTGGGTTGCGATCGGGCAGTTCTGATTACCTGCCAACTTACACGCGGTTAGATCTAATATCTGCCGCAAGCCTTAGATCTGACGGTTGATATCGCACCATACCTCTTCGTGGGTGCACTCTTTCATATGAGCCCCTAGGTTTTACTGGAATCAACACGCCGTCCCGAGCACTGCCGACTGAGTCAAAGGAATGTTACGAAGTCGCCCCTGCTGTTCTCAGATATTGAGGCCCAGTCCAGACAACTCGAAAATCAGAGAAAATAAAATAGAAATAGATTTTTAGTAGATAAATAAGTGCTAGAACTTGTATAAATCATAGAAAATTCATATAAACTCCAAATTGACCCATTCCAGTTTCTAAAATTTTGTAATATTATTGTTTATCACCTAGAGTCTTTGTTTTGACATGAAAACAATAAGAAATTTTTTTCTCACTTAATCATATATCAAGCACATGAAACCTTTAGAAATTCATATTTTAAATCCATAACTCCAAAATTACTGTTTCTTGTTCCTAGGATCTTATTTTAATTTGTAGATTATTATTATGCATTGTGTTTATATGTTTGGTGTGATGTTAATTTTCTCTTTATACTGTGCTTGTTGTATTGTGGCAAGTAGAAGAGCCTGTGATAGAGGATCCTGGTGCCCAGCAGATAGAAGTAGCTGGGCAGGAGCTCATTGAAGGCAAGTTGTGCCTGTGGGGGACAGATATCCCCCGGGTCCACTGGAAGGGTAAAAGACCTCACGAAAGGCCCAAGGGCCCAATAAATCGTAAGGTCATTCCTTCATGGGCCTGGGGAGGGACAATCAGTAAAACAGATCGACGTAGGGTCGGATCTGTGCAAGCCCGGACGACCTCACAGCTTTGAGCAAGAAACCGCAACAGAAGATCCGACTTTCCTGCGCTGGAGCCCCATGCAACGGAACCAGGCGATGATAGGTCGGCAGAATCATAGGAAGATAGATTCAAACAGTTCACTATCCTTTAGGCGCACGTTGTTATCATATCCATATGTATTGTCCCACGGTCGAATATATAAGGCCCAGGGGGCACCCCTTCAGAACAATCGATTCCAACTCTACACTACCCCGCCATCTACCTCAACCCTCCACGTCATCGCTCTAAGAGACTACCTTGTAACCCATTACACAAAGCATCTTCACCAGGACGTAGGGTGTTACGCATCTCTAAGCGGCCCGAACCTGTAAACATTGTCTATTGTCTCTCGTGCGTCTGGCACGAACCATTTTGCTACAGTCGGCGACACCGCTCTACTCCTAAAAACACCTCGAGGGGCAACCCCGGGTGTGTGGTCGGACCCAAAACACCGACAGCTGGCGCGCCAGGTAGGGGGGTGTGTCGACGATCTAAGCTAGCTCAATGGTCGTCACCTTCCACGACAAGATCACCTTCCGTCCCGGATCCACGTTCTGCTTCGGAACGATCTCGTTCGTAGCAGACGAAGAGGGAACTCTACACCGAATTGCAGATCCGCCAAGAAAGAAGTCTCCTCCAACAAACTCCAAGGATATCAGAAAAGCGCAACCTCCAGCTCTCCGAAGGAAGATCGCCACGACAGCCACGCCGTTCTACCCCGACGTTCTTTTCATCGGGAGAGCGGAGTCGCCTCCTGTCTCCGACGACGAGCCGACCGCGCCCGGGGAAGAACCACCTCAGCAGGAATCCCGTCAATGAAGAAACCAGCGCCGAAACATCCGGCGACATCACCGAGCCAGAGAACGGGATCCAGAGCAGCCTGTCTCGCAAGACGAGGTCTCAGAAATGGGAGAAACTTCGGAAGAACGCGTCTTCAGAGAACGAAGGAACTCCCGACGGCGTGATCATCGACGAGCTCAGGAACAAGCCGAGCAAGACGCAAGGCAGCGCCGAGAAAATCCACTCTTCGGTCGCAACCTGAACCCCGACTTCGCCCGAGCCATGAACACGCCGAGTGAAGTCGGAGGAGTACTAGCTCAGGATAGCTGACGGACTCCCTCGGACTCCCGATGCAGAGGGCTATCGACGCCTGTTCACCCAAGCAGCCAACCATCTTCTACCTCTCGCTCACCCGCCGAACGACTTACGACACGCCATCAACAGTCGCCGAGACGCGCGGAGCTCCATCAACGCTTCGCGTGAATGACGGCATGAGAACGAGATCCGCCGCCGAGAAGAGTACGACAGGGATCATGGCATCCCAACTCGGAGTCAAGCCACTAGAGCCGAATCAACGACGGCCTCGACTGGTGGAACTACCCGGGGACGGTCGAGGAACCACAACAACTACTCCCCTCCTTGGGACATGCATCATCCCCGACGACAAGAGGACACATGCGGGGTGTCCGCCCTTACTCCACGCCTTAGGGCCATTCAATGGCCCCCTAACTTCAAGGTATCCAATGTCGATAAGTATGAACCTAAGCAGGACCCAGGAGGCTGGCTGGCCGTCTACACCACCGCCGCTCGAGCCGCCGGAGCATCTGAAGACGTGATGACCGCGTATTTACCCATTGTCCTCGGGCAAGACGCACTGCAATGGCTACGACATCTACCTCGACACTGCATCGACGACTGGAGCGACTTCAGTCGGCGCTTCACTGCCAATTTTCAGTCCCTCTCCGACAAACCGGCGCAACCATGGGACCTCAAATCCATCAAGCGCCGGGGGGACGAAACTCTCCGATCATACCTCAAAAGGTTCCAGACCATGAGAAATCGTATCCCCGAGGTCACGGAGGCGGCCGTGATCGAGGACTTCTACAGAGGATCCAATGACTCGGCCTTCGTGCGAGCCATACTACAGAAGGCGCAAACTACCTCCGAGGAGCTGTTCCGGGAAGCCGACCTCTACATCACCGCCGACGAGCGAGCCCAGGACCTCATTGGAGGAGTGAAGCCCGCACCGGCAGCGCCACGACGCGACGCGAACCAGCAACCTGACAAACGCTGGGAGAAGAGACCGTGCGAAGAGGTGCATGCCGCCGGACCACCTACCTCTCGCGCCCGGGGAGGACCTCGCGGAGGCGAGCGCACGCTGGACGACATCCTCGACGCCCAGTGCCCGTACCACAAGGACATGCGCCACACCCTTCGAAACTGCCGGGACTTCAAGCATTCCATTGGGCACGGCCGACCCTTCCAACCTCTACCTCCTCCTCCGCCCGGGGAGGACTAGAAGAACCACGACAACCCCAGCAGCAGGAGGAGGGAGGAGGAGGAGCTTTCCCGCGCGTTGACAGGGAGGTCAACGTCATCTTCGGCGGACACGGATCGCAGGAGAACAAAAAGACAGCAAAAGCTCAACGATCGCCAGATACTGGTGGCAACCACCGGTCCACCCGCTCCGTACCGATGGTCGGAGCACCCAATCACCTTTACTCGGGCAGATCAATGGCTCAACTTCGACCACCCGGGCAAATACCCGCTCCTCGTCGATCCAGTGATCCGAGAGAGCAGGGTGAAGAAGGTGTTAGTGGACGGGGGGAGCAGCATCAACGTCACCTTCCCCCGGACACTCCGAGGCTTGGGAGTTCACCTCAAAGAACTCCACGAGTCAGACACTCCTTTCTTCGGCATCGTGCCGACTGAGGGAGAATACCCGCTGGGCCACATCTACATGTCTGTCACCTTCGGAACTCCGGAGAACTATAGAACCGAGTTCCTGAGGTTCGAGGTAGCAAACTTCGACTGCGGGTACAACGCCATCATTGGAAGGCCCGGATTGGCAAAGTTCATGGCCATCCCGCATTACACGTACATGATATTGAAGATGCCGGGACCACAAGGAATCATAACTGTGCGTGCTGACCTCCAAGGCGCCGCAGAATGTTTCCGAGTGGCCATCCAAGCAGCCCTCACCACTAAACCGTCAGCAACTTCTTCGACCCAGGCAAACTCTAAGCCTGAGGAAGACCATACGGCACTGACGAATGAAGCTCAAGCCGCGACCTCTATGCGGCCGACTGAAGAAACTAAAAGGATCAATCTAGGGTTTGCTGATGAACGCAAGACAGCCATCATCAGCTCTAGCCTGGATGATAAATAGGAAAGCGCGCTCGTCCGGTTTCTGCAAGACAACCGAGACGTATTCGCATGGCAACCCGCGGACATGCCGGGAGTCCCGAGAGAACTGGCCGAGCACAAACTGAAGGTCTACTCCCAAGCAAGACCGATCCGGCAAAAACTACGTCGTTTCACGCCCGACAAGAGAGAGGCCATTCGCGCTGAGCTGGCCCGCTTGGTCGCGGCTGGGTTTATCAGAGAAGTGTTACATCCCGAGTGGTTAGCCAACCCAGTTCTTGTACTCAAAAAGAATAAAGTGGATTGGCGCATGTGCGTCGACTATACTGATCTCAACAAACATTGTCCGAAGGATCCCTTCGGGCTCCCAAGGATAGATCAGGTGGTAGACTCCACCGCTGGATGTTCTGTGCTGTCTTTCCTAGATTGCTATTCCGGATACCATCAGATCAGCTTAGCAAAGGAAGACGAAGAAGAAACGGCGTTCATCACTCCGTTTGGCGCTTTCTGTTATACCTCCATGTCGTTCGACCTCAAAAACGCCGGAGCGACTTATCAGAGAGCCATTCAAACATGCTTAGCTGATCACTGGGGCAAGCGTGTGGAAGCCTACGTAGACGATGTGGTAATCAAAATGGAGAACTCGGAAAACTTCATCGAAGACTTGCAGCTGGTTTTCAATAGTCTACGGCGGTATCGGTGGAAGCTTAATCCCGAAAAATGCATTTTTGGGGTACCAGCAGGGAAGCTGCTCGGATTTATTGTCAGCTACCGGGGAATTGAAGCTAATCCGGAAAAGATTGAAGCTATCATGAAAATGGAAGCTCCACGATCACAAAAGAAGGTTCAACGACTTACCAGGTGTATGGCAGCCCTGAGCAGATTTATATCCAGGCTGGGAGAAAAAGGTTTACCGTTTTACAAGCTACTCAAGAAGGTGGACAAGTTTCAGTGGACTTCAGAAGCGCAGGAAGCCTTGGACGCACTGAAGAAATTCTTGACAACCCCACCAGTACTGAAACCACCACGGCGAGCCACATCAACTCAACCAGCTGAAGATCTGCTACTATATATTTCTTGCACGACTCACGTGGTAAGCACCGCGTTGATAGTCGAGCGAGCAGAAGAAGGACATGCTTACCCTATGCAACATCCTGTTTATTTCATCAGTGAAGTTCTGGGTCCCTCGAAGAAAAAGTACTCTCAAGTGCAGAAGCTATTATATGCAGTACTTCTATCTGCCCGCAAGCTGCGTCACTACTTTGATGACCACAAAGTCATAGTAGTCACTGGTTTTCTGATAGGGGATATTCTCCACAACAAGGAAGCCATTGGCCGAATAGCCAAGTGGGCCTATGAACTGGGATCTCATGACATCGAATTTCGACCTCGTACTGCCATTAAGTCCCAAGCATTGGTTGACTTCGTATCGGAATGGACTGAACAGCAAATACCAGAGAACCCAGAAACTGCAGAAGTATGGAGAATGTATTTTGATGGCTCGCTGAAGCTGCAGGGAGCAGGCGCAAGAATTCTCTTCATCGCACCTAGAGACAAACACCTCAAATACGCCCTCCAGTTGTTATTTCCAGCCTCTAACAACGCAGCCGAGTATGAAGCTCTGATCCATGGACTAAACATCGCCATATCTTTGGGCATCAAGAGATTAATGGTATATGGAGATTCTCTGGTGGTCATAAGCTAGATAAACAAAGAATGGGACTGTTCGAATGATTCTATGGGAAAATACTGCGCTGCCGTCCGGAAACTAGAAGATAAGTTTGAAGGTCTAGAATTTCATCATGTAGAGAGAGATCGAAACACGGCAGCTGATGTATTGTCCAAGTTAGGATCCAGCCGAACTCAGGTCCCACCCGGAGTCTTCGTGCAGGAAATACCACGACCGAGCATCTCAACAGATCAAGCAGAAGAATGTAATATCGTGGATCAAACCGAGTCGGACTCTGACGACTGGAGAAGGCCGATCATCAGATACATAAAGAATGAAGAGGAACCAGATGACAAAAATATAGCCGAGCGCATCGCCAGACAGTCAGCCCACTACACACTCATTGGGGAAACATTATATAGAAGGGGTGTATCAGGCGTCCTCATGAAGTGCATTCTCTCATCTACTGGGAAGCAACTTCTAGGTGAGGTCCATGCTGGGCAATGCGGAATACACGCAGCATCCAAGACACTAGTCGGGAAGGTCTTCAGGTCAGGATTCTATTGGCCAACAGCGAAAAGCGATGCAGCCGAGTTAGTTCAGAGGTGCGAAGCTTGCCAGTACTTGTCAAAGCAACAACACCTACCAGCACAGCAATTGTAGACCATACCAGTAACTTGGCCCTTCGCATGCTGGGGACTAGATATGATTGGACCTTTTAAGAAAGCTCAAGGAGGATACACTCATGTACTGGTAGCAATCGACAAATTTACTAAATGGATAGAATTCAAACCCATTGCTTCTTTAACCTCGGCTAAGGCCGTGGAATTCATACAAGACATAATATTCAGATTTGGAATACCAAACAATATCATAACTGACTTAGGATCCAACTTCACGAGCTCAGAATTCTTCGATTTCTGCGAGCAAAAGAGCATCCAGATCAAGTATGCTTCGGTAGCACACCCGAGGGCCAACGGGCAGGTTGAGCGAGCTAACGGGATGATACTGGAGGCACTCAGGAAAAGGGTCTTCGAAAAGAATGAAAAGTTCGTAGGAAAGTGGATAAGGGAATTGCCCTACGTCGTTTGGAGCCTAAGAACCCAACCTAGCCGAGCTCTACATGGAAATACTCCTTTCTTTATGGTCTATGGGTCAGAGGCAGTATTACCCGCCGATCTCAAATTCGGGGCGCCGAGGCTGGTCTTCGAAAACATAGCAGAAGCCGAAGCTACTAGGCTGGAGGACATTGATGTACTCGAAGAAGAACGGCTGAATGCAGTAATTCAATCAGCACGATACCAGCAGACTCTGAGACGCTATCCCGACAAAGCCGTGCGACAACGATCCTTCTCAGTAGGAGATCTCGTCCTCCGCCGAATTCTAACGGGGGAGGGACGGCACAAGTTGTCACCCTTATGGGAGGGACCATTCATAGTAGCAGAAGTCACTCAGCCGGGATCATATCGTCTAACTCAGATGGACGACACAGAAATTGGGAACTCCTAGAATATAGAACACCTCAGGAAGTTTTACCCCTAGCTGAATTTCAAAAGCTATCGGGACTACAATGTACTCTGTAAAATGGGAGATATGTCATCAGTAAAGAAGGCTTCAAAGATACTCAATTTGTTCATGATTGACTAGCACTCTTACTTAACTCAGGGTGACCACTATGCCCTGCTAACGGAGCAATCGGCTTAAGTCGGCAAAGACTTAAGACGGTGCAACATGCTCACGCTTACTTAACTCAGGGTGACCACTATGACCTGCTAACGGAGCAATCGGCTTAAGTCGGCAAAGACTTAAGACGGTGCAACATGCTCACGCTTACTTAACTCAGGGTGACCACTATGCCCTGCTAACGGAGCAATCAGCTTAAGCCGGCAAAGACTTAAGACGGTGCAACATGCTCACACTTACTTAACTCAGGGTGACCACTATGCCCTGCTAACGGAGCAATCGGCTTAAGTCGGCAAAGACTTAAGACGGTGCAACATGCTCACGCTTACTTAACTCAGGGTGACCACTATGCCCTACTAACGGAGCAATCAGCTTAAGTCGGCAAAGACTTAAGACGATGCAACATGCTCACGCTTGCTTAACTCGGGGTGACCACTATGCCCTATAAACAGAAGCTATCGACTTAAGTCAGCAGCAATTTAAGGCGATCTGACGCGCTTACGACTACTCATATAGGGATGACTTCTATATCCCATAAACAAGTTTCAAAACCATCACACAGTCTTTTACTACTGCAAATTTATGTACTGTTGAATTCTAAAACATTATGAGAATAGCAATATCATTCAAATGCTAAACTGGTGTCCTCTAACAAATATATGACCATGCTAACCGCATGCTCAAAGCACGCAAAATCTTTCTCTATTTCGTGATGTCTTTCTCAGGAGCAACCGTCGAGGAAGGGTGACTTGAGGAATCAGGAGCAGCATTCACGTCAGCCCTTATATCTTCAGGAACAACTACGTCGGGTCTCCTCATCAAGATTTGTCCCGCCCGAATGGCCTTGTCCATGGCTCTGTCGCGCTGGGCTCTCAGAGTAATGGAAGTTTCTTCAGCAACCTTGGCAGCCAATTGAGCAGTTTCTAGCTCCTGGGCGATGGATTTCTTGGAAGCACGGAGTTCTTTGATAGTAGCATCCTTAGCCGATATCAACTGCCTGAGACGGATCACGTCATCCGTGGATTCCTGCAGCCTACAGCGAAGATTATCTAACTCCTCCATGGTAAAGCGGTGACTCCTCTCTAGGATGGTCAACGAGTTGCTAGAGTCGCGATACAGTCTGTCAAGATTGTCACGAGACGCAGCAAGGGCACGATTTTCTTCCTGCAAAACAAGAATCAACTCCTTCAAACATCAAACAAGCAATAGGAACACAGCAATGCAAGGCACAGTTTCATAAGTCACCTTTTCCGAATCAAGCTGAGTGCACAGAGAAGAGCTCAGTGCATTGGCGTCATCTAGGGCAGCAGAAACCTGAGCTAGTTCAGTCTGACTTTGAGAATACTTTTCTTCAATGTCAGAGCACCGCTGGACCAGCACAGCCTGATCTCGAGAATTTTTTTCTTCAAGAATGGAAATTTGCCGAGTCATATCTAGCAAGAGACAATCAAACAAAAAGAGTCACAATGTAAGGCAATTCAATAATGAAGACAAAAAGAAGCAGAAAAGCACTAACCCGCATTGGTCGCCTCCAAGTCAGAGACACGTTGTTGAAGTAACACCGGATTCCAACGTGTAAGAGACAAAGCTCCTTCTGGAACAGAAGCACCCTGCAACCTCAGCTGGCTAGCCATCCCGTCCACCAAAGCCTGATAAGGAGAACAGATGAGTGTAATGACAGTAGTTCATACGGTGCAAAAGTCAGGACAAAATATATCACAGTACCTGGAGATTGGAGAAGAACGAAGGGACTCCCAAATCATGAGAGATCAACTGATGACCGGGCGTAAGGTCGCCACCCGAAGCAGTTTGCAACAAACCAGCAGAAACCAACTCAGTGCCATCAACAGAGCTCAAAACTTGGCCAGCAGGGACGCTGCCCTCTAAAGCGACTCCCTGGTCCGAAGCTTGGGCAACCACCATGCAGCCGGAGTGCGGGGGTGATCCTACATGAACGTCCATGGAAGCACAAGAGGGAGACCCCGCTCGGACACCCTCGGGGGCTGGGTCATAGTGTGCGCTATCCACGTGAGCCGGATCATCTCCGGCAGTACCCTCGGGGGCTGGACAGTGGCTTGCACTTCCCACCCGAGCCGAGTCACCCTCGGCAACACCCTCGGGGGCTGGGTAAGCATCAACACCATCCTTGAGAGCCAGGTTCCCTACAATAGCCACCTCTAAGGCTGAAGGCCCCTCAGTTACTTCCATGGGACCAAGACGATCCAAGTCAGTCTCCTGGCCCTCAAGACCGCACTCTAAGGTCGATGAGGCACGGGATGACCTCAACCCAGCATCGAGCACATCAGCACAAACCTCCATCACACCATCATCCGCTGACTCTGATAATAGGTTCTCTGGAACCATATCCTCTAGAGTCTGATCAAAGTTTGCCAAAGATAACTCCTATAAGCCAACAAGAGCTGACAGAGCAGGAGAAGGAACCCCACTGCTTCCCCCACTAACAATATACTGCCGACTGTTCTTCCGAGTCAGAGGGACCTCATCTTCTTCCTCCCTGTCGTTCTCATCAACAACATAAGCAACACACCCATTGGGATCAACAGCAGGTGGAGCACACCCATTGGGGTCAGCGTCAGTAAATTCAGGCACAGACACCCCCTCAGCAGCAGGATCCGAAGGACCAGTGCCCCGATCCAAACTAGATACTTGCTGAAGACGTCTCTTTTTCTTTTTCTACTCATCAGCAGAAGGATCAAGTTGATTGGCTCGGCAAGGGTGTCTCGGGCGAGCACTGGCAGGTTTCTGAACATCCAAAGTTATACTAGCTTCTGGGAGAGGCGCCACCACCAATGTCCCGGCAGGAGCAGCATCAGGAGAGTCCTCAGCCAGCAAATCAAGCATAGCACTTATTTCTGCGTCACTAGGATCCAAAGGCACCTCAAAGTGGACTTGCCGTTCATCGTCCGGAATTTCCCCGAGCGAAGCAACCAAAGTGTTAACCTCGTCGACAGAGGGTAGCACTCTAAGGCCCAAACCGCCATCAGTGACAGGTGGATTCGACACAAAAAGAGTGAAGGTCTTGGGAGAAGGCAGATTCCATGCTGAATATGCCACTGGGGCGCCAATATTTGATACCTTGCCTCTAAGGATCATCTCAAGTCGGTTCACCAAGTCTACAGAGGGAATTCTCCTGTTGGTAACCCGAGTCGGGTCAGCTAGGCCTCTATACAGATAAGCCGGATATGCTCTGTCCTTCAACGGTTGAACATTCTTGAAAACAAAATCAGCAACCACAGCTTCAGCAGTTAGACCCCTTTCTTTCAGCAGACCAACTTCAGCTAGCAAAGCCCTCACTTTAGCTACCTCCTGATCCGTGGGAGACTCAGTCCAACTCGGAGTGCGAACATCCGGTTGTCTTCCCGACCGTGGGGGGAGGGAATTCCCATGGTTCTCAACAATAAACCATTCCAAGCGCCTTCCCTTGATACTGTCTTTGAGAGGAATTTCAAGATACTCAGTCTTCCTCCCATGGCGCATTTCCAAACTAGCACCCCCGACCAGCTGATGCTGACCCCCGGCCATTCTAGGGCGGCAGTGATACAAGTACTTCCACAACCCAAAATGTGTCAGCACGCCCAGGAAAGCTTCGCACAAATGAACGTAAATAGAAAATTGAAGAATAGAATTGGGATTCAGGTGGGTCAAGTTAAGGTAATAAAAATCAAGGAGGCCGCGGAAGAAAGGTGAAATGGGGAGAGCGAGACCGCGGAGAAGAAAAGGAACGTAAATCACGGACTCATGGGTATCCTCTGTCGGGACAGTGACCCCATGACAAATCCGCCAAGAACAAAGCTCCCTCGGGGGAAGAACCCCGATGGACACAAGGTGGAGGAGATCAGACTCGGAGACAACAGACATGTGATTACCTGCAAAAGGCAATTGGATGTTGGGGTCGATAGGGGGAATTACCACAGCGGATGAACTTGAGGCCTTTCTCTTGGGCGCCATCTCAAATCTATTGGTGAACAGAGCGAGAGCCGAATTGCAGGAAGGATTTGGAGGCAGAAAAGCAAGAACTAGGGCACGGAAAACAGAGGCGGCTGAAAGCGCTGTATAAGCGGGATATTCCCAAGCTGGATACCGTCTCCAAAAGCGCCCAGTCAACACCCGGCGGTTACTTCTAAAACGCTGGTGTGCCACGTCGTCACTCGGCGGTTACCTCTAAATCCCCGGAGTGCCACATCATCACTCGGTTATTATCCTCAAAAGTAGCCGACACGGCCCGTTTTAACTCGGCTGTTATTTCTAAAACGCAGACGTTATCATCAGTCGCTCGGCAGCTATCTCTAAAGCGCCAACGATATCCTTAGTCACTCAGCAGTTGCTCCTAAAACGCCGACGACGCTACAAGTCACTCGGCTGTCACATCTAAGAGCGCCGACGTGGTCAACAGCTATTCCAACATTGACATGGTTTCGTCATCACTCGGACTCTATTTCAAATGCGTCAAATATCGACAATAATAGCTCGGCCATCACCCCTGAAGCGGCGAGATGATGCCCAAGTTATTTAGTTACTACCCCAAAGGAGTAACTAAATAAGGCAGACAGAGGAAGGACTCAAAAACTCTAAGTTACGCCACAAACACAACAGCGAGATGATCTGCACAGAGGAGACGAAACTACTCTTCATTAAAGGGAAGTTGTCATAATTACAAATCAACTCATTATGAGTTGATAACCTCCCTACTACTACTACTAATACTACTACTACTACTACGCAACACTATACTACTTTACATTACTAATACTACTACATTATTTCACTATACTATTTCTAATCTATACTAATATTTAAAAACCAGTGGCATTTAGCCACTGGCCTTGCTGCTGCCCCTGCTGCCGCTGCTGCCGCCCCTGCCGCCGCCGCTGCCGCCCCTGCTACCGCGGCTGCCGCCCCTGCTGCTGCTGTTGCCGCCCCTGCCACCGCCGTCGCCGCCGTCACCGTCGTCGTCGCCGCCATCGCCCCCGTCGTCGCCGTCGTCGTCACCGTCGTCACCTTCACCATCGCCGCCGCCGTCCTCCTCGGACGAGTCCTCCTCGTCCGAGGAGTACTCCGACTCATCCGAGCCCGCGAGCCCGGAGCGCTCGACGGCCCGGATGTAAGTCCAGACCTCTGCCGCGAGCCCCTGGGAGTCGTCTGAATCGTCAGACGAATCACGCAGAGGGATGGGAGCCGGAGACCCCTCGGACTCAGAGGAGAACTCCTCCTCTGAGTATTCCGAGTCACCAAAATCTTCAGATGGGGGAGTCGGCTCACGCTTGCGTTTCTTGCCCATGGCGGAAATGCGAGGAGAGGAAGAATGCTGGCAGTGGAGAACAGCGAGAGATGTGAAAAAACCAGAGAGGCAAAGGCACTATTTATAGGAAGAGAAGGCAACCGCTCACCTCCAACCGCGGTCACTGAACAGTCACGAAGCATTCAATACACACTTCAACCCGTCTGAAGACGCACGGCTGACGCCGTTTTACGCAATGCAACAACCATTGGGACTCCAGTCAACAGCACGGGGGATATGATTACGCCCGCCGTCACATCACATTACTACTCAGAAGCAGCCGGCTAAAACGCTCAGCGTACCAAGCCGTCCCTTACCCACACCCATTGGGGGGGACGCCCAGGAATTATCAGTATATTTTTCAAAAAACTGTCACATCCGTGTAGAGCGTGCAATGAACACCTCAAGACAAAAATGAGATATCAGTAAGGATCAAAGGAAAGCCAAATATAGCCGGTGAAGTACAAAATCTGACCGACGGAAGCGACGCAAAGACTAGCCAGGGAACGTCCATCAAATGTCCAATCGGTCGCAGAGCAAATAAATTGCACCACCTAGCAAGATATGGGCGGATCACGAACTCGGCTGCAAAAGACAAAATACGTGCTGACCTCGGATGCATAATACTGATGACATAATGCTGACCTCTAAAGCATAATATGGATGACATAATGCCGACTTCTAAGGCATTCAAAAAAAAGAGAAAATATGACTCTCGGCAAAAGGACATGAAGTAAAGACCTTTGAGAGGATTGTTTTCAAAAATCCACTCAAAGCTCGGGGGCTACACCCATTGGGTGCACCTTCGGTGCACCCCATGGATCACCATTTCAAGCCAAGATAGTGCTGACTTCTAAGGCATAAGACAAGATTAAAAGACATGGCTGGTCCTCAACCAATGTACGAGAAGAAAACAAAAACAATTTCTGATGAAGACCTTCGAGTAGATTATCTTCTAAAATCTACTCGAAGCTCGGGGGCTACACCCATTGGGTGCACCTCCGGTGCACCCACTGAAGTTCAGGGTCCTACAATATGAAATGCCGACTTCTAAAGCACAAGCATGAAACAAAGCTCCAGTGTACGAGTGATCACAGCAGAAGGAGACAGTAAGAAATCGTCTTTCTCCAAATTACTTGCAAGCTAGGCCTAGGATCTTTGGGCTGATTACCTCAAAATCAACCCAAAGATCGGGGGCTTGTGGGGGACAGATATCCCCCGGGTCCACTGGAAGGGTAAAAGACCTCACAAAAGGCCCAAGGGCCCAATAAATCGTAAGGTCATTCCTTCATGGGCCTGGGGAGGGACAATCAGTAAAACAGATCGACGTAGGGCCGGATCGGTGCAAGCCCGGACGACCTCACAGCGTTGAGCAAGAAACCGCAACAGAAGATCCGACTTTCCCGCGCTGGAGCCCCATGCAACGGAACCAGGCGAGGATAGGTCGGTAGAATCATAGGAAGATAGACTCAAACAGTTCACTATCCTTTAGGCGCAAGTTGTTATCATATCCATATGTATTGTCCCACGGTCGAATATATAAGGCCCAGGGGGCACCCCTTCAGAACAATCGATTCCAACTCTACACTACCCCGCCATCTACCACAACCCTCCACGTCATCGCTCTAAGAGACTACCTTGTAACCCATTACACAAAGCATCATCGCCAGGACGTAGGGTGTTACGCATCTCTAAGCGGCCCGAACCTGTAAACATTGTCTATTGTCTCTCGTGCGTCTGGCACAAACCATTTTGCTACAGTCGGCGACACCGCTCTACTCCTAAAAACACCTCGAGGGGCAACCCCGGGTGTGCGGTCGGACCCAAAACACCGACAGTGCCCTTGACCACTTTTTACCCAATAATGTTATTTAATATCACATGTTCTTGCATAGGTTTAATTTTGATGGGACCCGATAGGTCACCCTAGACTGTTTATCTCATTACCTTGTTATCCTCGAATCACATGGGTAGTTTTGCTATTGCTTTACGTGGTTTTGGGTAATATTTCATTATATCCATGTTCCAATTACTTTTGTTATTCTATTTATGTTCATGTCAAGATCACTAATGTTAATTGGAACATGGAGCTTAATTTGAGAAACACGTGCCACCACAAGGGAGGAATGGGACCCCTTGGCTAACTAATTAGGAAAGCTAGTGGAAGACTACCTTACCCGAAAGGGGCAAGGGCAGTAGCGGAGTTGCATGCAAGGAGGTTCTCGGGTTGACTTTGCTGCGACGGCGGTCAGACGGGGGATTCTTGCAAGTGCTCTTCCCATAAACTATAGCGGGTTTTCGGAAGCTAGTGGAACTTTGTAAAGGCCTCGTAGTGTTGCCCTGCCTCGCTTCCTTGGTAGAGGTGTATGGGGCCCGTACAACCCCGTGGCAGATGGGTAACATGACTTGTGGGTAAAGGGTACAACCTCTGTAGAGTGTAAAACTGGTATACTAGCCGAGCTCACGGTCAAGAGTAGCTCAGGACTCTCTCATGATTAATTTATGTAACTTAAATTCAATTTTGTCATTTGCATATGCATGGGATTATTTATTAATTTTGTTCAATTACTTTATTTAAGGTTTGGTATTTACTTACATCTAGTAACTGCTAATAAAATTTTGACCAACTAATTAAAAGCAATGCTCAGCTTTAACCCATGTTGTTGATTAGCCTTACACATCACATGAACTCCCACCTTTGGTGAGTTCATGCCCACTGGTTTCCCCACAACTTGTTGAGCTATGATCATGTGTGAGCTCACCCTTGCTGTCTCACACCTCCCCACAGGAGAAGAACAGATGGTTCAAGAGGAGCCACAAAATGAGGAGTTTGATCTGATCTAGGTGGCATTCCCCAGTTGACTTTGGCGCCAAAGATGATCCTTAGTTTGTTTTATA
Source organism: Zea luxurians (assembly GCA_029449295.1). Taxonomy (NCBI): domain Eukaryota; kingdom Viridiplantae; phylum Streptophyta; class Magnoliopsida; order Poales; family Poaceae; genus Zea; species Zea luxurians. The sequence continues at coordinate 198,705,447 of JAOPSE010000003.1, forward strand.
TTAATCTTTATTTTGTAATAAGACTTTTGCTACGTAATAAATACTCTAATGTTATTGTGACATTTATCTCTATACACTCTGTTATTATATATGTTGTCTTCTTGGCGCATGTATGAGATGCACCCGGCTTTGTTCCTTAAAGCCCGGGCGTGACAGCCCTTGAACTTTTCCTTTTGAATTATCTCCAAATGTGATTCTGTCTTGTTCATCAACATCTTCATCTAATGAGGTGAACATCCATGGGTTATCAGTCATATGTTGAGTACATCCACTGTCAATTATCCAATGGCTCCCACCGGTCTTGTAGTTCACCTACAAGCACAAATGAATCAAGCTTCAATCTTGGGGACCCTATCTTGCATAGGGCCCGTAACTTTCTCAATCAAGGACTTTGCAACTCAAATTTGTCTAGGTATACTCTTATTTGGTGGTCCTAAGAATGTTACTTTGTCCTTCCCATTTGCAACTTTTCTAAGCACATAGTGGGCATTGAATGCAAAAGGTCTTGAGTGCTTTGGCAATGGAGTTGGTGGTTTGGCTTTGCAATTGTGAGCAAAGTATTCTTCTTTTCCACACTTATAGCACTTGATGGGCTTAGGATTTCGCTTAGCTTTATTTTGATTTGTTGCTTTCTTTTGCACAAAAGAATTGTATCCAATACCACTCTTGTTATTTTCCATGATTGTGTTCATGAGGAGCTCATTTTGAAGGTATTGATCCTTATTGAATATTTGCACACTAGTGGCAAGATGATCTTTATCAAGCTTCAGCTTCTTGATTTCTTCTCTAAGTCTCTCATTGTCCAATACCAACTCATTATTAAAATCATTGCTTTCTATGGAAATTTTTCCCTTGGTGGTTGCATCAGTCAAGTACTTCTTTAATTTCTTGTTCTCTAGTGTCATGACTTCAAGTTTTTCAACCAAATAATCATGATGACTAGATTGATCAACATTTCTCAAATCATCACATGAGGTTGCTACATCAAGCTTAACAACAGTGTTAATAGCCTCATGTGTATCACATAATAAAAGCTCATTTGCAACAAGAAGATTATCATGGTCAATTTTAATTTTTGTATAATCTTCTTTTATCTTGACAAGTCTATCTTTTAGCTCCCTATTCGCTTCACTTATTTTTTCACATTTTTTAGCATCTTTAAGGGAGGTCTTGAGCTCATTTCTAGTAGATGACATAGTTTTGTTTTCTTCCTTCATTTCCTCACTATCTTTAATAATTATGTCATGCTTAACAACTCAATTTCATATTTTAGCTTATCACATTTATCTTTGACTTTCTAATGATTTGAGTGTATTCCTTAAGCAAGTCAGCTAACTCATCATATGTAGGGGAAGCGTATTCATCATCACTATCACAATCTCCAACAATGACAGTTTCATTTTGTACGTTCTGTTCACCTTAGGCCATGATGCATAGGTGTGTAGTAGATGAAGGTGATGATGGTGGTGATGAGAAATACCTGGCAATGGCAATGACCTTTTCATCATCATCTTCTTCCCTTGAAGAAGAGCTGCTTGAGGATTCAATGTCAGTGAGCCAATCACCAACAATGTATGCTTTCCCATTTTCTTTTTGTGAAACCTCTTATGCTTGCCTTTTTCTTCTTGAAGGACTTCTTTTCCTTCTTCTCATCATCAATTTTATCATATTTCTTGCCCTTGAATTTGTTTTTCTTGGGCTTGGTGCATTGATGAGCAAGATGGCCAAGTTCTCCACAATTGTAGCAATCCATCTCGAAGATGGGCTTTCTCTTGCAAGAAAAAAACTTCTTCTTTCTTGATGCCTTCTCGATTGAGTTTCTTCAACATCTTTGTTGTCTTTCTCACCATCAAGGCAATATTTGTGTCAAGGTAATCATCACTTGAGGACTCTTCTTCAACTTCAATTTTGGTCTTGCCTTTCTTCTCTTGACTAGCTTTGAGAACTAAGTCTTTCTTTTTGGAGGGAGATCCATCTTTGTCATTGATGTGCATATACATTTCATGAGCATTGATCTTTTCCAATATTTCAGTTGGTGTATTGGCGGAAATATCATTTTGATGTTGCATGGTGACAATGTGGCCATACTTCTCAATTGGCAAGACACTAAGATTTTTTCTCATAACATCCAGTTGAGAGATTTGAGTGAGTCCCAAGTCATTCACTTCCTCTACAAGAATATTAAGTCATGAGTACATATCCTTTGCATTTTCATTGGCAAGCATTTCAAAAGAATTTAACTCTCACATAACAATATGATATCTCTCCTCACAGTCACTCTTAGTTCCTTCATGTAGAGCACAAATGTCCAACCACAAATCATGAGCATTTTTATGATTTCTAACTCTATTGAACACATCCTTGCAAAACACCCCTATGTAAAGAAAACGGACCTTAGGCCATTTGGCTAATTGATTTTAGTGTTTGATGATCAACATAACCTTGTAGACTAATGTGTTTGCTAGTGTTTGTGTTTGTAGTTCACAGGATGCTAAAGTGACTTGGACTAAGGCATTGAGCAAGCAACACCTCAAAATAAGACATTATGAAGACACAAGTGAAGATCAACAAGTATCAAGCAAAGTCCAAGACATGAAGAAAGTGTTGCCACGGGCGGACCGTCTAGCTGAGAGCACCAGAATGTCCGGTGCCACACCGCTGGACTGTCTGGTGCACCAGGGAATAGTAGCCCAATGGCTAGTTCCTGGTGCCACGATGGAGGAAAGACACCAGACTATTCGGTGTGACACCGGACTATCCGATGCAAGGTTGACAGCGCCAACAGTCACCTGCAACTGACAGATCCAATGGCTAGTGGTGCACCAGATAGGGCACCGGACTGTCCGATGTGCCACAGAGAGCAGCAAATTTTCTCCAACGACTATATTTGAGTTGGGGCCTATATATAGACATTTGAAAGTGTGGGAGCCCAAGCAACATACCAATATATGTTATAGACATTTCCAAGTGCTCAAACACCCAAGTGCTTAATAGAACCACTCGGTGATTAGCGCAGGTACTTTGTGAAGTGCTTAGGTTAGTTAGGCCGCATTAGCGCTTGCTATAGGTTTGTTCCTAGTTGTGTGAGTGAGGTTAGACAACACATAAAACCCCTCTGCTCTTGTGCGAGCCGTTGTAATTGTACCGAGACGGACGAGAGTCTTTTGAGACCAGGACAAACATGTTTGTATCACGACCACCATTGTGTACCCAAGGGAACAAGGCCCGCGGCGTTTTGGTCGAAAGCTCGATAGTGGAAACGGAGGGGAGCGTCCAAGAGGAGCTAGAAGCAGAGGACCACTTGCGCGTGGAGAAGGCTTGCGGCTCTCTACGGAGTTACTCGACCGAGGTGCTTGACCCTCACGTGGGCTACCCTTTGTGTAGGAGCACCAACAAGGAATAGTCATAACCTTGTGTGGTTTCGGATACTTTGGTAAAAATACCGGCGTTGTCCACAAGAGTTTGCTTTCTCTACTTGCTCTTTTCCTTTCGCATTTACATTAAGTACTTAAGTTTCAATCTCTCCATTCTAGTTAGAATATTTAGGATTGGAACTTATGCTTTGCGATAGAGAGAGCAACACTTAGACAAAACCAAGTTTGCACATTCTAAATTGTTTATTTGCATAGGTTTTGTTGTAGAGATTTAATTGTAGCTATCACACCCGGATTCAGGGGTCCAAAACCCGGGCATGAACTTCACCAAGTGTGTTAGGATCAAGTCTCACACATATGATGACACATGGTATAGAAACGAATGTCACATCATTAATATATAACGAAGTTCTGTACAAAATAGTTAAATAATTACATCATACGAAGACAACGATCCAGCAACCCAAAGTTGACTGGAAGACGACGTCCTAGACCACTCATGAACTCATCACAGCATCCTTCGTGCGCCTCATCCTGTGGTACCAGTTCTTGACCTGGGAGGATGTGAGTACAGCAAGGGTGAGCTCACATACGTTCATCACTCAACAAGTTGTGGGGAATAATGTGCATGAACTCACCAAAGGTGGGAGCTCATGTGAAGTGTAAGGCTTGCCAAAGAGGATGGTTAAAGCTGAGCATTGCTTTTAAAGTTGGTTAAAGTTTTATTAGAAGTTACTAGGTACAAGTAGATACCAACCCAATTAAGTAAGAGATCACAATTGATAATAACACCGTGATGCAATGCATATGACAGGTTAAGTTTAGTTCCATAAATTAATCATGCGAGAGTCCTGAGTTGCTCTTGACCATGAGCATGGCTGATATACCAGTTTGACACTCTACAGAGGTTGTGCATCTTTACCCACAAGCTGTGTTACCCATTTGCCAAAGGGTTAATCGGACCCCATATGCCTCTACCGAGGAAGCGAGGCAGGGTGGCACTATGAGGCCTTTCCAAAGTTTCACTAGTTCGAAAATACCCACTACGGTTTTAGGACAAAGGAAGCATATGACTCCCTCGTCCGAACTGCCATCGCAGCAGTTCAACCCGAGAACCTCCCTATACTCAGCAGCGACGCCTCCTCGCTTGCCCCTTTTGTGGTAGAACTGTTATCTCAAGTTAAGCTCCATGTTCCAATTAACACAATGATCTTGTCATGAACAATAATTAAACAATAGCATAATTAGAACATGATCATAATATGACATTAATCCCAAATCCAGGTAGAGCACTAGCAAATCTACCCAATAGTTCATATGTTTGCAAGGTGTGGGATAAACAATACTAGCAAAACCTATTAGGTCCCATCAAATTAACCTGAGCATGTCATTGTGATTAACAGGAACATTATTAGGTAAACAGAGTGATCAAGGGCACAACTTGCCTTAAACTCGAGATTCCCACGGACCAACTTGGTCTTCAAGTGACTCGTAACCTCGTTGCTAATCGGAGCAATACAAATAAACATGTTATAGGTAAAATTAACAACACACCAAACATAAGCACAAATGGTATAATAATGTTCTACACATTGCAACGAGATCCTAGGTTCGAGAATCACTAAATTCGGAGTTACGATTATAAAGTTATGATTTTCCAAAGGTTTAAGCGTCTACTATAAAGCAAAGGAGGTACAATATTTCAATCATAGGTTTTCAAGGTAATACAAGGTTACTAGATGATAAACAATATTAGTGTGAGATTAATGCAACTGGAATGGATCAAAAAGGAGTTAAAATGAATTAAATATGAATTAAACAAGTTTCTAGAATTATCTTTATACTAAAAATCCTTTTCTTTATTAATTTATTCCACTTTATTCACTATCTGGACCGTGGACACTAATACCCTAAAGATCAGGGGCTAAACTACAAAGTTTAGGACCTAAACTTAATATTCTTTCAACAGTTGCGGACGGCGGGTTGTTTTGAGAGAAACGCAGTGTCTCTTTAGCAAATGGGGCATGGCCGAAGGGGTACGTGCCATCCAAAGTCGTTGGATCAACACTCAGCGTGCCAGATTAGATTAGGTTACATACTGAACCTATATGCGATTATAGTCGTAGGATGAGATATCTATGACCCTGGTTTTAAAGCACCACGATCTGATCATGGTCCTCAGATCACAATCACACAGTTACAATCAACCGGGCAAAGGGGTACGCTGAAACCCTAATACTGCTCGTTCATCAGCTGATCTATGGCCATCATTATTTCTCAAACCTCACACCCGTTTTTAGGCTTTACCCAGAAATGGCGGCGCCGCCGCGTGGCAAGGTACACCAGCGAACAGCCGAACCAAGGCCCCGACACACTAAATTGGTCATGGATTGTGGCAGAACCGCCTAGATTATTCCAACTTAAGTGCTCGGTGTGACAGAACCTCCCAATGTATGAGGCCCACCTACAGATGTTCTTATCCTAAAGACCTCAGACAGTCATGTGGGTGCGCATAATGGCTTGGTAAGTTCGGTTATTTGTATCTTGATCATATCGCCCAAGAGCGCTTAACCCATCACGCAGACATTACACATCATCGAAGAAGAGAATGATAGGAAAGGATTACAATAACATAATTCACATTCATAAAAATATAGAAAGAGTAAATATTACATAATCGGGTGTTCTAGTGCGGAACTTATTATTACATTACTGGGAGGCAAAACATCCTCCCCCAAACAGGTTTAGTGTTCTTCCTCCTGCTTCAGCACCACCTTCGAGTAGAAACAGCAGAACTCAGCTATTTCATCACCTACAACAACATGGGTTCGAAAACCTTGTGTACGGAGTGTACTTTCGCAAGTCTTACCCGTCAAAGGAAAAGACTCTCAAGGATATGCTGGCTTTTGGGAATCAAGGTAAAGCTTATCAAGTTTCAAAGACTTTGTTTGTAGAAAAGCTTACTATGAATAGATCCTTAAAAAGTCCATTTTTATTATCAGGTTAAGTAGTTACCTACATCTAGAGTTCTTTCTATCCTAGATCAAACACTTGGCCTATGCTAGACGTCTTTTATCAACCCTTCAGTTCACTTGATTGCTATGTGTAAGTCAGTGACCAAGTCTTCATGTCCGAGAAGTAACGGTAATCCGAATCGATTAATACCTAGCTAGGGATCTCCAACCACACGACATATGTAGCACTTAACCCTTGCATATGACACTCACCACCGGGTTTCTCAGAATGGGTTCACGCCAACCGAGAGCACAGATACACCACTGTCCAACCTCTTGCCACGGAGGGTACACGCTACTCTCGCCATCTCTCCACCCCCATTGCGTGGTGGCCTTTCTGGTATTGGTCCGACCGAGTCAAAGCTTACCCATGACGAGGCATATGGCCAGTTAAAAGGTCCTCGGTCAGCAGGCCTACATCGGCATGGTCCTTAAGCGACTCAGATGGAGACACTACACCGAGACTTCCTTCTCGTGCAAGTCACCCGCCCGGTCTCGTCTTTACCATTTACAACCCAAAGTTTGGTACCTGACAGAGGTACATCTTTTCAGAGGTTGAACCCATCACGGCCATGATGGATTCACCATCACAAGTCTTTTCTTTTGTAAAAATCCCCATACCTTATGAAGAATCACCTTTTGTTTAAAACAAAACATTTTGTTTTCTAAAGCACAGCTAAGCATCACAAAACTTCAAGTAAATTAGGTAACAAGGAATGGTAATCAGTTCTAAGGAAGGGAATGCAGCAATTGTTTAGCACACAACTCCTATCACATAATGCATCATCTCAAGTGATAAAGAGTTTAAAACAACAAGGAAAGGGGTAAATGCATCGGGGCTTGCCTTGTGTTGCAGGAGGTTCCGGGTCTACTCCACAGATGTCGAAGTAGAAGTTATTCTTGGCTGAAGGATTCTCAGCTGGATTGACAACTTCTTCAACCACAATCTCGTCCTCGTTTTCTATACACGACAGTACATGCACATGAATGCTTATGTGATGCTATGAATATGCAGTTACATAGTGGAAACATAATAAGTTGTATCTTGAATACAACTTTCCTTCACCGTACCTACTAATCACTAGGGTTTCCTAAGTATTCTATCAGTATTAAGCGACTAAACCCTATGAGGCTAGTTAATTGGGTTTGGGACCAAACAATGTCCAAATCATTTCAAACTTCACCAAAAGCCTTTAATCATCATACTAAACCTACCCAAAAAGTTTTACTATTTTTGGAGCTACTAAATTATTTCAAAAATTCTAAAAGGCTTGGTTTGAGCATCTTTAAATGCTAAATAATTCTAGGCTTGGGATAAAAATCTTAGAACTATTTTTATTAAATACTAGATGATTTTAGAGGTCTAACAAAATTGGTCTCATATTTTTACCATTTTTCTATTATTTTCTACAAATTTCCTAATCTGGCAGTAAAAAGAAAAGGAAAAAGATTGAATAGTGTCAGGCCAAATCTGGCCCAAACCAGCCCGCAGACTGGGGAAACACGTGCGCGCCCGCGCCCGCGCCCGCGCTGGCTGTCTTGTGCAGCGGCCCTCGGCCATTAGAATAACCAGTAAAGAACCCCTGGCACTATTCATCTGTCTCACTGACGGTTGTGTAAAGATCTCTGAACTTCTATTTCTTCACCAGATAAGCCCCTGGCGACGGCGCGCTCGCCCGTTGGCCAACCCTTACTGGGACTCGCCACAAACGGTGACGACTGTCGAAACCGAGCATTGGATCAACATCCCTGATCCCAGGAGAGCCTAGTCCATGCTCTAATTGAGCTAATCCGACCCAAAATCCCTTCTGCCCATGACGACGGCGGACACCGAGGGCAGGCCAAGGTGTTCCCGACGATCCAGTGTAGTAGCGTTCAAGCGGTTAGGTCGATAAGCAACGTTAACAGACAAGGATGCTTAAACATGACACAGAAGGAGATGAACAGACCTGAGGATGGCTGGCCACGGTGGGGTGTCTCACGGCGGCGTGGCAAACCGATTTGGGGGAGATCCAAATCGGGCGCTATAGTGGCTAATCGGGGGCGAGGAGCGGTGCTCTGAGTTCGTAACAAGCTAACGGAGCAGGCCGGGGCGTCAATTTATAGTGACCATAAGCGGTGGCTCCGAATTTGGGGAAGACAAGCTGGCGGCCGGAGCAAAGGTGTGTTACCAGAGTTCGCTTAATGTGGCATTCACTGGACAAAAGTTTACAGGTCGTCACCGATTATCCTCCACAACCCGTGACGACGTGGTGAAACGGCTTAAGGCGTGTCGTGACTGAAGTAAATGGTGGGCACGACGGCGGTGGTCGCGCGGCCACGTTGCCGGTCAAGTGGGTACGGCGACTGAGCAGTAACAGTGCCCAAGCTCATCCCCGTGCCGAGATCTTTTACCGCAAGCCGTTATCCACGTGCCATAGCGCACAAATCGCGGCGGCCGGCATGAATCACGACGCGGGTTCACCGGCGGCGAGATTCACTGAATCAGTGATCTTGTTCAGTTACTTTACTATCACAAACTTCCTTCAGTGCGCTTGACAAAGAAAGTTAGAGGGCTTCGTTCTCCAATTTTCAGGTAACAACCCACTAATCCATCTATAGCAAAGTTCTTCTTCTATAAACCAGCTTTAATTTTGTTATAGAAACCTCGATCAAACATCCACTGGATCCAATGCAAAATCGATCTCAAAGTTCATCCTAGTTCACTGACAGTCACTTTCAGCATTGGAGTTGACTGACCGTTCAAATTTAGGTTCATTTTTGTGGCGGAACCGCCCGAATTATTCCAACTTAAGTGCCCAAGTCCCACCTTAAAGGCGAGACCACACTTAAATAGGAATAAACCATCAATCTCGCAGATCTAGTCCGACAAGGCCACTAACAGGATCAAGTACCACATAATCACTCGAAGGTGAGGCACAGAGAAAATACAATAAAGCATAAAACCATAACTTAAAGAAGTACTTAATGTTATTACATCATCATCGGAGTTTCAAAAGCAATAACCATTGTTCTCAATGCAGCGGAATTTAACTAACGATAAAGAAAAGGAGGACGGGGAAGCCTGGCCTATCACTCCTCATGCTCCTCTCCTGCTGAGGTAGGGTCCAACTCGACTGTCCAGCCCGGTGGCAGGATGGATGTCCAAGTCACTCCAGCAACCATATCCTCTAGAGAACCTGTAAAAATTATGCCACAAGCAAGGCTGAGTATACTAATACTCCGCTAGACTTACCTGGTGTGAGGAGTCTACTCCTCTACCTCTAGACCATGCAGCTGTTTGGCTGAGGGGTTTGGTTTGCCAAAAGCACTAGCTGAGTCTAAAAACATGTTTTAGCTTTTCAAATTTTAGTATAATCCTTTAGACTAGATGAGCACCTAACTAGCCATACATGGTATCAAACAATTTAGTCAATCAACATCTTTTGAATGCCACCTCATTCCACTTCTTACTCGATGCAACAGCATGGATCAAGAAGTCTCATTAGCTGCGAGAAGCAGACAATTCTAATCGAGTTTTAACCTTGCAAGGTAAACCTAAACACACGACATGGCGAGGCACTCCGTCCCCACACACATCAACCGTCCCCATCTGTTCCCTGGCAACAGAAAGGGGCTCACCGCCTTGGTGTACAATGCCTCACTGACCCCGCCTGCCGTCGTGCAGTGACCGCACTTGTACCCACCATAACCGGAATGGGAGACCACGTCTCAGGTCGCGTGAGGAGGGCAATCTATGGGTAGGTTCACTCAGGTACTAGGCTTACCGATTTACCATATTTCTTGGCATGTGTTTAGTACGTTCAAACGCTTGACACATGGTACCACACATTAATCCTTATTCCAATTTTCATCTCGTGGACAACGCACCCCCATGGATCGTTGTCCACAAAACATCATCATTCTGATATAAAAATGGATACAACCCATTCCTGACCTCGCGCGAGTGCTAGAAAAATCACTCGACTTCTACCGAGATCCCTAATTAGTAAAGCAGCTACTCGACCTAGCATACTAGCATCCATCTCAAATGGAATCCTGAGTTCATGCAACTAGGGTTTCAGGAAACTCCTACACTTAAGTGCACAGTACAAGCCTACAAACATTAAGTGTAGTAAAATAGCATATATAACAGTTATGCATAAAACCGGGGCTTGCCTTCAAAAGCTAGGGCAGGTAGATCCTCAGTGGCAGGCTCTGGTGCTGGCTCCTGGACTCCCTCCTGAGCAACTCCTTTCTCCGGAATGAGTACGTACTCTCCGTCAGCGAGGTTAGAATCTATCGAATGCGTTGAATAAGATACATGTATCAGTACACGACGGTTGATCTTTAGCAACCCTTATTAGGTACCAACTGTTGGTTGCTAAAGGTTAGGGACCCACGGCCAGTCGCTAAATCCTTTTGTAGCAACGGTTGGTTGGTCGCTAAAAGTCTAGAAATTTAACAACTTATGGTTGGTCGCTATTGATGTCGTCGGGGACTAGCGGTGGGTCGCTATAGATCAAGGATCACTATCAAATCTTACCGCCTGAATGTACCTATATATGTTAGTGACTAAAAATTAATTAAAACAAGTAAACATTGATCGCTAAATTGTAGTAAAGAAAAAAAGAATTGTAGAAAAGAAAAAAAGAATTATGGAAAAGAAAACTGTAAGACTATAAAAATGATAAAATAAAAATAATGCATTTAGTTATTAATGATATTTATGTTAATAAATTTTCTTTTAAGTGTTTGTTATGTATTTGCATTTGGAATAATTTTTTTATTACGCATGATTGATTTTTGGTTATTGAATAACATTTCTTCTTAAATGAAAATCCTAGTAAATAAAAAAATATAATAATTATTAGCCCAAAAATTAATATTTTATTTATAAATAATTTTGGTTGAATTACTATGAATTTTAGGGTTATTAAATATGTATTTCAAATTTAGAAAAGGAAATTAAAAAGAAAAAAACAAAACCTAACCAAATCGGCCCATTAAGGCACAGCCGCACTCCCCTAACCCTAACAGGCCGCCACCTAAACCTAGCGCGCGCCACTCTCCCTAGCAGCTGCCGCCAGGAAGCCTCCACTCCTTCTCCCTCTTCTCTCTCTTCTCTCCTCCCCTTGCTCTTCTCTGGCCGCCGCCACTTGCCCAGGACTTTCTGCAGCCGAGCGCCCCTGCAGCTCCGACCATGCCATCAACGACCGCGCCATCAACACGCCCGAAGCCCCGACCGCGCCATCAACGCGCCACCGCCAGGTACCGTGCCCAAGATGCAGCCGCACCCGAAGCCGTGTGCCCCTGCTCCCCCGACTGGTATGACTTTGTTGTTAGTTTGTCATCTGGCAGACTGATATGAAATCTTTAGGTATATGAATTTTTTCAGATATGCTGTGACTTGACATTCATTTCTTGTATGGAAATATGAACTGATTTGAGATCCTAAAACCATATCATTAATTTTACTGTTTTCTCCTGATTCATGTACAATCCTTATCTTCGTGTCATTCAGTAATTTTTCTACTACAGCCAGATCTTGTAGAAAACTATAAAAAAATTGGATGTGATGTCCTAGTTCTTATCTAGCCATTGTCTCTTCTTTTTCCTTTTTTTCTTTACCAATTTACTCTGTGCTACTTGATATACTGGAGGCAACAGAGTCCATATAAATTCATTGCCATATGTTGATCATGGTATTTAAATCCTATCAATGAAATTTGAAATGTCAGTACCAATTTACTCACATGGGAATGAATCTTTCCACCTTTTGCTTCTGAATTTCTGATAGTCACTGCAGTAAACTAACTATGAATATATCAATTTATGAATAGTGTAAAAGCACTTTTTCCTAACAATATGTTATTTCCCAGACTACAATGATTCGTTGGCATGCCCCTCACTTTTAACTTTCTTTCAGGCTGTAATTGAGTACATTCATTCTTTATCAAGGGCACATAATGCTCGTTCTCTCAATGGTTGTAGCCTTTGTCCTGCTAGTAGATCACTTAGCACCGAGGCCGCCACTACGTCAAGCACACCACAGCCTCCGCCTCCCCCACCCCCTCCAGAGAAGACTCACTTTGGTGGCCTCAAAGACGACAAGAAACATATAATACTTCAATGTTAATACTTCAATGTTAACACTTTTTGTTCCAACAGGGAACATATAAACAACCAACACCTTCAGTAATTATTCCACCCAACATTAACTTAAACATAAGGTTTTTATCATGCGTAGTATTGATCAATAATTCAGTAGTAATCAGAAACAATAAGTTTGTGTCATCTATCCTTTTTCCCATAGACATTTCTAAGTTCTGTTAATGTGCACCTTATCTGCCTTTTTCCCATAGACAAGCCCTCCTAAAAAATTAAACTATCCAATATGTGTGTGTTCTAGCTGTCCAATAGACTGTATCATCCAACATCACATCTTCACATACTCTGTTTATATGCAGCTCTTCAAATGTCTGTCCAGGATGCAAAGATGTCCAATGACACTGATATGAGTAAGGTGTTTGAAGACAGAACATTTGTGTCATCTATCCTTAATTCGGTATGTATTATTCTTAAACTAATGGCATACTGGTACATTTTAGCTGTAGCTTCAATAATTTATTGGCCCTTTTGTGTGTAAAATAACAGCTTCCTGGTGTTGATCCCAATGATCCATCTGTTAAAGGTCTCTGTATTGTGATGCAATGAAATTCATGTTGCCTCTAGACTATAGCATTGTTCAGCTTCACCTTGACTAAATAAGAATAAATATATTATCTGTCACCAAATCTTCACATGAACTGCTATCCTGTATTTATGAATCTTGACTAGTCTAGTAATGTATGTATGTGGAAATATGAGGGTTTCTTTATTTCTCTTAAACAGCAAGAGAAGAAGGAAGACAAGTCAGACAAAATAGAAGACGAGAAGAACTGATGTAGCCATGTTCATGCTTCCACTGTTGAAATGCATATTCAGCATAGCTTGCTCAGCTCCTATCTGTTGTTTCAACGTTGATTTAAAAGAAGAGCTGGTAGTTGTGGGCTTTTGAACAATAGCTGGAGTGATATGAAACATTAGTGATGTAGTTGTGGGCTTTTGAACTGCTTCAAGCTAGAGTGATGTCGCTGTGGTGCTTTTGTGACTGATCATCTCTAGAGCTTTTGTGAATGATCTAGCTAGCTATCTGTAAATGATCTAGTTGTGAATGATATTATAATTGTGATGCTTTTGTGAATATATAATTGTGGTGCTTTTATGTTTATGTGATGCATCTATGACTGTGGTATACTGATTAATTGTGTATGTCTTTATGATTTGTGTATAAAAATCTGTGATTTGTGGTGCTTAATTAAATGTATATTTTTTATTAATAACAACTGTAAAAAGGTCGACTTTCTGTTGGTTGTTAAATGTATAGTATGACGACTTACAGTTGGTTGCTAAATCGATAGTACAGCAATCCACGGTTGGTCGCTAAATATACAATATTAGCAACGGACGGTCGGTCGCTAATTAAGGCATTAGCGACGGCACTTATAGCGACCATCCTTATGGGTCGCTAAAGGTTTTTAGCAACCAACTGTACGTCGCTATAAGTGAACCGTCGTGTAGTGTATGTTAATGATATGCAAATTTAGTAATCACGATATATGGTGAAACAACACTAAGGCAGTGGGTAAACTAGGGTTTCCTTATCGTACGATGTTCTTAGTGTTTTATACTTACCTGGTCTAGGTTTTAAGTGGAATTAAGATTTTGGTCATCCCTCAAAGTTTTAGTGGGCACTTAGGGAGGTCTGGTTGTTGGGGTGTGTGTAACATTCTTTCCTTCTACTAATTCTCTTTTTCATTTTCTACTCATGCTTTTAAGGTGGGTTTGAACTACCATAGTGATTTAAACTTCTCCAAAAATTTTGTAAAAACGATAGTGGGTTAACATTGGTCACTGTAGTCTATTTTATAAATTTCAGGTTAAGAATAATTAGGATAAACTCTAGGCAAAAATAACAAAATTGAGGGTAGATGGTCACTTTGTACTACAACTCTCATTTGGGTGGGTGTGACACCCTAGGTGTCTATTTCGCGTTATGTCGGGAGATTTATCCTAATCTCGGATGCTCGGTGAAAATTTCTATTTCTCGCTCGCGTATGCCTCTGATTATCCAAACTATTCGTACACAGTTCACCGAATTCGGAGTTATTCGATCGCGAGAAACGGTCAAATTGGAGCGTGTTAAAAACTTTTAATTCTCGGCACGAATGCAAACTCGATAATCAATCTCGATTTATAAATCTCGTCCTAAGCTCATTTAATCAAACATTCGATAGTTGCTAGTCGAGCTGTGTCCGAATCCAAATTTCTCGATGTTCGATATATGTCCAAAAATTAATCTGAGTCCACTCTCAAACGGAATACTCGATGTGTCGTCCTCTAATCAATTTTATCCGACTCGGCCAAATATCTCTATGTCCGAATCGAACTCAAAACCCGCATCGACAATGCTTTTTAAAATGTCATGATTCGCCTTCTCCGACTAAAAATCCAAGCCGATCAAAAGTTTGAGAGAAATATTGTTTCTAAATAGCGCGCGAGAAAATTTCAAAGTGGAATCTCCAATGCGTTGTCCTCAAATAAATTCTTATTCGACTCGGCTTAATACCACTCTGTCCGATCCAATTTCAAAAATCAACATCGGTGATGATTTTTAAATGTTGCGATTTGTCTCTATCAATCATAGATCCGAAAGCTAATCAGTCTCAAGTCATTTTGATTTCCTAATCGTACGCGGACGAATTTTCCGAACGACACTGAAAAATTAAATTCTTGGACTAACTATTTTTTTCTCTTTCCTCGGACTCTCGTTCGCCAGACGCCGGTTCTCCATGTTCTCCGCACTGGCAAATCCTGCGGGAGATTTTTCTCCATTTGAATAATTTACTTAGCCTAGAAGGAACCCTTTTCTTCTCCTATAAGCAACATATTTTGCTTGCCATCTAAGCAACCTTTGCTTCTCTTGTAAGCAACCCCTTGCTTCTCTTGTAAGCAACCACTTGCTTCACTTCTAAGCAAGCAAACCAGCCCCCTCCCTCTCCTATAAATCCCACGCCACCTCCCCAACCAGCCACTTCCTCTCCCTCCCTCTCTCCACGCCACTCTCCCTACTCC
The DNA here is from genome assembly GCA_029449295.1 of Zea luxurians. Taxonomy (NCBI): domain Eukaryota; kingdom Viridiplantae; phylum Streptophyta; class Magnoliopsida; order Poales; family Poaceae; genus Zea; species Zea luxurians. Next base: position 198,720,991 of record JAOPSE010000003.1, read on the forward strand.
CTTCCTCTCTCTATCTCTCTCTCTAGCTCCCCATGCAGCAGCAGCCCCCTCCCATGGAGCATGCAACCGAGCTCTCCCATGGCGTCTCCCCCTCCTCTACGACAGCAGGGTGTAGGTGAGCTCCGGGTCAAGAACTTGTGTGCTGAAATTTCAGATTCTTGCACTTTCTTGTAAAATCTATAACTCGAGTTTGGAAGCTCCTAAAATAGTAATGCTTGTTTTGTTAGCTTGCATATGAAATTCCCTACCTATTAGATCTATAATATGACCTGTTTTAGTAGACGTTTTTGTCTATGCAAATTAAATCTTAAAAAGAGGTTTAGAGAATAAACAAACTTGCTTATCTCCATAGTTCTAATTATAAAAATCCAAAAATGATCAAACTTGTTTTGTTAGTTAGATGTTGTCATACTTCATCTAAGAAAAATATAAAACTTATATGTTGTTCACTGTTTTCTTGGTATGCTAATTAAATCTTGTTAACTATGAAAAAGATGATTGTTTTGCTTGTTGTTTTTGGATCTGTAGCTCCAGTGCTCCAAATAGATTGAAATTTTTACAGTAGGCCCTCTGTGTGATGCTTAGTGACTGATAAAAATTTCATGATTTATGGTCAATGTATCACTAAGTTAGTGATTTAACTTGTTTGATGCATATTATGTAGTTTTAAATAGTTTATAAATAATATATGGATGTAAAAATAGAAAATGGTGTTTCACTGTCCTTGCATGATATTATAGTGGCCTAAGAAAACTTAATATGGTCATGCATCCACAGAAAATAACTAGTTTTAGATTTAACTTGCTCTCAGATGCTTTATTGCATTAACAATTTGTTACTATTGTAGTAAATAGAATATAAAATCTGAGCATGTGAAATTTATACATTAGTCATAAATTGTTATTACCTATGCCTCATAAAAATTTCAGCCCCAAATTAGATAGTTTCATATGGTGCTAAAATGACACACGTTTTATAATAATAAGAAGAATTAGAGACAAATTAGAAGTAAGCAAACCATGCATGTTGGAATGGTTTATGTCATGCAATAAGATTTGAAATGTGAAGAATGGATAGGGTATTTAAGAAAAGTTTGCCAATAGGTTCGGTCAAGCATGGTAGAGGTTGAATCGGTTATGTTGTAGAATTGATGCTCGACATGATAGACCCCCTAAAATGTGCTATTTTAGGTGACTTGTGTGCTAACCAATTTAAGTTGAGCAATGGTTAAGAAAAGATGATTAATCTGCTCCAACCCATGTTTTTGAGTTGCAATGTCTAAAATGGTTTGCTAAGTTTATACTGTGTTAGCCAACTCATGTTAAGTAGGAGTCGATTGCGTTAAGTGATTGTTATATACATATTGTGTCTCGGATTATGATGATAATGGGTTAGTCAACTTGTTAGATGGCTTTGGTTAAACTCGTAATCACGATAAATTGCTTGTTGTTGTCTAAATACGTATGGTTATGGTCGCGGATGAAAAGTATTAGTGCTCATGTGAGGTCTAAGTTAAAATACAAATTATTGTGTGAACAACACTTCGATATCGATTATCGGGGAGAATGTGTTGTTAATTAAATATGGTACTTCTAGTGCTCATAATGACACGGATAAAAATTAGTAAGTCCATTTATTAGTTCTCATTTGGTTATTTTAACTCTAACAAATGTCAAAGTGTTATAATAATTTAAGTCTCTAGAATGCGGCAATTCTTGAATTATAAAAACTGAAATTTATTGATTGCTGTTTTGGGCTGCACGCATTGTTTTCGTTGTGCTGTTTGTTTGATAAACCAAATCATGTTTTCTGTATAAAGGTTATATAGAAGAGTTGTAGATAACATGATTATCTTGCTTGTACTAAAATTTGACGGCCATAAACCTGATCGTTTAGGAGTTGTGCTTTTCACAAGCCCAACACCTGAATCTGTCGAATTTCTGAACAGATTTCAGAAATTGCAATGGTTGCTTAAGTTAATGTTGAAATAAGTTATTAGTGGTCACAATAAAGTTGTAGATAACTCTATTATCTTACTTGTGTTAAAATTTGACAGTCATAGGTCTGACCGTTTAGGAGTTATGCTTTTTACAAATTCAGTAACTGAATCTGTCCACTTTCTGTACAGATTTTAGAAACTGCATTGTTTGCTCAATTTAATGTTGCAATCTGTTCATGGTCGTTATAAGAAAGTTGTAGATGCTTTTCTGATCTTGCTTGTGTTAAAATTTCATAACCATAGGACTGATAGTTTAAGAGTTATGAATTTTACAAACTGGTTGCTGTGTTCTGTCCTCTATCAGAACAGATTTCAAAAACTGTAATGTTTGATTTGATTAAACCTGGAACAACTTCTTGGTGATTATAAAAGTTATGTAGTGCTTTTGCCAGGCTTTCCAAAAAGTATTGGATCACTATTTTTGGTGGTCTGAAGATTAAGTTATGGATGTTTAAAGTGTGAAAACTGAATCTGTCCAGTTCTGGACAGCACAGCCTTCATAGTGTATTTTACCCTTGATACATGTTAAACCAGCCAGTGATGTTTATAAATAATTTGTAGAAAACTTAATTAGCTTTTCAGAAAGTCTAAGATCACTTTGTTTGGATGTCTGAATCTTCAGTTGTGAATTTTTGAAGTTGCAAGTCTGAATCTGTCCAAATCTGGACAGAGCTGTTGTGTTGGCTCTTTTTGACCTTGCTAAGTGTTGAATTATGCCAAAGTAAAAATACCAAAGATGTAGAGCCCTTTGTAAGCTTTCCAGAAGATCCTAATTTGCTATTTTTGGGTTAACATTTGAAAAGTTATGATTAAAACGAGTAGCTGCTGTGTTGCTGTCCCAAAAATCTGCAAATGCGCTTTTGATTGTTTAGTTCACCCTTCTCGCTAAAAATGTTTGGTTTGCTATTAAGTAATGTAGACTTGCCATGGCTAAGCTAGAGATGACATGTGTGTCTTGTTTTATATGTTCCTTTATCTAGTGGTGCGATATAGGAGTTCCTTAGACATTGACGCTTATGTCCTCTATTGAATTTGTGTTGTCGATGATGCTTGTGCGCGATCAATAGGAGAACTAATGAAAAGCCGTATCCAACCAAATAAAATGTGCGTACTTGTGATGTCGTAGTTGTGTTGCGTTAAATAAAATGTTGTTGTCTTTTTAAAGGTGTTAATGTTGGACGCCGATAACGTGTAGATAACTAATGCTAGCGTATGGTTGTTTACAGTGTCTTCTCATCTAATGTTTAGTTCGCCGTGTGTCTTTATATATCTTGTGATAACTTTTTATTACATTCATACATATGCATCTTGCATCTCATTTAGGACCGAGAGATGATGATCGTGCAAGTGATGTGGTGTCAACCACAAGATGCAGTTGGTGGACGACCTGAAGAATGGACTTAACCAGTGGATGCTCGCCAAGCAAGTATCTCCCCCAGCAAACACAACCTAAGTGTTAAATTAAGGCAAGCCCCGGTTTTATGCATAACCGTTTATATATACTATTTTACTACACTTAATGTTTGTAGGCTTGTACTGTGCACTTAAGTGTAGGAGTTGACTGGAACCTTAGTTGCATGAACTCAGGATTCCTTTTGAGATGGATACTAGTATGCTAGGCCGAGTAGCTGCTTTACTAATTAGGGATCTCGGTAGAAGACGAGTGATTTTTCTAGCACTCGCGCGAGGTCAGGAATTGATTGTATCCATTTTTATATCGGAATGATGATGGTCTGTGGACAATGATCCATGGGGATGCGTTGTCTACGAGACGGAAATTGAAATAAGGATTAAGGTGTGGTACCGTGAGTCAAGCGTTTGAACGTACTAAACATATGCCGAGAAATATGGTAAATCGGTAAGCCTAGTACCTGAGTGAACCTGGCAGTGGACATATCCCCTCACACAACCTGAGACGTGGTCTCCCATTCCGGTTATGGTGGGTACAAGTGCGGTCACTGCACGACGGCAGTCGGGGTCAGTGAGGCATTGTACGCCAAGGCGGTGAGCCCTGATCTGCTGACGGGGAATCGATGGGGACGGTTGATGTGTGTGGGGACGGAGTGCCTCGCCACGTCGTGTGTTTAGGTTTACCTTGCAAGGTTTAAAAACTCGATTCGAATCGTCTGCTTCTCGCAGCTAATGAGACTACTTGATCCATGCTGCTACATTGAGTAACAAGTGGAAATGAGATGACTTGGCAAAAGTTGTTGATTGTTAAATGTTTGATACCATGTATGATTAGATAGGTATTCATCTAGTCTTAAGAGAGTCACACTAAAACTTGACAAGCTAAAACTTGATTTATGAACTCAGCTAGTGCTTTTGGCAAACCAAACCCCTCAGCCAAACAACTGCATGTCTAGAGGTAGAGGAGTAGACTCCTCACACCGGGTAAGTCTAGCTGAGTATTAGTATACTCAGCCTTGCTTGTGGCATAATTTTTTGCAGGTACTCCTTAGGTTGAATTGGTTGATGGTGTGACTTGGCCTCCATCCCTGCCACTGGGATAGACAGTCGAGTGGGTTACTACTTCCGCAGGAGAGGACCAGGAGGAGTAGCGTGGCCAGGCTTCGCCATGTTACTCGGTTTTCTCCGTTAGTTATTTCCGCTGCATTAAAATTTATGGTGATTATTTCTGAAACTCCGATAATGTAATCACTAATGATACTTATTAAATTTGTGGTATTATGTTTTATTGTATTTCTCTGTGCCTCACCTTCGTGTGAGCTAGTGGTATTCGATCCTGGATAAGTGGCCTTGTCAGACTAGATTCGAGGGACTGACGATTTATTCCTATTTAAGTGTGGTCTAGCCTTTAAGGCGGGACTTAGGCACTTAAGTTTGAATAATTCGGGCGATTCCGCCACAGCTGGTATCGGAGCGAATACCAGTATAGAGAAGTCAATAAGTCATGATTACCAACCTTTTCTAAAGTAAAACTTGCTAGAAACCAATGTTGGATAGATCGTCAGGACGATAAGGATAGACCTAGGACGTGAAGCCTTAGGAAATAGATGGGTAGCTAGGTGGCTATTTATATAGGCCATAAAGGCTACTACTACTATTAATAATGATGCTGTAGAAGCACCCAAAAAATTAGTTAGGTCTGAGAAGACGACTAGATTGAGCATGCATGCATCATGATTGTTGCATTATAATTGTCTCTTATGCATGAACATGCCTCTCTCACCTTTATTCCAATAATAATAACTTGTGAATAATGTGATGTACTGCTATGTTTGGAGCTATAAGAAGTGTCTTGTCCTGTGTTGTTATGATAGTCTTGATTAGGTTGTGTTATGTGTTCTCCTTGCCATGCTGTCTAGGAGGTATGGTAACGGTTTAGTACATTTTGCCTCTAACCAATAAAAAAATTGTTGGCTATTTGGCCCATAAAAAGACCCCCCCCACTTTAACCAACCTAGTGGTTAGCAAGTGAAACCTTTAAAAAGAATCAAATCACATGCTTGTGTTGGTGTTTTTGTAGCCCTTGTGTGTTGCGCTATTGGTAATACACCCGCACAACCTATAGATGCCCATAGCTTGACCGCCAGACTAATCCCAGTCTCCTTGTGCACTTGTTGTGTCAAAAAAAATTGTTGTTTGATGTCTAGTTGCACAAACCCTATCAAGGCCATGTTTCTTTCCATAGATCCAGTCCCGAATCTTCGTAGCATTTCTGCTGCTCATCCTAGCAGATCTTGTTTTCCTACTTCTCCTTTGACCGAATCTGGTAATCTTTTTCCTGGTGAATCATGTTGTGGCTTTACCATCCAAATCTCTGAACCCTTTAGTGATTCTGCCCCATTATCTGGTTATCTGCTATAACCTGTTCTCAAGTATCGGATGTTGATCTTGCCGAAATCTCTCATTTCTGGTCATTCTCATACCCCCTTCTCCGAGGATCATGACGCTTGTTTTATCAACTTATCTCTAAACGACATATCCATGTGGATTAATGAATGTTGCTGTTATCTTTGGATCTCTCATGTCTCTAAAAGCTTATCAATCTCGATCTCATGGTTGGTTCCTCCTCATATTAAATATCGTGTCAATCTTTGGCTGATAATCCCCGTGATGATCATAAAATGGTTCTCTGAGTTGAAGAAAATTCTCATGTGATGCTCTTTTGCCAACAATCTTTGCTTCAACTCCAGACACATTCTTGTTTTCTGAGCCATATTCTCAAGGGCTCCATCTATCCGTGCTATGTGAATTTCTCTTTGGTTGCGTTTGGTAATGGTATTATGACTAAACGACTGATGGTGCCGCGACGAAACTGAGAGCCTACTATGGTGCACACATGGTTGAGCTGCTCGGCACGCGTTGGTATCATGGTTAATAGTTGTGATCCATTACGAGACTATACTGATGTGCTATCTTTTATGGACGCTCTCTCAGAATGATCGCTGCATTTTGTCTCGATATGTCGCAATATTCTAACCAAATCTGTCTTCAGTATCTTGTCAGAGACCCTCTCATGAATTTGCATCTATCTCCAGCCTAGGAGTTACATGCTTCTCCACCCTTGAAGATCCTCATTCGAATCTCGGGACGAGATTCCTTTTAAGGGGGGAAGGCTGTGACACCCTAGGTGTCTATTTCGCGTTATGCCAGGAGATTTATCCTAATCTCGGATGCTCGGTGAAAATTTCTATTTCTCGCTCGCGTATGCCTCTGATTATCCAAACTATTCGTACACAGTTCACCGAATTCGGAGTTATTCGATCGCGAGAAACGGTCAATTTGGAGCCTGTTAAAAACTTATAATTCTCGGCACGAATGCAAACTCGATAATCAATCTCGATTTATAAATCTCGTCCTAAGCTCATTTAATCAAACATTCGATAGTTGCTAGTCGAGCTGTGTCCGAATCCAAATTTCTCGATGTTCGATATATGTCCAAAAATTAATCTGAGTCCATACTCTCAAATGGAATACTCGATGTGTCGTCCTCTAATCAATTTTATCCGACTCGGCCAAATATCTTTATATCCGAATCGAACTCAAAACCCGCATCGACAATGCTTTTTAAAATGTCATGATTCGCCTTCTCCGACTAAAAATTCAAGCCGATCAAAAGTTTGAGAGAAATATTGTTTCTAAATAGCGCGCGAGAAAATTTCAAAGTGGAATCTCCAATGCGTTGTCCTCAAATAAATTCTTATTCAACTCGGCTTAATACCTCTCTGTCCGATCCAATTTCAAAAATCAACATCGGTGATGATTTTTAAATGTCGCGATTTGTCTCTATCAATCATAGATCCGAAAGCTAATCAGTCTCAAGTCATTTTGATTTCCTAATCGTACGCGGACGAATTTTCCGAACGACACTGAAAAATTAAATTCTTGGACTAACTATTTTTTCTCTTTCCTCAGACTCTCGTACGCCAGACGCCGGTTCTCCATGTTCTCCGCACTGGCAAATCCTGCGGGAGATTTTTCTCCCTTTGAATAATTTACTTAGCCTAGAAGGAACCCTTTTCTTCTCATATAAGAAACATATTTTGCTTGCCATCTAAGCAACCTTTGCTTCTCTTGTAAGCAACCCCTTGCTTCTCTTGTAAGCAACCACTTGCTTCACTCCTAAGCAAGCAAACCAGCCCCCTCCCTCTCCTATAAATCCCACGCCACCTCCCCAACCAGCCACTTCCTCTCCCTCCCTCTCTCCACGCCACTCTCCCTACTCCCTTCCTCTCTCTATCTCTCTCTCTAGCTCCCCATGCAGCAGCAGCCCCCTCCCATGGAGCTGGCAACCGAGCTCTCCCATGGCGTCTCCCCCTCCTCTACGGCAGCAGGGTGTAGGTGAGCTCCGGGTCAAGAACTTGTGTGCTGAAATTTCAGATTCTTTCACTTTCTTGTAAAATCTATAACTCGAGTTTGGAAGCTCCTAAAATAGTAAGGCTTGTTTTGTTAGCTTGCATATGAAATTCCCTACCTATTAGATCTATAATATGACCTGTTTTGGTAGACGTTTTTGTCTATGCAAATTAAATCTTAAAAAGAGGTTTAGAGAATAAACGAACTTGCTTATCTCCATAGTTTTAATTATAAAAATCCAAAAATGATCAAACTTGTTTTGTTAGTTAGATGTTGTCATACTTCATCTAAGAAAAATATAAAACTTATATGTTGTTCACTGTTTTCTTGGTATGCTAATTAAATCTTGTTAATTATGAAAAAGATGATTGTTTTGCTTGTTGTTTTTGGATCTGTAGCTCCAGTGCTCCAAATATATTGAAATTTTTACAGTAGGCCCTCTGTGTGATGCTTAGTGACTGATAAAAATTTCATGATTTATGGTCAATGTATCACTAAGTTAGTGATTTAACTTGTTTGATGCATATTAAGTAGTTTTAAATAGTTTATAAATAATATATGGATGTAAAAATAGAAAATGGTGTTTCACTATCCTTGCATGATATTATAGTGGCCTAAGAAAACTTAATATGGTCATGCATCCACAGAAAATAACTAGTTTTAGATTTAACTTGCTCTCACATGCTTTATTGCATTAACAATTTGTTATTATTGTAGTAAATAGAATATAAAATCTGAGCATGTGAAATTTATACATTAGTCATAAATTGTTATTACCTATGCCTCATAAAAATTTCAGCCCCAAATTAGATAGTTTCATATGGTGCTAAAACGACACACGTTTTATAATAATAAGAAGAATTAGAGACAAATTAGAAGTAAGCAAACCATGCATGTTGGAATGGTTTATGTCATGCAATAAGATTTGAAATGTGAAGAATGGATAGGGTATTTAAGAAAAGTTTGCCAATAGGTTCGGTCAAGCATGGTAGAGGTTGAATCGGTTATGTTGTAGAATTGATGCTCGACATGATAGACCCCCTAAAATGTGCTATTTTAGGTGACTTGTGTGCTAACCAATTTAAGTTGAGCAATGGTTAAGAAAAGATGATTAATCTGCTCTAACCCATGTTTTTGAGTTGCAATGTCTAAAATGGTTTGCTAAGTTTATACTGTGTTAGCCAACTCATGTTAAGTAGGAGTCGATTGCGTTAAGTGATTGTTATATACATATTGTGTCTCGGATTGTGATGATAATGGGTTAGTCAACTTGTTAGATGGCTTTGGTTAAACTCGTAATCACGATAAATTGCTTGTTGTTGTCTAAATACGTATGGTTATGGTCGCGGATAAAAAGTATTAGTGATCATGTGAGGTCTAAGTTAAAATGCAAATTATTGTGTGAACAACACTTCGATATCGATTATCGGGGAGAATGCGTTGTTAATTAAATATGGTACTTCTAGTGCTCATAATGACACGGATAAAAATTAGTAAGTCCATTTATTAGTTCTCATTTGGTTATTTTAACTCTAACAAATGTCAAAGTGTTATAATAATTCAAGTCTCTAGAATGCGGCAATTCTTGAATTATAGAAGCTGAAATTTATTGATTGCTGTTTTGGGCTGCACACATTGTTTTCGTTGTGCTGTTTGTTTGATAAACCAAATCATGTTTTCTGTATAAAGGTTATATAGAAGAGTTGTAGATAACATGATTATCTTGCTTGTACTAAAATTTGACGGCCATAAACCTGATCGTTTAGGAGTTGTGCTTTTCACAAGCCCAACACCTGAATCTGTCGAATTTCTGAACAGATTTCAGAAATTGCAATGGTTGCTTAAGTTAATGTTAAAATAAGTTATTAGTGGTCACAATAAAGTTGTAGATAACTCTATTATCTTACTTGTGTTAAAATTTGACAGTCATAGGTCTGATCGTTTAGGAGTTATGCTTTTTACAAATTCAGTAACTGAATCTGTCAACTTTCTGTACAGATTTATGAAACTGCATTGTTTGCTCAATTTAATGTTGCAATCTGTTCATGGTCGTTATAAGAAAGTTGTAGATTCTTTTCTGATCTTGCTTGTGTTAAAATTTCATAACCATAGGACTGATAGTTTAAGAGTTATGAATTTTACAAACTGGTTGCTGAGTTCTGTCCTCTATCAGAACAGATTTCAAAAACTGTAATGTTTGATTTGATTAAACCTGGAATCACTTCTTGATGATTATAAAAGTTATGTAGTGCTTTTGCCAGGCTTTCCAAAAAGTATTGGATCACTATTTTTGGTGATCTGAAGATTAAGTTATGGATGTTTAAAGTGTGAAATTTGAATCTGTCCAGTTCTGACAGCACAGCCTTCATAGTGTATTTTACCCTTGATACATATTAAACCAGCCAGTGATGTTCATAAATAATTTGTAGAAAATTTAATTAGCTTTTCAGAAAGTCTAAGATCACTTTGTTTGGATGTCTGAATCTTCAGTTGTGAATTTTTGAAGTTGCAAGTCTGAATCTGTCCAAATCTGGACAGAGCTGTTGTGTTGGCTCTTTTTGACCTTGCTAAGTGTCGAATTATGCCAAAGTAAAAATACCAAAGATGTAGAGCCCTTTGTAAGCTTTCCAGAAGATCCTAATTTGCTATTTTTGGGTTAACATTTGAAAAGTTATGATTAAAACGAGTAGCTGCTGTGTTGCTGTCCCAAAAATCTGCAAATGCGCTTTTGATTGTTTAGTTCACCCGTCTCGCTAAAAATGTTTGGTTTGCTCTTAAGTAATGTAGACTTGTCATGGCTAAGCTAGAGATGACATGTGTGTCTTGTTTTATATGTTCCTTTATCTAGTGGTGCTGTTGGGATTATGCTTCGTCGCCGAAGGTCTTGCAGGGAGAAACGGCTTCGGCTGAAGCTGTCCGCATGTGATGACCGAAGGTTCCTCTTCATGAAGCTTCGGCATCGTAAACCGACTTAAGTGTAGAATGACCTTTTAGTCTATAAATGTTTGAGTCGCTGTTGTAATCCCTTATGAGGGGCATAATTGTAATTTTTCACAGGCTGTGCCCCGTGCCTATAAATAGTGAACAGTATTCCTTTACTGTTCACGCATTCCTGTAATTGCAATCGCATTATTCGGGAAACGATCTTTGTCAAGGCAGAGGTATAATTGTATCCAATGTTATAATACATTAAATATAGATAGTGTGAAAATAATGTTGCTTGTTTATAATTTGTCTACCTTTGACATTTCATATTACTTTGCACAATCTACTTGAATTCAATTACGAAGACTTAACCTTCGTAATTGTATTGACTTTTACCTTCGTCCAAAGTTCATTAGTCCTTAAAGGAATAATGTTTCGTTGGACGAAGGGCATTAACATTTAACACTTTATGTTGCCTTGTTCTTAATTCGTAGTATTTGAGAACAAGTCCCCAACAGGTGCGATATAGGAGTTCCTTAGACATTGACGCTTATGTCCTCTATTGAATTTGTGTTGTCGATGATGCTTGTGCGCGATCAATAGGAGAACTAATGAAAAGCCGTATCCAACCAAATAAAATGTGCGTACTTGTGATGTCGTAGTTGTGTTGCATAAATAAATAAAATGTTGTTGTCTTTTTAAGGTGTTAGTGTTGGACGCCGATAACGTGTAGATAACTAATGCTAGCATATGGTTGTTTACGGTGTCTTCTCATCTAATGTTTAGTTCGTTGTGTGTCTTTATATATCTTGTGATAACTTTTTATTACATTCATACATATGCATCTTGCATCTCATTTAGGACCGAGAGATGATGATCGTGCAAGTGATGTGGTGTCAACCACAAGATGCAGTTGGTGGACGACCTGAAGAATGGACTTAACCAGTGGATGCTCGCCAAGCAAGTATCTCCCCCAGCAAACACTACCTAAGTGTTAAATTAAGGCAAGCCCCGGTTTTATGCATAACCGTTTATATATACTATTTTACTACACTTAATGTTTGTAGGCTTGTACTGTGCACTTAAGTGTAGGAGTTGACTGGAACCTTAGTTGCATGAACTCAGGATTCCTTTTGAGATGGATACTAGTATGCTAGGCCGAGTAGCTGCTTTACTAATTAGGGATCTCGGTAGAAGACGAGTGATTTTTCTAGCACTAGCGCGAGGTCAGGAATTGATTGTATCCATTTTTATATCGGAATGATGATGGTCTGTAGACAATGATCCATGGGGATGCGTTGTCTACGAGACGAAAATTGGAATAAGGATTAAGGTGTGGTACCGTGAGTCAAGCGTTTGAACGTACTAAACATATGCCGAGAAATATGGTAAATCGGTAAGCCTAGTACCTGAGTGAACCTGGCAGTGGACATATCCCCTCACACGACCTGAGACGTGGTCTCCCATTCCGGTTATGGTGGGTACAAGTGCGGTCACTGCACGACGGCAGTCGGGGTCAGTGAGGCATTGTACGCCAAGGCGCTGAGCCCTGACCTGCTGACGGGGAATCGATGGGGACGGTTGATGTGTGTGGGGACGGAGTGCCTCGCCACGTCGTGTGTTTAGGTTTACCTTGCAAGATTTAAAAACTCGATTCGAATCGTCTGCTTCTCGCAGCTAATGAGACTACTTGATCCATGCTGCTACATTGAGTAACAAGTGGAAATGAGATGACTTGGCAAAAGTTGTTGATTGTTAAATGTTTGATACCATGTACGATTAGATAGGTATTCATCTAGTCTTAAGAGAGTCACACTAAAACTTGACAAGCTAAAACTTGATTTATGAACTCAGCTAGTGCTTTTGGCAAACCAAACCCCTCAGCTAAACAACTGCATGTCTAGAGGTAGAGGAGTAGACTCCTCACACCGGGTAAGTCTAGCTGAGTATTAGTATACTCAGCCTTGCTTGTGGCATAATTTTTTGCAGGTACTCCTTAGGTTGAATTGGTTGATGGTGTGACTTGGCCTCCATCCCTGCCACCGGGATAGACGGTCGAGTGGGTTACTGCTTCCGCAGGAGAGGACCAGGAGGAGTAGCGTGGCCAGGCTTCGCCATGTTACTCGGTTTTCTCCGTTAGTTATTTCCGCTGCATTAAAATTTATGGTGATTATTTCTGAAATTCCGATAATGTAATCACTAATGATACTTATTAAATTTGTGGTTTTATGTTTTATTGTATTTCTCTGTGCCTCACCTTCGTGTGAGCTAGTGGTATTCGATCCTGGATAAGTGGCCTTGTCGGACTAGATCCGAGGGACTGACGATTTATTCCTATTTAAGTGTGGTCTAGCCTTTAAGGCGGGACTTAGGCACTTAAGTTTGAATAATTCGGGCGGTTCCGCCACAGTGGGGGTTTTGCACTAAAAGTTATTTTTGTGGCATCTATGGGTAATAACATGCTTCTGTGCCAAAAATCATAGAAGGTGACTTAATGGTTATTTAGTTGTGATTTTCTAAAGTTTAATGTCAAAAAGACACTTATAACTAACTTGCCATTTGAAAAATATCAAACAACAGAACTTGTATTTTTCCTAGATTCTCATTAGCATAGTAGTGGTCATTCCTAAGGTTGGGGTGGTTCCTCCTTAGGATTATTTTTCCTATGATTTTTCTAAGTTCTCACTGTTTTTATTAACTAAAAGGTGGTGCATTTTCTTTGTACTAAATGAGGTTCAACAAAATTTTCTTATGAACTACATCACCTAAATAAGTTAGGAAAAATGTGGCTGCCCTCTGGTCCTTATTTTAAATCCTCTTTTTCATTTTCTTAAGGTTTGGGCCAATATAAGTTTTAATGGATAATCCTTCCTTAATCTAGTATACTAGGGAGTTTAATATTTTTAAATAGTGTAGATACTAGTTAAGTATGTCTCCAATTTTTCTCAGCCCTAGTCCAAAAGTATTTTTATTTTTCCACTGATTATCAAGTTTTGGGCAGTTTGCTTAAATAAATCCAAACTACAAAGGGATTACAGGAACCATGGTGTTTATCATTTTTGCTGGATAGTTTATGAAATGGAGGTTCTAATAAAATTTGTTTGACCAAATTTGGTTGACTACAATTCAAGTTATGAATTTTCTTAGCCTACTGCTGATTTGAAAAAGAATAAATCTAAAGGTTTAAAGAAAACTTCTTTGCACCAGGACCCTTGGGGTTTTCCTTAACCAAAACCTTAAATCCGTGCCTCTGGGAAACTATTCACCAGAGTCACTGACATTACCAACACCCCCCTGGCTTTTTCCCTTCCTTAATCCGCGCTCCCTCCTCGCCGGAACAGTAGCCCACAGAGAGAAAAAGTGGTGGCACGACTTACCAGAGGTGGGAGAGGTCCGATGGAGGGTCGGGTGAGGTCCGGGGGATTCTGGCAGTCACGTCGAGGGGCGGATCGCCGGTGGTGATGGCTGGAGTAGGGTTGGCCGCGTGTGCAGGCGGTCGGGCTCGTCGGCGACGCGTGCTCTGGCCTACTCACGGTGGTAGAGCTCAATCTAATCGCTCGGGGAGCTTCACTGGAGGTCAATGGTTCTGTAGGCGCAAGGAATCAAAGGGTGGCTCATCGTGCAGCTCGGTCCACGTGTGACGGCGGTCGGATGAAGTCCAGCAACGTCAATCCGGCACCCCCGGCGATGTGGTGTTCGGTCTGAGGGCTCGGGGAGCTTCACTGAGCTCCAGGAGGCTAGTCGAGGGATTGGACGGGGTGGAGGTGGGCTGGAGTGGTGGCATGCCAGGGCAGGTCGAACACGTGTTCGTTTCATTCTGCCCCAAGTTCTAGTGCTTGCTGAGCAGCCAAATGTGCAAATCTTGACATATGACTTGTGTAAGATCTCTTCTCTGCACCTAGGGCTACATAGTTTGTCTGAGTTCCAAGTGACGATCTGGTCTAGATTGGGAGATATGGTGGCGCCAAGTCAGGGTTGTCGGCACTGTTCAACCCAAGACAAAACTTGTGTCAACCCATGTCAAACGGTTCTGGTTTGGTTTCAAATTTTTCAGGGGTGTTCCTTGGGTAATTTGGCTCCATTTTGTCAATTGGACCATGTTGGTTTGGCGCCAGCAACTAAGTGAACACATTTGATATTTAGAAGAGTGCTGATTTTTGAGTTAGAGAAAAATTGGGTTACTCTAGAGTGCTCTCCACTTGGGTGCCTAATTTGGGGGTTTTTGTGGGACCTTTTTGGAATAACTCCCTTACTATTTCTTGTGGATATATAAATGTACTTCAACTTTGGTAAAGGGTTTAAGTCATGAATTGATTATTTACATAGTTTTTCCCACTAATCCAATGCTTGGGGGTCTAATGGCTCAAGAGGGGGTCTAGGGTTTTAGCATCTTTTTCCAAAGTGGAGATACATGAAAAGCTAGGGTATTCCTTCTATCATGATCATCACTTAGTTAAGCCATGGTTTCTAAATTTTGGTACCCCTTCTTCCCTCTTAAACACATATGATAATAGGCCATAGGTGCATGTATTGAGCTAGGGCCTTGGGTAACACCTAGGGTGTTACAGCCCTCCCACCTTAAGGGAATCTCGTCCCGAGATTTGGGTAGGGATTCTTTAGAGGGGTGCTAAGAAAAGGGTGTGCTTGCACGGTGTGGGTTCTTTTGTCAAGGTTCTCTAGTAAACTGCTCTTCGAATGTCATCCTCTTTGCAACTTCAGAAGGAAGCCCTTCTTGACCTAGTTTCATAACTTACTTAGTTCTTGTTAATTCTATCTTTCTTATACTTAGATTCAAAGGGAAGGAGGGGGGTTGGATCCGGTTTATGTACTGATCTCTTTAGGTAGAAATTTGGGGTAGTGTGAGTGCAGAAAATCCTCAGTTTCCCATGTAGCTTCCTGTTCTGAATGGTTGCTCCACTGGATCTTATACATTTTGATTGACTTTGCTCGAGTTGATCTTTCCTTACAGTCCAGTATCTTGACGGGGTGCTCTTGGTATGACAAGTCTGGTTCTATCTCCAATTAGGTTCTGAAAGCACTACTGCTGGTAAGCGAATACACTTCTTTAGCTGAGATACATGGAATACATCATGAATTGCTGACAGGTGAGGTGGCAGCTTCAACTGGTATGCTATAGGTCCACAAGTCTCTTTGATTTCGTAGGGTCCAATATAGCAAGGGGCTAGTTTGCCCTTAATCCCAAATCTCTGAACACCTTTGGTGGGTGAGACATTGAGGTACACATGATCTCCCACTTCGAATTGTAGAGGCTTCCTCCTTTTATCATGATAGCTCTTTTGCCTGGCCTGAGCATCTTCTAAGTTCTTCTTAATGACTTTGACCTTGTCCTCGGCTTCAAGTACTAGGTCAGGCCCAAATATTTCCCTTTCTCCAGCTTGTGACCAATTTAGCGGTGTTCTACACCTTCTCCCATACAAGGCCTCAAAGGGTGCCATCTTCAGGCTGGATTGGTAGCTGTTATTGTAAGAAAACTCTTCTAGTGAAAGACACTTGTCCCAATTTTTACAATAGTGTAACACACACGCTCTCAACATGTCCTCGAGAATCTGATTTACTCTTTCTGTTTGGCCATCAGTTTGAGGATGGTATGCTGAGCTTCTAATCACATTGGTTCCAAGTGACTTTTGCAGATGCTCCATGAAACGTGCGACGAAAGGTGCTCCTCTATCTGACACGTCACACGATAGTCCTCGGTATTCCATGCAAGCGCACTATTTGGTCAATATAGATTTCTGCATACTTTTCGGCCCTGTGGGTGGTATGCACTAGCAAGAAATGAGTTGTCTTGGTTAGTCTATCCACAATGACCCATATAGAATCGTGGTGCCGGGAGGTATTGGGCAATCCCACAATAAAGTCCATGCTGAGGTCCTCCCATTTCCAAGATGGTATAGGGAGTGGCTGCAAGGTACCAGCTACCTTCAAGTGGCTTGCTTTAATCCTTTGGCAAGTGTCGCACTAAGATACGTACTTAGCAATTTCCCTCTTCTTCTTGGTCCACCAATACAAGGATCTGAGGTCATGATACATTTTGTTGCTTCCGAGGTGCATGGAAAATTTGGAGAGATGAGCCTCGTCCAAAATTTTCTTTCTGAGTTCTGGATTCTTGGGAACAACCAGTCGGTCTTCGAACCATAAAATACCCTTGTTGTTCTGATGAAAGCATTTATACTTATCCACCTTTTGATTGATCATTTCCTTAATGATTTGAATGCCCTTGTCTCTGTGCTGTGCCACGTTTATCTGCTCTTGTAAGGTCAGATCAACTGAGATATAATCTAGAGTACCTGGGGAAACCACTTCCATGTTCAGCTTGCGCAACTCATCGCACAAAGCGGTGACCTGACAGTCTACGGTTAGACAGTTACACTGGGCCTTACAACTTAAAGCATCAGCCACAACATTTGCCTTGCCCGGATGGTAATGTACTTCCAGATCATAATCCTTGATCAATTCTAACCATCTCCTCTGCCTCGTATTAAGATTAGCTTGAGTGAAAATATACTTGAGGCTCTTATGGTCAGTAAAAATAATACAATGAGCTCCCATTAGATAATGTCTCCATATCTTCAGAGCATGAACTATCGCTGCTAACTCCAGATCATGTGTGGGATAATTTTGCTCATGACGCCTAAGTGCTCTTGATGTGTAGGCAATAACTCGGTTGTCTTGCATAAAGACACAACCTAGTCCAGTGCCCGAAGCATCACAATACACATCAAAAGATTTGGTGTTGTCAGGCTGTGCTAGCAGGGGTGCTGTTGTCAGATGTCGCCTCATGGTGTGAAAGGCATCTTCACATTTCTTACTCCAATCAAACTTAACTCCTTTCTTCAACAACTCAGTCATTGGTTTAGCAATTCTGGAGAAATCCGGAATAAACCTCCGATAGTATCCTGCCAACTCTAGAAAACTCCGAATCAGACGCACGGTGGTAGGAGGCTTCCAATCCATCACTTCTTGTACTTTCTTAGGATCAACTGTTATCCTGTCCTGCAAAATCGTGTGACCTAAGAACTTGATCTCCCTTAGCCAGAAATCACATTTGGAGAATTTGGCATACAAGTGATGATCCCGCATTCGCTGAAGTACTGTGTGCAAGTGCTTCGTATGCTCGTCTTCACTTTTTGAATATACCAAGATATCATCAATGAAGACCACCACAAATTTGTACAATTCTTGCATAAACACTGAATTCATCAAATACATGAAGTATGCCGGAGCATTTATCAACCCAAATGACATCACCAAGTACTCATAAAGTCCGTATCTGGTGGAAAAAGATGTCTTCGGAATATCACTGGCCCTGATCTTGATTTGGTGATAGCTAGAGTGAAGGTCTATTTTTGGAAAACACCTTGGCCCTGACCAACTGATCAAACAAAACATCAATGCGGGGTAAAGGATACTTGTTTTTGATAGTTACCGCATTGAGAGGGCGGTAATCAACACATAGTCTCAAACTCTCATCCTTCTTCTTTACGAACAAGGCTAGACATCCCAATGGTGAAGTACTTGGGCGAATGAACCCCTTGTCTAACAATTCTTGCAATTGTTTCTTCAATTCTGCCAGCTCTGCTAGAGGCATCCTATATGGTCTTTTAGAAATAGGTGCGGTCCCTGGTTGCAATTCTATGGCAAACTCTATATCCCTGTCAGGTGGCATCCTCGGCAATTCGTCTAGGAAGACATCAGGGTACTCACAGACTACTAGAATCCTTTCACAGGTGATTCTACCATGGTGAGTGCACAAGAATGAGTACAACCCTGGTTGGGTAGGTACAAAGTGATTTCTCCACAAATTGGTGTGTGTATTTCAATGGCTCTTGCTGCGACATCAATTAATGCATGATGTCATGATAACCAGTCAGTCCCCAAGATGATGTCCATGCTCTCCAATCCCATGATAAGGAGGGTAGTTCTAAATATAATACTACCTAATTTTATTGGCACCTGCCGGTTGAGTTGATAGGTGGCAACCCTGCCTCCTGGTGTTGCAATCATAATGGCCCCATTTGTGTGGTGAAAAGGTACCTAACATTTGGCACTAAATTTTGCACTGATGAAACTGTGTGATGCTCCAGAATCAAAAAAATGAATGCAGGGTACTTTAAAACGGAAAAGATATCGGTCATGACGGGTTCTCCCTCCGGAATGTCAGCCAATGTGGTGAAGTTCAGCCTGCCCTGCCTCACTTGCACCTTCTGCCTCTTGCCTTGATTCTGATTTGCATTCTGACCCTACCTCTGCTGGTTTATGGGACAATTCTTGGCATAGTGTCCAGTACTACCACAAGTGAAACATCTGTTGTCATTGCCCTGACGGTACTACTGCGGTTGCTGGTTGTCGTTCCTCTGAGCTAGGGGTTGAGAGCGGTTGGATGCCTGCTACTGCTACTGTGGTCAGATCACCCATCGTCCCTTCTGCTGCTGAGGTCCTCTGCTCTGAGTGTCAGACATGATCCTGAAGCGCTGAGGCTGTGCTGATGGCCCTGCCATAGGGGTCTTCCTCTTCTTCTCCGCCTGACGAGTTGTGATGCAATCCTCCTATGAGATGGCCAAGTTGACTAACTTGTTGTAGCTGTTGGCCCTAACTGTGTTGAGATGGTCATAGAGCTTAGTGTTGAGGCCCCTCCTGAACCTGTCTCCTTCTCATCAGTGTCAGCATGGTAGCCTGACACAGATCATTGAAAGCTTGGGCATACTACAACACGGTACGACTTCCCTGAGTGAGTGCCAGAAACTCATTGAGCTTGCAGTCCATGATGCCTACTAGTATGTGATGCCATCTGAATACCTTCTTGAACTCTTCCCACTCAACCACGTGGTCAGCCGGCTGCATGGCAAGGAAATGGCCCCACCATTTCCTTACGGGTCCACGAAGCTGCTGGGCGGCGAAACGGACCTCGGCCGCATCTGAGCACTCTCCACTAAGCAGTGGAAACTTTTATTCCACCATCCTGAGCCAGACATCAGCATCAAGCGGATCTTCCACCCAGGTGAACAACGACGACTGAGTACTGAGGAACTCCTAGTAGGTTACCACTACAGGGGCACGCTAGTGGTGATCACCACCCCCATAGTGCTGAGGCAGTGGCTGACGCTGAGCGAGCTACCACAGAATCTCATTCTACTGAGCCATCAGTTCCTACATGGTGGGAGGCTGCGGCGGTGGTGGAGGAATGCGCTCATTCTATCCATGGCGTGCTCTTCCTGCCATCTGAAATTTAGGAGGTTCTGTTGTTATACATAAAATCCGTGATTGCATACGATAAAATAACTTAAATGGTGAGGTTTGCAAGGTTCCAAGTTCCCTCGCCTTTCACAACAGTTACCAACAGGATAAAAATTCGATTCATGATTTTGAAGAAACTTAAAACCATTCATCATCCATCTTGCCAAAAGGAGTTTCCAATGGTTACTGAGAGCACCTAGAGGGGGGGGGTGAATAGGTGATCCTGTAAAAATCAACCACTTGTAGCCACAAAAACTTGGTTAAGTGTTAGCTCAATAGAAACAAGTGGCTAAGGACTGAGCTCTTGTGAAACACAATAGTCACGATGAAAACAGGCACATGAGACACGATGATTTATCCCGTGGTTCGGCCAAGTAACACTTGCCTACTCCACGTTGTGGCGTCCCAATGGACGAGGGTTGCACTCAACCCCTTTCAAGTGATCCAATGATCAACTTGAATATCGTTTCTTTTACTATCTCTCGTTCGCGAGGAATCTCCACAACTTGGAGCCTCTCGCCCTTACAAATGATGATCACAAAGAAGCACGAAAGTAAGGGAGGGGAGAGCAACACACACAAGTCTCAAAGCACGAACACAAACACGCACACAAGCCACAACTTGAGCTTACAACACAATGCGGGGAGTTCTCTACTCAACTAGAGCTCAAGTCACTTATCACAAAGAATCGAATGCGCGGGAATGGAGTCTTGGTGCTTAGAGATGATCAAAGAATGCTTGGGTGACTCCTCCATGCGCCTAGGGGTCCCTTTTATAGCCCCAAGGCAGCTAGGAGCCGTTGGAAGCAATCTAGGAAGGCAATTCTTACCTTCTGTCGGGTGGCGCACCGGACAGTCCAGTGCACCACCGGACAGGCACTGTTCATGGTCCGGTGCAGATTGCCTTCCTAAAATAGCACAGCCGATCGTTGCAGAATTGGAGCCGTTGGCGCACCGGACACTGTCCGGTGCCCCGTGCCGACCGTTGGCGTGCCCACGCGTCGCGCGCGGATTGCGCGGCCGACCGTTGGTGCAGTCGACCGTTGGCTCACCGGACAGTCCGGTGCCTCACCGGACCGTCCGGTGAATTTTAGCCGTACGCCGTTGAACGATTCCCGAGAGCGATGACTTCGCCGCATACGGCTCACCGGACAGTCCGGTGCACCACCGGACAGTCCAGTGAATTATAGCCGTACACCGCCGTCAGTTCTCGAGAGTGGCCTGTTCACCGGAGGCTGGCCTGACGCACCAGACACTGTCCGGTGCACCACCGGATAGTCCGGTGTGCCAAACTGCTCTGAGTTTTGGCTGTTCCAGCCAAGATAATTTTCTTCTTCTCTTTTCTCTGATTCCAGCACTTAGACAAATATATTAGTACACAAAAACTAATGTACTAAGTCTAGAATCATACCTTCTTGTTGATTTGCACTTCATCAATCATTTGGCACAAGATTACTCACTCAATATGTGTTGGGCACTTAATCACCAAAACTATACTAGAAATGGCCCAAGGGCACATTTCCCTTTCAATCTCCCCCTTTTTGGTGATTTATGCCAACACATCAAAAAGCAACTAAAAGAGGTGCAACATCAAAGCAATTGAGAACAAGAATTGCTTTTGATTCAAATTTGGCATATTTGGATCATTCTTTGCTAGCACTTGGTTTGTTTTTGAAATCTAACTCATTTTCCTATCTCTAAGTCAAATACACTTGTTTAGGCATAAAGAGAGGTATTCCATGAGAAAAATTGATCAAAAGCCACAAACTCCCCGTTTTTCCCATAATCTTACATTCTCCCCACAAGAGGCCAAATTTTGCAAATAAGAGTATTTTGACAAAACAAAAGTTCTAACTCTACTATTTTCAAAATTCCCAAGTGGTAGCTGATCCATTTGCTTTGGCCTTAATTTCTCCCCCTTTGGCATTAAGCACCAAAATGGGATCATTATTGGCCCTAAAACCCCATTGCCTCACCAAAACAGTCAATTAAGAGTAAAAAGGCAATAAGAGCATGGAGATGAACTTGGAGTAAATTACCCTCTCATCGGAGTGCAGTGGAAGTCTTGCATGGTCCAAGTTCACCTTTCAATCCACTTTTGAGACTAAATTAAGAAAACTCAAGCACAAGGTTAGTCTCAAGGGGTCAAGTTGTAGCTTTTCTCCCCCTAAATATGTGCATCATTCACACATGGACTTGTGAGGTCCGGGGATCCCTTGCACAACTTGAGCACCATAAATAAGCAATAATATGCATAAAGGAACATGATCAAAGGCATAAACCACATGTATGCTCTAGATCAATCCAAGTTACGCGAATCTAAGACATTTAGCTCACTACGCAGCCTACAAAAGGTCTTCTCATCTAAAGGCTTGGTAAAGATATCAGCTAGCTGGTTCTCGGTGCTTACATAAAACACTTCGATATCTCCCTTTTGCTGGTGGTCTCTCAAAAAGTGATGTCGGATGTCTATGTGCTTTGTGCGGCTGTGTTCAACAGGATTATTCGCCATGCGGATTGCACTCTCATTGTCACATAGGAGTGGAACTTTGCTCAAATTGTAGCCAAAGTCCCAGAGGGTTTGCCTCATCCAAAGAAGTTGCACGCAACATTGTCCAGCGACAACGTACTCGGCCTTAGCAGTGGATAGGGCAACGAAAGTTTGTTTCTTAGAACTCCAAGACACCAGGGACTTTCCTAGGAATTGGCACGTCCCTGATGTACTCTTCCTATCAACCTTACATCCAGCATAGTTGGAGTCTGAGTATCCAATCAAGTCAAAGGTAGACCCTTTGGATACCAGATCCCGAAGCAAGGCATAACAACTAAATATCTAAGAATTCGCTTAACGTCCATAAGGTGACACTCCCTTGGGTCGGATTGAAATCTAGCACACATGCATACGCTAAGCATAATATCCAGTCTATTAGCACATAAATAAAGTAAAGACCCTATCATAGACCGGTATGCCTTTTGATCAACGGACTTACCTCCTTGGATGAGGTCGACATGTCCGTCGGCTCCCATTGGAGTCTTTGCGGGCTTGGCGTCCTTCATCCCGAACCGCTTGAGCAAATCTTGCGTGTACTTTGTTTGAGAGATGAAGGTGCCATCCTTGAGTTGCTTCACTTGGAATCCAAGGAAGTAGTTCAACTCGCCCATCATTGACATCTCGAATTTCTATGTCATCACCCTGCTAAACTCTTCACAAGACTTTTGGTTAGTAGAACCAAATATTATGTCATCGACATAAATTTGGCACACAAATAGGTCACCATCACGAGTCTTAGTGAAAAGAGTTGGATCGGCTTTCCCAACCTTGAAAGCATTAGAAATTACAAAGTCTCTAAGGTATTCATACCATGCTCTTGGGGCTTGCTTAAGTCCATAGAGTGCCTTAGAGAGCTTATACACGTGGTCGGGGTACCGTTCATCCTCAAAGCCAGGGGGTTGCTCCACGTACACCTCCTCCTTGATTGGCCCGTTGAGGAAAGCGCTCTTCACATCCATTTGGAACAACCTGAAAGAATGGTGAGCGGCATAGGCTAACAAAATGCTAATCGACTCTAGCCTAGCCACAGGAGCAAAAGTCTCCTCGAAATCCAAACCTGCGACTTGGGCATAGCCTTTTGCCACAAGTCAAGCCTTGTTCCTTGTCACCACCCCATGCTCGTCCTGTTTGTTGCGGAACACCCACTTGGTTCCCACAACATTTTGCTTGGGACGTGGCACTAGGGTCCAAACTTCATTTTGCTTGAAGTTGTTGAGGTCTTCCTGCATGGCCAGCACCCAGTCCGGATCTAGCAAGGCCTCTTCTACCCTAAAAGGTTCAATAGAAGAGACAAAAGAGTAATGCTCACAAAAATTAGCTAGACGTGAGCGATTGGTTACTCCCTTGCTTATATCACCCAATATCTGGTCGACGGGATGATTCCTTTGAATCGTCGCCCGAACTTGAGTTGGAGGGGCCCGTGGTGCTTCTTCCTTCACAACTTGATCTTATTGTGCTCCCCCTTGATCACACGCCTCCTTTTGAGAAACTTGTTCATCATCTTGAGTTGGGGGGTGCACCATTGTTGAGGAAGAAGGATGATCTTGCACTTGGTGTTCCTGTGGTCGCACATCTCCAATCGCCATGGTGCGAATTGCGTTCGTTGGAACATCATCTTCATCTACATCATCAAGATCAACTTGCTCTCTTGGAGAGCCATTAGTTTCATCAAATACAACGTCGCTAGAGACTTCAACCAAACCCGATGATTTGTTGAAGACTCTATACGCCTTTGTATTTGAGTCATAACCTAACAAAAACCTTTCTACAGCTTTGGGAGCAAATATGGAATTCCTACCTTTCTTCACTAGAATGTAGCATTTACTCCCAAATACACGAAAATAGGACACGTTGGGTTTGCTACCGGTTAGAAGTTCGTACGACGTCTTCTTGAGGAGGCGACGAAGGTAGACCCGGTTTATGGCGTGGCAAGCTGTGTTCACAGCTTCCGACCAAAACCGCTCGGACGTCTTGAATTATCCAAGCATCGTCCTCTCCATGTCTATAAGCGTCCTGTTCTTCCTCTCTACCACATCGTTTTATTGTGGTGTGTAGGGAGCAGGGAACTCATGCTTGATTCCTTCCTCCTCAAGGAACTCCTCCACTTGAAGGTTCTTGAACTCGGACCCGTTGTCACTTCTAATCTTTTGCACCACCGGACAGTCCGGTGAATTATAGCCGTACACCGCTGTCAGTTTCCGAGAGTGGCCTGTTCACCGGAGGCTGGCCTGGCACACCGGACACTGTCCGGTGCACCACCGGACAGTCCGGTGTGCTAGACTGCACTGAGTTTTGGCTGTTCCAGCCAAGATATTTTCTTCTTCTCTTTTCTCTGATTCCAACACTTAGACAAATATATTAGTACACATAAACCAATGTACTAAGTCTAGAATCATACCTTCTTGTTGATTTGCACTTCATCAATCATTTGGCACAAGATTACTCACTCAATACGTGTTGGGCACTTAATCACCAAAACTGTACTAGAAATGGCCCAATGGCACATTTCCCTTTCAGTTACAGCAGGCCCAAAAGACTCAACTTTCTAGCCTAGTATATCCAATGTGCAAAAGCTAAGCTAGTTTTGAGAAACGCTTTTTCCTAACATTTCTATCCTAACCTACAACCTAATGAGCAAAATAGGCCACGCTAGACTCGAGGGAAGGTGGTCCTCCTGAGCACCCAGTATCCAAGCTAAAAGTGGGCTCCGGCTCCTCCCCTCCCCCGATATTCACGTCCTCATTGGCCCTGTCTGCCTCCATGTCCTCAATCTCTTGATGGTGCAGGTCCAAGTGTTGGTTTTCCTCATTGAGCTGCTGCTGGGTGTTCTGGAGCTGGTCTTCCAGAACCTCAATAGTGTTCTTCCTAGCTTCCACCTGATCCTCGAGTTCTTGTATGTGGTTGGCCATCTGCTCAACCTGGAGATCCTTCTCTACTAGCTCAGTGGACAAGTCCACTACAAGGTCCTCCCTATTATCAAGAGTGATCTTGGTAGACTCCACCAGGGCCATAAGCTGGGACATTGCCTCGCCTCGCAAGGCCTACAGACAATACAGGGCACTCATGCACCTAACCGTCAGGTGAGCGGTGTGTCCAGGGTAGAGATCCCACACATCCTTGGCGTGCTCAACCGGATCCTTCCACATCGGGTCGTCCTCCTTCTCAGCGGGGAACAAGCCAATGGGGTGGGTCGACATCTCCAAGGGTTGAAATCCACAGAAGGTTGTCAGCACATGCAGAGCCGTGGCCTCGATAGTGTCATTGGCCCTGAAACCGAAAGACTCCAAGTCCATTGAACGCCATCCTAGCTGCAGGGGATGAGGCTCCAAAGTCATCCTCACCCTACAGAGAGGTACCCGGTGCTCCACGAACAACTGCACCACGTACTGGGGAGGTGTAGCTTAACCCGCACCCTGTAGTACCTCCCACAAGATGAGGGGAAAACCCTCTCATGCATGACCATCTGTGTGGGAAGGTGTGTTCCCTCCGTCAGTGGGTACGTGGGAAGTCATCTGTGCAAGGGCAAGTGTAAGCGAAAAAGAACCAAAAAGAAAAGGAGCTAGTGCAAACGACTAGAAAAATCTCTAAGAATTTGGCTTTTCTAGGGTTAAATTGAGAACCCCGTTATAATTTTTTTTTGAATTTTATTACGGGTGACTCCTTGTTTTATGAAACTTCTTATTGATAATAACATTTGACCAAGAGGATGGAAAAATGTTGCATGCATGCTCGTCCTAAACGTCCTCACATCAAACATAGGGTTATAGAAATCCCCCATCTATATCATAGTAGCCTGTACGACATATTAAATTAGTCATCTAGCTACCCATCTAGTATCCTAAGGCTTCACGTCCTAAGGCTATCCTGATCGTCTTGACAACCTAACCGATATTGGTTTTTAGGCAAGTTTTACTTTTGAAAAGTCGGTAATTATGATTTATTGCTTTCTCTGAAGTGGTCCAAGCTCCGATAATAGCTGTGGCAGAACCGCCCGAATTATTCCAACTTAAGTGCCCTAGTCCCGCCTTAAAGGCCAGACCACACTTAAATAGGAATAAACCGTCAGTCCCTCGGATCTAGTCCGACAAGGCCACTAACAGGATCAAGTACCACATACTGACTCGAAAGTGAGGCACAGAGAAAATACAATAAAGCATAAAACCATAATTTAAAGAAGTACTTAATGTTATTACATCATCATCGCAGTTTCAAAAGTAGTAACCATTGTTCTCGATGCAGCTGAAATTAACTAACAGTAAAGAAAAGGAGGACGGGGAAGCCTGGCCCATCACTCCTCATGCTCCTCTCCTGCTGAGGTAGGGTCCCACTCGACTGTCCAGCCCGGTGGCAGGATGGATGGCCATGTCACTCCAGCAACCATATCCTCTAGAGAACCTGTAAAAAATTATGCCACAAGCAAGGCTAAGTATACTAATACTCAGCTAGACTTACCCGGCGTGAGGAGTCTACTCCTCTACCACTAGACCATGCAGTTGTTTGGCTGAGGGGTTTGGTTTGCCAAAAGCACTAGCTGAGTCTAAAAACAAGTTTTAGCTTTTTCATGTTTTAGTATAATCCTTTAGACTAGATGAGCACCTAAC
Organism: Zea luxurians; assembly: GCA_029449295.1. NCBI lineage: Eukaryota > Viridiplantae > Streptophyta > Magnoliopsida > Poales > Poaceae > Zea > Zea luxurians. The sequence continues at coordinate 198,748,144 of JAOPSE010000003.1, forward strand.
TAGCCATACATGGTATCAAACAATTTAGTCAATCAACATCTTTTGAATGATACCTCATTCCACTTCTTACTCGATGCAACAACATGGATTAAGCCGTCTCATTAGCTGCGAGAAGCAGACGATTCGAATCGAGTTTTAACCTTGCAAGGTAAACCTAAACACACGATGTGGCGAGGCACTCCGTCCCCACCGATTCCTTGGCAACAGAAAGGGGCTCACCGCCTTGGCGTACAATGCCTCACTGACCCCGACTGCCGTCGTGCAGTGACCACACTTGTACCCACCATAACCGGAATGGGAGACCACGTCTTAGGTTGTGTGAGGAGGGCAATCTGCGGGCAGGTTCGCTCAGGTACTAGGCTTACCGATTTACCATATTTCTCGGCATGTGTTTAGTACGTTCAAACGCTTGACACATGGTACCACACATTAATCCTTATTCCAATTTTCATCTCATGGAAAATGCACCCCCATGGATCGTTGTCCACAGAACATCATCATTCCGATAAAAAAATGGATACAACCCATTCCTGACCTCGCGCGAGTGCTAGAAAAATCACTCAACTTCTACCGAGATCCCTAATTAGTAAAGCAGCTACTCGACTTAGCATACTAGTATCCATCTCAAAAGGAATCCTGAGTTCATGCAACTAGGGTTTTAGGAAACTCCTACACTTAAGTGCACAGTACAAGCCTACAAACATTAAGTGCAGTAAAATAGCATATATAACGGTTATGCATAAAACTGGGGCTTGCCTTCAAAAGCTGGGGCAGGTAGATCCTCAGTGGCAGGCTCTGGTGCTGGCTCCTTGACTCCCTCTTGAGCAACTCCTTGCTCTGGGATGAGTACGTACTCTCCATCAGTGAGGTTACAATCTATCGAATGTGATGAATAATTTATATGTATGTTAATGATATGCAAATTTAGTAATCACGATGTATGGTGAAACAACACTAAGGCAGTGGGTAAACTAGGGTTTCCTTATCATACGATGTTCTTAGTGTTTTATACTTACCTGGTCTAGGTTTTGAGTGGAATTAAGATTTTGGTCTTCCCTCAAAGTTTTAGTGGGCACTTAGGGAGGTCTGGTTGTAGGCGTGTGTGTAACATTCTTTCCTTCTACTAATTCTCTTTTTCATTTTCTACTTATGCTTTTAAGGTGGGTTTGAACTACCATAGTGATTTAAACTTCTCCAAAAATTTTGTAAAAATTATAGTGGGTTAACATTGGTCACTGTAGTCTATTTTATAAATTCAAGGATAAGAATAAATAGGATAAACTCTAGGCAAAAATAACAAAATTGTGGGTAGATGGTCACTTTGTACTACAACTCTCATTTAGGTGGCGGTTTTGCACTAAAAGTTATTTTTGCTGGCATCTATGGGTAATAACATGCTTCTGTGCCAAAAATCACAGAAGGTGACTTAATGGTTATTTAGTTGTGATTTTCTAAATTTAATGCCAAAAGGACACTTATAACTAACTTGCCATTTGAAAAATATCAAACAACAGAACTTGTATTTTTCCTAGATTCTCATTAGCATAATAGTGGTCATTCCTAAGGTTGGGGTGGTTCCTCCATAGGATTATTTTTCTATGATTTTTCTAAGTTCTCACTTTTTATTAACTAAAAGGTAGTGCATTTTCTTTGTACTAAATGAGGGTTCAACAAAATTTTCTTATGAACTACATCACCTAAACAAGTTAGGAAAAATGTGGCTGCCCTCTGGTCCTTATTTTAAATCCCCTTTTTCATTTTCTTATGGTTTGGGCCAATACATGTTTTAATGGATAATCCTTCCTTAATCTAGTATACTGGGGAGTTTAATATTTTTAAATAGTGTAGACACTAGTTAAGTATGTCTCCAATTTTTCTCAGCCCTCCAAAAGTATTTTTATTTTTCCTTTGATTATCAAGGTTTGGGCAGTTTGCTTAAATAAATCCAAACTACAAAAAGGGTTATAGGAACCATGGTGTTTATCATTTTTGCTGGATAGTTTTTGAAATGCAGGTTCTAACAAAATTAGTTTGACCAAATTTGGTTGACTACAATTCAAGTTATGAATTTTCTAAGCCTACTGTTGATTTGAAAAAGAATAAATCTAAAGGTTTAAAGAAAACTGCTTTGCACCAGGGCCCCTGGGGTTTTCCTTAACCAAACCATAAATCTGTGCCCCTGTGAAACTATTCACTAGAGTCACTGACATTGCCAATACCCCTAGCTTTTTCCCTTTCTTAACCCACGCTCCCTCCTCACCGGAACAGTAGCCGCAGAGAGAAAAAGCGGTGGCGCGGCTTAACGGTGGTGGGAGAGGTCCGGTGGAGGGTCAGGTGAGGTTCGAGGGCTTCTGGCAGTCAAGTCAAGGGGCAGATCGCCAGCGGTGATGGCCAGAGTAGGGTTGGCCGCATGCGCAGGCGGTCGGCCTCGTCGGCGACACGTGCTCCAGCCCGCTCACAGCGATAGAGCTCATTCAAATCACTCGGGGAGCTTCACTAGAGGTCAATGGTGCTGTAGGCGCAAGAAAATGAAGGGTGGCTCACCGTGCAGCTCGGTCCACGTGCGACGGCGGTCGGATGAAGTCCGACGATGTCAATTCGGCACCTCCGGCGATGTGGTGTTCGGTCTGAGGTCTCGGGGAGCTTGACTGAGCTCCAGGTAGGCTAGTCGAGGGATTGGACGGGGAGGAGGTGGGCTGGAGTGGCTGGTCCACGGTGGTCGGGGCTCGGGCGGCCGCTGGCACGCCGTGCGCAGAGAGAACTCCGGTGATCTTGCGCTTGGGCGGGGCTGAGAGCGAGCGGGGGTGTATGGTCAAGGCCTCGATCGGTTTTATAGGCACAGGCGCAGGCGTGGGCACATGGTCGGGCGTCGCACGGTGCGGGCGCGCGTGGTTGAGTGCCAGGGCGTGCTCTGGCATGCCAGGGCAGGTCGAACACGTGTTCGTTTCATTCTGCCCGAGTTCTAGCGCTTGCTAAGCAGCCAAACATGCAAATCTTGCCATAAGACTTGTGTAAGATCTCTTCTCTGCACCTAGGGCTACCTAGTTTGTGTGAGTTCCAAGTGAAGATCTGGTCTAGATTGGGAGATATGGTGGCGCCAAGTTAGGGTTGTCAGCACTATTCAACCCGAAACAAAACTTGTGTCAACCCATGTCAAACGGTTCTGGTTTGGTTTCAAATTTTTCAGGTGTGTGCCATGGGTAATTTGGCTCCATTTTGTCAATTAGACCATGTTGGTTTGGTGCCAACAACTAAGTGAACACATTTGATCTTTAGAAGAGTGTTGATTTTTGACTTAGAGAAAAATTGGGTTGCTCTAGAGTGCTGTCCACTTGGGTGCTTAATTTGGGGTTTTTTTGGGACCTTTTTGGAATAACTCCCTTACTATTTCTTGTGGATATATAAATGTACTTCAACTTTGTTAAAGGGTTTAAGTCATCAATTGATTATTTACATAGTTTTCCCCACTAATCCGATGCTTGGGGGTGTAATGGCTCAAGAGGGGGTCTAGGGTTTGAGCACCTTTTTCCAAAGTGGAGATACATGAAAAGCTAGGGTATTTGTCACACCTGATTTTAGAAGGCAAACCGAATGCGAACCATGTACGTGGCAGGATCAGCAATTCATGTACACATCAATTACATAACTGGACATCATCACATAGTGCTCAAATAATAACATAAAAGATAGTAATAGTCGTTTACATCATGATGTCTGATACATCCACATAGTCTTTAACAATAATCAAAGTGCGAAAACAAAACGTAGATACACTCGGCCTTCACAGGCAGCCGATTAGGAGTTGCCTCTAACCTACGCCTAAAACTCGTCTTACTCCTGGAACTCCTGGAAATCTTCCTCCACGGCTTCATCTTCTCCTGAGCAGTGGTTGCAACGTGGACACCTGGGGGGGGGTTAGGTGTGTAAAGCAAGGGTGAGTACACATCAACATACTCAGCAATTGTCCCGTTTGGCTGTAGTGGACTAGCTTTATGTGGGGTTTAGTCAAGCAGTTGCTTTTAGTTGGTCAGGTTATTATTACTAGTAGAAATCTAGGTTTTAGCATTAACCCAAGTTATTGACCCAAAGTACCCTTTCCAAACGGAAAGGATACCACTTACCATTACCATAACCATAATCATATCCATCATCCTCATCACCACCTGTAAACCAACCGTCTCTAATCAAGTATCTCTAATCAATGGAGCACCCTTGGCCGCTCATAACCGCGAGCACGGCTGATATATTAGTTTCATAACACTCTGCAGAGGTTGCGCAATTTACCCACAAGCCGTGATTCCCTTTTTGCCCAGAGAGAGCTACTCGCCATTGACCACTACCTAGGTGGCCTGGCAGGGTATCACTATGAGGCACGGGGCCACGTCGAGCGCTGGGGACTGCGCCAAGCAGGGGCGCCATGGCCGCGCGAGCCGAGCCCCGACTGCACGCCCAAGCACACCGGCTGAGCTCCAGGCCGTGGGCCACGAGCACGGGGAGGAGGTGGTCCGGGAAGAGGGAGACGGGGAGGAAGGAGACGGGTGGGCTCACCGAGGGGGACGAGGACGGCACGGACGACACTGAGGGGCAGGGACTTCTCTGGGCGTTGGGGGCGATTTGGAAGAGAGAGACGAACCGCGCGGGAGAGAGAGAAGAAAACGGGCGTCGTGGGGGAGTAGGAAGATGAACAGGGGCGACTGGGAGCTTACAGGTTGGCCCCACCAGTGGCGGCGGCGGCTGGGCAACCGCCTAGCGCGCACGCGCACGAGGGGAGCGGGTCAAGTGGTTGAGGGGCGGGGGGCCGCTAGGCCACGTAGGGGGAAAGGGGCGGCTGGGCCCCAGCGAGCTGGGCCGCCGAGCGGGCCCAAAGCGGGGAAGGGGGGCGTCGAGCTTGGTCACGTGGAGGGGGCGCGCAAGGTGGGCCGCCAGAAGGAAAAGGGGGGAGAAGGGCTTGGGGGGTTTCTATTTTCCTTTTTGCTATAATTTCTCACCTAAATGCACATTTCATAAATTCATTCAACCACAGACAAAATAGTTGCATGATCCGGCATGATGCAACAACCAAAAGGATTACTCCCAGGGTTTACTTATACACAGTATTGAGTTAACTCCCGCTAGAACTTTGAGAAAGAACAAGGCATAGTGAGAAGGAAAAGAAAAAGGAAAGGTAACGCCCGAATTTGGTGAGTGCTGGAGAAAGAAAATTTTAACTCTCAAATTCAGGGTGTTACAAAGCTATCCCCCTTAAAAAAATCTCGCCCTCGAGATTCAAGGTTGGCTAGCAAAGAGTTCGGGATATTTAGCCATCAGATCATCTTCACGCTCCCAAGTTGCTTCTTCTTCGGAGTGGTGACCCCATCTAACTTTGCACATTCTGATAGTTTTCCTCCAGGTGACTCTGCCTGCAGTCTTAAGAATTTGCGTTGGCTTCTCGATATAGGTCAAGTCTTCTTGGACTTCGAGACCCTCCACTAGCAACTGCTTTTCTAGCACACGCAGACATTTCTTCAACTGAGACACATGAAAGACATCATGCACGGCGGACAAATTTTCTAGCAGACTAAGTTTATAGGCCACTTCTCCACGCCTTGCGAGAATATGATACGGACCAATATACCGAGGTGCTAGCTTGCCTTTGACTCCGAATCTTCTGACCCCTCGGATAGGCGATACTTTCAGGTAGACAAAATCCCCAACTTCGAAACTCAACTCTCTCTCCTTCTTGTGTCTGCATAGCTTCGCTACCTTGATTGTGCTATCTTTAGGTTCTCCCGAACCATCTTGATGTTCTCTTCAGCTTCGAGCAAAATGTCTAGCCCAAACACTTGCTTTTCTCCAGGCTGATCCCATTGCAACGGAGTTCTACAACTCCTTCCATAAAGCGCCTGAAATGGTGACATCTTCAAGCTAGTCTGGTAACTGTTGTTATAGGAGAACTCCGCATAAGGTAACCTCTTGTCCCGTCCGGACTGATCTTGCAATGCACAGGCCCTCAACATATCTTCGAGGATTTGATTAGTTCTTTCAGTCTGACCATCTGTCTACAGATGATAAGCTGAACTGAAATTCAGATGTGTACCCTAGGCTTCATGCAATTGCTGCCAGAAATGAGAGTTGAACTGCGTTCCTCTGTCTGACACTATCTTCTTTAGCACACCATGAAGACAAACGATCCGGGACATGTACAGCTCCGCCAGTACTGCACTGCTGTAGCTAGTCTTGACAGGTATGAAGTGGGCTGACTTGGTTAAGCGGTCCACCACTACTGAAATGGAATCGTAGCTGGCTTGAGTGCGAGGCAATCCAACTATGAAGTCATCCTGATTTCATCCCATTTCCACTGAGAAATTCGCAACGGCTGCAATAATCTTGCTAGCTTCTGATGCTCCGCCTTGATACGTCGACAACTATCACACATAGCCACGTGCTCTGCGATTTCCCTCTTCATTCCATACCACCAGAACTTCTTCTTCAGATCCTGATACATCTTCTCACTCCCAGGATATATGGAATAAGCTGTCTCATGAGCTTCCTTGAGGATCAGCTCCCTAATAGACTGGACATTGGGAACACACAAATGGTCCTTGAACCATACCACACCTTCTGCATCCTCTCGAAAATCTTTGCCTCTTCCTTCTAGAATCAGTTGCCGGATTTCACTGATCTTCTCATCATTCTTCTGTGCCTCATTAATTTCCCGCTCTAAGGTGGGTTCTAACTCAACTGTCACTCCTCACATGTTGTTCAGAAATCCGAGGCTCAACCTGTCAAACTCTTTGGCCAATTCATAAGTCATCGGATGAGCGACCATCATATTGACTTGACTTTTCCTGCTTAGAGCATCTGCTACTACGTTCGCTTTGCCTGGATGGTATTGAATCTCCAATTCATAGTCTTTAATCAACTCTAACCATCTTTGTTGTCTCATATTCAGCTTCGACTGAGTGAATGTGTACTTCAGACTCTTGTGGTCTGTGTAAACATCACATTCCTACCCATATAGATAGTGCCTCCATGTCTTCAGTGCATGAACCACTGCTGCCAAATCTAGGTCATGGACCTTCAGCTGTCGGGATGAGTAAGCCACAACTCTTCCCTCTTACATCAATACACATCCCAAGCCAGTGTAACAAGCATCGCAATACACCGAGAATGGCTTGTGCACATCAGGCAAGACTAAGACAAATGATGTAGTCAACTTCTCTTTCAGCGCCTTCAAAGGCTTCTTGGCATTTCTAGGTCCACATGAACTCAACTTTGTTGCCTAGCAAAGCTGTCATTGGTTTTGTGATCTTAGAAAATCCTTCAAAAAATCGTCGATAATATCCGGCCATTCCAACGAAGCTCTTGATGCCTTGGGCATCTGTTGGTGCTTTCCAGTTCAGAATGTCTGCCACTTTCTTCGGATCCACAGCCAATCCATCTTTGTTTATCATGTGACCCAAGAACAGGACTTCATCAATCCAGAACTCACACTTGCTCAACTTTGCGTACAGCTGGTGCTCTCGTAATCTCTGCAATACCATCTTCAAATGATCCGCATGTTCCTTCTCACTTTGATAATATATAAGAATGTCATCCATGAATACCACCACAAACTTGTCGAGATAATCCATGAATACACTGTTCATCAGATTCATGAAGAAGGCTGGTGCATTCGTTAGGCCAAAAGACATAACAGTGAATTCATACAACCCATATTTGGTAATGAATGCCATCTTCGGAATGTCTGAAGGTCGAATCCTGAGCTGGTGATAACCTGACCTCAGATCTATCTTTGAAAACACGCTAGCTCCTCTCAGCCGGTCGAATAGATCTTCTATTCCGGGTAAGGGGTACATGTTCTTGATTGTGACCTCATTTAGAGCTCGATAATCGATGCACATCCTTCTAGTGCCATCTTTCTTCTCCATGAATAGGACAGGGGCAGCCCAAGGTGAGGTGCTTGGTCTAATGTAAACTTTCTCTGACAACTCATCTATTTGCTTCTTGAGTTCAACCAACTCTAGTCCAGATACTCTGTAGGCTCTCTTAAAGATGGGGGCAGTTCCAGGAAGAAGCTCTATGACAAACTCAACTTTTCGCTCAGGTGGCATACCTAGTAAGTCCTTTGGGAACACGTCCGGAAATTCTAACACCACCTTGATAATCTCGAGTGGATCTGCCTCACTGCTATCAATAGCCATCTGATGACAACTCCCTTTCCTTGACTCGGGTGGGACTAACTCGGTCACCACCTCCTCTCCTAGTGGGGACATCAACTTAATTGATCTCTTATCACAGCTGATAACTTCCCGGTACTTATCTAGCCAGTTTATCCCTAGGATAACATCTATTCCCTGAGTACCCATTACTATGAGGTTAGTGGGAAACTCTATCCCCCTTATTTCCACAATTACGTTCAAGCAAACACTATCAGCTTGAACTTTACCACCGGCTGAATCAATTTGAATGGGTGTTGACATGGTAGTTATTGGAAGATTATGTGCTTCTACCCATGATGCAGTAATGAATGAATGCGTTGCTCTAGTATCAAATAATACTTCTGCAATATGGGAGTCGACTAGAAACATACCTACATCATGCCGGGTGTTTCCTAAACTGCTTCAGCCTCCAAGTGGTTCAGTCTCCCATGGTTGTAGTGTGTCTGGGCATGGTTGCCTGCTCTAGGCTGGGACACATTCTGCTTTGCTGGGGCAGTAGGGCCTGACTGCTGCTGGGCTGCCTTCATCGTACATTGCGTCACCCAATGCCCTTGCTCTCCACAGTGGAAACATGCTCTGCCTCCATTTGAACTGGGGCTGCCTAACTGTTCTGTTGGGTTGCTGAGGCAGGAAGACGAGGTGCCTGCTGATTCTGCCTCTGGAACTGACTCCCTCCTGACTGGTTGTTCTGGCGATTCTGCTGCTGATACTGAGGGTACTATTTCTGAAATTGCTGCTGAGGCGGGCACTGATTCTGTCTGAACTGCTGAGGTGGGTTGCCTGAGAAACGAGGGTGATTGCTGCTCCCAGGCTGGGGCCCACTGATCTTGCGCTTACGGTCCTCCATCTCCTTGCGCTTCTTCTCTGTCATGATTGCTTTGTCAATCAGATGCTGAAATGTGGGGAAGGTATGATTCATCAACTGATAATGCAGAGGATCAACTAAGCCTCTCAAAAAACGATACTGCCTCTTGGCATTTGTGTTGACATCCTTAGGAGCATAGCGGGACAACTGCAGAAATCTGTCTCGGTATTCACTGACGGACATGGACCCTTGCTTAAGCGCTAGGAATTCCTCTTTCTTCACTGTCATCACACCTGCTGGAACATGATACTAATGGAAGTTATCCCTGAATTCCTCCCAGGTGATGGTGTCAGGGTTGGCATGGGTGGCGAGATAGGACTCCCACCAAGACTGAGCTGGTCCCCTCAACATACGGGGACCATACAACACTTTCTCTCTGTCGTCACACTGAGCGGTGTGCAACTCCTGCTCCATGATGCACAACCAATCTTCAGAATCCATAGGGTCAGCGGAGTGAGTGAACACTAGGGGATGATCTCTCATGAATTCAGTAGCTTGTCTCTAGGCATCTGAGGCATCTGAGGTGGGGGCTACTGCTGCTTCACTTGTTGCATGGCGGCCAGGGTCTGACCAATGGCTTGGACTGCCTGAGTCTGCATTAGGAACATCTGCTCTATCGTCATTGGGGGCGGTGGTGGCAGCTGCTGCTAGGGTGCCTCATCTTACAGTGCTGGCTGCTCCTGCTGAGCAAGCCTTCCTCCTCTGCGCCTGTTGTCTGACATCTGTAGAATGCAATCACACATCAGAACTGATCTTGCAAACTTGCAGCATAAGAAAAGAGTATAGAATTCTTCTACAATACTGAACAGATGAACATCTTCACTGATTCCCAACACAGGTAAACACAACTTCTCAGATAAAGAGGAAAGTGGAATAAAAGGGGCTTCCCAACTAGATAACTAATTTCATTAACATTTAACAGGTAAACCAAAGTGCAGAGGGTACCCACACTCTGGTGACAGTCATTACAATGATCCAAATCCATCATAGTTCATCATGACAAACATAGAAAACACAGGATAAGCAAACAACCCTGTCTAACTAAGACTAACTAAGAGTAAGATTGAGACTAAGACTAAGACTTATATTTTAAACATTTATTACAAAACCCAACACTGACGATCTATGGTTCTAACTTTATCCTGGTCCTGCAGTCAGGGTTGTTGTAGGCAAGGTGTCCACGCCGAGGTGAGCGGTACGGGTGCTGAGTCACGACAGGAGCGGGCGAGCCATCCTCCTGGTGACGATGCTCCACGCGATCAGCCCGCAACTGGGCGATCTCAGCACAAGCCCTACTCAGCTCGTCTAAAGCATGGTCTAGCTTCGTGTTTAGCACGACAGCTAGGTTGACTGTGCTGCTCAACCTAGGATTGTCCTCACCAACCGGTGAGACAACCACGCCCCTTGTGCTGCTAGATAGACTGCGGGGGTAATACCTCAGGTTGAGACCATCGGCTACCCCCCCCCCCCCCCCGAGCACTGAGCAGTAGTGGGAAAGCGCACGCCGTGCGGCATCTTGCATGGCCGCCTCAGCTGAGTCCCGCTCAGAGATAGAGTAGTGCTCTGAGCAAACCTCCGCACCCCGAAGACTGTTCTCCGGACGGCGCAACAAACAAGTCACCTCCCTAGGGTCCGGTAAACCCTGCGACTGTGCTGGAAGACAACACAACGATACTCGATGGACCAAGTGCACCGGTCGAGTGCCTGGCGCAGCAGGGTGTCGAGCGCGTCGTGGAAGTGACACCCGCGAGCGGCGTCGCGAGTGATGGGTCGAGCAACCCATCCTTCCGGCTCCTGCTCGACTGAAAGGTTGGTGCTATAGCTCGAGCTGTTGTTGCCACCTCTGTCTTTGGTGTCTCCTCCGACAGCTACTCTAGCGGCTAGGGTGCTCAGTGGTGGTGTAGGGGGCGCCTCCAGCGGGAGAATAGTGGAGCAGCTCCTCACAGACTCCACTCCTAGCTGAGGCGAGGAAGAAGAGCCCTACTGCTCCAGCTCCTGTCGCTGACTGCTCCTGCTCCTCGTGCAGGCGGTGGTGTAGCCTCTCCAAATGGCAACTGACCAGTCACCAGACGGCGAAGCAGACGCTTAGTGAGACAAGAAGGGAAGAAGGGGACGACGGACTTCCGTGCGGTGTGTCTAAGACGAGCCATCTACAAAAGACACCGTAAGCATAAGAGTGAGAACAGAACTAATATGACCAGCAAGTAGACCATAAAAAGAGAATTAGGAAATAGAAATAAACAAAATTTTCAACAAGGTATGATATATATAATAAAACATAAATTTTGTCGATATGACCAACTTTTGAAGGGATACCAAAGTCAAGGTGATAATAGGGGTCTATAGTCCTTAGAACGACAATTCTACTCTAGGTTAGCGGTCCTACAGTCAGCCTGGCTTTGATACCACCTATGTCACACCGGGTTTTAGAAGGCAAACCAAATGTGAACCATGTACTTGCCAGGATCAGCAATTCACGTACATAGTAGTTACATAACTGGACATCATCACACAGTGCTCAAATAATAACATAAAAGATAGTAATAGTCGTTTACATCATGATGTCAGATAGATCCACATAGTCTTTAACAATAATCAAAGTGCGAAAACAAAACGTAGATACACGTGGCCTTCATAGGCAGCCGACTGGGGGTTGCCGCTAACCCAATCCTAAAACTCGTCGTACTCCTAGAACTCCTGGAAATCTTCCTCCACGGCTTCATCTTCTCCTGAGCAGTGGTTGCAAAGTGGACAACCTAGGGGGGTTTGGTTTGTAAAGCAAGGGTGAGTACACATCAACATACTCAGCAATTGTCCTGTTTGGCTGTAGTGGACTAGCTTTATGTGGGGTTAAGTCAAGCAGTTGCATTTAGTTGGTCAGGTTATTATTACTAGTAGAAAGCCAGGTTTTAGCATTAACCCAAGTTATTAACCCAAAGTACCCTTTCCAAACGAAAAGGATACCACTTACCACTACCATAACCATAATCATAACCATCATCCTCGTCACCACCTGTAAACCAACCATCTCTGATCAAGTATCTCTAATCAATGGAGCTCCCTTGGCCGCTCATAACCGCGGGCACGACTAATATATTAGTTTCATAACACTCTGCAGAGGTTGTGCAATTTACCCACAAGCCGTGATTCCCTTTCTGCCCAGAGAGAGCTACTCCCCATTGACCACTACCTAGGTGGCCTGGCAGGGTATCACTATGAAGCCTTTACAAAGATTCCCCGAGGTTGTAGCCGCCCGTTAGGTTTCCTAAATGTACCGCACTCCTCCCCAAGGGGCAAACCAACCTTGGCAGAGCGAGCCGCAAACACTGAGCCCCATTAACAGCACGACGACGAAGCGAACTACACCCTAGTTCCTCTAATTATTAAGCTAACGGCGTCCCATTCCACCCTCATGGTTGAACTGTTTTCCCGGGTGGTCATCCAACGAACTAATCCTTATGGAGAGGCACTCGAGAAACAACTCGAGTCCTCTTAAATGTCACAATACCATCATAATCAAAAGGGAAAACAGCGTATCATAGATAATCTCATCATATTCATTGATTAATTTGAAGCACTAGCATGAGGCTATACCATAATAACCCAACCAAAATAGGTAAACAAGGACAAGATAAACAAAAGCTATTCAATCCTTAGGTACAAACTTGTGTAAATGCGGGGAGTGAATTATAAGAATGAGTAGGACATAGATGGGTCAAGGGACACTTGCCTCCACCAACCAGCTACTGCTCAGGGTCTTCTCCTACGATCTCTTCGGACTCCGCAACCAGACCGTTATCTATGCGAGTGCAAACATACATTCATATCCTTGAATTAGGAAATAAACAATACACCATACAAGAGAGCAGATCAATTGAACATGCACATGACATATGGTTTGTATTCGTAATTATGAGTAAGAGAAAAAGGAATCGCAATGACTAAAGCTATAGTCAAGAAATATTATGTGCAGGCTTTGCGATTAGTCATTATAACATGCAATTCCACCTAGCCATACTAATAAGTATTAACCACATGCACTAATAGAGTCACTTGGTTTCCGATTGGCCGACACTAATAAATTCGTCGTTTAACTACGAGAGATAATTAATGTGAACAATTCTAAGTGGAGTTTAACTACGTGAAATAAACAGCATGCTCAACGCGCACGATGTGCATGGGGGGGTAGACGAGGGTGTCTAGGGGTAGACGGGTTCAGTCTAGGGGGTAGACGGGCTCGTTGCACGCGCGTTGGGGCACTACGCGCCGGGCACTGCACGACACGTGGGGGGACCAGGCCGCACGCATGGCACGCCGGGCCGCCATGGCCACGCCGCGCAGGTCGCAGGCGGGCAGGACACGTGCCGCGCTGGGCGAGTAGGCTGCGGGCGGGCAGGACGCGAACCACGCCGTGCGCCGGGGGCTGCGCGCCAGGGCCAAGCCGCGGGCACAGGGCCGCGCCACGCGCCGGGGCCGCGCCGAGCGCCGGGGACCACACCGAGCAGGGGCGCCATGGCCACACGCTCCGAGCCTCGGCTGCGCGCCAGAGCACGCTGGCCGAGCTCCAGGCCGCGGGCCGCGAGCACAGGGAGGAGGAGGTCGGGGAAGAGGGAGACGGGAGGAAGGAGACGGGTGGGCTCACTGCGGGGGACGAGGACGGCGCGGACGACACCGAGGGGCAGGGACGGCTCCAGGGCGGCGTGGTCGATTTGGAAGAGAGAGATAGACGAACCGCGTGGGAGAGAGAAGAAAATGGGCATCATGGAGGAGTAGGAAGATGAATAGGTGGCGACTGGGCGCTTAGACTGTCTCCAGCAACATCCTCTATATACATCCTCTATATCCGTCATTTACAGTCTTCTCTAAAATATTATATCCCCTATATCTATTTCCTCTTCAACAACGTCCTCTAAATCACGTCCCCTATGTGTAAATACCTATATTAAAGACATTTTTATTTTTTAATTTTTATACATACGTGTTTGTCATACTCTCAAATGTATTGTACATATTTTAGTTTTACTAAACCGGTTATTTAAAGTATTCAAATAGATAGAGAATCGTTTAGAGAAACTCTATATATAGAGAATCCAGTAGCATCCTCTAAATTTAGAGGACCGTTTAGAGGACGCTGCTGGAGGGGTAGAGGACGTCCTCGTCCTCTAAATTTAGGGTACAGGACCCTTTAGAGCTCCTTGTTGGAGCTAGTCTTACAGGTTGGCCCCATCGGTGGCGGCGGTGGCTGGGCAACCGCCCAGCACGCGAGGGGAGCGGGGCAAGCGGTTGAGGGGCGGGGGGGGGGGGCAGCTGGGCCACGCCGAGCGGGCCCAAAGCGGGGAAGAGGGGGCGCCGAGCTGGGCTTGTAACACCCTGATTTTGGGGGTATAAAATTTCTTTCTAATGATCACCCAAAATCATGTGTTGCTCTTCTCTCTCTCACCCTAGGTTCTATCTCTCTCTAGATTCTCTCTCCCTTTTTCCCTTTTTAAGTAGAATTAGCTTAAAGTTAGGGGATTTAATTATTTATTTTAGACCAAACATTTTGAGTCATGACATGTTGCATCATGCTGAGCTTAAAATATTCTTTGAAGTGTTCCACATGTTTGAATTTATTTGGATTTGAAGCATAATTTGAATTTGGAATTTAAAACCCTATAGAAAAGAAATGGAAAAGGAATTAGAAAATCCAGGGAAAAGAAAAAGAGAAAGCAGCCCAAAATAGCCTAGCTCGACAGCTCCCTCTCTCGCGCGCCCTCCCTCTCTTGCCCGCTTTCTAGTGGGGCCGACCTATCGGCGCCAGTTTCTTCACCCACGTGCTTCTCCTCTCTCTGCCTCGTGGGCTCGGTTCGCCAGTTGCTGAGCCGTTGCCCCTCTCTTCTCTCTCTGCGCCGTGGGCCTGCCCTGTCAGTTCTGCCCCCTCCGCGCTCGCCGTGGACCGGTGCGTGCACACTCGCGCACGTCGCCGGATTTCTCGGCCACAACGCCCGCCCAGGCACCTAGCTCCCTTCTTAGAGCCCCACCAGTGTCCCCGCACTCGCCCTTGCCTCATTTCACTCAGCATTGCTGAAAGTCGCCTAGAGGGGGGTGAATAGGCAGAATCTGAAAATTATAAACTTAAGCACAACTACAAGCCGGGGTTAGCGTTAGAAATATAATCGAGTCCGAAAGAGAGGGCAAAAACAAATCACAAGCAAATAAGGAGTGAGACGCGGTGATTTGTTTTACTGAGGTTCGGTTCTTGCAAACCTACTCCTCGTTGAGGTGGTCACAAAGACCGGGTCTCTTTCAACCCTTTCCCTCTCTCAAACGGTCACTTAGGTCGAGTGAGCTTCCTTCCTTGATTTCCCGGGTCACATAGACGCCGCAAGGACCACCACACAATTGCTGTCTCTTGCTTCGCTTACAAGGTTTTGAGAGTAAGAATGAGAGAAAGAAGAAAGCCAACCAAGCAACAAGAGCAACAAAAGAACACAAATCGATCTCCTCACAAGTCATAAAAACTAGAGTTGAATTGGGGACTTTGATTCGATCGGAGGCTTTGATTTGTGTCTTGGAGTGTTGTGTATGGCTCTTGTATTAAATGAGATGTAGTGAATGCTTGGATGCCTTGAAGAGTGGTGGTTGGGGGGTATTTATAGCCCCAACCACCAAAGTGGTCGTTGGGGATGGCTGCAGTCGTATGGCGCACCGGACAGTCCAGTGCGCCACCGGACACTGTTCGGTGCGCCAGCCACGTCCCCCAATCGTTAGGGTTCGACCGTTGGAGCTCTGACATGTGGGGCCACCAGACAGTCCAGTGGTGCACCGGACAGGTCCTGTTCACTGTCCGGTGCGCCTTCTAGCGCCTGCTCTGACTTCTGCGCGTGCAGGCGCGCACTGTAGCGCATTTAATGTTCTCTACAGATGATCGTTGGCGCGAAGTAGCCGTTGCTCCGCTGGCACACCGGACAGTCCAATGTTACACCGGACAGTCCGGTGAATTATAGCGGAGCGGCCTCCCCAGATTTCCGAAGCTGGCAAGTTCAGAGTTGATCTCCCTGGTGCACCGGACACTGTCCGGTGGCGCACCGAACACTGTCCGGTGGCACACCGGGCAGCCCGGTGCGCCAAAACAGGGCTGCCTTCGGTATACTTTGCTCCTTTGTTTTGAACCCTTTCTTTTGACTTGTATTGGTTTGTTGTGAACCTTTGGCATGTATAGAACTCATAGTCTAGAGCAAACTAGTTAGTCCAATAATTTGTGTTGGGCAATTCAACCACCAAAATTCATATAGGAAAAGGTTTGACCCTATTTCCCTTTCAATCTCCCCCTTTTTTGTGATTGATGCCAACACAAACGAAAGCAAATATAAAAGTGCAGAAATGAACTAGTTTGCATAAGGTAAGTGCAAAGGTTACTTGGAATGAAACCAATATACTTATTTCAATAGATGTGCATGGATGGATTTCTTCTCATTTAAAATTTTGGACCACATTTGCACCACGAGTTTTGTTTTTGCAAATCCTTTGTAAAATTCTTTTCAAAATCATTTTGCAAATAGTCAAAGGTATATGAATAAGATTAAAAGAAGCATTTTCAAGATTTGAAGTTTTCTCCCCCTGTCTCAAATGCTTTTCCTTTGACTAAAACAAAACTCCCCCTCAATAAAATTCTCCTCTTAGTGTTCAAGAGGGTTTTGCAAGTTTTGAAGATACTACTTTCTCCCCCTTTTGAATATAGTAAGATATCAATTTGAAAAACTTCATTTTTAAAATTCAGTGGTGGTGCGGTCCTTTTGCTTTGGGCTCATACTTTCTCCCCCTTTAGCATGAATCGCCAAAAACGGATACTTGTGAGTGAAATATAAGCCCTTACACTTTCTCCCAATGGTAAACAAATAAATATGAGTGAAGATTATACAAAAGTGGAGAACGATGTGGAGTACCGACAAATATCAATGGAGTTGAGTGGAAGCGCCTTCTTTGCCGATCACTCCATTTCCCTTTCAATGCTATGACTAAGCATAATAGTACTCTTGAAAACACATAAGTCATAGACATAAAAGAGATTTGATCAAAGGTATATAAATGAGCTATGTGTGCAAAGAATCAATCAAAATTCCTAGAATCAAGAATATTTAGCTCATTCCTAAGTTGGTAAAGGTTTTCTCATCTAAAGGCTTGGTAAAGATATCGGCCAATTGATCTTTGGTGTTTATATAGGCTATCTCGATATCCCCCTTTTGTTGGTGATCTCTCAAAAAGTGATGCCGAATGGCTATGTGCTTAGTGCGGCTGTGTTCAACGGGATTATCCGCCATGCGGATTGCACTCTCATTGTCACATAGGAGAGGGACATTGCTAAATTTGTAGCCATAGTCCCTGAGGGTTTGCCCCATCCAAAGTAATTGCGCGCAACAATGGCCTGTGGCAATATACTCGGCTTCGGCAGTAGAAAGAGCTACTAAGTTTTGTTTCTTTGAAGCCCAAGACACTAGGGATCTCCCCAGAAACTGACAAGTCCCTGATGTGCTCTTCTTATCAATCTTACACCTTGCCCAATCAGCATCGGAATATCCTAATACATCAAAAGAGGATCCCTTGGGGTACCAAAGACCAAACTTAGGTGTTTGAACTAAATATCTCAAGATTCGCTTCACGGCCCTAAGGTGAACTTCCTTAGGGTCGGCTTGGAACCTTGCAGACATTCATACGGAAAGCATAATGTCCGGTCGAGATGCACATAAGTAAAGTAACGATCCTATCATCGATCGGTATACATTTTGATCTACGGATTTACCTCCCGTGTCGAGGTCGAGATGCCCATTGGTTCCCATGGGTGTCTTGATGGGCTTGGCATCCTTCATTCCAAACTTGGTGAGAATATCTTGAATATACTTCGTTTGGCTAATGAAGGTGCCCTCTTGGAGTTGCTTGACTTGAAATCATAGAAAATACTTCAACTCCCCCATCATAGACATCTCGAATTTTTGAATCATTATCCTACTAAAGTCTTCACAAATGGATTTGTTAGTAGACCCAAATATGATATCATCAACATAAATTTGGCATACAAACAAATCATTTTCAATTGTTTTAGTAAAGAGAGTAGGATCGGCCTTGCCGACTTTGAAGCCATTAGTGATAAGAAAATCTCGAAGGCATTCATACCATGCTCTTGGGGCTTGCTTGAGCCCATAAAGCGCCTTTGAGAGTTTATATACATGGTTAGGATACGAACTATCTTCAAAGCCAGGAGGTTGCTCAACATAGACCTCTTCGTTGATTGGTCCATTGAGGAAGGCACTCTTCACGTGCATTTGATAAAGCTTAATGCCATGGTAAGTAGCATAGGCAAGTAATATACGAATTGACTCAAGCCTAGCTACGGGTGCATAGGTTTCACCAAAATCCAAACCTTCGACTTGTGAATACCCTTTGGCCACAAGTCGTGCTTTGTTCCTAGTCACCACACCATGCTCATCTTGTTTGTTGCGGAAGACCCACTTGGTTCCTACAACATTTTGGTTAGGACATGGAACTAAATGCCATACCTCATTCCTTATGAAATTGTTGAGCTCCTTTTGCATCGCCAACACCAAATCCGAATCTTGAAGTGCTTCCTCTACCCTGTGTGGCTCAATAGAGGAAACAAAAGAGTAATGTTACAAAAATGAGCAACATGAGATCGAGTGGTTACCCCCTTATAAATGTCTCCTAGGATGGTATTCACGGGGTGATCTCGTTGAATTATTTGGTTGACTCTTGGGTGTGGCGGCCTTGGGTCTTGCTCATCCTCCTTGTCTTGATCATTGGCATCTTCCCCTTAATCATTGCCGTCCTCTTGAGGTGGCTCATCTTCTTGATCTTCTCCTTCATCGTCTTGAGCCTCATCCTCATCTTGGGTTGGTGGAGATGCTTGCATGGAGGAAGATGGTTGATCTTGTGCTTATGGAGGCTCTTCGGGTTCCTTAGGACACACATCCCCAATGGACATGTTCATTAGCGCGATGCATGGAGCCTCTTCATCATCTAATTCATCAAGATCAACTTGCTCTACTTGAGAGCCGTTAGTCTCATCAAACACAATGTCACAAGAGACTTCAACTAGTCCAGTGGACTTGTTAAAGACTCTATATGCCCTTGTGTTTGAGTCATAATTGAGTAAAAAGCCTTCTACAGCCTTAGGAGCAAATTTGGATTTTCTACATCTTTTAACAAGAATAAAGCATTTGCTGCCAAAAACTCTAAAATATGAAACATTGGGCTTTTTACCAGTGAGGAGTTCATATGATGTCTTCTTGAGGATTCAGTGTAGATATAACCGGTTTATGGCGTAGCAAGCGGTGTTGACCGCCTCGGCCCAAAACCGATCCGAAGTCTTGTACTCATCAAGCATGGTCCTTGCCATGTCCAATAGAGTTCTATTCTTCCTCTCCACTGCACCATTTTGTTGTGGCGTGTAGGGAGACGAGAACTCATGCTTGATGCCCTCCTCCTCAAGGAATCCTTCAATTTGAGAGTTCTTGAACTCCGTCCCGTTGTCGCTTCTTATCTTTTTGATCCTCAAGCCGAACTCATTTTGAGCCTGTCTCAAGAATCCTTTCAAGGTCTCTTGGGTTTGAGATTTATCCTGTAAAAAGAATACCCAAGTGAAGCGAGAATAATCATCCACAATAACTAGACAGTACTTACTCCCGCCGATGCTTATGTAAGCTATCGGGCCGAATAGGTCCATGTGAAGGAGCTCGAGTGTCCTGTCAGTCGTCATGATGTTCTTGTGTGGATGATGAATACCAACTTGCTTCCTTGCTTGACATGCACTACAAATCTTGTCTTTCTCAAAATGAACATTTGTTAGTCCCAAAATGTGCTCTCCCTTTAGAAGCTTGTGAAGATTCTTCATCCCAACGTGGGCTAGTCGGCGATGCCAGAGCCAACCCATGTTAGTCTTAGCAATTAAGCAAGTATCGATTTCAGCTCTATTGAAATCAACTAAGTATAGCTGACCCTCTAATACTCCCTTAAATGCTACTGAATCATCACTTCTTCTAAAGACAGTAACACCTGTATCCATAAAAAGACAGTTTTAACCCATTTTGCATAATTGAGAAACAGAAAGCAAGTTGTAATCTAAAGAGTCTACAAGAAAAAAATTGGAAATAGAATGGTCAGGTGATATAGCAATTTTACCCAACCCTTTGACCAAACCTTGATTTCCATCCCCGAATGTGATAGCTCTTTGGGGATCTTGGTTTTTCTTATAGGAGGAGAACATCCTTTTCTCCCCAGTCATGTGGTTTGTGCACACGCTATCGATGATCCAACTTGAGCCCCCGGATGCATAAACCTACAAAACAAATTTAGGCCTTGTTCTTAGGTACCCAAATGATCTTGGGTCCTTTTACATTAGAAACAAGCACCTTGGGTACCCAAACACAAGTCTTGGAGCCCTTGTGTTTGCCCCTGACATATTTGGCAACTACCTTGCCTGATTTGTTAGCTAGCACATAAGAAGCATCAAAAGTTTTGAATGAAACATTATGATCATTTGATGCAGTAGGAGATTTCTTCTTAGGCAATTTAACATGTGTAGAGCACCTAGAGCTAGAAGCCTCATTCTTATAAATAAAAGCATGGTGAGAATGGGTCTTCTTAGCATGAATTCTCCTAATCTTATCCTCAGGATAACCAGCAGGATACAAAATATAACCCTTGTTATCCTAAGGCATGGGAGCCTTGCCCTTAACAAAACTAGACAATCATTTAGGAGGGGCATTAAGCTTAACATTGTCTCCCTGTTGGAAGCCAATACCATTCTTAATGCTAGGGCGTCTCCCACTATAGAGCATGCTTCTAGCAAATTTAAATTTTTCATTTTCCATGTCATGCTCATTGATTTTAGCACTTAATGTAGCTATGTGATCATTTTGTTGTTTAATTAGAGCAAGGTGATCATGAATAGCATCTACATTAACATCTCTACATCTAGTGCAAATAGAAACATGATCATCACTAGATGTAGAGGGTTTGCAATCATTTAATTCAACAATCTTAGCATGTAAAATGTCATTCTCATCTCTAAGATTGGAAAGAGAAATATTGCAAACATCTAGTTCCTTAGCCTAAGCAATCAATTTTTCATTCTCATTCCTAAGGCAAGCAAGAGAGGCATTCAATTTTTCAATCTTAGAAATCAAATTAGCATTATCATTTCTAAGATTGGTAATTGAATCATCACAAATATTTGACTTCTCAACCTTAGCAATCAAATTACTGTGGCGGAACCACCCGAATTATTCCAGCTTAAGTGCCTAAGTCACGCCTCAGGGGCCGTAACACACTTAAATCGGAATAACCCGTCAGTCCCTCAGATCTAGTCTGATGGAGCCACTTAACCAGGATCAAATTCCACAAGCTCACTCGAAGGTGAGTCACAGAAGAAATACAATAAAGCAAGAAACCTCAAATTAAGTGCTGAATTATTACATAAATCAGAGTTTTGAGTAGCAAATAAGAGTTCACGAAATAAAATGCAGTGGATAATCGATGTCGTCGGTATCGAGGAAATGGGCAAGGCCTAGCCCACTACTCCTTGTGCTCCTCTCCTGCCAGAGCAGCATCCCACTCGACCGTCCATCCCGGTGGCAGGGTGGTAGGCTAAGTCACACCATCAACCATTTCCTGAATGGTACCTGCAAAAATTTGTGCCACAAGCAAGGCTGAGTATACTAATACTCAGCTAGACTTACCCGGTGTGAGGAAACTACTCCTCTACCTCTAGACTATGCAGCTGTTTGGCTGAGGGGTTTGGTTTGCCAAAATCACTAGCTGTTTCTAAAATCAATTCTTAGCTTTTCAAATTCTAACATCATTATCTTAGCTAGGTTTTCTCTTTCTAAGCATACATGGTGACAAGCATTTAGTTCAATCAACAAATTGCCTCATGTAACCTCATTTCACTTCTTACTCGATGCAGTATAAGGGATCAAGCAGTCTCATTAGCTGCGAGAAGCAGACGATTCGAATCGAGTTTTTATCCTTGCAAGGTAAACCTAAACACACGACATGTCAGGGTACTCCGACCCCACACATGACAACCGTCCCCATCGATTCCCCGTTCGCGTCCAGGCCTCAACGCCTTGGCATACAATGCTCCACTAACCCCGGCTGCCGCCGTGCAGTGACCGCACTTGTACCCACCATAGCTAGCATGGAAGACCCAGTCTCAGGTCGCATGAGGGATAAAGTCCGTGCCCAGCTTCACTTAGGTACTAGGTTTACCGGTTACCATTTTTCCCGGCATGTGTTTAGTACGTTCAAAAGCTTGACTCAGGTATCCGCACATTAATCCTTAATTCTTTTTCCCGTCTCATGGTCAAGGCATCCTCCCTAGATCCGAGTCCATAGACTAACATAAATCCCGTTATCAAGATGAATACAATCAATTCCTGACCTCGCGCGAGTGCTAGAAAAATCACTCAACTTCTACCGAGATCCTGATTATTGAAGCAGCTACTCGCCCTAGCATACTAGTATTCATCTCAAAAAGGAATCCTAAGTTCATGCATCTAGAGGTTTCAAGCAACTCCTACACTTAAGTGCACATTACAAACCTACAAACATTAAGTGTAGTAAAATAGCATATATAAACGGTTATGCATAAAACCGAGGCTTGCCTTCAATTGCTGGGGCTGTAGGTAGATCCTCGATAGCAGCCTCGGAAGCCTGCTCCTGTTCCTCCTCTTGGACAGATCCTTAATCGGGGATGAGCACGTAGTCTCCGTCAGCAAGATTGCAATCTAATGAATGCAATGCGTAAGATATATGCATGATATGATATGTGCTTTAGTAATTTCAACTTCTGACGGTGTATGATTTACTTGAGTTAGACAAGGTTAAACCTTACTTATGTGAGACCTTTGGGTGGTATACTTAGTAAATTGGATCAAACTTAGCCCAGGTAAGTGGTAGGTTTATTTTCTTTGGGGTTCCACTGAATTACTTTTAAGCCATGGTGAGTTTTGACAAGAGTTCAAGTTGGACTTATTGGAGTGAGGTTTATTCCTTTTTCTTTATTCTTCTTAAGTCTTTGGAGTGGGTTTGAACTACACGTTGTTGTAATAAGATCCCAAAAATTTTGTAAAAATTACAGTGGCTTATTACTGGTGTAAAAGTTTCTGTCTCAGAATTTGGGGTTCAAAAAGTGAATAGTTTTTCTTGGACAAAAATACCAAATTTTTGGGCAGAAGGGGTGATTTGAACTACAACTATCAATTAAAAGTAGGTAATCCTCTAAAATTTATTTTTGCTGGCCTTTAGGTGCTATAACATGATTTGACTAGGATTTTCTTAAGTTTCTAGCCATTATTGCCTATTAATTATTTTACTAGGGTTTTCTTAAGTTTCTAGCCAAAGGGGTGCTTTCTACTACCACTATTTTTTGAAAAATATCACACAACAGACTTCTGGTTTTTCTTAGCTTCTATTTTGTGCAAGAGCAATCATTCTGAAGTTTGGCATCTTTTTGCTTAAGGGAAGGGGTGGTATGCATTTATTGGATTAAATGGCCTTTCTTATAAAATATTAGCAATAGGTATTATTTTGCATCTTTTTAATGGGTTTGTATTTTTCTCTGGAGGCCTATCTTATTATTGACTCAGCAAAATTTTATTTGCCCATTATTGTATTATTATGGGTTATTCATGATTTATTTAGAAAATGCCTCATTATCATATTACACTTATTTACCCTACTTAAAATGATGGGCTAGGGTGTTCATTATTTTTGCAGTGGGGTTCTGATGGTTACAAGTCCACTGGATTTTTATTATCACTTTCGGGTTTGGTTTTGCAATTTTAATAATCGATTTCCAGTTGGAATGATGCTAAATAGAACATTTTATTTAAAAACTGATCTGGACTAAAAGTCTCTTTATTTTTCCTAGGTTCTTTGTTACTTAAGCAAACTAGAAAAAATAATTTCACTCACTGCTCATTAATTTCTAATGCCTTTCTAATTTTCCTAGGTTTTGGGCAGAAATGGTTTTTAATGGATATCTACACTATATTCTTCAATACTGGGGTTCCTACTATTTTTAAATAGTGTCTAAATGAGGTTTGAATACCTACAAATTTTCTTATGTTCAGTTTAGAAGCAAAACAAATTTTCCTTAATTAAACAAGGTTTGGTCAGTTTCTGTTTTTAATTTTAAACCCTAAAAATTAGAACAAAAAGCATAAGGTTCATTATTTTTAAATGATAGCTCATATTATTCAGGGTCTAGCAAAATTAGTTTGACATCTTTTGCTTAAGAATTCATCAAGTTATGGATTTTCTAAGTTCTCTGGTTATTTAAAAAGATTAACAGAATTGATTAAATGGAAAACTACTTTGCGCTGGGGTCCTTGGCGGGTGTTTCAAGTTTTTCCTCACGAATGAGTCCCTGGGCTACTATTCACACGAGATACTGACATTGCAGAAAACCCCTCAGGTTCCTCTAATTCTAACCCGAGGTCCTTCTCCTAACTTAAATAGTTCCCGCGGCGGAAGAAAGGGTGGAGGGGCTTACCGGCGACGAGATTGCTCCGGTGAAGTGGTCGAGGACGTAGGGGAGGTCTCGGGGATCACAACGATGTGCGGGTCGCCGTCGGGGATGGTCGGAGTTGGCCGGTCCGCGAGCGCAGGCGGGGGAGCTCGTCGACGGCGAGGAGTCCGGCCTATCCAGGGCGAAATTGACCAATCAAACGGGTCAGAGAGCTTCACCAGGGATCAATGAAGGTGTGCGCGCGAGGAATGGAAGAATGGCTCACCGGAGAGCTTGGTCCACATGCGGGGGCGGGCGACTGAAGTCCGGCGAGGGCGATGTCAGGCTTCCGGTGAAGTTCTGCCGGGTCCGAGGGCTTGGAGAGCTACACGGGCCTATGGCAAAGCTAACCGAAGCACTAGCGCGGCTTAGGGGCGACTGGGGTGGGCTGGCCATGGTGGTCGAAGCTCTAGCGGCAATGGCGGGCGGAAAAGAGCTCGCCGGAGCTAAGGAGGGGTGGCTGGCCGGTGATGGAGAGTGTGGGATGAAGTGAGGCACGCCCGGGGATGCTTTATAGGCGCGGGCGGGCACGGCCAAGGGCGGGGCTCTGACAAGTGCTCGGGGCGTGCGTGGCAAACGCCAGTGCATGCTCTTGTGCCTGGCACAGCGTCGAGCACGAGGCAGCGTAGAGAGAGGTCGCGGATTGGCTCTAAATCTTTGAGATTTTGGCCATAATCCCGTTGAGAGATCTCTTCCTCTCAGGTCCCTTTGTCGTTTATGTGTGGAGGCTAGCAGGTTTGGTTGACTGGATTAGGAGATAGAGAGGGAAGAGATCTGGTTTGTCTCACTGCCGCACGCAGGGAGAAGATCTCTGGTTTGACGTGTCCGAGGCACGCGTCCCAATGCCATCTTCTGGCAGGCGACAGAGGGGTTAATTAGGCACGTTTTTGTTAATGGGGTCATTAGGATTTGAGTTAGGGATCAAGGTGAACACGCTTGATCTTTGGCTCAAGGTTTGAAATTCAGAATTCTGAAATCCAGAATTTCCTATTGAGTCCCCACATGAGAAGCTTGTTTGGGGTTCTATTTGAATTATTTTGGCCAAGCTTCTTCAATCTTTATTGTTGCTTATTAAATATACTTCAATGTTTATAATTGGCCCAAGCCATGATTTTAAATTTTTCATTCTCTTTTCTTGAATTTTGCTCATAGGGCTCAATTAGGGCTTTTGTTGGGGTTGCACATTTTACCTTTTGAAAAACCCATTTGTTTTGAATATGATACTTTTAAGTATATGCTTGGTGTATCATTTATTCTTAAGAGAATTTGATGTTCATGCTCAAGTTGGTTCACATAAAATGATGGTTCTTGGGTTAGCATCTTGAGAGAAACCCTAGGTGACACTGGGGTGTCACAGCCTTCCCCCCTTAAAGGAATCTCGTCCCGAGATTCTGGTCAGAGTCCTCCTAGGGTGAAGCGAAGGGTGAGACTTATAGGAAGTGGGTGATTTTTGTTGTTATTAGATCAAACTGCTCTTCGAATGTCATTCTCTTTGCAACTTCAGAAGGAAGTCCTTCTTAAATTTGGTTTCATGATTACTTCATCCTGATTTAAGATTATATCTTTAGAATTTAGATTCGAAGGGCGGGAGGAGGGGTTGGGTGTGATTACGTACCAGTTTCCTTAGGTAGGCAATCAGGGAAGTTGGATCTAAAGAATTCCTCAGTTTCCCAAGTAGCTTCTTCCTCTGAGTGGTTACTCCACTGGACCTTGTACATCTTGATCGATTTAGCCCGAGTTGATCTTTCCTTGCAATCCAGAATTTTGGAAGGGTACTCTTGGTACGATAGATCTGGTTCTATCTCCAATTCTGGCTCTGCTAAGATCTCGGTCGGCAATCGAACACACTTCTTCAGCTGAGATACATGGAACACACTGTGAATGGTGGACATCCTTGAAGGTAACTTCAACTTATATGCCACGAGTCCACACGCTTCGATGATCTCATAAGGTCCAATGTAACGAGGGGCTAGCTTGCCTTTAATTCCAAACCTCTGCATTCC
This sequence comes from Zea luxurians, assembly GCA_029449295.1. NCBI lineage: Eukaryota > Viridiplantae > Streptophyta > Magnoliopsida > Poales > Poaceae > Zea > Zea luxurians. The sequence goes on from JAOPSE010000003.1 coordinate 198,774,778, forward strand.
CTTGGTGGGTGATACCTTGAGGTACACGAAATCTCCCACCTTGAACTGGAGAGGTTTCCTTCTTCTATCATGGTAACTCTTCTGCCTGGCCTGAGCAGCTTCTAGATTCTTCCTGATTAGTTTGACCTTCCTTTCGGCTTCAGTCACTAAGTCAGGTCCAAAAACTCCTCTTTCTCCAGGTTGAGACCAATTGAGTGGTGTCCTGCACCTTCTTCCATAGAGAGCTTCGAAAGGTGCCATCCTTAGGCTGGATTGATAACTGTTGTTATAAGCAAACTCTGCCAAGGAGAGGTGCTTATCCCAGTTCTTGCCACAATCGATTGCACAAGCTCTCAGCATATCCTCCAGAATTTGGTTTACCCTCTCTGTCTGACCATCAGTCTGTGGGTGGTAAGCTGAACTTCTGATTAGCTTAGTTCCCAAAGACTCCTGCAGTTGTTCCCAAAATCTGGCAACAAATTGGGCTCCTCGGTCAGAGACAATGGTCCGAGGTAATTCGTGCAAACACACGATCCGATCAATATACAATTCTGCATACTTCTGAGCCTTATCAGTGGTGTGCACAGGAAGAAAATGTGCCACTTTCGTTAGTCGATCCACAATAACCCAAATCGAATCATGATGATGAGAGGTGTCGGGCAGACCCACAATGAAATCCATGCTGATGTCATCCCATTTCCATGAAGGTATGGATAGGGGTTGCAAAGCTCTAGCTGATTTCAAGTGGCTTGCCTTTACCCTCTGACAGGTGTCACATTCCGATACATACTGGGCTATCTCCCTCTTCATTCTGGTCCACCAATACAAAGGTTTCAGATCATGGTACATTTTGGTGCTTCCCGGATGCATAGAGAATTTGGAGAGATGAGCCTCATCCAAAATTTTCCTCTTGAGGTCCTGGTTTTTAGGAATCACCAATCTGCTTTTGAACCATAACACACCCTTTTCATCTTGGCGGAAACAAGTATACTTTTCAATCTTCTGATAGAGACTCTTCTTGATAATCTGCACTCCCTTGTCACTGAGCTGGGCCATGATGATCTGGTCTTGCAAAGTTGGCTCAACCAAAATGTGAGACAACGAACTAGAAGGAATTACTTCTATTTGCATCTTGCTCAACTCATCACATAAGGTGTTGATGCGAGAATCCATCAGAATACAATTGCACTGCAACTTCCGACTCAAGGCATCTGCTACCACATTGGCCTTTCCTGGGTGATAATGTACCTCCAAGTCATAATCCTTGATCAGCTCTAGCCATCTTCTCTGCCTCATGTTGAGATCAGCCTGAGTAAAGATGTACTTAAGGCTCTTATGATCAGTGAAGATGTTGCAGTGGGTCCCCATTAAATAGTGCCTCCACATTTTTAATGCATGAACCACTGCTACCAACTCAAGGTCATGAGTGGGATAATTTTGCTCATGAGGCCTGAGTGCTCTTGAGGCATAAGCGATGACTCGGTTGTCTTGCATTAAGGCACAACCTAGTCCAGTGCCAGAGGCATCCCAATATACATCAAAAGGCTTGCTGTTGTCGGGTTGCGCTAATACTGGTGTTGTGGTTAGATGGTGCCTTAACGCATGGAAGGCATCTTCGCACTTCTGACTCCAAATAAACTTGGATTCTTTCTTCAGCAACTCAGTTATAGGCTTCACAATTCGAGAGAAATACGGAATAAATCTTCGGTAATAACCAGCTAATCCCAGAAAACTCCGAATCTGACGGACAATCGTTGGTGGCTTCCAGTTCATCACTTCTTGCACTTTATCAGGATCGACAACTATTCCTGCCTGAGAGATAGTGTGACCCAAGAATTTGATTTCCTTAAGCCAAAAATCACACTTGGACAACTTGGCATAAAGGTGGTGCTCTCGCAGACGTTGAAGCACTACATGCAAATGCCCGGCATGTTCTTCTTCGTTCCTCGAGTACACCAAGATATCATCAATGAAAACCACTACGAATTTGTCCAATTCAGGCATGAAAACAGAATTCATCAGATACATGAAATATGCTGGTGCATTTGTCAGCCCGAATGACATCACCAAAAATTCATATAGCCCGTATCTGGTTGAGAATGCCGTCTTCGGAATATCGCTTGCTCGTATCTTGATCTGATGGTAGCCAGAGCGAAGGTCTATTTTGGAAAACACCTTGGCCCCGACCAACTGGTCAAAAAGAACATCAATACAAGGCAAAGGATACTTGTTCTTGATAGTTACCGCATTAAGAGGGCGGTAATCTATACACAGCCTCAAGCTTTCATCCTTCTTCTTCACAAGTAGTGCTGGACATCCCCAAGGCGAAGTACTTGGGCAAATAAATCCCTTATCCAGCAACTCTTGCAATTGCTTTTTCAATTCTACCAACTCAGCGGGTGGCATTCGGTAGGACCTCTTGGAAATTGGGGCCATTCCCGGTTGCAACTCGATGGCAAATTCAATATCCCGGTCCGGTGGCATTCCTGGCAATTCATCAGAAAAGACATCTGCATACTCAGAGACCACTGGGATCTTCTTCAGTGGTAACTCCGTCATAGAGAAAGCATATGACTGAGTAGAACCCTGACTAGGCAGAATTAAGGTGAAGTTCCCACAGAACGGAGAATTAACTTCCACGGCACGGCTCGCTACATCAAGCACAACTTGGTGCAAGGTCATCCAATTAGTTCCCAGAATAATGTCCACATTTTCCAAACCCAACACAAGAAGAGTGGTTTTGACAATGTGGCTTCCTAGCTGAATAGGCACACTTTGGTTTAATTGATTAGTCGAAATTTTACCCCGAGGTGTGACTATCATGAATGACCCTTTTGAGTGCGAGAATGGCAGTTCACATTTAGCACGGAACTTCTGGCTAATGAAACTATGAGATGCACCAGAATCAAACAGAATTAACGCAGGTTGATTATAAACTGAAAAGATACCGGTCATGATAGGAGCTCCTTCAGGTACTTCCTCCAGAGTAGTGAAGTTGAGCTTCCCTTGCCTGACTTGTACCTTCTGCTTTCTTCCCTTGTCTTGACTTGGTGCTGGCATCTGCCTCTGCTGATTCCTGGGACAATTCTTGGCATAGTGGCCCACATTGCCACAAGTGAAACACTTGTTCCCATTGCCCTGGCGGAATTGCTGCTGCTGCGGAGGCTGATTGTTCCTTGGGGCGGGAGCTGGAAAGCGGTTGGGTGCCGGCTGCTGCTGCTGAGGTGGCCTGATCACCCATCTGCCTGCCTGCTGCTGGAAACCCTTGCTCTGATTGTGAGAAACAATCAGGAACCTCTGAGCCTGAGCGGATGGTGCTGCCATTGGTGCCTTTCTCTTCTTCTCTGCCCGATGAGCTATGATGCAGTCCTCCTGGGAGATGGCCAGGTTGACCAACTCATTGAAGCTATCAGCCCGGACAGTGTTGAGTCATTCCCGCAGCTTGGTGTTAAGACCCCTGCGGAAGCGGTCTCTCTTCTTTTCATCAGAATCATCATGGTACCCTGCATACTGGCACAGGTCGTTGAAGGCTTGCGCATACTGCAGTACCGTGCGGGTTCCTTGATTAAGGGCCAGAAATTCATTCAGCTATCAATCAAGAATGCCAGCTGGGATGTGGTGTCCTCTGAAGGCAGTCTTGAATTCTTCCCAAGACACCTCACGATCAGCGGGGAGCATAGCACGGAAGTGGTCCCACCAAGTCCGAGCAGATTCGCGAAGCTGCTGCGTGGCGATGTGGGTCTTGGTAGCATCAGGGCAATCTCCCGTGAGGAGGGGAAACTTGGACTCGACGACGCGAAGCCACACGTCGGCGTCCAACGGATTCTCTGCCTTGGTGAACAAGGGTGGTTGCGTGCTCAGAAACTCCTAGTAAGTTGCCATTGCCGGAGGTCGCTGCTGCGGGCCTCCACCATGCTGCTGAGGGTGGGGCTGGCGCTACAAGAGCTGTCGCAGAATCTCATTCTGCTGGGCCATCAGCTCCTGCACTGTGGGAGCTGGGGGAGGTGGCGGGGGAACCTGCTCGTTATGCCCGCGACGCTGCCTAGCTGCCATCTGAAAACAGAAATTGCCACCATTGTTATCCCATCTCACTGCTTCGAATCAACGAGATATCATCTCATATGGTAGGAAAAATGCCATAGTCATAATATTAGGTTCAAAATTAAGATAACATGGTGACAACATCCCACAGATTTCAAAGGTTCACAGGGTTACATCAATCAGGGGAAAGTACCTGTAAGCCTAGTCCAAAACCTGACAGTGACTAAGCTCGTATAGGTTTCTATCTGCCTAAAAGTGTCGCAGTGACTGCTTAACCCTGAGCGGTGGAAGCGACACTGGATGCGGGTGAAGGGGGCATCGCGGAGGTAGTCCCATTGGCACCAGGGGCTGGTCCTAGCTCCTCGGGATCCTCTTCTCCCTCGCTTCCGGCTTCATTGGCCTCCATCTCTAAGTGGTGCATGTCCAGGTGGTCATTCGCTTCTTCGAGTTCCCTCTTCACATCGTGAAGCTGGTTCTCCAAGACATTAATGGTGTTGTCTCGGATCTCCACCTGCTGCTCCAAGGTGGTAATGCGCTAGCTCAGCCTTTCCACCTACAGATCCTTCTCTACCAACTCGGTGGATAAATCGACCACAAAATCTTCTTGGCTATCGAGAGTGAGCTTGGTGGTTTGAGCGATGTTAGCAAGGTGTGCCATAGCATCGCTCTGAAGGGCCTGAAGGCGGTACAACGCACTCATGCACTGAACGGTGACCCTCCCAACCAAGTCAGGATACATTGCCCACACATCCTTCACATGGCTCATGCGGTTACACCACATGGGATCATCTCTCTTCTCAGCAGGGAAGAGTCCCAAGGGGTGCATCACCATCTCCAGGGGATGGTAGCCACAGAAAGTCGTCAAAGTCTTCATGGTTGTGGCTTCGACGGTGTCGTCCGTCCTCAGTCCAATCGTCTCGGAATCAAGAGAACGCCAACCCGGCTGAAGGGGATGAGCCTCCAAAGTTAGCCAAACCCGACAACGAGGTACCCGATGCTCCTCATACAACTGCACCGTGTACAAAGGGGGCGTAGGGTAACCGGCGGAGTTAAGCACTTCCCACAAGATGGAAGGAAAGCCATTGCGGGAAAGGAAGTCAGAACTGAAACGAGGGTCTCCTCCACTGGCAAGGGTAGGTGAATTCATCTGTGGAAGGGAATCAAAGGTAAAGATTATGGTGGAAGGAAAAAGAAAAAGAGAGCCCGGATGGTTTTAAAGAAAGTGGGTTAGCTCAAGTTTTTAATTCCCTTTTGTGTTTATAATGCATGCATGCTGAAGGTAACGTTGCCTCTCCAAAAATAGGGTGCTTTTAGAGCATCCTTAAAAATATAAGTACGGGCCCACGGGCCTAATTAATTAGCCACCTATTTCTCCCTCTATGCCTAAGGCCTTTCGTCCTAGGTCTAGCGGTCTAGTCCTGACGATCCTTAACAGTTTCTAGGCAAGTTTTAGATTTTAAAAAAATTGGTATTCATGGTTTATTGTCCTTCTCTGTTGTGGAATTTGCTCCGATACCAGTTGTGGCGGAACCACCCAAATTATTCCAGCTTAAGTGCCTAAGTCACGCCTCAGGGGCCGTAACACACTTAAATCGGAATAACCCGTCAGTCCCTCAGATCTAGTCTGATGGAGCCACTTAACCAGGATCAAATTCCACAAGCTCACTCGAAGGTGAGTCACAGAAGAAATACAATAAAGCAAGAAACCTCAAATTAAGTGCTGAATTATTACATAAATCGGAGTTTTGAGTAGCAAATAAGAGTTCACGAAATAAAATGCAGCGGATAATCGATGTCGTCGGTATCGAGGAAATGGACAAGGCCTAGCCCACTACTCCTCGTGCTCCTCTCCTACCGGAGCAGCATCCCACTCAACTGTCCATCCCGGTGGCAGGGTGGTAGGCCAAGTCACACCATCAACCATTTCCTGAATGGTACCTGCAAAAATTTGTGCCACAAGCAAGGCTGAGTATACTAATACTCAGCTAGACTTACCCGGTGTGAGGAAACTACTCCTCTACCTCTAGACTATGCAGCTATTTGGCTGAGGGGTTTGGTTTGCCAAAAGCACTAGCTGTTTCTAAAATCAATTCTTAGCTTTTCAAATTCTAACATCATTATCTTAGCTAGGTTTGCTCTTTCTAAGCATACATGGTGACAAGCATTTAGTTCAATCAACAAATTGTCTCATGTAACCTCATTTCACTTCTTACTCGATGCAGTACAAGGGATCAAGCAGTCTCATTCGCTGTGAGAAGTAGACGATTCGAATCGAGTTTTTATCCTTGCAAGGTAAACCTAAACACACAGCATGTTAGGGTACTCCGACCCTACACATGACAACTGTCCCCATCGATTCCCCGTTCGCGTCCAGGCCTCAATGCCTAGGCATACAATGCTCCACTGACCCCGGATGCCGCCGTGTAGTGACCGCACTTGTACCCACCATAGCTAGCATGGGAGACCCAGTCTCAGGTCGCATGAGGGATAAAGTCCGCGCCCGGCTTCACTCAGGTACTAGGTTTACCGGTTACCATTTTTCCCGACATGTGTTTAGTATGTTCAAAAGCTTGACTCAGGTATCCGCACATTAATCCTTAATTCTTTTTCCCATCTCATGGTCAAGGCATCCTCCCTGGATCCGAGTCCATAGACTAACATAAATCCTGTTATCAAGATGAATACAATCAATTCCTGACCTCTGCGCGAGTGCTAGAAGAATCACTCGACTTCTACCGAGATCCTGATTAGCGAAGCAGCTACTCGCCCTAGCATACTAGTATTCATCTCAAAAAGGAATCCTAAGTTCATGCATCTAGAGGTTTCAAGCAACTCCTACACTTAAGTGCACATTACAAACCTACAAACATTAAGTGCAGTAAAATAGCATATATAAACGGTTATGCATAAAACCGGGGCTTGCCTTCAATTGCTGGGGCTGCAGGGAGATCCTCGATAGCAGCCTCGGAAGCCTGCTCCTGGTCCTCCTCTTGGAGAGATCCTTGCTCGGGGATGAGCACGTACTCTCCGTCGGCAAGATTGCAATCTAATGAATGCAATGCGTAAGATATATGCATGATATGATATGTGCTTTAGTAATTTCAACTTCTGACGGTGTATGATTTACTTGAGTTAGACAAGGTTAAACCTTACTTATGTGAGACCTTTGGGTGGTATACTTAGTAAATTGGATCAAACTTAGCCCAGGTAAGTGGTAGGTTTATTTTCTTTGGGGTTCCACTGAATTACTTTTAAGCCTTGGTGAGTTTTGACAAGAGTTCAAGTTGGACTTATTGGAGTGAGGTTTATTCCTTTTTCTTTATTCTTCTTAAGTCTTTGGAGTGGGTTTGAACTACACGTTGTTGTAATAAGATCCCAAAAATTTTGTAAAAATTACAGTGGCTTATTACTGGTGTAAAAGTTTCTGTCTCAGAATTTGGGGTTCAAAAAGTGAATAGTTTTTCTTGGACAAAAATACCAAATTTTAGGGCAGAAGGGGTGATTTGAACTACAACTATCAATTAAAAGTAGGTAATCCTCTAAAATTTATTTTTGCTGGCCTTTAGGTGCTATAACATGATTTGACTAGGGTTTTCTTAAGTTTCTAGCCATTATTGCCTATTAATTATTTTACTAGGGTTTTCTTAAGTTTCTAGCCAAAGGGGTGCTTTCTACTACCACTATTTTTTGAAAAATATCACACAACAGACTTCTGGTTTTTCTTAGCTTCTATTTTGTGCAAGAGCAATCATTCTAAAGTTTGGCATCTTTTTGCTTAAGGGAAGGGGTGGTATGCATTTATTGGATTAAATGGCCTTTCTTATAAAATATTAGCAATAGGTATTATTTTGCATCTTTTTAATGGGTTTGTATTTTTCTCTGGTGGCCTATCTTATTATTGACTCAGCAAAATTTTATTTGCCCATTATTGTATTATTATGGGTTATTCATGATTTATTTAGAAAATGCCTCATTATCATATTACACTTATTTACCCTACTTAAAATGATGGGCTAGGGTGTTCATTATTTTTGCAGTGGGGTTCTGATGGTTACAAGTCCACTGGATTTTTATTATCACTTTCGGGTTTGGTTTTGCAATTTTAATAATCGATTTCCAGTTGGAATGATGCTAAATAGAACATTTTATTTAAAAACTGATCTGGACTAAAAGTCTCTTTATTTTTCCTAGGTTCTTTGTTACTTAAGCAAACTAGAAAAAATAATTTCACTCACTGCTCATTAATTTCTAATGCCTTTCTAATTTTCCTAGGTTTTGGGCAGAAATGGTTTTTAATGGATATCTACACTATATTCTTCAATACTGGGGTTCCTACTATTTTTAAACAGTGTCTAAATGTGGTTTGAATACCTACAAATTTTCTTATGTTCAGTATAGAAGCAAAACAAATTTTCCTTAATTAAACAAGGTTTGGTCAGTTTCTGTTTTTAATTTTAAACCCTAAAAATTAGAACAAAAAGCATAAGGTTCATTATTTTTAAATGATAGCTCATATTATTCAGGGTCTAGCAAAATTAGTTTGACATCTTTTGCTTAAGAATTCATCAAGTTATGGATTTTCTAAGTTCTCTGGTTATTTAAAAAGATTAACAGAATTGATTAAATGGAAAACTACTTTGCGCTGGGGTCCTTGGAGGGTGTTTCAAATTTATTCCTCACGAATCAGTCCTTGGGCTACTATTCACACGAGACACTGACATTGCAGAAAACCCCTCGGGTTCCTCTAATCCTAACCCGAGGTCCTTCTCCTAACTTAAACAGTGCCCACGGCGGAAGAAAGGGCAGAGGGGCTTACCGGCGACGAGATTGCTCCGGTGAAGTGGTCGAGGACGTAGGGGAGGTCTCGGGGATCACAACGATGTGCGGGTCACCGTCGGGGGTGGTCGGAGTTGGCCGGTCATCGAGCGCAGGCGGGGGAGCTCGTCGGCGGCGAGGAGTCCGGCCTATCCAGGGCGAAATTGACCAATCAAACGGGTCAGAGAGATTCACCAGGGATCAATGAAGTGTAAGACCCCTGGTGTTACTGTAACTAAAACTTGAGCATGGCATCATAAGCATTGACATTGCATATGTTTGATACATCCTAGAGTGCATTCACTAGGTAAAAATTTCAAACAAGTGTATTGTCTGTGGTGTTTTGCAAATAGGACCCTGGATAGGGAACCTGACCCTAAATAAGGCTCAAAGGGGTAAAACATAACCCAAGATGAGAAAACCTAAAGGCTTTTGGGAAAGAGTCATAAAATGTCCCCAAAACCAAAGTTGAATCACTTTTATACCCCTGGGATACCAAAAACCTCAATTAGAACCCTGGAAAACCCTAAATCCAAACCCTAAGGACCTATGTGCAAAATTAGTCCACTTTTGAACTAAAGTGCAAAAACCAAGTCAAATAAGTATCTCAAGTCCTTTGGTTCACAAATGTGTGGACTTGTAAGCCAAATATTGGGTTTTCGACTTAAAAGCAAAAGGGACCTCAATTAGGTCCTATTCTAAGTCTGAAATTCAGTGTTGAGGGCTCAACTTTGGAGCATTGTATCTTTCAAATTCTAGGGTTTTTGCCCTAGGTCACCACATCAAAATTGTAGCCCAATTATAGGAGAACAATTTTGCTGAAGAGGGCAAGCCATGTTCTTGTGAGTAATTTGGAGATAATCATGCTCCAACTTTGGCTGTCAAGCTGCTTAAGTCTGAAAATCAGACTGACAGTGGACTGACATCGACTTCGAACTCAATTCTGAGCATGATCCAGTGAAAATCTACCTTGGGCTGCCATAGCAAAGTTGTAGCCGGTTTATAGCACTCCACTTTTGCTGTAGAGAATTGGACTTGGTACCAAAGAAAATCTACAGAAAATAGGACCTAAAGTTGCTCTGTCAGGTTGTCTGATGGAGTACTCGCCATGGTACAGTGCTACCAGGGAGATCAGATCGCCAGCGGAGCTGTTATCACCGCCGGTGACCTGCCACCGTGATTCGTGCCATTGCCGTCGCAATTTGTGCTCGGCTGGGTTGGATAACGCTCAGGGTCACACAAGTTTCCCCGCTGTGGATAAACTCCGACCGATAAAGAATTCCGGCCGCCGTACCATGTTCACCGCGATGGAACCGATATGAACGCCGACGATAACTGCCGTTCGACCTTGTGCCGCGTGTCCTAACCGCGCCACCGCATCGCCATGACTTCCTCTAGCCTCTTCGTTGATCGCTGGAATGACCGCCACGGTAGAAGCCACCTAGCGCTTGTGCCAGTACCTTCTTCTACCTCCGACCGCCGCGCATCTCGCCCGGTTCACCGGCCACCGACAAAGCCGCCTATAAATTAAGCCCATGACCAGCTCCGTAGGGTCATCATCTAAACAGCCACCGCTAATCAGCCACGATCGTTCGCCGGAGCTCGAGAATTTCTTGTTTCCCCCAATCTGGTTTCCGCCACCGCAAAAACTCACCACACCGCGGCCAGCCCCTTTCCGGTCAGCTCATCCTCCTCTCTCTCTCGTTTGAGCTTTCTCGTAACTCCATGATGCTTGCCGACCCACGTAATTGCGCTAGGAGCTCTTTGGTCGCTGGGAACACGACGATCTTGCCGCCTTGTCCTCGGTCACCGTGGCCAGAGCTCAGTAGTTGGTTATTTGTGCAATTAAGTTAGGGGAAACGTTCTCCAGGTAGTGAATTTGGTTTAGGCCGAAGCTGAATGCCGTTCATAGCCCCAATCGGCCGGTCCAGGACCTCGCCGGAGTCTCTCCGCGCGTGAACGCCGCCGTGGACTTTGGTCTGCGAAGAGATAGAAGGTGGAGGGCTTATCTGCAATCTGTCAGTGACACAAGAAACAGTAATAGGAACTCGTTTTCAGTTACCCAGAACTCCAAGGACCCCTGTGCAAAACTGCCATCGCGCGCGGGCACGGGCGCGCGTTTCCTGTGGAGTTGGGCTGCTCGGGCCAGTTTAAGCCCAATACTGTTGAGCATTTTTCTTTTTCTTTTTCAGGAGAACTTTAGAAATCCCTGGAAAAATGTAGAAAAATGGTAAAATTGTGAAACTAATTTTCCTAGGTTTCTTATTTTCCCTAGAATTTAATAAAAATGGTTTCATGATTTTTAGGTTAAATTAGGAAGTTTAAGGTATTTAAAATAGTTTAAGATAGTAGTTCTGGATTTTTAAAAGATAAATGGTAATCCCAAAAATGCTCAAAATTTTTATATGAGTTCCTCATATTATTTAGAAGCCTTGGGTAGAATTTGGGTTGATTTGGACTTTGTTTGATCACCAAACCCCAAAACACCCCCCCTACCCAGTGAACTCCTTTACTGGCTCCGGAAACCCTAAGTTCTCGGAGTTCCATGAAGGAAAGTTGTATTCAGGACTTAGATAATAAGTTTATATTATCTTTGCACCCTCATGAGCATTACATGGCATTCATTCTTATACATATGTATGGTTATGATTAGAACACGAGGAAGAAGTGGAAGCCACTGAAGAGAAGTACCACCACCTTTGGACACTCAGGCTGAGAACTGTTTCTACTTCGATATTTGTGGATCTGAGCCTGACTCACCCATAAACAAAGGCAAGCCCCGGTGCATTTGCCACCCCCTTGTGTTTTTAAAATCTTTCTCACTTGCTTGATGCACTAGGTGATAGGTGTTGTTTGCTTAAACAATTCCTGCATTACTTTCCTTGGATTTGATTACCTTCCTTGAAACCCTGTTGTTATAAAAAGGTTTTCTATGCTTAGTATTGCTCTAGAAAAGCAAAAGGATTTGTTTTGCAAAAGATGTTTGGCAAAGTGGGAAGGGTGTTGTCAAAATAAAACTTGATGGTGAATCTGTCAAAAGCCTTGATGGATTTAACATCGGAAAAGATGTACCTCTGCCAGGTACCAACCTTTGGGCTAAATAATTAAGCTGAGACCGGGCGGATGACTTGCACGAGAAAGAGAGTCTCGGTGTAGTGTCTCCGTCTGAGTCGATGTAGGCCTGCTGACCGAGGACCCTTTAATTGGTCACATGCCTCGTCATGGGTAAGCTTTGCCTTGGGTGGACTAAGGCCAGAATAAGATAACACGAAATGGGCATGGAGCGGTGGCCAGAGTAGCGTGTACCCTCCGTGGCAAGAGGCTGGACGGTGGTGTATCTGTGCTCTCGGTTTGCGTGAACCTGATCTGGTCTTAAGAAACTCGGTGGTTGGTTGACATATGCAAGGGTTAAGTGCTACATATGTCGTGTGATCAGAGATCCTCAGCTGAGTATAATCGATTCGGATTGCCGTACCTCCGCGGTTATGGAGACTTGGCCACTGACTTACACGTAGCAATCCAGTGAAGATAAAGGGATTAACGAGAAATTGGCTAGTTCAGGACAAGTGTTTGAACTAGGATAGAAAGAACTCTAGCTGCAGGTAATTTTATTTAACCTGACAATAAAATTGGATTTTAAGGATCCATTTTAGTAAGCAATTCTGCAAACAGAGTCTTTGATTATTGAAAAGCCTTACCTTGACTCCCATATAACCAGCATACCCTTGAGAGTCTTTTTCTTAGTCGGGTAAGACTTGCTGAGTAATTCCATACTCAGGGTTTATTCCCCCATTGTTTTTAGGTGAGGAGACAACAAACCTTTGTTGTTTTTGTACCAAGGTGGTGAAAAGTGAATATAATCAAGAATGAAGCTGCCGGAGGACCGGGTCCTCCTTAAAAACTTTTATGTAAAGAACTTAATGGGAGGAGTTTTTGCCTCCCATGTATTGTAATAATACTTTTCAGCACTCTCTGGTCTGTATTATATGACTTACTCCTACTTTATAAATAAATGTAAGTTTATGTAATCACTTCCGCATTTCCGCATCTCCGATGAACATATTGTCTACCAGACGGGTGAAACGTTCCTGGAAAGGTAATGATAAAGATACCGAACTTGTCAAGTGATTCAGGAACATCTACAGGGTTGTCTGTTGTCTGTTGGACAAGGACGACTGTAGGTGGGCCTAATGACTTGGGAGGTTCCATCACAGCTGGTATCGGAGCGTAGCCCTTCTTGACAGATATTATGTAGCATCTTCAAAAGGATTTTCTTAGACTTATCTAGAAAATTTCTTCTCTTCTTACCTAAGTAGTTCTGAAGAGTTCATTTCAAAGACCAGATAGGAAGAGTGCAATGTGTAGAAGGTTGAATCAACTAAGGTTGATTCTGTAATTATTCATGCATCATGCTAAGAATTGTACTAATAAAGTTCCCCCTTAGAAAATGCCGCCACGTACAAGGAAGACAGCACGAAAGCATACTGGACCTATCGGTGTACCTCGACACCAACTTGCCCCACGGGAGCAAGATAGCAGTAGCGGGAGCAACGATCCTATTGGTGATCTTGAAGCTCGCGTGAATCAACTTCAAGCAGAGTTACAACGCAGGACCAATTTATGGGTTGCGGATGGTGACCGAATAAATGAGTTAAGAAGTTACATCCGTACCCTGCAAGATCAACATGCTGATCGAGATTTGGCGCTTGATTGGGCAGTACAGTCTCGTTCAGTAGCTTGGGCTAAGGAAGCGAAGGCTCGAGCACGAGTCGAAGAGCTTAGCACTACTATTGATAACTTGCAGGTATATTGCAATACTTTACATGAGGAAGTTCATGTACTGTATTCGCAATTACACCCACATGTCCCTGCGGATCCCGTCAGGTCGGAAGCCGGACCCTCACATAATGCGGGAGAAGCGCTTGGTGGTGAGTTAGACCTTTTTAGGCCCCCTCCTTCTTTGAGGCTGGTCGACGTATGGTCTCCCACACCTGACGATGAAGCTGCTAAGAGCAACCAGAAGCAGGGGTAGTAGTATAGCTTGTAGAAATAGAAGTAGTGTGTTGTATAATAGATTGAACTATTGTATAATGGGTAATGTATCCTGTTGTATAACATCGAGTCTGTATCATTACTTTTTATAGTAATGTAAAATGGAAGGTTTCTCTGGCATATTATGTTTACTTCAAATGTTCTTTGCCTCAGATGCCTACCAGGACTCGAGGACAGGATGCAGCAGGAACTTCTAGGGGAAGGGATGTTACCCCAAATCCACCCCCGGTTCCTCCCACATTGGCCGAGACGATTGCCGCATTGGTGAATGCAACTGCAGACAATACCCGCTTTCTTAGAGAAATGGCGGGCCAACAATTCCAACAGCAGGGAGGAAGGGGTTATCAGTAAGGCTCTCGTGAAACCACATATCTGGATTTCTCTGAAACCCGTCCACCACTATTTGTCAAGGCTGAGGACCCGTTGGAAGCTGATGAGTGGATACGGGTTATTGAGCAAAAATTTGGTCTTCTCCGCTGTTCAGAGACACAGAAGCCGTTGTTCGCGGCGCAACAACTGCGCGGCCCTGCCAGTACCTGGTGGGGAAATTTTGTGGCTATTCAACCTGCCAACCATCAAGTCACATGGGAAGAATTTAAAGCGGCCTTCCGTGAGCACTACATACCCGAAGGTGTTCTGCATATGAAGCAAGAAGAGTTCATGAAGCTGAAACAAGGAGGAGATACCGTTAATTAGTATCTCAACAAGTTTAATCACCTGTCGCAGTATGCCATCGATCAGGTGAATACTGATTTTAAAAAGAAGAACTGCTTTATGAGGGGTCTGAATGATCGATTGCAGAGAAAAATGGCCACCTGCATAGATCTCACGTATGGAAAGGCTGTCAGCACAACTTTATCTGTTGAAGCAAAATATGCAGGTTCCGGGAAGAACAAGGGATTTGGTTGTGAGAAGCCAAATCAGGGCCAGGCAAAGAGGCAACGGTTTGTGATCCGGCCTTCTAGCCAAAATCGCTCCTTTTCTCGACCGCCTTCATTTCCCTTCAAGCAGCCAATCATTATTCGCCCCAGCAATGCCCCCACTACCCCAAATCAGCCGGGTGCCCCGGGCACTCGATTCCCTGCTTTGCCCCGCTCCTCAACCGGGTGTTTTAATTGTGGCAAGTCTGGACATTTCATCAAAGACTGCCCATATCCCAAGCAGAATCAATCAAATGTTCAGCAAGGATCTGGGAAATCAGCTCAGCCCAAGGGAAATAATGTGGGGAAGAATATAAAGAAGACGGGGCGGGTATACTATACTCAAGTGGCCACTACACCGGAAGGAGAACCGGTGATGATGGGTACGTTTCTCGTGGCCAGTCACCCTGCAATTATTCTTTTTGATTCCGGTGCTTCGCATACATTTATTAGCAAGACTTTTGTGGAGCAACATCACATTTCATGCCATGAATCAAAAGAAGGATTTAAAATTCATTCACCTGGGGGACACATTTTTACTAGAGAAGTGGCCTATGAAGTGCCAGTAACTATGGCCGGACAGAACTTTCCTGCTAACATGATTGTTCTGAAAGGCCAGGATATAGATGTGATTTTGGGTATGAATTGGTTAACCCAACACAAGGCAATTCTCAACACTGAACTCAGAATCGTCAGGTTGAGCTATAATCAAGAAGAGATTCTTTTATCCCTCCCCGTAACTAATCCAGCTAAAGCTTCTGGTAGAATATATGAAGCCATTGTACCGGAGATCAAGGATATTCCGGTAGTATGTGAGTTTCCAGATGTATTTCCGAAAGATTTGCCTGGACTACCCCCTGAAAGAGATGTAGAATTTGTAATTGAGGTAAAGCCCGGTACGACTCCCATCTCCCGAAGATCGTACCGTATGCCCCCTAATGAGTTGGCGGAATTGAAGATTCAATTACAAGATCTACTGAATAAAGGATTCATCCGGCCAAGCTCGTCTCCATGGGGTTGCCCCACCATTTTTGTTAAGAAGAAGGACCAAACCTTACGAATGTGCGTGGATTATCGACCCCTGAATGAGGTCACCATCAAGAACAAGTACCCTCTTCCAAGGATCGACATCTTGTTTGATCAACTGACTGGGGCGAGGGTATTTTCCAAAATTGATCTCAGGTCGGGCTATCACCAAATCCGTATTCGGCCCGAGGATATACCGAAGACCGCGTTTACTACACGGTATGGTTTATTTGAATATTTGGTAATGTCTTTCGGGCTAACAAATGCTCCTGCCCACTTCACATATTTGATGAACTCGGTGTTCATGCCCGAGTTGGACAAGTTCGTGGTGGTCTTCATCGACGATATCTTGATATACTCTAAAAATGAAGAGGAGCATGCCCAGCATCTACGGATTGTATTAACGCGCCTGAGGGAACATCAGTTGTATGCCAAGTTCAGCAAGTGCACGTTTTGGCTGGGGAAATTCAATTTTTGGGGCACGTGTTATCTGCCAAGGGAATTGCGGTAGATCCTAGCAAAGTCAAGGATATTCTGGAGTGGAAACCCCCAACCACTGTTCACCAAGTCCGGAGTTTTCTTGGACTAGCTGGATATTATCGCAGATTCATACCAGATTTTTCTAAGCTTGTGAAGCCAATCACAAGTTTATTGAAGAGTGACATTAAATTCAATTGGTCTTCTAAGTGTAATGAAGCCTTTGAACAATTGAAGACATTATTAATCACTGCTCCGGTATTGGCTCAACCGGACATCACCAAACCTTTTGATGTATATTGTGATGCATCAGGCAGTGGACTCGGCTGTGTATTAATGCAAGAGGGCCAAGTAATTGCATATGCTTCAAGGCAGTTGCGCCAACATGAGGAGCATTACCCAACTCATGATCTGGAGCTAGCTGCTGTGGTTCATGCCCTGAAAATTTGGTGTCACTATCTGCTAGGAAATATCTATCATATTTATACAGATCATAAAAGCTTGAAGTATATCTTCACCCAGTCAGAGTTGAATATGAGGCAAAGGCGATGGCTTGAGCATATTAAGGACTATGAACTAGAAATTCACTATCACCCAGGCAAAGCCAATGTTGTGGCAGATGCACTGAGCCGTAAGGTTTCCTGCCACTGTCTTATGGTGAAGACCTCTGACAACACTTTATGTCAAGAGATGGAAAAGCTAAACCTGGGGATGGTCCAACAAGGAACCCTGAATCAGCTAAAGCTTGAGTCAATCATTTTGCCAAGGATAATTGATGCTCAAAAGGATATTTTGGGTATGAAGCACATACGGGAGAAAATAAGGGCTGGAACAGCCAAATGTTTCAAGGAAGACGATCAAGGTGTGATATGGTTCAATAACCACATAGTGGTGCCAAAGAATGAAGAACTCCGCCAGCAAATTTTAGATGAAGCACATCTTAGTCGCTATTCTATTCATCCGGGAAGCACTAAGATGTATCATGATCTAAAGCAGCACTACTGGTGGACGAAGATGAAAATTGAAACTGCACACTATGTGGCTAAGTGTGACACTTGCAGACGTGTCAAAGCCATACACATGAAAACTGCTGGTCCATTACAATCTTTGTCGATCCCAACATGGAAATGGGAAGATATAAGTATGGACTTTATCGTGGGATTGCCCAGGACTGCAAAAGGGTATGATTCTATCTAGGTTATCATTGATCAGCTTACGAAGATTGCTCACTTTTTACCGGTCAAGACGAATTACCCGGTTACTGTCTATGCCCAATTGTACATTGCTCGTATTCTTAGTCTGCATGGTGTTCCAAAGACCATTGTGTCGGATCGTGGATCCCAATTTGTAGCCAAGTTTTGGGAAGCACTTCACAAATCCTTGGGTACTAAGTTGCTCCATAGTTCGGCATATCATCCACAAACCAGTGGGCAGACTGAGAGGATTAATCAAATACTCGAAGATATGTTGTGAGCATGTGTTCTGGACTTCTCACCAAAATGGGATGAATGTTTGCCTTTGGCGGAGTTTTCATATAATAACAGCTATCAAGAAAGTATCAAGATGGCACCTTTTGAAGCCTTATATGGGCGACGGTGTAGAACTCCGCTGAATTGGTCTGAACCTGGAGAAAGGTATTTCTTTAGGCCTGATATTGTGAAGGAGGCCGAGGAAAAGGTTCAGAAAATTATTCATAATATGAAGAAAGCACAAGCCCGTCAGAAGGGTTATGCAGACAAACGGCGAATGCCCTTATATTTTCATGAAGGGGACTATGTCTACTTGAAAGTTTCACCCATGAAGGGGTATCGCGTTTCGGGGTTAAAGGGAAACTTGCACCCAGATACATTGGTCCATTCCCGGTACTTGAGCAATGTGGACCAGTCGCGTATCGACTGCAGCTCCCCGAAATTCTGTCTGCTATCCATAATGTGTTCCATGTGTCGCAATTGAAGAAGTGTCTTCGGGTTCCCGATCGAACCATTGAAGTGACAGATGTTATCCTGGAACCAGATTTAACATACTCGGAACATCCTATTCGAGTTCTGGATCAAAAGGACAGGGTTACCCGGAGAAAAACTCTCAAGTTCTATAAGATACAATGGAACCAACATTCTGAAGAAGAGGCTACATGGGAAACTCAAGACTTTTTAGATAAGAATTTCCCATGTTTTCTAGCCTCATGTAATTTGTAAAGTGTATATAGTTATTGTAATAAAAGAAGTGACCCCCACACCACCCCTGCCTTGTACCAGAAATAAGGGAATAAAGATGTGACACATTTCCTTTTCCATTACTCACCCTAGGGCTTTAAATCTCGGGACGAGATTCTTTTATGGGGGGAAGGATGTAACACCCCTGGTGTTACTGTAACTAAAACTTGAGCATGGCATCATAAGCATTGACATTGCATATGTTTGATACACCTAGAGTGCATTCACTAGGTAAAAATTTCAAACAAGTGTATTGTCTGTGGTGTTTTGCAAATAGGACCCTGGATAGGGAACCTGACCCTAAATAAGGCTCAAAGGGGTAAAACTTAACCCAAGATGAGAAAACCTAAAGGCTTTAGGGAAAGAGTCATAAAATGTCCCCAAAACCAAAGTTGAATCACTTTTATACCCCTGGGATACCAAAAACCTCAATTAGAACCCTGGAAAACCCTAAATCCAAACCCTAGGGACCTATTTGCAAAATTAGTCCACTTTTGGACTAAAGTGCAAAAACCAAGTCAAATAAGTATCTCAAGTCCTTTGGTTCACAAATGTGTGGACTTGTAAGCCAAATATTGGGTTTTCGACTTAAATGCAAAATGGACCTCAATTAGGTTCTATTCTAAGTCTAAAATTCAGTGTTGAGGGCTCAACTTTGGAGCATTGTATCTTTCAAATTCTAGGGTTTTTGCCCTAGGTCACCACATCAAAATTGTAGCCCAATTATAGGAGAAAAATTTTGCTGAAGAGGGCAAGCCATGTTCTTGTGAGTAATTTGGAGATAATCATGCTCCAACTTTGGCTGTCAAGCTGCTTAAGTCTAAAAATCAGACTGACAGTGGACTGACATCGACTTCAAACTCAATTCTGAGCATGATCCAGTGAAAATCTACCATGGGCTGCCATAGCAAAGTTGTAGCCGGTTTATAGCACTCCACTTTTGCTGTAGAGAATTGGACTTGGTACCAAAGAAAATCTGGAGAAAATAGGACCTAAAGTTGCTCTGTCAGGTTGTATGATGGAGTACTCGCCATGGTACAGTGCTACCAGATAGATCAGATCGCCAGCGGAGCTGTTATCACCGCCGGTGACCTGCCACCGTGATTCGTGCCATTGCCGTCGCAATTTGTGCTCGGCTGGGTTGGATAACGCTCAGGGTCACACAAGTTTCCCCGCCGTGGATAAACTCTGGCCGATAAAGAATTCCGGCCGCCGTACCATGTTCACCGCGATGGAACCTTGTGCCGACGACAACCGTCGTTCGACCTTGTGCCGCGTGTCCTAACCGCGCCACCGCATCGCCATGACTTCCTCTAGCCTCTTCGTTGATCGCCGGAATGACCGCCACGGTAGAAGCCACCTAGCGCTTGCGCCAGTACCTTCTTCTACCTCCGACCGTCGCGCGTCTCGCCCGATTCACCGGCCACCGACGAAGCCGCCTATAAATTAATCCCGTGACCAGCTCCGTAGGGTCATCAGCTAACCAGCCACCACTAATCAGCCACGATCATTCGCCGGAGCTCGAGAATTTCTTGTTTCCCCCAAACTGGTTTCCGCCACCGCAAAAACTCACCACACCACGACCAGCCCCTTTCCGGTCAGCTCATCCTCCTCTCTCTCTCTCGTTTGAGCTTTCTCGTAACTCCACGATGCTTGCCGACCCACGTAATTGCACTAGGAGCTCTCTGGTGACCGGGAACACGACGATCTTGCCGCCTTGTCCTCGGTCACCGTGGCCAGAGCTCAGTAGTTGGTTATTTGTGCAATTAAGTTAGGGGAAACGTTCTCCAGGTAGTGAATTTGGTTTAGGCCGAAGTTGAACGCCGGTCATAGCCCCAATCGGCCAGTCCTGGACCTCGCCGGAGTCTCTCCGCGCGTGAACGCCGTCGTGGACTTTGGTCTGCGAAGAGATAGAAGGTGGAGGGCTTATCTGCAATCTATTAGTGACACAAGAAACAGTAATAGGAACTCGTTTTCAGTTACCCAGAACTCCAAGGACCCCTGTGCAAAACTGCCATCACGCGCGGGCGCGGGCGCGCGTTTCCCGTGGAGTTGGGCTGCTCGGGCCAGTTTAAGCCCAATACTGTTGAGCATTTTTCTTTTTCTTTTTCAGGAGAACTTTAGAAATCCCTGGAAAAATGTAGAAAAATGGTAAAATTGTGAAACTAATTTTCCTAGGTTTCTTATTTTCCCTAGAATTTAAGAAAAATGGTTTCATGATTTTTAGGTTAAATCAGAAATTTTAAGGTATTTAAAATAGTTTAAGATAGTAGTTCTTGATTTTTAAAAGATAAATGGTAATCCCAAAAATGCTCAAAATTTTTATATGAGTTCCTCATATTATTTAGAAGCCTTGGGTAGAATTTGGGTTGATTTGGACTTTGTTTGATCACCAAACCCCAAAACACCCCCCCTACCTAGTGAACTCCTTTACTGGCTCCGGAAACCCTAAGTTCTCGGAGTTCCGTGAAGGAAAGTTATATTCAAGACTTAGATAATAAGTTTATATTATCTTTGCACCCTCATGAGCATTACATGGCATTCATTCTTATACATATGTATGGTTATGATTAGAACACGAGGAAGAAGTGGAAGCCACTGAAGAGCAAGTACCACCACCTTTGGACACTCAGGCTGAGAACTGTTTCTACTTCAATATTTGTGGATCTGAGCCTGACTCACCCATAAACA
This sequence comes from Zea luxurians, assembly GCA_029449295.1. Classification (NCBI taxonomy): domain Eukaryota; kingdom Viridiplantae; phylum Streptophyta; class Magnoliopsida; order Poales; family Poaceae; genus Zea; species Zea luxurians. The sequence goes on from JAOPSE010000003.1 coordinate 198,795,992, forward strand.
AAGGCAAGCCCCGGTGCATTTGCCACCCCCTTGTGTTTTTAAAATCTTTCTCACTTGCTTGATGCACTAGGTGATAGGTGTTGTTTGCTTAAACAATTCCTGCATTACTTTCCTTGGATTTGATTACCTTCCTTGAAACCCTGTTGTTATAAAAAGGTTTTCTATGCTTAGTATTGCTCTAGAAAAGCAAAAGGATTTGTTTTGCAAAAGATGTTTGGCAAAGTGGGAAGGGTGTTTTCAAAATAAAACTTGATGGTGAATCTGTCAAAAGCCTTGATGGATTCAACATCGGAAAAGATGTACCTCTGCCAGGTACCAACCTTTGGGCTAAATAATTAAGCTGAGACCGGGCGGATGACTTGCACGAGAAAGAGAGTCTCGGTGTAGTGTCTCCGTCTAAGTCGATTAAGGACCTGGTCAATGTAGGCCTGCTGACCGAGGACCCTTTAACTGGTCACATGCCTCGTCATGGGTAAGCTTTGCCTCGGGTGGACTAAGGCCAGAATAAGATAACACGAAATGGGCGTGGAGCGGTGGCGAGAGTAGCGTGTACCCTCCATGGCAAGGGGCTGGACGATGGTGTATCTGTGCTCTCGGTTTGCGTGAACCTGATCTGGTCTTAAGAAACTCGGTGGCGGGTTGATATATGCAAGGGTTAAGTGCTACATATGTCGTGTGATCGGAGATCCTCAGCTGAGTATAATCGATTCTGATCGCCGTACCTTCGCGGTTATGGAGACTTGGCCACTGACTTACACGTAGCAATCCAGTGAAGATAAAGGGATTAACGAGAAATTGGCTAGTTCAGGACAAGTGTTTGAACTAGGATAGAAAGAACTCTAGCTGCAGATAATTTTATTTAACCTGACAATAAAATTGGATTTTAAGGATCCACTTTAGTAAGCAATTCTGCAAACAGAGTCTTTGATTATTGAAAAGCCTTACCTTGACTCCCATATAACCAGCATACCCTTGAGAGTCTTTTTCTTAGTCGGGTAAGACTTGCTGAGTAATTCCATAATCAGGGTTTATTCCCCCGTTGTTTTTAGGTGAGGAGACAACAAACCTTTGTTGTTTTTGTACCAAGGTGTTGAAAAGTGAAGATAATCAAGAATGAAGCTGCCGGAGGATCGGGTCCTCCTTAAAAACTTTTATGTAAAGAACTTAATGGGAGGAGGTTTTGCCTCCCAGGTATTGTAATAATACTTTTCAGCACTCTCTGGTCTGTATTATATGACTTACTCCAACTTTATAAATAAATGTAAGTTTATGTAATCACTTTCGCATTTCCGCATCTCCGATGAACATATTGTCTGCCAGACAGGTGAAACGTTCCTAGAAAGGTAAGGATAAAGATACCGAACTTGTCAAGTGATTCAGGAACATCTACAGGGTTGTCTGATGTCTGTTGGATAAGGACGACTGTAGGTGGGCCTAATGACTTGGGAAGTTCCGCCACATGAAGGTGTGCGCGCGAGGAATTGAAGAATGGCTCACCGGAGAGCTTGGTCCACGCGCGGGGGCGGGCGACCGAAGTCCAGCGAGGGTGATCTCGGGCTTCCAGTAACGTTCTGCCAGGTCCGAGGGCTTGGAGAGCTTCACGGGCCTATGGCGAAGCTAACCGAAACACTAGCGCGGCTTAGGGGCGACTGGAGTGGGCTGGCCACGGTGGCCGAAGGTCTGGCGGCAATGGCGGGCGGAAAAGAGCTCGCCGGAGCTAAGGCGGGGTGGCTGGCCGGTAATGGAGAGCGCGGGGTGAAGTGAGGCACGCCCGGGGATGCTTTATAGGCGTGGACGGGCACGGCCGAGGGCGGGGCTCTGACAAGTGCTCGGGGCATGCGCGGCGAACGCTAGTGCGCGCTCTGGTGCCTGGCACAGCGTCGAGCACGAGGCAGCGCAGAGAGAGGTCGAGTTCAAGCGCGGATTGGCTCCAAATCTTTGAGATTTTGGCCATAATCCCGTTGAGAGATCTCTTCCTCTCAGGTCCCTTTGTCGTTTATGTTAGGAGGCTAGCAGGTTTGGTTGACTGGATTAAGAGATAGAGAGGGAAGAGATCTGGTTTGTCTCACTGCCGCACGCAGGGAGAAGATCTCTGGTTTGACGTGTCCGAGGCACGCGTCCCAATGCCATCTTCTGGCAGGCGACAGAGGGGTTAGTAAGGCACGTTTTTGTTAATGGGGTCATTAGGATTTGAGTTAGGGATCATGGTGAACACGCTTGATCTTTGGCTCAAGGTCTGAAATTCAGAATTCTGAAATCCAGAATTTCCTATTGAGTCCCCACATGAGAAGCTTGTTTGGGGTTCCATTTGAATTATTTTGGCCAAGCTTCTTCAATCTTTATTGTTGCTTATTAAATATACTTCAATGTTTATAATTGGCCCAAGCCATGATTTTAAATTTTTCATTCTCTTTTCTTGAATTTTGCTCATAGGGCTCAATTAGGGCTTTTGTTGGGGTTGCACATTTTACCTTTTGAAAAACCCATTTGTTTTGAATATGATACTTTTAAGTATATGCTTGGTGTATCATTTATTCTTAAGTGAATTTGATGTTCATGCTCAAGTTGGTTCACATAAAATGATGGTTCTTGGGTTAGCATCTTGAGAGAAACCCTAGGTGACACTGGGGTGTCACAATTACCATTCTAAATTCTAAGGTTGGAAATAGTCTCATGGCAAATACTAAGCTCACTAGTTAATTTTTCATTTTTCTCTACCTCCTGAGCATAAGCATTTTTAGTCTTAACATGCTTCTTATTTTCCTTAATAAGGAAGTCCTCTTGGCTATCCAAGAGTTTATCCTTCTCATGAATAGCACTAATCAATTCATTCAACTTCTCTTTTTGTTGCATGTTAAGATTGACAAAAAGAGTAAGCAAGTTATCCTCATCATCACTAGAATTTTCCTCATCACTAGAAGTGGCATACTTTGTGGAGGATCTTGATTTTACCTTCTTCTTCTTGTCGTCCTTCGCCATAAGACACTTGTGGCCGATGTTGGGGAAGAGAAGTCCCTTGTTGACGGCGATGTTGGCAGCGTCCTCGTCGGAGGAGGAGTCTGTGAAGCTCTCATCAGGAGTCCCACTCCCGGCAAACATGTGCATCACCGCCCTTCTTCTTGTATTATCTCTTCTTCTCCTTCTTCTTCCCCCTTTTGTCGTTATCCCTGTCACTATCACTAGACAATGGACATTTAGCGATAAAATGACTGGGCTTACCACATTTGTAGCACACCTTCTTGGAACGGGGCTTGTAATCTTTCCCCTTCCTTTGCTTGAGGATTTGGCGGAAGCTCTTGATGATGAGCGCCATCTCCTCATTGTCGAGCTTGGAGGCATCGATGGGGACCCTACTCGGTGTAGAGTCTTCTTTCCTCTCCTCCGTTGCTTTGAATGCGACGGGTTGTGCTTCGGGTACGGAGGAGGAGGCGCTTTGCTCGATGATCTTTTTGGAGCCTTTGATCATCAATTCAAAGCTCACAAATTTGCCTATCACTTCCTCGGGAGACATTAGTTTATATCTTGGATCGCCACGAATTAATTGAACTTGAGTGGGGTTAAGAAATACGAGTGATCTAAGAATAACCTTGACCATTTCATGGTCATCCCACTTGGTGCTCCAGAGGTTGCGCACTTGGTTCACCAAGGTTTTTAGCCAGTTGTACATGGCTTGCGGGTCTTCTCCTTGGTTGAGCATGAAGCAACTGAGCTCCCCCTTGATCATTTCCCTCTTGGTGATCTTCGTCACCTCGTCTCCTTCGTGCGCCGTTTTGAGCACGTCCCAAATCTCTTTGGCGCTCTTCAATCCTTGCACCTTGTTATACTCCTCTCGACTTAGAGAGGCGAGGATTATTGTGGTGGCTTGTGGGTTGAAGTGCTGGATTTAGGCAACTTCGTCCGAATCATAGTCCTCATCCCTACGGATGGTACCTGTACACCAAACTCAACAACGTCCCAAATAATAGTGTGGAGTGAGGTTAGGTGATGCCTCATTTTATCACTCCACATATTATAATCTTCACCATCAAACATAGGTGGTTTGCCTAAAGGGACGGAAAGTAAAGAAGTATGTTTAGGAATGCGAGGGTAGCATAGGGGGATCTTACTAAACTTCTTGCGCTCATGGCGCTTAGAAGTTACGGACGGCGCGTCGGAGCCGGAGGTGGATGGCGACGAAGAATCGGTCTCGTAGTAGACCACCTTCTTCATCTTCTTTTTCTTCTCACCACTCCGATGCGACTTGTGAGGAGGTGATTCCTCCTTCTTGTTGCGGGACTCTCCTGATGGAGCCTTCCCGTGGCTTGTGGCGGGCTTCTCGCCGGTCACCATCTCATTCTTGGCGTGTTCTCCCGACATCACTTTGAGCGGTTAAGCTCTAATGAAGCACCGGGCTTTGATACTAATTGAAAGTCGCCTAGAGGGGGGTGAATAGGCGGAATCTAAAAATTATAAACTTAAGCACAACTACAAGCCGGGGTTAGCGTTAGAAATATAATCGAGTCCAAAAGAGAGGGCGAAAACAAATCATAAGCAAATAAGGAGTGAGACGCGGTGATTTGTTTTACTGAGGTTTGGTTCTTGCAAACCTACTCCCCGTTGAGGTGGTCACAAAGACCGGGTCTCTTTCAACCCTTTCCCTCTCTCAAACGGTCACTTAGACCGAGTGAGCTTCCTTCCTTGATTTCCCGGGTCACTTAGACCACGCAAGGACCACCACACAATTGGTGTCTCTTGCTTCGCTGACAAGGTTTTGAGAGTAAGAATGAGAGAAAGAAGAAAGCCAACCAAGCAACAAGAGCAACAAAAGAACACAAGTCGATCTCCTCACAAGTCCTAAAAACTAGAGTTGAATTGGGGACTTTGATTCGATCGGAGGCTTTGATTTGTGTCTTGGAGTGTTGTGTATGGCTCTTGTATTGAATGAGATGTAGTGAATGCTTGGATGCCTTGAAGAGTGGTGGTTAGGGGGTATTTATAGCCCCAACCACCAAAGTGGACGTTGGGGATGGCTGCAGTCGTATGGCGCACCAGACAGTCTGGTGCGCCATCGGACACTGTCCGGTGCGCCAGCCACGTCACCCAACAGTTAGGGTTCGACTGTTGGAGCTCTGACATGTGGGGCCACCGGACAGTCTGGTGGTGCACTGGACAGGTCCTGTTCACTGTCCGGTGCGCCTTCTGGCACCTGCTCTGACTTCTGCGCGCAGGCGCGCACTATAGCGCATTTAATGTTCTTTGCAGATGACCGTTGGCGCGAAGTAGTCGTTGCTCCGCTGGCACACCGGACAGTCCGGTGTTACACCGGACAGTCCGGTGAATTATAGCGGAGTAGCCTCCCCAGATTCCTGAAGCTGGCAAGTTCAGAGTTGATCTCCCTGGTGCACCGGACACTGTCCGGTGGTGCACCGGACACTGTCCGGTGGCACACCGAATAGTCCAGTGCGCCAGACCAGGGCTGCCTCCGGTATACTTTGCTCCTTTGTTTTGAACCCTTTGTTTTGACTTGTATTGGTTTGTTATGAACCTTTGGCACCTGTAGAACTTATATTCTAGAGCAAACTAGTTAGTCCAATAATTTGTGTTGGGCAATTCAACCACCAAAATTCATATAGGAAAAGGTTTGACCCGATTTCTCTGTCATTTGCCCTCTCTCGCGCTCTGCCCTCGCCGCCAGACGCCGCCGGAGACCGCGCCAAGCCTCCTCGAGCTCTGCCCCGAGGTGAGACTCCCGCCCCCGTGCTTGTTTTACTCTATTCGCGCCTGCCCTTAGCCAATTTGAACTCGCCGGCATGCGGTCACGCCTGCTCGCCGCGCCCGCACAGTGTCCGGCCTTCCCAACCTCGTCCAGTGCCCTAGCTTTGGCCTAGAGTGTTCCCCCACGTCTGTTGAAGCTAGCCCGAGCCCTATCACGACCGATTGCCCTCCCTGGCGGCCGGAATTCCTCACTGGAGATACTCCAGTCCACCAGAGACCTTCTCCCCACCGTTCTCCCCTCTCTGCCCTCAGACTCGTGGCCTCTTCCCCACCATTGAGTTCGCTGTTGCGTTCTCTCGCTCTTTGCCCAACCCCGGCGACCCCAGAACCCCCCTAGCACACGCCTGCCTCAACTCCGGCGACCTCACCACCACGGAGAGGAGCAGCGCCGCCCGCAGCCGTTCACTCTCCCTGGTCTGATATCCCCCGTCCGATCTTGATCGCACGGCCCAGATCGCGGGGTACCGCTTCGCGCACGCACGCCTTGCGTCCCTTGCCCGTCTGTCAGCGCCCAAGTCCCCTGGTGTTGGGCCCGCTTGGTCAGTGCGACCTCCCCCTCGGTCGCTGACGCCCCTGGCCCGCCTGTCAGCACTCGCTCGCACGCACGCGCGGGCCCTCGGCCGCGGATCTAATCTCAGCCATCGGTTTCTGATCTAACGGTTCACAGCGCCCGATACCCCTTTGCGTGGTTGTTTTGTGTAAGGAACCCTCTGGTTTTTGGAAATAAACCTGTTGTCCCTGGTATTCACGCACAGGCCCCTGTAATCTTAAAGAGTTAACCCTAGACTTTTAAATATTCATAGAATTAGACCTAATTTCATATTTTGAATTCCCAAACTTGTTTATTTCATATCTTTTGCATATGAACTCCAAATTTAGTGATTCAAATTGCAAAATGTTCATAGGATTATTCTCTGTTTAAATAAATTAGTTTCAATTACATTCTTTACATTCTAGTTTTAAGGTTAACTATGAACTAGAATGTGTATAGAGTTATCTATGTAGTAAAATAAATAAAAGGAAAACCCTAGGGATTAAAGTATGATTAATCTTGTTAACTTAATAATGTGTATTACTTGAAATCATCTCTACTCTAATTTTTGGGCTCAATAAAATGAATTGAACTATTTTATGTATTTGTGAGTAACACTTAGAGAAATAATAATCTATTTCGAAATGAAGTCAGTTTATGTTATACTTTGAAATCATTATCCCTTATGTAGTATTGTGTCTTTTAAGATGCATCCCTATGTTTGTACATGTTTGGTGCGTTGTTCATTTGTACTTTCCAAATGTATTGAATGCATGCTTGCTTTATTTAGACAACGAGCAGTCCGAGGTTCCTGAGTGTGTTGTTGGAGACCTCCCTAAGCAACAACCTGGTCAAGGCAAGTGTCCTCTGACCCATTATGTCCTATTTACTTTTATAATTCACTGTCCCGCATTACTTTATGAAACCTAAGGATTGACTAGTCTGTATTTACCTTAACCTTGTTTACGGTTTGGGTTATCATGGTTAGCATGTTGCTATTGCCTTAACTTAATCAATGAACATGATGTGAACATTTATGATACGATACTATTATCCTGATTATGTGGATGATCTTATGATACTTTAGGGGGCTCAGGCCTTTTTCTTGAGTACCTCTCCGTAAGGACCTGTTCATGGAGTGACCACCCGAGATAACAGTACAACCATGCAGGTGGAATGGGACGCCCTTAGCTGATTAATTAGATGAACCTGGGGGTGTAGTTGGCTTTGCCGGAGGGCCATCAATGGGGGTCGGGGCGTAGTGCTCGCTCTGCCAAGGTTGGGGTGCAGAGGTTCTTTCGATTTGGTTTTGTTAGTCACCCACCTTGGGGAGGTGTACTGCGTTTGTACGACTGGCAAAACCTAACGAGCACCTATGCACTAGGGGAGTCTTTGTAAAGGCTACGTAGTGTATCCTTGGCCATTCACCTTGGTAGTGAAGATCGGGTCTGTACAACCCAGGCTGGAAAGGGATCACGACTTGTGGGTAAAGTGTACAAGCTCTGCAGAGTGTTAAAAACTGGTATATTAGCCGAGCTCATGGTTAAGAGCAGCCTTGGGATCCTCTTTGATTAGAAGAACTTTGGCTACTTTATATGATGATGGTTAACAATGATGTTATAAAATCTAATCTCTGATATTCCCTCTTTTGAGGAAGTACTTTTGGGTAATAACTGGGTTTATTACTAAAAGTTTGCTCTACTAATAATAATAAATACTTGACTAACCTAAAAGCAACTTCTTGACCTCAACCCCATATATAGCTAGTCCACTTTAGCCAAACGGGACATTTGTTGAGTATGTTGATGTGTACTCACCCTTGCTTTACAAATCACCCCACCCCAGGTTGTCCCCACTGTACTCAGTGCTGAGGAGGTGATGCTAGCAACATGGAGGATTTCGAGGAGTTTCAGGACTACGACGAGTTCTAGTTCTTTCTTAGTGGCAAACCCCCAGTCAGTTGCCTGTGTAGGCTTAGCATCTACATTTCGTATTTCTGCACTTTGATAATTATGTTGAACAATGGTTATGTATTAGACTTGGTGGATGTCTTGAACATCTTGATGTAATAAAGTACCTTTCCGCTATTTATTTCGAGCATTGCGTGATGATTTCCAATTATGTAATCGCTGTGTACGTGAGTTTCTGATCCTGGCACGTACATGGTTCACAGTCGGTTTGCCTTACAAAACCGGGTGTGACATAAGTGGTATCAAAGCCCTAGCTAACTGTAGGACCGCTAACCTAGACTAGAATGGTCACCATAAGGACTATAGACCCCTACTCTTACCTTGACCTCGGTGTCTTTTCAAAAGTTGGTCACCTTGACCATCTCTATGTTATTTACCTTACCTCAAAAGTTTTTGTCTCTCTTTTCTTTCTATTTACTTTCTGGTCTCATAGTTCTACTCTTACTCTTGTGCTTACGATGTCTTTTATAGATGGCCCGTATCAGGTGCACTGCACATAAGTCTGTGATCCCCTTTTTGTCTTCTCACTTGGCGGAGCGTCCACTGCGTCGCATGGTGCCAGGTCAGTCCAGTCACCTGGAGAGACTGCATCATCGCATGCACGAGGAGTAGGAACGTCGACGCCAGGAGCAGGAGCAGGACCAAGAGCAGCAGGACTCTTCCCCCTCGCCTCAGCGGGAGGTGGAGTCTGAGAGGCCGCCTTCCCCTACACCTTAGCCAGAGATGCCCCCTGCACCACCACAGGGCATCCCGGCTGCTGGAGGAGACCCCGACGGAGATGGAGACCACGACGACGTCGGTGGCAGTTCGAGCCACAGCACGGAGCTCTCGAAGGAGCCGGAGCCGGAGGGATGGATCGCTAGACCCATCACTCATGATGCCGCTCTCAGGTGTCACTTCCACGACGCTCTCGATACCTTGTTGCATCGGGCCTTCGACCGACACACTTGGTCCATCGAGTACCGTAGTGTAGTCTACCAGCATCGTCTACCAACATCATCACGGGCTATACCCGGACCAGTGGGAGGCTACTTGCTTGGTGCATCGTCTGGACGATGATCTCTGGGGTGCAGAGGCCTTCTCAGAGCACTATTCTATTACTGAGAGGGATACTGCCGAGGTAGCCATTCAAGATGCAGCACGACGGGCACTTTCTTAGTATTGCTCGTTGTTCAGCGGGGTAGCTGATGGCCTTGACCTGAAGTACTACCCTCGCCGTTCGACTGGTAGTGCTGGAGGTGTGATTGTCTCACCAGTTGGTGAGGGCAATCCCTGGCTGAACAGCATGGTCAATCTGGCCGCCGTGCTCAACACAAAGTTGGACCACGCCCTTGATGAGTTGGGCAAGGTTTGGGCGGAGGTTGCGGAATTGCGTGCTAAATGCGTGACACACCACTATCTAGATGGTGGTTCTCCCGCCCCTGTCGGGATTCAGCACCCTTACCGTTTACCGCCCCATGGTCGATTCGACTACTGTACCCCAGACTGCAGGACCCGGATAGATTTGGATCCCTAGATCGACAGAGTCGGAGTCTGTGACAATGCTTAGTTCAGTGTCTTAGTCTAGTTAGTTTTAGTTAGAGTTAGTTTGCTTATCTCATGTTGGATGCTTGTTATGATGGACATGTACTGAAGTTGGATCTTTGTAATGATTGTCACCAAGGTGTGGGTGTCCCCTGCAACTTGGTGTAGTTATTAATAAAGTCAGTTATTTTGGGTAATCCATTTATTTCCACTTTCCTCTTTATCTGAGAAGCTATCAGTGAAGATGGTCATTTGTTCAGTGCCATGAAGATTTTCTATACATCTTTTCTTATGCTGAAAAATTGTAGAGTCGGAATTGATATATGTGTGTGATTTCTACAGATGTCTGAGAACAGGCATAGTGGTGCAAGGCGTGCTCAGCCAGAACAGCAGGCACCCCAAGAGGAGGCAGCCCCGCAGCAACATTTACCACCGTCACCACCGATGATCATTGAGCAAATGTTCTTGATGCAGACACAAGCAGTTCAGGCAATCGGACAGACCCTAGCAGCAATGCAGCAAGTGCAGCAGTAGCCAACACCGCCTCAGCCTCAGGTGCAAGTCTAGATGCCCTAGGTGCCCAGAGACAAGCGGACAGAATTCATGAGGGGCCATCCCCAAGTCTTTGCCCACTCTATTGATCCCATGGACGTCGAAGATTGGCTGCATACCGTGGAACGTGAGTTGCACACATCCCAGTGCAACAATCGTGAGAAAGTGTTGTATGGTCCCCGATAGCTGAGGGGAGCAGCCCAGTCTTGGTGGGAGTCTTACCTCGCCACCAATGCCGACCCTGAAGCTATGACTTGCCCGATGGACTGATGATAGTGAGGAAGGAGGAGTTTCTCGCCCTGAAGCAAGGTCCCCTGTCCGTCAGCGAGTACAGGGACAAGTTTCTGCAGCTGTCACGTTATGCCCCAGAGGATGTTAACACGGATGCCAAGAGGTAGTACCGTTTCCTGAGAGGATTGGTTGATCCTCTTCATTACCAACTGATGAACCACACCTTCCCTACCTTCCAGCATTTGATAGACAGAGCAATCATGACAGAAAGGAAACGTCGGGAGATGGAGGATAGGAAGCGTAAGATTGGTGGACCTCAGGTCAGGAGTAGCAGCCGTCCTTGCTACTCAGGCAACCCACCTCAGCCATTCAAGCAAGGTCACCAGCACCAGCATCAGCATCAAACCAGCAGCAGCAGTACCAGAGGCAGTTTCCTCAGCAGCAGCAGCAGTACCATCAGAATAACCAGCAAGGAGGAAATCAATACAAGCGTCAGAGCAACCAGGCAGCCCGTCTTCCTGCCCCAGCAACCAACCGGAACAACCAAGCAGTGTCAGCGCAAGGAGGGAGTCGAGCATGTTTCCACTATGGAGAACAAGGCCATTGGGTGAATCATTGCCCAAAGAAAGCAGCTCAGCAGCAGCCAGCTCCTGATGCCCCAGTCAGACAAAATGCAATGTAGCCAGGAGGCAACAACCGTGGGCAACCTCGTGCCCAGTATGGAAAGGTGAACCACTTGGAGGCTGACATAGTCCAGGAGACTCCAGGAGTGGCACTAGGTACGTTTTCAATCGAGTACCATTCTACAAATGTCTTATTTGATACTGGAGCAACACATTCTTTTGTGACTACATCATGGGTAGAAACACATAATATACCAGTAGCACCCATGTATCCACCTATGAGGGTTAGTTCAGTTGGTGGAAGAAGCCAAACGGATAGATTTTGCCCTAGTGCAAGAATTCAAATAAGGGGGATAGAGTTCCCCGCTGATCTAATAGTTATGGGTAACCAGGATACAACTATAGATGTCATCCTTGGGATGAATTGGTTAACCAAGTATCAAGCCAGTCTTAGCTGTGACAAGAGAACGGTGAATTTAGTGTCCGTATTAGGTTTAGAAGTGTTAGTAGAGTTGGTCTTGTCTGGACCAAGGAAAGGAAGTTGTCATGAAGTCATCGCTAGCATTGAGGAGATTAAACCATCAGAGGTTATCAGTGTAGTATCAGATTTCCCAGATGTGTTTCCCAAGGAGTTACCAGGTATGCCACCTGAAAGGAAGGATGAATTTGCCATAGAGCTTATACTAGGCACCGCCCCAATTTCCAAGAGAGCCTATTGAGTGTCCGGACCAGAGTTGGTGGAACTCAAGAAGCAGATTGATGAGTTGACAGATAAAGGCTACATCAGACCGAGTACCTTGCCTTGGGCAGCCCCACTGCTATTTGTGGAGAAGAAGGATGGAACAAAGAGGATGTGCATTGACTACAGATCCTTGAATGAAGTTATTGTCAACAACAAGTACCCCCTGCCTAGAATTGAAGATTAATTTGATCAATTGAGAGGAGCCAGCGTGTTCTCAAAGATAGATCTGAGGTCAGGCTACCATCAGCTCAGAATCCGACCCTCAGATATATCGAAGACAGCATTCATCACCAAGTATGGACTATATGAGTTTACGGTCATGTCATTCGATTTGACCAATGCGCCAGCTTATTTCATGTACTTGATGAACAGTGTGTTCATGGACTACCTCGACAAGTTCGTAGTGGTGTTCATTGATGATATCCTTATATATTCCTAGAATGAGCAAGAGCATGAGGAGCATTTGAGGAAAGTACTTCAGAGGCTACGAGATTGTCAACTATATGCTAAGTCATTAGCAAGTGCGAGTTCTGGATCAGTGAAGTCCTATTCTTGGGTCACATTATAAACTGAGAGGGATTGGATGTAGATTCGAAGAAGGTAACAACCATCTTGGACTGGAAAGCACCAAAAGATGTCCGAGGAATCAAGAGTTTCATTGGAATGGCCGGTTATTATCAGCGTTTCATTGAAGGTTTCTCCAAGATTGCTAGGCCAATGACAGCCTTGCTGGCAAAGAAGGTTGAGTTCAAGTGGACCCCAGCATGCCAGAAGTCCTTTGAGACATTGAAGGAGAAGTTGACAACGACACCAGTACTGATTCTGCCAGATGTTCAAAAGCCATTCTCAATGTATTGTGATGCTTCGTACACCAGACTCGGATGTGTGTTATTGCAGGAAGGGAGAGTAGTGGCATACTCGTCCCGGCAATTGAAGATTCATGAGAAGAATTATCCTACTCATGATCTGGAATTAGCAGTCATGGTTCATGCATTGAAGACCTAGAGGCATTATCTGTATGGGCAGAAGTGTGATATCTACACGGATCATAAGAGTCTCAAGTACATATTCACTTAGTCAGAGTTAAACATGAGGCAGCAAAGATGGCTAGAATTGATCAAAGATTATGAGCTAGAGATTCAATACCACCCAGGCAAAGCAAATGTGGTTGCAGATGCTCTGAGTAGAAAGAGTCAAGTGAATATGTTGGCCGCTCACCCGATGCCGTATGAGCTAGTGAAGGAATTCGATAGATTGAGTCTCGGATTTCTAAACAACACTCAAGGGATGACAATTGAGTTGGAACCCACTCTAGAGCAAGACATCAGAAAAGGTCAGAAGGATGATGAGAAGATCAATGAGTTCCGGCAGCTGATCATAGATGGAAAAGGCAAGGATTTCTGTGAAGATGCAGAAGGAGTGGTATGGTTCAAGGATAGATTGTGTGTTCCCGACATCAAATCGATTCGGGAATTGATTCTCAAGGAAGCCCATGAGACAACATACTCTATACACCCTAGAAGCGAGAAGATGTACCAAGACCTAAAGAAAAGATTCTGGTGGTACGGTATGAAAAGAGAGATAGCAGAGTATGTGGCTATATGTGACAGTTGTCAGAGGATTAAAGTAGAACATCATAGACCTGCAGGTTTGTTGCAACCGTTGTAGATTCCTCAGGGGAAATGGGATGAGATCAGAATGGATTTCATAGTCGGTTTGCCTCGCACTCGTACTGGTTATGACTCTATCTGGGTAGTAGTGGACCGTTTGACAAAGGCAACCCATTTCATACCAGTCAAGACCACCTACAACAGTGCAGTGTTGGCCGAACTATACATGGCTCAGATTGTGTGCTTGCATGGCATTCCAAAGAAGATAGTATCAGATAGAGGCATTAAGTTCACCTCTCATTTTTGGCAGCAGCTACATGAAGCCTTGGGCACACATTTGAAGTTCAGCTCAGCTTATCACCCGCAGACAGATGGTCAAACAGAGAGAACCAATCAGATCCTTGAGGATATGTTGAGAGCTTGTGCTTTGCAAGACAAGATAGGTTGGGACAAGAGATTACCATATGTAGAATTCTCTTACAATAACAGCTATCAGGCCAGTCTGAAGAAGTCACCATTCGAAGCGCTCTATGGGAGGAATTACAGAACTCCATTGCATTGGGACCAACCTGGTGAAAGACAGGTGTTGTGTCTAGATATTTTGCTTGAGGCCGAAGAGAACATCATAATGGTTCGAGAGAATTTAAAGGCAGCGCAGTCCAGACAGTGAAGCTATGTTGACACCAAAAGAAGGGAACTCAGTTTTGAAGTGGGAGAATACGTCTATTTGAAGGTCTCAACTATCAGAGGAACCAAAAGGTTTGGAGTCAAAGGCAAGCTAGCACCTCGATATATTAGGCCGTATCAGATTCAAGCAAGACGTGGAGAAGTGGCTTATCAACTCAAATTACCAGAGAATCTGTCCGCTGTGCACGATGTGTTCCATGTGTCTCAATTGAAGAAATGCTTGAGAGTGCCAGAAGAATAGTTGCCAACAGAAGATCTTGAAGTTCAAGAAGATCTGACCTATATAGAGAAGCCAACTCAAATTCTAGAGACAACAGATCGGGTCACTCAGAGAAGTACCATCAGGAGGTGCAAAGTCAAATGGGGTCACCACTCAGAAGAAGAAGCAACCAGGGAAAGAGAAGATGATTTGAAAGTCAAGTACCCTGAACTCTTTTCTAGCCAGCCCTGAATCTCGAGGGGGATAGGTCTGTAACACCCTGATTTTGGGGGTATAAAATTTTTTTCTAATGATCACCCAAAATCATGTGTTACTCTTCTCTCTCTCACCCTAGGTTCTATCTCTCTCTAGATTCTTTCTCCCTTTTTCCCTTTTTAAGTAGAATTAGCTTAAAGTTAGGGGATTTAATTATTTATTTTAGACCACTCATTTTGAGTCATGACATGTTGCATCATGCTGAGCTTAAAATATTCTTTGAAGTGTTGCACATGTATGAATTTATTTGGATTTGAAACATAATTTGAATTTGGAATTTAAAACCCTATAGAAAGGAAATGGAAAAGGAATTAAAAAATCTAGGGAAAAAGAAAAAGACAAAGCAGCACAAAACAGCCTAGCTCGGCCCAGCCAGGCCGTGCGCCCGCGCGCCCACGCCGCCTGATAGGCGGACCCCGCCTATCAGCGACAGCTCCCTCTCCCGCGCGCCCTCCTTCTCTCGCCCGCTGCCTAGTGGGGCAGACCTGTCGGCGCCAGTTTCTTCACCCGCACACTTCTCTCTCTGCCTCGCGGGCCTAGTTCGCTAGTTGCTGAGCCATTGCCCTGAGCGCCCTCTCTTATATCTCTGCGTCGTGGGCCTGCCTTGTCAGTTCCGCCCCCACCGAGCTCGCCGTGGAGCGGCGCGTGCGCACTCGCGCACGTCGCCGGAGTTCTCGGCCACGATGCCTGCCCATGCGCCCAGCTCCCTTCTTAGAGCATCGCCAGTGTCTGCGCACTCGCCCCCGCCTCATTTCACTCAGCATCGCCCTCTCTCTCGCTCCGCCCTCGCCGCCAGACACCGCCGGAGACCCGCGCTCGCGTTTCCGACCATCCAGCTCGCCGGAGACCGCGCCAAGCCTCCCCGAGCTTTGCCCCAAGGTGAGACTCCCACCCTCGTGCTTGTTTTACTCTATTCGCGCCTGCGCTTAACCAATTTGGCCTCGCCGGCGTGCGGCCGCTCCTGCTTGCCGCGCCCGCATGGTGTCCGGCCTTCCCAACCTCGTCTAGTGCCCTAGCTTTGGCCCAGTGTGTTCCCCCACCTTTGCTGAAGCTAGCCCGAGCCCTATCACGGCTGATTGCCCTCCCTGGCGGCTGAAATTCCTCACCGGAGTTACTTCGGTCCGCCCGAGACCTTGTCCCCGCCGTTCTCCCCACTCTGCCCTTGGACTCGTGGCCTCTTCCCCACCATTGAGTTCGCCGTGGCGTTCTCTCCCTGTCTGCACAACCCTGGCGACCTTAGAACTACCCCTAGCACGCGCCTGCCTCAACTCCGGCGACCTCACCGCCGTAGAGATGACCAGCGCTGCCCACAGCAGTTCACCTTCCCCGGTCTGATCTCCCCCGTCTGATCTTGATCGCACGGCCCAGATCGTGGGGTACCGCTTCGCACACGCGCGCCCTGCGTCCCTGGCCCGCCTATCAGCGCCCAAGTCCCCTAGCGTTGGGCCCGCTTGGTCAGTACGCCCTCCCCCACGGTCGCTGACGCCCCTGGCCCACCTGTCAGCACTCGCCCACCCGCGCGCGCCCTCGGCCGCGGATCTAATCTCAGCCGTCAGTTTCTGATCTAACGGTTCAGAGCGCCCGATACCCCTTCGCGTGGTTGTTTTGCGTAAGGAACCCTCTAGTTTTAGAAAATAAACCCGCCGTCCCTGGTTTTCACGCGCTGGTCCCTGTAATCTTACAGAGATAACCCTAGACTTTTAAATATTCATAGAATTAGACCCAATTTCATATTTTGAATTTCTAAACTTGTTTATTTCATATCTTTTGCATATGAACTCCAAATTTAGTGATTCAAATTGCAAAATGTTCATAGGATTATTCTCTATTTAAATAAATTAGTTTCAATTGCATTCTGTACATTCTAATTTTATGGTTAACTATGAACTAGAATGTGTATAGGGTTATCTATGTAGTAAAATAAATAAAAGGAAAACTCTAGGGATTAAAGTATGATTAATCTTGTTAAATTAATAATGTGTATTACATGAAATCATCTCTGGTCTAATTTTTGGGTCCCAATAAAATAAATTGAACTATGTTATGTATTTGTGAGTAACACTTAGAGAAATAATAATTTATTTCCAAATGAAGTTAGTTTATGTTATAGTTTATGTTATACTTTGAAATCATTATCCCTTATATAGTATTGTGTCTTTTAAGATGCATCCCTATGTTTGTACATGTTTGGTGTGTTGTTCATTTGTACTTTCCAAATGTATTGAATGCATGCTTGCTTTATTTAGACAACAAGCAGTCCGAGGTTCCTGTGTGTGTTGTTGGAGACCTCCCTGAGCAACAACCTGGTGAAGGCAAGTGTCCTCTGACCCGTTATGTCCTATTTACTTTTATAATTCACTGTCCCGCATTACTTTATGAAACCTAAGGATTGACTAGTCTGTATTTACCTTAACCTTGTTTACCTTTTGGGTTATCATGGTTAGCATGTTGCTATTGCTTTAACTTAATCAATGAACATGATGTGAACATTTATGATACAATACTGTTATCCTGATTATGTGGATGACCTTGTGATAATTTAGGGGGCTTAGGCCTTATTCCTGAGTACCTCTCCGTAAGGACCTATTCATGGAGTGACCACCCAGGATAACAGTACAACCATGAGGGTGGAATGGGACACCCTTAGCTGATTAATTAGATGAACCTAGGGGTGTAGTTGGCTTTGTCGGAGGGTCGTCAATGGGGGCCGGGGCATAGTGCTCGCTCTGCCAAGGTTTGGGTGCAGAAGTTCTTTTGATTTGGTTTTGTTAGTCACCCACCTTGGGGAGGTGTATGTTGGAACTCGCGTTCCCAGGCAGGTTGATTCCAACAGGGGGTTGAGTGAGATGGGAATACGGTTTCCAGGAGGCTGCATTTGCTCTGTTAATCTAGCCCCTCAAGGGCACTGTACGGGGGTATTTATAGGTGCCTAAGCGCCCAGCACCTCGGATTAAGGACGCATGTGCCCTCAAGCGCCTAGGTCATTCCCGGAATATTCCCATAAAGCGGGGTTACAGACCGTCATTACATAAAAGCATTTACAAATTGGGCCCTAATACAACCGGCCGCGCGGGGCCTATTACAATGGGCCGAATTCCACATGGGCCTTCGTGTTCGACGAGGACGTGGGGCGGGGCGACCTTGTCGTGGGCCTTCGTCTTGCAACGTGTTCGACGAAGGGTGGGAGCTGCCAGCCGTTTTGCCTCCGTTGAAGCAGCGAAGACTGGCGAAGGCATCGAGCGAGGGGTTGATGCAGCGAGACTGGCGAAGGCATCGAGCGAGGGGTAGTGTCTTTGCCTTCGCCCCAACATTTGCCCTCCGAGGGACCAGTTCGACTGAGTCATCTGGTGCCGAAGACGTTGCTAGATGGTGGAGATGCTACCCTCGCTCGAAGTGGTTCCGCGGGGGTTTTTGATGTGACCATTGATGGACGCGGTACTGTTGGACTGCGGGTTTCCCGAAGCGTCGCATCCTGTGTATATAAAAGGGGGGCGGGGCGGCACGGGTCAGGTACTCTTTCTGCGTGCCGCAAAACCCTAGCCTCCTTTTGAAACCGTACGTCTGCTCGCTTGCCCTCCTTGCTCCTGCTCGTCGGAGAACTAGCCCGCGTGAAGCAGACCGCCCGCCACCACTGCCGGTACGTAGCTATGCCGTCATCTTCTTCATCTGCTGCCGATACACCACCGGCCGGTGCATCGTCCGAGGATACTTTGAGCAATGTGGCGGCAGAGGAGTTGCATCCTAGTGATACGGTGGAGTTTGGCGTGTCGCGGATTTCCTTGGTCCGTGTTCAGGACATGCAGCAGCTTGGATATTTTGGCAGCGGAGTGGGGCATGTCCCAGGGGCGGAGGAGATCCCCGAGCCAGAAGGCGAGTTGGTCGTTTTGAGGCTTTTTTCACTGCTGGCCTTGGTCTACCCGCACATCGATTCGTGGCGGAGGTTCTACGGAAGTTCGAGGTCCAAGTCTACCAGCTGACGCCGAATGCCATGGTGGCCCTGGCGAAGTACGTCTGGGTGACGACTTCGTATGGTGGCTAGCCCTCAGTGGAAGTCTTCGCAAAACATTACTGTCTGCACTGGCAAAAGAGGAAAATTGGAGATGAGATTGCACAGTTTGGATCAGTGCACATTCACGCCGAAGTCCGGGAAGACTTCAATGGAGGTTGTGGAGTTGGTTCCCTGCGCCCGCAATAAGTGGGGTAACTCGTGGGATTTCTGGTTTTACGTTTCAGAAGGCACAGTCGAAGGCCACCCAGGGCTCCCCGTGGCTGTCATGTGCTCCCATCACTATGTAGCATACCTGCAATTTGAGGTAGCGGAGGATGACGAAGACGAAGGAGCCCTTCGTTGCACTGCCCGCATGAGTAGCGGGCACGATTTAGTTGAGGAATTTGTCGGGTATGGGGTATGGCCCTTGGCGCATGGCTGGGCGCTGGGCGAAGTATGCCCTCGCGAGATGCTCTCCCGTGGCGGGCAGCAAGTGTGAAGTCCTGCCTTCGCGCTGGATTTGCGTGGCCGAGATCCCGCCGCATTCGTGCGTGAAGCAGAAGACGGGGCGGCAAGGATCGTGGGGCGCTACGTGCCGAAGACCGAGGGTCTGCAGAGCTAGGATATCCGCGGGTCCAACGACAGATTGAACCGGGTTTTTGACCTGAACCGCTTGCCCTACGGTGGTTATCCCGGTGTGGACGCCACCGACCGCCGCGGGAAGAAACCGATGGGCGGGACTGAGGAAGGGCCTTCGTAGGAGGCTGCCCCGACCACTAAGAAGAGGAAATTAGGTACTATAGTGGGAGGAATGGGGGTGTCTGATAATTTTGCTATGGAGTTGATGGGGACAAGCGCGGCCCCCAGGGGAAGGATTTCTTCGGCCGAGCTTCGGGAGTCTTCGGCGTGAATGCTGGAGGTTACCGGGGGTCGATGGCCAAAGAATCCTCCAATCCCCTGGGCGGAAGGCGAAGACATGTCTACGTCTTGTATAGGCCGTGGCTTGAAGATTTTCCCTTACGGACGGAATATTGCTGCTGTTGTGTCGGTAGTGATGACCAAGGACCGTCAAGACGCTGCGTAGAAGCGCCGGGCGGTTATCAGGATGGTAGACCCGAGGCGTGAGGCAAAGAGAGCGCGGGGGAGCGCGAAGGCTGCTGCCTCCGGCAGCAGCCAGCCGGTGCCGGCTGTGAAACCGGCCGCGCCTGGGTCCAGCAAGCCGTCGGCGGGCGCGAAGACAGCTACCACTGGCGGGACCAAGTCTCCCCCGGTCAAAGCTGCGAAGGGACGGGAGCTGCCCTCACCGGGGAAACGTGTTACCGACTTTGGCACGAACATCAGTGTGGAGGACTATTTTGTTGGTAAGTTTTTTTTGGACCTTCTGATCGGTGCTTTGTTGCATTACAGGGTCCGGCGAGGGACAGATGGTTGTTGTCCCGGCTTCGGTGGCAACCGCTTTGCCATCAGCGGAGGTAAGGGCGAGGGGGACTGCGCAGGACCCGTGGGCCGCCTTCTGTGCGAGCGGCGAGATTCTGATAGTCGCTGCCGCTAAGGACGTGGCGGGCACCATGTCCCAACGGCTGAGGGAGGCATCGCAGCGGCTGTCGCAGTAGCTGTCTCAGCAGCTAAGTCAAGTAAGTTGAGTTGGACTTCGGTGTTTGTTGTTTCCATGAAGATTTGGGTCTCATGTGTTTTTGTCAGGCGGCTAACTTCGCCAACCGCATTGCGTCTAGTGTCCTGACTGCGGACGTGGCTGCCGAAGTCGAGAGACTTCGGGCATAGCACGCGAATGCCGTCCTGGAGAAGTCGGCCGTGGAGAGCAAAAACCGCCGGTTGGCGGAGAAGGTGGCCACCTTGGAGGCCGAGTAGACGGACCTTCGGCGGCAGCTGGCAGAAGAGAGGAGGGAGGCGAACCAGGCCGTTGCTGAGGCGCAGGCTGCGCAGGCGGAGGCCAAGGTGGCGCGGGCGGAGGGAAGTCTCGCCAGCCAACGCGCCGAGGAGTGAGAGGCGAGGTTCAACGCCCTGCGTGGCCATGTGGATAAGGTCGAGGCCTCTACGTGCTCTGAGGTTGAGCGGACGCTCGCGCAGTTCGTGAGCTCGTATCGCGAGCTGGGCGCGCGTACTGCTGACTTCGAAGTGCTCGACCAGGAGGCAGGCCTTCGCTTCCTCGAATGGTTGCAGGAGGAGTTGCTGGTACTCCCAACCATCGTGGAAGGTTTCATGTCCTTTGCCTCCCTCGTCACCTGCGAGGGGGCCATGAATGCGTTGTCCCGCGAGGGCTGCAGACACTATGAGGTTTTCGACCAGGCATACAAGAGCTTTGAGCCCGAGATCTTCAAGGCCGAAGACCCCATTGTGAAGCAGTCAGCGGGGGCCCTTTTTGATAGGATGTGGGGGGCACATGGTCGGGAGGCTGTCAGGGAGCGATCCGACCGGGCGAGGGAGCAGGTACAGGTTATTATTTTTGTGTAGTTGGTTGCGTGTGGGTATGTATAGTTTTTGCTGAGTGAATATGCTGTTGCTGCAGATGGAGCTTGCCGAGGATGTTGAGGACTTTGGAAGTCTAGTCGGCGCACCGCCCGAGGCTGCGGAGGCCAATCCGGTGCTGCCCTTGGACGCCGGCGAAGGCCCCTCGGCCGTGGCCGTTCCTGCCATGACCGGCGGTGAAGACCCTCTGTCGGTCCCTGTGCCGACAATCGAAGGTGCCCTAGAGGTGGCGGACGAGCCGCCAGCCGAAGACCCCACGGCCGTGGCCGGGCCCTCGCAGGTGGCTAAGTAGCTAAATAGGTGTGGGGGAGTGTGTAAGTTTTGTCTGCGTGTTACTGAACCTCGGTAGCTGCGCAGGTTCAGGGTTTTGGGCCTACGCACGCAACCGCTACTGACACTGCTAATTTTGTGGCGGCTTCGACCGTGGTTGCTGAAGATGTTTCAGATGATTCTGTGTCTAAGTTTTTTGAGTCTAGTGATTCTAGGGGTTCGGTTATGTGGACGGAGGAGTCTTCGGATGAGGACTTGGATTATTTTGCGGCGCTGGATGTGGCTGCGGTGGAAGCTTCTCCGTGCGTGGTAGGTGCTGAAGTTATTCCTAGTGCGAGTGCTGGGCGTAGGTGGCGAAGGGCGGTCGCGAAGTGGAGGGTTAGTGAGGTGTAGGGAAGTTGTCTTCGTGTGGACGGGGATGGCAAACGAGAATTGTTGTCCTTGCCGGCTGGGACGAGTGTAGGTGAGGGGGAGTTGCGGAGTCTTTTTGAGGGTGAGGAGCTGAGGATAATGCTGTTCAACTACAGGGAGATGGGCATTATCCCTAAGGTTGAGCCAATGTAACGTGTGATGCTCTCGCTGTATGCATGTACCTGTGATTTGTATGAGGCTGTGTGTCTTCATTGATCCGGTCGTGCCCGTAGATGACTTGTGCGCGGGGAGCCTTTTGGGAAATGTTTTCGGTTTTGCACGCTTGCTGTGCTAGTCTGGCTGCACGCGTGGGTGCCTTTTGCGCAGAGAGTCCTTTGGAGAGGACTTCGATTTTGGGTACTTACTGTGCTGGTCCGGCTGCACCCGTAGGTGACTTTTGCACGGAGAGTCCTTTGGAGAGGACTTCGATTTTGCGCACTTATTGTGCTAGTCCGGCTGCACCCGTAGGTGACTTTTGCATGGAGAGTACTTTGGAGAGGACTTCGATTTTGCGCACTTATTGTGCTAGTCCGGCTGCACCCGTAGGCGACTTTTGCACGGAGAGTCCTTTGGAGAGGACTTCGATTTTGCGCACTTATTGTTCTAGTCCGGGAGCACCCGTAGGCGACTTTTGCGCGGAGAGTCCGGCTGCACCCTTAGGTGACTTTTGCGCGGAGAGTCCTTTGGAGAGGACTTCGATTTTGCGCACGTATTGTGTGTTGTCCGGCTGCACCCGTAGGCGACTTTTGCGCGGAGTGTCGCACGCGAGGGTAGCCAGCGCTGTCCCTCGCGGTGACTTTGGTGTAGTCGAATGCCGAAGACCGTTGATGCAGTCTTTTTCGACATTGGCTTAGTTTTTTGCGGGGGATTTTTGCTTGTATATTACATGGCTCCGCCTCATTAAAAACCTCACCTCCCTAGGAGGAAAAGAGTGCGGGCCGGAATAATAATGTTTGGCGAATTACAAGGGCGTGATGGCCCTAAGGGTTCAAACAAAAAATTTGCGAAGACTATCTATATTCCAGGAATGTTCCAGGTCTTCGCCAGATTGAGTTGTTAATCTGTACGTGCTGGGAGACGACTTCATCTCTGTCCGGGTTGTTCGGACGAGTACGAGGTCCCCTTTGTTGAATTCTCTTGGGACGACTGCGTGGTCGCGCTAGGCCTTCGTTTGGGCTTGATATTTGTTGAGGGCCTGCAGGGCGAAGACGCGGTCTCCATCGAGGAGGTCTTTGGAAGTTGGCTCGTCGACGTCGGGTACTGCTGAAGTGGTTGTCCGCGGGGACCCATGTTTGATTTCCTACGGGGTCATGGCCTCCGATCCGTATAGCAGGCGAAAAGGAGTGAATCCGGTCGCCCGACACTCGGTCATGTTCAGTGCCCAGACTGCTTCAGGTAGTAGGTCGGCCCA
Organism: Zea luxurians; assembly: GCA_029449295.1. Classification (NCBI taxonomy): domain Eukaryota; kingdom Viridiplantae; phylum Streptophyta; class Magnoliopsida; order Poales; family Poaceae; genus Zea; species Zea luxurians. The sequence continues at coordinate 198,819,259 of JAOPSE010000003.1, forward strand.
TTTGCCCTTCTTGTCGTCGAGGAGCATTTTCTTGATTGCCGTGAAAATTTTGCCATTGGTGCGCTCCACGACTGCCGTTGGATTGTGGGTGGTAGACTGAAGCGAAGGCGAGCTTGGTGCCAATGGAGAAGCAGAAATCCCTGAAGTCTTGGCTGTCAAATTGCTTGCCATTGTCAACTGTGAGCTCGGACGGGACTCCGAATCGGCAAACGATGTTTTGCCAGAAGAATTTCTTGGCAGTCTTCGATGTTATTGTGGATACCGCCCTCGCCTCGATCCACTTGGTAAAATACTCGACGGCGACGAAGGTGAACTTGAGGTTCCCTTGGGCCGTGGGTAGTGGCCCGACAATGTCCAGGCCCCAGCGCTGAAGGGGCCACATGTGTGATTAGCTTTGTGAATTGCGAAGGGCCTCCCGAGCATGGAGAAAACTTTTGGTAGGCTTCGCATGACCTTGTGACCCGATTTGCGGCGCAGATCATGGCGGGCTAGTAGAAACCTTGACGGATCACCTTGGCAGCTAGGGCCCTGGGCCCTACGTGAGAGCCGCAAGTCCCGCTGTGGACTTCGTGCAGGATTTGGACGCCTTCGGTCTCGGTGACACATTTGAGCATGGGTTGGCTGACCCCCTTATTGTAAAGCTGGCCTTCGATGAGAGCGAAGTCCCAGCTTCGGTGTTTGAGGCGCTTGGCCTCGTTGACATCGGCTGGATGGTAGTATCCTTGCAGGAACAGGGTTATTGTTGCCCGCCAGTTTTCGGTCATAATGAGGTTGATAATGCGGTGGCCTTCACTGTTGTTGGTTATTTGTAGGCCCTCTGGGCTGCGGAAGGCTGGTGTGCCGATGACATGGTAGAATACGTCCGAGGGTAGGGCCTCGCCCCTGGCGGCTGCTTTGGCCAATGCATCGGCCTCCTCATTCTTGGCGCGGTCTACATGCTGCAAGGTGAAGCCTTTGAATTGTCTCTCGAGACTGCGGATAGCTGCGAGGTACTGCATAAGTGCGGGGTCCTTCGCTGCGTAATCTTTCTCGATTTGGCTGGCAACTACCTTGGAGTCTTTTCTGACTATGCAGGTAGTGACGCCAAGTGTCCTTAGCTTGCGAAGGCCGAGGATGACGGCTTCGTACTCTGCTATATTGTTGGTGCACCTGTCAGACTCCAAAGCAAAGCTGAGGCGTGCTAGCATATCTGTGCTTGACACCTGCGGGTGAGGTGATGACTGCAGCGACTCCTGCCCCTGCATGGCACCATGCGCCGTCGCAATGGATGGTCCACACCATCTCTGCAGACGTGTCCGGCTACGTTATTAGCCCGGTCCAAGCGACGATGAAGTCTGCTAGGACTTGTGACTTGATGGCTGTCCGGGGCTCGAAGGTGATATGGTAGCCGGAAAGCTCGGCTGCCCATTTGGCGATCCGGACTGATGCCTCCAGATTTCTGAATAATTCGCCGAGTCCCCTGTCCGAGGTGACCCGCACCTTGAATGCTTCAAAATAATGGCGCAATTTGCGCGAAGCCATGACTACTGCGTAGGCGATTTTTTCCAGTTCTGTCATATTGCATTTGGATGCTGTGAGTACTTCGGAGACGTAATAAACTGGACATTGTTTGGTCGTGCCTTCTCTGTCCTGCTCATGAACCAGCGCTGCGCTGACCGCGTGCGGCGAAGCCGCGACGTAGAGCAACAGGGGTAGCGAGGGGTTGGGGCTTGAAAGAATTGCCAGTTCTGATAGATGCTGCTTTAGTGAAGTGAAGGCCACTGCTTGCTCTGGTCCCCATGCGAAGTCTTTTGCGCCGCGTAGCGTTTTGAGGAAAGGTAGGCTTCGCTCTGCGGATTTGGAGATGAATCTATTGAGGGCGGCCAATCTGCCGATCAGTCGTTGGACGTCTCTGGCTGACTGCGGGGGTGTCATGTTGATGATGGCCTGTATTTTGGTTGGGTTGGCTTCGATTCCGCGGTGCGACACCAGGTATCCCAGTATCTTCCCCTGGCGAACGCCGAAGACGCACTTTTCGGGGTTTAGGCGAAGTCGTGCATCTCGCATGTTCGTGAATGTTTCTACGAGGTCAGCCAGATGGTCTTCTTTGCTTTTGCTGGCAACGACGATGTCGTCCACATATGTAAATATGTTTCTGCCGACTTGGCTCTCGAGCACCATTCTGGTGAGATGAGAGAATGTGGACCCAGCGTTCTTGAGTCCCTCCGGCATTCTAATGAAGCAGTACGTGCCAAAGGGTGTTATGAAGCTGGTGCTGGCCTTGTCTTCCTCCTTCATATAAATTTGGTGGTAGTCGGAGAAGCAGTCGAGGAGTGACATGACTTCGCAGCCTGCCGCACTATTGACGATCTTGTCGATCGAAGGCAGCGGGAAATTATCCTTGGGGCAGGCTTTGTTGAGGCTGGTGAAATCGATGCACATCCTCCATTTGTCGATCTTCTTTTGCACCATGACTACGTTGGCGAGCCATGTAGGGTAGGCGACTGGCTCGATGAACTTGGCCTCAAGCAGGCGGTGTACCTCGGCCTTGGCGGCTTCTATCTTCTCATCAAACATCTTGCGCAGCCGTTGCTTCTTCGACCTCACCGAAGGGTCGATTCCCAAGCTGTGCTCGATGATAGAGCGACTGACTACGACCAAGTCGAGGGCGGACCAGGCGAAGACGTCCTTATTTTTGGACAAACAGGAGAGGAGTCCTTCCTCATCGTGCGAGGTAAGGTCTTCGCTTATGATGACCGTTTGCTTGGGCGTTGACCGGTCAAGGGGGACAGTCTTGGTCCCATCGTTGCTCTGCAGCTGTGCCTTTTCATGTTCTTTGGCGATCGGGCTGGTTGTCTCGGGGGTCTCGTGCTACGCCGTGAGGTAGTGTACGTTCCTTTGCCCTGGAACGAAGTCTCTTTCTATGTTGTGCGCGGCCTGCTGGTTGCCGTAAACTGTGATTGCGCCTTGTGGACCCGGGATCTTCATGCACAGATAAAGTCCGTGAATGGCTGCTTCAAACTTGTTAATGGAGCCCCGACCCATGATGGCGTTGTATGGGTACACCATGTCGACAATGTCGAAAGTAATTTGCTCACTTCGGGCATTGGGTGCTACACCGAAGGAGAGGGGTAGCTCTATTTTGCGTATAGGAAAGGTGCCCTTGCCGCCGAAAGCCATACAGCGGGTTGTCCGAAGGCTTGAGCAAGATGTGGCTGATGCCCATGCGGTCGAAGGCATGGAGGAAGATGATATCCGCCTGACTGCCGTTATCCACTAAGACTTTGTGCAGGTCCCAGCCTGCCACGCTGCAGTTGATTACCGTGGCGTTGATTACATTTATATCTTGTCCCTTTATACCAATCATGTTAGTAGGGAACTCATGTCTGGCCAAGGTTACGGGTATGTGGAAGACTACTTCCTTAGTAAATATTTGGCCCCTAGGCGAGTGAATAACAAATCCCTCCCTTGATTCAGTACTATGTATGCAATGTTTCTCCACAAAAGTCTTTCTCATGAAGGTATGTGATGCACTAGAATCAAAAAGGATAACTGCTGGATGGTTGGCAACGAGAAACATACCCATCATCACCAGTTCTCCTTCCGGTGTAGTCGTCACCTGGGTGTAATAGACTCACCCAATTTTCTTCATATTCTTGCTCGCTGGAGGGTTGACCACATTTCCCTTTCCTTGAGTCACGTTCTCGGAAGTTTGTTAAAATTTTGATTTATTCTGCTTCGGGTAGGGGCAGTCTTTGATAAAGTATTCAGACTTCCCACAATTAAAGCAGGCACTTGAGGAACTGGGAAGGGCAGGGAAACGAGCACTAGGGGCACTCGGCTGATTGTTCTGGGCGGGGGCAGGATTGGGAAAGATGAACACAGGTTTCTTGAAGGGATATGTGGGTGGACGAGGAGAAGAACGGTTTGAGTTAAAGGGACGAATTACCAACCTTGTCCGCTTTTTAGACCCCTGAGATGTTCCTTCACCCCCATATCTCTTTGTTTTTCCTTGTCCCGAATTCTTGGCTTCAACTGACAGTGCTGTGCTTACATCCCTACTATAGGTGAGATCCAGGCACGTAGCCTTTACGCTGGAGTCGGTCATTCAACCCTCCCATGAAGCAATTTTTTTTAAATCCGTGTCCACTTGATCGATGACATATTGGGAGAGATGATTAAACTTGTTGGGACACTACATTACAGAATCTCCCCCTTGCTTCAGACATATGAACTCCTCCAGCTTCATTTGTAGAACCCCTTTCAGAACATAATGTTCCCTGAACGCCTGTTTGAATTCTGCCCATGTGACCAGATGTCCTGTAGGCTGAATGGCTGAAAAATTTGCCCACCAAGTACTGGCAGGACCTCTCAACTATTGGGCGGCGAATAGGGGATTCTGTGTTTCAGTACATTGGATCAGCCCAAATTTTTGCTCCATAACCAGTATCCATTCATCTGCTTCCAGAGGTTCTTCAGACTTAACAAAGAGTGGTGGACGGGTATCAGAGAACTCTAAATATGTGGTGTCTCGTGGTCCTTGAGGTTGACCTCTGCCTCCATGTTGTTGAAATTGATTTCCCGCCAGTTCACATAGGAAATGAGTGTTGTCAGCGGTAGCATTAACTAAGGCAGCGATAGCCTCAACCAAGGTAGGAGGTATAGGTGGCGGGTTTGGAGTTTCCTCCCCGCCATGGGAAGTTCCCGCCCCGTCATGAGCACGAGTTCTTGATGGCACCTTAGGAAGAAAAACATCCTGAATTATTATATGCCAAAAGTACACCACCTTTATTACATTGTGCTGAACTGGTAATAACTATACATACTCATTGATACAACTCGACTTCCTTATATATTTTACATAAGGACACTACTTAAACAATACTACTTTAACTATCTTCGTCCTTGGCCGCTCCACTGCTAGCCTCGGTAGAACGTTCACCTGCAAGGTTCATAGAAGGAGGGGCTCCAAAAAGGTCCAACTCCCCACCAGATCCTCCATTAGCTGCTCCAGATGGTCCGGCTCCCATTGCTGCAACTTTTTGTGGCACATTTGGATGCAACCGGTCATATAACACGTGCACCTCTTCATGCAGGGTGTTACAATACGCTTGCAAATTTTCCAGGGATGCACTTAGTTCCGCTACCCGGGCTAGAGCCTTTGCCTCACAATCCTAGGCGAAAGAGCGCGAATTTATGGCCCAATCAATGGTCGTATCTCATTCCACAATTTCGATCCCCTGTTGGATGGTTCCTTCCGTTGCTGCTCCCCTCATGTCTAGGAGCCAGCTGATGCTGGGGTACACCATGAGGTCCGATTGCTTTTCGTTGGGTGGTCTTGGTACGCGCCATATCTCCATAAGAGGGGAAGATTTATTTAGTATAATTTAAACATGATGCATGCATGACCTAATAATTATGGATTCAACTTTTCGTTGATCCCCTACCTCCTACGTATACTATTATTTGGCACTCAGTTACCTGACTCCAAAAGAGAAGTTACTACCAGAAAGTGGCAAGATAAGAATGAAAGAAGGTTTCAAGGTAAGTATTTGAAAATCTTTTTGAAGTACTACATAATGTCTGAAGAGACGGGCTTCGCTCTGATACCAGGTGTGATGGAACCTCCGAAGGTATTAGTCCCACCTACAGATGTCCTTGTCCTAAAGACCTCAGACAGTCATGCGGGTGCGCATAATGACTCGGTAAGTTCAGTTATCTGTATCTTCATTATATCGCCCAAGAGCGCTTAACCCATCATGCAGACATTACACATCATCGGAGAAGAGAATGAGCGGAAAGGATTACAATAACATAATTCACATTCATAAAAATATAGAAAGAGTAGTTATTACATAATCGGGTGTTCGAGTATGGAACTTATTATTACATTACTGGGAGATAAAACATCCTCCCCCAAACAGGGTTTAGTGTTCTTCCTCCTGCTTCGACACCACCTTCGAGCAGAAACAGCAGAACTCGGCTGTTTCATCACCTACAACAACATGGGTTCGAAAACCCTGAGTACGGAGTGTACTTTCGCAAGTCCTACCCGTCAAAGGAAAAGACTCTCAAGGATATGCTGGCTTTTGGGAATCAAGGTAAAGCTTATCAAGTTTCAAAGACTCTGTTTGCGGAAAAGCTTACTACGAGTAGATCCTTAAAAAGTCCATTTTTATTATTAGGTTAAGTAGTTACCTGCATCTAGAGTTCTTTCTATCCTAGATCAAACACTTGGCCTATGCTAGCCATCTTTTATCAACCCTTCAGTTCACTTGATTGCTACATGCAAGTCAGTGACCAAGTCTTCGTGTCCGAGAAGTAACGACGATCCGAATCGATTAATACCTAGCTGGGGATCTCCAACCACACGACATATGTAGCACTTAACCCTTGTATATGTCAACTCGCCACCGGGTTTCTCAAGACTAGAATGGGTACACACCAACCGAGAGCACAGATACACCACTGTCCAGCCTCTTGCCATGGAGGGTACACGCTACTCTCGCCATCTATCCACTCCCATTGTGTGGTGGCCTTTCTAGTATTGGTCCGACCGAGGCAAAGCTTACCCATGACGAGGCATATGTCCAGTTAAAAGGTCCTCAGTCAGCAGACCTAAATCGGCATGGTCCTTAAGCGACTCAGATGGAGACACTACACCGAGACGTCCTTCTCGTGCAAGTCACCCACCCAGTCTCGTCTTTACCATTTACAACCCAAAGTTTGGTACCTGACAGAGGTACGTCTTTTCAGAGGTTGAACCCATCACAGCGATGATGGATTCCATATGAAGCATCACCTTTTGTTTAAAACAAAACATTTTGTTTTCTAAAGCATAGCTAAGCATCAGAAAACTTTAAGTAAATCAGGTAACAAGGAATGGTAATCAGTTCCAAGGAGGGGAATTCAGCAATTGTTTAACACACAACTCCTATCACCTAATGCATCATCTCAAGTGATAAAGAGTTTAAAACAATAAGGAAAGGGGTAAATGAACCGAGACTTGCCTTGTGTTGCAGGAGGTTCTGGGTCTACTCCATAGATGTCGAAGTAGAAGTTATTCTCGGCTGGAGGACTCTCAACTGGAGTGACAACTTCTTCAACCACAATCTCTTCCTCGTTTTCTATACACGACAGTACATGTACATGAATGCTTATGTGATGCTATGAATATGCAGTTACATAGTAGAAACATATTAAGTTGTATCTTGAATACAACATTCCTTCACGGTACCTACTAATCACTAGGGTTTCCTAAGTTTGTATTCTATCAGTATTAAGCAACTAAACCCTATGAGGCTAGTTTATTGGGTTTGGGACCAAACAATGTCCAAATTATTTCAAGCTTCACCCAAAGCCTTTAATCATCATACTAAGCCTACCCAAAAAGTTTTACTATTTTTGGAGATACTAAATTATTTCTAAAATTCTAAAAGGGTTGGTTTGAGCATCTTTAAATGCTAAATAATTTCAGGCTTGGGATAAAAATCTTGGAACTATTTTTACTAAATACTAGATGATTGTAGAAGTCTAACAAAATTGGTCTTACAATTTTACCATTTTCTATTATTTTATACAAATTTCCTAATCTGGCACTAAAAAGAAAAGAAAAAAGATTGAATAGTGTCGGGCCAAATCTGGCCTAAACCAGCCTGCAAACGGGGCAAACACGTGCGCGTCCGTGCTGGCGGTTTTGCGCAGCGGCCCCCAGCCATTAGAATAACCGGTAAAGAACCCCTGGCACTATTCATCTATCTCACTGACGTTTGCGCAAAGATCCCTGAACTTCTATTTCTTCATCGGATAAGCCCCTGGCGACGGCGCGCTCGCCCGCCGGCCACCCCCTTGCTGGGACTCGCCACAAACGGCGACGACTGTCGAAACCGAGCGTCGGATCAGCATCCCTGATCCGAGGCGAGCCTAGTCCATGCTCTAATTGAGCTAATCCGACCTGGAATCCGCACTTGGGTTGGACGATCACAAATCATGGTTATGTCGAACACCAAGGGCAGGCCGAGGTGTTCCCGATGATCCATTGTGGTAGCGTTCAAGCGGTTGGGTTGATAAGCAACGTTAACACTCAAGGATGCTTAAACACGGCACAGAAGGGAATGAATATACCTGAGGATGGCTGGCCACGGTGGGGTATCTCACGGCGGCACGGCAAACCGATTTGGGGGAAATCCAAATTTGGGCACTACGGTGGCTAATTGAGGGCGAGGAGCGGTGCTCTGAGTTCATAACAAGCTAACGGAGTTGACCGGGGCGTCAATTTATAGCGACCGTAAGCGGCAGCTCCGAATTTGGGGAAGACAAGCTGGAGGCCGAAGCAAAGGTGAGTCACCGGAGTTTGCTTAACGTGGCATTTACGGGACAAAAGTTTACGGCTGTCACCAGTTATCCTCCACGACCCACGATGACATGGTGAAACGGCTTAGGGTGCGTCGTGACCGAAGTAAACGGCGGGCATGATGGCGGTGGTTGCGTGGCCATGTTGCCGGTCCAGTGGGTACGACGACTAAGTAGTAACAGTGCCCAAGCTCATCCCCGTGTCGAGATCTTTTACCGCAAGCCGTTATCCGCGTGCCACAGCGCATGAATCGCGGCGGCCTGCATGAATCGCTGCACAGGTTCACCAGTGGCGAGATTCACTTAATCAGTGATCTTGTTCAATTACTGTACTATCGCAAATTTCCTTCAGTGCGCCTGACAACAAGTTAGAGGGCTTCGTTCTCCAATTTTCATGTAACAACCCACTAATCCGTCTGTAGCAAAGTTGTTCTTCTATAAACCATCTTTAATTTTGTTATAGCAACCTCGATCAAACATCCACTGGATCCTATGCAAAATCGATCTCAATGTTCATCACAGTTCACTGACAGTCACTTTTAGCATTGGAGTTGACTGACCGTCCAACTTCAGGTCCATTTTTCTTCCATTTCCATGTAGCTCCATGGCTTAGTCACTTAATCAAACTTGAACTACTAACATAGCTCTACCATTTTGTTGTAATGAATTGGGGCAAAATCTTCATGGATTAAGCGATACAAGGGCATAAACTTGGCTTGATGTCATTGATTTCAGAGTTTAAGCCATATGGTGCTATTGGGGCTTTTTTGCACATTACTCCAATTTGTTCAACAACACTTGAAAATCTTCCAATGTAAAAATTGCTTAGTTTTTGATAAGCTACCACTTTGATATATGCACTTTGGTCCAAAAGTGTATAGAAATTGATCCCATCTCCTGCGGCACAAATTAGGGTTTCCAGGGTTCTTATTAGGGTTTTGAGTGCTCTAGGGTTTATGTGCCACTTAAACTCTCCAAGTTTAGTCTCTTATGAACATTTCCACTAACTTTTGAGATAATACTCAATTTGGTATCGCACACACCCACATACCTCTATCCCTTAGTTAAGTACCCTATTCTAGGGTTAAGGAGCACTTCAAGTCATCACAACACAACTTGTTTTGAGATTTTAGCCTAGTGGATGCACTATAGGTGTAACATACATAATGAAATGTCTATGCATGTGATGTTATGCCCAAGTTTTAGTTCTTGTAACACCAGGGGTGTTACACCCAGGTCAGCCTTGGATGCAGCAACACACATAAATCCGAATAACCCGTTAGTCCCTCGGATCTAGTCCGATAAAGCCACTTACCAAGGATCGAGTACCATTTGCTCACACGATGGTGAGACTCAGAGAGAATGCAATAAACATGAAACCACACGTTAAAGTACTTAAGTTATTACATAAAACAGAGTTTGATAAAAGATAACAGTTTTCTCAATATTGCAGCGGATGATGAATAACGTCGATAACGAGGAATAAGGCAAGGCCTGGCCACTACTCCTCCTGGTCCTCTCCTGCTGAGGCAGCATCCCACTCGACCGTCCAACCCAATGGCAGGGTGGCAGGCCAAGTCACACCATCAAGCATGTCTTGCAGTGAACCTATAAAGATGATGCCACAAGCAAGGCAGAGTATACTAATACTTAGCTAGACTTACTCGGTGTCAGGAGTCTACTCCTCTACCTCTAGACCATGAAGTTGTTTGGCTGAGGGGGTTTTGTTTGCCAAAAGCACTAGCTGAGTCTAAAACAAGTTTTAGCTTTTCAAGTTCTATCATACTTCTTCACAATAGGTTTGCTCCTTTCTAAGCATACATGATAACAATCATTTAGTGCAATCAACATATTATCGCAAGAAACCTCATTTCACTTCTTACTCGGTGCAGTACAATGGGTCAAGTAGTCTCATTAGCTATGAGAAGCAGATGATTTGAATCGAGTTTTAACCTTGCAAGGTAAACATAGACACACGACATGTAGGGGCACTCTGTCTGTCGGTGTTTAGTGTCTGACCGCACACCCAGGGATACCCTTGTGGTGCTTTTGGGTAGGATGGTGTTGTTGATTGTAGCTCAATGGTTCGTGCTTGGAGCATGAGAGAGAGACAGGTGATTTTCTGTAGGTTCGGGCCGCTTTGAGAGGCGTAATACCCTACTTCCTAGGGTGGATCTGTATGTGTGGTGTGTTACAAGTGGCATCTCCTGAATGGAGAAGGGCTAATGAGATGATCAATGATGGGGTTCCCCCTGGGCCTTATATACACGACCGTGGGGCACTCCCTACATTCACGGTTATGACATTTTTCGATGAGCAGCACACTGAGGAGCAGCACAATGAGGAGGAGCAGCACAATGAGGCTGAGCAGCACAATGAGGAGGTGGAGCACAATGAGGAGGTGGAGCACACGACATGGGACCAGGCCGCACAGCATCACCAGCCATTGGACCAGTGGGACCACCAAAGAGAGTAGCAACATGCGTGGGACCAGTGGGGCCAACAGGGCGAACCAGCTGACAACCCAATGGATGATGGCTCGGGCAGCTCTTCAGTGACACGCACACGTCGCTCAAGAAAAAGCCACTCAGTAAAGCCTCGTCACGCGATAGAGCGAGAGGCTGATAGGACTTTAATCATGCCACATGGAGATCGGTGAGTGTAATATATTAACTTATCTCATACAACTATTATGTGTATTATTAATGTTTTTGTGTAATGCAGGAATTGGGAGGACCTGTCTTTGACGGCAAGGGACACCACACTCAGGTTAACCTTACGTTGGGTTCTCTTTGCCATCTTCACTACCCTGGTATATTGAAGGTGTCAAACGGTGATACCGAGGATGAGGTGCTATATATGTGCAAACCGTCTAGTATAGTTTGTGATGTGTGAATCATATCAATTGTGATGTGTGTACGCAAACGCATTGATATGATTCACACATCACAAACTATACTGGATGGCTGGGAGTGCACAGATATACCACGCAATGGGAGTGGATCCCTCGGTGGTGTACGCAAGTGGTGGTGGCAAACCGAGAGCACAGATATACCACGCAATGGGAGTGGAGAGATGGCGAGAGTAGTGTGTACCCTCTGTGGCAATAGGCTGGACGGTGGTGTATCTGTGCTCTCGGTTGGCGTGAACATGATCTGGTCTTAAGAACCCCGGTGGCGAGTTGACATATGCAAGGGTTAAGTGCTACATATGTCGTGTGATTGGAGATCCTTAGTTGAGTATAATCAATTCGGATCGCTGTAACTTCGCGGTTATGAAGACTTGGTCACTGCCCTACACGTAGCAATCCAGTGAACTAAAGGGATGATGAAAGGACGGCTAGTATAGGCCAAGCGCTTGAACTAGGGTAGAAAGAACTCTAGATGCAGGTAACTTTACTTAACCTGACAATTAAAAATGGATTTTAAGGATCCACTCATAGTAAGCTTTTCTGCAAAACAGAGTCTTTGATTCTTGATAGCCATACCTTGAATCCCTCTAGCCAGCATACCCTTGAGAGTCTTTTCTTTAGTCGGGTAAGTCTTGCTGAGTAATTCCGTACTCAGGGTTTTATTCCCTGTTGTTTTTAGGTTCTAACCTTGTGCTGCTGTGATGGTGTTAAGTGCCGGTGGGCTCGGTCTTCTTATAAGTCTAAGTAACCCTTCTATACTTCTTATTGAGGATGGTCACTTGAGCTAGCATATATTTCAAACTTATACTTTTGTAATCACTCTGATGAAATAATGTAAAATTTTTGTAACTTGTAAAATTTGGTAATAATATTTCCACTGCAAAAATATTGATGTGTGTGATTTGTGTTACTTAATCTCTTGATCTTGGTTATAAGTGGTTTATCCGATGTCCTTGGGGCAATCGGACGGATCCTGTTAAGTTATCTGGTGCACATGCATAGTTGTCTGAGGTCTTTGAGACAAGGACAGGTGCATGTGGGCCCGATAATTTGGGAGGTCTGCCACATAATGGAAAAAACACCTTCGGCAAAATGATACAAAGGTTTGCTAAAGCCACCTTCAGCCATGATTTAGCTCCTCAAGACGAAGACTCTGTATAGAGGCAACAATGCAAGATGTCGAAGGTCAATGGCATGGAAGGAAAAAAGGACCAGATAGGCCTTATTGGTTTTAGTTACTTGTAAACAAGAGTTCAGGGGCATGGATGTAATTTTACCTAGGCTGCGTCCCTTGACTATAAATAGATGAACAGTACCCCCATACTGTTCACGCTGGATTGTAATCACTCTCGCGCCATTCTCGCTCTCTTGCCTTCTGGCAAGCCGAAGGTATCAATATAACATGAATATTGTTAATGTTTATTCATGTTTATGGAATATAATAATAAATGAATCATTGATACATAACAATTATTATCTTCATTCTTTTGTATTCCTTCACTTTCTTATTTACATTCATGTTTATATATTGAAATGATGAAGGTGTGTCCTTCATGATCTTCGTCTGAAGACCATTATATCCAAGAGGAAATAATGCTTCGAAGGACGAAGGTGTTTAACCATTGACAATTGTGTTGCCTTGTTCTTGATTTATAGTATTTGAGAACAAGTGACCAACATTGGTGCCCACCTCCGGTGAACTCACTTCCGCAACTGCGACAATGGCTTCGCAAGGCAACCAAGCTATGGCACCTTCGGCTACGAGGCTGGTGCTCCCAATCACAGGCGGCTCAAGTTCTGAACCAGCCAACAAGAAGCAGAAGAAGGAAGCACAGAGAAGGGTACAACATGTTGGTGTGCAAAGACCCTTCATCAGGTCCAAATGGTCTGACATACCAATTACCTTCTCTCAGGAAGACCTTCAGCTTAAAGATTATCCTCAGAACGATGCAATGGTCATATCTTGTGTCATCAAGGGATTTTTGGTCCATAATGTCTTGGTGGACATAGGCAGTGCAGTAGACATCATTTTCACGAAGGCTTTCATACAAATGCAAGAGCCTGATGACAAGAAATATGATGCAACACACCCCCTTTGTGGTTTTGGAGGAAGACAGATTGTAGCGCTCGACAAGATAACCATGTCTGTTACCTTCGGCTACGTTCACAACACAAGGACAGAATAGGTTGTCTTCGACGTTCTTGATATGGATTATCCATACAATGCAATCATTGGTCGAGGGACGCTTAATGCCTTTGAAGCAATACACCATCCAACATATCTTTACATGAAGATACCTTCGAAACAAGGCCCCATTGCTGTACATGGGAGTCAAGAAGCTGCCAGGAGAGCCGAAGGAAGTTGGATGGATTCGAAGGCCATCCATAATATAGATGAGGCTGAAGCTCATCAGCAATATAAGCATAAAAGAGAAAAGGCTGCTTCGTCAGATCAACCAAATCCCATGCTTTTGTGTGAAGACATAGCTGAGCAAAAGGTGCTATTGGGATCTCAATTATCTGATGAGCAAGAGAAGACCTTGCTGAGATTTTTGTTTGATAATAAAGATGTTTTTGCTTAGTCTGCTAATGATCTCTATGGTGTCAATAGAGATATTATTGAGCCCTCACTCAATGTAGACCCGTCCTTCAGACCAAGAAAGCAGAGGCTTCAGAAAATGTCTGATGATAAAGCCGAAGGTGCACGAAACGAAGTGAAAAGACTTCTAAGTGCCGACATTATCAGAGAAGTGACATACCCAGAGTGGCTGGCCAATACCGTCATTGTGGCGGAACCGCCTGAATTATTCTAGCTTAAGTGCCTGAGTCACGCCTTGAAGGCAGCAACACACTTAAATCAAAATAACCCGTCAGTCCCTCGGATTTAGTCCGATAAAGCCACTTATCTAGGATCGAATACCACTAGCTCACTCGAAGGTGAGGCACAGAGAAATACAATAAAGAATAATACCATAAATTAAGAAAGTACCATTAGTGATTACATTATCGGAGTTTCAGAAATAATAACCATAAGTTTTAATGCAGCGGAAATAACTAACGGAGAAAACAGGGTAACATGGCGAAGCTTGGCCATGCTACTCCTCCTGGTCCTCTCCTGCAGAAGCAGTAACCCAGTAGACCGTCTATCCCAGTGGCAGGGATGGAGGCCAAGTCACACCATCAACTAAACATCTAAAGGAGTACCTGCAAAAATTGTGCCACAAGCAAGGCTGGGTATACTAATACTCAGCTAGACTTACCCGGTGTGAGGAGTCTACTCCTCTACCTCTAGACCATGCAGTTGTTTGGTTGAGGGTTTGGTTTGCCAAAAGCACTAGCTGAGTCTAAAAACAAGTTTTAGCTTTTCAAGTTCTAGAATAATAATTAGACTAGATGAGTACCTAGCTATTCATACATGGTATCAAACATTATATCAATCAACATCTTTTGAATGTCACCTCATTCCACTTCTTACTCGATGCAGCAACATGGATCAAGCAGTCTCATTAGCTACAAGAAGCAGACGATTCAAATCGAGTTTTAACCTTGCAAGGTAAACCTAAACACACGACATGGCGAGGCACTCCGTTCCCACACACATCAACCGTCCCCATCGATTCCCTGGCAACAGAAAGGGGCTCACCGCCTTGGCATACAATGCTTCACTGACCCCGACTGCCGTCGTGCAGTGACCGCACTTGTACCCACCATATCCGGAATAGGAGACCATGTCTCAGGTTGCGTGAGGAGGGCAATCTGCGGGCAGGTTCACTCAGGTACTAGGCTTACCGATTTACCATATTTCTCGACACGTGGTTAGTACGTTCAAACGCTTGACACACGGTACCATACATTAATCCTTATTCCAATTTTTCATCTCGTAGACAACGCATCCCCATGGATCGTTGTCCACAGACCATCATCATTTCGATATAAAAATGGATACAACCAATTCCTGACCTCACGCGAGTGCTAGAAAAATCACTCGACTTCTACCGAGATCCCTAATTAGCAAAGCAGCTACTCGACCTAGCATACTAGTATCCATCTCAAAAGGAATCCTGAGTTCATGCAACTAGGGTTTCATACAACTCCTACACTTAAGTGCACAGTACAAGCCTACAAACATTAAGTGCAGTAAAATAGTATATATAACGGTTATGCATAAAACCGGGGCTTGCCTAGAATTCAACACTTAGATAGTGTTTGCTGGGGGATACTCGCTTGGCGAGCATCTCCTATCCTGGCCTTTGTTCTGTCTGTCCATATTCAAGGCGTCTGCCAACACCGTCTTGGAGTCAGCTCCACTCCACGTCCTTTATTCCGCACGATCATCATCTCTCGGTCCTAAATGAGATGCATGATGCATATGTATGAATATGATGAAATATATCACAAGACATTCAAATACACGGTAGCGAACTAACATTAAATTGTAAGACACCATAAACAACCACACGCTAGCATTAGTTATCTACACGTTATCGGCGTTCAACAATAACACCTCTAGAAGGACGACTAACATTTCCTATATTTACCCAACACAAACACGATATCACGAGCACAAGTATTTACCACGTTCACTTTAATCATCCAGTAGTTACCTAACATTAAATTAGTTAAGTACATAAGTTCTCTACGACTTATATATAGACGGACTTAGTTGAAAAGGAACTAGACACTTAATTGGGCTTTACAATTATTCACTAGGCAAACACTTATTAGACCTTAACCAAATTAGTTCACTAATTTAGCGAG
This sequence comes from Zea luxurians, assembly GCA_029449295.1. Classification (NCBI taxonomy): domain Eukaryota; kingdom Viridiplantae; phylum Streptophyta; class Magnoliopsida; order Poales; family Poaceae; genus Zea; species Zea luxurians. Next base: position 198,835,259 of record JAOPSE010000003.1, read on the forward strand.
ACGTGTATTAGTTATATTATCATTACTGCGTGTTCAACCAAAATCAAAACGATGAAACAGTCGACTCGAGACAAACACAACAGAGTAGAGCAATCCACCAAACATAACAAAATTAGGACTGCAGCACAGCAGCTGCTTGTTTCAGTCATAACTTTTCAAATATTAATCCGAAAATAGCAAACTAGGACTTTCTGGAAGGCTTAAAAAGTTCTCTATAACTTTGGTATTTTTACCTCAATATGATTCAACACTTAGCAAGGTCAAACAGTGCTAACACAACAGCTCTGTCCAGAATTGGACAGATTCAGACTTGCGACTTTAGAAATCCATAACTAGAGATTCAGGCATCCAAATAAATTGATCCTAGACTTTCTGGAAAGATAATGAAATTGAATACAAATCATTTATGAACATCTCAGGTTGATTTAATACGTATCAAGGGTAAAATACACTAGGAAGGCTTTGCTGTCCAGAACTGGACAGATTCAGTCTTCACACTTTAAACATCCATAACTTAAGATTCAGATCACCAAAAAGAGTGATCCAAGACTTTTTGGAAAGCTTAGAAAAAGTACTATACAACTTTTATAATCACCAAGAAGTGATTCTATGTTTAACTAAATCAAACAATACAGTTTTCGAAGTCTGTTCTGGCAGTGGACAGAACATGGCAAACATTTTGTAAAATTCATAACTCTTAAACTATCCGGCCTATGGCTATGAAATTTTAACACAAGTAAGATAAGAAAAGAATCTACAAATTTATTATGACGACCATGAACTGATTGTAATAATAACTTAAGCAAACAATGCAATCTCTGAAATCTGTACAAAAAGTGGACAGATTCAGTTACTAAATTTGTGAAAAGCATAACTTCTAAACGATCAGACTTATGGCTGTCAATTTTTAACACAAGTAAGATAATAAAGTTATCTACAACTTTTCTATATAGTGTTTCTACAGAAAACATGATTAGGTTAATTAAACAGACAGCACGGCAAAAACTGTGCATGCAGTCCAAAACAGCAACTAATAAAATTTAGCTCCTATTTACTTCAAGAATTTCCATGTTCTAGATACTTGAAATATTCTAACACTTTACCATTTGTTAGAGTTAAAACAATCAAATAAGGACCAACAAGTCGACTTACTAATTTTTGTCCAAGTCATTTCGTGTCTAGAATTACCATACTCAATTAACAACGCATCTACCACACTAATAATCGTACCCGGTACATATATGTTTATCGATGCGCTCTTCACACACTAACTTGCATTTTAACATAGACATCCCATGAACGCTACAAATTTTTACCCGTGACCATAACCAAACGAATTTAGACCATAACAAGCAAATCACCGTGATTACGAGCTTAACCAAACCATCTAACAAGTTGGTTAACCAAAGCAACAATATAGGCCGCTATACATCATACACGTCGGTTTGCCTATTATTATCGCAATCCGAGACAACATACACTACAACATTTTTATAAACATACATATTTATGCGTATATTCGCACATCGACTAATTCGTACGAATCGTAAAACACCAATCTCTAACTCGTAACCACCATGCACTTACTTCCCAAATCGTGAACATATACATGTTTACCATATGAACATGGCATTTCAATAATTATTCTAAAGCAAACTAACTTCATTACACAACTTGTATTACGAGCCTACTTGATTACCTGAAGCGTCTACTCGAAATCGTGAGCACAATCATACGCTATATGCGAAGCATAATTTAACAAACGTATAATACACATTGACTAGACTTATAAACATAGAGGAAACGATGACTACTTTGGCATGTCACCACCTCACATCACACGCAAAATCATTCTTAATCGGACTGACCAATTTGAATGACTGTTCTTCCAATTATTAACATATACCACCTTTCTAGTTTATTTGTATGACAACAAATCATAGGTTAAATCTATTTATCTCGGAAGGGTGCTAACACAATTCACACATAACTCACCATTTAGGCCCTACAGACAATTCATTGCGAACGACACATATTAAATCTACGGGCTAACGCAATTGAAACACTACATATGCCATTCACATTTTTTGTTTTATCATATAACAAAGCTTAATCTAATACATCATGGGCACTGACGATGCCTACCATAATTCCATGTTGCGAACACAACCAACTACGACCTACCACCAAACATTTCAACCATAGAGGCGATCATCTCCATAACATTCTACACAAAATCATCCTTACCAATTATTATGCGCATAACATCTAGTTAGCCATATTCGACACATACAGTCTTCGAGCACCCTTTATATAATCTACAACTACCGAATACTAAACGATACTATTAAATCCTCACCTATTGCTCGAGAATCATCACGATTACCATACATATATTTATTTATCAAACTTTACCAAAAATAACAAATCAACTTACCAAAAATAACTTAGTTGTTGCTGCTGTCCGCATGGCGTGAAGAGGCTGCACAGACCCGGTGAAGTGAGACGCGAAGACGTTGGGGCTGCGTGGATTGACGATGCGGCTGCTCTCACCGAGCTGGAACAAGTCGTGGCGCTATGGTTCTCGCTGCGCGCGACAAGCACGACAAGTGCGAGGAGAGGCGTGGTTGTAGGATTTTTGATGTGGTGCGGCGTGCGGGAGCAGCAGGGGTGTGGCTGCAAGGGGGCATTGCAAGGAGAGCGACGTCGAGACAATACCGTGGATTCACAGTGCTATGACGCGCAGCGGGGCAGCACGGATGGAGCAGCGTGCCGGAACAAAAGTCGACGATGCTATCCCCGACAAAGTGCTCCACACCGGCATTTCGACAAACACCGAAAAGGGGCGAGTAGAGCTGCGCACAACACAAGCATGACAACACGCAGTCGGCTACGCATATCGTCGAGCAAGTAGTGCGCGTGGTGGAGCAGCGGCATGGGAAGGGACAGCATCGTCCAGGGGAATAGGGAGGGCGTTGGTTGGGAGAGGGGCTCGGCCTACAGCCACCATGGCCGCGCACTGAGGCATCGAGTAGATCCCTGCACCCTCACGCCCTTGGAGCAGGGAGGTGGTGGACAACCATGGGAGAGGCTTCCTGCAACCGAGTGGCATAGAGAACAGGGAGGGGACGAGCTAGAGGAGGGGGTGGCTAGGGAAATGGCGGCCAGGTGGGGAGCTCGCGGCCATGGGAGGAAGAGCTCCTGCTGGTTCCCATGGAGATGTAAGAGCGCACTGGAGAACATGGAAGGGCGCAGGGAACCCTGGGCGCCGTGACTACTGACCGGAGCTGGAGCTCGATCTGCAACAGAGGGGTGTCGGCCATGGGGAAGAAGGGGAGCCGACTGGGTGGAAAAACGAGCAGGGCACTGCAGGGAGGGCATGACTGCTCCTCATCCAAGTAGGGCGAGCAAACAGTAGGGGAGGGAGGTCGACCTGCTTGCTTGAGGAAGAAGAAGAGGGAGGAGGGAAGGGCACCATGGGAGGGGGAGCTGCTGCTGGGAGCGCCTGCTCCAGGGGAGCTCGGCCATGGAGGGAGCTAGAGATGGAGCTGGCGTGGGGAAACTAGAGAGGAGGATGGCGTGGCGGAGAAGAAGGGGAGGTGGCTTGGAGAAAAATAAAGTGGCGGCTAGGGGGTAGATGGATAAAAGCCAAGCAAGGAAGGAGCACCTCTATTTATAGAAAATTGCTAGGGTTATGGTTTCTTAGTGGGCTGGGCTGGGCTGGCCCAAAATACTTAATAGGGCTGCGCTAATTATTTCCCTGAATAAAAATGATCCTGCGGAATTCATCTGTATGCAGAACATCGTGAACTAGAGCTTGGAAGATCGGGCGATTAACTCGACCAAGAGTTTGTTTTGACTTCGCTCGGCAATAATTCCCTACGCATGATTCGAAAATAAATCGTCTTGAGATATGACTGGCTTTCAGATTTATGATTGAGAGAGACATATCGCGACATTTAAAATCATTGCCGATGTTGATTTTTCGAATTTCGGATCGAACACAGAGGTATTAAGCCGAGTCAGATAAGAACTTATTAGAGGACAACACATTGGAGATTTCGCTTGAGAGTATGGACTCGGATTAATTTTTTTGGACATAGATCAAACATCAAGAAATTGGATTCGAACACAGCTCGACTAGAAACTGTCGAGCGTTTGATTAAATGAGCTTTAGACGAGATTTATAAATCGAGATTGATTAACGAGTTGCATTCCCGTCGAGAATAAAAGTTATTAACAGGCTCCAAATTTGGCCTTCTGTGAGACTGAATAACATCCGAATTCTGTGAAATGTGTATGAATAATGTGGATAATCAGAGACATACGCGAGCGAGAAATAAAAATTTTCACTGAGCATCCGAGATTAGGATAAATCTCCCGATGTAACACGAAATAGACACTTGAGGTGTCACAATCATGGTAAAGAAAGCAAACGGAAAATGGAGAATGTGTATTGACTTTACAGATCTCAATAAGGCATGCCCGGCCGAAGGATGAATTCCCACTGCCAAGAATATATTCCCTTGTGGATGCAGTAGCTACTTCAGAACTTATGAGCTTATTGGATTGCTACTCAGGCTATCATCAAATCTAGATGAAAAAGGACGATGAGCCGAAGACAAGCTTTATAACTCCTAGTGGGACCTATTGTTATCTTCGAATGCCTGAGGGGCTCAAAAATGCTAGAGGAAGCTTCAGCAGAATGACTGCCAAAGTTCTTCACTCCCAAATTGGCAGGAATGTGCTGACGTATGTTGATGATATCATAGTAAAGAGCATGAAACAAGAAAATCATGTTGTTGATTTACAAGAGACATTTGCCAACTTCAGGCGGGCTGGTCTTAAGCTAAATCCAGAAAAATGCGTCTTCGGAGTGAAGAAGGGCTAGTTTCTTGGCTGCTTGGTATCAACAAAGGATATTGAAGCTAACCCAAGCAAAATCGAAGCTATCCTTCGGATGGAACCGCCACATTCGAGAAAGGGGGCTCAGAGATTGGCAGGAAGGCTGGCATATTTAAACAGATTTATCTCAAGATCAGCAGAGAGGAACCTACCTTTCTTTGAAGTATTAAAGTCAACTAAAGTCTTTTAATTGGGTCCACCTCAGCAGAAAGCCTTCAAAGAGCTGAAGTAGTATTTGATGGATTTAATAACGCTAACCCCACCTTCATCAGGAACCCCCTTACTTCTATATGTGGCTGCTTCCCATGCCGCGGTTAGTGTGACACTTGTACAAGAGAAACAAGATGGCCAATTAAAAAATCAAGCACCAGTATACTTTGTCTCTGAGGTACTTAGTTCATCAAAGAAGAATTACACAAAGCTGGAGAAGGTACTATATGATGTATTGATGGCCTCCAGGAAGCTTCGACATTACTTCCAAGCATACCACATAATAGTGCCTTCATCACAACCCTTGAAGGATATAATGAGGAACAGAGAAGCTACAGGAAGGGTCAGAAAATGGGCTGCAGAGCTCATTGAATTCACCATTGATTATGTCCACAGATCTTTGATCTAGTCTCAAGCGTTAGCAGACTTCATTGCTGATTGGATGCTAGGGGCTCAAGGCGAAGAAAGAATAAATGATGCCAAAGCTTGGAAAGTATTGTGCGATGGGTCTTGGGGAACCTTCGGCGCAGGGGCAGCTGTCGTTCTAGTTGCACCATCCAAAGTCCGAACTTGTTATGTAGTAAAATTAGACTTCATTTGCACAAATAATATTGCAGAGTACGAAGCTCTTCTCTTGGAGCTTCGGAAATTTAAGGCAATGGGCATAAGAAGGGCGATCCTCAAGACTGATTCACAAGTTATCTTGGGTCATTTGGACAAAAGTAGTAAGGCAAGAGACTCGAAGCTTGAAAAGTATCTAGATGCAGTTCGAAGGTTGGAAGCCTCTTTTGAAGGTTTCTCTATAAAGAATATCCCAAGGGGAGAAAATGAACATGCAGACTTATTAGCCAAATCAGCGGTACAGGGGCTGCCATTACCTTCGGAAGTATTTTTTGAGACAATAAAAGCACCTTCAGTCGAGCTCATGGAAATAACGGTGCTCACAATTTCACCTGTACATAGTGAAGATTAGAGGACTAAGATTGTATCTTTCCTCCAGGGCAACTTTCTTTTGGATGATGAAGTCTACAATAAAAGAATGGAAGCAAGGACAAGGCCATATGTAATAATAGAAGGGGAATTATACAAGCACAGAGTTTGCTCTCCATTGCTCAAGTGCTTGTCCTGAGTTGAAGGCCAAGAATTGATGAAGGAAACACATGCGGGGTTGTGTGGGGGCCCACATTGGGTCTAGGCCTCTCCTGGGGAAGGTTTTCAGACAAGGTTTTTACTGGCCGAAGGCAGCTTTGGATGCCGTAGATTTAGTTCAAAAATGTGAAAATTGCCAAAGATGTGCCAGAGACCAGAAGCAACCTTTGTCTCTAACCCAGCTAATACAGCCAATTTGGCCCCTGCAAAGATGGGGCCTGGATTTGTTAGGTCCACTCCCACCAGCACAAGGCAACTTGAAATATGTTGTGGTGGCAGTGGAATATTTTTCCAAGTGGATTGAGGCAAAGCCCTTGGCTACAATAACTTCGGCCATGGTCCAGAAATTCTTCTGGCAAAATATCATTTGTCGCTTCGGTGTGTTGAAGGCTATCACTGTTGACAACAGAACTTAGTTTGATGCTGAGACATTCAAAACCTTTTTTAGCCAGATTAGCACAAAAATACACTTCACATCAATGAGGCATTCAAAGTTAAATGGATTGGTAGAAAGAGCAAATGAAATCATAATAACAGGAATAATGAAGTCAATCTTCAATCAACCCAAAGGAAAGTGGCCAGACAAGTTAATAAAAGTAGTATGGAACCGCAGCACTGCAGTATCAAGATCAACAGGGTTTATCCCGTTCAAGCTTTTGTTCGGTGACGAAGCAATAACACTGGAAGAAGCAAGAACGGGTTCAATAAGAACTTTAGCTTCGACAAAAGACGAAGACAATTGTCAAATAACAAAAGACACCATATAAGGGACCAGACTACAAGCAATAGAGCACATCAATAAATACTAGGCCGAAACGATCAGATGGCGTGATAGAAAAGTAGGATTGAAGAATATCAAGCCAGGTCATTTGGTGCTTCGGAGGGTGGCCAACCCTGACACAGTGGGAAGCTTCAGCTCAAGTGGGAAGGTCCCTTTTTGGTGGTATCTTCGTCACGACCCGGGTCCTACAAACTAAAAGATATGGACGACAACGACATATCCAGGTCTTGGAATGCGAATGAGCTTCAACGATATTATGCATAAACAATGTAATTTTCTTTTTTTCCCTATGGCACCCTTTTACTTTCCAAAGGGGAGAAAGGTTTTTAATGGGGCTATAGGTTGTAATTTTCATTCTTTTTGTTTAAGCCCTCTGCAATACAAGGGCCAAATTCCCCCACATGTAAAATGTAACATCAGGATTCGCACCATCGAGTGCAAAAGGTCATGGAGAAGCTCAAAAGTCATCCTTAAGGGGATGCAGAGCCAAAATGTTACTCAAGAGATGAAGAAGTTACAAAGTCGTCCCTAAAGGGACACAGAGTAAATTACAAAGCTCCAAAGTTGTCCCTAAGGGGACGCAGAGCCAAAATGTTACTCAAGAGATGAAGAAGTTACAAAGTCATCCCTGAAGGGACAAAGAGTAAGTTACGAAGCTCCAAAGTCATTCCTAAGGGAATGCAGAGCTAAAATACCACCTAAATCAAAGGTGAAGAAGCTCCAAAGTTGTTTCTAAGGGAATGCTGAGCTTAAATGCCACCTAAGCTTTTCAAAGGTGAAGAAGCTCAAAAGTCGTTCCTAAGGGGATGCAGAGCTTAGCTCAAAAGTCGTTCCTAAGGGGATGCAGAGCTGAAATACCACCTAAGTAAAAGGTGAAGAGACTCCGAAGTCGTTCCTAAGGGGATGTAGAGTCTAGGTGTGTTCGTGGCATCCATTTGCATATTTCATCACATCATCTTTTGTATTCATACAAACATTCATTAGACATTCGTAGGATCATCATCATGACATAAAGCACAAACATTAACAGGAAAGACAGAAGTTGCTTGTTTCCAGTGACAAAATGCTTCGTTGAAAGCGAAGCTGTTTCATCTTAGATAAAACTTCATGGTGTATGGAGGTACTTCGTCTTTAATGAAAAAATGCTTCGAAGTGAACGAAAAGAAGGGAAGGTGTTTTCTCCTTCGGCTCAAAAGATTGCAAGCATTGGTTTTGTCCACAACAAAGAAATTCATACAGAAGCGAAAAGATAAAATTATATTACAAGGTATTCACAAATAAGTACAATATTTTGTTCAACTAACAATTACAATATTTTGCCAAATGACGCAAAGAGTTCCTAAGTCTTCTACAGATAGATACAAAGGGAAGTTTTATGATCTTCAATCCTTCGGAACAGGCTTCCGCTTAATGACTTTCGGCGCCACCATCCTGCAAAAAGATGAAGGTAGAAAGTAATCGAAAATATAATAAAGGAAAACCAAGGTAGAAAAGACAAAGGTAAAAATTTCATACTGAGTTTAGTAGTTTTTGTGCTTCATCCCCAGCCAGTTCACGCGTGCCCTTTGCCCAAATTTGGGTAATAAATCTATTCCGGATGCTTCGGGCTTCGGCTAGAATATCAACCAAATCTGATGTTGAAAGATTGAAAGTTGGCTTATTAACAGTTTTGGCATGGTTGCATCTGGCCTTCATAAATGTCGTAGCTGTGCCGCGTGAAGCCACTAGAGCACAGAAGTCTTCGTGCCTGGTTATAACTTCATGAAGGGCTTTAACTTCATTTTCAATATGTTCGAAGGCCCCGAGGACATCTTCGGCCGAAGGAATAATCTCTTCGGAAGCAGCTCCAACCGAGTTAAATATTTCCTTCAGCCGATTAATGCACCGAGTGGCAAAGTCGGAGCACTTGTTCCGAAGGGTCTCAATAGCTTCGTGCAGCCTCGTATTTCTTTCAGCTTCAGCTTTGACCTTTGCTTTAAGCTCCTTTGTCTCCTGGTCAAAGTGCTGTGAACTTTCGTTCAGAATTGTTTGAGCTTCGTCTAATTCCTCGCTCAGCTTATTATTCTGAGATCATGCTTCTGCGAGGGAGCCTTTGGTTGTTTGCAGCGGGATGTCTTTTTCCTTTAAAGAAGCCTCAAGTTCCTTGATTTTATCCTCTAAGCCTTTAATTATAACTTTGTTTCTTCTATCCTCATTATCCTGCTGCATTTTTAAGGCCTTGCTTAATAACATGCTCTGCAAAACAAGTTAGAATTAGAACCCTCAATCAATTACGAAGGTAATAAAAAATTAGACAAAAGTCTCACCTTGAAGATGGAATAAAATAGGCTACCCACAATATGTTGTCGTCTGTAGCAACTGATGTCGATCTCCAATTTTGGAATCCAACACTTTTGGATAGGGTGCCGACTATCTTCGCCCCAGCGTGGTTGTGAATGCATCCTAAGATTTCCTCATCGCCCCCGCCAAACAGCATGGACCCTGGTTGGTAACCAAAGGATACAACAAATTCTTTTAATTCTAACTTAACCTCCTCAGAAAGTTCTTGGCCGCCCAGGTGCCGAAGATCAAAATCTTTTTCGTCCGAAGGAGTATTATCAATTCTCTTTCCTTTATATGGCACTGCGGCCATGTTTTCCTCTACAATCACATCTGCAACCACATCTGATATAATCCTGTCAACTTCTAAAATTGTGGCTGCAAGTTCTTCAGCTTTGGCTTTGTCAGCATCTTTGGCATCCGTAGGAATTGCTGCTTTCGTCGCCGAAGCTGAAGGCGGCGTTTGCTCAATTGCTTGCATTACATTCACAATTCGACATTTCTTTTGCCCTTCGATCTTCTCTTCTGTAGTCGAAGGCATTTCCTTCCTCTGTAAAAGTTTCATCAGTTCCAATCATAGAGGACTTAGCAGCTTGAATGGTGGAGATTCAGTCATTACCTTCAAAATCTCGACTACTTCGGCAGCAGATGGCGATGGAGGGGTTTTCTCTGCTGGTTTGTCTACCTTTGGTTCAGTAGAGGGCACCTGATCAAGCTTTCGCTTCTTAGAAATTGTTGCCTTTAGCTCTGGCGCTGTTTTTGCTTTCTTCAGGGCCTTTTCATCTTCTTTTACAGACCGGGAAGCTTGCCTACTTAAGATACTGACAACTCGTTTTCTTTTCACCCCCCCGGCCCCTTCATCAAGTTTCTCATAATCTGGGTATTCAAAATTCAATGCATCCATTACCCGGTTCAGCCTCCATTTCTATCGGGTATCGAAGGCAGCAGTCGTTATCTGGTCTTCCTTTCTCGTATAATTGTCGAGAATCTCATTGCACATGGTTTTGATCATTTCTAACCACTCGTTGCATGGCTTCTTAAACTGCTTCTCAAATTTGAACCGGTAGGGGAGCCAAACAAGTTCATACTTTTCCCCCTTCCTTTTTCTTCGGCATCCCCCAGCCGCTAGAGGTTGGAAATGTCCTATTTGCCAAATATTCCTGCACTAGATCCCTAGTGCTAATCTCAGCAGCTACCACTCTAAATTCAACTTCAGCTAGCTGGCATGAGGAGACAAGTTGCATGTGGCACAAGGGCTTTGTCATTCCGAAGCTTAATCTCATCGGACTCATGACCATAGTCATTAGCTTTTCCCTCCTTTTCTCATTAGCTTTTGTATAGAACCACTCACTTGTCCACCGAGTCGGCCATTTGGTACGGTAGCCGATGAATGGGGCTTTGGTATCCTTTCGATACGCAAAATTATAGCAACTGCAGTTCTTGTGAAGGCCATCCACTCTGGCCTTCGTCTGGTAGTGCAACTCATGCACCCGACAGAAAGCTTTGGCATTAGCGCTCATGCCCTGGCTTCAGAGAGCCCATATATAAACACTGAGTCTGACGATGGCATTTGGTGTTAGTTGATGAAGATATTTCTCATAATTCTTTAAAACTTCTCCTATCATGTCATATAAAGGGAACCGAAGCCCTGCCCTGAAGAAGCTCTTGAAAATAACAACTTCGTCCTCTTTTGGCTCTAGAACTACTTCCTCTCTAGCAAAGCAGACAAGTTTGCTCTCAGCCTCTCCAAAATAACCCAGCTTCTTCATCATAATCATGTCCTCTACCGTCACAGTAGATTTTCCAAATTCGATGTGGCTTGGCTCCGACGGGCTCAAAATATTGTAGTCTTCCCTAGCTTCATCATCATCGTCTTCAGCCGCAACCTATCCAGCTTCGGCAGCTTCATCTTCGGAAACAACTTTTTCTATTATCACTAGACCTGGTCGCCTCATCATTTCTGATATTGGCACATTCTTTGTTGTCTCAGCATCATTCCCCTCATAGGACATGCTAGCGGTGGATCTAACTAGAGCCATCTCAAGTTTCGCGGTTCCTTAAGCCGAAGTTGATTCTGAATGACGAAGCACATATCTGCAGGGAACAGTCCAGAAAAGCTTCGGCTTTGGTTAAAATTTTTAACAGTGGAACAGTGCAGTGGCAATGAATGTTGTGGTAAATCCTCACCAACCTGTCTGTTTATATAGTGCTGTAGGGGAAGAAGTCGAACTGCCACACCGCCTACACTGGCTGAGCGGTGGACTGTTCGACGTGTGGAATATTTTAATCGTTTTTTGACAACAAGCTTAGGGAAGGAGTTTTTCGGACCTTCGGCATCCCAAAGCCTTCGTGTTTTTCGTGGATTGAGCTCGATACGAAGAACGATCTAGCACCGTGAAGGGGCTACTGTTGGGGGTCTTCTCCACCGAAGGTCCTAAAGGAAAAAACACATTCGGCAAAATGGTACAAAGGTTTGCCGAAGCCACCTTCAGCCTCAATTTAGCTCCTCAAGACGAAGACTCTGTATAGAGGCAACAGTGCAAGATGCCGAAGGTCAATGGCAAGGAAGGAAAAAGGACTAGATAGACCATATTGGTTTTAGTTGCTTGTAAACAAGAGTTCAGGGGCATGGATGTAATTTTACCCGAGCTACGTCTCGTGACTATAAATAGATGAACAGTACCCTGTACTGTTCACGCTGGATTGTAATCACTCTCGCGCCATTCTCGCTCTCTTACCTTCTGGCAAGCCGAAGGTATCAATATAACATGAATATTGTTAATGTTTATTCATGTTTATGGAATATAATAATAAATGAATCATTGATACATAACAATTATTATCTTCATTTTTTTGTATTCCTTCACTTTCTTATTTACATTCATGTTTATATATTGAAATTATGAAGGTGTGTCCTTCATGATCTTCGTCTAAAGACCATTATATCCGAGAGGAAATAATGCTTCGAAGGATGAAGGTCTTTAACCATTGACAATTGTGTTGCCTTGTTCTTAATTTATAGTATTTGGGAACAAGTGGCCAACACCTGGAGAACCACAACAAGTCCCTCCCTCATCGATCGGGGAGGGAGCCTGACGTCCACACGCCTAGCTGGATAGAGTCCCCCACTGGTTCAGAGTTAACTGAGTCAAACGTGCTGCTTGCTGAGATATGCTCGCTGAAAGACATAGGCCTGACTGCTAAAGCTGTGGTCGCTGACTTTATTTTCAAGAAAATCTAGCCCCTAAAGGATAGAGTTTATCCAACTTATATGTACACCGGTCAACAACCCTACCCAGTTACCAATAGACAAATTCCTGAAGAGGACCTGCTATGTTGAATTGACTTGATGCTAAGGGGCAGGGTTTCAAATGCTGGTGCCTCTTGTCTTATTCTGCTTGGAATCTGCCCCTGCAGAGTCCCTTTTTCAATTTCATTTCCAATCCTCCTGTTCGAGTTGGCAGTTCAAGCCATAGAGTGCGACCCTCCTCAGAGGACATTGAAGCTTTCATTGCTCCCTTCTGGAATCTTCCCGAGGCTGAGAGGGCAGACCCAATTTGAGATGCTGACCAGTACTGACGATGTTGAGATGAACGTTGTTCTTAGCATGCTGGCTAGGGAATCATCTAACTCTGCCCGCACTAAGCCAATGGCAGTTGCGATTGGGCAGAACCTTGGTCATACCGAAGAAATTTGGTAACCTGAAGGTGCCCATCATAAGCGATCACGCCGAGCAAACCATCTAGTTGTGTCTGACGAGGGGAAAAAGAAGAAGAGGCGACTCCGGCGGTTATCTTGCTTGGAGCAAGATGATGTCCCCTCTACATTACTCCTCGGCGATGGCCCGGTGAGCACCACCCTCGAGGATGATGTCAGAGGTTGTGACAATGCTTGGGTTGTCGGCGGTGTGCTTGATGAGGATGAAGAGTGAAAGTCGCCTAGAGGGGGTGAATAGGCGGAATCTGAAAATTATAAACTTAAGCACACACTACAAGCCGGGGTTAGCGTTAGAATTAAAATCGAGTCCAAAAAGAGAGGGCGAAAACAAATCACAAGCAAATGAAGAGTGTGACACGGTGATTTGTTTTACCGAGGTTTGGTTCATGCAAACCTACTCCCCATTGAGGTGGTCACAAAGACTGGGTCTCTTTCAACCCTTTCCCTCTCTCAAACGGTCACCTAGACCGAGTGAGCTTCTCTTCTCAATCAACGGGTCACTTAGACCCTTGACAAGGACCACCACAACTTGGTGTCTCTTGCCTTGATTACAAGTGTCTTGGGAACAAGAAAGAAGGAAGAAGAAAAGCGATCCAAGCGCAAGAACACAAATGAACACAAATGTCTCTCTCTCACTAGTCACTATTTGATTGGAATGATCTTTGGACTTGGGAGAGGATTTGACCTTTTGTTTGTGTCTTGGAGTGAAGTCTAGAGCTCTTGTATTGAATGCAATGTCTAAAAACTTGGATACCTTGAATGTGTGGTGGATGGGGGTATTTATAGCCCCACCCACCGAAATGGCCGTTGGGGAATTCTGCTGTCGACGGGCGCACCGGATAGTCTGATGCGTCACCGAACACTATCCGGTGTGCTAGCCACGTCACCCAACCGTTAGGGTACGACCGTTGGAGCTCTGACATGTGGGCCCACCAGATAGTCCGGTGGTGCACCGGACAGGTCCTGTTCACTGTCCGGTGCGCCTTCTGGCACCTGCTCTGACTCTGCGCGCGCAGTTCCCACTGTTCACTGTTCACTTTTGCAGTCGACCGTCGGCGCAGTAGCCGTTGCTCCTACTGGCACACCAGACAGTCTGGTGCTACACCGGACAGTCCGGTGAATTATAGCGGAGCGGCTCCCCAAATTCCCGAAGGTGGCAAGTTCAGAGTTGATCTCCCTGGTGCACTGGACACTTTTCGGTGCGCCAAACCAGGGCAGCCTTCGGTTGTCTTTTGCTCTTTTTATTTGAACCCTTTCATGGACTTTGTATTGGTTTGTGTTGAACCTTTGGCACCTGTAGAACTCATTATCTAGAGCAAACTAGTTAGTCCAATTATTTGTGTTGGGCAATTCAACCACCAAAATTCATATAGGAAAAGGTTTGACCCTATTTCCCTTTCAATCTCCCCCTTTTTGGTGATTGATGCCAACACAAACCAAAGCAAATGTATAAGTGCAGAATTGAACTAGTTTGCCTAAGGTAAGAGCAAAGGTTGCCTGGAGTGAAACCAATAAATAATTTCCACTAGATATGCATGGATTGTTTTGTTCTTATTTAAAATTTTGGACCACATTTGCACCACATGTTTTGTTTTTGCCAATCTTTTGGAAATTCTTTTCAAAATCCTTTTGCAAATAGTCAAAGGTATATGAATAAGATTGAAAGAAGCATTTTCAAGATTTTGAAATTTTCTCCCCCTATTGCAAATGCTTTTCCTTTGACTTAAACAAAACTCCCCCTCAATGAAATTCTCCTCTTAGTGTTCAAGAGGGTTTTACAAATTCTTGAAGATACTTTCTCCCCCTTTTGAAAACTCATTAAGATACTAATTTAAAAACTTCATTTTTAAAAATCGTTGGTGGTGGTGCAGTCCTTTTGCTTTGGGCTAATACTTTCTCCCCCTTTGGCATGAATCGCCAAAAATGGATACTTGTGAGTGAAATATAAGCCCTTAAACATTCTCCTCAATGGCAAACAAATAAATATGTGTGAAGATTATACCAATGTGGAGAGATGGCGGAATACCGGCAAAGAGTAGATAATACCGATGGAGTTAAGTGGAAGCATCGTCTTTGCCGAATACTCCATTTCCCTTTCAATTCTATGACTAAGCAGGAGAATACACTTGAAAACACATTAGTCATAGACATAAAAAAGATATGATCAAAGGTATATAAATGAGCTATGTGTGCGAAGTATCAATCAAAGTTCCTAGAATCAAGAATATTTAGCTCATTCCTAAGTTTGGTAAAGGTTTTCCTATCTAGTGGCTTGGTAAAGATATCGGCTAATTGATCTTTGGTGTTAATATAGGCTATCTCGATATCCCCCTTTGTTGGTGATCTCTCAAAAAGTGATACCGAATGGCTATGTGCTTAGTGCGGCTGTGTTCAACGGGATTATCCGCCATGCGGATTGCACTCTCATTATCACATAGGAGGGGGACTTTGCTAAATTTGTAGCCATAGTCCCGAAGGGTTTGCCTCATCGAAAGCAATTGCGCGCAACAATGGCCTGCGGGAATATACTCGGCTTCGGTGGTAGAAAGAGCTACTGAGTTTTGTTTCTTTGAAGCCCAAGACACTAGGGATCTTCACAGAAACTGACAAGTCCCTGATGTGCTCTTCCTATCAATTTTACACCCTGCCCAATCAGCATCTGAATATCCTAATAAATCAAAAGAGGATCCCTTGGGGTACCAAAGACCAAACTTAGGTGTATGTACTAAATATCTCAAGATTCGCTTCACGGCCCTAAGGTGAACTTCCTTAGGATCGGCTTGGAACCTTGCACACATGCATACTGAAAGCATAATATCCGGTCAAGATGCACATAAATAGAGTAAAGAACCTATCATCGACCGGTATACCTTTTGATCTACGGATTTACCTCCCGTGTCGAGGTCGAGATGCCCATTGGTTCCCATTGGTGTCTTGATGCGCTTGGCATCCTTCATTCCAAACTTGGTGAGTATATCTTGAATGTACTTCGTTTGGCTGATGAAGGTGCCCTCTTGGAGTTGTTTGACTTGAAATCCTAAAAAATACTTCAACTCCCCCATCATAGACATCTCGAATTTTTGAACCATGGTCCTACTAAATTCTTCAGATGTAGATTTGTTAGTAGACCCAAATATAATATCATCAACATAAATTTGGCATACAAACAAATCATTTGCAATTGTTTTAGTAAAGAGAGTAGGATCGGCCTTGCCGACTTTGAAGCCATTAGTGATAAGGAAATATCTTAGGCATTCATACCATGCTCTTGGGGCTTGCTTGAGCCCATAAAGCGCCTTAGAGAGTTTGTAAACATGATTAGGGTACTCACTATCTTCAAAGCCAGGAGGTTGCTCAACATAGACCTCTTCCTTGATTGGTCCATTGAGGAAGGCACTCTTCACGTCCATTTGATAGAGCTTAAAGCCATGGTAAGTAGCATAGGCAAGTAATATACGAATTGACTCAAGCCTAGCTACGGGTGCATAGGTTTCACCAAAATCCAAACCTTCAACTTGTGAATAACCCTTGGCCACAAGTCGTGCTTTGTTCCTTGTCACCACACCATGCTCATCTTGCTTGTTGCAGAAGAACAACTTGGTTCCTACAACATTTTGATTAGGACATGGAACCAAATGCCATACTTCATTCCTCGTGAAGTTGTTGAGCTCCTCTTGCATCGCCAGCACCGAATCCGAATCTTTAAGTGCGTCCTCTACCCTGTGTGGCTCAATAGAGGAAACAAAAGAGTAATGTTCACAAAAATGAGTGACTCGAGATCGGGTGATTAACCCCTTATGAATATCGCCGAGGATGGTGTTCACGGGGTGATCTCTTTGAATCGCCTGGTGGACTCTTGGGTGTGGCGGTCTTGGACCCTCATCATCTTCCTTATCTTGATCATTAGCATCTCCCCCTTGATCATTGTCCTCCTCTTGAGGTGTAAGGCCCAAAATGTGTATAAGAAAAAAAAGTAATAATAAAATAAATAAAGAAATAAAATAGTAAAATTCAGAAATCTCACTTGCGTACTGAAAATCGAGGACTGAATTTTGAAAACCAAAGAAGTAATAGAAAAGTTTTCTACTCAACTGAATGATTATGCATATCATGATGTACCATAAGCATTTATTTACATGAATGTTTAATGTTGAAGTAACTTCTACTTCTTATTCCACCTTCAAAATACTATTTTTCTAAAAATAAAGAAAAACAACATGAGTGTGTCTCATATTTCAAACATGCATCAAGCAAATAAATTAATCAAAATAAATATACATCTATTGCATCATAGTTGATTTTGAGTATGTTTTAAAGAATGGAATTCCTAAACTTTATCTTGGATTTGAATTTTAAATTAGTAGAAAAAAGGGAACAGAAAATAGAGAATAAGAAAGGGAATTTCAATGAAATTATTGAATCCATAAATAAATGACAAGGAAAATAACAAATAGAGGTTATATTCACATTAGTTTTAATTTTGACACTTGGAAGATTTGAAATTCAAAATAGGAGATAAAATTCAAATCTTTGAAATGTGGAATTGTAACTAGTAAACAAAGTAAAAATAAAAGAAAATGAAGCTCAAGTGTACCTGGGCCGAAATTCCCTTGTCTCGGCCCAATACTTCACGCACCAGCCAGCCTAGCTAACCCCATTGCGCCAACTACTGGGCCCCTACGCGCAGCCTCTCCAGCCGCTCACCTGTGATGCTTCACTGGCGTACGGACCCCAGCTCATCAGTCCTCATCTCTCCGGCGCACGGACCCACCATGTCAAGCGCATCTTGCTCCTCCGTTCATCTCAGTCACGGACTGGTAACAGAAACGCACGGCGACCGGGTCACCGAATCCCTCCTATCTCCTTGGCCTCGTCCCATGTATGCGAAGCAAGGACGCCACCCCGGGGTCATCCAGCAATTACGCCTGCACGCACGTTGAGGAAGCCTGGCATGCAGCGAGAGTTGGGGGAGGAGATCCGCCATTGGCGGGCACGCAGTCATGGTCGCCCCGGCCTCCATAAAAGCAACTGGGTTTTCTCTCGGTATCGCGCTGAATAGGTTGACGGCGGCTGCTAAGGACTGAGAACCACCAAGTCGCAGAGAGAAATCGAGAGATGAGGGAGTGAGGGAGGTGCTGTGGGCCGCCGCTGTCGCAAGAACAGGTGGGAGATACCGCCATGGCCGTTCACTGTGCGCGACGCCGGTCCAGACGTGAGGATTGGTCGGGGCATCACACCGAGCCACCACTTCGAGCTTCATTAGGTGGTTAGGGCGAGTCACTAAATCGCCCTGCACTGGTCCGTGGCTCTCACGGGCGAGTTTAGCACCTGGGGCGGAAGGAATTCCTCATTGGAGCTAGATTCGTCGTCGTAACTCACACCCTTCCGGCGACAGGAGCTCCACGCCGATAGAGCTACGGTAAGAACCCTCTGTTGTCTTCGCTCCCTTCCCTGATGCGTTTAGGGCCATATTAGACTAGGGATTCATGCACCGGGTCAACAATAATGTCTTGCCGAAGACCACCTCCGCCGCGGTGCCGCCTTGCCCGTGGGCACTTCCCCTTGCTACTTTATTTCGGATGAAATGGGTTCCGTGCGGTTCGCTTCGTTCTTCTACTCACATATCGTGGGTTGGATAAAGGGCCCTGGATGGTTGGGGTGCGCACTCCAGCGGGGGCGCGACGTGCGGGCGAGCATCCTTAGTGCGGGCGGAAAAGGGCGTCGCCATATCTGATGGAGGAAGAAGAACGTGTGTGGGCCATTGATGTTAGGAGGAGCGGCCAGGATTTGGGTCGGGGATGCCTTTCGGCTAGGGTGTATCTGGGGCGTTGGATCACAAACGTGTGGTTTCGATCGCATTGCGCCTAATACCTGGTCGGGTGTAGGGACGACTTAATCTTAGAGGTCGAATCTGGATCCGATGACCAGGGGAGAGCACGGATGAATAACTTGCATTAAGTCTAATCTAGCGCGCAGATTTTAGATCCAACGGCCGATATCACCCCGCACCCCTTCGCCGCAACATCTTTGCACAAGAGCCCCTCCACTTTTCCAGAATCAACCCGCCGTCCATCCGGCTTGATTCTGAGTCTTAGGTCTTTTATGCGTTAGACCCCTGTTCTCTTTGATAATTGAGGCACAGTCCAGAGGGTAGGGAAAATTATATAATTAATCACAGAAATTGATTTTTAGTGCAAAAATAAATCCAGAAACTTGATTAATTCATAAGAAATTCATTTTAATTCCTTTTTGACCCATTCCAATTTCTATAATTTTGTAATAATGTTGTCTATCACCCTGTATCTCTGTTTTAACATGAAAATGGTATTAAAATTTATTTCTTAATTAACCTCGTACCAAATACATAAAATCTTATGAAATTCGTATCTCCTCCATTTTACCTTCGATTTGATCCGTTCAAGTTGCGTTAGTCTCGTACATGTATTTATTACGCAGTAACAACATTTATTATACCATGTCTCGTACTTTTATAATTAGACATTTATTTATCCTATATTAATTGGATTAATCTATGTCTATTGGATTAACTTCTGATATTATGATTATAATTTGACTAGATAATCTTTAACCAAATTTATAACTTAGATTAAAGTTGAGATAGTTATTTAGAGAATAACCTCTCATATGATTTATATTAACCAAATTATAATATAGTTTAATATTTTAATCAAACAGATCTTTTATAAAATTTTAACTCCTTAATCGTAACTCTGATGTTAGTAGTTCTCGATCCCACGATCACGTAGTAACGCGTAGATCATTATTATGCAATTTGTTCTTATGTTTGGTGTGATGTTAATTTTATCTATACACTGTTTGCTTGTATTGCTACGACTAGCTGCGCGTGGTTTCGAGGATCTGAAGAATCACCCTGGTAACTGGAATCTCAAGTGCCAGGCAAGTTGTGCCCTTGATCACATTTGTTACCCAATAATATTCTTTATTATCATTTATCAATGCATAGGTTTAATTTTGATGGGACCCAATAGGTCACCCTAGACTGTTTATCTTTTTACCCTGTTTACCCCTGAATCATTGGGTAGTTATGCTATTGCATTATGTGGTTTCGGGTTAATATTTCGTTACATCCATGTTCCAATTATTTTGTTATGTTATTTATATTCATGATAAGATCATTATGTTAATTGGAACATGGAGCGACCACCCGGGAAAACAGTGCTACCACAAGGGTTTAATGGGACACCCTTGGCTGATTAACTAGGAAAGCTAGTGGAGGTCTTCCTTACCCGAAAGGGGCAAGGGCAGTAGGGGAGTGGTCAGTGTAGGGAGGTCCTTGGGTTGATTTTGTTGCGATGGCAGTCAGGCGAGGGATTCCTGCACTGGAGCTTCCTATAAACTGTAGCGGGATTTCTGAAGCTAGTGGAACTTTGTAAAGGCCTCGTAGTGTTACCCTGCCTCGCTTCCTTGGTAGAGGTGTATGGGATTCATGACCCCTTGGTAGATGGGTAACACGGCTTGTGGATAAAGATGCGCAACCTCTGCAGAGTGTAAAACTAGTATACTAGCCGTGCTCACGGTCATGAGCGGCTCAGACCCTCACATGATTAATTTATGGAACCTAAATTCAATTTGTCATATGCATTTGCATGGGATTATTTATTAATTTTGTTCTATTATTTATTATGGTTTGGTATTTACTTAACATTTAGTAATTGCTAATAAAATTTGACCAACTTATTAAAAGCAATGCTCAGCTTTAACCCCTACTGTTGATCAGCCTTACACATTACATGAACTCCCACCTTTGGTGAGTTTATGTCACATTATTCCCGACAACTTGTTGAGTGATGAACATGTGTGAGATCACCCTTGCTATCTCACACCCCCCCACAAGGAGAAGAACAGGTGGTTCAAGTGGAGCCATATATCGAGGAGTTCGATTCGATCTAGGTGGCGTCTCCCAGTTGACTTTCTGGCGCCAAGGATAGATTTTAGATCCTGCTATATTTATCTTCTATTTTGTAAGACTTCCGCTATGTAATAAGTACTCTGATTATTGTGACATTTATCTCTATACACTTTGTGAGTATATATGTTGTCTTCTTTGGCGCATGTATGAGATGCACCCGGCTTTGTCCCTTAAAGCCTGGGGTGTTACAGAAGGTGGCTCCTCTTAATCTTCATTTTCGTCATTTTGAGCTTGATCCTCATCTTGGGTTGGTGGAGATGCTTGCATGGAAGATGAGGGTTGATCTTGTGCTTGTGTGGGCTCTTTGGATTCCTTAGGACACACATCCCCAATGGACATGTTCCTTAGCGCGACGCATGGAGCCTCTTCATCATCTAGCTCATCAAGATCATCTTGCTCTACTTGAGAGCCATTAGTCTCATCAAACACAATGTAACAAGAAACTTCAACTAGTCCAATGGACTTGTTAAAGACTCTATATGCTCTTGTGTTTGAATCATAACCAAGTAAAAAGCCTTCTACAGCCTTAGTAGCAAATTTAGATTTTCTACCTCTTTTAACAAGAATAAAACATTTGCTACTAAAGACTCTAAAATATGAAACATTGGGCTTTTTACTGGTGAGGAGTTCATAGGATGTCTTCTTGAGGATTCGGTGAAGGTAGAGACGGTTGATGGCGTAGCAAGCGGTGTTGATTGCTTTCGCCCAAAACCGGTCCGAAGTCTTGTACTCATCAAGCATGGTCCTCGCCATGTCAAGTAGAGTTCTATTATTCCTCTCCACCACACCATTTTGTTGAGGTTTGTAGGGAGAAGAGAACTCATGCTTGATGCCCTCCTCCTCAAGGAAGCCTTCAATTTGTGAGTTCTTGAACTCCGTCCCGTTGTCGCTTCTTATTTTCTTGATCCATAAGCCAAACTCATTTTGAGACCGTCTCAAGAATCCCTTTAAGGTCTCTTGGGTTTGTGATTTTTCCTGCAAAAAGAACACCCAAGTGAAGCGAGAATAATCATCCACAATAACTAGACAGTACTTACTCCCGCCGATGCTTATGTAAGCTATCGGGCCGAATAGATCCATGTGGAGCAGCTCAAGCGGCCTGTCAGTCATCATGATGTTCTTGTGTGGATGATGAACACCAACTTGCTTCCCTACTTGACATGCGCTACAAATCTTGTCTTTCTCAAAATAAACATTTGTTAGTCCCAAAATGTGTTCTCCCTTTAGAAGCTTGTGAAGATTCTTCATCCCAACGTGGGCTAGTCGGCGATGCCAGAGCCAACCCATATTAGTCTTAGCAATTAAGCAAGTGTCAAGTTCAGCTTTATTAAAATCAACTAAGTATAGCTGACCCTCTAACACTCCCTTAAATGCTAATGAATCATCACTTCTTCTAAAGACAGTAACACCTACATCCATAAAAAGACAATTGTAGCCCATTTTGCATAATTGAGAAATAGAAAGCAAGTTGTAATCTAAAGAATCTACAAGAAAAACATTGGAAATAGAATGGTCAAATGATATGGCAATTTTACCAAGTCTTTTGACCAAACCTTGATTTCCATCCCCGAATGTGATAGCTGTTTGGGGATCTTGGTTTTTCTCATAGGAGGAGAACATTCTTTTCTCCCCAATCATGTGGTTTGTGCACCCGCTATCAATGATCCAATTTGAGCCCTCGGATGCATAAACCTACAAAACAAATTTAGGCCTTGTTCTTAGGTACCCAAACGGTCTTGGGTCCTTTCACATTAGAAACAAGCACCTTGGGTACCCAAACACAAGTCTTTGACACCTTGTGTTTGCCCCCAATATATTTGGCAACTACTTTGCCTGATTTGTTAGTGAGCACATATGAAGCATCAAAATTCTTAAATTAAATGTTATGATCATTTGATGCAATAGGAGATTTCTTTTTAGGCATTTTAACATGGGTAGAATACCTAGAGCTAGAAGCCTCATTCTTATAAATAAAACATGGTGACAAACAGAATGAGCCTTCTTAGCATGGATTCTCCTAATCTTATCCTAAGGATAACCAGCAGGATATAAAATATAGCCCTCGTTATCCTGTGGCATAGGAGCTTTGCCCTTAACAAAGTTAGACAATCTCTTAGGAGCATTAAGCTTGACATTGCCTCCCTGTTGGAAGCCATTGCCATCCTTAATGCCAGGGCGTCTCCCACTA
This sequence comes from Zea luxurians, assembly GCA_029449295.1. NCBI lineage: Eukaryota > Viridiplantae > Streptophyta > Magnoliopsida > Poales > Poaceae > Zea > Zea luxurians. The sequence continues at coordinate 198,858,479 of JAOPSE010000003.1, forward strand.
TAAAGCATACTACGAGCAAATTTAAATTTTTCATTCTCTAATTCATGCTCGGCAATTTTAGCATCTAATTTTGCTATATGATCATTTTGTTGTTTAATCATAGCAATGTGATCATGGATAGCATCAATATTAACATCTCTACATCTAGTGCAAATAGAAACATGACTAACAGTAGATGTAGAGGGTTTGCAAGCATTTAATTCATCATTCTTAGAATGTAAAATAGCATTCTCATCTCTAAGATTGGAAATAGAAACATTGCAAACATTCAAATCTTTAGCCTTAGCAATTAGTTTTTCATTCTCAATTTTAAGGCTAGCAAGTGAGGCATTCAATTTATCAATCTTAACAATCAAACTAGCATTATCATTTCTAAGATTGGCAATTGAATCATCACATACATTTGATTTCTCAACCTTAGCAATTAATTTAGCATTTTTATTTCTAAGGTTAGAAATAGTGTCATGGCAAGTGCTTAGCTTACTAGTCAATTTTTCACATTTTTCTATCTCCTGAGCATAAGCATTTTTAACCTTAACATGCTTCTTGTTTTCCTTAATAAGGGAGTCCTCTTGGCTATCCAAGAGTTCATCCTTCTCATGAATAGCACTAATCAATTCATTCAATTTTTCTTTTTGTTGCATGTTTAGGTTGGCAAAAAGAGTGAGCAAGTTATTCTCATCATCACTAGAATTATCCTCATCACTAGAAGTTGCATACTTAGTGAAGGATCTAGATTTTACCTTCTTCTTCTTGCCGTATTTTGCCATGAGGCACTTGTGGCCGACGTTGGGGAAGAGAAGACCTTTGTTGACGGTGATGTTTGCGGTGTCCTCGTCGGAGGAGGAGTCGGTGGAGCTCTTGTCGGAGTCCCACTCCCGGCAAACATGGGCATCGTCGCCCTTCTTCTTGTAGTATCTCTTCTTCTCCTTCTTCTTCCCCCCCTTGTCGTCGCCCCTATCACTGTCACTAGAAATAGGACATTTTGCTATAAAGTGACCGGGCTTACCACACTTGTAGCAAACTTTCTTGGAGCAGGGCTTGTAGTCTTTCCCCCTCCTTTGCTTGAGGATTTGGCGGAGGCTCTTGATGATGAGCGCCATCTCCTCGTTGTCGAGCTTGGAGGCATCGATGGGGACCCTACTTGGTGTAGAGTCTTTCTTTTCTTCTTCTGTCGCCTTGAATGCGATGGGTTGCACCTCAGGTGTTGAGGTGGCGCCTTGCTCGATGATTTTCTTGGAGCCTTTGATCATCAATTCAAAGCTCACAAATTTTCCTATAACCTCCTCGGGAGACATTAGCTTATATCTAGGATCACCATGAATTAATTGTACTTGAGTAGGATTAAGAAAAACAAGTGACCTAAGAATAACCTTGACCATTTCATGGTCATCCCATTTGGTGCTCCCGAGGTTGCGCACTTGATTCACCAAGGTTTTGAGCTGGTTGTACATTGCTTGTGGCTCCTCCCCTTGGTTGATCATGAAGCAACCAAGCTCCCCCTCGATCGTTTCCCTCTTGGTGATCTTTGTCACCTCGTCTCCTGCATGCGTGGTCTTGAGCATGTCCCAAATCTCCTTGGCGCTCTTCAACCCTTGCACCTTATTATACTCCTCTCGACTTAGAGAGGCGAGGAGTATAGTAGTGGCTTGGGAGTTAAAGTGCCGGATTTGGGCAACCTCGTCCGAATCATATCTTCATCCCCCGGCGATGTTACCTGCACTCCGAACTCGTCCCAAATACTAGCGTGGAGTGAGGTTAGGTGATGCCTCATTTTATCACTACACATGTTATAATCTTCACCCTCAAAAACAGGTGGTTTGCCTAGTGGGACAGAAAGTAAAGGAGTGCGTTTTGAAATACGAGGATAGCGTAGGGGGATCTTACTAAACTTCTTGCGCTCATGGCGCTTAGAAGTGATGGACGGCGCGTTAGAGCCAGAGGTGGATGGCGATGAAGAATCGGTCTCGTAGTAGACCACCTTCTTCATCTTCTTATTCTTGTCGCCACTCCGATGTGATTTGTTGTGGGAGGGTGATTGTCCCTTTCCTTTGGAGCCGGACTCCCTTGATGGAGCCTTCCCGTGGCTTGTGGCGGGCTTCTCGCTATTCATGACCTCCTTCTTGGCATGATCTCCCGACATCACTTCGAGCGGTTAAGCTCTAATGAAGTACCGGGTTTTGATACCAATTGAAAGTCGCCTAGAGGGGGGGGTGAATAGGCAGAATCTGAAAATTATAAACTTAAGCACACACTACAAACCAGGGTTAGCGTTAGAATTAAAATCGAGTCCAAAAAGAGAGGGCGAAAACAAATCACAAGCAAATGAAGAGTGTGACACGGTGATTTGTTTTACCGAGGTTCGGTTCTTGCAAACCTAATCCCCGTTGAGGTGATCGCAAAGACCGGGTCTCTTTCAACCCTTTCCCTCTCTCAAACGGTCACCTAGACTGAGTGAGCTTCTCTTCTCAATCAATGGGTCACTTAGACCCCTGACAAGGACCACCACAACTTGATGTCTCTTGCCTTGATTACAAGTGTCTTGGGAACAAGAAAGAAGGAAGAAGAAAAGCGATCCAAGCGCAATAACTCAAATGAACACAAATGTCTCTCTCTCACTAGTCACTATTTGATTGGAATGATCTTTGGACATGGGAGAGGATTTGATCTTTTGTTTGTGTCTTGGAGTGAAGTCTAGAGCTCTTGTATTGAATGCAATGGCTGAAAACATGGATACCTTGAATTTGTGGTGGTTGGGGGTATTTATAGCCCCACCCACCAAAATAGCCGTTGGGGAATTCTGCTGTCGACGGGCGCACTAGACAGTTCGGTGCGTCACCGGACACTGTCCGGTGTGCCAGCCACGTCACCCAACCGTTAGGGTTCGACCGTTGGAGCTCTGACATGTGGGTCCACCGGACAGGTCCTGTTCACTGTCCGGTGCGCCTTCGGGCGCCTGCTCTGACTCTACGTGCGCAGTTCGCACTGTTTACTGTTCACTATTCACTTTTGCAGTCGACCGTTGGTGCAGTAGCCGTTGCTCCCGCTGGCACACCGGACAGTCCGGTGCTACACCAGACAGTCCGGTGAATTTATAGCGGAGTGGCTCGCCAAATTCCCGAAGGTGGCAAGTTCAGGGTTGATCTCCCCGGTGCACCGGACACTGTTCGGTGGTGCACCGGACACTGTCCGGTGGCACACCGGACAGTCCAGTGCGCCAAACCAGGGCAGCCTTCGGTTGTCTTTTGCTCTTTTTATTTGAACCCATTCTTGGACTTTTTATTGGTTTGTGTTGAACCTTTGGCACCTGTAGAACTCATTATCTAGAGCAAACAATTTAGTCCAATTATTTGTGTTGGGCAATTCAACCACCAAAATTCATATAGGAAAAGGTTTGACCCTATTTCCCTTTCAAAGAGGAGGAAGAAGAAGAAGATCGCTTAATCCACAAGAACAGTTGTCGCAATAGGAGCAGTGACATTTCGATGCAGGCCTTATCAACACTTGTCAGCCTTCAGGGGTTGTCGATATCTGACTTTGACCATGAATTGGAGGAGATTATCCCTAATAACCTTTTATCAGAGCCTCCTGAGGTTGACAATCCCATCATCTGTTCAGAGGTCCTAGATGATGCTCCTCTATCGTGCGATCCTGCCGGGCAAGAGGCAACCCGGACAGTATCTCGTGCTTCATCGACCTTGGAGGGCGGTCTAGCTCGCGAGGATGCACTGGCCCTCAATGCCGCTGATCTGAGTCACCCGGCTCCTCTGGTTACGGCCGAGAGAGCTTCGGCTTTGAAAGTGGCCACTACGGAGGGCCCAACCCCCGAGGGTGGTGCTGGGGGCGACCCAGCCCCCGAGGGTGTTGGGGCAGGCTCCTCTTTGGCTGCTTCCGTGGATGTTCACGTAGGATCGCCGCTGGTCCGATCTGAGGAGCTCGTGGTGACACACTTATCTGCTGCTCTCGCCGGTCTGGTCACTTTAGAAGCCAGTGACCTGGACGCTAGGAGTCTGCAGCCTGTTGATGAAGATGAGGTCTCTCCAAGTCGTGCTTTCTATATCGTTCCTGCTGACATCCCCTTGACAAGCAGTGCACCAATTCTTTCGGTTTTGGGTCTTCCCTTATTCCTCTCCAATCTTCAGGTGAATCAACTTTCGTTTCTTACCGTTCATGCTAGTAAACTGGCTTTCTTACTTATTTTTTCGTAATCGCAGGATGTTCTTGATTCTGTATCTGCCCAACTGAAATCATGTGGCGCTCTTGTCCCCGACCAAGTTTTATCCTTGATACAATGGAACCCTTTACTGCTTTAAAAACAAATTGAAGATCTGAAGGCCTCAAAACTTGGTTAGTGAGTTCATAGTTTCCTTTTTCATTTTCATTTCCCTACTTATATCTTGTGCTTTTTTGTGCTGCTTTATCAGATTTGGCTCGGCGATGCTCTGATACTGAAGAGAAGTATACCCAGAGCCAGGCTGACTTGAGCCAAACCTCTACTTTCTTGGACAGTGCTCGTGCCTTAAACTCTTCTCTGAATGCTCAGCTTGACTCTGATAAGATGGCTGATGAGGTAAACTCTTTGCTTCTATTTTGCTTTCCTTGCTTTGATGCTCAGTGTTGTTCTTGTTTACAGGAGGAAAAACAAGCGCTCGTTGTTTCTCATGACAATCTGGACAGAGTATATCGTGACACCAGCACTTCCCTGACCATTCTGGAGAGGAGTCACCGCTTCACCATGTCAGACTTGGACCATCATCGTGACGAACTGAGGGCGTCCCAGGCTGAAGTGTCTCGACTTGGTAAGCTGTTGTCTACCAAAGATTCTGTCATCAAGGAGCTACGCGCTTCCAAGAAGCTTGCTACTCCGGAGCTGGAGGCTGCTCGCCTCGACATCAAGGCCTTGAAGGATGACCACGTCGTTATGAAGGCGATGTGCGACAAGGCCATGGACAAGGCTGTTCGTGTCGGGCGGATCCTGATGAGGAGGCCTGGCATCATGGTGCCTGAAGACATTGTCACTGATGTTCTTGTCGTGCCTGCTGTCGCAAGTCAACCATCCTCCTCTACTACTCCTGCTGCTGAGGCTTGCTTCAAAAATGCTCCAGTGCAGTGATTTGCTTAAACTGAAAACACTTTTTCAATGAGTTAGTACTTTTTAGAGAAAAAGTGTAGCGTGAATTCTGTGTGTATGTAATTGCTATGTTTGAACTGATTGTTCCATCAGCAATGCGAGCGAGTTAATTCTCTTCGAAGTGCTTCCCGATTCGAGTTGGCTGTTTTGTTACTAGGGTATAGTGATCACCCTAACTCGTGTGTGTATGAGCATGTCGCGCCGACTTAAGGTGTTTCCGACTTAAGCCGATTACTCTGTTAGTAGGGTATAGTCATCACACTGAGTCATGTAAGCGTGAGCATGTCGCACCGACTTAAGGCGTTTCTGACTTAAGTCGATTGCTCCGTTAGTAGGGTATGGTGATCACCCTGAGTCATGTAAGCGTGAGCATGTCGCACCGACTTAAGGCATTTTCGACTTAAGCCGATTGCTCCGTTAGTAGGGCATAGTGATCACCCTAAGTCATGTAAGCGTGAGCATGTCACACCGACTTAAGGCATTTCCGACTTAAGCCGATTGCTCCATTAGTAGGGCATAGTGATCACCTTAAGTTGTGTTGGGCTGATTTTGAGTTGAGCCCAATCTAAGTCAGTTGTCAATCAAGAACTTGAATGCCTTGGAAGATGGAAGCTTTATTGATGATGAAACCTTCTGCTTACAAAGTACAACTCATCCTCAAGAGTTTTGAGGTATTGCTAGGGGTAGAATTTCCTGAGGTGCTCGATATTCCATGAATTCCCCACTTCGGTGCCATCCATCTGGGTGAGCCGGTAGGATCCAGGTCGCGTGACCTCCACAACAATGAATGATCCTTCCCATGATGGTGATAGTTTGTGCCGTCCCTCCCCCGTTAGTACTCGACGGAGGATAAAGTCTCTCATTGCGAAGGATCGATGCCGCACAACTTTGTCATGGTAGCGCCTTAAGGTCTGATGGTATCTGGCCGACTAAATTACCATTTTTAACTGTTCCTCCTCTAGCACATTGATGTCCTCTAGCCTGGTTGATTCTACTTCGGCTATACTTTCAAAGGTCAACCTGGGCGCCCCAAAGATCAAATCAGTAGGTAGCACCGCTTCCGATCCATACACCATAAAGAATGTGGTGTTTCGATGCAGAGCTCGGCTTGGCTGGGTTCGTAGGCTCTAGACCACATACGGTAGTTCCCTGATCCACTTCCCTGCAAGCTTCTCGCTTTAATCCAACACCTTCTTTCTGAGTGCATCAAGTATCATCCTGTTGGCTCTTTCCACCTGCCCATTAGCTCTTGAGTGTGCCATTGATGCGTACTTGCTCTAAATGCTCCTCAGCTCACAGAAATCGAAGAACTCCGAGCTGGTGAAGTTAGACCCTAGGTCGGAGATGATGTTGTTAGGTATTCCAAACCTGAACATTATCTCCTGAATGAACTCCACTGCCTTTGTTGAGGTTAAGGAGGCGATTGGCTTGTACTCTATCCACTTCGTAAATTTGTTGATGGCAACCAATATGTGAGTATATCCTCCTTGAGCTTTCTTGAAGGGCCCGATCATGTCTAGCCCCTAGCATGCAAATGGCTAGGTCACAGGAATAGTTTGCAGCTGCTGTGCTGGCAGATGCTGTTGCTTTGACAGGAACTGGCATGCCTCGCACTTCTGGACTAGCTCGGTGGCATCATTCTTCGCAGTCGGCCAGTAAAACCTGGATATGAAATACTTTCCCACCAGAGTCCTTGATGCTACATGCACGCCACACTGCCCGACGTGAATCTCATCTAATAGTTGCCTCCCGGTAACCGAGTGGATGCACTTCATGAGGACTCCACCTGTGCCTCTTCTGTATAGCAGGCCCCTATGATGGTATAGTGGGCCGACTGTCTTGCGATGCGCTCTGTTGTGGCCTTGTCATCCGGCTCTTCTTTGTTCCTTATGTATCTGATGATCGGCTCTCTCTAGTCATTAGGATCCGCCTCTACCTGACTCAGAGCATTGCATTCCACCATCTGATTTGTGACGATACTTGGTTGCTGTATTTCTTGGACAAAGACCCTAGGTGGAACTTGGGCCCGACTGGATCCCAATTTCGACAATGCATCAGCCGCTGCATTGCGATCCCTTTCCACGTGGTGGAATTCTAATCCTTCGAACTTGTCTTCCAACTTCCGTACAACTACACAATATTTGCCCATTGAGTCGGTCAAGCAGTCCCAAACTTTGTTTATTTGACTTATGACTACTAGTGAGTCATCGTACACCATTAGCTTCTTGATGCCGAGTGAAACCGCGATGCTCAGCCGTGGACCAGTGCTTCATACTCTACTGCTTTATTGGATGCCGGAAACAAAAGCTGGAGTGCATACTTGAGTTTTTCACCTCCATGAGCAATAAAGAGAATCCCTGACCCCACTCCTTGCAGCTTTAGCGAGCCAACAAAGTACATTCTCCATATTTCAGCGACTTTTGGGCTATCCGGGACTTGGTGCTCAGTCCATTCTGATATGAAGTCAACGAGTTCTTGAGTTTTTATCGTTGTGCGGGGTCGGAACTCTGTGTCATGAGCTCCGAGCTCGCACGCCCACTTGGCTATTCTTCCAATAGCTTATTTGTTATGAAGAATATCACCTATCGGAAATCCTGTGACTACTATGACATTGTGGTCGTCAAAGTAGTGCCAGAGCTTGCGAGCAGTTAGAAGTATCGCGTACAGTAGCTTTTGAACTTGAGGATACCTTATCTTTGAGGGCCCGAGGACTTCGCTGATGAAGTAAACCGGATGCTGTACCAGGTATGCATGTCCCTCTTCCACCCGCTCGACTACTAACGCAGTGCTTACCACGTGAGTCGTGCAGGAGGTATATAGGAGCACATCTTCTGCCGGCTGACCAGGTGTAGCTCATCGTGGTGGCTTGAGTACTGGCGGAGTGGTCAAGAATTTCTTTAGTGCCTCGAGAGCCTCCTGTGCTTCTGTGGTCCACTGAAATTTGTCCACCTTCTTGAGAAATTTATAGAATGACATTCCTTTCTCACCTAGCCTTGATATGAACCTGCTTAGCGCTGCCATGCACCTTATGAGCCTTTGCACCTTTTTTGTGACCGTGGCGCTTCCATTCTCATGATGACCTCAATCTTCTCTAGATTTGCTTCTATTCCTCGATGACTGACAATGATTCCAAGCAACTTTCCGGTTGGTACTCTGAATACACACTTTTCCAGGTTTAGCTTCCACCGGTAATGCTTCAAGCTGTTGAAGACTAGTTGCAGATCCTTGATGATGTTTTCTGAGTTTTCTGTCTTGATGACCACATCGTCCATGTAAGCTTCCACCTACTTGCCCTAGTGATCGGCTAAGCATGTTTGGATGGCTCTCTGGTAAGTCGCTCTGGCGTTCTTGAGGCCAAACGACATGGAGGTATAGTAGAAAGCTCCAAATGGTGTGATGAAGGCAGTCTTCTCCATGTCTTCTTTTGCCAAGATGATCTGATGATACCTGGAGTAGTAGTCTAGGAAGGAGAGCATAGAGCAGCCAGCAGTCGAGTCAACTACCTGATCTATCCTAGGGAGCCCGAAGGGATCCTTCGGGCAATGTTTGTTGAGATCAGTATAGTCAACGCACATGCGCCAATCAATTTTATTCTTTTGAGTACAAGAATAGGGTTTGCTAGCCACTATGGGTGCAGTACTTCTCTAATGAATCCTACTGACACTAAGCGAGCTAACTCTGCATGAATAGCTTCCCTTTTATCAAGCGTGAAACGACGCAGCTTCTATCGAATCAGCCTTGCCTGAGGATACACTTTAAGTTTGTCCTCGACTAGTTCTCTCAGGACTCCCGGCATATCTATAGGTTGCATGTGAATACCACCCGGTTTGTCATCGGAACCGGACGAGCGCGCTTTCCTATTTGTCATCGAGGCTGGAGCTGATCATGGCAGTCTTGCATTCATCTAAGAATCCCAGGTTAATCCTCTTAGTTTCTTCAGTTGGTCGTTTAGAGGTCACGACCTGAGCTTCGTTTAAGGGGATCGTGAGATTTTCTTCCTCCAGCCTGCTGTTCGCCTGTGCGGGAAGAGCTACCGGTGGCACAACGATGAGAGCTATTTGAATGGCTCCCCGGAAGCACTCTACTGTACCTTGGAAATCAGTACGCATGGTGATGACCCCCTGAGGTCCCGACATCTTCAATATCATGTATGGGTAGTGCGGAATAGCCAAGAACTTCACTAGTCCAGGTCTTCCGATGATGGTGTTGTACCCGCAGCCTAAACGCGCCACCTCGAACCTTAGGAACTCAGTTCTGTAGTTCTCTAGGGTTCCAAAGGTGATGGACAGGTAGATGTGTCTGAGTGGGTACTCCTCTTCGGTCGCCACGATGCCGAAGAAGGGAGTATCCGACTCAGTGGGGTCTTTGACAGCGACCCCCAGGGCCTGGAGCGTCCGGGGAAGGTGACGTTGATGCTGCTTTCCCCGTCCACCAATACTTTCTTTACCCGGCTTTCTCGGATCACTGGATCAACGAGGAGTAGGTACTTGCCGGGATGATCAAAGTTTAGCTACTGATCAGCTCGGCAGAAGGTTATCACGTGCTCCGACCACTGGTAAGGAGCTGGGGCACTAGTAGTGGCCACCAGGACCTACCGGTCATTGAGCTTTGTTGCCTCCTGTTTTCTTTTACTCCATGACCTCCAAAGATGACGTTGACCTCCCTGTCAATGCGTGGGAAAGCTCCACCCCACCCCTTTTCCTGCTGCTGAGGCTGCCTGATCTCGCTAGGCTCTCCTCGTGGCGGGGGAGGCGGTAGAGGCTGGAATGGTTAGCCATGCCCGACGGAGTGCTTGAAGTCCCTACAGTTCCGTAAGGTGTGGCGTATGTCCTTGTGGTACGGACACTGGGAGTTGAGGATTTCATCTAGTGTCTGTACCCCTCCGCGGGGTGCATAGCGTGCCCGAACGGCAGGTGGCCCGGCGGTGTGCACCTCCTCGTGGGGCCTCCCAGCGCTTGTCCGGTTGCTGGTTCTGTAACACCCTTGGTGTTACTGGAACTAAAATTTGAGCATAACATCATGTGCATTGACATTTCATGTTGTTTGTTACACCCAGAATGCATTCACTAGGTAAAATTACAAAACAAGTTGTGATGGGGTGACTTGAAGAGTGCTTAACCCTAGGGTAGGGCACTTAACCCTAGAATTAGGGCCGATGGATGCAAGTGAAGCCAATATGAGTAAAATCTCAAAAGCCATGAGAAATGTTCACAATATATCAAATTTGATAAGCTTTAGTGGCACAAAAACCCTAATGTGCCCAAAACCCTAAAAACAAACCCTAGAAAACCCTAATTGGAACCCTAAGGGGGTAAATGCAAATTCTATGCACTTTTGGACCAAAGTGCAAATATCAAAGTGATAAAAGACTACAAACCAAGTAACTTTCACATTGAAGGATTTTAAAGTAGGGTGAGGAATTTGGACTTATTTGCAAAATTACCCCATGAACAGTACATGGTTAAGTCTGAAATTGAGTGCAATGGGGTCAACTTTGGAGCCCTGTATCTCTAAATTCATAAGGATTTTGCCCTAGGTCAACACATCAAATTTGTAGAGCTATGATAGGAGTATAACGTTGCTTAAGTGACAAGGCACTGGTGCTGTACAAAAATTGGACTTAAATGGACTCAAAGTATGGCTATCAGTCACCACAGAAGTCTAAAATTGGTCTGACAGTGGGTTTTGATGAACTTTGGAGTCGATTCAAGCTTGATTGAGTAAGTAAATGATCAAGGTTTCTATAGTCGAATTGTAGCTAGATTATAGATTAACAACTTTGCTACAGAACTGGTTAAGTTATCACACAAAATTGGAGAAAATCAGTCCACAAATTGCTCTGTCAAACACTCTGATGAAGATCACCAATGGTACAATAATAGAAAAATCTTCAGGTGCAACGCACCTCATCGCCGGTGATCTACCGTCGCAATTCACGCCTGCCTGGGAGATTCGTGCCGCGGAAGGGGTAGATAACATCAGGGCAGGGTGAAAATATCCGTGGGCAAGTGAATCCGGTTACTGGCCAGACCGACTGTCGTGTCTTGCCGTGGTCAGTCGCGCTGGCATCACCGGAGCTCACCGTTCTCTGGTCGTGCCACGTGCTTAGGAACATTACCACGTCGCAGTGAACCGTAGTAAGGGAGTCCGTCCATCGCCGGAGGCTTTGCCACGGTGAAAGCCACGATAGCGCTCGCGCCAGTTATTTCCTCTTCTCTCCGACAGCCAGCGCTTTCCTTCCAAATTCAAAGTCGCCGCTCAAAGCTTCTATAAATTGATGCCCCAGTGAGCTCCGCTAGGTTGTTACGTGTCTAGTACACCAGCTCTCGCCTCCGATTAGTCACTGTAGCTCGCGAATTTCAAACTTCCCCCAATTCCGTTTTCCGCACCGCCGTGAGCACCCCTCCGTCGACCCACTGTCCTGTCCCTTCACCCGCCTTCCTAGCTATCGTTCTTGAGCTCTGGTACGTCGCTAAAGCTTACCGTGCCCTTAATTTGGATGTTGTTGTACTATATCGTCAGGAACACGACAGGAAAGACTCCATCTCCGCGGGTGTAAGTAGACCAAGCTTTAGGGCAGCATTCTCGTTAAATTAGTGATTCCCAGTTAGTCGCCAAGGTCTGAATTAGGCGTAGACCATATTAGGGCGCTGATTATTGCTTATCACGGCCGGTGTGAGTTCGCCGGTGTATGCACGCCGTCGTCCATCGTCGGGGACCCGAGTTTGCGAAGATAAGAAAGAAGAAGGGGCTCGGTGCACTGTAAAGCCCAAAATCTGTGTAAATAAATAAATAAGTAGTAAAACAATGATTTTTCATATGTACCTTTAATCAGACCATACGATTAAAAGAGTATTATCTTAATTATGTGTGTGCATGAACTAAATTGAATCTTATTGAAAGGTATGTGTTAAGTTCCTTCAAACTAAATGGTTGATGGATATTCATTTTTGAAGAAACTCATAATTTTATCACACACTTAAAATACTATTTCCTATAAAGAATAATATATAGATCATACTTGAAGCATGGCCTAATAAATTAATAAGGTAATTAATAAATACATTTAAAACATTAGCATCTCATGCTGGGATTTATTTTAGTATTTGTAATTCAGTTTGAAATTTGAATTTGATTTGAATGATAGAAATTTGAATTAAATAGAAAACAAAACAGAAATAAATAAAACAAAAACAACTTACCCGCTTCATGGGCCGAAATCACCCAGACGACCCACATAATCGTGCTTCCCCAGCCTGGGAAAATTCGGTGCCGACATGTGGGACCATCAAGCCATCCACCCTCTGTGCGCGCCTCGCTTACGTGTGGGGCCCCTCGCCAGCCACTCTGCTCTCCCGCTCGCCCCTTCCTCAATCACCGCCAGGTGGGCCCATAACCCACAGGTCCCAGGACCGTCTTCTCTGCCGCGTGAAGCTCTAAGCACAACAGAATCCGCTGCCTGGGCACTAGGTTGTTGGGATCCCGCTTGATCTCCGGACCGGCCAACTCGGCCATTAATCTCGCCCATAAAGCCGTGCTCTTCTCTTCTCCTATTCCGCTATTAACCAACGGGAGGAACCACGGGCGAGCCGTCGTAGAGTTGCAGGATTTCTGCCGTGGTTGAACGCTGATTATCCACCAGCCCCCACCAAGGAACCAAATCCACTGCGCGGGAGCATCGCCGGGCCATGCTGGGTATGATTGGGAGCTCGCCTCGGCTGATTGGTGTTCTGCGCGAGGGAATTTCTGGCCGGAGTCGAAGCTCCGCCGCAACTCCATTCCCTTCCGCGAGCCAGCAACGTCGCAGCGCCGCCGCAAGTGTTAACTGCCCTGCTAGGTAAGCCTAGATTGTCGTCACCATAAATGCTAATTCACGCTTGTGTTCGGGCTTGGGATGGCCGGAGGGCTTGGCGCTGGTGATGGCCTCAGCCGCGAGGAGTCACGCGCACTACCGTCTTCGGCTATCGGGATTGGATGCGGAACCTGGTCGTTGATCTTGGTCTGAACGGTCGAGATTAGGCCACATGCGTATCGATTGGCAGTGCATATCTGGGCCACCGATTTTGGATCCAAGGGCATGTGCCACGTACCGGTTCACCGGGGTAGTTCATCTAATCTGGGCCTTAGATCCTAAAACGGATGACCCAGAACCGAGCACGTTGTAGCCGCGTGGTGTTTTGCATTATGAGTCCTCGGAGTTTTCCGTAATTAACCCACAGTCCTGTGTAGTTCATATTTCATTGCAAACGGACCCAGAACTTTATGTACTAGACCCAGTCCTCTCTGGTAATTGTGTGCGCAGTCCAAAATTATTAGAAATATTCAGAATTAATATAGAAAATGATTTTGGTATTAAAATAATTCCAGAAAGTTGTTAAATTCATAGAAAATTTATTTTAATTCCTTTTTAGTCCATTCTAGTTGCAATAATTTTATATTAATATTGTTTATCACCTAGTATTTTTTTAACCATGAAACTTGAATTAAAATCGTTCAATTAAATTAATCTATTGTAGCTGCTAAATAATTTCAGAAATTCATAACTCAATAACCATAACTCCGTTTAAATTCATTCTAGTTGCATTAGTCCCACAATAATATTTATTATCACCTGGTAACTTTGTTTGGTCATTAAATATAGGTTAAAATGTTGCACTGAGTCTATTCTATATTTAACCATGTGGATCTTCGGAAAATCATAACTCGGTAGCCGTAGTTCCGAATTTAGTAATTCTTGTTCCCACGATCTCGTAGCGACACGTAGATTATTATTATTCAGTTTGTTTTTATGTTTGGTGTGTTGTTAATTTTGCATATACCATGTTTGTTTGTATTGCTACGACTAGCAGTGAGGTCACAAGAATCTGAAGACCAAGTTGGTATCTGGAACCTCAAGTCCCAGGCAAGTTGTGCCCTTGATCACTTCTTTTACCCACTCATGTTCTAATTAATCATAATGATTTGCATAGGTTAATTTTGATGGGACCCAATAGGTTACCCTTGTTTGATTATCTTTATACCTTGTTTACCACTGAACTTTTTGGGTAGTACTTGCTAGTGCTTTATGTGGTTTTGGGAATGAAGATACATTATTCATGATCACACTTTTATTATCTATTTATTATTACTATTCATGATAAGATCATTATGTTAATTGGAACATGGAGCGACCACCCGGGAAAACAGTGCTACCACAAGGGTTTAATGGGACGCCCTTGGCTGATTAATTAGGAAAGCTAGTGGAAGACTACCTTACTCGAAAGGGGCAAGAGCAGTAGGGGAGTGGTCAGTGTAGGGAGGTCCTTGGGATGATTTTGCTGCGATGGCGGTCATGTGAGGGGTCCCTGCATTGGAGCTTCCTATAAACTGTAGCGGGTTTTCTGAAGCTAGTGGAACTTTGTAAAGGCCTCGTAGTGTTACCCTGCCTCGCCTCCTCGGTAGAGGTGTATGGGAAGTCGCGATCCCTTGGCATATGGGTAACATGACTTGTGGGTAAAGATGTGCAACCTCTGCAGAGTGTAAAACTGGTATACTAGCCGTGCTCACGGTCATGAGCAGCTCGGACCCTCACATGATTAATTTATGGAACTAAATTCAAATTGTCATATGCATTGCATCGCAGGTGATGTTGTTAATTTTGTTCTACTTCTTAATTGGGTTGGTATTTACTTATACTTAGTAACTGCTAATAAAATTTTGACCAACTTTAAAAGCAATGCTTAGCTTTAACCATCCTCTTTGGTAAGCCTTACACTTCACGTGAGCTACCACCTTTGGCGAGTTCATGCACATTATTCCCCACAACTTGTTGAGCTATGAACGTATGTGATCTCACTCTTGCTGTCTCACACCCCCCATAGGTCAAGAACATGTACCACAAGATGAGGCGCATGGAGGATGTTGTGACGTGTTCGTGAGAGGTCTAGGCCGTCGTCTCCCAGTCAACTTTGGGTTGCTGGACCGTTGTCTCCTTATAATGTAGTTATTTATTTATTTTGTATAGAACTCCTGTTATATAGTAAAGATGTGACATTCGATCCTGTGCCATGATTCATCATATGTGTGAGACTTGGTCCCAGCACACCTGGTGATTATATTCGCACCCGGGCTTTGGACCCCTAAAACCTGGGTGTGACAGAAGTGGTATCAAAGGAATGTTGACTGTAGGACAAAACCTGGATAGAACTGGACAACCATTATCTACTTACCTTTGCTACTCTGATTCTTTCTAAACTTTTCTCAATCTTTTCTCATCTATTTCCGCTTTACTCTGATTACTCTTACCTTTTCTCTTCTAAAGACAAAATGTGGATTTCACACTTTGAAATCATGTACCTAAAATGACCTTTAGGAATAGGAGACCTACTCATAGGAATAAAAAAAACAAAACTATTTCTATAGGTATCTATACGCTTGAGTGTTTGTTCTTATGATACTTGTTTGATTTGGATCTTTGATTGAGTGTGATGAGTTGTGGAGTAATGTCCACAATTACATCTGCATATGCATATAGGAAAGAAAAAAATGCTTATAAAAATGATAACTAGAAAAACTTGATTATTCCTCATTGAAGTATCTAGCCTAACAATATCCATGTCATCTAAAAAGATTCTATCCTACACTCATAGATCCATCTCATCTCAAAAGATCCTAACTTATCCTAATTAAAATATATTTAACTTAATAGATCCATCTTATCTTAAAAGATACTCTATTACTTTAATAGATTCATCTTATCTTGAAAAGATTTTATTTTATCCTAATAGACCTAACTGAACTCAAAAGATTCTACCTTAGTCTTATGGATTCATCTTGCTCGATAAGCATATTTATCCCGCACTAGTGTAACAACCATGATCTAATCCAAAGTAATTAGATATTATCTAGTCTAACCGAGTTATACCGATCTAATCTAGATCCCATCTAATCTAATATGGTCCAATCTAAAGTGAATTACTTAATGGATAAGTTAATACTTGTGAAATAGATTAGACCCTATCAACATGTTTTATCTTAGTTCACTCTGCACTAAATAAAAAACGATAGACCAACTCAACCATGGTCATAAGAGCTAACCCAACCAATAGTGTCATGATGGATTGCATAATCTATCCATCCCCACCTAACATCAAACAAACTTTTGACCTACATCATGTAGTCCATCTCATCCATATCTATCTTAACCATACTCCCAAACCCCGATGAAATACACATTAACCTCGAATTAATGAGACACCAAGACCGAAAGAAAGGAGGAGATCAACCTCGACAAGGAAGGATATAACAGTCAAAGCGAATCTCAAGGTGAATCAAGACATAAACATTTTGGACGAAGTCTTTTCCTGGTCATAATCTTTCTTACCTCAACCTGTTCAGCCTATGTCCTACATAATAAGTAGCTGGATACCTATGCCCTCCTAATCACCCACTAATATTTGTGAAAGAAAAGACTCTTCATTCTCTGACCAACTAAAGGCTAAAATCCCAAACCAAACCTTATGTACCCCTTTTCTTATATATCTCGAGGACGAGATTTCTATTAAGGGGGGTAGGATTTGTAAAGCCCAAAATCTGTGTAAATAAATAAATAAGTAGTAAAACAATGATTTTTTAAATGTACCTTTAATCAGACCATACGATTAAAAGAGTATTAACTTAATTATGTGTGTGCATAAACTAAATTGAATCTTATTGAAAGGTATGTGTTAAGTTCCTTCAAACTAAATGGTTGATGGATATTCATTTTTGAAGAAACTCATAATTTTATCACACTCAAAATACTATTTCTTATAAAGAATAATATATAGATCATACTTGAAGCATGGCCTAAGAAATTAATAAGGTAATTAATAAATACATTTAAAACATTAGCATCTCATGCTGGGATTTATTTTAGTATTTGTAGTTCAGTTTGAAATTTGAATTTGATTTGAATGATAGAAATTTGAATTAAATAGAAAACAAAACAGAAATAAATAAAACAAAAACAACTTACCCGCTTCATGGGCCGAAATCACCCAGACGGCCCACATAACCGTGCTTGCCCAGCCTAGGAAAATTCGGTGCCGACATGTGGGACCATCAAGCCATCCACCCTATCTGTGCGCGCCTCGCTTACGTGTGGGGCCCCTGGCCAGCCACTCTGCTCTCCCGCTCGCCCCTTCCTCAATCACCGCCAGGTGGGCCCATAACCCACAGGTCCCAGGACCGTCTTCTCTGTCGCGTGAAGCTCTAAGCACAACAGAATCCGTCGCCTAGGCACTGGGTTGTTGGGATCCCGCTTGATCTCCGGACCGGCCAACTCGGCCATTAATCTCGCCCATAAAGCCATGCTCTTCTCTTCTCCTATTCCGCTATTAACCAACGGGAGGAACCACGGGCGAGCTGTCGTAGAGTTGCAGGATTTATGCAGCGGTTGAACGTCGATTGTCCACCAGCCCCCACCAAGGAACCAAATCCACTGCGCGGGAGCATCGCCGGGCCATGCTGGGTATGATTGGGAGCTCGCCTCGGCTGATTGGTGTTCTGCGCGAGGGAATTTCTGGCCAGAGTCGAAGCTCCGCCGCGACTCCATTCCCTTCCGCGGGCCGGCAACGTCGCAGGGCCGCTGCAAGTGTTAACTGCCCTGCTAGGTAAGCCTAGATTGTCGTCACCATAAACGCTAATTCACGTTTGTGTTCGGGCTTGGGATGGCCGAAGGGCTTGGCGCCGGTGATGGCCTCAGCCGCGAGGAGTCACGCGCTCCGCCGTCTTCGGCTGTCGGGATTGGATGCGGAACCTGGTCGTTGATCTTGGTCTGAACGGTTGAGATTAGGCCACATGCGTATCGATTGGCGGTGCATATCTGGGCCGCCGATTTTGGATCCAAGGGCATGTGCCGTGTACCGGTTCACCGGTGTAGTTCATCTAATCTGGGCCTTAGATCCTAAAACGGATGGCCCAGAACCGAGCACGTTGTAGCCGCGTGGTGTTTTGCATTATGAGTCCTCGGAGTTTTCCGTAATTAACCCACAGTCCTGTGTAGTTCATATTTCATTGCAATCAGACCCAGAACTTTATGAACTAGACCCAGCCCTTTCTGGTAATTGTGTGCGCAGTCCAAAATTATTAGAAATATTCAGAATTAATATAGAAAATGATTTTGGTATTAAAATAATTCCAAAAGTTGTTAAATTCATAGAAAATTTATTTTAATTCCTTTTTAGTCCATTCTAGTTGCAATAATTTTGTATTAATATTGTTTCTCACCTAGTACTTTTTTTAACCATGAAACTTGAATTAAAATCGTTCAATTAAATTAATCTATTCTAGGTGCTAAATAATTTCAGAAATTCATAACTCAATAACCATAACTCCGTTTAAATTCATTCTAGTTGCATTAGTCCCACAATAATATTTATTATCACCTGGTAACTTTGTTTTGTCATTAAATATAGGTTAAAATGTTGCACTTAGTATATTCAATATTTAACCACGTGGATCTTCGGAAAATCATAACTCGGTAGCCGTAGTTCCGAATTTAGTAATTCTTGTTCCCACGATCTCGTAGCGACACGTAGATTATTATTACGCAGTTTGTTTTTATGTTTGGTGTGTTGTTAATTTTGCATATACCATGTTTGTTTGTATTGCTACGACTAGTAGTGAGGTCACGAGAATCTGAAGACCAAGTTGGTATCTGGAACCTCAAGTCCCAGGCAAGTTGTGCCCTTGATCACTTCTTTTACCCACTCATGTTCTAATTAATCATAATGATCGGCATAGGTTAATTTTGATGGGACCCAATAGGTTACCCTAGTTTGATTATCTTTATACCTTGTTTACCACTGAACTTTTTGGGTAGTACTTGCTAGTGCTTTATTTGGTTTTGGGTATGAAGATACATTATTCATGATCACACTTTTATTATCTATTTATTATTACTGTTCATGATAAGATTATTATGTTAATTGGAACATGGAGCGACCACCCGGGAAAATAGTGCTACCATAAGGGTTTAATGGGACGCCCTTGGCTGATTAATTAGGAAAGCTAGTGGAAGACTACCTTACCCGAAAGGGGCAAGGGCAGTAGGGGAGTGGTCAGTGTAGGGAGGTCCTTGGGATGATTTTGCTGTGATGACGGTCATGCGAGGGTTCCTGCATTGGAGCTTCCTATAAACTGTAGCGGGTTTTCTGAAGCTAGTGGAAGTTTGTAAAGGCCTCGTAGTGTTACCCTGCCTCGCCTCCTCGGTAGAGGTGTATGGGAAGTCGCGATCCCTTGGCAGATGGGTAACATGACTTGTGGGTAAAGATGTGCAACCTCTGCAAAGTGTAAAACTGGTATACTAGTCGTGCTCACGGTCATGAGCAGCTCGGACCCTCACATGATTAATTTATGGAACTAAATTCAAATTGTCATATGCATTGCATCGCAGGTGATGTTGTTACTTTTGTTCTACTTCTTAATTGGGTTGGTATTTACTTATACTTAGTAACTGCTAATAAAATTTTGACCAACTTTAAAAGCAATGCTCAGCTTTAACCATCCTCTTTGGTAAGCCTTACACTTCACGTGAGCTCCCACCTTTGGCGAGTTCATGCACATATGTCCCCACAACTTGTTGAGCTATGAACGTATGTGAGCTCACTCTTGCTGTCTCACACCCCCCCTACAGGTCAAGAACAGGTACCACAGGATGAGGCGCATGGAGGATGATGTGACGAGTTCGTGAGAGGTCTAGGCCGTCGTCTCCCAGTCAACTTTGGGTTGCTGGACCATTGTCTCCTTATAATGTAATTATTTATTTATTTTGTATAGAACTCCTGTTATATAGTAAAGAAGTGACATTCGATCCTGTGCCATGATTCATCATATGTGTGAGACTTGTCCCAGCACACCTGGTGATTATGTTCGCACCCGGGCTTTGGACCCCTAAAACCTGGGTGTGACCTGCACTTGTCATAGAGACAGTGGAACAGTGCTTTGGACACTTAACCAGTTATTCGAATTATCGAGGGTCTCTGCGCAAAGTCACCAGCGCGAACGCGTGCGCGGGCGCGTTTCGCCTAGACGTGGGCCGGTTCAGGCTGATTTCAGCCCATCACTATTCATCATTTTCCCTTTTCTTTTTCTGCCAGGCTTAGGAAATTTGTAGAAAATTCTAGAAAATGATAAAATCATGGGACCAATTTTACTAGACTCCTAAATTCCCCTAGTATTTAATAAAAATAGTTCCAAGATTTTTAGTCCCAACCAGGAATTATTTAGCAATTGATAATGCCTAAAGCTTGTCTTTTAGAATTTTAGAATTCAATTGGTAGCTCCAAAAATCTTAAAACTTTTTGTATAAGCTTAATTTAATAACTAGAGCCCTTGGGTAAAGTTTGACGTGTTTTGGACATTATTTGATCCCCAAACCTCAAAACCCTAGCTTCCTAAGGTAGACTTTGCCTAACCCTAATGGAGTACTAACTTAGGAAACCTTAGTGGCTTTAGTGTACCATGAAGGAAAGATATATTCAAAATATAACTTGGTATGTTCTATTTGCATATTCATAAGCATCACATGAGCATTCATGTATATGTATGGTTATGTATAGAAAACGAGAAAGAAGTAAGTGTTGAAGAAGAAGAGACTGCACCCAAGTTGAAATTCCACCTACCAGGAATAATTTTTATTTTGATATCTGTGGAACAAAGGCCGACTCCCCTACAACACAAGGCAAGCACTGGTGCATTTACCCCTTCCTTGAATTTTAAATCTTTATCACTTGAATGATGCATTAGGTGATAGGAGTTGTGTGCCAAACACTTGATGCATTTCCTTCCTTAGAATTGATTGCCATCCCTTGATTACCTGTTTTACTTAAAAGTTTTCTGATGCTTAGCTGTGCTTTAGAAAAGAAAAATGTTTTGTTTTTTAAAAAATAAAAATGATGCTTCATGTGGGATGGGAAGTTTTCAAAAGAAAAGATATGATGGTGGATCCATCATGGTCGTGATGGGTTCAACATCGGAAAAGATGTACCTCTACCAGGTACCAAACTTTGGGTTGTAAATGATAAATCTGAGACCAGGTGGGTGACTTGCACAAGAAAGAAGTCTTGGTGTAGTGTCTCCGTCTGAGTCGATTAAGGACCGTACCGATGCATGTAGGCCTGATGATCGAGGACCTTTTAACTAGCCACATGCCTCTTCATGGGTAAGCTTTGCCTCGGTCGGACCAATACCAGAAAGGCCTACACGCAATGGGAGTGGAGAGATGGTGAGAGTAGTGTGTATCCTCCGTGGCAAGAGGCTGGACGGTGGTGTATATGTGCTCTGGATTGGCATGAACTCGGTCTGGTCTTGAGAAACCCGGTGGCGAGTTGACATATGCAAGGGTTAAGTGCTACATATGTCGTGTGGTTGGAGATCTCCAGCTGGGCATTAATCGATTCGGGCCGTCGTTACTTCTCGGACATGAAGACTTGGTCACTGACTTACACGTAGCAATCCAGTAAATTAAAAGGGTGATAAAAGATGGCTAGTGTAGGCCAAGTGCTTGAACTAGGGTAGAAAGAACTCTAGCTACAGGTAATGACTTAACTTGAAAATAAAACTGAACTTTTAAGGATCCACTGATAGTAAGCATTTTTGCAAATAGAGTCTTTGATTCTTGATTAAGCCTTACCTTGACTCCCTCAAGCCAGCATATCCTTGACAGTCTTTTTCTTTTATCGGGTAAGACTTGCGGAAGTACACTCCGCACTCAGGGTTTTCGAACCCATGTTGTTGTAGGTGAGGAAACAGCAGAGTTTTGCTATTTCTGTTCAAAGGTGGTACCAAAGGAAGAGCCCCAGCAGTGAAGTTGGTCGCGGGAGGATGTTTGCCTCCCACCTTGAAAACAATAAACTTTTGTGCGGGAGGGTGTTTTGCCTCACTGGTCTGTAATAATACTTTATGCACTCATAATACCCTGATATTGTAATAATAATACTCTCTCTAAATATTTGATGAATGTAAATTAAGTTATTGTAAATTGCTGCTGCTTATTCTTTCCTCCGATGTGATGTAATATCTGCGTGACGGGTGAAGCGCTCTTGGGCGAAATGATGAGGATACAGTTACCAAACTGGTCGAGTGATTATGTGCATCTACAGGGTTGTCTAAGGTCCTTAGGACAAGGACAACTATAAGTACGCCTAATACCTTGGGAGGTTCTGTCACAGGTTCGCATCCCGCCATGCCACGGGTGGCACGGATTTCGTGCCCCCGAGGAGGTCCTGGGCCCGTTCATCCGCGGTGATGTAGATGTCTGCCTCCCAGAACAATTGTTTGGAGGTGGCAGGTGCTTTCTGGAATATGGCTCGGACAAAGGCTGAGTCGTTGGACCCCAAGTAGAAGTCCTTAATTACGGACGCCTCAGTGACTTCAGGGATGCGGTTCCTCATTGTCTGAAACCTCTTGAGGAACGATCGGAGGGTCTCAACGTTCTGGCGCCTGATGGATTTGAGGTCCCATGGCTACGCCGGCTTGTCGGAGAGGGACTGGATATTGGCGATGACTAAAGTCGCTCCAATCGTCGATGCAGTGCTAGGGTAGATGTCTGTAACACTACCAAAACCATCAACTAAAAATAATGCATTTAGATTATTAGTGGTAAATATGGTAATGAATTTTTCTTTCAAGTGTTTGATTTTTATTTGCATTTAGAGTAATTTTGTTTGCTCATATTGGATTTATGGATGTTTAGTAGAATTTCTTTTATATTGAAAATCCAATTAATTAATATAGAAATTTTGGTCCAAAAATAAATATTTTAGTTATAAATAATTTTGGTATAATTATTATGATTTTTGAATTATTACAATATATTTATTTATATTTTTAAGTAGAAAAGAAAAGAAAAAAACCTAAACCTAACCTTAGCCGGCCGAATTTGGCCCACTAAGGCCTATCAGCCGTGCGCCCTATTCCCTCCCATCTCTCTCACCGACTAGTGGGGCCCACCCACGGCCCCTCTCCTTCTTCTCCCTAGCCGTGCCGCCGCCGCCTGGCATGCCCGTGCCCTGGCTCATGCCTGCTCGCCTCCCCACGTCGGAAACCGTCGCCGCGTCGTTTCCTCTCTCTCTCCCCCACGTTCTCTCTCCATTAGTGGAGAAACAGCCGCCATTAATGGCGTCGATGGCCGGTCGTTCTCTCCCTCCCCTCGGTGTCTCTCCCTCTCCCTCTCTCACTCTATAAAAGCAGCCAAGCTCCCTCCTCTCTCCCTACCCAAGCTCCCTCTCTCTCACGCTCTCCTCTCTCTCCCTTGCTCGTCGTTCGCCGTCGCGCCGAACCTCAGCCTCACCGGAGCCGCCGGAGCGTCTGTGCCCGCTCAACCGTCACCGAAGCTCATGCTCTCCGTCCGTGTTCCCCCAAGCCATGCCCTCGCCGAGCCCGATCCCCTTGCCCTGCTCGTTGATCCCCCTGCCCTGCTTCGCCGTCCCCCCAAGGTAGAAGAAGCACATTTTTTATTTTAGCCCCGGGTTTTGTATAAAATTAATTCCAAGATTTTCAGTTTAGAAACTATTGGAAAGAGACCCCAAAGTATACGTGTAATTGTATACAAGCCCTGCAACAATATTTTGGACAGGTGTATTATTTTATATTTCAAAAATAAATAATGTCACTATTCACTAACTTGATGATTTACATACTAGAAATGTTTACGACTTCTTTAGCATGGAACGATATTTGTTAGTAGTGAATTAAGTATAATTTAGTGATATAAGAAAGTAGAAGAAACACTAGGCCACGTATTTTCGGTCAGATTAAAATATAGGTTTTACTAGTCATGATAAATGTATTCATAAGTATAGCACTTAATTACTTAGAATTAGTAAAATAGCTATTTATGTCATAATAACCATGATTATGTTACTAAAGTCCAAAATTAGTAATTTACATTAATTCTTAGAATATTAATGTTAGGTGATTTATAAATAAACATTTTTAGCTATACGTAAAATTTCTATTTAGAAAGAAAAGGATAAAACCCAAAACTCTATTATTAGTAATAAAGAAAATAATTAACAATTATTTTCAGTAAAGTTTGTCAAGATATTTTTATCTATATTATACTAGATAAACTAGTGTCATATTCACCTACTCATATTTTTACCGATGATAACTCAAAGTAGAAATCATAGTGGATTAATAATTATTTATGCTTTAGACGTATTTATGTGTATAGTTGTGTGATGTATGAATGTATATGTAATGGTGAATGATTACCCATGTAATGGTGTATGTTTATTTATTTGGCGTATGTATTCTTTTGTATGTACGATACGCAAATCGATGCAAGAAGTTGACTGTGAGGTAGACGAACCAAACTCGTTCGAGGACAACCCACAGGACACTTTTGTGCAAGGCAAATGGATTCTCCCTCTGCATTTCTATTTGTACCAAAATAATGCATACAATAATGTTTACTTTTGGATATATATTGCATAATTTGATGGGATTTGCCTAAATAAGGATTTCCTAGAATTACCAACCCTATTCCTTGAATTATCCTGGGATAAATGCTTTGCTTAGTAATTTTTGCTATTTCTCAACTTGATAAATATGATGTCACTCTTTTAATGATACTTTATTATGATGTTAACCCGATGGTAAAACAAGAACATTTTGTGTTAAATGGAATATGGAGTGACCACCCAGGATAACAGTGCAACCACGAGAGCTATAATGTCTCTGGCTTTGGTAATTAGCTCTACAGACTTGGTGCATAGCAACCCTACCTGAATGATGGGCAAGAGGGGGAGGCAGTGGTTTGGTGGCAGCTCATGTTAACATGGGGTGGTAGTCTTGGCTAAGTTACCTCACCCAGAGGGCCATCAATACTAACGTGGAAACCTTAGCGGGTGGCTTTGTACTAAGGATATTTTGTGAAAGCCTCATAAAGGATCCCTAGCCATTCAACTCGTTAGTGTTTTCGGGTCCGATCAACCCAGGCTAGATAGGATACATGGCTTGTGGGTATAGTTGTACCACCTCTGCAGAGTGTAAAACTGATATGTCATCCGTGCTCACGGTTATGAGCAACTTGGACCCTCACATGATAATTGAACTTAAAGATGGAAAATAAATCGTGATCTGATGATCTACTAGTGGTTTGCTTAAGTGATTTTACTTAAGTGCTTTTGATATAATTTTATACCTTTGATTAATTGGGATATTTGGGATACACACTTATTAGTAAGACAGGTGTTGCTAATAAAATATTGACAAACTAAAATGCTTACCGCTTATCCATAGCCTACCTTGTTAACTTGCATTAATTTCCCCCACTTGCTTAGCCCTAACCATAAGTGAGCTCACCCTTGCTAATATTTTGATCAGAGGGTGATGATGAAGACTGCACAGATGACGTTGATGAGTTTTGAGTCTAACGATGCACCAGTCACCTTCCTGTGGAAGAGTGTCCATGTTTAATTCTATCGTACTTTGATTATGATACTTGTTAAGATACAATGTTGTGGTTGATGTAATAAAGTTACTTTAATCTCTTTACGCCTTTATTGCGTTGTCTTTTGATATATTACACTTGTGACGTCAACATATGTGTGGAAAAAGGATCCTGGCCCACATATGCTATGCATTCGGTTTTGCCCCCAGAACTGGGTCTGACAATCTTGGAGCCACTGCAGCACGTCTTGCCCCAGGACAATGGGCAAGTACGCCATCATCACGTCCTTCGTTGCCCCGGCGGCCCGGGCAGCAATCATGTAGAAAGCCAACCAGCCACTCGGGTCCTGCTTAGGCTCATATTTGTCGACGTTGGAGACCTTGAAGTCGGGAGGCCACTGGATGGCCCGGAGTCATGGAGTAAGCACGGAAACTCCGCACGCGTCCTCCTGCCGGTGCTCGTGTCGTCGGTCCTAGGAGGGGAGTCGGTAGTAGGTTGTCTCGATCGTCCCTAGAACAACCCACTAGTTGAGGCTGCAGCCGATTCAACTTGAGTGGCGCGAATCCGGGCTGGTACGCCGTGATCCTGATCATACTCCTCCTGGCGCCTTATCTCATTTTCATGCCTTCGGTCGTGAGAAGCATTGATGGAGCTCCGTGCGTCTCACCGGTTGTTGATGGCATGACGTAGGTCGTTCGCAGGATGAGCGAGGGGTAGAAGGTGATTAGCTGCCTGAGTAAGCAGTCGCCTGTAGTCTTCCACGTCTGGGGTTCATGAGAGACCATCAGCTATCTGAGCCAGTACCCCTTCAACTTCACTCGGCGTGTTCATAGCTCGAGTAAAATCGGGGTACAGGTTCCGAGCAAAGAGAGGGTTCTCTCGCCGTAGCCTAGCATCCTGCTCGGCTATCTCCCGCTCCTGGTCCTAACCTTGTCGGCGATCGTGGCGGCGAGAGTTACGCCTTCCTCAGTGCACTCGCACATCGGTAGTTTCTCCCATCTCTGAGGCTTCGTCCTGGGATGCGGGCTGCGTAGGATCCCGTTCCCCGGCTTCACGATGTCGCCGTACGTTCTGGCATCTGTTTCTCTATTGTCGTGCCTCGCGCTGGGGAGGCTCTTCCCCTTGCATGTTAGGCTCATCGTCGGAGATGGGTGCTGACTCCAATCTCCCCTGGATAAAGAGGACGTCGGGGTAGAAAGGAGCTAGCGCGACAGAGATCTTCTTTCCGTCCTCCTTTGAGGGCGAAGGTATCAGAAAGGTGGCTCGGCGTGTTCTCATCCCCTAACTCGGGACGTGTGTTTCCTTCTTTTGAGTGATCCGTGTCCACTCCTTTGTAGGCGAGGTGGATAATGGAGTTCTTCAGGTAAGCGTGGTCCCGACCGGTCTATATTTCTTCTCCTAGGGGATCCCGACCCTTGGTTTGTGAGGGATCATCTTCCCTCGAGCTGCGGGCGGTGGCGCCGCCCACTGTTTTGCTCTGGCTTCCCTCGGGATCTCCGAGGAAAGCTTTTTCTCAGGTGGATCCACTATGCGGTGCAGAGTTCCCTCTTCGTCTGCTATGCTTGAGATGGTTCCAAAACATAACATAGTTCCAGGGCGAAGAGCGATCTTACACTTGAAGGTGATGGCCACTGAGCTAGCTCTAATCAACGACACACCCCCTACCTGGCGCGCCAGTTGTCGGTGTTTAGTGTTCGACCACACACCCAGGGATACCCTTGCGGTGCTTTTGGGTAGGACGGTGTTGTTGATTGTAGCTCAATGGTTTGTGCTTGGAGCACGAGGCAGAGAGAGAGGTGAGTTCCTGTAGGTTCGGGCCACTTTGAGAGGCGTAATACCCTACTTCCTGGGGTGGATCTGTATGTGTGGTGTGTTACATGTGGAGTCTCCTAAATGGAGAAGGGCTAATGAGATGATCAATGATGGGGTTCCCCCTGTGCCTTATATACACGATCATGGGGCACTCCCTACGTACACGGTGCTGACGTTTTTCCAGTATATCTCCTAACTAATAGTGAACCGACTTAACCAATCTTCAGAAAAAACTCGCCGACTCTTCACTGAACCATCCTGACATCTAAGGGTGCTAGGCGTGGGAAAGTCGGACGGTTTCTTGGGGTAATGCACGATCCAACGGATAATCTGGGCTCGAGTCCATTGTTTTCTTGGGTCAGCCCATTCCACTCGTAGTCTTTGCCTGGCCCATGATGAGATGGCCTTGCGTGGTAACTGGCCTGTTGCCCCGTGCAAGGATCTTTCTCCTTCTAGTGGACCCGAGGATATCTGTCCCCCACACCGTCCACACACACATCAGCCGTCCCCGTCGATTCCCCGTCAACAGATCAGGGCTCACGGCCTTGGCATACAATGCTCCATTGACCATGGCTGCCACCGTGCAATGATCGCACTTGTACCCACAATAGCTAGCCTGGGAGACCTCGTCTCAGGACCAATGAGGGTTAAAGTCTATGGGCGGGTTCAATCAGGTACTAGGCTTATCGGTTACCATATTTTCTGACATGTGTCTAGTACGTTCAAACGCTTGACTCAGGTATTCGCACATTAATCCTTAAGTCAACTCCTGTCTCATAGACAAGGCATCCACCCAGGATCCATGCCCATAGACCATTATAGATCCTATTATCAAGATGAGTACAACAATTCCTGACCTCGCACGAGTGCTCGAAAAATCACTCGACTTCTACCGAGATCCTCAATTAGCGTAGCAGCTATTTGACCTAGCATACTAGTATTCATCTCAAAGGAATCCTGAATTCATGCAACTAGGGTTTCAAGCAATTCCTACACTTAAGTGCATGATAGAAGCCTACAAACATTAAGTGCAGTAATATAGCATATATAATGGTTCTGCATAAAACTGGGGCTTGCCTTCAAATGCGGGTGTCGCGGAAGGTTCTTCGGTGACGGGCTCGTGAGCTGTTTCCCGGGCTTCCACTTGCTGTGTCTCCTGCACTTGGATCAATACGTACTCTCCTTCTATGAGATTACATTCTAATAAATGCAAATGCATGAGCATGTATGCATTGTGCATGCCAGAACTTAAAAGCTAATTTCATCCATTGTTTTTAGAGGCTTTTATGGGGTAGCTTGAACTATGCCCCTATCCTAGAAATTTTCAAAAAACCTACAAAAATTCTAGTGGCTTCTTACTAACTTAATTCAGCTTCCCTAAAAGTTTGGGAGGTAGAGCAGAAGGGGGCTATCTTATATAAAAATGACAAGGTTTAGAGCAGAAAGGGCATGCACTTTGAACTACAACCCATGAGTAGGAGTAACTTCTGCTCTAAACCTTATTTTTGCCGATGTTTATGGGTAATATTATGCTTCTATGCCAAATTGCATACAAAGAAACTTAATGGTTATATAATGGTGATTTTCTAAAGTTAGGGGGCTTAGTGGGTACTTATACTAACACTCCTTTTGAAAAATGTCAAACAACAAATTTCCCAATTTTTCTAGTTTCTTATTTGCGCCAGAGCAATGATTCCCAAAGTTGGTCATTTTTACTCATAGGGGATGGGTTGTATGATTTCTTAAAGTTTTATAAACTTCCTTATGGGGCAGGGGTGGGGCATGTTCTACTGTGCAACTACCGCATTTTTATATTTTTCTCCCATAGCATATGGCTTAGGTATTTAGGGAAAAATAAGGTTGCTCACTGTTTTCTACCCTTGGTTCCTCTTTTTATTTTCTAAAGTTAATGGAAAAAAACTTAACTTTATTTGTTTAACCCATCTACCTTGGTGTTCTGAGGTGGTTAATATTTTTTGTAGTGGTATGACAATGGTCAAGTGACTACCAAATTTTTCTTAACATTAGTGCATAGGTTCTATTATTTTTAACCATTATCTTACTCAAATACTCAATAACTAAATTAAATAATAAATTCCAGAATAGTACTGGACTACGGGTCCACATATTTTCCCATGAACTTTATCACTTAGGCATGCCAGGAAAAATAGTGTGGCTCTCTAGCTCCTACTTTTAGTTTCGTTTTTCTAAGTTTTGGGCAAAAATAGGTTTTGGTGAATAAATCATGCTTCACTTTGTGGACTGTGGTGTTTAGCATTTTTAAACGGTGCTACTACTTAGTAAGTATCTCCACAAATTTTCTTGACTCCTGCATAAGAGCTTTTCTATTTTTGTCTCCTTTTTGTTGGTTTAGGCAGTTTGCTTATTTAAATCAAAACCTTAAAACAAGTTACTATACAAAAGTGATTTTATATTTTTGGTTGAAAACTTTAGGTACACAAAGTTTAACAAAATTGGTTTCATGAATTTTTGGTAAGTATTCATTAAGTTACAAATTTTTGAAGCTTGCTGCAGGATTAAAAGGTATTTCCAATTAAAAAGGAAAAGAAATGCTGTTTTTCGCTCGGCTCCCTGGCTTTTTCCACGGTTCTTTCTTTCACTTATGCCCTCGGGCTCCTATTCACCTGGGTCGTTGACAGTGCAAAAATGCCCTCATGTTTCTAAGGTTATCAACCCACGCTCCCTCCTCCCCTCGTCGAAACAGTGCTCAGAGTACGGCAAGAAATGTGGCTCACTTGGCACGGTAGCGTGTCGGGGGTCAGGTTGTGGATCTTTGGGTTGGTCAGGCAAACTCAAGGGGGCGGTGATTAGCTGGCGGTGAGCGGAGCAAGCCGGTCCACGGGCGCAGGCGGGTCTAGGTCGTCGGCGAGCTTTAATACGGGGGCCTAGAGCAGAAGAGCTTCGCGACAACGCTCGGGGAGCTTGGCGAGGCCTTGGCGAAGCTATTCCTGGGCTTAGATTGGGTGGTGGAGGCTCGGATTGACCGGTCCTCATACTCCGGCGGCAGGCAATGAGTGGTGGGCGGTGGCGGGGCCTCCTCGGCATGGTAGAGTTCAATCAAGCGAGGCTACAAGCTTCGAGAGGGTGTAGGGGAGCCTCTGGCAAGCTTGGTTGGGCGATGGGGTGGCTGCGGCGAGCTGGCCACAGCGGTCGTGGCTCGAGCGGCTCTGGTGAGCGGTGTGGAGTTCATCGAAGTTGTGGGCTTGTCCGAGGGAGTGAGGCGAGGTGACCGTGCACATGGGGAAGGGCTTTATAGGCACGCTCGGGCGCGGCTGGGTGCAAGCGAGCGGTGGGGTTGACTGGCGTTTGGGGCGCACGCGGAGAACGGCCAGTGCGCGATCAGCCCCTCAGGAACGGCGTCGAACACGTGGCAAAACTCGGTGTACTCACTTTCAATGGCCTGCTGGCTCCATATCTTGATGAATTTGGGCAAGATCTTTTTGTAAGATCTCTTCCCTTGACTTCTCTCTATCTATCTCATGTGGAGGCCGAGGCATTTCTTGGTCTGTGCAAGGACTGGTCTTGTCCCTAAGGTTGGTCTGTCCGACTGCTCCATCCTAAGAAAGAAATCATGCCAAATCATGTCAAACGGATTTGGATTGTCTTCAAACTTCACCATGGTGTTCTAGGGGTCTTTTGGTGCCACTTTGTCATTTGGGCCAAGTGGTTTTGAGTTTTGGAACAAGGTTAACATGTTTGAACTTTGTGAGGGGGCTATTTTTCAGAAAACTAAAATCCTAGTTTTTGGTTTGAGTTTCCACTTGAGTGTCTTGTTTGAGGGTTTTGCAAAACCTTTTTGGGACAACTCTTTTACTATCTTTTGTAGGGTATTAAGTGTACTACAACTTTTATAATTAGCCCAAGTCATGACAAATGTGATTTACTTAGCCTTTTTTCTTTGGTGCTCTAATGTCCTAAAGAGGGGAACTTTAGGGTTTCAGCAATTCGCCCTCTTCCCTCAGCTTGATATGGTTAAGGTATGATCTCTAGGGTGATAAGGACTTGGTTAAGGCTTGGCTCCTCAAGTTTGGTGCCTTTTGCTTAAACTAAACCACATGTGATAACAAGTCACAGATGTAGGTACTGAGGAGAAACCCTAAGTAACACCTGGGGTGTTACACGAATAGGCGCTACACATAGAGGAGAGTAAACCGAATTGATTAAGTAACTCCTCACCAGCGATGGAGGCAGTAGCACGGCCACCAACGACGGCACGCAGAGCTGTGACAATGCTTCTGCTTCGGTGAGCAATTGACCATAATCCGCCCACTTTTTTTCCCAATTTGGAGTCGCGCAGTCTCCACCCGATCACGGTGTTGCTCCTAGGCGATTTGTCGTCCGCGTAGGTGAGGCACTCTGTAACACCCTGAATTTTGAGGTATAAATATTTCTTTGCTCTATACTCAAAATTCAGGCGTTACCTTTCCTTTTTATTCTTCTCTTTTCTTTTTTCTTTAAAAAGGGAGAGTTGATCTGAAATGTGCATGTGTTATTTTGATAATATTTGTGCGTTGCATGGCATGCCGATGCACGATTTTTGTTTGCTAAAAATGGTCTCTTGGCAGTGTTTTCATTTAAAAAAAGAGAATATTAAATTTGGATGACCTAAT
The DNA here is from genome assembly GCA_029449295.1 of Zea luxurians. Classification (NCBI taxonomy): domain Eukaryota; kingdom Viridiplantae; phylum Streptophyta; class Magnoliopsida; order Poales; family Poaceae; genus Zea; species Zea luxurians. The sequence continues at coordinate 198,890,472 of JAOPSE010000003.1, forward strand.
ATAAATTAATAGATTCAGATATATATATATGATATACCTATTTATATAAGAATATAACAAAGGAAAACAAAATCTTTTCCCACCCCGTCCCTGTAGCTGGCCCCCAGTCGCAGGCTTGCATGTGCGCACGCACAGCTCGTGGTGCCCTCCACGGCCCGTTCCCGCGTGACCAGCAGCGAGCGCGCATGGGCCCAACTGGCTTGCCCTGCTCACGCCGGCCCAGCACGGACACGCCTGGTTGCCGCGCCTCGCTCCCACACGGACGGGTTTCAGCGCTTGCCCTCACGCCGGGCCCACCGGTCAGCAGAGGTTACTGCTCTTCTTCCCCAACCTATTCCTCCTGTCCAAGGTGCCCCACGTCGCGAAAACCTCGTTAATCGCCCCCACACCGCCCATAATCATGCCCAAACCTGCCCGGTGTCTCCCTCTCCCCCATCTCCCTGCCGCGGATGTAGCCAAGCCAGCAGCCGTGCCAGCGTGCCTGCCCAGCATGCCCTAGCGCGCCCTAGCGCCCTCGGCCAGCCTTCGCGCCGCGTGCTTCGCCGTGTCACGGCACCCCGCGCCAGCCTCGCCTACTGGAGCCGCTGCCGCGACCGCCACCATGCCGAAGACCTTCACCGAAGCTTAGGTGAGCCCTCCATCTCTAGTGCTATGGCCGACTCGATCCCCCTTTCTCCTCTCCCCAACCTCCCATGTCGTGCACCCCTACACATCGAGCCGGCGTGTCGGCCAGCCACGGCGCCTAGCCCCTCCCCCTGCGCAACCCACCGGCATACAGCGTGGTCGAGTCGCTTTGCTCCAGCCTAGCTTGAGCCCCTGCACGACAGCTAGCGTGGCGAATGCCCACCATGGTCGGGGCTCGGCCAAGCCGGCCCAGCCACTCCACCGTGCCCGCCCCGCACGACACGATTCACGGAACCACACATGCACGCCAGCCCTAGCTCACGTTCTTGCAGCATGCACTCACGTTCGCTTGCGTGCAATACATCGTCGGGACTTCGACGACGTCTATCTACCCTCGCACGCATTCGTCTACCCCCAGCCACCCGCGCAACGCACCTGGCTTTGCCTCTTCCCCACCCCAGCCCCATGGCCTACTCCCTGGGCGCGGCCGTGCTCGCCCCTGCAGAGCGCGGCCAGCGGCTCGTGGCTAGCACGACCAGCGCGACGCGCAACCGCCCGAGCTTGTCCCTAGCTGCAGGCAGCAGGGTGCCCGCGCACAGCCCAAGTGAGCCCCTGCTGACCGCCCCTCCAACGCGTGGTGCTCCTGCTTGCCCGGCATGGCGGCCAACAGCCCCGGCAAGCCTCCAGCGCACCGCAACTAGCCGTCTGGCCATAAGCGCCCTCGCCCGGCGCCCCAACCTGGCAGTCGTGGTGTGGCCCGGCGAGCGGCCAGGCCCGACTCCCCCTACCCCGTGGCAGCCTTGCTAGCTGGCTGGTGAGGCCTCGGCTGGCCCCTCCTTCCCTCTTCCCCATGGCATTTTTCTTGTCCAAGCTCCAAGGAAGAAGAACCATCATGCGTTGTGCGGTTACAGCAGAGAAGAAGAAGCTAGCCACATGTGATCCTAAACTTGGGATCTTCTATGGCTGCTTTCGTGTGACCATAGGTGTGGCCAGCCTCTAGCCAATAATAATTGGCCATGTCGCTTAAAATCCGTGAAGTACTAAATATTTAATATATGTTGCGTTATAAATCCGGTTCCCTTCGTTCAACTTGCATTAGCTTCGTAATAATGTCACCGGTGAGTCAATAGAATTATTTTATCCTGACACGTGTTTCATCTAATTAATTATTTATTTGTTTATCCGATGGCTATTGAAGTAGTGATCCAATTAAAACTAATATATAGTTTTAAATTTGCACAAGTATAATTGGACGTTAACATGATTTATGCCAACTTAAATATTTGTATTAATTTGTTTAATATGTGTTTGTTCTAAACGCGACATTTGTTAATGACTTCCCGCTGGTCGCGTTGTTCGCTCATGTCGTGCGTCGACGTTTGCGCGTCACATGTGTTGTTCGCGCATCGTCACGTTGATTCACGTGTGTCGCACGTGTCGCGCGTGTTGTTCGCACGCGTGTCACATGTTGTTTGCGTGCATCACGTGTGCCATTTACACGGGTCGCTCATCTTGTCGTGCGTATCTCGCGTGTCGATCACATGTGTCGCGCGTCGTCTGCACATGATAATAAATTGTGTTCGCTTATAATCACTCATGTTAACAACGTTAATTCGTGAGGTCACCTATTTTAGATAATTAACTTGAGGTTTGTTCGTCTAATAATTATTAGATTAATATTCCAATTAAATTAAACATTAATATGGTTAATATTAACTTAAACCTTTATTTATTTATTTATTAATGTTTAGTATAAGCGCGTCCCCTACTTAGTTTTTCTCGTGTGTCGCGCGTGCTGTTCCACACGTGGTGGCATGCTGGTTCGCGCGTCGTTCGCGCTGGTCGCGCGCACTATTTCATGTGTCGCCAGTGTGCTATGTCGCGCGTGTCCGCACGTCGGTTGCATGCTGTCGTGCTGTTTCGCATGTCCGCGCGTCGGTTGCACACTATCGTGCTATTTCGCGTGTCGCGCGTTATCCACGCGTGATATTAAACCATTTGATTATAATCACTCATGTCAACTAACTAACTATTTGTTTAATCATCCACTATTAAAATAGAAAGTTAGCCAAAGCTAAGTAATAGTTTTAATTTATATTTGATATGATAATGTCAATTCATGTAATTATAATTATGCAGAACTAATATTCTAACTAATATTTGTTTAGCGAAAACTCGTTAACTTCTCGACCATAGCTTCGACTATCGTGTTTCTTTTTCCTCGCATGACCGTAGTAACGCGCTCTATTTCGGTTTGCACGTTTTATTATGTTTTTATTTGAATGGTGTAATGTTCTTATGCATATATATGTGTTTGATTGTTTGTGCCTGTTTGTATTTGCTATGTGTTGGGGGCCTTCGGCTCCCGAAGGTCCTCAAAAGTAGAGTTTGATAATATTTTCCAAGTGTAACATGTGAACAGGCACCTTCGGAACAAGCACCTTCGGAGTCAGGTTGCGAATATACAAGAGCATGGTTAAGACGAAGCTTGACTGGAATGAAAAACGATCATGACGAAGGATAAGGAGATCACGAAGCTATTTGCAGAAAGGCTTCGGCACGACAGCAGAAAAGAAGAACCGACTTAAAGATGAAAAGCCAAATTGGACCTCGAAGAATTACTGTAGTTATTGATAAATGTAAAGGGCATATATGTAATTTTACACGGGCTGCGACCCGTGTCTATAAATAGGTGAACAGTATTCCCGTACTGTTCACGCTGACTTGGCATACGCTTTTTCGCATCGCCTTTGTGTCTTTACTTTTCATCAATTCGAAGGTACATTTGTAATTCATTTTTATAAATTTAATAATGGAAATATATCGATGATAATACTGGTATTATCGCTCGCACATTATGTATACTTGCTCTATTCTAATCACTTGTCAACCTAACGAAGGTCCTTTCCTTCGTAACCTTCGTCCGAGATTCGTTATACCCGAAGGGATATAACGTTTCTAAGGGCAAAGGAGTTCGATATTTAACATTTTTGTGTTGTCTTGTTCTTGATTCATAGCATTTGAGAACAAGCCCCCAACATTGGCGCCCACCTCCGGTCAACTCACTTCCACTTTTTGGGTTTTGAAAACCTTCGGCAAACGTCACCTTCGTCATGCCGCCGAAAAAAGCTTCAACGACAGGGGCTGCCACTCTGCAGCTGCTGGACCCCAATCAGGATGTCGTCTCTCTTAGGGAGGCCCGACGCCTCCGGAAGACGACCTGGACCAAGAAATACAAAAAATGGAGATGCTCCATCAACAGGTTCAACGGAAGAAGGAGAAGATGGCTCGTCTAGCTGATCTTCAAAAGCAGATAGATGAAGCCTCTGAGGAGCTTCGACATCTCGCTCAAGATGACCAGAATCAAAGGCCCCCGCGCAGAGAGCTTCATCAAGAGGGTTTCTACAACGAGGATGACTGGTATGAAGATTTCCATCACGGAAATTTTGCTTTTGATGATGCTTCTCCCTTGTCAATAGAACTGCAGGCTGTTCCTTGGCCACAGTCTTACAAGCCGCCTCAGCTCCCCATGTACGACGGTCATTCAGACCCGAAACAATTCTTGATGAGCTATGAGGCAACTATATCTTCGTACGGTGGCAACACGACGGTCATGGCAAAGTCCTTCGTCATGGCTGTCAGGAGCGTTGCACAAACTTGGTACTCTTCCCTTAGGCCAGGGACAATCACCTCATGGCAAAAGTTGAAGGATATGCTGATAACCAGCTTCCAAGGGTTTCAGACGAAGCCAGTCACTACCCAAGCTTTATTCCAGTGCATCTAGGATCACGAAGAATACCTCCAGGCATACGTCCGAAGGTTCCTACGTCTGAGGGCGCAGGCACCAACAGTGCCCAATGAAATTGTCATTGAGGCCATGATCAAGGGGCTTCGGCCAGGACCTGCAGCTTAGTACTTTGCCAGGAAGCCTCCTCAAACCCTGGAGAAGCTGCTCCAGAAGATGGACGAGTACATTCGGGCTGACAATGATTTTCGCCAAAGAAGGGAGGAAGCTCTTAGGTTCTCTGAAATGACTAGGGGCTTCGAAGGAAGATTTTATCCAAGGCACATCAGGTCAATTCACAATTCTACTCAAAATGACGACAAAGGGATTCAACAGCAAAGGCCACAGTGCTCCTCGCAAGCTTCGGGGCAACAGCAAAGTTCCTTCCGGCCGCCAGCGCCAAGGGGCAGAGGCGCCAGGGGCTTCGGGGGAAGATTTGGGGATCAATCAAGAAAAATATACTGCCTATTCTGTGGTGAGGGTAAGGGCCACACCACCAGGATGTCCCAAATTACCATCCAGAAGCAAAAGGAGCTAGCAGAAGCTGCTGCACAACAGAACCAGCCGAAGCAGGTCATGCATACTGCTTCGTACCATTCGCCTTATATTCCAGAATATGTAGGCAATCACCCTGCAGCCTCTGTTGCTTCGGCAAGTCAATCCCAAGCTTCCTGGCAACAACTTCCACCACCACCACTAATACAACGAGCTTCGCAGCCAGAAGGGAGCCAGCATTCTCATCCCCAGAGGGACTTCAGAGAAGAATCCGAAGCTCGCACAGTCAATAGCACTGTGCCAGAGTCGAAGCACATTTACTGACAAAATATCCTACTCCCACAGCAGTTTTTTATGCTTTCACGTTTAGTTTTATTTTCTTTGTAGTAAAGAACAATCATGGGAAGTTTAAGTGTTTTTTATCGTTTTTCAAAATCTTGTAATAGTTTACCGTATTATTATAATGAAAATATATCTCCTCCAAAGGTTTCAGTTACTGAAGCGCAAGAATTTATGGAGGCACGGAGAACCTTCGGAATATCGAAGACTTGTTCTAAGGAATGAGCCGTAACTTTTTTAGTAATAAAAGTCGTTCCTAAGGGAGCGCAGTGTAAGTTTTCTGCTCAAAAGTCGTTCCAAAGGGAATGCAGAGCTTACAGCGAAAAATAAACGCTGATTCCGCTGAAAGTAAAAGGCGAAGAAGCTCCTAAGGGAGGCTTACAGTGAAAAATAAATGCTGATTCCGCTGAAAGTAAAAGGGGAAGAAGCTCCTAAGGGAGGCTTACAGCGAAAAATAAACGCTGATTCCGCTGAAAGTAAAAGGCGAAGAAGCTCCTAAGGGAGGCTTACAGCGAAAAAGTCAGCGCTGATATAAAAAATGTGTGTGCTCTATTACAGGGATATGTATCTGTGGCACAAATGTCATTTTGCATAACATAACATCATCACATCATTCTGCATAACATAAGCATCATACATCATATTGCATGTGAAACAACAAGTCGATACAGTATTGATCTTTGGAGAATATTTTGGAAAAGAGAAAATCGTACTAAACCACAAGGCAAGTCGAGAAGAAGTGTAGCTTCATTAAAGAGGCAACAAAAAACTTTTCTATAGTGTCGGGGAATATTCCACGAAGCTTGGATAATCTTTACCAGCGAAGTATGCAATTTCTTGTAATATAAGATTTTCTTCACGAAGCATGAAAAGAAGGGAAGGTGTTTTTTCGCCGAAGGCTCAAAAAATGGTATGTATGCAAGATTTCATGCATCGTAAAGAATTGAAACTGTACATGGATTATATATTACATTCAAAAGCACAATATATTACATACGTTACGTTTCAAGTGTTTTTACAGTAGCATTTAATCCTCTTTAAGAACTATTTCTGCAGCTTCGTTCAGTAGTTGGTCGATAACCTTGTCCATAATGGCTTCGGCCATTTTTCTAATTTCATCGTCCCCCTTCGCGTGGGGGCCCGGAGATGCCTCAGCAGGTTCTGAGCGAAGAGAAGATACGGCTATATTACTATTACAAACCGTGAACAAAGTCTGGAATCAAAAATTACAACATAATAAAAATCACTAGTTAATACCTATTTGCCCTTCGGGCTCTGTACTTTTTTCGGCAGCTGCCGCTATTTTTCTAGCATCATGGATGCCTTTTTCGCTCTTTTGAATAATTTCTTGCGCCATTTCTCGGCCGCCGTTGTCCTAGATATCGGTGAAAAATTTTCCGCCGATCATGCTTGCTTCGGCTGAGGGGTCTTTAATGTCTTCGGAGGACAAAGTAGCTTTGGATTGCGCTAAAGATTTTACATGCTCACAACCTTTCTTCTCCAAAACAGTAGCAATTCCTCTAGCACCCGAAAAAGCACATATGTCTCCGTGGCTATTCAGGATTTCTTCGAAGGCCTCAGCTTCGTTACTGATCCATTACATCGGACCTTCGGGATTGCCCCTTGAGAAATTCTCTTCGCTAGAGAATGCGCCAACATTGGCAAAGCTGGATTTTATCTTTTTAACGCACTCTATGGATTTAACATAGCATCTTCTTTGAGAAGCACGAAGCTCTTTAACATTAACTTCCAAATGATCTGCCCATTGATCGCTTAATTCTCGTCTTGTTTCTTCAAGAGTGCGTTCTTCTTTGGCTCCGGCTAGTTGTTTACGAAGATCTTCAATTTCACGCTTCTGAGCATCGACTTGAGTTTTAGAGTTAGCTTCGTCTTCCTTCATTTTTTCCACCAATGTAAGCAGAATTCTGTCCTTCTCCAAGGCTTCATTTCTTAGTCTGATATCCTCTATTCGAAGGTTGTTGAGAGCAATGGTGCAGCTCTCATCTTCGGCATTCTTCTGAGCCCTTAAGGCGTTGCTGAGTATTAGGCCCTATTCAAAAGAATGAATGAGTTAACATAAGAGCAAAAAACTAATTCAAAATTCATAAACATCAAAATTCACAATTTTTGTACCTTCAGACTATTGTACGCCAGGCTAACCGCAAGATCCTCTTTCGTCATGGCGCAAAGGCCAGCTTCGAGTTTCGGGAACCCCATGCTTCTGGCCATCTCCCAGCATACGGATAATTCTTTATTATCTGGGAGACAGTACAAGAAGTCATCTTCGTCTGTCCCATTGAACACTACGGCCCCTTTTGGATATTTCAGTTCTCGGGCATAGTGATTGGCTTCAAAAATCTCTTCTTCAGATAGTTTCTTCCCCGAAGCATGTCGCACAATATAATCATGTATTTTGGAAGATGCTTCGGGGGTGCAGTGCCAATTTCCTCAGTTAGAATCGGCTCTGCTATTTTTGCTTTTTCAGTTTCTAAACTTGCCTTCAAAGGTTGTATCTTGGTGGATTCTGAAGGCCCAGTTTCAGTTTCAAACTGCTGCTTCGAAGTTTCGGCAGCAAAGGCTTTAGTAGACACTTCAACAGTTTTCTTTGGAGTTGTGCTTGAAGATTTAATTGTCTCCAAAACATCCAGCACATTAACCATCCTTTTTCTATTCGGGGTCGCTGCTGGCCCCTTCTGGCTTTTAGCTGTCTCAACTTTTGACGAAGGACTTATAACATCTAGTGTTTTTCTTTCTTCAGATTTCTCTTTTCTTATTACTGGTGCTTCGGCCATTTTTTCGGATTTTGGCGCTGCAGTTGGTTCTCTGGCTTCGGTGGCCGAAGAGGCCTCGCCAATAAACTCGGGCACTGTGGCCGGCTCAATACAGCGTGGAGGGTGTGTGGACACTTTTACCTTCTTCCTCTTCGGCGCTGGCTCCCCGGGACCAGCCGAAGCAGTGTCCTTTGCAGGAGAAATATTTTTTCTCTTTTGACCTCGCATTGGATAATAGTAGTCGGGATAGATAAATCCAATTGCATCAAATACTCGGTTGAGTCTCTTCTTTTTTCGGCCTCCGAAAGCCGCTGATAATGCAGTGTTTTCAGCCTTCGAATATGCCCCAAGCAATTCATCACTTACATTTTCAATGCTTTTCAACCAATCATCATCCGGTTCAACAAACTTATCTCCATACTTGAATGTATATTTCAGCCTGATTAGTCCACCCTCATCAGTTTCTTTAACGGTCTCCTTCGGCATTTCCCAGTCATCTACAAGTGGCCACACTCTGAAGGCAATGTGCTCTTGCATTAAATCCCTGGTCCCAATAAAAGAGTAGACTACGCCGAAGGCCCTCTGGCATTCTTCAGCTGCTTCGTCCATTTCTACCTTTGGTTTCCGGAGTCCGAAGCGCTGCTAGATAGGGCGCATGATGGTATCTTTGATATCTTCCCGAACCTTCAAGTCGTTCTTCACATAGAACCATTCCTTCATCCATTCCCCGGGCCATCTCTTCCGAAAGGTTGGCACGGGACAGCTTGACCCAGAGCGGGCACCGAAGCTATAGCAACCAAAATTATTATGATATTGCTCCTTACCCCAGGGTTTAGTCTCATATACCAGTTCGTGTATATTGCAAAAGCTTTTCGCACTTGGCTCCAGGCCCTGGCTCCTCACCGCCCAGACGAAGATTCCCAATCTTATCACTGCCTCGGGGGTAAGTTGATGAAGGTAAATTTGATATATTTTCAGAACTTCTACCACAAACCTGCTCAGGGGGAATTGCAGCCCAGCCTTTAAAAAGCTTCGGAAGATCACGACCTCATTATCTTAGGGGGTCGGTGTAGTTTTTCTCCGTCATCTGCCCTCACGATGGATATATCTCGAAAATATCTCCCCCTCATATTTTCAACGTGACTCTGCTTTATAGTTGATTTTCCGAAGTTTGAGTGACTAGGTCGCCACGGGCGATCTTCGGAGTCCTCCCCACCACTATCCACATCATAGCTATCACTGTCGCCAGTATCTTCAGATAAACCCTCCAAAGTTTCCTTGACAATCTTTTCCGTATTGGTCTTCGACATTGACTCAAGAAAACCCAGGTGCATTTCCTCCGAAAGGCTTAGCTTCGAAGCACCAGCAACTTTCTTATCCTCAGACATTTTCGCGAATGATGGCAAACCAGACTTGAAACCGAAGCTTAAAAATTTAAGACCGAGCAAATGCTGTCGCGCGTAGGCTAGAAGCTGGGAGAGTAAAAAGCAGGTGGCAAAGGGCGTGCCAAATAAACCCGCGGTGGGGTCGTATTTATACACCCAGTATGTCGAAAACTAGAGGGCCCCGCTTGTCAATGACTGTTGCTATTCTAGGAAAAGGAAGGTGTTTTTTCGGACCTTCGGCTTAAAGCCTTCGTCCATGTCACAATATGAATTTATCTTTACAATAAATTGACATTGCGAGGGGCTACTGTTGGGGGCCTTCGGCTCCCGAAGGTCCTCAAAAGTAGAGTTTGATAATATTTTCCAAGTGTAACATGTGAACAGGCACCTTCGGAACAAGCACCTTCGGAGTCAGGTTGCGAATATACAAGAGCATGGTTAAGACGAAGCTTGACTGGAATGAAAAACGATCATGACGAAGGATAAGGAGATCACGAAGCTATTTGCAGAAAGGCTTCGGCACGACAGCAGAAAAGAAGAACCGACTTAAAGATGAAAAGCCAAATTGGACCTCGAAGAATTACTGTAGTTATTGATAAATGTAAAGGGCATATATGTAATTTTACACGGGCTGCGACCCGTGTCTATAAATAGGTGAACAGTATTCCCGTACTGTTCACGCTGACTTGGCATACGCTTTTTCGCATCGCCTTTGTGTCTTTACTTTTCATCAATTCGAAGGTACATTTGTAATTCATTTTTATAAATTTAATAATGGAAATATATCGATGATAATACTGGTATTATTGCTCGCACATTATGTATACTTGCTCTATTCTAATCACTTGTCAACCTAACGAAGGTCCTTTCCTTCGTAACCTTCGTCCGAGATTCGTTATACCCAAAGGGATATAACGTTTCTAAGGGCGAAGGAGTTCGATATTTAACATTTTTGTGTTGTCTTGTTCTTGATTCATAGCATTTGAGAACAAGCCCCCAACACTATGCGTCGGGAATAGATTGCGACCCGTTTCCGAGCTTCGAGGAATCAAAGATCAAGCTTCGGCGATCAAGTGATCTAGCTCTTCGAGTTCCACGAGATTGAATACCCTGAGCATCTGTTTGGTGAAGACAAGTGTCCTCTGACCTATTATGTCCAACTTACTTATAATTCACTGTCCCGTACTACTTAATTGAAACCTAAGGATTGACTAGCTTTGTATTTACCTTGTCCTTGATTACCTTTTGGGTTACTATGGTTAGCTTTATGCTATTGCGTTACTTTAATCAATGAACATGATGTGAATATTTATGATACGATAAAGTTATCCCGATGATGATCTTGTGGTACTTTAGGGGACTCAGGCCATTTTCCTGAGTATCTCTCCGTAAGGACCTGTTCGGGGAGTGACAACCAGGGAAAACTGTGCAGCCATAAGGGTGGAATGGGACGCCCTTAGCTGATTAATTAGAGGAACTAGAGGAGTAGTTGGCTTCGCCATAGGGCCATCAATGGGGTCTGGGCACAGTACTTGCTCTACCGAGGCTGGTTGTAGAGGTTCTTGATTTGGTTTTGTTAGTCACCCTTCCATTGGGGAGATGTACTGTGTTTATCAAACTGGAGAAACCTAACGGGTGGCTATGACCTTTGGGAAATCTTTGTAAAGGCTACGTAGTGAGACCCTGCTAGGTCACCTTGGTAGTGATCAATGGAGAGTCATGATCTCCGGGCAAAACGGGAATCATGACTTGTGGGTAAAGTATGCGACCTCTGCAGAGGGTTAGAAACTGATATATTAGCCGTGCTCACGGTTATGAGCGGCCTTGGGATCCTCTTTGATTAGAGATACAAATGGTTCGATATATAATGGTTCTATTTATGATTTTGGTTCGATGATGATAATGATGTTCCTTGACGAGGAAATGGTTTACGGGTTGGTTATATGATAAAACTTGGCTTCCACTAATAATAAATATCTGACCAACTAAAAGCAACTGCTTTGACCCTCACCCCATATAAAGCTAGTCCACTTCAGCCAAACGGGACATTTGCTGAGTAAGTTGATGTGTACTCACCCTTGCTTTCACAAAACACCAGGTTACCTTTGGTGCAATCTATGCCCAGGTAAGCAGGAGAAGAAGGTGTTGAGGCGGATCTCCAGGAGTTCCAGGACTTCGACGAGTTTGAGTATTAGGCTAGCGACCTCCCCCAGTCAGCTGCCTGTGCTGGGTTTATTTACGTTGGCTACGTTTCGATTCTGTGTACTTTGATTTATATTATGTAAATGACTCTAGTATTTAATATTATTACTTATTCTTTATTGTATTTGAAGCATTATGCTATGATGAGTCATTTATGTAATCGCTGTGTACGTGAATTTCTAATCCTGGCACGTACATGGTTCGCATTTGGTTTACCTTCCAAAACCCGGTGTGACACACTCGCACAACGGCATCCACTGGTGCACTCTTTCTCTCCCTGTACTCGGCAGCGGAAGGCTTCAACTAGAAGTTGGGTGTGGAGGACGGAAGGGGGCATGCAGGATTCAGGTTTTATTGCCCGAGGGAGAGAGTACAACGGCTGCGGCCGAGGCAGGCGGGCGGTTGACAGAGTTTAGCCATGCAGAGCAGCAGCGCAAGGTTCGCGGGAGGTTGTTGACGCACCTGACGAAGCGGTCCCACATGCCAATCACACAGCGCGTGGGCTGACAGGTAGGTCCCAGGCGTCGGTGAGGCGGTGTAATTTGCTGACACGTGGGTCCCGCCCACCGGTGAGTGGGAGCGCGGGAGGCAATGGGCTGAGCGCGCGCGAGGTAGTGGGCCGAGGGGGAGATTCGACCCAGTCGAGGCTGCCATGCTTCTTTCTCTTTTTTATTTCTGTTTTCTATTTGCAAATTTCAATTTGAATATGGATTTTGACTTTCAAAATTGAGTTAAATTCATAATACAAAAACTCCAGCATGGGGTGCAAAGTTTATTTATATTTAATTATTTCATTCCTTTGAGTATTGCTTATATGCTACCCATGAAAAATAATTTACCCATATGAATATTTGCAAATTTTATGTGTTCTTATTAATTTCAAATTCAAAGTATAGTTTCAAGACCTAAGTGTATCTTTGAATAACTGAATTTTAATACTACCAAAATTTTAAATGATACTATTTATTCACTTTAGGGAAGGAAATATTTTATAAATGGAGGGATTCATTCCTAGAAGACATTTCATCTTAAATTACTTTAGAGAATTCTTTAAATCACCAAAATGTGATTTTGGGTGTTACAAATTCTACCCCCTTAAAAATAATCTCGTCCTCGAGATTAGTAATAAATGATGTATCCCAATCTTGTCTCAAGACATATTCACAAATAAGAATCTCATCATGATGCATAACTTGTTATTAAGACATAGGTTCACATAAACCTTATTATTATTCCTAAAATAGTAAAATACTAGCAACTATCTAAGGTGCTATTTTGGTCTTACAATTATATATATATATACTCTAATCTTGTTGCTCGTTGCCTTCTTCACCAGCTTCTTCACCTTCAACCGGCACCTCTTCTGGGTTTTCGAGTCCACTAGGTTCAACTTCTGCTTCCACATGGTTGACCTAACCTCGATTGATAGATAAGGCCTGAATCTTGCCTCCTGAGGCCTGTCCTTGCTTCATTGGAGCTGGAGTGGTATAGGCAGCCCTGTTGGGATAGTAGTTGGCATAATGACCGGGTTGTCCACATTTGAAGCATGACCTATTTGTGGATGTATTAGGAGCAACAGGTCCAGCTAGAGTGTTTGCTTGAGGAGGAGCTGAATGAGTCTGTTGAGTCTGTTGCCTAGAACTGCCACGAGCTGGTGTGCCTTGAGGTGCAGCATAACGGGGATGGGTACTACTCCTAGCATGTCCCTGGTTAGTAGCCTTTGTCTTCTCTCCAAGCTCAACTCTCTTGTGTTCAAGAGCGATAGCCTTGTCTAGTAGTCTCTGGAAGGACGAGAATGTGTGCGACATCAGTTGGTATTGTAGTGGCTCGATCAAACCCTCCAGAAACAACTCCTACTTTTTCTCATCATCATCAACCTCCCCAGAAGCATATCAGGATAGCTAGATGAATTTGTCTCTGTATTCGCTTACTGACATCCCTCCCTGTTTGAGGGATAGGAACTCCTTTGAATTTGTCTCTGTATTCACTTACTGACATCCCTCCCTGTTTGAGGGATAAGAACTCCTTATTATTAATCTTCATAAGGCTAGCAGGAATATGGTAATTCCTCAAATGAGTGGAGAATTCTGCTCAGGTAATGGTGTGAGCAGCGGCGTGAGCAGCGCAATTTGCATCCCACAAATCCGCAGCGGGGCTGGTGAGGCGACCCGATGCATATAGCACTTTCTCCCTGTCAGTACACCGGGCTATATTGAGCATCTTATCCATAGACTTTAACCAGTCATCAGCTTATAGTGGATCTAAGAAGTTAGAGAATGTAGGTGGCTTATGACTGATAAACTCCTGGTGCTTATCCCTTGGCAGAGCTGGTGGCGATGGAGGTGGTAGTTGTTGTTGTTCCTGCCGTTCTTGGCGCACTTCTTGGCGTTCTTGCCTTATTTCCTATCGTTCCTGACAGATCTGTGCTTGCATTTCTGTCATCGTGTTGGTCATTTGTTGTAGTAATCACATTTGAGCAGCTGTAACGTCATCAACAGGCGGGGGATTTGGAGGAGGATTCATTTCTGGTTCTGGATTAGGTGCAGCCCTTCTTTAACGAATTTGTGGGTTTAGATCTACACCTCCTCCCCTCCTGGTATTAACCATTTGGGTTAGAGACATATGGTAAGATAGTTTTGAAAGGGGAGTCATTTAGTAGGTAGGACAGATAGCCTAATAGTTGGTCATAAACTAAAGGATCCTAGACACAGCTTTGATCTGTTATTTTCTGTCAATGTCGGGATAACTATGCTTATAAGATAAATCTCCAAGGATAAGATAGAATATGCTAAGATAAGATAGACATGTCATACTAGCTATATTTCAATGGGGGATAATCTAGGTTGGCTAGTTATCTTATAACTCATTTTTTATGCCTATATGTATATACAGATGCAATTGTGGACATTATTCCACAACTCATCACACTCAATCAAAGAACCAAATCAAACAGTTATCATAAGAACAAAACATTCAAGCATATAGATTCTTACAAAAATAGTATTGTTTTTGTTCCTAAGATTAGTTCTCCTATTCCTTTAGGTACAAGATTTTGAAGTGTGAAATCCACTTTTGTCTTTAGAAGTGAAAAGGTAAGAGTAACCAGAGTAAAGCAGTAATAGATGCGGAAGGATTGAGGTAAGTTTAGAAAGAATCAAAGTAGCAAAGGTAAGTAGGTAAGGGTTTTGTGCAGTTCTATCTAGGTTACATCCTACAGTCAACATTGCTCTGATACCACATCTGTCACACCCGGATTCAGGGGTCCAAAACCTGGACGCGAACTTAGGATCAAGTCTCACACATATGATGACACATGGTATAGAAACGAATCTCACATCATTAATATATAACAAAGTTCTGTACAAAATAGTTAAATAATTACATCATACGAAGACAACGATCCAGCAACCTAAAGTTGACTAGGAGACGACGGCCTAGACCACTCACAAACTCATCACAGCATCCTTCGTGCGCCTCATCTTGTGGTACCTGTTCTTGACCTGGGGGAATGTGAGTACAGCAAGGGTGAGCTCACATATGTTCATCGCTCGACAAGTTGTGGGGAATAATGTGCATGAACTCACCAAAGGTGGGAGCTCATGTGAAGTGTAAGGCTTACCAAAGAGTATGGTTAAAGCTGAGCATTGCTTTTAAAGTTGGTTAAAGGTTTATTAGCAGTTACTAGGTATAAGTAGATACCAACCCAATTAAGTAAGAGATCACAATTGATAATAACACCCGTGATGCAATGCATATGACAGATTAAGTTTAGTTCCATAAATTAATCATGTGAGAGTCCTGAGTTGCTCTTGACCATGAGCACGACTGATATACCAGTTTTACACTCTGCAGAGGTTGCGCATCTTTACCCACAAGTCATGTTACCCATTTTGCCACGGGGTTGATCGGACCCCATATGCCTCTACCGAGGAAGCGAGGTAGGGTAGCACTATGAGGCCTTTTCGAAGTTCCACTAGTTCGAGAATACCCACTATGGTTTCAGGACAAAGGAAGCATAGGAGTCCCTCGTACGAACTGCCATCGCAGCAGTTCGACCCGAGAACCTCCCTATACTCCAGCAGCGACGCCTCCCCGCTTGCCCCTTTTGTGTAAGGTAAACTCTCCCTAGCTTTCCTAATACTTGGCTAAGGGCATCCCATTCCACCCTTGTGGTAGCACTGTTATCTCAAGTTAAGCTCCATGTTCCAATTAACACAATGATCTTGTCATGGACAATAATTAAATAACAACATAATTGGAACATGATCATAATATGACATTAATCCCAAATCTAGGTAGAGCACTAGCAAATCTACCCAATAGTTCATATGTTTGCAAGGTGTGAGATAAAAAATACTAAGGAAACCTATTAGATCCCATCAAATTAACATGAGCATGTCATAGTGATTAACAGGAACATTATTAGGTAAAGAAGAGTGATCAAGGGCACAACTTGCCTTAGACTCGAGATTCCCAGGTACCAACTTGGTCTTCAACTGACTCGTAACCTCACTACTAATCGGAGCAATACAAACAAACATGGTATAGGAAAAATTAACATCACACCAAACATAAGCACAAACTACATAATAATGTTCTACACATCGCAACGAGATCCTAGGTTCAAGAATCACTAAATTCGGAGTTCCAATTATAAAGTTATGATTTTCCAAAGGTTAAAGTGTCTACTATAAAGCAAAGGAGGTACAATATTTTAATTATAGATTTCATGGGAATACAAGGTTACAAGATGATAAACAATATTAATGTGAGATTAATGCAACTGGAATGGATAAAAAAGCAGTTAAAATGAATTAAATATGAATTAAACATGTTTCTGGAATTATCTTTATACTAAAAATCCTTTTCTTTATTAATTTATTCCACTTTATTCACTATCTGGACCACGGACTCTAATACCCTAAAGATCAGGTGCTAAACTACAAAGTTTAGGACCTAAACTTAAAATTATTTCAACAGTTGCAAACGGCGGGTTGTTTTGAGAAAAAAATGTGGGGTCTCTTTAGCAAGTGAGGCATAGACGAAGGGGTACGGGCCATCCAGAGCCGTTGGATCAACACTCAGCGCTCCAGATTAGATTAGGTTACATACTGAACCTATATGTGAATACAGTCGTAGGATGAGATATCTACGACCCTAGTTTTAAAGCACCAAGATCTGATCACGACCCTCGGATCACAATCACACTGTTACAATCAACCGGGCGAAGGGGTACGCTGAAACCCTAATCCTGCTCGTTCATCAGCTGATCTACGGCCACCATGATCTCTCCATCTCACACCAGTTTTCAGGCTTTACCCAGAGATGGCGACACCACCACACGGTGAGGTACACCAGCGAACAGCCGAACCAATTCCCCGGCCCACTAAATTGGTCACGGATAGGCGCTACACATAGAGGAGAGTAAACCAAATTGATTAAGTAACTCCTCACCAATGATGGAGGCAGCAGCAGGTCCACCCATGGTGGCACGCGAACCCGCTACAATGGTTCTGCTCCGGCAAGCAATTGACCTCGATCCGCCCACTTTTCGCCCAATTTGGAGTTGCGTAGTCTCCGCCCGATCACGGTGTTGCTCCCAGGCAATTCGTCGCCCACACAGGTGAGGCACTCGCACAACGGCACCCACCGACGCACTCTTTCTCTCCCTGTACTCGGCAACGGAAGGCTTCAACCAGAGGTTGGATATGGAGGACGGAAGGGGGGTGCGGGATTCAGGTTTTAGGCTATGAAAAATAATTTACCCATATGAATATTTGCAAATTTTATGTGTTATTGTAATTTCAAATTCAAATTCTAGTTTCAAGACCTAAGTATATCTTTGAATAACTGAATTTTAATACTACCAGAATTTTAAATGATACTATTTATTCACTTCAGAGAAAGAAATATTTTATAAAGCGAGGAATTCATTCCTAGAAGGCATCTCATCTTAAATTACTTTGGAGAATTCTTTAAATCACCAAAATATGATTTTGGGTGTTACAATAGCCTAGTTTTAAGAATAGTTTTTAGAAGTCCTAATTCACCCCTCACCCTCTTAGGCGTCATTGTTTCCTTCAATTGGTATCAGAGTCAGTTTGGCCCATTCGAAACGTTTTAGCTTCACTGCTAATCAAGCCAACACTTTTTAGAGAAAGGGGATGGATATCCATAGGCCACCACACTTCGACAGTACTAACTTCCCATATTATAGTGCTAGAATATCTTGTTATCTAGAAGCCATTGATCTAGGTGTTTGGACAGTCACT
Source organism: Zea luxurians (assembly GCA_029449295.1). Lineage (NCBI taxonomy): Eukaryota > Viridiplantae > Streptophyta > Magnoliopsida > Poales > Poaceae > Zea > Zea luxurians. Next base: position 198,908,344 of record JAOPSE010000003.1, read on the forward strand.
CGTGACAGGATGAAACCACCTAAGAATCTCGAGAAGCTCACCATGAGTGAGGAAAAAGAAATTCATCTGAATGCTAGAGCCAAAAATTGCTTGTATGAATCTCTTAGCATGGAAATTTTCAATCAATTATTTACTTTGAAAACTGCTATTGAGATCTGGCTAAAAGTACATGAGCTCCATGACAGCACATCAAATGTCCATGAGCAAAAACATTGCCTAGTCTCAAATGATTACAATTCTTTTGCCATGAAAGAATGAACTTTTTAGAGACATGTATTCTCGTTTGAATCTAATCATCAATGAGCTAAATTCTATTGGAATTAATAAGCTAGGTGATGCGAACTTTGTGAGGACGATTATCTCCCTGCTACCACAACAAAAATATGGGAGGATCATCACTATTCTTCACAACATGGAGGACTTGAGCCAAATGACCCCGACAATTGTGATTGGAAAGATTACGACATTTGAAATGTCACAAAAAATGTGTCATCAAGAGGAGCCAACTTCTTCAAGGCCATAGGCTTTTGCATGTAATGAAAAGAAAGGCAATAAGAAGGCTCCCACTCCAAAGTCCTCAAGTGAAAAAGATGAATAAGAAGAAAGTGGTGATGATGAAGATGATCAATCCTCAACGTCAGCCTTCGAGGACGAAGAAACAGTCTGAAATGTCGGAAAGGTAATGGGGATGATTCACAAGATTAATCTAATGGGTGTGCTCCTATAGGTTGAGGATCTTCTCTTTAACATTGACAGGAAAAGGCAAAGAAAGAGAGGATGCTTCGCATGCAGGGAAAAGAGCCACTTCAGGGACAACTGCCCAAATATGGTTGAACCCACAAAGAGGAGAAAAGGCAAGGCACTCACAAGTGTCAAAACTTGGGATGACTCTTCAAGCGAAGACGAATCTCCAAGGAAACACAACCATTGATCCTCATCACGCTCATCACTATCATCACACAATTGCCTTATTGCAAGAGGTAAAACAAGTATCCCATCCTCTAGTGATGATAATAGTAGTGATGATGATGAAGGTGAGGGAAAGCCCTCCTTAGATGAACTTGCGAAAGCCGTTAAGTTTTTTTCAGGTTGTATGCACTAAACAAGTATGCACTAAACAAAAGGCTCAACTTAAAACTTTGAAAAATAAGTTGATTAGCTCTCAAAATGATTATAAATGTTTACTAGAAAATTTTGAAACATTTGCAAATTTGAATTGTGAGCTAACAACTAAAATTGAGCAATTAGAGTCTAATGCTCCATCCTCAACTACTGATGATGGCCTTGTCAAAAAGAATGAAAAACTTAAGGCTAAGTTAACTAGCTCTCAAGAAGCCATTGAAAATTTGCTAGAAAAATGGAAATTCATAGCATACATAATAATGAGCTAACTAATAAGCTACAGAACATCGGTAGCACCACAGGAGCAACTTTAGTTGAAATTCATGGAAATACTAAAAAAGATGCTTCTACTTCTTGCTTTGATTTAATTGATAATTCTAATCCCTGTAATCAAGCTCTTGTTAAGAATGTTGTTATAGAAACATGTTCGAATCGGATTGCAATGCAGGATGAGCAATTAAAGCAAGAGGTGGCTCACCTAGGCAAGGCTTTGTATGACAAGAAAGGCAAAGCCAAACAAATCCAACCTCCTCAAGATAACACCACTAGAGGAGTGAACAAGCATGTGGAGGGAGAAACTGTGATTTGTAGGCTTTGCCACAAGGAAGGCCACAAGTCTTATCAATGCAAGGTGAAGATCGGGGATAAGCAAAAGCAGAATCTCAAGAAAAAGCCAACAAGCAAAATCTCCAACACCTACATCAACAAGGTGGACAAAAAGGTCGCTACACCATATTTGATCAAGAAGAAAAATAATGGAAAAGTGATAGCAATCAAGGCTAACAAGCAAGCCAACAAAGAAAGGGGGCCAAACGCATCTGGGTGCCAAAGGAGATTATTTCAACCATGAAGAGCACCAAGAAGGTTTGGATCCCAAGAGGGAAGTAAGAAGTCCGAAGGATTTCGGGGAATTTGCAGACTTGGCAAAATTGGGATGTATATCATGGCATGCATCATATTGGATCAAGTCTATTGCCAAGTGGGTTAGTGAATACTTTGGACCCAAATTCCCCACACATGACTAAGGTAACTAGATTTATTTCATTTCCTTTTAGATATGCATATCTATTTTCTTATATCTAGTTTTTACCTTACATGCCTAGTTTACATGTGGTATTTACTTTTGATTATAATTGCATGCATACTAGGTCAATCATATGGTAGGAATGCTCATTTTTAAGTCATATTCTTGAGCAAACCTAAATGGTTTAAAATGTTTAGTTAAGCATGGCACATAGCTTATTTAACTTTCCTAAGTAAATGGCACTAATGCTTCAAAGTTTATATCCTACTAGTGGTATTCTACAAGTGGTGTCATTTTGACTTTTATGTGCCAAATCTCAGATTATAGATAATTTACCCCTCTTGATATCAAAATCAAATTGCATGTCTCCTACAAGTATTCAAAACTTGTATGCACATGTCACACCCGATTTTAGAAGGCAAACTGAATACGAACCATGTACATGCCAGGATCGGAAACTCGTGTACACAGCGATTACATAATTGGACATCATCACACATTGCTCAAATTAATAGCAGAAAAGGTACTTTATTACATAAAGATGTCCAAGACATTGACATAGTCATTAACATAACATAGTGATTAACGTGATCAATGTGCGGAAATACGAAACGTAGAGATAAGGCCTTCACAGGCAGCTGACTGGGGGTTTGCCACTAACACGACTAGAGCTCATCGTAGTCCTAAAACTCCTCAAAGTCCTCCATGTTGCCTAAGCACTGATTGCAATGGGGACAACCTAGGGTGGGGTGGTTTTTAAAGCAAGGGTGAGTACACATCAACGTACTCAGCAAATGTCCCGTTTTGCTAAAGTGGACTAGTTGTATGTAGGGTTAAGGTTAAAGCAATTGCTTTTAGTTGGTCAGGTATTTATTACTAGTAGTAAGCCAAGTTTTAGTAATAAACCAAGTTATTAGCCAAATGTACTCCCTCCAAGAAGAATTACCAGAGATCATAATTATAATCATCACTAATTACCATCATCATATAAGTATCCAAAGTGATTCTAATCTGAAAGCATCTAGGCCCCTGATTGGTTTTAGTGATTAATGACAACATAAGATTATATGTGACTAACATGTGTTTTGCAGTGCAAATGGTAAGTTAGGTCGCATTCTAGAAAGTTGCATTGCAACGGTGAAAACAATCCCTGAGATGAGAACTTGAAGCAGCGGTTGAAAAGGATGAATCAAAAGATGAAGGTCTTCATATTCTGAGTGTCGAAGGAGTTGCTGACACTTGGTATAGAATTAGGTCTTCTATTTTTATTTAGCCATACTATAAAGAGGGGTTGCGGATGAGTAGTTTGACCAAGAGATATCTAGTCACTAGTACAATTTGGCTCTATACAAGTGGTAGGCTTTTTACATCACAGGCGGTTCGGATAGAAAACCGCCTGGGATGTCCCAGGCTATTCGGACCAGCCTGTGATGTATTAGTATCACAAGCGGTTTTTGTTTCAGACCGCTTGTGGTGCTCGATTCGTTTCACAAACGGTCTATAATGGAAAACCGCCTGTGATGCACGATTCGTATCACAAGCGGTTCTCAATTAGAACCAACTGTGATTTGATTACCATATTAATATTTTAATTTTTAACAAAAATATGCAAATACAATTTAAATGAATTTTAATAGTGCACATAGATAACTAGCGAGATTTTAAATTAATTGGCAACCACAATGCATAGTCGATCATACATGCTAATAAATACAATTTGATTCATACAATTTTTCATGAACTACCATTTTTCTGCATGTATGACTTTAAGTTCTTATCAATTTTCTTTTCCACATGCTTGATTCTCTCTGGACCGTTAAAGACGAACATCTCTTCATACTTATTGTATTCCTCATCTCCGTCTCCCACATTCTCAACTCCAACAATTTTTTGCTTTCCAGAAATAACTACATGCATCTTCTCATCTGCTGGATCGAGTACATAGAACACTTGTGCAACACATTCGGCGAGAACCCACGGGTCATCTTTATATCCTACTTTCTTTAAGTCTACCAGTGTGAGTCCGTAGTTATCCACTGTCACCCCCATGGGATGTTGTACCCATTGGCACTTAAATAAGGGTATTTTCATGCTTGGACCATAATCAAGTTCCCATATTTCCTCTATGAATCCAAAATATGTGGTCTTCTGTCCCTGTAGGTCAAAAGCATCGATACGAACACCGCTATTTTGTGCAACACTTTTCATGTCTTTTGATTTAGTGTAGAATGTGTACCCAATGATGTCATATGCTTGCCATGATGTCACAAAACACGATGGCTCAGAAGCCAAATTCTTCATTGTTTTCTCTTCCAAAGAGTCTCCGAATGGGATGTTTTTGTCCATTAACCATTCGCTGAAACGATGTTTGTGCTCCCTCATGATCCAGTCCTCTGTGCGGTTCTGATTTTCTTTACGAAGCTCATCTAGGTGTTCCTCTATGTAAGGCTCGGCTATCGTGAGATGTTGTAGTACACTACCATGAGCACAATGTACTAGCTTGTAATCCTCAACGCGAAAAGTTTTCCTTCCCATTCTCCCTCTCCCACATAGTTTACCCTCATGTTTAGGTACAGGCACACCTATCATTGTTCTGTCACTGATGTAATCAATACAGCTCTCAATCACTTCTTCTGTAGTGTATCCCTCCATGATTGAACCCTCTTGGTGAGCGTGATTTTGCACATAACCTTTTAATACTCCCAGGTATCGCTCCAACTGAAACATATGATGTAAATATAGTGGCCCTAATATTTTTATCTGATCCACGAGATGTATGATTAGGTGTACTTGCATATCAAAAAATGATGGAGGAAAACACATTTCAAGCTTGCACATAGTCTCGATGATGTATGCCTTTAGATAGTCCAAGTCTTCTAAAGCTATTACTTTTTGTGAAACCGCATTGAAAAAGTAACACAAGCGTGTGAAGACAACTTTGACATGCTCTGTTTCGAGGGCTCTTACCACAATTGGGAGGAACACCGTCATCATCACATGGCAGTCATGAGAGTTGTAGCCAAATAGAGACAAGTCCTTCATCCTGACTAGTTTGCTGATATTGGATGAGAAACCTGTGGGCACATTGACCCCACGCAAACATTTGCAAATCTTTGTTCTCTCCTCAACTGACAAGTTGTAGCTAGCTGGGGGGAGGTAAGGCTTCCCTTTGCCACTATCCACTGGATGAAGTTCTGATCTGATTTGAAGATCTACTAGATCATTGTGTGATTTAAGTCCGTCCTTTGTCTTACTCGGCATGCCCAGCAAGGTTCCAATGATGCTGTCAAAAACATTCTTTGTTACATGCATCAAATCAATGTTGTGGCAAATTTCCATATCCTTCTAGTATGGGAGGTACTTGAAAAAAATTGATTGCTTCTTGAAAGTTGTGTAAGTTGAAGGGTCAGTTCTCTTTCTCTTTTCTCCTTTGTTTTTTCCCTTTCCGAATACATCATGAATGTTCTTTACAATTTCAAAAACAAGTTTCCCACTATAAGGCTTTGGTGCACCTTCACTTTTCAGTTCATTGTTAAATTCCTCTTTCATCTTTCGGTACTTATGTTGCTTCATCAAGAACCGTCTGTGTCCCATGAACACCAACTTCTTGGATGATTTAAGGTACATGGAAGCAGTTCCATCGACGCACACTACACAACCATTCTTTCCTTTAGTATTTTGCCCTGATAGTGTGGCGCCATCGGAAGAATTATGGATGGTAATAAATATATTTGCTCTTAAGTTGAAATACTCATGGCAATACTCATCCCATATTTGAACTCCTTCATTCCAGAGCTTTGTCATATCTTCCATAAGAGGTTCTAGGAACACATCAATATCAACACCAACTGATTTCGGACCTTGAATAAGAATAGTCAACATAATGTACATTCTTTTGTGACACAACCATGATGGAAGGTTGTACATCGTTAAAGTCACGGGCCAGGTGCTATGTACACTTCTTTTTTCACTAAATGGATTCATTCCGTCTGTACCCAAAGAAAATCTTACATTTTTTGTTTCTTTGGCAAACTCAGGATACATAAGATCGAAATTTTTCCATTGTGATGCATCAGCAGGGTGTCGAACCTGTTTGTTACTCTACTTGCGATTTTCAGCATGCCAACGCATAAGCTCAGCCTCCCTAGGATTTGAGAACAAACGTTTCAAGCGATCAATTACTATAAGATACCACATCACCAAAGCTGGGATCTTTGACTTCTTTTTCCCATCCATGCCATCAAAAGTGTCATCGTCACTTTCAGGTCCAATAGTGGATATCTTGTTTTCATTTTTCTTCGGGAATTTTTTTACACACTCTTGATTGCAGCTCTTCTTGTATCGACTGACATTGCAAACTGGGCATCTTGTTGCATTCTCAAAATCGCCACGATACAGAATACAATGGTTCAGACAAGCATGAATTTTTTGCACACCCAGAGCTATGGGAGATATAAGCTTCTTCGCTTTATAAGTGCTTGTTGGTAGTTTGTTGGGTTTTGGTAGTAATTGGGACAGAAAATTCAAAAGATCTGTGAAGCTAGTATCAGACCATCCGGCGCTAGCCTTCAACTTAAGAAGTTCTAGAACTGTACGCAGTGTAGTAAACTCTTTGTCACAACCCTTTGATTCATCATATAAAGGTTCATTTGAGGCACCTTCCAGTCCATCCATTATAGATAGCCCCTTCTGTTATTTCACAAAACTCAACATTTCTGGTTCCATATGGCGCAACATCTGTTCGCAATCAAATTCTTCAAAATTTTGATTGACATCCACAGAATCCACTTTACCATCCACTTTATCTAAAATTCCGACAACTCTCTCGTCATTACCAGGCACTTCACATGGATCCAACTCACCATGTTCTGTCCATATTGTGTAATTGTTTTTAAACCCTCTTTTCAGTAGATGTGATTGGATTACTCCTGTATCTCTCCAAGCTACCTTATTATCACAATCGATGCACGGACATAATATCTCCTTACTCTTTCGCAAATTCGCATGCTTGTTGGCCACTTCAATAAAGCTTCTCAAATTTTGAATGTACGACGGATGTGGTCTTGGCACATTGTACATCCAACCTCGGTCCATTACCTATCCCTATATTGATTAACATCAATAAAATCATTAATTAATTGAATTCATCCATAAAACATGAAACGAATTGATGTGCATGAAAATGAAACAACATTGCAGCAATAGGTACCTTGAGGTGAGACAACTGTGTTTCTAAAGTATCTTTAAATTAGATCAACTACAAGTCCAAATCTTGGAATTCCTAAGCTTTTCTTCAAATCCGGTCTATATTACAAAATTGAGGCAAAAAATCGCATCAAAATGAGAAAGAAAACAAACGGAGATCATATATATATGCATAAACTCTTGAAATCAATCAATAAACTCAAAAACAAAACCTTCTCCTTGTAGATCTCAAAAAATACCTGCCGCCGCTACAGTGTTGTGACTGTTCTGGGAGATAGGGTTCTGTAACCCTTGGGCTAGTCCTTTTATACTATACACACATCGCAGGCGGATTTTTAGAAAAACCGCTTGTGATATATAACATCACAGGCGCTTTTTTATTCCGACCTGCCTGTGAAGTTAATCTATCACATGTGGTCAGAATAAAAAAACGTCTGCGATGTTATATATCACAAGCGTTTTTTTCTAAAAATCTGCCTGCGATGTGTGTATAGTATAAAAGGCTTGCTGCTTCCGGCAGGAACCCTAGCTAACTCCCGCCTGAGCTGACACAGCTGTTGTGCCGCCAGGCTGATCAACTGCGCCGCCGTCCTCGAGCCCGAGGCCGAGTGCCGCCGTCCCCGAGCCCGAGGCCGAGCGCCGCTGTCCCCGAGCCCGAGCGCCGTCATCCCCGAGCCCGAGCGCCACGAGCGCCGTCGTCCCCGAGCACTGCGAGCGCCACCGTCCCCGAGCACTTTGGTAAGAGCACCCTCCCTCTCCATGCATGCCATCGATTTCAAGAGCCTGGTGGCGCTGGTCGTCGTTCTTGGCCAAAAAACTGATTGCACCAACTGTCGTCGAGATGTAGTGTTATGTCAACCTTGATGGTTTGATCTTAGCTTGTCTATTTGCTTAAACCATAGAACGATGTAGTTGCTATCATGGTTCAAGTAAATTTCATATTAGTCATGTGGTGTAGTCTTGTGACGGCGTTAGATAAAAACCTGAAATACATAGTTATAGTCACATGATCATGACCAAATGGTTGAATGTTGAATGGTTTCTTTTACTACCCTCCCAATAGTTTTTAAGGAAACTATGTTAAAATTTGAATTTAATGAAAGAACCATTGTACGAAAGTTTTTGTTTCTAGTGCCTGGTTGTATGTCAAGTGGTTTTGGAAACATGGACAAAAACATTGTTAATGGGAAACCAAGGTTACTATTGGATGGGGTATGGTTGTCACAACCTCGACATGGTCACTTAACTATGTTCATGCTCTAGATAACCATGGCCACGCTAGCAGTTGGCTACCATCTTCTGCTATCGTTGTCGAGGCAGCCATATCTGACCATTAGGGTTCCATGCATAGCGGGGAGGCCTCTTCAACTAGTGTTGGTCATGCCTACCAGATAGTGCAACCATGCTTGGCAGTGTAGCCTACTTATGCCTACACGCTGCTAGGAGACTGGAGGAAGAGATGAGGTAGAGGCAAAGAAACTAGATAGAATGTGTGGATTGGAATAAGAAATAACATATAATGTTGTTGAATTATTTGTGCTTGTGGCATGTTATAACAGCAGAGAGAATATGTGGATTGGTATGATATATCAACAAATGACATAAATCATTTTCTATCATTATATGCCCTATTAATTTGTACTAATGGCATACTCAACATACATTATGACATATTCTCTGATTAGACACGTCTTAACCTTCATAATAGACGTGTAAAATCTACGTCATACATCATCATAGACATGCAACACATTGATAAATCTACTTTTCTAGTAATCGCTTATTATAGGCACATATTTGTAAAGGTGCATCTCTAATAATCTTTTATCATACACACTTGATACTTAAACCATATCATTGATAAGTTCTTTATCACAGTTATGTTGTTTAAATTATGTCTTTGATGCCTACTTATCACAGATATGTATTGATAAAGGCGGGTCTCTGATAAGCACTTATTAGAAACTCTTGTTATTTTGAACCGCATCTTTGATAGGCACCTCATGGGAAATTTTGTTCTTATCTCTTGTTGTTACCACAAGCTTTCTCATGTTTGAGATATTTGGAAGGAACTTTTGCACTATGAAAGAAGTTCCACAAGTTCTCTTCTCATATCTAGTTAGATTTATTATAGATGCTAGTAGTTGAGCACTAGTGCCCTCAAGAAGAAATTTGGACTTGTGTCCATATCTTTTAGGGTACCTCATGCTTTTTCATAGTTTTTATTTATTATAGATGGTAGTAGTTGAGCACTAGTGCCCTCAAGAAGAAAGTTGGACCTTGTGTCCATATCCTTTAGGACAGCTAATGCTTTTTCTCAATTTTTCATTTTCCCCTTGTTGTTCATGAGTGTATAGAATAAGCTCCTAGAAACATTTGGTGGCTAGGACAGTTGCCAAAAACCATGGAAGCACATATCTGTTTGGGACTTATGGAGAATGGCTTCGGCTAAATACTTGAATCGGGCCGAGAAGCACGGAGCAGAAAGAAGTGCACTTTCCAATGCAGTTAGACAGAGAAGGCATAGATGTGATGTTATAATGCTGAAGGACCCCAAGAAGAGATTATGGCCTGTCGTTTACCACAACAGCCCATTATTTGTGGGCTTCACCGAGGGCTGGAAACATTTGGTGGCAGCAAACGACCTTCGGGCTGGGCACGTCTGCGAGCTTGTTAAAGGGCTAGATGATGGTGAGCCGGTGTACTCTGTCCGGATGTGTGGTCACAAAATTTAAAGCCGCCTCGGCTTCATCTGTGCGCTTCTCTTCTCTTAGTAGCCCACCTAAGAGAAGAGAAGCGCACAGATGAAGCTAGGGCGGCTTTAAATTTTGTGACCACACATCCGAACAGAGTACACCGGCTCACCATCGTCTGGCCCCTTAACAAGCTCACAGACGTCCCTAGCCCGAAGGTCGTTTGCTGCCACCAAATGTTTCTAGCCCTCTGTGAAGCCCACAAATAATGGGCTGTCGTGGTAAACGACAGGCCATAATCCTTTCTTGGGTCCTTCAACATTATAACATCACAGCCATGCCTTCTCTGTCTAACTGCATTGGAAAGTGCACTTCTATCTGCTCCGTGCTTCCCGGCCCGATCCTGTTGGTTACTTGTTCTCAAATGCTATGGATCAAGAACAAGGCAACATAAAATGTTAAATATTAATGCCCCTCGTCCTTCAAAACATTATTTCCCTTAGGATATAATGATCTTCAGACGAAGGCCATGAAGGACATACCCTCGAATATCGAAGGTAGGATAATAAATAAAAGAAGCATGTAAGATACAAAAGATAAAATGAACAATCATATAGCACTGTAAATTCATCTCCATTATGTTACCATGAGAAAATAAAAACAATATTGAATTACATTTGATACCTTTGACTTGACAGACAGCAAAGGTACAAGTGTGATGCAAAAAGCAAATGCCAAGTCCGCGTGAACAGTACAGGGGTACTATTCATCTATTTATAGGCATAGGGCACAGCCTGTGAGAAATTACATTCATGCCCTTTACAAATGCTTACAATCATAATACAAGCTAACACGGGTCAATTGGTCATTTCATCTTTAAGTCGGTTCACTCCTTCGTCTTGGGACATGTGACTATGCCGAAGCTTTATAAATGATAGCTTCGGCACTGCTTTTTGAGAGGATTTGCCAAAGGTGTTTTCTTCTTACAGGATCTTCGGCGACGAAGCATACCCCCAACAGCCTTTCTTGCTGTCATGCCGAAGCTCTCTTACGCGTAGCTTTGGCGCTGCATCATTCTTCGTATTGTTCATGCTTCTCTCGCTGTGGTTCTGTTTCGAATCCGAAGGTACCTGTTCATGTATTTCAACTCCAGAAACATTGTTAAATCATGTTTTTGAGGACCTTCGGAAGACAAAGGCCCCCAACAGTAGCCCCTCACAAGGTTAATTTGTTAGAATAACGAATTCAGTTTGCAATATGGACGAAGGCCCTGAGCCGAAGGTCCAAAAAAACACATTCCCTTTGCTAGAATAGCAATAGTCAATGACAGACGGGGCCCTCCAACTTGGAGCACGCTGGGCATATAAATAAGAACTCGCCTCGAGCACATTTGGTACGTTACTTGCCGCCTGCTTTGCTTTGCTCAATTTTTAGCTCTTGCTTACTAATAGTTGCTTGGTTTCTTAGATTCTCTAAGCTTTGGTTCTAAGGACACATTTTCGCTATTTCCGAAGAAGAGATGTCTCAAGACAAAAAGGTTGCTGCTGAGACGAAGCTAAGCGAGGAGGAGAAGCTCCTTGAGGAGAAGACTGCTGGATTTATTGAGTCAATTGCAAAAACAAACACAGAGAAGATAACTAAAGAGATATTAGAAGGCTTGTCTGAAGATACTGATGATAGCGACAACTATGATATGGAGATTGGAGGCGAAGACTCGGAAGATCGTCCTTGGCGACCAAGTCACACAGTCTTCGGGAAATCAACTATCAAACAGAGTCATCTTGATAATATGAGAGGAAGGTACTTTCGAGATATTTCTATTGTGAGGGCTGACGTAGACAGGGTCGTTCCTGCTCCCAAAGAAAATGAAGTTGTAATCTTCCGAAGCTTCTTTAAAGCCGGACTTCGGTTCCCGTTGAGTAGATTTGTGGTTGAAGTTTTGAAGACATACCAGATCTACCTTCATCAAATTACTCCCGAAGCGATTATTAGGATGGGGATTTTCGTCTGGGCTGTGAAAAGTCAAGGGCTGGAGCCAAGCGCAAGATGCTTCTGCAGTATGCACGAGCTCTCGTATGAGACGAAGGCCTGGGGTAAAGAACAATATCACAACAATTTCGGTTGCTACAACTTTGTTGCCCGCTCCGGCGCAAGTTACCCAGTGCCAACTTTCCTGAAGAGGTGGCCCGGAGGCTGGATGAAAGAATGGTTCTATGTAAAGAATGATTTAAAGGTAAGAGAAGATATTAAAGAGATCATCATGCGCCCCATTTGGTCCCGCTTCGGTCTCCGGAAGCCAAAGGTTGAAATTGACGAGGCAGCCGAAGCTTGCCGAAGGGCCTTCAGCATAGTTTGCTCTTTTGTTGGGACAAGGGACTTGCTTCAAGAGCGCATAGCCTTTAGAATATGGCCACTAATAGACAGCTAGGAAATGCCAAAGGAAACTATCACTAACCCTAGTGAAGGTGGTTTGGTTCGATTGAAATATACCTTCAGGTTTGGAGACCAATTTATCGAACCAGACGATGACTGGCTGAAGTGCGTTGAAAATACTAGTGATGAACTACTTGGAACATACTCCAAGTCTGAAGATAATGCACTATCTGCGGCCTTCGGGAGCCGAAAAAAGAAAAGGCTAAATAGAGTTTTTGATGCTATTGGATTTGTGTACCCTGACTATCGCTACCCGCCGCGGGGGCAGAAAAGAAAGGGTGCAACTCCTGAGAAGGCTGTAGCTTTGGCTACCTGAAGTGAGCCCGCATCGAAGAGGAAAAAGTTAATGGTCCTTACTCACCGACCGCGCTACATTGAACCGGCCATAGTGCCTGAATTCGGCGGTGAGACTTCTTCAGCTATTGAAGCCAAAGAACATGCTCTTACATAGAAGATTGAAGAGCTGGCTGCAATGCCGAAGACTGTCAAAATTGAAGAACCAAAAATCAAAGTGATGAAAACATTGGAAATTTTAAGCCCTTCAGCAAGAGTTGAGGTGCCGAAGACACAAAAAGGTCTAGCGGCGACCCCCAAGAGAAAAAGGATGGCTAGTGTACTAGATGTACTGGAGACAATAGAAGCTTCAAGCTCTACTCTGGGGAAAATTGCCAAGGCTTCGAAGGCACAGATTGAAACCGAGGCAAAGGTGACCGAAGCCGAAGCAATAATGAGTCAGGTCGTTGCCAAAGCTAGGCCTTTAGAGCCTACCAAGGAGAAATCCTCGGAAGCTGGAGAAAAGGCAGCGGGAGAAGGAGCTTTAAAACAGATTTTTCTTGAAAAGACTGTCGCACCTTCTCCCGAAGCGTCTTCCGAAGTCCTTGATTATATTGTCCGACACGCTTTGGGAAAAAGATTGTCTGAAGAAGAAAATTTTGAAGCTAAACACTATGCTTGAGAACTGAAGTACCCGAAAGGGGCGTTAGTGTTTAATGGCACAGATGAAGATGACTTCTTGTACTGCCTCCCAGAGAACAAGGAATTATCTATCTACCGGGAGATGGCTAGAAGTATGGGGTTCCCGAAGCTTGAAGCTGGCCTCTGCGCCATGACGAAGGAGGATCTTGCGGATAGCCTTGCATATAACAGTCTGAAGGTACAAAAATTGTGTATTTGGAAGTTTATGAATTTTTGAATTATTCTTTTGTTCTTATTTTAACCTATTCATTTTTTCATATAGGGTTTAATACTTAGCAACGCCTTAAGGGCGCAAAAGAATGCCGAAGACGAGAGTTGCACTATTGCTCTCAACAACCTTCGATCGGAGGTTATCAAGCTAAGGAACGAAGCTTTGGAAAAAGACAAAATTCTACTTACATTGGTGGACAAAGTAAAGGGGAATGAAGCTAACTTCAAGGCTCAATCTGAAATCCAAAGGAATGAGATTGAAAACCTTCAAAAACAACTGGCCGAAGCCAAATTGAAATGCGCTGTTGCCAAAGCTGACCGAGATGCCAGTGAGTACTGGAAAAATTATTTTGAAAGAACAGTTGCAGAGCTTCGCTCGTCGAAAGAAAGATGTTTTGAAAAATCTATAGAATGCGTCAAGAAGATAAAAACTAGCTTCGCTAATGTGGGCGCATATTCAAGCGAAGACAACTTCATAAGAGGCGACCCTGAGGGCGTAATTGAGTGGATCAGCAGCAAAGCTGAAGCTTTTGAAGAAATTCTGAGCGACCACGGAGACGTATGCGCGTTCTCTGGTGCGAGAGGAGTTGTAGCTATTTTGGAAAAAGTAGGGTGCGATCATGTTAAAACTTTGGTCCAGGCCGAAGCTGCTTTCTCTATTGATGACACGAAGGATCCCTCGGCCGAAGCAAGCTTAATAGGTGGAAAATTTTTTACTGATATTTGGGAAAATGGCGACCAAGGAATGGCGCATGAAATAATGAAAAAGAGTGAAAAAGATATTCATGACGCTCGAGAAGCGACAAAAGAAGCTGAAAAGGCTGTGGAACTTGAAAACGGATAGGTATTACTTAATGGCTTTTAACTTTATTGTTTATTTTTGTGATTTCGAACTAATTTATGTCTTCTATCGCAGCTGAACTACCTCCTCCCCCAGAGCCCTTCGACCCATTAGCGGACCCAGAAACAAAGAAGTCAATAGAAATTTATTAATATGGCTGAAGCTATTGTGGATAAAGTTGTCACAAAATTATTAACCGAAGCTGCAGAAGAAGTCCTGAAGGAAGAAGAATAGCTATTTGTAAAAACATTACTAGAATATTAATGTAATATTTGTTGGGATATGCTTGTAATATTCGGTGATCGTAGGTTTTGAATGTAATATATGAAAGGTTTTGCGATTGATTTCTTTGCGATGCATGAAACTTTTATGTACATACCATTTTTGAGCCTTTGGCGAAAAAACACCTTCCCTTCTTTTCATGCTTCGTAAAGAAGAGCTTCTATGATTCGTAAAAAAATCCTCAAAGCGTCGCAAAAACATTAATGCTTCGTCAACAATAAATTTGTTCCTCCACCTCAGAGCTGATGAAGCTGTATTTCTTCAAACTTATTTTGTGCCTTAGCACAACTTCATTTTTTCATAACATTCTCCGAAGGTCAATATTGTATCCCCTTCTTGTGCCATTGATGCAATATGATGTATGATGTTATGTTATGCGAAATGATGTGATGATGTTATGTTATGCAAGATGATATTTATGCCGAAGGCACACACTCATACCCTCATAGTGGAATACACAATCTCTTTGCCGTTTATTTTTCGGCTTCACCGCTTATTTTTCGGTGTATCAGCGCTGACTTTTCGCTGTAAGTTCTGCATTCCCTTAGGAACGTCTTTTGAACTTCTTTGCCTTCTATTTCGGTGGTATTCGCGTTGACTTTTCGCGCTTCGCCTTATATTTCGGCGGTATTTGGCTCTGCATTCCATTTGGAACGACTTTTGAGCAGAAAACTTACACTACGCTCCCTTAGGAACGACTTTTAATATCTTCGGCAAACTTACACTGCGTTCCCTTAGGAACGACTTTTGTGCTTCAGCGACTTTTTGAATTTCGTGAGCCTGTGGAGAAGATATATTTCGCTATGACAAGAACGAAGCTATTACAGGAAATTGAAAATGTCAAGAGGTTTTCAACAATTGTTCCTTATTAAAAAAGAAAATGGCAATGCATGTAAAAACTGTTTCGAGGGTAGGATATCTCTCAATAGATATGCTTCGATTCTGGCACAGTACTGTTAACTTTGCGAGCTTCGGACTCCTCCCTGAAATCTCGCTGCTGATGGGTATGTTGGCTCCCTTCTGGCTGCTAGCCTCGTGAATGCACAGGCTGTAGTGGTGGCGGAGGTGGAAGCTATGGCCAAGATGCCTGTGGCTGACTAGACGAAGCGACAGATGCTGCAGGATGGTTACCCACATATTCTGTTATGTAGGGTGAGTGATACAAAGCAGTATGCATGACCTGCTTCGGCTGGTTGTGCTGAGCTGCAGCTTCTGCTATTTCCTTTTGTTTCTGAATGGTGACATGTCACATCCTTGTAGTATGGCCCTTGTCCTCACCATAAAATAAGCAATAAATCTTTCTAGGCTGGTCGCCAAACCTTCCTCCGAAGCCCTTGGCGCCTCTACCTCTTGGAGTTGGCGGTCTGAAGGAGCTTTGTTGCTGACCTGAAGAGTGCGAGGAATAATGTGGTCTTTGTTGTTGATTTCCTCTATCGTCACTCTGGGTGGAGTGAATTGACCTGACATGTCTTGGGTGGATTCTTCCTCCGAAGCCCCTAGTCATCTCAGAGAATCTGTAGGCTTCCTCTCTTCTTTGACGAAAGTCATTGTCAGCCCGAATGTATTCATCCATTCTTTGAAGCAGTTTCTCCAGAGTCTGTGGAGGCTTGCTAGCAAAATACTGAGCAGCAGGTCCTGGACGAAGCCCCTTGATCATGGCCTCAATGATGATTTCATTGGGCACAGTTGGCGCTTGTGCCCTTAAGCGCAAGAACCTTCGGACATACGCTTGGAGGTATTCTTCGCGATCTTGTATGCACTGGAACAAAGCTTGAGCAGTAACCGGCTTCATCTGAAACCCTTAGAAACTGGTGATCAGCATGTCCTTCAGCTTCTGCCATGATGTGATTGTTCCTGGCCGAAGAGAGGAGTACCAGGTTTGCGCAACATTCTTGACTGCCATGACGAAAGATTTTGCCATGACTGTGGTATTGCCCCCATATGAAGATATGGTTGCTTCATAGCTCATCATAAACTACTTCGGATCTAAGTGCCCATCATACATGGGGAGCTGGGGTGGTTTGTATGATGGAGGCCATGGGGTAGCCTGCAGTTCTGCTGATAGAGGAGAAGCATTATCAAAAGCAAAATATATCAATTAATAGTAATTTAGGCATATATCAATTAAGCTAATTCTGTTTTATGCAAAATATATTTGTATACTATTATTAGCAAGATGTCGGAGATATTTATGTGCTACATTTTTACTATAGGGAAGTGAGACGAAGAGTGTCATGTAAGTTATAGATTAGAAACCAATTCTAGTAATGCATAAAATCATTTCCCACCCTCCACCCCATGAATTTGAGATAGGCTTATATCTGAACTTTAGAAAGTGGTGGAATGTCAAATTCCAAACTAAATAAGTTACTGTTGGGGGCTTGTTCTCAAATGCTAAGAGTTAAGAACAAGGCAACACAGAAAATATTAAATATTAAGGTCCTTCGTCCTTCATCACATTATATCCTTTCGGAATATAAAGGATTTCGGACGAAGATTACGAAGGACGTACCTTCGTAAGCATAATAATGAAGGATGAAGTATTCGTACAAATCATGATGTATAAAATAAACATTTAAATGTTAACATAGGATCATTTCTTAACATGAATAAATATAAATGATTTCAAATTACAAATGTACCTTCGGTCCTGAGGAAAGCGAGAGTACAAGTGTGATGCGAAGGCCAACAACAGGTTCGCGTGAACAGTACAGAGGTACTGTTCATCTATTTATAGGCACAGGTCGCAACCTGTGACAAATTACAATTATGCCCCTTACAAATATTTACAACATTGACTCAGACCTATATGTATAAAAAGGTCATTCTATCTCTATGTCGGTTTGAAACGCCGAAGGTCCATGAAAAGGAACCTTCGGCCATCTCTTGGAGACGACTTCAGCCGAAGCTGCTTCTTCATGTGAGACCTTCGGCGCGCCGAAGCACGACCCCAACAGTAGCCCCTTTCGCGGTGCTAGATCGTTTTTCGTAACGAGCTTGACCCGTGAAAAAAGCCTCTTTAGCTTCGGGAAGCCGAAGGTCCAAAAAACACCTTCCCGGAGCTCGTTGCGGAGAAACGATCCGGCTTCCGAGCGCGTGCCAGGCCCACCTTGCAGAGTTACTGTTTGATCCTTGCGGTCCACTGCACAGCGAGTACAAGTGACCGCCCGTCTGGTGTAAAAAATCCTGCCGCTTCGCCTTCTTACCTGCTGCACTATATAAACAAACGGGTAGGTGTGAAGTTACCACAGCATTCATTGCTATTTGCACTGTTTTGCTGCCAAAATTTTCCACCGTAGCCGAAGCTTGACTCTCAGAATCGAACGAAGGTCCGTCCCGACGTCTGCTTCGTCAGAAAGAAAAGCTTCGGAGAAAAGAAAAGAAAAAAGAAAAAAGTTTCTGACTTCCCCAAACTCAGAATCAAATGGTGAGGGTGCGATCTACTGCCAAAGTTGTACGTGAGGGAGACGAAGCTGAAGGTTCAGACACTGTGCCCATCTCCGAAGCGATGCAGCGTTCCGGTCTAGTGACTGCGGGAGAAGCGCCTGCTGCTGAAGCAAACCCGACAACAGCCGAAGGAGAAGAGGAGAACATTGAAGGGACTGACCCCGAAGATGACTACCACATTGCTATGCCCAGCAAGCCCAGTCACCTGGATTTTGGGAAATCAACCGTTTCAAAGGCTGACCTTTCGAAGATGGTAAAAGCAGGTTATTTCAATGAAGATCAGAAGAAGCTACTCCGCTTCGGGGGAGAAGAAACCACCCCGAAGCCAGGGAAGGATGAGATTGTTATCTTCAAGAGCTTTCTAAAGGCTGGGCTTAGATTTCCTCTTCACAATATTATTGCGGAGATACTGAGGAGGTTTGGTATCTACTTTCATCAATTGACTCCTAACGCCATAGTTAGGCTCAATGTTTATATCTGGGCCCTCCGAAGCCAAGCTGTGGAACCGTTTGCCGACAGCTTCTGCCGAGTTCACGAATTACATTACCAAACAAAGGCCAGAAAAGATGGACTACATGATAATTTCGGCTGCTATAATTTTGCTTACCGGAAGACAACAAAGTGCCCTGTCATCAGCTACCGAAGCAAATGGCCAGCAGGCTGGAAGTCTGAGTGGTTCTACGTAAAAGTTGACGAAGACAGAGAAAAATTGGTACAAAGCCCTCTGGAGTTAATCTTCGGAGAGACGAGGCCACGCTGCCGCATCGGCGATTTGAAGGGTCCTACCTGGGCTGCTCTGGGTGAATTCGAAATTATTTCAGAACATATTAGCACCAGGGATCTAGTTCAGGAGTTCTTGGCATTCAGAGTTTTCCCTACTCTAAAAGAGTGAGAAATGCCGAAGCTGAAGGGAGAAAAGAAGAAGGGGGAGCTGGTCCGTCTGCCCTATCACTTTAAATTCAAGAAGTACTTTAAGAAACCCTGCAAAGAGTGGTTAGACACAGTTGAGACAATGTGCAATGAAATCTTGGGGAATTACTCCAAAAAAGAGGATCAATTAATGACAGCGGCCTTCGGCACCCGACCGAAGCGAAGGCTGAACCGAGTATTCGATGCCCTGGGCTTCGAGTACCCAGACTATGAGCAGTTGAACAAGGGTGCCGAGGGCCACAAAAGAAAAAGAGTGGCGGAAATTCTGACCAAGGATGAAGAGCAACCAGCAGCAGAGAAGAAAATTCCGAAGAAAAGGAAAATATCAACTCCGAAACGGAAAATATCCGAAGAAGAGAGGACCCCCACACCGCCTTCTACCAGCGACGTGGAAGAAATTTTAAAGGTAATGACTGAACCCATGCCCACGAAGCTAAGTCCATTAGGGCTCCAACTGACGAAGCTTTTTCAAAAGGTGGACGAGCCGGATCAGACGAAGATAAGCAAACCCAAACGGCAAAGAATCATTGCGGTAACTGAAGTTATCGATAAGACACCGCCAAGAGCGTTAGTTCAGAAAACAGCAGCTGCCGAAAGCACCATAAACGTCGAAGTCGCACCTTCGGAGGTCGCGGCTACCGAAGCCGCTACAGCCGAAGATGTTAATTTAGAAACAACCATTGAGGATGTTAACAAAATTTTGGAAGACATGGCTGCAGAAGAAGCTGGTGTTGCTACTGAAAAAACCATGGCCACAGTGCCTGAAAAAGGAAAAGAAATAGCCGAAGACATTTCGGACGACGAAGCCTACTCCTTTCAGAATTTAATTAGGCAAAAACTTACGAAGGACGAAATAGAAGAACTTAAAGACTATGCCAAATCTTGCGGCTACAAGCCAGGTGCTCTCCTATTTGGAGGTGTAGACGATGAAAAGCTAGGCTGCATTCGAGACCAGACTGGAGCTAGGGTAATCGGTACTCTATCAAAGAGTATCGGTTTTCCGAAGCTAGAGACAGACATCAGCCGCTACCGACGACAACATATCGTCGGCAGCTTATTTTATTCTAACTTCAAGGTAAACAACCTTTTCTCTGGTTTTTACTGCTGTTAACAATGAAAATATTACTAACATAAGTTGTTTCTGTACAGAGCATGCTACTGAGCAAAGCTCTGAAGATGCAACAAGACTTGGAGGACAAAAAGCACGAAGCTATAATTGAAAACTTAGAAAGCAAAATAAAAGAGCAATCTGCCATCATTGAAAAGAAAGACTTCGAGCTCCAATCGACCGAAGGCTTACTGGCTGAGACTGAGGCTAAATTATCAGAGTTGAATTCGAAGCTTATCAATCAATCAAAACAATTCGATCAGGAGAAGCTAGAACTGAATTCGAAGCTTAAAGCCGAAGTCCAGACCAGCTCAGAGTTGAAGAAAACATTAACAAGCCTTCAAGACAAATGCTTGAACTTTGGCAATAATTGCATTGGACGATTAAAGAAGATATTTTACTCTGTTGGAGCCAGCAGCGGGAAATTTAACCCTTCAGCGGAGAATTTACCCCAGGCCTTCGATCATATTGAAGCTGAAATCGAAGAGCTTGACGAAGTTATAGCCGGGCACGGCGACTTCTGTGCCTGGGTAGCTTCTCGGGGTACCGCTGCTGCATTTCTGAAGGCCGGCTGCGAACATGGAAAAATTGTCAACAGGCCCAACTTCACCTTATCTCCATCAATCCTGGATGATATGCCTGACCTCGCCCGAAGTATCTCCAATAGATTTATAAAAATGATATGGACAAAAGGCGGGCGGGAGAAGGCTGGAGACGAAGCCCGAAGTCATCTTGAACCAGTAAGAAATGATATTTCGTACTTACCTTTTCCTTTGGGCTTGATTTTTACTCACGATTCCTTGATTCATGTAGGATGACGAAGGTGAAGATGACGCCTAAGATATGTCGCCGAAGCTGTCGCCGAAGCTGAAGCTTAATGAAGATTAGTAGAAGTGTGCTATAGAAAAACTCAGGATATTTTTGTAACAACTCTTGTAAATAGAATTAAACTGTTCTTCAAGGAACTTTGTACATACCTTGTAATATATTCTTACCCTTCGATTGAGGCGCTTTGATGTGGACGAAATCAGTATTTTGAGCCGAAGGCGAAAAAACACCTTCCCTTCTTTTCGTACACAACGAAGCATAAAAACAATTCTTCTTTTTGCCGAGCAACGAAACTTTTCTCTTTTGTACACAACATAGCATAACAAATCATAAAAACGCACTTCTCCGAAGCTTTTCTTTTACATAACGAATCATAAAAAACCACTTCTCCGAAGCTTTTTGCCGAAGCAGCCACTTGGGAACACAAATGCTATGAATGAATGCTTATGCATGCAAATGTTATGATGTAATGTAATGCGCGAATGAATGTCCGAAGCATATGTCCGAAGTCACATTGTCAGCCATTACTTAGAAACAACCACACATTAGCTCTGCATTCCCTTAGGAACGACTTTGGAGCCTCTTCGCCTTTTACTTAGGCAGTATCAGCGTTGACTTTTCGCTGTAAGCTCTGCATCCCCTTAGGGACGTCTTTGGAGCTTCTTCGCCTTTTACTTAGGCGGTATAAGCTCTGCATTCCCTTAGGAACGTCTTTGGAGCTTCTTCGCCTTTTACTTTCGGCGGAACCAGCGTTGACTTTTCGCTGCGAGCTCTGCATCCCCTTAGGGACGTCTTCGGAGCTTTTTCTTTTTTTCAGTTTCGGCACTCGATGGTGCACTCTCAGCTTTTACATTTACATTCTTTGGGGGATTTTGCTCTTATAAAACTAAAAAGGGAAATTACATATGATGGCCCCATTAAAAACCTTTCTCCCCCTTTAGAAAGGAAAAGGGTGCCATGAAAAAGAAAAGAAAAGACAAAATTACATCGAGTTATACATAAAACCGCCGAAGCTCATCCGCATTCCAAGATCTTGGAATTTCATTGCCATCCATGTCCTTCAGTCTGTACGAACCAGGCCTTGACGAAGATGCTACTAAGAAAGGCCCTTCCCATTTCAATTGTAGCTTGCCCACTGTATCCGGGTTGGCCACTCTCCGAAGCACCAAGTGTCCCGGCTCAATATTTTTTAGCCGGACCTTTCTATCTCGCCATTTAACTGTTTCAGCCTGGTATTTATTGATATTCTCCACGGCTTGAAGCCTGATCCCTTCTAAGGCATCTTTTTCCACGAGACAAGTATCTTCGGAACCCGATTCTGCCGAAGCTACCACTCTTATTGATCCGGCTTTGGCTTCTTCCGGGGTTATTGCTTCGTCACCAAATAGCAACTTAAATGGGGTAAAGCCTGTAGACCTTGATGTTGTTGTATTGTGGCTCCACACCACTTTGGTCAACTGATCTGGCCACTTTCCCCTTGGTTGATTAAAGATTAGCTTCATTATTCCTGTCATTATGATGGCATTGGCCCTTTCAACAAGCCCATTCGACTCCGGATGCCTGACTGATGCAAAATGGATCTTCGTTCCAATTTGATCACAGAAATTTCTGAAATCTTCGGAGTCGAACTGTGTTCCATTATCTACAGTGATGGCCTTCGGCACTCCGAAGCGACAGACAATATTCTGCCAGAAAAATTTTTGGACAGTGGCCGAAGTTATTGTAGCTAATGGCTTCGCCTCAATCCACTTGGAAAAATACTCCACAACCACTATAACATATTTCAGATTGCCTTGAGCCGGTGGTAATGGACCCAGTAAATCGAGGCCCCACCTTTGCAATGGCCAGATGGGTTGTATCAGCTGTGTCAAAGACGAAGGTTGTTTTTGATCTTTTGCACATCTTTGACAACCTTCGCACTTTTGAACTAACTCCGCTGCATCCGAAGCTGCCTTCGGCCAATAAAATCCTTGGCGGAACACTTTTCCAAGTAACGGCCTGGATCCGATGTGGGATCCGCACAGGCCTGCATGTATCTCCTTCATCAACTCTATACCTTCGGCCCTAGACAAGCACTTGAGCAGCAGGGCACAAACTCCATGCTTGTATAACTCCCCTTCTATCATGACATAGGGACGAGCTCTTGCCTCTATCCTTTTATTATAAGCTTCGTCATCTGATAAGAAGTTACCCTGAAGGTAAGAGATTATTTTAGTTCTCCAATCTTCACTGTACACAGGAGAAATGTTAAGGACTGCTCTTTCAAGTAGCTCCACTGAAGGTGCCTTTATTGTTTCGAAGAATACATTCGAAGGTAGCGGCAGCCCCTGTGCTGCAGACTTGGCTAACAAATCAGCATGCTCATTTTGTCCTCGAGGGATATTCTTGACAGAAAATCCTTCGAAGGAAGCTTCGATCCTTCGGACCGTGTCTAGGTATTTTTCAAGCTTCGGGTCCTTAGCTTTGCAATTTTTATCAATATGACCCGAAACAACCTGGGAATCAGTTTTAAGAATCGCCCTTCTGATCCCCATTGCCTTTAGTTTCCGAAGACCCAGGAGCAAAGCTTCGTACTCAGCGATATTATTTGTGCAGCTGAAGTCAAGTCTTGCTGCATAGCAAGTTTTAACCTTGGATGGTGAGACCAAAACAGCAGCTGCCCCTGCTCCGAAGGTTCCCCAAGAGCCATCGCAAAACACTGTCCATGCTTCGGCATCTTTATTCGCTTCTTCGTCCTGAGCCCCTGGCGTCCAGTCGGCAATGAAATCTGCCAATGCTTGAGACTGGATTGAGGATCTATGCACATAATCAATGTAAAATTCATTGAGCTCCGCAGCCCACTTTCCAATTCGGCCAGTAGCTTCTCTATTTCTCATGATATCCTTCAACGGCTGCGAAGAAGGAACAATAATATTGTATGCCTGAAAATAATGCCGAAGCTTCCTGGATGCCATTAAAACGGCATACAACACCTTCTCCAGCTCTGTATAATTTTTCTTTGAAACACTAAGGACCTCAGATACAAAATATACTGGAACCTGCTTCTTGACTTGTCCATCAAACTTCTCCTGGACAAGCGCCGCACTTACTGCTGAGTGCGAAGCTGCCACATACAACAACAGAGGAGCCCCTGGCATTGGTGGAGTTAATGTTGTGAGATCTATTAAGTATTGCTTCAGCTCTTCGAAGGCTTTTTGTTGACTTGGGCCCCATTGAAAGACTTCAACTGACTTCAGCACCTCGAAGAATGGTAAGTTTCTTTCTGCGGATCTGGATATAAATCTGTTGAGAGATGCCAGCCTTCCTGTCAATCTTTGGGCCCCCTTTCTTGTGGTTGGTGGCTCCATTCGAAGTATAGCTTCGATTTTATTTGGATTAGCTTCGATTCCCTTTGTTGAAACCAAGCATCCAAGAAATTTGCCCTTCTTCACTCCGAAGACACATTTTTCTGGATTCAGCTTCAGACCAGCCTGTCTGAAGCTGGCGAAGGTCTCCTGCAGATCAGCAATATGATTTTCTTGCTTCGTGCTTTTTACAATGATGTCATCGACATAAGTCAGCACATTTCTGCCTATCTGAGATTGGAGAACCTTCGCAGTCATTCTGCTGAAACTCCCTCCAGCATTCTTGAGCCCCTCAGGCATCCGAAGATAGCAATATGTACCACTTGGGGTGATGAAACTAGTCTTCGGCTCATCTTCCTTCTTCATCCAGATTTGATGATAGCCTGAGTAGCAGTCCAGGAGACTCATGAGCTCCGAAGAAGCTGCTGCATCAACTAAAGAGTCTATCCTTGGTAGCGGGAATTCATCCTTCGGACAAGCCTTGTTGAGATCTGTGAAATCAATACACATTCTCCACTTGCCATTGGCCTTCTTCACCATAACGGTGTTAGCTAACCACTCTGGATACTTCACTTCTCTGATAACTCCTGCACTGAGGAGTCTTTTTACTTCATTGCGAGCCCCTTCGGCCTTGTCATCAGACATTTTCCGAAGCCTCTGCTTTCGGGGTCTGAAGGATGGGTCAACATTGAGCGAATGTTCAATAACATCCCGATTCACTCCACAAAGATCATTGGCTGACCATGCAAAAACATCTTTGTTGTTGAATAAAAACCTTATCAAGGTTTTCTCCTGGTCTTCAGATAGTTGCGAACCCAACAGCACCTTCTGCTCTGCTATGTCTTCACACAATAACATGGGCTTCGGCTGGTCTGCTGAAGCTGCCTTCTCCCTCCTGAATTTGTACTGTTCACAAGCTTCAGCTCCATCTATGTTATGGATTGCCTTAGAGTCAGTCCAGCTTCCTTCGGCCCTTCTAGCAGCTTCCTGGCTTCCATGAATAGCAATAGGTCCTTGGTCCGAAGGTATCTTCATGCAGAGATAAGCTGGGTGAAGAATTGCTTCGAAAGCATTAAGAGTTCCGCGACCAATGATAGCATTGTAAGGATATTCCATGTCAACAATATCAAACACAATTTGCTCAGTCCTTGTGTTGTTAACAAATCCGAAGGTTACCGGCATGGTAATCTTCCCAAGTGCCACAATCTGCCGCCCTCCGAAGCCACAAAGAGGGTGCGTAGCATCGTGAATCTTGTCTTCGGGCTCTTGCATTTGTCTGAAGGCTTTAGCAAATATAATGTCAGCTGCACTGCCTGTATCAACTAGGACATTGTGGACCAGAAATCCTTTGATCACGCAAGAAATAACCATAGCATCATTGTGAGGATAATCCTTAAGCTGAAGGTCTTCCTGAGAGAAGGTAATTGGAATATGAGACCATTTTGACTTGATGAAAGGTCCCTGCACTCCAACATGCTGCACCCTTCTCTGAGCCTCCTTCTTCTGCTTCTTGTTAGCCGGCTCTGAGCAAGAACCGCCTGTTATCAGGAGCACCAGCTTCGAAGCCGAAGCAGCTCCAGCTTGATTGTTGATCGAAGCCATCAGCTCAGAAAAGTGGAAGTGAGTTCACCGGAGGTGGGCGCCAATGTTGGGGGCTTGTTCTCAAATGCTAAGAGTTAAGAACAAGGCAACACAGAAAATATTAAATATTAAGGTCCTTCGTCCTTCATCACATTATATCCTTTCGGAATATAAAGGATTTCGGACGAAGATTACGAAGGACGTACCTTCGTAAGCATAATAATGAAGGATGAAGTATTCGTACAAATCATGATGTATAAAATAAACATTTAAATGTTAACATAGGATCATTTCTTAACATGAATAAATATAAATGATTTCAAATTACAAATGTACCTTCGGTCCTGAGGAAAGCGAGAGTACAAGTGTGATGCGAAGGCCAACAACAGGTTCGCGTGAACAGTACAGAGGTACTGTTCATCTATTTATAGGCACAGGTCGCAGCCTGTGACAAATTACAATTATGCCCCTTACAAATATTTACAACATTGACTCAGACCTATATGTATAAAAAGGTCATTCTATCTCTATGTCGGTTTGAAACGCCGAAGGTCCATGAAAAGGAACCTTCGGCCATCTCTTGGAGACGACTTCAGCCGAAGCTGCTTCTTCGTGTGAGACCTTCGGCGCGCCGAAGCACGACCCCAACAGTTACTTTATTAAGTGAATTCCAATTCCTCTAAAATGAAGGGATCCAAACGCCCTGTGATGGAAATCATCATACCATCCATCCTCGTTGAAGAAGCCTTCTTGATGAAGCTCCCTATGTTGGGGCCTTCGTTCTTGTTCATCCTGAGCAAGATGGCGTACTTCTTCAGTGGCTTCATCTATTTGCCTTTGAAGATCAGCTAGTCGGGCCATCTTCTCCTTCTTCCTTTGTACTTGCTGATGAAGTATCTCCATGTTTCTGATTTCTTGGTCCAACTCTTCCACCTGAAGTGTTGGGCTGGTGGCCTTCCTCTTCTGGCTTCGGGCCTCTCAGAGAGAAAGGTTCTCCTGATTTGGATCCAGTGGCTGTAACGCAGTAGCCCCTATCGCTGGAGCTTTCTTCGGCAGCATGACGAGGGTCAGTGCTTGCCGAATGTTGGTTACTTGTTCTCAAATGCTATGAATCAAGAACAAGGCAACATAAAATGTTAAATATTAATGCCCCTCATCCTTCAAAACATTATTTCCCTTAGGATATAATGATCTTCAGACGAAGGCCATGAAGGACATACCCTCGAATATTGAAGGTAGGATAATAAATAGAAGAAGCATGTAAGATACAAAAGATAAAATGAACAATCATATAGCATTGTAAATTCATCTCCATTATGTTATCATGAGAAAATAAAAACAATATTGAATTACATTTGATACCTTTGACTTGACCGACAGCAAAGGTACAAGTGTGATGCAAAAAGCAAATGCCAAGTCCGCGTGAACAGTATAGGGGTACTGTTCATCTATTTATAGGCATAGGGCACAGCCTGTGAGAAATTACATTCATGCCCTTTACAAATGCTTACAATCATAATACAAGCTAACACGGGTCAATTGGTCATTTCATCTTTAAGTCGGTTCACTCCTTCGTCTTGGGACATGTGACTATGCCGAAGCTTTATAAATGATAGCTTCGGCACTGCTTTTTGAGAGGATCTGCCAAAGGTGTTTTCTTCTTACAGGATCTTCGGCGATGAAGCATACCCCCAACAGCCTTTCTTGCTGTCATGCCGAAGCTCTCTTGCGTGTAGCTTCGGCGCTGCATCATTCTTCGTATTGTTCATGCTTCTCTCGCTATGGTTCTATTTCGAATCCGAAGGTAGCTGTTCATGTATTTCAACTCCAGAAACATTGTTAAATCATCTTTTTGAGGACCTTCGGAAGACGAAGGCCCCCAACAGATCCTGCTCCAGAATTTCGTCCTTCGTAGGCAGTAAAGACTCTGTGACCTCACAGTTACTAGACATTCTGCCTTCCTGTTTGGGGAGGAAAGGAGGGACACGGGGGCGGGCCTTAAGGTGCCGCCATCGCCTTCACTGCTGCCGGTAGATGGCGAGGCCGACGGCGGCGGCGGCCGGGTACAGCTATGGTTTGGGCTCGATTTCTTTTGAATCACCTTTTCTCCAAGTTCCCTTATTAATGGAACCAGTATATTAGACTAACAGTATATCCTCGGTCGACCCCCTTATTGATGGAACCAGCTGTGCACTTGGTACCTACTAGGATGGATGTGTTCTGCACCGGTGCGTCTAACAGAGTTGATGAAGACGCGACCAAACTTGAATGGCAGACAACGAGCAGCTCCGGTGAAGGGAGCGGGGAGGATAGTTCTAGTGACGACAATCCTTTTCCTCCTATACCTCCAAGGAAGAAAAAAACATCAGATGAGCTTGATGTCGACTATATTTCCAACGATGAAGAGGTAAATAGAAATATGCCGACTATATTCTAAAATAATGTTCATATATGAAAGGCCATTAATTGTTTCAATATATAGATTTCAAATGAAGAGAAGAAAGAGGATGCATGTTTTACACGAAACACGGAGGATGCTCCGATGCCTGAATCATCTGTTTCACATAAGCGGAAATGAGGGCGACGAGGTCCCAATCAGATGAAAGAAGGTGCGTTATGTACGTAACAAAACTCAATGCAGAGGGGTTTCCTGAAGAACCACTTGACGTGGTTACAAAGTTTCAAAATTCCCGTGGGTCTAATGTTAGAGATATAGTGCCAATCACACTTCAGAAATGGAAGGATTTAGATGAAGACACCCGCAATAAGCTATGGGCTAAGTTGCCTGAGTCATTCAAGGTCCCAAGAGGCACAGAGGCTGCAGTAAGGAAGTCGATGCTCTCTGCTATGGCCAAGATGTTTCGTGGGTGGAAGACTGAGATGAATAGGGATTTTGTTAAGAAGAATAAGGTTCCTCCACCCAAGAAAATGGGGAAAATCACTCAAGCTCAGTGGGAGGAATTTGTTCGTTAGAAGACCGAACTGAAGGCCAAAGAACTAGGCAAAACTAATTCTCAGAGAGCAAAGATGAACAAACACCCCCATCGCCTGGGGTCAACTGGATATCACCATAAAGTTGTGTAGTGGAACAGGATAATCGAGGAAGCTATAGCTAACAGCACTTTAGACCCAATATTAAAAGATACGATGAGCGAGCTATTCGTTGGATCTTAGGTCGAGTAGGTTTAACTGAGGACAGCAAACTTTTGCATCCAGAATTGGTAGGCGAAGTTTCGACAAAAATTCAAGAATATGCAGAAAAGAGAAAGAAGAGCGAATTTAAGCCTCGGAGGGAGAATGACATAATAACTGCAGCACTAGGCAATCCTGAACACACTGGACGGGCTCGGGGAATCTCTTCTAAGATTTCCTGGAGAGAGGCGTTTCCAGAGTATGCGGCGTCATATAGGAAACACGAGAAGTCGAAAAGGACCCTTGAATAGACTATTGATGAAAGGGTACAAAAGGCTATTAATGACGTGATGAAGAAAATGAAGAAAACAGAATGCATATCATGTGAACTCAAGGCAGGCCACATGAGTCCACCTCTAGTCCCTAGCAGCGTAGGATCTGTGCAAGACTTCGTATTGGGCACCAAGTACCCTGTAGACGATATTGTTGAGGACAAGCCTTGCTTTCTTCATATTTCAATCAATCGATCTGGGACAAAAACAAAACAAGCTGCTACTGGTTTGGTAAAACCAGGACTTGTTAACTATAAGGATAATTCTGTCCCGCCACACTATGCTGTGGTCCATGTTCTAGAGATCATAGACAGTGGTTGTGAAGATTGGGAGATAGACTTTCCAGTTGAGGGGATCATAACTTTGCAGGAGGCAATGAACGAGTTGGTCCTTTGTCATCGATGCGACATCAAGTTGGGTGATGAGACGATCTTAAGTCGTCTATCGCGTCATAAGTCACCAACACCGAATTCAACACCAATGCAACAGAAAGATAGTTCGATCATTCCATACCCCATGGTGCAGGAAAATATAGTACCGACCTCCACAAAAACCGTTGAAACTGTGACGGAACCTCCCAAGTCATTAGGCCCACCTACAGTTGTCCTTGTCCCATGGACCTCAGACAACCCTGTTGGTGGCCCTGAATCACTTGACAACTTCGGTATCTGCTTTTCTTACCTTTCCCAAGAGCGTTTCACCCGTCACGCAGACACTACAGATCATCGGAGATACGGAAATGCGGAAGCGATTACATAAGCTTACATTTATTTAAAAGTAAGACAAAGTTATATATTACAGACCAGGATATACTTAGTTGAGTGCAGAGTATTAATATTACAGAACCAAGGGAGGCAAAAACCCCTCCCATAAGTTTTTAAACAAAAGTTCTTATGGAGGAACTCTTCCTCCCGCAGCTTTACTCTTGCTTTTCTTCTTTTGGGACCACCTGGGAACAGAAACAACAAAAGTTTGTTGCTTCCTCACCTAAAAACAATAGGGAATAAAACCCTGAGTATGGAATTACTCAGCAAGACTTACCCGACTAAAGAAAAGACTCTCAAGGGTATGCTGGTTATAAGGGAGTCAAGGTAAGGTTTCTCAATGATCAAAGACTCTGTTTTGCAGAAATGCTTACTAAAAGTGGATCCTTAAAAATCCAGTTTTATTGTCAGGTTAGGTAAAATTACCTGCATCTAGAGTTCTTTCTACCCTAGTTCAAACAATTGACCTGCACTAGCCAATTTTCTTAACAAGCCCTTCATCTTTTCTGGAGTTCTACGTATAGGTCAGTGACCAAGTCTTCATAACCGCGAAGGTACGGCGATCCGAATCGATTATACTCAGCTGAGGATATCCAATCACATGACATATGTAGCACTTAACCCTTGCATATGTCAACCCGCCACAGGGGTTCTTAAGACCAGATCAGGTTCACGTCAACCGAGAGCACAGATACACCACCGTCTAGCCTCTTGCCACGGAGGGTACACGCTACTCTCGCCACCGCTCCACGCCCATTGCGTGTTATCTTATTCTGGCCTTAGTCTACTCGAGGTAAGGCTTACCCATGACGAGGCATGTGACCAGTTAAAGGGTCCTCGGTCATGAAGCCTACATCGACACGGTCCTTAATCGACTCATACGGAGACACTACGTCGAGACTCCTTTCTCGTGCAAGTCAACCGCTCGATCTCAGCTTAATCATTTCAAACCCAAAGCTTGGTACCTGGCAGAGGTACATCTTTTCTGATGTTGAACCCATCATGGCCATGATGGATCCACCATCAAGTTTTGTTTTCAAAAACATCCCACCCAATTTTGCCACATCATCTTTTGTAAAAACAAAACATTTGTTTTTCTAAAGCAAGGCTAAGCATTAAAAACCTTTTATAAAATGGTGATCAAGGAAGGTAATCCAATTCAAAGAATGTAATGCAGGAATTGTTTTAGCAATCAACTCCTATCACCTAATGCATCAAGCAAGTGAAAAAGATCTTTAAATCATGAGGTGGTGGCAAATGCACCGGGGCTTGCCTTTGTTTATAGGTGAGTCAGGCTCGGATCCGCAGATGTCAAAGTAAAAACAATTCCCTGCCTGAGGTTCCGCAGGTGGTGGTGGTGAAGTCTTCTCCTCTTCTACCTCAACCTCTTCTTCGTTTTCTAGATATAACCAAATATATGTATATAAGAATGAATGCCATGTAATGTTCATGAGAGTGAAAAGATAATAAGAATTTATTATCTAAAGTTCTTGAATACAATTTTCCTTCACGGAACTCCGAGAACCTAGGGTTTCCGGAGTCAACAGTGAAGTTCAAAGAGCAGGGGGTGGGGGTTTTGGGTTCTAATTATCAAACAAGGTCCAAATCAAACCAAACTCTACCCAAGGCTTCTAAATAATGTATAAAGGTTATCTAAAAAGTTTGGGGATTTTTGGAATTACTATCTAATTTCTAAAAATCCAGAAACAGAGTTTTAGGCTATTCAGCCCGAAAAAGAAAAGCAAAAGGATGAATAGTCCTCGGCCGGTTTCAGCCCAGGCGGCCCAAGACCATGCAGAAACGCGCGCGCGCCCACACCTGCGGTGGAGACTTTGCAGAAAGGCCCTCGGTGTTCTGGCTAACTGGGAACGGGTTCGGTTACAGTTTTCTTGAGTCACTGACAGTTTCTAAAAGGGACCTCCACCTTCTATTCCTTCACAGATTATGGTCCACGACGAGGAACAGCCCTCGGCGCACTCCGGCGAGCCTATTCCGGCCGGACAACGCCATGGCTACAGCTCCCGTGCGACAGGGACAGAATTAAACTCCTACCGAACATTTCCCATCAATCAATTTCATCATTGGGACTACGAATCAACCGGTCCACGGTGACAGGGCGGATGGTCATATGGATGGAAATGTTCTGGCCAACCGATGGCGCGAACGACCAAATTGAAGCTTGGAAAAGCTTCACAGGCCAACCAGTGGTGACGCACATACAAAAATTTGGTCTGGACGCGAATAGAAACGCGGGGCTACGGAGAGAGTGTCACGGCGGCGTTCCATAGAGCAATTGTGTGTTCTAGTGAAAGGCCTCGGCCGAACTTAAATTGATTGGTATTGAGAGCAATAGGAGACTACAAACGTGCTAGAACAGGGAGCAATTTGGGAATCACTGACCCGAGGAGCACTGGCCATGGAAGAGCTTTTCACGGCCGCGGAGAGCTAGGCGGACTAGTTTTTACGGACGGTGAGAGTTCTTCTGGTGCAATTGAGTCAATTGCCTAAGAGTTTGTGTGCGTGATGCAAGGAGGAAGCAGCACCCGGACCCAATTTATAGGCGGCAAGCTGGAGATGGATGAGATCCACTCAGCGGTGACCGCGCTGGCGAGCTCACCCGCGCGGCAGAGCCACGGCGAAAGTCCGGTGGCCGCCGATGAACCGGGTAGCTGTAATATCCCAAATAAAAACTAACTGTTTTTTTAAAATGCTCGAAGTTGGCTATAAACCCTTTTGAACTGCTACCCCTATCGATGATTGAAGACCGCGTATGCATTTTGGCTACTCTCACATTTTTCTTTTTGGAGATTGGTTAAGTTAGGAAATTCTAGGCCTTTGGATCTTATGTTAGGTTACTGAATAGCTTGATTGCTCCTCTTTTTACCTTTTGCCATCAACCCGTTTCCTTAAAACCCAAAAAAACCCTAGTCGTGGAATACCTAAGGGGACCTAGTCCATTCTGTAGAGGACCTCACTTGCCGCCGCCATGGCCACACCTGTCGGTGAAGGTCGTTGGCGCAGCGCGCGATGCAGAGCTCAGCTTCTTGGTTGCCATGTCCCGTGAGGAGGTCCTCTGCCAGCATCACCTGGTGTAGATTTGGTCTCTCTACCACACCTAGTACTGGGTGCTCGCCAATGGGCTCCCACGGCAAGCACTGATTGGAGCACGATGATGCCAGCCCTGCACTTGGTGATGTGCTACCGCTACTACTACCAATAGAGAATGGAGTCAGTGCTGGTCCGTCAGAGATTAGACTCGTCGTTGGCCTGCTGGAGAGTTGTGTTGATGCCCCTTCCCCTGTACTGCTTCAGTCATATCCTCATGGACCCTAAACAGCAACTCTGCTATCCCTTTGACTTCCCCACTAATAAATAAAAGGTATGCTTCGTTGGTACACTAGTCCATCATGTGCTTGTGTGTTATAATTTCACAATATTTCTATACAATATAATTTTGGTTGACGGACTTTGTCTGGTACCAGGATGAGAAACTTGCTAGTGACTTCACTTCATCCTAGTTAGAATCTGTAGTTCTTCTTTGAGTAGTTTTTATTTATGTAGAAAATATGTTCAAGCACATTGATTTGGTGCCTTTGTTACTTGACTTTTGGTTTCTAGCACATGATTGGCAGAGGACTCAGTCTACATACATATCTTGTTCGATTAATTGGTGAAGGATCAAAATTCTGTTTGGAATAACTTAAGTTCTCGTGCATTCCTTGATTACCTTTTGAAAGTTAGTTACAATAGTATCTAGACTAATATAATTAGCTACAGAACGTATCTCCTATTTTGGTGAAATTTGAATACTAGTGTACGTATGTGATGATAAATAGGTATTAATTATGATTATGTGACATCGCAACGTATGGGCATTGTACTAGTAAAATTTTAAAGTCAGTTTTGCTGCCATCTAAAATAGATTTATTCAGTTAACTTGTTGGATGTTTACAGATTTTGGACGTTGGAATTTAATTATATATTAAAAAGTAGTGCTGCTGTGATATTTTGGATTCATGTAATTTCTCAATGGACTTTGGTTTGGGGCCATAGGAACGGCATATGTATTGCTCGTATTTGTTTTATGGAACATTTGTGCTAAGTTGTATGCTCTACAACAGGTGGTAGTGGTCCAGATCATTTCTAGTGCTTGTTGGCTCCTTCAGTAAAGGCAAGTAAATATAGCGGTGGTTTGCTACCGTTTTGATTTGTTAGTTTTATCACCTACACTCTAATATTTAGAAGTATTTAATGCATTTATAATTGAACTCTATGATGAGGCTTTACGAGACCATATTATATTGATGCTTAATTATCTACCAATGATGACGATGGTGATTCGAGTAGGGTTATGTGGTTGATTCACATCTTTAAATGAATTTCAAGTATTA
Source organism: Zea luxurians (assembly GCA_029449295.1). Taxonomy (NCBI): domain Eukaryota; kingdom Viridiplantae; phylum Streptophyta; class Magnoliopsida; order Poales; family Poaceae; genus Zea; species Zea luxurians. The sequence continues at coordinate 198,942,986 of JAOPSE010000003.1, forward strand.
TTTAAAGTTGTATTATATTAATGAAGTACTGTTTCAGCATGTCATGCATATTGCATCATTCTTTTTCGTTTGAAGTTATGTCGTGAACCTATGGTCCAACCGTACCGGTACACACTTAGCATCGTATGTTACCCGAGGAGGGGTACGATGCGGCTCCATACCATTTATGGTATGCAGGCAGAAGTCATATGCATTGCATTCATATGCATTCATTGAAGTACTTGCAGATGTCGACGACGTGAAGTGATTATATAACTTGGTGCAGTTGTTCCAGAGGAAATGGTATTTTATATATTATAGTATTGGATTCTTTATCTGAAAGTATTATTCTTATCAATTGAAGTTACTTGAAATCATTGATAATTGAACTTGTGCTTTAAATATCTTATCAAAACAAATTTGCTTGCTGAGATGTTTCATCTCACTCTTGCATTACTTAATGCAGGATTTTGACGCATGCCAAGGGGAATGGGAAGTAGCAGCACGTTGCACACATGGTTTATAAACTCATTAAAAACCAAATAATTAGTTTTGTTTATTAAGATGGAGGTTGATATTTCTGAAATAGTGTAAATATTAATCATATCCATTGTGGTTGCTCATTCTTGCTATCAGGTTATTCATATTAGTGCGATGCATTATAATTGATCATGTCTATTTTGCTTCCGTGATGCTTACAAATACAAATGAGATGCTGCTGTTTTTTTATTTATTTCTTAGTTTTGGCTGTTGGCAGTGAAGTCTAGTAGCATCTCGGGGTGATTCCGGGGTGTTACAGTTGGTATCAAAGCCTAGGCTTTAGATTCTAGGCAGTTTAAAGATAAAATTGATACACTTGCACATATAGGAAGGGTATGAGTTGGCTTATCTTTCATATTACTCTTTTTCAAGTATAGATAATTATAATTTCCTTACTACAAATTCCTTTATGGTTGCTTGTATAATATGTTACTGCTATTTAATATTGGTTTCTTGATGTGGTAGTTATTGAAGTTATTATGCAAATGAAGCTGCTAATATACTTATTGTATATACATATCATTATGATGGCTTTTTGGATGCAATGTTTTTCATTCGTTGATCTATCGTCATCATATATTGCTATATGCTTAATTGTGGATGTTTTTCCAAAAGGTTTATTTGTTCTAGTACTTGTAGTACCGATTGGTTATTTAGCATGTGTATAGCGAGTGTAATCAAGTTTAGTGTGGAGCGAAGATACTATATAATGCATTTTTATGGTGTTCTTGAGTTTGATAGACTGTCTGGGGTTACAACCCTATCTATCAATGTGCTCATAATATTTCGTTTGGATGGATTGCATTGAACCTCATTCCATAGCTAGTGTAGCGACTTGTCAACTTGATCTTAGTATACAATTAGTTTGTCTCTATAGAGCAAAGGCAATATTGTACCAGCTATGAAGTCTCGAGACTGGTAGAACTCTAGTGAATTTATATGATGACATGAATAGATAAGTCCAACCATGTTTACCTGATAGGTTTGCTTATGGTGTGCAACCTTATTTCTAAGAATAAATGGGGTGGTTTCAAGTGGATTTGTATGTCTTTCTTATAGTTGGAGGAGAGTGAATGTTTTCTTTCTATTATTGGTTTGAATAGCCATAAAGGCTAGGTGTAATTTTTAGTGGTTGCAGGTTAGTGATGTGGATGATATTGACAAACCATTTGAATTTTTTATTCACTAATTATATGTGGTAATTTGATTTTTATTATCAGTTTTCCTATACATGCTTGTTTAATCATTATTTGGACCACTTTATCCTAAATGAAGTCAATGTTTAATTGAGAGTTGGACATGTTTGTTAGTCAACTATCTCTATAATGATGTGGTTATTGCATCGGGTTGAGAACTTTTTTTCTATATGGATGATGGTTTGTACATCATGTATGTCTACTACTTTGAATGCATTTTGTGATGTAACGAAATATAAATTGTTCAAGTGTGGTAATAGTAGGTTTTGTTGTATGTGAGGTTAACCAAGCTAGTTTGGATATGTTGTTTATCTTATTGAAGTCCATTGACCCAGTTAAGCATAGTATTGTGTTATTATTTTAGTGTTGAGAGTGATATTTATGAAGCTTTTGCATGAGTCTATGTCGAGGACAACATTAATTTTTTTTCTTTTCTTGTTATCTCTACATTGCTCTGAGTCTTGCAAATTTCATCTCTTTTGAGAGGAGGAAAATAATGTTCTATGACACAAGCACCATTTGTTTCATGTCAAGAGGATAGTTTTGGAGGTCTCTAGTAGTTTGATTCTAATGTAGTAACAACCATGTTTTATAGTGCTTGGAAGTGGTATGTTAGGTATTTCGTACATTGATGATGTACGAATGTTTGACCTTAGTGGCATTAAGAAACTAGGTCATTGAAGTTGATGACTATTGTGCTTAGTGTTTCTAACCTGTAAGTTGAAGTGTTGTTCAATGACTTTGTGGAGTTGCATCCAAATTTGGTGGTGAGAAATCCTAGTGTTGATTGCACCTATGAAAAAATGACTTGAGTTTCATTTTATATTATTTTACGATTGTTGTCAAGATGTGTTGTTTTCTTGGATGAATTAATCCGAGTTAGAGGTTGTTTCGTTAAAAACTATTTCAAGATCACATCATGTATATTAGTCTAGTATGAGTCTATTAGGGTGTTTGTTTGAGTTTTTTCGTTCGTGAATGTCTTGATTTGTAGAAGCGGCCGAATTCGAGGGCGAATTCTTTATAAGGAGGGTAGAATGTAATATCCCAAATAAAAACTAACTGTTTTTCTAAAATGCTCGAAGTTGGCTAAAAACCCTTTTGAACTGCTACCCCTATCGATGATTGAAGACCGCGTATGCATTTTGGCTACTCTCTCATTTTTTTTCTTTTTGGAGAGTGGTTAAGTTAGGAAATTCTGGGCCTTTGGATCTTACGTTAGGTTACTGAATAGCTTGATCGCTCCTCTCTTTACCTTTTGCCATCAACCCGTTTCCTTGAAACCCAAAAAAACCCTAGTCGTGGAATACCTGAGGGGACCTAGTCCATTCTGTAGAGGACCTCACCTGCCGCCGCCACGGCCACGCCTGTCGGTCAAGGTCGTTGGCACAGCACGCGATGTAGAGCTCAGCTTCTTGGTTGCCATGTCCCGTGAGGAGGTCCTCTGCCAGCATCACCTGGTGCAGATTTGGTCTCTCTACCACGCCTAGTACTAGGTGCTCGCCAATGGGCTCCCACAGCAAGCACTGATTGGAGCACAATGATGCTAGCCCTGCACTTGGTGATGTGCTACCGCTACTACTACCAATAGAGAATGGAGTCAGTGCTGGTCCGTCAGAGATTAGACTCGTCGTTGGCCTGCTGGAGAGTTGTGTTGATGCCCCTGCCCCTGTACTGCTTCAGTCATATCCTCTTGGATCCTAAACAGCAACTCTGCTATCCCTTTGACTTCCCCACTAATAAATAAAAGCTATGCTTCGTTGGTACACTAGTCCATCATGTGCTTGTGTGTTATAATTTCACAATATTTCTATACAATATAATTTTGGTTGACGGACTTTGTCTGGTACCAGGATGAGAAACTTGCTAGTGACTTCACTTCATCCTAGTTAGAATCTGTAGTTCTTCTTTGAGTAGTTTTTATTTATGTAGAAAATATGTTCAAGCACATTGATTTGGTGCCTTTGTTACTTGACTTTTGGTTTCTAGCACATGATTGGCAGAGGACTCAGTCTACATACATATCTTGTTCGATTAATTGGTGAAGGCTCAAAATTCTGTTTGGAATAACTTAAGTTCTCGTGCATTCCTTGATTACCTTTTGAAAGTTAGTTACAATAGTATCTAGACTAATATAATTAGCTACAGAACGTATCTCCTATTTTGGTGAAATTTGAATACTAGTGTACGTATGTGATGATAAATAGGTATTAATTATGATTATGTGACATCGCAGCGTATGGGCATTGTACTAGTAAAATTTTAAAGTCAGTTTTGCTGTCGTCTAAAATAGAATTATTCAGTTAACTTGTTGGATGTTTACAGATTTTGGACACTGGAATTTAATTATATATTAAAAAGTAGTGCTGCTGTGATATTTTGGATTCATGTAATTTCTCAATGGACTTTGGTTTGGGGCCATAGGAACGGCATATGTATTGCTCGTATTTGTTTTATGGAACATTTGTGCTAAGTTGTATGCTCTACAACAGGTGGTAGTGGTCCAGATCATTTCTTGTGCTTGTTGGCTCCTTCAGTAAAGGCAAGTAAATGTAGCGGTGGTTTGCTACCGTTTTGATTTGTTAGTTTTATCACCTACACTCTAATATTTAGAAGTATTTAATGCATTTATAATTGAACTCTATGATGAGGCTTTACCAGATCATATTATATTGATGCTTAATTATCTACCAATGATGACGATGATGATTCAAGTAGGGTTATGTGGTTGATTCACATCTTTAAATGAAGTTCAAGTATTATTTAAAGTTGTATTATATGAATGAAGTATTGTTTCATCATGTCATGCATATTGCATCATTCTTTTTCGTTTGAAGTTATGTCGTGAACCTATGGTCCAACCGTACCGGTACACACTTAGCATCTTATGTTACCCGAGGAGGGGTACGATGCGGCTCCATACCATTTATGGTATGCAGGCAGAAGTCATATGCATTGCATTCATATGCATTCATTGAAGTACTTGCAGATGTCGACGACGTGAAGTAATTATATAACTTGGTGCAGTTGTTCCAGAGGAAATGGTATTTTATATATTATAGTATTGGATTCTTTATCTGAAAGTATTATTCTTATCAATTGAAGTTACTTGAAATCATTGATAATTGAACTTGTGCTTTAAATATCTTATCAAAACAAGTTTGCTTGCTGAGATGTTTCATCTCACTCTTGCATTACTTAACGCAGGATTTTGACGCATGCCAAGGGGAATGGGAAGTAGCAGCACGTTGCACACATGGTTTATAAACTCATTAAAAACCAAATAATTAGTTTTGTTTATTAAGATGGAGGTTGATATTTCTGAAATAGTGTAAATATTAATCATATCCATTGTGGTTGCTCATTCTTGCTATCAGGTTATTCATATTAGTGCGATGCATTATAATTGATCATGTCTATTTTGCTTCTGTGATGCTTACAAATACAAATGAGATGCTGCTGTTTTTTTATTTATTTCTTAGTTTCGGCTGTTGGCAGTGAAGTCTAGTAGCACCTTGGGGTGATTCCGGGGTGTTACAGTAGTGCCACCTCAGCAATTTTCTGCCACATCGTCGAGGACCTTTATTGCGGCCGCCGACGACCCATCTCGCCGCGGTGGCATCCTTATCGCCGGCGAGATTTTTCTGATGATCGTGAACAGTGCGCCTGGTTCAGTGAAAAGTTTGTTCTGATAGCCCATCTTTAGATCAAGGGAACTCCAATTTTCATATGGTACCAAGACTTAACATCTGCAGCAAAGCTGTTCCTCTATAATAGCTCCACAATTTTGTTATAGCGATCCCGGGCAAATTCTTTGAATCCCTCAATCTACAGAGCTCCAAAGTTGACTCAAACCCACTGGTAATCCAATTTTAGACTTCAAACAGCCTGAAAGTCCAACTTTGGGCTTAATTATCTCCCAATTTTTTATAACAACAATGCTTACCCTCTTAAGCAAAGTTGTTCACTTTCATAGAGCTACAAAATTGATGTGGTGCCCTAAGGTGAATTCCCACTATTTTGAAAGTTACACAGCTCTAAAGTTGAGACTATAACCCTGATTTCAGACTTAACATAGAACCCAAATGGGGTCCATTTTGCAATTAGGTCCAAAATCCAAGGTTTAGCTTAGAAATCCACATATTTGTGAACCAAAATGACTTAGGATACTTATTTAACATGGTTTTTGCACTTTAGTCCACAAGTGCACTATTTTTGCACATAGGCCCCTAGGGTTTGGATTTAGGGTTTTTGAGAGTTTCAATTAGGGTTTCTGGTATCTCAGGGGTGTAAATGTAATGAAGGTCCATCCTTGATAACTTTTGATGATTATTTCACTTAATCTTTGGGGTTTTCTCTATTTAGTCCCTGCTTTGCCCTTCTAATTCCCCATTTAGGGTTAAGTACCCTACACTAGGGTCTTATTTGCAAAATGCTATAACAATACAACTTGTATGAAATTTTTCCTAGTGAATGCACTCTAGGTATGTCAAACATATGCAAATGTCAATGCTTATGATGTTATGCTCAAGTTTTAGTAACAGTAACACCAGGGGTGTTACATCCTTCCCCCCACAAAAGAATCTCGTCCCAAGATTAAAAGTCCTAGGGCAAGTAGTGGAAAAGGAAATGCTTCACATTTTTATTTCCTGAGTTTTAGTACAAGGCCGGGGTGGGTTTGGGGCTCACTCCTTCATTACAACAATTGTATACACTTTACAAATTACAGGAGGCTAAAAAGCCTGGGAAATTCTTATCTAAGAAGTCTTGAGTTTCCCAAGTAGCCTCATCTTCGGAATGTTGGTTCCACTGTATCTTGTAAAACTTGAGAGTTTTTCTTCTGGTAATCCTATCCTTTTGATCCAAGACTCGAATAGGATGTTCAGAATATGTCAAGTCTAGTTCAAGGACAACATCTGTCACTTCAATGGTTCGATCTGGAACCCGAAGACACTTCTTCAACTGAGACACGTGGAACACATTATGTACAGCAGACAATGTTTCGGGTAGTTGGAGTCGGTATGCCACTGGTCCACATTGCTCGAGTATAGGGAAAGGACTAATGTACCGGGGTGCAAGCTTCCCTTTAATCCCGAAACGCGATACACCCTTCATTGGGGAGACCTTCAGATAAACATAATCCCCCACCAGAAAATATAAGGGCATCCGCCGTTTGTCTGCATAACTTTTCTGACGAGCTTGAGCTTTCTTCAAATTATGAGTTACTTTCTGAACCTTTTCTTCGGTCTCTTTCACCATATCAGGCCTGAAGAAGTACCTTTCACCAGGTTCAGACCAATTTAGCGGAGTATGACATCGTAATCCATATAAAGCTTCGAAGGGTGCCATCTTGATACTTTCTTGATAGCTATTATTATATGAGAACTCCGCTAGTGGTAAACATTCATCCCATTTCTGTGGGAATTCCAGCACACATGCCCACAGCATATCTTCAAGTATTTGATTGACCCTCTCAGTCTGCCCACTTGTTTGGGGATGATAGGCCGAACTGTGGAGCAATTTGGTACCCAGGGATTTATGAAGTTCTTCCCAGAATTTGGATACGAATTGAGGTCCACGATCCGACACTATAGTCTTCGGAACCCCATGCAAACTGAGAATGCGAGCAATGTATAGTTCCGCATAGGTGAGAACCGGGTAATATGTCTTGACTGGCAGAAAGTAAGCAATTTTCGTGAGCCGATCAACAATAACCCAGATAGAGTCATACCCCTTTGCGGTCCTGGGCAATCCCACAATAAAGTCCATACTTATATCTTCCCATTTCCATGTTGGTATTGGTAGAGACTGTAATGGACCGGAAGCTTTCAAGTGTATGGCCTTGACATGTTTACAAGTGTCACATCTAGCCATATAGCGTGCAATTTCAATTTTCATCTTCGTCCACCAATAATGTTGTTTCAGATCTTGATACATCTTAGTGCTTCCGGGATGAATAGAATAGCGACTAAGATGTGCTTCGTCTAAAATTTGCTGGCGGACCCCTTCATTTTTAGGCACCACTATGCAGTTGTTAAACCATACCACGCCTTGATCGTCTTCTCGGAAACAATTGGCTTTTCCAGCCCTTATCTTCTCACGTATATGTTTCATACCCTCACCATATTGCTGTGCGTCAATTATCCTTTGTAAGATGACTGACTCCAACTTCAAATGATTTGAAGTCCCATGCTAAATCATTCCCAGGTTCAAATTTTCCATTTCCTGGCATAATGTAATGTCAGAAGTCCTCATTGTTAGACAATGGCAGGAAGCCTTGCGACTGAGTGCATCTGCCACTACATTTGCTTTGCCTGGGTGATAATGGATCTCCAGTTCATAATCTTTAATAAGCTCGAGCCATCTCCTTTGTCTCATATTGAGTTCTGACTAGGTAAAGATATACTTCAAACTTTTATGATCTGTGTAGATGTGACAGATATTACCCAGCAGATAATGACGCCAAATCATCAGGGCATGAACCACTGCAGCTAGCTCCAGATCATGAGTAGGATAATGCTCCTCATGCCGGCGCAACTGCCTTGAAGCATACGCAATTACTCGGCCTTCTTGCATTAACACGCAGCCGAGACCACTGCCTGATGCGTCACAATACACATCAAATGACTTATTAATGTCTGGTTGAGCCAGTACCGGAGCAGTGGTTAATAATGTCTTTAATTTCTCAAAAGCTTCATTACACTTTGAAGACCAATTGAATTTAGTATCATTCTTCAATAGGCTTGTGATGGGCTTCACAAGCTTAGAAAAATCTGGTATAAATCGGCGGTAATAGCCAGCTAGTCCAAGGAAACTTCGAACTTGATGAATAGTGGTTGGGGGTTTCCACTCCAAAATGTCCTTGACTTTGCTGGGATCCACCGCAATCTCCTTGGCAGACAGTACATGTTCCAGAAATTGAATTTCTTCCAGCCAAAACGCGCACTTACTGAACTTGGCATATAATTGATGTTCTCTCAAGCGCGTTAACACGATCCATAAGTGTTGGGCATGCTCCTCTTCATTCTTGGAATATATTAAAATATCATCTATGAAGACCACCACAAACTTGTCCAACTCGGGCATGAATACCGAGTTCATCAGATAAGTGAAGTGGGCTGGAGCATTCGTCAGTCCGAAAGACATTACCAAGTATTCAAATAGTCCATACCGTGTAGTGAATGCGGTTTTTGGTATATCCTCGGGCCGAATACGGATCTAATGATAGCCCGATCTGAGATCAATCTTGGAGAATACCCTCGCCCCGGTCAATTGATCAAATAAAATGTCAATCCGTGGAAGAGGGTACTTGTTCTTGATAGTGACCTCATTCAGGAGTCGATAATCCACACACATCCGTAAAGTTTGATCCTTCTTCTTGATGAATATGGCTGGGCAACCCCATAGCGACGAGCTTGGCCGGATGAATCCTTTTTCTAGTAGATCTTGTAATTGAATCTTCAGTTCTGCCAGCTCATTTGGAGGCATTCGGTACGATCTTCTAGAAATGGGAGCCGTACCGGGCTTCAACTCAATTACAAACTCTACATCTCTTTCGGGTGACAATCCAGGCAAATCCTCTGGAAAGACATTTGGCAACTCGCATACTACCGGAATATCCTTGATCTCCGGTATAATGGCTTCATAAACTCTGCCAGTAGTTTTGGTTGGAATGGGGATAGACAAAAGAATTTCCTCTTGATTATGACTCAACCTGATGGTTCTCTGATCAGTGTTGAGGGTTGCTTTGTGTTGGGCCAACCAATTCATGCCCAAAATCACATCTATGTCTTGGCCTTTCAGAACAATCATATTAGTAGGAAAGTCCCGTCCGGCCAATGTTACGGGCAATTAGAAAGCCATTTCTCTAGTAAAGATTTGTCCCCCAGGTGACTAAATTTTAAACCTTTCTTTTGATTCATGGTATGAAATGCAATGTTGCTCCACAAATTTCTTGCTGATGAATGTATGTGAAGCACCAGAATCAAAGAGAATAATTGCGGGATGATTGGCCACAAGGAACGTACCCATCATTACTAGTTCACCGTTCGGTGTGGTAGCCACTTGAGTGTAATAAATTCGTCCCGTCTTCTTTGTATTCTTGCCCGCATTTCCCTTAGCTTGAGAAGAATTCCTAGTACCTTGTTGATTATTTGTGCGATTCTGCTTCGGGTAAGGGCAATCCTTAATAAAATGCCCAGATTTTCTGCAATTGAAACAACCTGTTGACGAACTGGGAAGGGCCGGGAAACGCGTGCCAGGGGCACCCGGCTGACTTGTTGTAGTGGAGGCAGCATTGGGACGAATGAACACTGGTTGTTTAAATGGGATGGAGGGTGGACGTGACGAAGAACGACCCTGATTAAAAGGCCGGATAACTAACCATTGCCTTTTCTCGGGGCCCTGATTAGGCCTGTTACCTCCACTCCCCTTGGTTTTTCCAGAACTTGAATATTTAGATTCGACTGCCAGCGCGGTGCTGACAGCCCTTCCGTATGTTAGGTTGATGCAGGTAGCCATTTTCCTCTGCATCCAATCATTTAGACCCCTCATGAAACAGTTCTTCTTCTTTATGTCGGTGTTGACTTGGTCAATTGCATAATGCGATAAGTGATTAAATTTATTGAGATACTGGGTGACAGTATCTCCGCCTTGTTTCAGCTTCATGAATTCCTCTTGTTTCATGTGGAGTACTCCTTCTGATATGTAATGCTCTCTGAAGGCTAACTTAAATTCATCCCAGGTAATCTGATGATTGGCCGGCTGAACGGCCACAAAGTTCCCCCACCAAGTGCTGGCAGGGCCACGCAATTGCTGAGCTGCGAATAGGGGTTTCTGAGTTTCGGAACACCGAAGAAGTCCAAATTTCTGCTCAATGACGCGGATCCATTCATCTGCCTCTAAAGGGTCTTCTGCCTTGACAAACAACGGTGGGCACGTTTCGGAGAAGTCCAAATTCGATGTCTCACGGGGACCTTGCAGATAGCCCTGCCCGCCTTGTTGTTGAAGTTGTTGACCTGCCATCTCCCGCAGGAAGCGGGTATTATCCGCTGTAGCATTTACCAAGGCGGCAATAGCCTCGGCAAGTGTGGGAGGGACTGGAGGTGGGTTTGGTGTTGCCTCCCTCCCACGGGAGGTACTAGCCCCATCCTGCGCACGAGTCCAGGAAGGCATCTGTGGCAACAAACATTTGAAAACAATATGATATGCCAAAGAAAACCATCCATTTTACATTACTAAAAAGAGTAATGTTACAGACTCAAATTTTTACAACAGGAGTACAGTACCCATTATACAATAACACTACTATTTCTACAACTATACTATACTATTCTACTCCTGCTTCCCGTTGCTCTCGGTAGCCTCGTTGTCGGGCGTAGGAGACCACTCATCGACCAACTTCATAGAGGGAGGCGGCCTGAAAAGGTTCAATTTGCCACCAAAAGCTTCTCCCGCTACATGAGAAGGTCCAGCTTCTGTCCCGACAGAATCCGCAGGCACATTGGGGTGCAATTGTGAATACAGTACATGAACTTCTTCATGTAGAGTATTGCAATAAGCCTGCAGGTTATCGATGGCTGAGCTAAGCTCTTCTACTCTGGCTCGAGCTTTTGCCTCCTTAGCCTAGGCAATCAAACGAGACTGAACCGCCCAGTCGAGTGCTAAATCTCGATCTGCAAGCTGATCCTGCAGGCGGCGGATGTCGCTTCTTAATTCATTGATTCTGTCGCCATCCGCAACCCAGATATCAGTCCTGCGTCGGAGTTCTGTTTGAAGCTGATTCACTTGTGCTTCAAGATCCCCGATCGGATCATTACTCCCACTACTGCTATCCTCGTGTCTTGGGGCAAGTTGATGTCGTGGCACACCAATTGGGCCAGTATGCTTGCGCGCGGTTTTCCTTGTGCGCGGTGGCATTTTTCTAAGGGGGAAAATTTTATTAACATAGTTCTTAGCATGATGCATGTGTAATTACAGAACCAACCTTAGTTGATTCAACCTTCTATACATTGCGCTCCTCCTATCTAGTCTTTCATATAAATTCCTCATAAATAATAGGTGAGAAGGGATGAAATTTTGTAGATAAGTCTTTAGAAAATTCTTTTGAAGATGCCTTATAATATCTACAGAGAAGGGGTTCGCTCCGATACCAGCTGTGACGGAACCTCCCAAGTCATTAGGCCCACCTACAGTTGTCCTTGTCCCATGGACCTCAGACAACCCTATAGGTGCCCCTGAATCACTTGACAAGTTTGGTATCTGCTTTTCTTACCTTTCCCAAGAGCGTTTCACCCGTCACGCAGACATTATAGATCATCGGAGATACGGAAATGCGGAAGCGATTACATAAGCTTACATTTATTTAAAAGTAAGACAAAGTTATATATTACAGACCAGGATATACTTAGTTGAGTGCAGAGTATTAATATTACAGAACCAAGGGAGGCAAAAACCCCTCCCATAAGTTTTTAAAGAAAAGTTCTTATGGAGGAACTCTTCCTCCCGCAGCTTTACTCTTGCTTTTCTTCTTTTGGGACCACCTTGGAACAGAAACAACAAAAGTTTGTTGCTTCCTCACCAAAAAACAATAGGGAATAAAACCCTGAGTATGGAATTACTCAGCAAGACTTACCCGACTAAAGAAAAGACTCTCAAGGGTATGCTGGTTATAAGGGAGTCAAGGTAAGGTTTCTCAATGATCAAAGACTCTGTTTTGCAGAAATGCTTACTAAAACTGGATCCTTAAAAATCCAGTTTTATTGTCAGGTTAGGTAAAATTACCTGCATCTAGAGTTCTTTCTACCCTAGTTCAAACACTTGACCTGCACTAGCCAATTTTCTTAACAAGCCCTTCATCTTTTCTGGAGTTCTACGTATAGGTCAGTGACCAAGTCTTCATAACCCCGAAGGTACGGCGATCTGAATCGATTATACTCAGCTGAGGATCTCCAATCACACGACATATGTAGCACTTAACCCTTGCATATGTCAACCCGCCACCGGGGTTCTTAAGACCAGATCAGGTTCACGTCAACCGAGAGCACAGATACACCACTGTCCAGCCTCTTGCCACGGAGGGTACACGCTACTCTCGCCACCGCTCCACGCCCATTGCGTGTTATCTTATTCTGGCCTTAGTCTACCCGAGGTAAGGCTTACCCATGATGAGGCATGTGACCAGTTAAAGGGTCCTCGGTCATCAAGCCTACATCGACACGGTCCTTAATCGACTCAGACGGAGACACTACACCGAGACTCCTTTCTCGTGCAAGTCACCTGCCCGGTCTCAGCTTAATCATTTCAAACCCAAAGCTTGGTACCTGGCAGAGGTACATCTTTTCCGATGTTGAACCCATCACGGCCATGATGGATCCACCATCAAGTTTTGCTTTCAAAAACATCCCACCCACTTTTGCCACATCATCTTTTGTAAAAGCAAAACATTTGTTTTTCTAAAGCAAGGCTAAGCATTAAAAACCTTTTATAAAACGGTGATCAAGGAAGGTAATCCAATTCAAAGAATGTAATGCAGGAATTGTTTTGGCAATCAACTCCTATCACCTAATGCATCAAGCAAGTGAAAAAGATCTTTAAATCACAAGGTGGTGGCAAATGCACCGGGGCTTGCCTTCGTTTATAGGTGAGTCAGGCTCGGATCTGCAGATGTCAAAGTAAAAACAATTCCCTGCCTGAGGTTCCGCAGGTGGTGGTGGTGAAGTCTTCTCCTCTTCTACCTCAACCTCTTCTTCGTTTTCCACATATAACCATATATATGTATATAAGAATGAATGCCATGTAATGTTCATGAGAGTGCAAAGATAATAAGAATTTATTATCTAAATTTCTTGAATACAATTTTCCTTCACGGAACTCCGAGAACCTAGGGTTTCCGGAGTCAACAATGAAGTTCAAAGAGCAGGGGGTGGGGGTTTTGGGTTCTAATTATCAAACAAGGTCCAAATCAAACCAAAATCTACCCAAGGCTTCTAAATAATGTATAAAGGTTATCTAAAAATTTTGGGGATTTTTGGAATTACTATCTAATTTCTAAAAATCCAGAAACAGAGTTTTAGGCTATTTTAAATGCTTCAAAATTCCCCATTTGATCAAAAAATCATGGAACAATTTTTATTAAATACTATGGAAAATAAGGAATCTAGGAAAATTGGTTTGACATTTTTAAGGATTTTTCTACTATTTTCTAGAATTGTTGGAGTCCTGCCTAAAAAAGTAAAGGAAAAAGGATGAATAGTCCTGGGCCGGTTTCAGCCCAGGCGGCCCAAGACCACGCAGAAACGCACGCGCGCCCGCGGTGGAGACTTTGCAGAAAGGCCCTCGGTGTTCTGGCTAACTGGGAACGGGTTCGGTTACTGTTTTCTTGAGTCACTAATAGTTTCTAAAAAGGACTTCCACCTTCTATTCCTTCGCAAATTAAGGTCCACGACGAGGAACAGCCCTTGCCGCACTCTAGCGAGCCTATTCTGGCTGGACAACGCCATGGCTAAAGCTCCCGTGCGACAGGGACACAATTAAACTCCTAACGAACATTTCCCCTCAATCAATTTCATCATTGGGACTACGAATCAACCGGTCCACGGTGACAGGGCGGATGGTCATATGGATGGAAATGTTCTGGCCAACCGATGGCGCGAACGACCAAACTGAAGCTTGGAAAAGCTTCACAGGCCAACCAGTGGTGACGCACATACAAAAATTTGGACTAGACGCGAATAGAAATGCGGGGCTATGGAGAGGGTGTCACGGCGGCGTTCTGAAAGGGAAATAGGCTTACACCTTTTTCCTAATTGATTTTGGTGGTTGAATTGCCCAACACAAATAATTGGACTAACTAGTTTGCTCTAGTCTATAAGTTCTACAGGTGCCAAAGGTTCACAACAAGCCAATAAAAAGACCAAAGATAGGTTCAAATAAAGAGAGCTAAAGAAATCCCAAAGGCACCCTGGTCTGATGCACCGGACAGTGTCCGGTGCACCAGGGATCTCGAAGCTGAACTCGCTACCTTCGGGAAAATGGAGGCCGCTCTGCTATAATTCACCGGACCGTCCGGTGTATGCACCAGACAGTGTCCGGTGGCGCACCGGACTGTCCAGTGTGCCAGCGGAGCAACGACTACTTCGCGCGCAACGGTCGACTGCAACACATTAAATGCACCCCTGCGCGCGCAGAGGTCAGAGCACGCGTAGCTGGCGCACCGGACAGTCTACAGGACTTGTCCGGTGCACCATCGGATAGCCCAGAAGCCCCACAAGTCAGAGCTCCAACGGTCGAACCCCAACGGCTGGCTGACGTGGCTGGCGCACCAGACAGTGTCCAGTGGCGCACCGGACTGTCCGGTGCGCCATGCGACAGCAGACTTCCAATGGCCACATTTTAGTGGTTGGGGCTATAAATACCCCAACCACCCCACATTCAATAGCATCCAAGTTTCTGCACTTCTACACCTTACAAGAGCTATAGCATTCAATACAAGACACCAAAGAGATCAAATCCTCTTCCAACTCCACACAAGGCTCTAGTGACTAGAGAGAGAGATTTGTTGTGTTCATTTGAGCTCTTGCGCTTGGATTGCTTTTTTCTTTCTCATTCTTTCTTGAGATTCATTCACTTGTAACCGAGGCAAGAGACACCAATTGTGTGGTGGTCCTTGCGGGGACTTTGTGTCCCGTGTGATTGAGAAGAGAAGCTCACTCGGTCTAAGTGACCGTTTGAAGAGAGGGAAAGGGTTGAAAGAGACCCGGTCTTTGTGACCACCTCAACGGGGAGTAGTTTGAAAGAATCGAACCTCGGTAAAACAAATCCTTGTGTCTCATTCCTTATTTGCTTGCGATATGTTTTTCACCCTCTCTCTCGGACTTGATTATATTTCTAACGCTAACCCGGCTTGTAGTTGTGATTAACTTTGTAAATTTCAGTTTCGCCCTATTCACCCCCCCCCCTCTAGGCGACTTTCACGTTCCATAGAGCAATTGTGTGTTCCGGTGAAAGGCCTCAGCCCAACTTAAATTGATTGGTATTGAGAGCAATAGGAGACTACAAATGTGCTAGAACAGGGAGCAATTTGGGAATCACTGACCCGAGGAGCACTAGCCATGGAAGAGCTTTTCACGGCCGCGGAGAGCTGGGCGGACTGGTTTTTACGGACGGTGAGAGTTCTTCTGGTGCAATTGAGTCAATTGCCTAAGAGTTTGTGTGCGTGATGCAAGGAGGAAGCAGCACCCGGACCCAATGGCAAGCTAGAGATGGATGAGATCCACCCAGCGGTGACCGCGCTGGCGAGCTCACCCACGCGGTAGAGCCACGGCAAAAGTCCGGTGGCCGCCGATGAACCGGGTAGCGCCACCTCAGTAATTTTCTACCACGTCGCCGAGGACCTTTACCGCGGCCGCCGACGACCCATCTCGCCGCGGTGGCATCCTTATCGCCGGCAAGATTTTTCTGATGATCGTGAACATTGCGCCTGGTTCAGTGAAAAGTTTGTTCTGACAGCCCATCTTTAGATCAAGGGAACTCCAATTTTCATATGGTACCAAGACTTAACATCTGCATCAAAGCTGTTCCTCTATAATAGCTCCACAACTTTGTTATAGCGATCCCAGGCAAATTCTTTGAATCCCTCAATCTACAGAGCTCCAAAGTTGACTCAAACCCACTGGTAATCCAATTTCAGACTTCAAACAGCCTGAAAGTCCAACTTTGGGCTTAATTATCTCCCAATTTTTCAAAACAACAATGCTTACCCTCTTAAGCAAAGTTGTTGACCTTTCATAGAGCTACAAAATTGATGTGGTGCCCTAAGGTGAACTCCCACTATTTTGAAAGTTACACAGCTCTAAAGTTGAGACTATAACCCTGATTTCAGACTTAACATAGAACCCAAATGGGGTCCATTTTGCAATTAGGTCCAAAATCAAAGGTTTAGCTTACAAATCCACATATTTGTGAACCAAAAGACTTAGGATACTTATTTAACATGGTTTTTGCACTTTAGTCCACAAGTGCACTATTTTTGCACATAGGCCCCTAGGG
Organism: Zea luxurians; assembly: GCA_029449295.1. Classification (NCBI taxonomy): domain Eukaryota; kingdom Viridiplantae; phylum Streptophyta; class Magnoliopsida; order Poales; family Poaceae; genus Zea; species Zea luxurians. The sequence continues at coordinate 198,959,749 of JAOPSE010000003.1, forward strand.
TTTGGATTTAGGGTTTTCTAGGGTTTCAATTAGGGTTTCTGGTATCTCAGGGGTGTAAATGTAATGTAGGTCCATCCTTGATAACTTTTGATGATTATTTCACTTAATCTTTGGGGTTTTCTCTATTTAGTCCCTGCTTTGCCCTTCTAATTCCCCATTTAGGGTTAAGTACCCTACACTAGGGTCTTATTTGCAAAATGCTATAACAATACAACTTGTTTGAAATTTTTGCCTAGTGAATGCACTCTAGGTATGTCAAACATATGCAAATGCCAATGCTTATGATGTTATGCTCAAGTTTTAGTAACAGTAACACCAGGGGTGTTACAGAAACAATCATATGACCTCTTGCGAAGGAACTCGACGAGGGGGACGTAGACAAAATTGTTCCTTAGAATGTCGACGCAAACATCAAAAAGGAGGCAAAGGTTGACACCAATGTTGAAGGGCCAACTACTTCAAAGAAAATTCATCAGCGAATCGCCACTGACAATGTCAAGAAACCGTTAGAAGCAGTGACACGCTACCTGCAAAAATTGAAGAGAGTTATGACAGATCAATCAAAAGCGGAATCAGCATCTCGTGGAGTACGCACACGGTCCCAAATAGACAATTTCGAAGTATGGGAAGAAGATGGAATGATTCATACTCGAGAATCATTACGTCTTAAAATCAATATCCCGATATACAAGAAGGAGGATGTTCCTCCTAAATTTGTGAATGGGATGTCATTCTTGACGACGGTGCATCTTTCTAAGTTGTCGACTCCGGAGATTAGAATGCATGAGTTGTACATGGTGGCTAGCAACAAATACAAACTCGAGGACTTCACATTTGTTGTGCCAGAAGATGCATTTTGGAGTAAAGATAATATAGATCTTGTGTGGCATTTATTCTTTGACGATCTGTGGTCGTTGTACCACCGACAAAGGATGGAAACCAACTACTTAACCCTCTTTTGATTGTAAGTACCTCTAAACTTTCATATTTGTTAGTTTTGTACACGCACACATAAACGAGAGTCTAACGATTAACACTTTTTACACGTAGAATGCAATACATGGATGATAAGAAGAAACAACTTAAGACATGGTTTCTTGACCCATTGATGATATCCCAAGCTCGCTACAAAGAAGTTGTTCGGAGACATGGAGAAGAATACAAAGACTTGGATGATGATGAATTTGAGAAAGTCGTCAAACAGAACTAGAGAAAGAAAATGAAGGTAAGGGCGGCATACATTGGACGAGCCATGTATAATCATGTACAACATGGCAAGGACTTAATAATAGCTCCGCATCACTTTAAGTAAGTTCTCGACATGGTTTTGAACTACAAATTATGGCAATCATGATCTTAACATGTGTTTTCGTCTATGTCTATATAGTGACCACTACATTTGTATCATGATCTTTCCAAAGCATGGTAAAGTCGTGGTCTTCGACTCACTGAGAATGGAAAAGGATGTGTATAATGACTTCTTGAAGATTTTAGAGAAGTATGATTATTATTGCACACTTGTACTTATTACAACTTAACAAATGTATTCTTAATCTCACAATGCTATTCTTATATGCAGTGCATACCGTTTTTATTGGAAAGATCTTGGCGGCGAACATCCAGAGGACAAGCCTAATTTGTCAATATCATTATTTCCATATGGTGACAAACAACCTCCAGGTACTGTCCTGTGCGGTTATTATGTATGCTAATGGTGTCGTGTCACCTTCCATTACATGGTCAATCGTGAGTATGTAAGTTCGCTATCATTGTCTATGTTGCAATTTTTATGTTATATTGTTGCTCATCACATTACTCTTAGCACTGCTTGCTTTTTGCTTTCATTGCAGGTTCCTAAATCCAAGATCAATGCTGAATGGTTAGAAAGAGATATGGTTTCCGTTGGCGTGGCTAAGGTTGTAAAAGACTTGCTTTACTTTATGCACCGTGAAGTTCTTCATCAACAAGGGCTATTCTACAATACAAATGGAAATTTGCAACACTTCCCAGAACTAAGTTTGTACACGATATCACACAGTGTTTAAATCTTTAGTTTGGAACTTGAGATGTTCAGTTGTATGGGGAACTTGAGATGTTGAGTTGTATATGGAACTTGATATGTGTATCATTGTGGTTTGGTGCTAATACTAGTACTGTTATCGTTCCGTGAATGTGTTTTGTGATCTGTATGAAACTGATGTATGAATCTGGATTCTGTATATTTCTGGAATCTGTGTATGAATCTGTGTATGGAACTTGATATGCGTATCATTCTGTATATTGATTTGTTATGAATCTGGATTCTGTTATTAATTCTGTATATGAATCTGGAATCTGCATATGAATCTGGAATCTGTATATTGAAATACAGTCAGACCTATATTCAAAACCGCCTGTGGTATGTGTCTAACACAAGCGGCTAGGATTAGAAACCGCCTGTGATGTGTGTCTAACACAAGCGGCTAGGATTAGAAACCGCCTGTGAAGTGTGTCTATCACAGGCGGTTCCTTTAGATAGAACCGCCTCTGATGTGTGTCTATCACAAGCGGTTTTTGATTGACCACCTGTGATGTTGTTTTACATCACAGGCGGTGCACCACAAGCGGTTCCTGGAACCGCCTATGTAGAGGCTAACTGGACCACCTGTATAAAGGTTTACTGTAGTAGTGAGTGTAGTGTTGGTGCATATTCACACTCACATCTAGTGCTAGGTGTCACTCTATAACACACTCACTAGTTAGAACGAAAATGGTTTAGAAAAACCAAAGGAAAAGAAGTTAGGGTTGCTGTCTTAGGGGCACCCGACTGTCCGGTGCACCACCAAACTGTCAGGTGCACCCTCTGACAGTGGGGCCAGCCAGCCACGAGGGTAGCACCTCTGCCCTCGAGAAAACCCGAGAGCAACGAGTTTAGGAGTTGAATTTTAGCGACCACACCGGACTGTCCGGTGTGCACCGGACAGCTACTGTTCATTGTCCGGTGCATTGTCAGCCCAACGGCTAGCTATCAGAACTAGCCGTTAGAGCGACCGTTGGCGCATAGTTGGTGCATCAGTGGCGCACCGGACTGTCCGGTGCGCCCATGCGCAAAGAAGTTTAGCAACGACTATTTTGATGGGTGGGGCTATTTATACCCTCTCCACCAACCTCATTGAGTGTCTTGCTGCCCCCATTCAAGCCCATTCATTGCTAGAGCATTGCAAGCACCACAAAGCCTAGTGAGGTGATTAGAAAATCGTAATCCCGTGTTAGGACCTCATTAGTGCAAGTGAGAGCCACCTAGAGCACACACCACATGCATTAGGCTTCTCTTGGTCAAGTGAAAGTCTATGGCTTGTTACTCTTGGTGATCGGCATCACCTAGATGACTTGGTGGCAATTGGAGCACGGTGATCACCCCGGAGGATTTGTTGGTGACCTGGCTCAAGTTTGTACGCGATCGTGAGGGATCCACCGCGCCAGAGTGGCAAAGGATCACCTCATAGTGAGCACTTGGTTCTTACGAGGACCAAGGGGAAGCGACACCCTTGTGCAGGTACTCCAACAAGGACTAGGGAAGAGTACCGACTCTTCGATACCTCGGCAAAAACTTGGAGGAGTCTTCTCAACCTTGCTTTACATTCCGCATTTAATTTGAGCATTTCACTTTGTTCAATTTCTTAGCAAGTATTTGAAGTAATGACTTAGGGTTGTTGTTTTTCTAGTAGTATTTATTTGTTGCTAGTAGTTGGGTGAAGTTGGGCTCTTGCTTAGTGTTTAATATTTGTGGAATTTTTAGAAAAGCAATTCAACCCCCCTCTTGGGCATCGTGATCCTTTCAATTGGTATCGGAGCCTAGTTGCTCCTAGTTTAGCTTAACCGCTAGAGTGGCGATGTCCAGCGGGGATGGACATCCTCCCATTTTTGATGGTGACGATTTTCCTTATTGGAAATTCGTATGGAAGCTTACTTAGAGGCTATAGACATTGTTGTCTATAAATCCGCCACTCAAGGGTTCCCCGAACCAAGAGATCCCACAAATCTTGTAGGTGATGAGTATAATTATGAAAAATGGAATGCTATGGCCAAAAATACTCTCTTTAGGGGCCTTTGCAAAGATGTTTTTAATAGAGTAAGAAATCATAGAAATGCTCATGATTTGTGGTTGGATATTTGTGCTATACATGAAGGAACTAAAAGTGAGCGTGAGGAGAGATATCATATTGCAATAAAAAATTGACTTCTTTTGAAAAGCTTGCAAATGAGAACGCTAATGATGTGTACTCATGACTTAACATTCTTGTAGAGGAAGTCAATGTCTTGGGGCTCACCCAAATTTCACAACTGGATGTTGTGAGGAAAATTCTCATTGTCCTCCCAATTGATAAATATGGACACATTGTCACTATGCAACATCAAATAGATCTTTCTATTGCTACTGCAACTCAAATATTGGGAAAGATCAATGCTCATGAAATGTATATGCACATAAATGACAAGGATGAGTCTTCTTCCAAGAGAAAATGCTTGGCTCTCAAAGCTAGCTAAGAAAAGAAAGGGAAGGCCAAAATGCAAGCTAAGGAAGAATCCTCAAGTGATGATGATCTTGATGCAAACATTGCCTTGATGGTGAGAAAGACCACCAAGAAGTTGAAGAAACTCAATCGAGAAGGTATCAAGTTTGATTCAAGAAAGAAGAAGTTTTTCTCTAGCAAAAGAAAGCCCATCTCTGAGATGGACTGCTATAATTGTGGAGAACTCGGTTATCTTGATCATCAATGCAACAAGCCCAAGAAAAACAAGTTCAAGGGCAAGAAAGATGATGACAGTGATGATGAGAAGAAGGAAAAGAAATTCTTCAAGATGAAGGAAGGCAAGCATAAGAGATTTCAAAAAAATAAAAATGGAAATGCATATATTGTTGGTGACTGGCTCACTGACATTGAATCCTCAAGAAGGTCTTCTTCAAGTGAAGAAGAGAATGATGAAAAGGTTGTCGCCATCGCTGGGGATTTCTCTTCACCACCACCATCACCTTCATCCACTTCACACCTATGCCTCATGGCTGAAGGTGAACAAAAGGTACAACCTGAAAATGATATTATTGATGATTGTGATAGTGATAGTGATAGTGATAGTGATAGTGATAGTGATGACGAGTATGCTTCTCCTGCCTATGATGAATTAGCTAACTTACTTAAAGAATATACTCAAATCATTAGAAAGTAAAAAGCTAAATGTGACAAGTTAAAGGATGAAAACGATTTCTTAACTGCCAAGTATGACATAGTTGTTAAAGCTAGTGAAGAAATGAAGGAAGAAAATAAAACTATGTCATCCACTAAAATTGAGCTCAAAACCTCCCTTAAAGATGCCAAAGGTAAATGTGACAAATAAAGTGAAGCAAATAGGGAGCTGAAAGATAGACTTGATAATCTTCTTATTGCAAATGAGCTTTTATCTTTTAAAACACATGAGGCTATTAACCCTATTGTTAAGATTGATGTAGCAACCTCATTTGATAATTTGAGCCAAGTTGATCAGTCTAGTCTACATGATGAATTGGTTGAAAAAGTTGAAGTCATGACACTAGAGAACCAGAAATTGAAGAAGTATTTGACAGATGTAACCACTAGGGGAAAAAATGTCATAGAAAGTAGTGATATTAACAATGAGTTGGCAGTGGACAATGAAAGGCTTAGAGATAAAGTCAAGAAACTTAAGATTGAGAAAGAACATCTTGCCACAAGTGTACAAAAGTTCAACAAAGGCCAATACATTCAAAATGAGTTACTCATGAACACTGTTATGAAAAATAATAAGAGTGGTATTGGATACAATTATTTTGTGCAAAAGAAAGCAACAAGTCAATACAAGGCAAAACAGACTCCTAAGCCAATCAAAGTCCTTTGAGTGTGGAAAAGAAGGACATTTTGCCCACAACTGCAAAACCACACCACCAACTCCCTTGCCAAAGCACTCAAGACCATTTGCTTTTAGTGCTCATTAAGTTCTAAGAAAAGTAGCAAATGGAAAAGTCAAAGTAACATTCCTAAGTCCACCAAGCAACAGTAGACCTAGACAAATTTGGGTTGCAAAATCCTTGATTGAGAAAGTTACTTGGTCCAATGCAAAATAGGGCCCTCAAGATTGAAGCTTGATTTATTTGTTCCTGTAGGTGAACTACAAGATCGGTGGGAGCCATTGGGTAATTGACAGTGGATGCACTCAACATATGACTGGCAACCCACGGATGTTCACCTCACTTGATGAAGATGTTGATGAACAAGATAAAATCACTTTTGGGGATAATTCAAAAGGACAAATTCAAGGGCTTGGCAAGGTGGCAATTTCAAATGATCTTTAAATTTCAAATGTTCTCTTGGTTGCACCATTAAGCTTAAACTTTCTATCAGTGGGTCAACTTTGTGATCTTGGCCTTCAATGCTTATTCACTCCTATAGAGGTTGTTGTGTCTAAAATGGATGATGAGTCAGTGATATTCAAAGGATTTAGATACAGCAACCTATACTTAGTGGATTTCTCTTTTGAAGATACAAACCTAAGGACTTACCTCTTTATCAAAGCATCTCTTGGATGGCCATGGTGGCATAGAAGGCTTGCACATGTTGGAATGAGCACACTCAAGAAGATTCTAAAGGAAGACATGGTTAGAGGATTGAAGGATGTTGTATTTGAAAAGGACAAGCTTTGTAGTGCATGTCAGGCTGGAAAGCAACTTACTTCATATGGATCTATTTGGACCAACAATTTATGCTAGTGCTGGTGGCAACCTCTATTGTCTGGTTATTGTTGATGACTTTTCAAGATATACTTGGGTGTTCTTTCTTCATGACAAGTCTGAGGTTGCATCAATATTCAAAAAGTTTGCCAAGAAGGCTCAAAATGAATTTGTTTGCAAAATCAAGAAAATAAGGAGTGACAACGGAAAGGAATTTGACAACACCAATATTCATGAGTACTGTGATGAAATTGGGATCAAGCATGAAGTTTCTGCAACATATACACCTCAACAAAATGGAGTTGTTGAAAGAAAGAACAGGACCTTGATCACTTGCAAGAACAATGATCGATGAGTATCACACACCGGAGAGGTTTTGGGCTGAAGCTGTCAACACTGCATGCTATGCATCAAACCGACTATTTCCTCGCCGGCTACTTGAGAAGACTCCCTATGAACTGCTAAATGTGAAAAAGACAGATGTCTCTTTCTTTTGGGTGTTTGGATGCACATGTTACATCTACAAGAAATGCCATCAGCTAGGGAAGTTTCAAAGATGTTGTGATATTGGTTTCTTACTTGGTTATTCATCAAAATCCAAAGCATATCAAGTATCCAATCATGCCACTGGTGTGGTGGAAGAAACATTAGATGTGGAATTTGATGATACTAATGGCTCCTAAGGAGTACTTGAAAATCTTGATGATGTAGGTGATGAACCACTTAGGGAAGCCATGAAGAACATGCCAATTGGAGCCATCAAACCAAAAGAAGATGAAGAAGAGGTGCAAAATATCTACAGACCTTCTTCATCAAATGTACCACATGATGATGAAAAAGATGAGAGGCATGCAAATGAAGATACATTTGTCTCTCATGATCAAGCAAGGGCACAAGCTAAAGATGTTGATGCTCCAAGATCTTCTTCGCAAGTGGTTGACAAGAGAAACTCATCACTACTACAAGCACATCCACAAGATCTAATCATTGGGAGTCCTTCACAAGGGGTTATTACTCGTTCTCAAAGATATGCTTCATTTATTGAACATCACTCTTTTGTTTCTTGTGTTGAACCTACATGTATAGATGAGGCGCAACAGGATCTGGAATGGGTGAATGCAATGCATGAAGAACTAAACAACTTCAACCAAAATCAAGTTTGGACCCTAGAGAAGCCTCCACAAGATGCAAGGGACAGTGGAACAAAATGGGTGTTCCAAAACAAAAAAGATGATCAAGGTGTAATTGTGTGGAACAAGGCAAGGCTTGTTGCAAAAGGGTTCTCTCAAGTTGAAGGTTTAGATTTTGGAGAGACCTTTGCACCGGTTGATCGATTTGAAGCCATTCGTATCCTTCTTGCATATGCATCTTCCTATAACATAAAAATTTATCAAATGGATGTAAAAAGTGCATTTTTAAATGGTTAATAAATGAACTAGTATATATTGAGCAACCACCCGGGTTTGAAGACCCTAGATATCCTAATCATGCTTACAGGTTGTCCAAGGCATTATATGGTCTAAAGCAAGCTCCAAGGGTTTGGTGTGAGCACCTTCGCGACTTCCTCATTGAGAAGGGCTTCAAGATCGGGACCGTCGACACAACTCTATTCACAAAGAAACATAACGGTGATATTTTCATTTATCAAGTTTATGTTGATGATATAATCTTTGGCTTGACAAATGATTGTCATTGCAAGGAATTTGGTGAGTTGATGTCGAAGGAGTTCGAGATATCAATGATTGGTGAGCTAACCTTCTTCCTTGGCTTCCAAGTCAAGCAAATGAAAGATGGGAACTTCCCCTCACAAGAGAAGTACACCAAAGACATGTTGAAGAGATTCAATATGGAGAAGTGCAAACCAATCAAGACACCCATGCCTACTAATGGACATCTCGACCTAGATGAGGGAGGTAACCCGGTTGATCAAACTCTCTACCGTTCTATGATTGGTAGTTTATTGTATCTTACCGCATCTAGGCCCTATATCATGTCTAGTGTTTGTATGTGTGCTCGATTTCAAGCAAATCCTAAGAAAGCTCATCTTCGTGTTGTTAAAAGAATTCTTAGGTATCTTAAGCACACCCCAAGCGTTGGCCTTTGGTATCCCAAAGGAGCTACTATTGAATTAATTGGCTATTCTGGCTCGGATTACCCCGGTTACAAAATTGATAGCAAAAGTACATCCTGAGGATGCCATTTGCTTGGGAGATTACTAGTTTCATGGACATCTAAAAAACAAAACAGTGTTGCCTTGTCAACCGCCGAAGCGGAATACATTGCCGCAGGTGCTTGTTGCACACAAATTCTTTATATGAAACAAACTCTTCTAGACTATGGTGTAGTTCTAGAAAAGGTACCTTTGTTGTGTGATAAAGAGAGTGCTGTTAAAATTGCTAATAATCATGTACAACACTCTCGCACCAAGCACATTGATATCCTTCATCACTTCCCTTAGAGATCATGTTGCTAAAGGAGATATTATTTTAGAACGAGTGAGATCAGAAGATCAATTAGCGGATATTTTCACAAAACCTTTAGACAAACCCGCTTTTGTATGTTGAGGAATGAGCTAAATATTATTGATCTCAGAAATTTTACTTAATTATAAAATGGTGATGTCAAGCTTGCACTACATATTTAAATTTCTTGTATTGCATCTAGGGCTAGTCTAACCTAGTTAATATAACCGCCAACAAAGCAAGTGAAAAAGCTTAACTCGGGCTCAAACTTGACAAGTTCCAACTTTTAAGCTTTTGGTACTTAATTCCATTAACTATGCAATTGTTGATTTTTGAGATAAGCATGTGGTACTACACTTAGGGGGAGTATTCATAACTCAATTCATTCATGAAACCTCTAGTGCAATACCCAAATGCAAAATCTCACCATTTTCCTATTTTCTCTAAAAACTATCTAGCCTATGGCACAATATTTTGAAAAATATGAGAGAATATGTGAGGGTACCAATACATGTCCCAATAGGTGTTATTTTGTGTGCTTATAAGTTAGGATTTGGTTTGGTTCACAATTTCCTTGAAAAATTCAAAATTCCCTCTGTCTGGGCTCACCAGAAGTTCGGTGTGCACCGGACACTGCATTGTGCAATGTATGGTGCATCGGCTGGGCACGCGTAAATCTGCTACTGTGTTGCCATGTCCGGTGGTTCACCGGACATCTACTTTGTGCTATCCGGTGTGCACCAGACAGGCACTGTAGACTGTCCGGTGTGTCCATAATCGGTTTTTAAAAAAAGCTTTCTCCGCCCGATCAGTGCCCAGGCACTCATTTCCTCTCTCGGTCTCTAGCTCACTTCTTCTCCAACGGTAATCGATGGCAGTCTGTGCTTCGGCGTGCTGCTCGAGATCCTTCCTCTCTCTCTCTGGTGAGGTCACCTTCTCCTCCCCCTCTCCCTCTGTCTTTCTCTGTGATGAGAAGGTTTCAAACCCCCCTTTTGAAAATCCTCAAATTCAATCAATGATCTATGAAATCCTATGAAATCTTGTGAATCCCTGTGTGCCTATGTGTCCCTAGAGCTTCCCTGCAGGTTACCCTCTCCCTTTGGAAGGTTTCACATCTCCAAATAGCCATTTCACAGTTGTTCCAAAAACCTGCTTACCACGTGTTCGGTGAAATGCCCAAACTAGTCAAAATAGCTCAAATCAACCCCATCTTTTTCCAGTACACTACTGCTACTGCCAGTATCTCTTGTTGGGGGCCTTCCTCTTCTGAAGGTCCTCAAAAACATGACTAAACATTTGTTTCTAGCATAATGTTGATTATTACAGGAGCTTCGTCACAAACAAAGATACATGATGGGAGTCTTTTCCTCCGTCGAAGGTCTTCAAAACAAAGACAAAGCCCAAAAATGACAGCAATGAACGTTGAAGCTATAACCGAAGAGTAACAGCTTCGGCTTGAAGTAATGTTGAAGACAAGCGCGTTGCTGAGCTGAAGAGGAAAAGACTAGCTAGTCCCTAATGATTTATGTTATAGTTATGAACAAATGTTAAGGTCATAAATGTATTTTTACCCAGGCTGCGTCCCGTGCCTATAAATAGATGAACAGTACCACCGTACTGTTCACGTTGGATTATAATCGCTCTCGCGTAAATGCCTTCGATCAAGCTAAAGGTATCAGTGTAATATAAGTTCTATTAATCGTCATGTATATATGTTATGAAATAAATATATGCATGAATGAATGAATGACATTTATTACCTCCTTAAATTCGTATTCTCATAAAATGATGAAGGTCTGTCCTTCATGACCTTCGTCTGAAGATCATTATATCTAGAAGGAGATAATGCCTCGGAGGACGAAGGTCCTTAATCTTTAACAATTGTGTTGCCTTGTTCTTGATTCACAGCATTCGAGAACAAGTGACCAACATTGGCGTCCACCTCCGGCGAACTGAAATGACCACCTTCGGCAACATCTCAAGCATTCACCTTCGTCGTGCCACCAAAGAAGGCAATAGCACCAGGGATTTTCCTTCAGCTGCTGGACATCAACCAAGAGGGGCTCTCCCTGAGAGAAGCCCGAAACTAGAAAAGGAAGGCCACCAGCCCAACACCGCAGGAGGAGGAGCTAGACCAAGAGATCAGAGACCTAGAGGCCATACACCAACAAGTGTAGAGAAAGAGAAAGAAAATGCTTTGGCTAGCTGAACTTCAGAGGAAGATTGATGAAGCTGCCGAAGAAATGCGCCATATCACGCAAGACGACCAAGGACGAAGGCCACAAACAGAGAGAACTTCGTCAAGAAAGCCCGAGCAATGATGATGAATGGTATGATGATTTTCATCATGGTAACTTTGCTTTTGATGATGCTTCTCCTCTAGCAGCAGAATTGCAGGCTACCACATGGCCACCATCCTACAAGCCACCACAACTTCCCATGTATGATGGCCATTCTGATCCGAAGAAGTTCCTTATGTGCTACGAGGCGACCATATCATCATATGGTGGCAACACGGCTGTCATGGCAAAATCCTTCGTCATGGCAGTCAGGAGCGTGGCTCAGATGTGGTATTCCTCCCTTCGCCCGGGAACGATCATGTCATGACAGAAGCTCAAGGACATGCTAGTAACTAGTTTCTAGGGTTTCCAAACAAAGCCAGTAACTACCCAAGCCTTATTCCAATGCACGCAGGACCATGAGGAATACCTATAGGCGTATGTCCGAAGGTTTCTGCGTCTCAAGGCTCAGGTGCCAGCGGTGCCAAATGAGATTGGCATTGAAGCCATGATCAAGGGACTTTGACTAGGACCAACAGCTCAGTATTTTGCTAGAAAACCTCCACAAACTTTGGAAAAGCTTTTGCAAAAATGGATGAATATATCAGGGCTGACAACAACTTTTGGCAGAGAAGAGAAGTGCCTACAGATACTCTGAGATGACTAGGGGCTTCAGAGGAAGACTCGACCCTAGGCATGTCAGGACGATTCATAACCCCAGCTCAAGTGATGACATGGACAATCATACCCAAGGGCATCAGCACAGCTCTCAGTTATCGAGGACACAACAAAGCTCCTTCAGGCCACCAGGTCCAAGAGGCAGAGGAGGAAGAAGCTTTGGTGGAAGGTTCAGCTCTCAACCAAGAAGGTTGTTTTGCTTATTCTGCAGAGAATATAAGGGACATACAACAAGGACGTGCCAAGTCACGATCCAAAAGCAAAAAGAAATAGCTAAAGCTGAAGCACGGCAGAATCAGCCAAAATAGGTCCTACATACTGTTTCATGCTTTTCTCCATACATTCCCGAATATGTGGGCAACTAGCAATCCACAGCATCAGTTGCTTCGGCAAGCCACTCACAAGCTGCATGGGCCCCACTACCACCACCACCTCCCATGGCTCCAACCTTGCTTCACAATCAACAACCAGAAGGGCACCGTCAAGCACAACAACAGTGTGATACATGTGAAGAGTCCAAAGCTCACACAGTCAACAGCACTATGCCCGAGTCGAGACACACTTATTGAAGCAATACAGGGGCTCAATCAGAAAATTTTCATACTTAATGTAATCTTTACTTTTCCGCCTTTATATTTTTCCCCCAAAGACAATATTGTGGCGGAACTGCCCGAATTATTCCAACTTAAGTGCCTAAGTCCCGCCTTAGAGGCTAGACCACACTTAAATGGGAATAACCCGTCAATCCCTCGGATCTAGTCCGACGAGGCCACTGACAGGATCAAGTACCACAGTCTCACTCGAGGGTGAGTCACAGAACAAATACAATAAAGCATAAAACCATACATTAAGGAGTATCAAGCTTATTACATCATCATCGGAGCTTTAGCAAAAGTAGTCATCGTTGTTCAAAGTGCAGCGGAATAAAACTAATGATAAATAAACAGAGAGATGGGGAAGCCTGTCCCATCACTCATCATGCTCCTCCTCCGCCGAGGCAGGGTCCCACTCGACTGTCCAACCCGGTGGCAAGGTGGACGGCCAAGTCACTCTAGCAACCATGTCCTCCAGAGAACCTGTAAAATTTTTGCCACAAGCAAGGCTGAGTATACTAATACTCAGCTAGACTTACCCGGTGTGAGGAGTCTACTCCTCTACCTCTAGACATGCAGCTGTTTGGCTGAGGGGTTTGGTTGCCAAAATGCACTAGCTGAGTCTATAAATCGAGTTTTTGCTTTGTCAAGTTTTAGTGTGACTCTCTTAAGACTAAATGTATACCTATCTAATCATACATGATATCAAACATTTAGCAATCAACAACTTTTGCCAATTTATCACATTTCCACTTGTTACTCAATGCAGTACAATGGATCAAGCAGTCTCATTAGCTGCGAGAAGCAGACGATTCGAATCGAGTTTCTATCCTTGCAAGGTAAACCTAAACACACGACATGGCGAGGCACTCCATCCCCACACATATCAACCGTCCCCATCGATTCCCCATCAGCAGATCAGGGCTCACCGCCTTGGCGTACAATGCCTCACTGACCCCGACTGCCGTTGTGCAGTGACCGCACTTGTACCCACCATAACTGGAATGGGAGACCACCGCTCAGGTCGCGTGAGGGGATATGTCCACTGCCAGGTTCACTCAGGTACTAGGCTTACCGATTTACCATATTTCTCGGCATGTGCTTAGTACGTTCAAACGCTTGACACAGGTATCCACACGTTAATCCTTATTCCAATTTCATCTCGTAGACCACGCATCCCCATCGATCCGTGTCCACAGACCAACATCCATATGATATGAAAGTGGGTACAATCAATGTCCTGACCTCGCGCGAGTGCTAGAAAAATCTCTCGACTTCTACCGAGATCCCTAATTAGCAAAGCAGCTACTCGACCTAGCATACTAGTATCCATCTCAAAAAGGATTCCTGAGTTCATGCAACTAGGGTTTTAATCAACTCCTACACTTAAGTGCACAATACAAGGCTACAAACATTAAGTGTAGTAAAATAACATATAGAACAGGATATGCATAAAACTGGGGCTTGCCTTCTGAAGCTGGGGCAGGCAAATCCACTGGGGCAGGCTCTGGTGCTGGATCCGGGGCTACCTCCTGAGCAACTCCTTGCTCCAGCACAAGGATGTACTCTCCGTCAGCGAGGTTGCAGTCTATCGAATGCAATGAATAAGAATATGTATGCTATGATTATGCAGGATTTAGTAATCATTATGCTAAGTGAAGAAAAACTAAGTTAGTTAATAACTTAGGGTTTCCTGGTTATAGAGGCTCTTAGTGGTCTATGCTTATCAATTTAGGTTTGGGTTTTGTTCTAGGGATAAGCACAGTGGATTGAAACTTGGATTTCCCTTAGATGTTTTAGTAGGCATTTAAGGGTTTTACTGGTTGGGTTAGGGTAACCTTAATTTCTACTATTAATTCCCCCTTTTTTCTCATTTTCTATTTATGAATTCTAGTGTAGGTTTGAACTACAACAGTGATTTAAATTTTTCCAAAAAATCTGTAAAAATTACAGTGGGTTACTAGTTGTCACTGCAATCTGCCCTACAAATTTGAGGTGGATATTGATTCAGATACTACTTGTGCAAAATTAACAAGGATAAGTTTTAAAAAGGACCTTTGCACTATAGCTGGGATTTAATTGAGGTTTCCGCACCAAATTTTATTTTTGTCCAGATACCTAAGTGAGATTAGGCCTTTGTGTTAAAAATCACAGAAAAAGGCCTACTGGATATTTAGTTGTGAATTTCTAAAGTTTTATGCCAAAAAGGGGCTTATAACTAACTTGTTATTTGAAAAATATCAAACAACAGATTCCATATTTTTCCTATGTTCATAATAACAAAATATTAGTTATCCCAAGGTTTGGGGTGTTTTCTCCTCATGGTTATTTTTCTAGGGTTTTTCTAAGGTTTCCTTGTTTTTCTAAATAAAAAGGTATCTCCTTTCTTTTGCACTAAACAAGGGTATAGTAAATTTTTCTAGTGAACTACACTGAATAAGGGAGCTAACAAAAATATTGGTACTCTCTGGTTCCTATTTTAAACTACCTTTCATATTTTCTTCAACTCTAAGCAAAAAGTGATTTAAATGGCAAACTCTACCTTAATGGGGTGTACAGAGGGGTTTATTATTTTTAAACAGGTTAGGAGATGATTAAGTACCTTTCTAAATTTTCTTAACCTTAGTCAAATAGTGTAGCTATTTTTCCTTATTTCTTTTAGCTTTTGACTAGTTAATCATTTAAATCAAAACTTTAAAGTTTTCTGTAATACTTAGGGGTTTTATATTTTTCCTATGTAGTTTATATTATTTAGGATCTGGCAAAATTGGTTTGACTCGATTTGGGTAAACCAAACTGAAGTTATGAGTTTTTCAAGTTCCTTTTGGATTTAAATCAGAATATTTAAAAGGTTTCCTGGAAAATTACTTTGCATCGAAGACCCTGGATTCTTTCTAAACCATTTCCTTCAGTTATACCCTTAAGCTACTATTTCCCTGAGTCACTGATAGTGCACAAAACCCCCTGCCCATTTCTTCTTCTTCCCCGTGGTCCCTCCCCCTAAGTAAACAGTAATCGTGGAAAGAAAAAGGATGGCGCAGCTCACCGGCGGCGGGAGAGGTCCGGCGAGGGGCGGGGTTGGCTTCGAGAGGTTCTGGCGGTCACAGCGATGTACGGCTCGAAGGCGGTGGTGGCCGGAATCGACCGGACCATGTGCGCAGGCGGGTGAACTCGTCAGCGGCGAGTGCTCCGGCCTAACCACGGTGATCTAGTTCAATTAAATGGCATGATGAGCTCCACGGGACGACGTAGAGGCTATGTGCGCAGGGAATCGGAAAATGGTGCAGAGACTTACCCGGTCTACGTTCACCGGCGATCGGGTGATGTCCGGCGACCGTGGACTGGCTTCTCCGGCGAGGCAAAGTCTGATTCCTTGCTCGGGGAGCTTCACCGGGGTCGGGCGCGGCTGGGAGAGGCTCCGCTGGCTGGTCTACAGTGGCGGGGGATCGGGTGGCCGCAGGCATGCCGTGCGCGGGGCAATGCCGGTGATCTGGTGCTCCGGTGAGGTCGAGCGGGCGAGGAGGAGTACGGTCGACGTCTCGGGGGGTTTTATAGGCGCGGGTGCGGGCAGAGGCGCCGGCTCGGCTTTGGCGCAACGCGGGGCACGCGGGGGCACGCGTCAGGCGTGCTCTAGCGAGCTCAGAGCGCGCCGAACACGTGGCTCTTTGCTTCTGCCCTTGTTCTTCCCTCTGCTGAGCGGCCAAAACGTACGAATCTTGCCCTAGGACCTGTGAGAGATCTCTTCCCTGCACCTAGAGCTATCTAGTTCATGTGAGTACCAAGGGTAGATATGGTCTGGTTTGAGAGATATGGGGGTGGGAAGTTGGCTATGTCAGGGCTATCCAAACTGAGACAAAACTTGTGCCAAGTCATGTCAAACGACTTAGGGTTGGGTTCAAACTTTTCCAGGGTGTTCTAGGGGTGTTTTGGCGCCAGTTTGTCAATTGGGTCAAATGGTTTTGAAGTTTTAATGAGGGTGAACATGTTTGATCTTTGGCCAAAGGTTGGTTTTGGACTTAGACAAATTCTGATTTTTCTTTTGTGCTCAACCCTTGTGTGAACCTTTTGGGGTTTTCTGAAATCTTTTTGGGGTTACTTTCTTACTATTATTTGTAGGATATTAAGTGTACTACAACTTTTATAATTGGCCCAAGTCATGATCATGTGGTTTTCATAGCCTTTTGATCACACTTACCTCTAGTGCTCCACTTGTCCAAAGGGGTTTGAATCAGGGTTTGGGCAATTCTCCCCCTTATTTGTGCATGACAAACCAAGGTATGACTTCTAAGATGGGGTGCACTTACTTAGGATTTGATTTCCAAGTTTGGTGTACCTTGCTCAAACTAAACCACATGTGATAATAGGTTTAATGGTGTAGTCATGGGTGAACACCCTAAGTAACACCAGGGGTGTTACATCCCTCCCCCCTTAAAGGAATCTCGTCCCGAGATTTTTGGTGGAGTCCTTTGCAGGGGTGCCATGAAGGTGTGTTGTTGTGTTGCTTCTTCCTTTAACCAAGTTTCTCTAGTTAACTGCTCTTCGAATGTCATCCTCTTTGCAACTTCAGAAGGAAGTCCTTTTTGAGTCATTTTCAGAGCTTACACTACCTTTAACATCTAAGTTTTTCTTATATTTATATTCAAGGGGCAGGTGGGGGTGGGGTTTTTGATTACGTACCGACTCCTTTGGGCAGAAAGTCGGGGAAGCGAGAGCGTAGAAAATCCTTAGTCTCCCACGTGGCCTCTTCTACTGAATGGTGACTCCACTGAACCTTATACATTCTGATCGATCTTGCCCGCGTTGATCTCTCCTTTTGGTCCAATACCCTGACGGGGTGCTCTTGATAAGACAAGTCTGGTTCTATCTCAATTTTTGGTTCAGGTAGCACTTCAGTGGGTAAGCGGACACACTTCCGAAGCTGGGATACATGGAACACATCATGAACTGCTGACATGTGGGGTGGCAACTTCAACTGATATGCTACGGGTCCACAGGTTTCCTTGATCTCATAAGGTCCAATGTAGCGAGGAGCTAACTTGCCCTTGATTCCAAATCTCTGGACACCTTTGGTGGGTGACACTTTAAGATAAACATGGTCTCCCACCTCAAATTGTAGAGGTTTCCTTCTCTTGTCATGATAGCTCTTTTGCCTGGCCTGGGCAGCTTCTAAGTTCTTCTTAATGACTTTGACCTTTTCTTCTGCTTCAAGTACCAAGTCTAGTCCAAAAATTTCCCTTTCTCCTGCTTGAGACCAATTCAGTGGGGTCCTACACCTTCTCCCATACAAGGCCTCAAAAGGTGCCATCTTCAAGTTGGACTGGTAGCTGTTATTATAAGAGAACTCTGCCAACGAAAGACATTTGTCCCAATCCTTTCCATAGTGTAGCACACATGCCCTCAACATGTCTTCCAAAATCTGATTCACCCTTTCGGTCTGACCATCTATTTGAGGATGGTATGTTGAGCTTCTTATTACATGGGTCCCAAGTGATTTTTGGAGCTGCTCCCAAAAGCATGCCACAAACAGTGCTCCCCTGTCAGACACAATGTTCTTCGGAATTCCATGCAAACGCACCATTTGATCAACATAGATTTCTGCATATTTCTCTGCCTTGTGGGTGGTATGCACTGGTAAGAAGTGAGCTGTCTTGGTCAACCGATCTACAATGACCCAGATAGAATCATGATGCCGGGAGGTATGGGGCAATCCTACGATAAAATCCATGCAAATATCCTCCCATTTCCAAGATGGCGTGGGGAGGGGTTGCAAAGGGCCTGCTACCTTCAAATGACTGGCCTTGATTCTCTGGCAGGTGTCACATTCTGATATATACTTCACAATTTCCCTCTTCATTCTGGTCCACCAGTGTAAGGATCTAAGATCATGGTACATCTTGTTACTACCGGGGTGCATGGAAAATTTGGATAGGTGAGCTTCATCCAATATTTTTTTTGAGCTCAGGGTTCTTGGGAACAACCAATCGGTCTCCAAACCATAGGATTCCCTTGCTGTCCTGGCGGAAGCATTTGTATTTTTCTGCCTTCTGCTTGATCATTTCCTTAATGACCTGAACACCCTTGTCACCAATCTGCGCCATGACTATTTGCTTTTGTAAGGTGGGCTCCACTGAAATATAATTTAAAGCACCAGAGGAAACAACTTCTAGGTTCAGTTTGCACAACTCATCACATAGGGTGGTGACTCTTGCATCCATGTTCATACAATTGCACTGGGCTTTCCTGCTCAAGGCATCTGCCACAACATTGGCCTTGCCAGGATGGTAATGCACCTCCAAATCGTAGTCCTTGATTAACTCTAGCCATCTTCTCTGTCTCATATTAAGATCAGCCTGAGTGAAAATGTACTTGAGACTCTTATGATCAGTGTAAATGTTACAGTGAGCTCCCATCAAGTAGTGTCTCCATATCTTGAGAGCATGAACCACAGCTGCTAACTCCAGATCATGTGTGGGGTAGTTCTGCTCATGGGGTCTGAGTGCTCGGGAGGCATAAGCAATGACTCGGTTGTCTTGCATTAAGACGCATCCCAATCCAATCCTAGAAGCATCACAATAAACCTCAAAGGGCTTGGTATTGTCGGGCTGAGCTAGCACAGGTGTTGTTGTCAAATGCTGCCTTAGTGTATGAAAAGCATCCTCACACTTCTGGCTCCAATCATACTTGACTCCCTTCTTCAACAGTTCAGTCATTGGCTTGGCAATTCTAGAGAAATCCGGAATAAATCGTCAATAATACCCTGCCAATCCCAGAAAACTCCGAATCTGTCTCACTGTGGTAGGAGGTTTCCAATTCATTACTTCTTGTACCTTCTCAGGATCGACTGATATTCCATCCTGAGAAATTGTGTGACCCAAGAATTTAATTTCCCTTAGCCAGAAATCGCACTTAGACAACTTAGCATAAAGACGATGATCGCGCAGTCGCTGAAGCATGATGTGTAGATGCTCAGCATGCTGGTCCTCATTCTTGGAATAGACCAGAATATCATCAATGAAAACCACCACAAATTTGTCCAATTCTGGCATGAACACTGAGTTCATCAGATACATGAAATAAGTCGGGGCATTGGTCAGCCCAAAAGACATCACCAAAAACTCATAAAGCCCATATCTGGTGGAGAAAGTCGTCTTGGGAATATCACTGGCACGAATCTTGATTTGATGGTAGCCTGAGCGAAAGTCTATCTTGGAGAACACTTGGGCTCCCACCAACTGATCAAACAAAACATCAATGCGGGGTAGTGGGTATTTGTTCTTGATGGTCACCGCATTGAGAGGGCGGTAATCAACACACATTCTCAGACTTTCATCCTTCTTCTTTACAAACAAAGCTGGGCATCCCCAAGGTGAAGTACTTGGGCGAATGAACCCCTTGTCCAACAACTCTTGTAGCTACTTTTTCAACTCTGCTAACTCTGCTGGAGGCATCCTATATGGTCTCTTGGATATAGGTGCAGTTCCGGGTTGCAATTCAATTACGAACTCTATGTCTCTATCGGGTGGCATTCCTGGCAATTCGTCCGGAAAAACATCTGGGTAGTCACAGACTACTGGGATTCTCTCAACCGGGGATTCTATCATAACGAAGGCATAGGAACGGGTACAACCCTGATCAGGCAAATATAAAGCAGTCTCGCCATAAGTAGGGGAGTGAATCTCAATGGCCCTAGCTGCAATGTCAAGTACTGCCTGATGTTTGGTCAACCAGTCAGTTCCCAATATGATATCCACCCTATCCAAACCCAAAATAAGAAGGTGGGTTTTAATTATCAAACTACCAAACTTTATAGGCACATTCTTGCTGATTTGATTGGTGGCAATCCTGCCTCCTGGTGTTGAAATTGTAATACCCCCATTGGTGTGGTGAAAAGGTAATTGGCACTTGACACTAAATTTGGCACTGATAAAACTTTGTGATGCACCAGAATCAAAAAGAATAATTGCAGGATAATTCAAAACTGTAAAGATACCAGTCATGACGGGTGCTCCCTCTGGAATGTCAGCCATGGTGGTGAAATTCAGTCTGCCTTGCCTCACTTGCACCTACTGTCTCTTGCCTTGATTCTGGTTGGCATTCTGTCCGCTGCTGGTTTCTGGGGCAATTCTTGGCATAATGCCCGGTGTTACCACAAGTGAAACACTTGTTGTCATTTGGTTGACGGTACTGCTACTGCTGTGGCTGGTTGTTCCTCTGAACTGGAAATTGGGTGAGGTTGGGTGCCTGCTGCTGCTGTGGTCGGATCACCCAATGCCCTTGCTGCTGCTGAGGTCCTCTGTTCTAAGTGTCAGACATGATCCTGAAGCGCTGTGGCTGAGCTGAAGGTCCTGTCACAGGGGTCTTCCTCTTCTTTTCTGCCTGACGAGCTGTGATACAGTCCTCCTGGGAAATGGCCATGTTGACTAACTCATTATAGCTGTTGGCCCTGACCGTGTTGAGACGGTCACGGAGCTTAGTGCTGAGCCCCCTCCTGAACCTGTCCCTCTTCTTCTCATCAGTGTCTGCATGGTATCCGGCGTATTGGCACAGGTCATTGAAGGCCTGAGCATACTGTAGCACTGTCCGGTTCCCCTGAGTGAGTGCCAGGAACTCATTGAGCTTGCGGTCCATAATGCCTGCTGGAATATGGTGTCCCCTGAAAGCTGCCTTGAACTCTCTCCAATCCACTTCATGGTCAACTGGTTGCATAGCAAGGTAGTGGTCCCACCATGTTCGCGCGGGTCCGTGAAGCTGCTGGGTGGCGAACCTGACCTTAGTCACCTCTGAACAAACTCCATTGAGTAGTGGGAATTTGGATTCCACTACCCTAAGCCATACATCAGCATCAAGTGGGTCCTCGGCCCTGGTGAATAGTGGTGGCTGGGTACTGAGGAACTCCTGATAAGTCGCTGCCGCGGGGTGTCGCTGATGATCACCACCACCATAATGCTGAGGTGGCGGTTGACGCTGAGCTAACTATCGCAAAATCTCGTTCTGGTGAGCCATCAGCTCCTGTAGAGTAGGAGGCGGTGGCGGTGGTGGAGGAATGCGCTCATTCTGTCCACGACGCACTCTTCCTGCCATCTGAAAAATTATGCATATCCTCAATATTATAATTCCGAGGCCCAATGTTCAATTATGGCGAAAGAGTCACAGGGGGGTAAAACTAATAAATTCTTGCATAATCATAAAAGATTCCATATGGCATAAACTTTTCTTCTTAAATTAAACTGACATCATTCATCATCCAAGCCTCCACAAGAGTTTGTCATGCTTACATCAGTAACTCAAAAGACTCAACTCTATCTAGCCTAGTACCCCAAGGGTGCAAAAGCTAAGCTAGTCTCGAGGAGTTATGCCGTCACTGACTTCTAATTCTACCTTCGCGGCCTAATGAGCAAACGAGGCAACGCTCGACTCGGGGGAAGGTGGTCTCCCTGAGCCCGCAGTGTCCAAGCTGGAGGCAAGCTCCTCTCCTCCCTCGATGTCGACATCCTCATTGGCCTCCATGTCCTGGATCTCCTGGTGATGCATATCCAGGTGCTGGTTAGCCTCTGCATGCTGCTGCTGGGTGTTGATCAACTGATCTTCGAGAACCTCGATGGTGTTCTCCCTAGTTCCCACTAGCTCCTCAAGCTCACGGATCTCATTTGACAACTGCTCCATTTGTAGATCTTTTTCCACCATCTCCGTGGACAAGTCAACCACAAGCTCCTCTCTGTTATCCAAAGTGATCTTGGTGGCCTCCAAAAGTGCCATCAGATGAGACATGGCCTCTCCTCGCATCACTTGCAGACGATACAGGGCATTCATGCACCGCACCGTCAAGTGAGCAGTCTGGCCTAGGTAGATAGCCCAAATATCCTTGGCATGCTCCAAGGGGTGGAATCCTTCCACATTGGGTCGTCCTCCTTTTCCGCAGGGAACAATCCAATAGGGTGAGTGGACAGCTCCAAGGGGTGGAATCCGCAGAAGGTGGTCAGTCCGTAAAGAGCAATCGCCTCGATAGTATCCTCAGCCCTGTATCCAAAAGACTCGGAGTCCAGCGAACGCCAGCCTAGCTACAGGGGATGAGGCTCCAGGGTCATCCTCACCCTACAGCGGGGCACTCGGTGCTTCTCAAACAGCCGCACCACGTACTGGGGAGGCGTTGTAACACCCTAGGTGTTATGCGCCACTAAAATTTAAGCATGACATCATCTTGAGCATCAACATCCTATGTGATTATTCTAAAAAGGTTAATCATGTGTTGCATTCACATTAAAATAATATAACTTGTAATGCTTATGCATGGTTTGTGATGAAAATGTGTGTCGCTTTGTTAAAAGTCGTATTTAAGAATCAAAATTTTATTTTATGTTCTAAGGTAAAATAAAACTGGAGAAAGCTTTATTTTTATTTCTTGGTAGAAAAAGTTTATTTTGTTACCAGATAGGTCATTTGGCCGAGTAGCAAGGGCTAGTTATTAATAACTGCCGAAATGAGTTAATAATAAACTTAGGGATAAAAAGTTTAAGTTGTTACCAAATAAGTCGTTTGGCCTAGTAATGAATGATCAGTCACAAAATAATTAATAGCGTGGGGTAATAATAACTTTAGGAATCAAAATTAGGTTTTGTGATTTGTGTCGCATTAATTCGGACCGGTATGAATTTAATTAAAAAAAAGTAGATTCGGAGTTAGTCAGATATAAATTATTCCAAAACTTTTGTAGTATGAATTCTAATCAAGCGGAGCAGTAATCCTAAGATAATAATTGGGATTATTGTTGTGTACGAATATGAATTGGAGAGAATAATAGATAATTATTAGGGGCATATGGAAATAATATGGGAGAAGAAAGATTTGTCATTTTTTTCTATCTTAGGTGAACGTGCACCTCATCCTAGGAGATTTTTTGTTTTTTTCACATCTTGCTTATTCTCTCTTCTTCTAGGAAATACACTCACGTACCTGTGTAGCTGTTGAACACGTCGGCTCCCTGAGAAAAGAAAATCACATACGTTTCCTTAGCCTGTGCATGTCGGATCCTCAGAAAAATATCCACCGCTCATTTCTTTTACTGCCTCCTTATCCTATACATGTTGGCAGCTCTGGAAGTCTCACGTACACACGCACGTCCGCCCAGCCGCCCCTTTAAGTCTGCCTAGCCGCCCCTGCTGCTCGCCCTGTCTATGCGTCACGCACCATAACCACTAGCCTCTGTTCGCTAGCGTCATGCGCTGCTCTGCTGAATTCGACGCTCCGCTGTCCTGCGAGCTCTACCGCGCCGAACTGCCAAGCCAGTGGCCGACGTGCTCTGTCCTCACCATCCCTGCTTCACCATCCCTGCTGGTTCCCCTGCAGCAAGTTGTCGGCTCCAAGATGCCGGGTTCCCTCCACCTAGCGCCGCCACCGGTGCTCGGCTTCATCCGCGACGGTGTCCCGGTGTCGAGCACCTTGCCTAGCTCCACTACTCCTGACTCGCCGGCAACCTGTGGCTCGGACTTCACCATCGGCTCTTTGTGTGCTCCGCTGCGCCAGATCGCCGCGTCACCGTGAAGCTACATGCCTTGCCTTTCGCTGCTGTTGTAGCCAAGTCATCATCGCCCAAGTGCTGAGAGCCCTGAACTGTGGCGGAACTGCCCGAATTATTCCAACTTAAGTGCCTAAGTCCGGCCTTAGAGGCTAGACCACACTTAAATGGGAATAATCCGTCAATCCCTCGGATCTAGTCCGACACGGCCACCGACAGGATCAAGTACCACAGTCTCACTCGATGGTGAGTCACAGAGCAAATACAATAAAGCATAAAACCATGCGTGGAAGAGTATTAAATTATTACATCACCATTGTCACCATCGGAGTTTTCGCAAAAGTAACCATCATTGTTTTTGAAGTGCAGCGGAAATAAACTAACGATAAATAAATGGAGAGATGGGGAAGCCTATCCCATCACTCCTCATGCTCCTCCTCAGCCGAGGCAGGGTCCCACTCAACAGTCCAACCCGGTGGTAAGGTGGACGGCCAAGTCACTCCAGCAACCATGTCCTCCAGAGAACCTGTAAAATTATGCCACAAGCAAGGCTGAGTATACTAATACTCAGCTAGACTTACCCGGTGTGAGGAGTCTATACTCCTCTACCTCTAGACATGCAGTTGTTTGGCTGTGGGGTTTGGTTGCCAAAAGCACTAGCTGAGTTTCTAAATCAAGATTTTAACTTAATCAAAATTAAGTGTGACTCTCTTAAGGCTAAAAGTGTACTATCTATTCATGCATAGTAGCAAGCATTATTAGCAATCAACAGTTTGTATCATCTCAACCAGTTCCACTTGTTACTCAATGTAGCAGCATGGATCAAGCAGTCTCATTAGCTGCGAGAAGCAGACGATTCAAATCGAGTTTTTATCCTTGCAAGGTAAACCTAAACACACGACATGCAGGGGCACTCCGTCCCCACACATACCAACCGTCCCCATCGATTCCCTGGCAGCAGATCAGGTCTCACCGCCTTGGCGTACAATGCCTCACTGACCCCGACTGGCCGTCGTGCAGTGACAGCACTTGTACCCACCATAACCGGAATGGGAGACTACGTCTCAGGTCGCGTGAGGGGGTATGTCCACTGGCAGGTTCAATCAGGTACTAGGTTTACCGATTTACCATATTTCTCGGTATGTGCTTAGTACATTCAAACGCTTGACTCACGGTACCACACCTTAATCCTTAATCAGCTTTTTATCCCGTGAACAACCAATCCCCATGGATTGTTGCCCACAAACCAACATCAATATGATAGGAAAGTGGATACAACCAATTCCTGACCTCGCGCGAGTGCTAGAAAAATCACTCGACTTCTACCGAGATCCTAATTAATACAGCAGCTACTCGACCTAGCATACTAGTATTCATCTCAATAGGATTCCTGAGATCATGCAACTAGGGTTTCAAACAATTCCTACACTTAAGTGCACAAACAATCCTACAAACATTAAGTGTAGTAAAGTAGCATAAATAACAGGTTATGCATAAAACCGGGGCTTGCCTTCCAAAGCAGTGGCAGGCAGGTCCTCTGGTGCAGGCTCTGGTGCTGGGTCGGGGGCAACCTCCTGGGCAGCTCCTTGCTCCGGCACGAGGACGTACTCTCCGTCAGCAAGATTACAGTCTATCGAAATGCAATGAACATGTATGTCATGATTATGCAAGATTTAAGAACATTAGGCCACTAAAATTAGGTCAAGAATTAACTTAGGGTTCCCCGGCTATGTGCATCTTCTAGTGGTATATAGACTCATTACCTTTTAGGTTTAGGTTTTTCCTTTTAGGATAACATATTGGATTTGCATTGCCTTAATGGATTTCAGTGGACAAGTTATAAAGGTCTTAGGAGGATATTAGATTCCATCATCCATTTTCCTTTCTTAATTTCCATCTAGGGTTTCTAGTAGGGGTTTGAACTATGACAGTAGTTTAAAAATTTCCAAAAAATTTTGTAAAAATTACAGTGGGTTGTCACTGGCTATTCTAGCTTGTTTTGATAATGTGAGGCTTAAAGTACAAAAGCTAGGCTTTAAACAAAAATAACAATAGTTAGGCAAAATGGGCCACTTTACCCTACAAGTCCTTTATTAAAGTGGGTTCTGACCTAAGGGTTATTTTTGTTGGCCTCTAGCAGTGATAAAAAGCTCTTGTACCAAAAATGGCAGAGAGCAACATGGTGGTTAATTAATGATGGATTTTTAAAGTTTGGTGAAAAAGGGGTGCTTAAAACTAACTTGTCATTTGAAAAATATCAAACAACAGATTTCAGATTTTTCTTAAGTTCTTATTATCAACTTATTAGTTATCCTAAGGTTTGGGGAGGTTTCACCTTAGGGTTATTTTTGTAGGGTTTTTCTAAGTTATCCTTATTTTCTTCATTTAAGAGGTAGCTTTCTTATTTTATACTACAACAGGGTATGATATATTTTTCCAGTGAACTACATTGACTAAATATCTTAACAAAAATAGGGGTGCTCTCTGGTTCATTATTTATATCACTTTTTCTATTTTTCTTAAACTTAAGCATATTATAGAATAAGGGGTTAAAACTAACTTAATGTAATGGACAGAGAGGTTTAACATTTTTAACTAGGTCAGTAGGTAGACAATAACTCCTCTAAATTTTTCTAACCTTAGTTAAATAGTACAACCATTTTTCTTGTTATTATTAAGCTTTTGGCCGAAACTGAAAATAAATCAGACCCTTATATTTTTCTCTAGTACTTATGGGGTTTTATATTTTTCTTAGACAGGTTACATTATTTAGAGTCTGGCAAAAATAGTTTGACCAAATTTGGATAAACTAAACAGAAGTTATGGGTTTTTAAAGTTTCTGCTTGAATTTAAATCAGGTTTTACTTAAGTTTTTCTGGAAAAACAGTTTGCACTGAGACCCCTAGGTTTAAACTGAATCAAACCTCGCAGATATGCCCTCGGGCCACTATTCATTTGAGTCTCTGACTTTTCACTTAACCCCCTGGATTCCTCTCCCTCTCACCCGCGGTCCCTCCCTTAACTAAAACAGTAGCCGCGGGAAAAGAAAGGGTGGCGCGGCTTACCGGCGGCGAGGGAGGCCCGGCGAGGTGGTCAGGGGTGTTCAGGAGGTCGTGACGGTCACGTCGATGTGCGGGTCGTCGCCGGAGGTGGTCGGAGCTGCTCGGTCCACGTGCGCAGGCGGGCGAGCTCGTCGGCGGCGTGCGCTCCGGCCTATCCACGGCGGTATAGTTCAATCCAAGGGCATAGGGAGCTTCATGGAGGTCTAAGGAGTCTAACCGTGCAAGGAATCGGAGAGAGACTCACTGTGTGCCTCGGTCCACGGTTGCCGGCGGTCGGGTGAAGTCCGGTGAGCGCGATTCGGCTACTCCGGTGACGCAGGCCCTCGGTTCAAGCTTGAGCACGGCTTACGGCTTCACCAGGAAGCTAACTGGGGGCTTGGATCGAACGGAGAGGGGCTGGAGAGGGGTTGGCCACGGTGGCGGCTTTCGGTCGGCACTGGCGGGTCGCGAGGAGGTCGCTGGAGGCGATGGCTGGTTCGGGCGAGACCGGCGAGGTACGGATGAGGCACTGGGGAAAACAACCGAGCGCTGGGACGGGTTTTATAGGCGCGGACGCGGCCGAGGCGCCGGCTCGACCGTTTGGCGTGACGCGGGCACGCGGGGCGCGCGCGCGGGCGTGCTCTGGCGAGCTCAGAGCGCGTCGAACACGTGGCGTGTTGCTTCTGCCCGTGTTCTTCGCTCTGCTGAGCGGCCAGGCGTACGAATCTTGCCCTAGCGCCTGTGGGAGATCTCTTCCCTGCACCTAGGGCTACCTAGTTCATGTAAGTTCCAAGGGGAGATGTGGCCTGGTTGAAGAGATACGGCAGCGCCAAGTCTTGTCTGTCTGCCCTGTGCAAACCGAGACAAAACCAATGCCAAGGCGTGTCAAACGGTTTTGGTTTGGGTTCAAACTTTTCCAATGCATTCTAGGGTTCATTTGGCGCCATTTTGTTAATTGGGTCGACTGGTTTTGAAAAGGAAATCAAGGTGAACATGAGGGATCTTTGCTTAAGGTTTGGTTTTTGACTTAGGCAAAATCTGAATTCCTCCCTTGTGTTCAATTTTGGGTGATCTTTTTAGGACCTTTCTGAAAACTTTTTGGGGGTACTTTCTTACTATTAATTGTAGGTTATTAAGTATATTACAACTTTTATATTTAGTCCAAACCATGATCATGATGTTTACATGATCTTTTGATCATGGCTTCAATTAGGGTCACTATTGCCTATGGGGGTTTTGCTCTAGGGTTTTGGGAGCTCCCTACTTAGATGTGTGTTACAAGCTAGGGCATGATTATCTAAGATAGTTTGCACTTGATTAAGACCTTGAATTCCAAGATTGAGATACCTGGCCCACAATTCTCTATGTAACTATGGGTTAAAAGGAGGTAACCCTAGGGTAGACACCCTGAGTAATACCTAGGGTGTTACAGCCCTCCCCCCTTAAAGGAATCTCGTCCCGAGATTTCAGATAGATTCCCTTGGAGGGATGCTTTGAAGGCGTGCTGGTGCTACTTTCCCCTTGAACTCAAGTTCCACTTTCCTAACTGCTCTTCGAATGTCATCCTCTTTGCAACTTCAGAAGGAAGCCCTTCTTAAGTTAAGTCCATAACTTAGACTAGTCTTGTTATCTAAGTTTTTCTTATAACTGACTTCAAAGGGCAGGTGAGGGTGGGGTTTTGGGGTTACATACCGATTCCTTTGGGTAGAAAGTCGGGGAAGCGAGAGCGTAGAAAATCCTCCGTCTCCCATGTAGCTTCTTCTGCTGAATGGTGACTCCACTGAACCTTGTACATTCTGATTGATCTTGCCCGAGTTGACCTTTCCTTCTGATCCAATACCTTGACGGGGTACTCTTGGTAGGACAAGTCTGGTTCTATCTCAATGTCTGGTTCTGGTAGCACTTCAGTGGGTAGACGAACACACTTCCGCAGCTGAGATACATGGAACACATTGTGGACTGCTGACAAATGGGATGGTAATTCCAATTGGTAGGCTACGGGTCCACAACTTTCCTTGATCTTATATGGTCCAATGTAGCGAGGGGCCAACTTGCCCTTGATCCCAAATCTCTGGACACCCTTGGTTGGTGATACCTTAAGATAGACATGATCTCCCACCTCAAACTGTAGAGGCTTCCGCCTCTCGTCATGATAACTCTTTTGCCTAGCCTGAGCAGCTTCCAAGTTCTTCCTGATGACTCTGACCTTTCTCTCTGCTTCAATTACCAAATCTGGCCCAAAAATTTCCCTTTCTCCTGCTTGAGACCAATTCAGCGGGGTTCTGCATCTTCTCCCATACAAAGCCTCAAAAGGTGCCATTTTCAGACTGGACTGATAGCTGTTATTGTAAGAAAACTCTGCCAAGGAAAGACACTTATCCCAATCCTTCCCATAATGCAGTGCACAAGCCCTCAACATATCTTCTAAAATCTGGTTCACCCTTTCTGTTTGGCCATCTGTTTGAGGGTGATACGCTGAGCTTCGGATTACGTGGGTCCCAAGTGATTCTTGTAATTGCTCCCAAAAGCGTGCCACAAAAGGTGCTCCTCGGTCAGAGACTATGGTCCTTGGTATCCCATGCAGACGAACTATCTGGTCGATGTAAATTTCCGCATACTTCTCCGTCCGGTGGGTGGTGTGCACTGGCAAGAAATGAGCAGTCTTGGTCAATCTGTCCACAATGACCCATATGGAATCATGGTGCCTGGAGGTATTGGGTAATCCCACTATGAAGTCCATGCAAACGTCCTCCCATTTCCAAGATGGTATGGGAAGGGGTTGCAAAGGGCCTGCTGATTTCAGATGACTAGCTTTTACCCTCTGACAAGTGTCACATTCTGAAACGTACTTGGCAATTTCCCTCTTCATCCTGGTCCACCAATAAAGAGGCCTGAGATCATGGTACATCTTGTTGCTACCCGGGTGCATGGAAAACTTGGATAGGTGGGCTTCATCCAATATCTTCTTTCTGAGCTCAGGGTTCTTGGGAACAACCAATCGATCTTCAAACCATAAAGTTCCCTTGCTATCCTGACGGAAACACTTGTATTTCTCGGCCTTCAGCTTGATCATTTCCTTAATAACCTGAACTCCCTTATCCCCAAACTGTGCCTGAGCTATTTGTTCTTGCAATGTGGGCTCCACTGCAATATATTTCAATTCACCGGAAGGAACAACTTCTAGGTTCAGCTTGCACAACTCATCACACAAGGTGGTAACTCTTGCATCCATGTTCATGCAATTACATTGGGCCTTTCGGCTCAAAGCATCTGCCACAACATTTGCCTTGCCAGGATGGTAATGCACCTCCAAATCATAGTCCTTGATTAATTCCAACCATCTTCTCTGCCTCATGTTCAGATCTGCCTGAGTGAAAATGTACTTGAGGCTCTTGTGATCAGTGTAAATGTTACAGTGAGCTCCCATCAAGTAGTGTCTCCATATCTTGAGGGCATGAACTACTGCTGCCAACTCCAGATCATGGGTCGGGTAGTTCTGCTCATGGGGTCTGAGGGCTCGGGAAGCATACGCAATGACCCGGTTATCTTGCATCAAGACACAACCCAATCCTGTACCAGAAGCATCACAATAAACTTCAAATGGCTTGGTATTGTCGGGTTGGGCTAGCACTGGGGCTGTTGTCAATTGTTGCCTCAAGGTATGAAAAGCATCTTCACATTTTTGGCTCCACTCAAATTTGACTCCTTTCTTCAGCAGCTCAGTCATTGGCTTGGCAATTCTGGAGAAATCCAGGAATAAATCGTCGGTAGTACCCTGCCAATCCCAGAAAACTCCGAATCTGCCTCACTGTAGTTGGAGGTTTCCAGTCCATCACTTCTTGCACTTTCTCAGGGTCAACTGATATCCCATCCTGAGAGACTGTGTGACCCAAGAATTTTATTTCTTTCAGCCAGAACTCACACTTGGACAACTTAGCATACAACTGATGGTCGCGAAGTCTCTGAAGCACGATATGCAGATGTTTAGTGTGCTCAGCCTCATTCTTGGAATAAACCAGAATGTCATCAATGAAAACAACCATGAACTTATCCAATTCTGGCATGAATACTGAGTTCATCAAGTACATGAAATAAGCCGGGGCATTGGTCAACCCAAAAGACATCACCAAAAACTCGTACAGCCCATATCTAGTAGAGAAGGCCGTCTTGGGAATATCACTGGCACGGATCTTGATCTGATGGTAGCCTGAGCGAAGGTCTATCTTGGAGAATACCTTGGCTCCTACCAACTGATCAAACAGAACATCAATGCGGGGTAACGGGTACTTGTTCTTGATAGTCACCGCATTGAGAGGGCGGTAATCAACACACATCCTCAAACTCTCATCCTTTTTCTTCACAAATAAAGCTGGGCATCCCCAAGGTGAAGTACTTGGACGAATAAACCCCTTATCCAATAATTCTTGCAGTTGCTTCTTCAATTCCGCCAACTCCGCGGGAGGCATCCTATAAGGTCTCTTGGAGATAGGAGCGGTCCCGGGTTGCAGTTCAATGGCAAACTCAATATCTCTGTCAGGTGGCATTCCTGGCAATTCATCCGGAAAAACATCGGGGTAGTCGCAGACTACTGGGATCTGCCTTACTGGGGATTCTGCCATAACAAAGGCACAAGATCGGGTACCACCCCGGTTGGGTAAATACAAAACAGTCTCGCCATAAACAGGGGAATGAATTTCAATGGCTCTGACTGCAATGTCCAATATTGCCTGATGTTTGGTCAACCAATCAGTTCCCAAGATGACATCCACACTATCCAGTCCCAAAATAAGAAGGTCAGTTTTAATTATCAAACTACCAAACTTTAGAGGTACCTTCATGCTGATTTGGTTAGTGGCAATCCTGCCTCCTGGGGTTGAAATGGTAATAGCCCCGTGGGTGTGGTGAAAAGGCAACTGGCACTTGACACTAAATTTGGCACTGACAAAACTATGCGATGCACCAGAATCAAAAAGAACAGTAGCAGGAAAATTTAAAACTGTAAAGATACCAGTCATGACGGGTGCTCCCTCTGGAATGTCAGCCATTGTAGTGAAGTTCAGCTTGCCCTGCCTCACTTGCACTTTCTGCCTCTTTCCTTGGTTCTGATTAACATTCTGCCCCTGCCTCTACTGATTCTTGGGGCAATTCTTGGCATAATGCCCAGTGCTGCCACAAGTGAAACACCTGTTATCATTGGCCTGGCGGTACTGCTGCTGCTGATTGTTCCTCTGAGCTGGAAACTGGGCGCGGTTGGGTGCCTGCTGCTGCTGCTGCTGTGGTGGCCTGATCACCCACCTCCCTTGCTGCTGCTGAGGTCCCCTGCTCTGTGAGTCAGACACAATCCTGAAACGCTGTGGCTGAGCTGAGGGTCCTGCCACAGGGGTCTTCCTCTTCTTCTCCGCCTGTCGAGCCAAGATGCAGTCCTCCTGGGAGATAGCCATGTTAACCAACTCATTGTAACTGTTGGCCCTGACGGTGTTGAGACGGTCACGGAGCTTGGTGCTGAGCCCCCTCCTGAACCTGTCTCGCTTCTTCTCATCCGTATCTGCATGGTATCCGGCATACTGACACAAATCATTGAAGGCCTGGGCATATTGCAACACTGTCCTGCTGCCCTGAGTGAGTGCTAGAAACTCATTGAGTTTCCGGTCCATGATGCCAGCGGGAATATGATGCCCTCTGAAAGCGGCCTTGAACTCCCTCCACTCCACCTCTCTACCATCTGGCTGCATAGCAAGAAAATGGTCCCACCAAGTCCTTGCGGGTCCGCGAAGCTGCTGGGTGGCGAACCTGACCTTGGTGACCTCTGAGCAAGCCCCATGGAGCAGTGGGAACTTGGATTCTACCACCCTCAACCACACATCTGTATCAAGTGGGTCCTCCGTCCTGGTAAACAATGGTGGCTGGGTGCTGAGAAACTCCTGGTAAGTAGCCGCGACGGGGTGACGCTGATGGTCTCCACCATAATGCTGAGGTGGTGGCTGACGCTGAGCTAGCTGCCTCAGAATCTCATTCTGCTGGGCCATGAGCTCCTGCAGAGTGGGAGGCGGTGGCGGTGGAGGAACGTGCTCATTCTGACCACGGCGCGCTCTCCCAGCCATCTGAAAAAGTCACATGGTTGCTCAATAACACATCTCCAAGCTTAAGGTTCGAACATGGTAGGGGAGTCAAAGTAATTTGATAGATTCCCAATAAAACAAACGAAAACTTAATCCTTCCGTCCAAATTTAAATTACCATTAATCATCCCTAAACATCCAAAAGAGTTTTAACACTGGTTACATCAAGGATCAAAAGACTCAACTCTACCTAGCCTAGTACCCTAAGGGTGCAAAAGCTAAGCTAGCGGCGAGGAGTCCAACTATCATCAACTTCTAGCATTAGTCTGGCATCTAGTGAGCGAACGAGGCAACGCTGGACTCGGGGGAAGGTGGTCTCCCTGAGCCAGCGGTGTCTACACTGGAGGCAGGCTCATCTCCTCCCTCGATGTCCACGTCCTCGTCAGCCTCCGCATCATGGATCTCTTGGTGATGCATGTCCAGGTGCGCATTAGCCTCTGCTAGCTGCTGCTGGGTGTTGAGGAGCTGATCCTCGAGGACCTCGATGGTATTCTCCCTGGTGCCCACTAGCTCCTCCAACTCATGAATCTCGTCAGTCAGCTGCTCCACCTATAAATCTTTCTCCACCAGCTCCTGGGATAAATCCACCACGAGCTCCTCCCTGTTGTCCAGGGTGATCTTGGTGGCCTCCAGTAATGCCATCAGGTGGGACATGGCCTCCCCACGCATCACTTGCAGACGATACAGAGTGTTCATGCATCGTACAGACAAGTGAGCGGTGTGGCCTGGGTAGAGAGCCCAGATGTCCTTGGCATGCTCCACCCGGTCCTTCCACATCGGGTCGTCCTCCTTTTCCGCGGGGAACAACCCAATGGGGTGGGTAGCCAGCTCCAAGGGGTGAAATCCACAGAAGGTGGTCAGTCCATGCAGAGCGATAGCCTCAATAGTATCCTCAGCCCGGTATCCATAGGACTCAGAGTCCAGTGAACGCCAGCCTGGCTGCAGGGGATGAGGCTCCAAAGTCATCCTCACCCGACAGCGAGGTACCCGGTGCTTCTCGAACTGCTGCACCGTGTACTGAGGGGGTGTCAAATATCCTGCCCCCTGAAGTACTTCCCACAAGATGCGGGGAAAACCCTCTCGTGCAAGTCCGTCAGTGGGGGTCAGTGCATCTCCATCCTCGGAGGATCCGTGGGAAGTCATCTGTGCACGGTTAAGCGTAAGTAAAGAAAAAGAATTACAAAAAGAACAAAGAAAATAAAACTCAGCCTGCCTCTAACTAAAAAGAAAAAGGGCACTGGGGACCTAGTTGGCTGCTATCTCATTTTTAAGTCATTTTACTTAGTTATTCATTTACTTAATTAAGAATGCATGCATGCACGTCCTGTACGACCTCTCCAAAAGATAAAAAGGAATAGGGAAGGACTCCCATCCTTTAAAAAAAGTGGCCTATAGGGCCTAGTCACTTAGCCACCTAGCTACCCTTCTATTATCCTAAGGCTTCACATCCTAGGTCTATCCTGCTCGCCCTACTATCTATCCAACATTGTTTCTATCAAGTTTTACTTTTAGAAAAGGGATGGTATTCATGTTTTATTGATTCCTCTGTGGTGGTACAAGCTCCGATACCAGCTGTGGCGGAACTGCCCGAATTATTCCAACTTAAGTGCCTAAGTCCGGCCTTAGAGGCTAGACCACACTTAAATGGGAATAATCCGTCAATCCCTCGGATCTAGTCCGACACGGCCACCGACAGGATCAAGTACCACAGTCTCACTCGATGGTGAGTCACAGAGCAAATACAATAAAGCATAAAACCATGCGTGGAAGAGTATTAAATTATTACATCACCATTGTCACCATCGGAGTTTTCGCAAAAGTAACCATCATTGTTTTTGAAGTGCAGCGGAAATAAACTAACGATAAATAAATGGAGAGATGGGGAAGCCTATCCCATCACTCCTCATGCTCCTCCTCAGCCGAGGCAGGGTCCCACTCAACAGTCCAACCCGGTGGTAAGGTGGACGGCCAAGTCACTCCAGCAACCATGTCCTCCAGAGAACCTGTAAAATTATGCCACAAGCAAGGCTGAGTATACTAATACTCAGCTAGACTTACCCGGTGTGAGGAGTCTATACTCCTCTACCTCTAGACATGCACCTGTTTGGCTGTGGGGTTTGGTTGCCAAAAGCAATAGCTGAGTTTCTAAATCAAGATTTTAACTTAATCAAAATTAAGTGTGACTCTCTTAAGGCTAAAAGTGTACTATCTATTCATGCATAGTAGCAAGCATTATTAGCAATCAACAGTTTGTATCATCTCAACCAGTTCCACTTGTTACTCAATGTAGCAGCATGGATCAAGCAGTCTCATTAGCTGCGAGAAGCAGACGATTCGAATCGAGTTTTTATCCTTGCAAGGTAAACCTAAACACACGACATGCAGGGGCACTCCGTCCCCACACATACCAACCGTCCCCATCGATTCCCTGGCAGCAGATCAGGTCTCACCGCCTTGGCGTACAATGCCTCACTGACCCCGACTGGCCGTCGTGCAGTGACAGCACTTGTACCCACCATAACCGGAATGGGAGACTACGTCTCAGGTCGCGTGAGGGGGTATGTCCACTGGCAGGTTCAATCAGGTACTAGGTTTACCGATTTACCATATTTCTCGGTATGTGCTTAGTACATTCAAACGCTTGACTCACGGTACCACACCTTAATCCTTAATCAGCTTTTTATCCCGTGAACAACCAATCCCCATGGATTGTTGCCCACAAACCAACATCAATATGATAGGAAAGTGGATACAGCAAATTCCTGACCTCGCGCGAGTGCTAGAAAAATCACTCGACTTCTACCGAGATCCTAATTAATACAGCAGCTACTCGACCTAGCATACTAGTATTCATCTCAATAGGATTCCTGAGATCATGCAACTAGGGTTTCAAACAATTCCTACACTTAAGTGCACAAACAATCCTACAAACATTAAGTGTAGTAAAGTAGCATAAATAACAGGTTATGCATAAAACCGGGGCTTGCCTTCCAAAGCAGTGGCAGGCAGGTCCTCTGGTGCAGGCTCTGGTGCTGGGTCGGGGGCAACCTCCTGGGCAGCTCCTTGCTCCGGCACGAGGACGTACTCTCCGTCAGCAAGATTACAGTCTATCGAAATGCAATGAACATGTATGTCATGATTATGCAAGATTTAAGAACATTAGGCCACTAAAATTAGGTCAAGAATTAACTTAGGGTTCCCCGGCTATGTGCATCTTCTAGTGGTATATAGACTCATTACCTTTTAGGTTTAGGTTTTTCCTTTTAGGATAACATATTGGATTTGCATTGCCTTAATGGATTTCAGTGGACAAGTTATAAAGGTCTTAGGAGGATATTAGATTCCATCATCCATTTTCCTTTCTTAATTTCCATCTAGGGTTTCTAGTAGGGGTTTGAACTATGACAGTAGTTTAAAAATTTCCAAAAAATTTTGTAAAAATTACAGTGGGTTGTCACTGGCTATTCTAGCTTGTTTTGATAATGTGAGGCTTAAAGTACAAAAGCTAGGCTTTAAACAAAAATAACAATAGTTAGGCAAAATGGGCCACTTTACCCTACAAGTCCTTTATTAAAGTGGGTTCTGACCTAAGGGTTATTTTTGTTGGCCGCTAGCAGTGATAAAAAGCTCTTGTACCAAAAATGGCAGAGAGCAACATGGTGGTTAATTAATGATGGATTTTTAAAGTTTGGTGAAAAAGGGGTGCTTAAAACTAACTTGTCATTTGAAAAATATCAAACAACAGATTTCAGATTTTTCTTAAGTTCTTATTATCAACTTATTAGTTATCCTAAGGTTTGGGGAGGTTTCACCTTAGGGTTATTTTTGTAGGGTTTTTCTAAGTTATCCTTATTTTCTTCATTTAAAAGGTAGCTTTCTTATTTTATACTACAACAGGGTATGATATATTTTTCCAGTGAACTACATTGACTAAATATCTTAACAAAAATAGGGGTGCTCTCTGGTTCATTATTTATATCACTTTTTCTATTTTTCTTAAACTTAAGCATATTATAGAATAAGGGGTTAAAACTAACTTAATGTAATAGACAGAGAGGTTTAACATTTTTAACTAGGTCAGTAGGTAGACAATAACTCCTCTAAATTTTTCTAACCTTAGTTAAATAGTACAACCATTTTTCTTGTTATTATTAAGCTTTTGGCCGAAACTGAAAATAAATCAGACCCTTATATTTTTCTCTAGTACTTATGGGGTTTTATATTTTTCTTAGACAGGTTACATTATTTAGAGTCTGGCAAAAATAGTTTGACCAAATTTGGATAAACTAAACAGAAGTTATGGGTTTTTAAAGTTTCTGCTTGAATTTAAATCAGGTTTTACTTAAGTTTTTCTGGAAAAACAGTTTGCACCGAGACCCCTAGGTTTAAACTGAATCAAACCTCGCAGATCTGCCCTCGGGCCACTATTCATTTGAGTCTCTGACTTTTCACTTAACCCCTGGATTCCTCTCCCTCTCACCCGCGGTCCCTCCCTTAACTAAAACAGTAGCCGCGGGAAAAGAAAGGGTGGCGCGGCTTACCGGCGGCGAGGGAGGCCCGGCGAGGTGGTCAGGGGTGTTCAGGAGGTCGCGACGGTCACGTCGATGTGCGGGTCGTCGCCGGAGGTGGTCGGAGCTGCTCGGTCCACGTGCGCAGGCGGGCGAGCTCGTCGGCGGCGTGCGCTCCGGCCTATCCACGACGGTATAGTTCAATCCAAGGGCATAGGGAGCTTCATGGAGGTCTAAGGAGTCTAACCGTGCAAGGAATCGGAGAGAGACTCACTGTGTGCCTCGGTCCACGGTTGCCGGCGGTCGGGTGAAGTCCGGTGAGCGCGATTCGGCTACTCCGGTGACGCAGGCCCTCGGTTCAAGCTTGAGCACGGCTTACGGCTTCACCAGGAAGCTAACTGGGGGCTTGGATCGAACGAAGGGGGGCTGGAGAGGGGTTGGCCACGGTGGCGGCTTTCGGTCGGCACTGGCGGGTCGCGAGGAGGTCGCCGGAGGCGATGGCTGGTTCGGGCGAGACCGGTGAGGTACGGATGAGGCACTGGGGAAAACAACCGAGCGCTGGGACGGGTTTTATAGGCGCGGACGCGGCCGAGGCGCCGGCTCGACCGTTTGGCGCGACGCGGGCACGCGGGGCGCGCGCGCGGGCGTGCTCTGGCGAGCTCAGAGCGCGTCGAACACGTGGCGCGTTGCTTCTACCCGTGTTCTTCGCTCTGCTAAGCGGCCAGGCGTACGAATCTTGCCCTAGCGCCTGTGGGAGATCTCTTCCCTGCACCTAGGGCTACCTAGTTCATGTAAGTTCCAAGGGGAGATGTGGCCTGGTTGAAGAGATACGGCAGCGCCAAGTCTTGTCTGTCTGCCCTGTGCAAACCGAGACAAAACCAATGCCAAGGCGTGTCAAACGGTTTTGGTTTGGGTTCAAACTTTTCCAGGGCATTCTAGGGTTCATTTGGTGCCATTTTGTTAATTGGGTCGACTGGTTTTGAAAAGGAAATCAAGGTGAACATGAGGGATCTTTGCTTAAGGTTTGGTTTTTGACTTAGGCAAAATCTGAATTCCTCCCTTGTGTTCAATTTTGGGTGATCTTTTTAGGACCTTTCTGAAAACT
Organism: Zea luxurians; assembly: GCA_029449295.1. Lineage (NCBI taxonomy): Eukaryota > Viridiplantae > Streptophyta > Magnoliopsida > Poales > Poaceae > Zea > Zea luxurians. The sequence goes on from JAOPSE010000003.1 coordinate 198,998,766, forward strand.
TTTTGGGGGTACTTCCTTACTATTAATTGTAGGTTATTAAGTATATTACAACTTTTATATTTGGTCCAAACCATGATCATGATGTTTACATGATCTTTTGATCATGGCTTCAATTAGGGTCACTATTGCCTATGGGGGTTTTGCTCTAGGGTTTTGGGAGCTCCCTACTTAGATGTGTGTTACAAGCTAGGGCATGATTATCTAAGATAGTTTGCACTTGATTAAGACCTTGAATTCCAAGATTGAGATACCTGGCCCACAATTCTCTATGTAACTATGGGTTAAAAGGAGGTAACCCTGGGGTAGACACCCTGAGTAATACCTAGGGTGTTACATGAACTCGCCGCCGTTCTGCAGTCCCGCCGTCGACTCACTACTTGTCTCGCTACGTTGTCATCGTTCACTATCCTCGTCCTCGCCGTCTACCTCGCCGGTTCGTAGTTGACTATTATTTAGTTTGAACGGTTGGCCGAATACTTAGTGTTATTGGCGTCGTCATCTCCTGCAGCTCCTCACGCCCAACAAGCTGTCACGCTTGGCGCGTTTCCTCCGTGCGGCCTCACGCGTTCCTCTCGCTTCATCTGCTAGTCATGGGGTAGTGCAGGTATGGTTATTTGGTTCGGACGTATGTGTGGGTGCAGGATAAATTCTGAGAGAAATAAGTTCTTGTTGTGGTCGGCTGTCGTTAGAGCCATCGTCTGATATCTTATGTTTGTGTGTGGTGGATCGGCGAAAAAAAGAAACTAGTTTGTGTAAAAAATGAAGTTTCGGGCGATTTTCGCCTGATGCTTGGTGTGTTACCGGAGTCGATTTCGTCACTATTTTGGCGAATCTCCACTTAGCTTTGATATTGTGTAGGCTTAGATTCTCTTGCAGTATGGTCTGATTTAATTTAGAGTTTGTTCAGTTAGATAACCAGTCTAAATCTAGTTAAAAGATACATTTTTTAATAGAGTAAATACTTAGGAAATTACGAGGAATGGATAAATAGTTTTAATAATTTTTACAGTGTCGGATGAAGTCCTTGGTGTAAGGATTTCGGTTAATTCATGGCATGCGCCTTGTGTTGTCTAGAGCCATATTTAGCTTGATGTTCCATCTTCTTATCCTTAGTGCCTAAAAACCAAAATTGTTGTTGATCTCGCGGTAGTCGAGTCGAGTTGTTTTCGATACTATTTAAAGTTTCTCGCAACTAATCTTGATTCAAATTAGGTATGTCTACTTAGATAACTAGTTTAAGTCTATGTAATCACCTTTCCTTTAATAACGTGAATACTAGGTAATTAATAAAAAAATTAAATAATAGTTTTAATTGTTTGAACTGCTTAGGGGAGTCCATAGAACGTCGACCCTGAATAATTTGTGGCACGCATTTGAAGTTGCCTGAAAAAAAACTTAGTAATATGGTTAGGAATTTTACGCTCAAGGTTTTATTATTATTTTTAGATTTTTTATTGCGCTTGTGTTCATTTCATCATCGCATCATGATCATAGCATGCATTTATACTTTACGTGTAGATCACGCTTTTGGTGAATCAATCGCTTGGTGGAGTAATTTTCTAGAGACTGGTCATCGCCCTGAACTCGTGAAATTTTATTTTCTTAGTCTTCGGCTCTTCTCTGCAACAAAGGCAAACCCCGGTGCATCCACCACTTTCCTTTTTGTTTACAAAAATTTATCACTTGATATGATGCATTAGGTGATAGGAGTTGCGTGATCAAACAATTGATGCATTACCATCCTTGAGAATTTGAATAATCATTCCTTGATACCTGTTTTATGAAAAACTAGTGCTGCTTAGCCCTGCTTAAAGTGATAAGATTTTTTTTGATTATTGGTTATTGTTATGTGTGAATGAACTTGAGTTAGATAATTAATATGAGACCGGGCGGGTGGCTTGCATCGTGAAATGAGTCGGTGTAGTGCTCCGCCTGTGTCGATTAAGGACCGTTCGATGTAGGCCTGATGAGGTGAGACTTTGCAACTAGCCACATGCTCCGGTAAGCCTGAACCCGGCTATTCCATACGTGAAAAGACAACCGCGCACTAGGCGTGGGAGATGGTGGGAGTAGCGTGTACCCTCCTGGCTAGAGGCTGGACGGAGGAGTACTGTGCTCCCGCGTAGCGCGGACCGGTTCACGTTGTGGAGTATCTGTGGGAATGGTTGACATATGCAAGGGTTAAGTGCTACATATGTCGTGTGGTTAGGACTCCCCAGCTGGGTATAATCGGTTCGAATTGTCGTTGCTCCTCGGTTATGGAGACTCAACTCACTGACCACTCGTCGTAGTTAATAAGTGAAACATGAATTGGCTAAAAGAAAGCTAGATAGGACAAGTGAATGCTCTAGATCAGGAAAATCTAGAATCAGGTAAGAAATTAACTTGATAACTAAAAGATGGCTTAAGGATTCACTATTAGTAAGCGTTTCTGCAAAATGAGTCCTTGATTATTGCTTAGCCTTACCTTGATTCCCAACAAGCCAGCTTAAAGATGAAAAGACTTAAAGATGAAAAGACTACTTTGACCTTAGTAGATTCCCATAAGTCATTAGCAAATGTAATGGACATGAATGTAATTTTGCATGGGCTACGTCCCACGCCTATAAATAGATGAACAGTACTCCCGTACTGTCCACGCTGACTTGGCATTTGCTTTCCGTCATCCTTGTACTTTTGCTTTCCTTCAATCCGAAGGTACACTTGTAATCTGAAATCATTTCTATTTTTAGATGATAATAAAATAGAAATGACGTTGTGATAATATTTAAATGTTTATATTACTCTTCATGTTGCATGTAAGTTCTTCGTCATAGTTTGTTGTGCTTACGAAGATATGCTGTTTGTGACCTTCGTCCGGAACACATTATATCCCGAAGGGAAATAATGTTTCAAAGGACGAAGGACTTTATCATTTAACACTTTTTATGTTGCCTTGTTCTTAATCCGAAGCATTTGAGAACAAGTCCCCAACAATCATAGACCAAAATACTAACCCACAACCTGGGGAACGTTTAGGACGAGCATGCATCATGACTTATAACCTTAAATTCAACCCCCATGTAGCTATTTGAGAGTGTTTCATCCACCCTATTGTTGCTACCCGTCCTTGCTTTTCTGTCTTGTCTTTTCAAATCCGTGAGATTGGGAGCTGAGATCTCTTTTGTTGACAGAATGAGGACTCGTTCTGGATTGGTTCATGGTGAGGGCACTTCCCAGAATAGGGCTAACACATCTAATCCACAGTCAACATCTGCTCTTGAGAATGCAGTTGCATAACTCATCAGTGTAGGCATTGATCATACTCACCTTCTCCATGAGTTGGTTCAGCATGGTCAGCGGGATTCAAATGCTGCCAGTACTTATAAGGAATTTTTGGACACGCAACCACCAGTTTTCACTAGAGCTGAAGATCCGCTGGAAGCTGAAAACTGGCTTCGAACTATTGAGCAGAAGTTTGGACTCATCCATTGTGTTGGCGTTCAGAAAACCCAGTTTGCCACTCAACAACTCCAGGGTCAAGCTGGAGCCTGGTGGGCAAAATATTGTGCGACCCAGCCAGAGGGATATCAAGTTCATTGGGTTGAGTTTTGTGAGGCATTTTGGGCACATTATATTCCGAAGGGCATCATGAGTATAAAAGTTGATGAGTTCTTTAACCTAAAGCAAGGTGAAGGGGAGAGTGTTATGGAGTATTTGGAGAGGTTTAATCAGTTATCTCAGTATGCTGCAGATTATGTCAATACTGAAGCCATGAAGTTCTTTTTCATGCATGGTCTTAATATGAAGCTCCAACGCTTGATGGCACCCAATGTGGCTGAAAGTTATAATGATGTAGTCAGTCAGGCCATTCTAGGTGATGATAAGATTTGCCTTTATCAAGAGTCTAAGAGAAAGAAATCTGCCGAAGAATCCTCAAGTAGTAGTAGTCGACGTCAGAGGATTGTTTATCAACCCATCATTTGTTCTCTTGATCCTCCATCCCAGTTACCTAGTTCACATTTATGTGTCCGACGGGCTGTTGTTCCTTTTGTCCCATATCAACCGGATACCCCAGGCATTCATCCTGAGAACACTCCTTTCAACATGAGCTCATGTGATAACTGCAGGAAGTCGGGACACACTACCCAAGATTGTTGTTTGCCTAAGCCAGTGGCTGAGCAACAGTTGCTAACAAATCCATCTCAGAGTAGCCGACAGAATACTAGAAAGAAAAACAAGACTGTTCCTTGGATGGGGCAGGTCAATCTCACTCATACACATGGAATTTCTGAAGGTGCCCCTGTTATGATGAGTGTGTTTTATGTCGCCAACCATCCTGCAGTGACTCTGTTTGATTCGGGTGCATCTCATACCTTCATCAATAGAGCCTTTGTTGTGAAGTATCAATTACCAATTGAAGAAGGGAAAGATACTTTCTGTATACAATCCCCTTGAGGACGCATCTATACTAAGGAAATGGTGGAGAAGGTGCCTATAAATCTGGAGGGTCACATCTTTCCTACCAACTTGCTTGTCCTTCAAAAGCAGGACATAGATGTGATCCTTGGCATGAACTGGTTACGTCAACATGGAGCTATTATTGATACGTTGCAACGGACAGTTCAGTTGGATTCACCAAATGATGGTTCTAAATTTCTAATCCAGTTGCCGACTCCTAAGAGAGCAGTAGAAAGAGTATGTGCTGTCACCATTAAAGAGATAAAGGATATACCAATAGTCAGAGAATTTCCGGATGTGTTCCCCGAAGATTTGCCTGGTTTACCTCTAGAAAGAGATGTGGAATTTGTAATTGAATTGCAGCCAGGTACCGCACCCATATCTAGAAGGTCGTATAGAATGCCACCTAAGGAGTTAGCAGAGCTGAAGACTCAGTTGCAAGACTTGCTTGACAAAGGTTTCATTCGGCCAAGTTCATCACCTTGGGGTTGTCCTGCCCTATTTGTGAAGAAGAAAGATCAAACACTCAGGTTATGTGTTGATTACCGACCGCTCAATGAGGTGACTATCAAAAACAAATATCCTCTCCCTTGCATTGATCTGCTATTTGACCAGCTCACAGGAGCAAAAGTGTTCTCCAAGGTTGACCTTAGGTCAGGTTATCACCAGATAAGAATCCGTCCTGAAGATGTTCCCAAGACTGCTTTCACTACTCGATATGGTCTTTACGAATATTTGGTGATGTCCTTTGGTCTAACTAATGCTCCAGCTCACTTCATGTATTTAATGAACTCTGTGTTCATGCCGGAGCTCGACAAGTTTGTGGTTGTGTTCATTGATGATATCCTGATATACTCCAAGAGCAAGGAGGAACATGCAGACCACTTACGTATTGTTCTGACGTGGCTCAGAGAACACCAACTATATGCTAAATTTAGCAAATGCGAGTTTTGGTTGGATAAAGTTCAGTTTCTAGGCCATGTCTTATCTGCTGAGGGTGTTGCTGTTGACTCGAGCAAGGTCATGGATATCCTCGATTGGAAACCTCCCACTACTGTGCATCAGGTTAGAAGTTTTCTTGGAATGGTGGGCTATTATCGTCGCTTTATTCCAGATTTCTGTAGAATAGCCAAGCCTATCACCGAACTGCTCAAAAACCATGTCAAGTTTGTTTGGTCACCTGAGTGTGACAAAGCTTTTGAGAAGCTGAAGAAACTATTGACTACAGCACCAGTGCTAGCTCAACCAGATATCGCAAAGCCATTTGATGTGTATTGCGATGCTTCTGGCATTGGCATTGGATGTGTACTGATGCAAGAAGGTCGTGTGATTGCCTATGCTTCTCGGCAACTCAAGCGTCATGAAGAGAATTATCCAACCCATGATCTTGAGTTGGCTGCTGTTGTTCATGCGCTCAAGATTTGGCGCCATTATCTGCTAGGTAATACATGTCACATTTACACTGACCATAAGAGTCTGAAGTACATTTTTACCTAGTCTGAATTGAACATGAGACAGAGAAGGTGGCTAGAGTTGATTAAAGATTATGACCTTGAAGTTCATTATCATCCTGGCAAGGCTAATGTTGTGGCAGATGCTCTTAGCTATAAGTCTCAGTGTAACTATCTTTCGGCAAAACCTTTAGCTGTTACCTTATGCCAGGAAATGGAAAGGTTGAATTTGGAAATAGTTCATCAAGGAAGCATAGCTAATCTCATTCTTGAATCAACTATCCAGAGTCAAATTGTTGATGCTCAAAAGGTGAACAAGGGAATAGCTCATATCAAGGAGCGAGTTGTAACAGGAAGGGCTACGTGTTTTAGAATTGATGAAAATGGTGTCCTTTGGTTCCAAAACCGTTTGGTAGTCCCAAAAGTTCCTGAGTTACGTCAATAGATACTTGATGAAGCTCACTTGTCTCGATACTCCATTCATCCGGGAAGTAACAAGATGTATCAAGATCTGAAACAAAGGTTTTGGTGGACCAAAATGAAGATTGAAATTGCTCGCTATGTCGCCAAGTGCGATATTTGTCAAAGGGTGAAGGCTGTGCACTTAAAATCCGCCGGACCACTACAACCATTGCCTATTCCAGCTTGGAAGTGGGAAGACATCAGTATGGACTTCATCGTCGGTCTGCCCAAGACATCGAGAGGGTATGATTCTATTTGGGTCATTGTGGATCGTCTTACCAAGTCAGCCCATTTCATCCCCGTCAAGAGCAATTATCCTGTTCTCACTTATGCTCAATTGTACATCGCCCGTGTCATAAGTCTGCATGGAGTACCTAAGACAATTGTGTCAGATAGAAGTCCACAGTTTGTCTCCAAGTTTTGGGAGGAGTTGCATAAGTCATTGGGCACTAAACTGATTCACAGTTCAGCCTATCATCCTCAAACGAGTGGTCAAACAGAAAGGGTCAATCAGATACTGGAAGACATGTTGAGGGCATGTGTTCTGGTCTTTTCAGAAAAATGGGATGAATGTCTCCCTCTTGCCAAATTTTCTTATAATAACAGTCATCAAGAGAGTATCAAGATGTCACCCTTTGAAGCTCTGTATGGTAGAAGATGCAGGACTCCTTTAAACTGGTCTGAACCTGGAGAAAGAGGTTTCTTTGGACCCGACCTGGTAAATGAAGCTGAGGAAAAGGTTCAACTTATCCAACGCAACCTGAAGATAGCACAGTCTCGTCAGAAGAGTTATGTTGATAGAAAGCGTCGGCCCTTGGTGTTCAAGGTTGGTGATTATGTCTATCTAAAGGTATCACCAATGAAAGGTGTTAATCGCTTTGGCGTCAAAGGAAAACTCGCACCTCGCTATATTGGTCCCTTCCGAATTATACAACAGTGTGGACCAGTAGCTTACTGCCTTCAGTTGCCAGAGCATATGTCCGCTGTTCATAACGTGTTTCATGTATCACAACTGAAGAAATGTCTTCGAGTGCCCGAGCAAGTTATGGATGTCTCAGAGGTCAATTTGGAGCCAGGTCTGACTTATTCAGAATATCCGATATGAGTATTAGATCAGAAGGATCGCATCACTCGAAGGAGAACAATCAAGTTTTGTAAGGTGCAATGGAACAAACATTCCGAAGACGAAGCGACTTGGGAATCTGAAGACTTTCTTGTGGAGAATTTTCCAGATTTTCTTGCTTCGGTTTAAAAACCTACAGTATTGTAATATAATCGCTAGCCAGCAAGTGCAACTTGGTACATCATCCGGCTGGTGTGTAAAGAAGTTCGAAGTGGTTGTGAATACCATCTTCTTATTCTCCTCCTAACATAAGCCTTTAGTTGTTCTTAAATCTTGGGACGAGATTTCTTTTTAGGGGGGTTGGGCTGTAACACCCTAGGTGTTATGCGCCACTAAAATTTAAGCATCACATCATCTTGAGCATCAGCATCCTATGTGATTATTCTAAAAAGGTTAATCATGTGTTGCATTCACATTAAAATAATATAACTTGTAATGCTTATGCATGGTTTGTGATGAAAATGTGTGTCGCTTTGTTAAAAGTCGTATTTAAGAATCAAAATTTTATTTTATGTTCTAAGGTAAAATAAAACTGGAGAAAGCTTTATTTTTATTTCTTGGTAGAAAAAGTTTATTTTGTTACTAGATAGGTCATTTGGTCGAGTAGCAAGGGCTAGTTATTAATAATTGCCGAAATGAGTTAATAATAAACTTAGGGATAAAAAGTTTAAGATGTTACCAAACAAGTCGTTTGGCCTAGTAATGAATGATCAGTCACAAAATAATTAATAGCGTGGGGTAATAATAACTTTAGGAATCAAAATTAGGTTTTGTGATTTGTGTCGCATTAATTCAGACCGGCATGAATTTAATTAAAAAAAAGAAGATTCGGAGTTAGTCAGATATAAATTATTCCAAAACTTTTGTAATATGAATTCTAATCAAGCGGAGCAGTAATCCTAAGATAATAATTGGGATTATTGTTGTGTACGAATATGAATTGGAGAGAATAATAGATAATTATTAGGGGCATATGGAAATAATATGGGAGAAGAAAGATTTGTCATTTTTTTTTCTTTCTTAGGTGAACGTGCACCTCATCCTAGGAGATTTTTAGTTTTTTTTCACATCTTGCTTATTCTCTCTTCTTCTAGGAAATACACTCACGTACCTGTGTAGCTGTTGAACACGTCGGCTCCCTGAGAAAAGAAAATCACATATGTTTCCTTGGCCTGTGCATGCCGGATCCTTAGAAAAATATCCACCGCTCATTTCTTTTACTGCCTCCTTATCCTATACACGTTGGCAGCTCTGGAAGTCTCACGTACACACGCACGTCCGCCCAGCCGCCCCTTTAAGTCTGCCCAGCCGCCCCTGCTGCTCGCCCTGTCTACGCGTCAGGCACCATAACCACTAGCCTCTGCTCGCTAGCGTTGTGCGCTCCTCTGCTGAATTCGACGCTCCGCTGTCCTGCGAGCTCTACCGCGTCGAACTGCCAAGCCAGTGGCCGATGTGCTCTGTCCTCACCATCCCTGCTGGTTCCCCTGCAGCAAGTTGTCGGCTCCAAGGTGCTTGGGTTCCCTCCACCTAGCGCCGCCACCGGTGCTCGGCTTCATCCACGACGGTGTCCCGGTGTCGAGCACCTTGCCTAGCTCCGCTACTCCTGACTCGCCGGCAACTTGTGGCTCGGACTTCACCATCGGCTCTTTGCGTGCTCCGCTGCGCCAGATCGCCGCGTCACCGTGAAGCTACATGCCTTGCCTTTTGCTGCTGTTGTAGCCGAGTCGTCATCGCCCAAGTGTTGAGCGCCCTGAACTCGCTGTCGTTCTGCAGTCCCGCCGTTGACTCACTGCTTGTCTCGCTACGTTATCATCATTCACTATCCTCGTCCTCGTCGTCTACCTCGCCGGTTCGTAGTTGACTGTTATTTAGTTTGAACGGTTGGCTGAATACTTAGTGTTACTGGCGTCGTCATCTCCTGCAGCTCCTCACGCCCAACAAGCTGTCACGCTTGGCGTGTTTCCTCCGTGCGGCCTCACGCGTTCCTCTCGCTTCATCTGCTAGTCGTGGGGTAGTGCAGGTATGGTTATTTGGTTCGGACGTATGTGTGGGTGCGGGATAAATTCTGAGAGAAATAAGTTCTTGTTGTGGTCGGCTGTCGTTAGAGCAATCGTCTAATATCTTATGTTTGTGTGTGGTGGATTGGCGAAAAAAAGAAACTAGTTTGTGTAAAAAAATGAAGTTTCGGGCGATTTTCGCCTGATGCTTGGTGTGTTACCGGAGTCGATTTCGTCACTATTTTGGCGAATCTCCACTCAGCTTTGGTATTGTGTAGGCTTAGATTCTCTTGTAGTATGGTCTGATTTAATTTAGAGTTTGTTCAGTTAGATAACCAGTCTAAATCTAGTTAAAAGATACATTTTTTAATAGAGTAAATACTTAGGAAATTACGAGGAATGGATAAATAGTTTTAATAATTTTTACGGTGTCTGATGAAGTCCTTGGTGTAAGGATTTTGGTTAATTCATGGCATGCGCCTTGTGTTGTCTAGAGCCATATTTAGCTTGATGTTCCATCTTCTTATTCTTAGTGCCTAAAAACCAAAATTGTCGTTGATCTCACGGTAGTCGAGTCGAGTTGTTTTCGATACTATTTAAAGTTTCTCGCAACTAATCTTGATTCAAATTAGGTATGTCTACTTAGATAACTAGTTTAAGTCTATGTAATCACCTTTCCTTTAATAACGTGAATACTAGGTAATTAATAAAAAAATTAAATAATAGTTTTAATTGTTTTGAACTGCTCAAGGGAGTCCATAGAACGTCGACCCTTAATAATTTGTGGCACGCCTTTGAAGTTGCCTGAAAAAAAAACTTAGTAATATGGTTAGGAATTTTACGCTCAAGGTTTTATTATTATTTTTAGATTTTTTTATTGCGCTTGTGTTCATTTCATCATCGCATCATGATCATAGCATGCATTTATACTTTACGTGTAGATCACGCTTTTGGTGAATCAATCGCTTGGTGGAGTAATTTTCTAGAGACTGGTCATCGCCCTGAAGACTCGTGAAATTTTATTTTCTTAGTCTTCGGCTCTTCTCTGCAACAAAGGCAAGCCCCGGTGCATCCACCACTTTCCTTGTTGTTTACAAAACTTTTATCACTTGATGTGATGCATTAGGTGATAGGAGTTGCGTGATCAAACAATTGATGCATTACCATCCTTGAGAATTTGAATAATCATTCCTTGATACCTGTTTTATGAAAAACTAGTGCTGCTTAGCCCTGCTTAAAGTGATAAGATTTTTTTTGAAATTTATTTTGATTACTAGTTATTGTTATGTGTGAATGAACTTGAGTTAGATAATTAATATGAGACCGGGCGGGTGGCTTGCATCGTGAAATGAGTCGGTGTAGTGCTCCGCCTGTGTCGATTAAGGACCGTTCGATGTAGGCCTGATGAGGTGAGACTTTGCAACTAGCCACATGCTCCGGTAAGCCTGAACCCAGCTATTCCATACGTGAAAAGACAACCGCGCACTGGGCGTGGGAGATGGTGGGAGTAGCGTGTACCCTCCTGGCTAGAGGCTGGACGGAGGAGTACTGTGCTCCCGGGTAGCGCGGACCGGTTCACGTTGTGGAGGATCTGTGGGAACGGTTGACATATGCAAGGGTTAAGTGCTACATATGTCGTGTGGTTAGGAATCCCCAGCTGGGTATAATCGGTTCGAATTGTCGTTGCTCCTTGGTTATGGAGACTCAACTCACTGACCACTCATCGTAGTTAATAAGTGAAACATGAATTGGATAAAAGAAAGCTAGATAGGACAAGTGAATGCTCTAGATCAGGAAAATCTAGAATCAGGTAAGAAATTAACTTGATAACTAAAAGATGGCTTAAGGATTCACTATTAGTAAGCGTTTCTGCAAAATGAGTCCTTGATTATTGCTTAGCCTTACCTTGATTCCCAACAAGCCAGCATACCCTTGAGAGTCTTTTCTTTAGTCGAGTAAGTCTTGCTGAGTAATTCCGTACTCAGGGTTTTATTCCCTGTTGTTTTTCAGGCTATAGTTTGTGCTGCCGATGGTGATGTTAAGTGCCGGTGGGCTCGGCCTTCTTATAAGTCTAAGTAACCCTTCTATATTTCTTATTGAGGATGGTCTCTTGAGCTAGCATATATTTCAAACTTATACTTTTATAATCACTCCGATGAAAATAATGTAAAATTTTTGTAACTTGTAAAATTTGGTAATAAAATTTCCGCTGCAAAAATATTGATGTATGTGATTCGTGTTTACTTAATCTTGCGATCTTGGTGGTAGTGGTTTATCCGAGGTCCCCTAGGATACTCGGGCAGATCCTGTTAAGTTATCGGGCACACATGCATAGCTGTTTGATGTCTTTGAGACAAGGACAGGTGCATGTGGGTCCTATAATTTGGGAGGATCCGCCACAGGCGTCGCGTAGCCAGCTCCCTGAAGTACCTCCCACAAGATAAGGGGAAAACCCTCTTGTGCAAGCCCATCAGTGTGGGACTGTGCATTTCCTTCGTCCGAGGATCCGTGAGAAGTCATCTGTGTACGGTTAAGCGTAAGTAAAAGAGAAAGATTTATAAAATAAAAAGGGATCGCGATTCCGCCTCTCCAAAACTACGACAATGGTACTGGGGTACTTAATTTGTTATTACTATGTATTAAGGTTCTTACCCACTTATTAAATAGTTTAATTAAGGATGCATGCATGCTCGTCCTAAACGTCCTTACGTCAACTTAGAGGGAATAGGAAGGAACTCTCATCCCTTATAGTAGCCTGTAGAGCTTACTTAATTAACCACCTAGCTACCCCTCTATCATCCTAAGGCTTCACGTCCTAGGTCTATCCTGATTGTCCTACGATCTATCCAACATTTGTTTCTATCAAGTTTTATTTTGAAAAAGGATGGTATTTATAGTTTATTGGTTCCTCTATGGTGGTACAAGCTCCGATACCAGCTGTGGCGGAACTGCCCGAATTATTCCAACTTAAGTGCCTAAGTCCTGCCTTAGAGGCTAGACCACACTTAAATGGGAATAACCCGTCAATCCCTCGGATCTAGTCCGACGAGGCCACTGACAGGATCAAGTACCACAGTCTCACTCGAGGGTGAGTCACAGAACAAATACAATAAAGCATAAAACCATACATTAAGGAGTATCAAGCTTATTACATTATCATCGGAGCTTTAGCAAAAGTAGTCATCATTGTTCGAAGTGCAGCGGAATAAAACTAACGATAAATAAATAGAGAGATGGGGAAGCCTGTCCCATCACTCCTCATGCTCCTCCTCCGCCGAGGCAGGGTCCCACTCGACTGTCCAACCCGGTGGCAAGGTGGACGGCCAAGTCACTCCAGCAACCATGTCCTCTAGAGAACCTGTAAAATTTTTGCCACAAGCAAGGCTGAGTATACTAATACTCATCTAGACTTACTCGGTGTGAGGAGTCTACTCCTCTACCTCTAGACATGCAGCTGTTTGGCTGAGGGGTTTGGTTGCCAAAAAGCACTAGCTGAGTCTATAAATCGAGTTTTTGCTTTGTCAAGTTTTAGTGTGACTCTCTTAAGACTAAATGTATACCTATCTAATCATACATGGTATCTAACATTTAGCAATCAACAACTTTTGCCAATTCATCACATTTCCACTTGTTACTCAATGCAGTACAATGGATCAAGCAGTCTCATTAGCTGCGAGAAGCAGACGATTCGAATCGAGTTTCTATCCTTGCAAGGTAAACCTAAACACACGACATGGCGAGGCACTCCGTCCCCACACATATCAACCGTCCCCATCGATTCCCCATCAGTAGATCAGGGCTCACCGCCTTAGCGTACAATGCCTCACTGACCCCGACTGCCGTCGTGCAGTGACCGCACTTGTACCCACCATAACCGGAATGGGAGACCACGTCTCAGGTCGCGTGAGGGGATATGTCCACTGCCAGGTTCACTCAGGTACTAGGCTTACCGATTTACCATATTTCTCGGCATGTGCTTAGTACGTTCAAACGCTTGACATAGGTATATGCATGTTAATCCTTATTCCAATTTCATCTCGTAGACCACGCATCCCCATGGATCCGTGTCCACAGACCAACATCCGTATGATATGAAAGTGGGTACAATCAATGTCCTGACCTCGCGCGAGTGCTAGAAAAATCACTTGACTTCTACCGAGATCCCTAATTACCAAAGCAGCTACTCGACCTAGCATACTAGTATCCATCTCAAAAAGGATTCCTGAGTTCATGCAACTAGGGTTTCAATCAACTCCTACACTTAAGTGCACAATACAAGCCTACAAACATTTAGTGTAGTAAAATAACATATAGAACAGGATATGCATAAAACCGGGGCTTGCCTTCCGAAGCTGGGGCAGGCAAATCCACTGGGGCAGGCTCTGGTGCTAGATCCGGGGCTACCTCCTGAGCAACTCCTTGCTCCGGCACGAGGATGTACTCTCCGTCAGCGAGGTTGCAATCTATCGAATGCAATGAATAAGAATATGTATGCTATGATTATGCAGGATTTAGTAATCATTATGCTAAGTGAAGAAAAACTAAGTTAGTTAATAACTTAGGGTTTCCTGGTTATAGAGGCTCTTAGTGGTCTATGCTTATCAATTTAGGTTTGGGTTTTGTTCTAGGGATAAGCACAGTGGATTGAAACTTGGATTTCCCTTAGATGTTTTAGTAGGCATTTAAGGGTTTTACTGGTTGGGTTAGGGTAACCTTAATTTCTACTATTAATTCCCCCTTTTTTCTCATTTTCTATTTATGAATTCTAATGTAGGTTTGAACTACAATAGTGATTTAAATTTTTCCAAAAATTCTGTAAAAATTACAGTGGGTTACTAGTTGTCACTGCAATCTGCCCTACAAATTTGAGGTTGATATTGATTCAGATACTACTTGTGCAAAATTAACAAGGATAAGTTTTAAAAAGGACCTTTGCACTATAGCTAGGATTTAATTGAGGTTTCCGCACCAAATTTTATTTTTGTCCAGATACCTAAGTGATATTAGGCCTCTGTGTTAAAAATCACAGAAAAAGGCCTACTGGATATTTAGTTGTGAATTTCTAAAGTTTTATGCCAAAAAGGGGCTTATAACTAACTTGTTATTTGAAAAATATCAAACAACAGATTCCATATTTTTCCTACGTTCATAATAACAAAATATTAGTTATCCCAAGGTTTGGGGTTGTTGGGGACTTGTTCTCAATTGCTACGAATTAAGAACAAGGCAACATAAAATGTTAAATGTTAATGTCCTTCGTCCAACGAAACATTATTCCCTTAAGGACTAATGAAGTTTGGTTGAAGGTTAAAATCAATACGATTACGAAGGTTGAATCTTCGTAATTGAATTCTAGTAAATCGTATAAAGTAATATAAAATATGAAATGTCAAAGGTAAATAAATTATAAACGAGTAACATTACTTTCATACTATATTGATTTAATGTATTACAACATTGGATACAATTATACCTCTGTCTTGACAAAGATTGATTCCCGAATGATGCGGTTGCAATTACAGGAATGCCTGAACAGTAAAGGAATATTGTTCACTATTTATAGGCACGGGACATAGCCTGGGAGGAATTACAACCATGCCCCTCATAAGGAATTACAACAACGACTCAAACATTTATGGACTAAAAGGTCATTCTACTCTTAAGTCGGTTTGTAATTCCAAAGCTTCATGAAGAGGAACCTTCGGTCATCACATGCGGACAGCTTCAGCCGAAGCTGTTTCTCCCTTCAAGACCTTCGGCGACGAAGCATAATCCCAACAGTAGCCCCTTCGCGGTGCTAGATCGTTTTTCGTAACGAGCTTGACCCGTGAAAAAAGTCTCTTAGGCTTCGGGAAGCCGAAGGTCTGAAAAACACCTTCCCTGAGCTCGTTGTTGAGAAACGATTTAGTTTCCGAGCGCGTAGCGGTCCCACCTTGCAGCGGGTGCAAGCAGCTGTTCGCCTGGTGTAGAAGTCCTGGCGATTCACCTCCTTACCTGCATCACTATATAAACAGATGGGTAGATGTGAAGTTACCACAGCATTCATTGCTATTTGCACTGTTTTGCTGCCAAAATTTTTAACGATAGCCGAAGCTTGACTCTCGGAATCAAACGAAGCTTTAGTTTGAAGCCTACTTCGTCAGAAGAAAAAGCTTCGGAAGAAAAAATATTTAGTTCCCAAAGAATTCAGAATTAGATGGCAAGAGTGCGCTCTACCGCTAGAGTTGAGCGTGAGGGAGGTGAAACTGAAGGATCGGAGACTGTTCCCATCTCTGAAGCGATGCAACGATCCGGACTGGTAACCTCGGAGGGAATCCATACCGCCGAGACAGAACAAACTATTCCCATCCCCGAAGTTGCTGCCGAAACGGAAGAAGAAAATATTGAAGAAACTGATCCCGAAGATGATTATCATATGGCCGTGCCAAGTAAGCCCAGCCACTTGGACTTCGGCAAGTCGACTGTCTCTAAGGCTGATCTCTCCAAGATGGTGAAGTCGGGTTATTTCAGCGAGAGTCAGAAGAAGCTACTTCGCTTCGGGGGGGAAGAAACCACCCCGAAGCCAGAGAAGGATGAAATAGTCATTTTCAAGAGTTTTCTAAAGGCTGGGTTGAGATTCCCCCTCCATGGGATTATTGCAGATGTATTGAAGGAATTTGGGATCTACTTTCATCAGCTGACTCCTAACGCTATCGTTAGGCTTAGTGTTTATATCTGGGCCCTCCGAAGCCAGGCGGTTGAGCCGTTTGCCGACAGCTTTTGTCGAGTTCATGAACTACATTACCAGACGAAGGCTAGAAAAGATGGATTACATGATAACTTTGGTTGCTATAATTTTGCCTATCGGAAAACCACAAAGTTTCCTGTAATTAGTTACCGAAGTAAATGGCCGGCAGGCTGGAAGTCAGAGTGGTTTTATGTGAAAGTTAACGAAGACAAAGAGAAGCTGGTACAAAGCCCTCTTGAATTGATCTTCGGAGAAACAAGACCGCGATGCCACATGACATTAGAAGGTCCCACTTGGGCTGCACTGGGTGAGTTTAAAATTATTTCAGAGCATATCAGTACTAGGGACCTGGTTCAAGAGTTCTTGGCCTTCAGGGTTTTCCCTACTTTAAAAGAATGGGAAATGTCGAAGCTAGAGGGGGAGAAGAAGAAAGGGGAGCTTGTGCGGTTACCTTACTATTACAAGTTTAAGAAATACTTTAAAACGCCTTGCCAAGAGTGGCTGGACACAATTGAAGTAATGTGCAATGAGATATTCAGTAATTACTCCAAAAAAGAAGATCAATTGATGACTGCGGCCTTCGGTACCCGCCCGAAGCGAAGACTGAATCGAGTGCTAGACGCGTTGGGTTTTGAATACCCTGACTACGAACAACTGAATAAAATTGTCGAAGGCCGGAAAAGGAGAAGGGTAGCCGAAGCTTTAAATGAAGATGAGAAAGAACCGCCAAAAGGGAAGAATATTCTGAAGAAGAGAAAAGTATCATCTCCGAAGCGAAAAGTATCTGACGAAGAAGAGACTCCTGCATCACGCTCTGCCACTAACGTGGAGAGATTTTGAAGGTAATGACTGAATCCCTGCCTGTGAAGCTAAGTCCATTAGGGCCTCAACTAACGAAATTTTTTCAGAAGGAAAAGGAGCCCGAAAAAAACGAAGAAAACAACAAAGAGACAAAGAATCATCGCAGTGACCGAAGTCATTGACAAGACACCACCGAGAGCTTCAGCTCGAAAAATACCAGCGGCTGAGGAAATATCAAATGTTGAAGTCGCACCTTCGGAAATCGCGGCTACCGAAGCTACCTCAGCCGAAGATTTGAACTTGGAAACTACGATTGAACATATCGACAAAATACTGCTAGAAATGGCCACAGAAGAAGCTACTACTGCCGTCGAAGAGACCATGACCGCAGTGTCTGGGAAAGGAAAAGAAATAGCTGACGATACTTCAAAGGACAAAACCTTCATGTTTCAAAATTTAGTTGGACAAGAATTGTCAAAAACCGAAATAGAAGAACTTAAAGAATATGCCAAATCTTGCGGATATAAACCAGGAGCACTCCTCTTCGGAGGTATTGACGATGAAAAATTAGGCTGTATCCGGGATCAGACTGGAGCTAAGATTATCGGTACTCTATCAAAGAGTATCGGTTTTCCGAAGCTAGAAACAGATATTAGCCGCTACTGACGACAACATATCGTTGGTAGTTTATTTTATTCCAATTTCAAGGTGAACTACTTTTCCCTTGACTTTTATTGTTTTTAATAATGAAAACATTTCTAACGAAGGTTGTTTATGTGCAGAGTATGCTGTTGAGTAAGGCTTTGAAAATGCAGCAGGATCTGGAAGACAAAAAACACGAGGTTATGATTGAAAATTTAGAGAACAAAATAAAAGAGCAATCAGCTGCTATTGAAAAGAAAGACTTCGAGCTTCAGTCAACTGAAGGCTTATTGGCAGAAACCGAAGCTAAAATAGCAGAATTGAATACGAAGCTTCTCTGCCAATCTGAACAGTTTGAACAAGAAAAGCATGAACTTAATGCGAAACTTGAAGCCGAAGTCCAACAAAATTCAAATTTGAAAAAATTATTGTCAAGCCTTCAAGACAAATGTTTGGAGTTTAGCAATAAATGTATTGAGCGACTGAGAAAGATCTTCCACTCAGTTGGGGCTAGCAGCGAGAAATTCACTCCGTCAACTGAAGATTTACAAAAGACCTTCGAACATATTGAGGGTGAAATTGATGAGCTTGACGAAGTTATAGCCGGGCACGGTGACTTCTGTGCCTGGGTAGCTTCTCGGGGCACTGCTGCAGCTTTTCTGAAAGCTGGCTGCGACCATGGAAAAATTGTTAACAGGCCCAATTTCACCCTGTCACCATCAATTTTAGATGACATTCCTGACCTCACCCGAAGCATTTCTAATAGATTTGTAAAGATGATATGGACAAAAGGCGGGCGAGAAAAGGCTGGAGACGAAGCTCGGAGTCATCTTGAACCAGTAAGAAATCATACCTTGTGTTTACCTTCTCGTTCAAACTTGGTTTTGACTCACAACAACTTAATTTATGTAGGGTGACGAAGCCGCCGAGACCGATGCTTGAAGAGTATGACGCCGAAGCTGAGGCCCCATGAAGATCAGTAGGAATAGACTGTAGAAAAACTCAAGAAACTTTTGAAATAACTTTTGTAAATATGGCTAAACTGTTCTTAATGAATTTTGTTCATACCTTGTAATATGCTCTTACCCTTCCATTAATGTATGAGGTGCTTTGATGTGGACGAAATTATCTTTTTGAGCCTAAGGCGAAAAAAACACCTTCCCTTCTTTTCGTACACAGCGAAGCATAAAAACAGGTTTTCCTTTCTGCCGAAGTTCTTCTTTTCGTATACGACGAAGTACAAAAGACAGTTTTTTTCCTTTTTGCCGAAGCAGCCACTTATGCTATGATGATGGTTATCCTACATATGCCTGGATGAATGTTTATGAATGCAAATGTTATGATGTAATGTGGTGTGCAAATGAATGTTCAAACACACATCCGAAGCCGCAATCACAACCATTATTTCCTTAGACAATCACATATCAGCGTTGACTTTTCGCTGTAAGCCTCCCTTAGGAGCTTCTTCGCCTTTTACTTTCGGCGGTATCAGCGTTGATTTTTCGCTGTAAGCCTCCCTAAGGAGCTTCTTCGCCTTTTACTTTCGGCGGTATCAGCGTTGATTTTTCGCTGTAAGCCTCCCTTAGGAGCTTCTTCGCCTTTTACTTTCGGCGGTATCAGCGTTGATTTTTCGCTGTAAGCTCTGCATTCCCTTTGGAACGACTTCTGAGTAGAAAACTTACACTGCGCCCCCTTTGGAGCGACTTCTTTAGTAGCTTCGTCGTGCTCCGCATCCCCTTAGGGACGGCTTTCGAGCTTCTTCTCTGTTTCTTTTTTTTTCTTTTTCGGCACTCGATGGTGCGTTTTCAGTTTTTACATTTACATCTCTGGGGGATTTTGCTCTTATAGAGGTAAAAATAAAAAAGAAATTACATGTGATGGCCCCATTAAAAACCTTTCTCCCCCTTTAGAAAGGAAAAGGGTGCCATAAAAGAAAAATAGAAAATATAAAAAATTACATCAAGTTATACATAAAATCGCCGAAGCTCATCCGCATTCCAAGATCTAGGAATGTCGTTGCCGTCCATATCCTTCAATCTGTATGAACCGGGTCTTGACGAAGATGCTACCAAAAAAGGTCCCTCCCATGTCAACTGCAACTTGCCTACTGTATCTAGGTTTGCCACTCTCCGAAGTACCAAATGTCCTGGCTCAATATTCTTTAGCCGAACCTTTCTATCACGCCATTTGATTGTTTCGGCTTGATATTTATTGATGTTCTCCACAGCTTGAAGCCTGACCCCTTCTATAGCATCTTTTTCTACAGAGTGATCAGCTTCGAAATCTGATTCTGCCGAAGCTACTACTCTTATTGATCCGGTTTTAACTTCCTCCGGAGTTATTGCTTCGTCACCAAACAATAATTTGAATGGAGTAAAGCCTGTTGACCTTGATGTTGTTGTATTGTGGCTCCACACCACTTTGATTAATTGATCTGGCCACTTTCCCCTGGGTTGATTGAAGATTAACTTCATTATTCCTGTCATTATGATGCCATTGGCTCGTTCAACAAGTCCATTTGACTCCGGATGTCTAACTGATGCAAAATGGATCTTCGTGCCAATTTGATCACAAAATTGTCTAAAATCTTCGGAGTCGAACTATGTTCCATTATCTACAGTGATGGCCTTTGGTACTCCGAAACGACAAACAATATTCTGCCAGAAAAACTTTTGTATGGTGGCCAAAGTTATTGTGGCTAAAGGCTTTGCCTCAATCCATTTAGAAAAATATTCCACGGCTACTACAACATATCTTAAGTTTCCTTGGGCCAGTGGTAATGGACCTAACAAGTCAAGGCCCCACCTTTGCAATGGCCAGGTGGGTTGTATCAGCTGAGTTAAAGACGAAGGTTGTTTTTGATCTCTTGCACATTTCTGACAACCTTCGCACCTTTGAACTAATTCCGCTGCATCCGAAGCTGCCTTCGGCCAGTAAAACCCTTGACGAAAAACTTTTCCAAGTAACGACCTAGATCCAATGTGAGATCCACACAGGCCTGCATGTATTTCTTTCATCAATTCTATGCCTTCGGCTCTGGATAAACACTTGAGTAATGGAGCACAAACTCCATGCTTGTACAACTCCCCTTTTATCATGACATATGGACGAGCTCTTGCCTCTATCCTCCTGTTATAAGCTTCGTCATCTGAAAGGAAGTTACCCTGAAGGTAAGAGATGATCTCAGTTCTCCAGTCTTCACTATAAACAGGAGATATATTGAGGACTACTCTTTCAAGAAGCTCCACTGAAGGTGCTTTTATTGTTTCGAAGAACACATCCGAAGGTAAGGGCAACCCCTGTGCCGCTGACTTAGCTAGCAAATCAGCATGCTCATTCTCTCCTCGAGGAATATTTTTGACAGAAAATCCTTTGAAGGAGGCTTCAATTCTTCGGACCGTGTCTAGATATTTTTCGAGCTTCGGATCTTTAGCCTTACAACTCTTGTCAATATGACCGGAAACAACCTGGGAATCAGTTTTAAGAATGGCCCTTCTGATTCCCATTGCTTTTAACTTCCGAAGACCCAAAAGCAAGGCTTCGTACTCAGTAATATTGTTTGTGCAACTAAAATCGAGTCTTGCCGCATAACAAGTTTTAACTTTGGATGGTGAGACCAACACAGCAGCTGCTCCTGCTCCGAAGGTTCCCCACGACCCATCGCAAAACACTGTCCACACTTCGGCATCTTTATTTGTTTCTTCATCCTGAGCCCCTGGCATCCAGTCGGCAATGAAATCTGCCAATGCTTGAGACTGGATCGAAGATCTATGCACATAATCAATGCAAAATTCATTGAGCTCCGCAGCCCATTTTCCAATCCGTCCAGTAGCTTCTCTATTTCGCATAATATCCTTCAACGGTTGCGAATAAGGAACAACAATATTATATGCTTGAAAGTAATGCCGAAGCTTCCTGGATGCCATCAAGACAGCATATAACACCTTCTCCAATTCTGTATAGTTTTTCTTTGATACACTAAGAACTTCAGATACAAAATATACTGGGACCTGCTTCTTGACTTGGCCATCAAGCTTTTCCTGGACAAGTGCTGCACTTACCGCTGAGTGCGAAGCTGCCACATATAATAACAAAGGAGCCCCTGGTGTTGGTGGAGTTAATGTTGTTAGATCCATCAAATATTGCTTCAGTTCCTCGAAGGCTTTTTGTTGGCTTGGTCCCCATTGAAAGACTTCGGCTGATTTCAGCACTTCAAAGAATGGTAAATTTCTCTCTGCTGATCTGGATATGAATCTATTGAGAGATGCCAGCCTCCCCGTCAATCTTTGGGCCCCCTTTTTTGTATTTGGTGGCTCCATTCGAAGTATAGCTTCAATTTTACTTGGATTAGCTTCAATTCCCTTTGTTGAAACCAAGCATCCAAGAAATTTCCCCTTCTTTACTCTGAAGACACATTTTTCTGGATTCAGCTTTAGACCAACTTGTCTAAAATTGGCGAAGGTCTCCTGCAAATCAGCAATGTGATTTTCTTGTTTCGTGCTTTTTACAATGATATCATCAACATAAGTTAGCACATTTCTGCCTATCTGAGACTGAAGAACCTTCGAAGTCATTCTGCGGAAACTTCCTCCAGCGTTCTTGAGCCCCTCAGGCATCCGAAGGTAACAATATGTTCCACTAGGGGTTATGAAACTGGTCTTCGGCTCATCCTCCTTCTTCATCCAAATTTGATGATAGCCTGAATAACAGTCTAAAAGACTCATAAGCTCTGACAAAGCTGCTGCATCAACTAAGGAGTCTATCCTTGGCTATGGGAATTCGTCCTTCGGACAGGCCTTGTTGAGATCTGTAAAATCGATACACATTCGCCATTTGCCATTGGCCTTTTTTACCATAACAGTGTTAGCTAGCCATTCTGGGTACTTTACTTCTCTGATAACTCCTACACTGAGGAGTCTTTTGACTTCATTCCGAGCTCCTTCGGCCTTGTCATCAGACATTTTCCGAAGCCTCTGCTTTCTGGGTCTGAAGGATGGATCAACATTGAGCGAATGTTCAATAACATCCCTGTTAACTCCGCAAAGATCATTAGCTGACCATGCAAAGACATCTTTGTTGTTGAACAAAAACCTTATCAAGGTTTTCTCCTGTTCTTCGGATAATTGGGAGCCCAACAGCACTTTCTGCTCTGCTATGTCCTCACATAAGAGCATGGGCTTCGGCTGATCTGCCGAAGCCGCTTTCTCCCTTCTGAATTTGTACTGTTCACAAGCTTCAGCTCCATCTATATTATGTATTGCTTTTGAGTCAGTCCAGTTTCCTTCGGCCCTTCTGGCAGCTTCCTGACTTCCATGAATAGCAATGGGTCCTTGATCCGAAGGTATCTTCATGCAAAGATAAGCAGGATGAAGAATTGCTTCGAAAGCATTGAGGGTGCCACGACCAATAATTGCATTGTAAGGGTATTCCATGTCAACAATATCAAACACAACTTGCTCAGTTCTGGTGTTGTTGATGAAACCGAAGGTCACTGGCATGGTGATTTTGCCCAGTGCTACAATTTGTCTTCCTCCGAAGCCACAGAGAGGGTGCGTAGCATCATGGATCTTGTCTTCGGGCTCTTGCATTTGTCTGAAAGCTTTGGCAAATATGATATCAGCTGCGCTGCCTGTGTCAACCAAGACATTATGGACCAGAAATCCTTTGATCACACAAGAGATAACCATAGCATCATTGTGTGGGTAATCCTTGAGTTGAAGATCCTCTTGGGAGAAGGTAATTGGAATGTGGGACCATCTTGACTTGATGAAGGGTCCTTGCACCCCAACATGCTGTACCCTTCTCTGTGCTTCTTTCTTCTGCTTTTTGTTGGCTGGCTCTAAGCATGAACCACCTGTTATCGGGAGCACCAGCTTTGGGGCCGAAGCAGCTCCAACTTGATCGTTGAACGAAGCCATCAGCTCAATAAGTGGAAGTGAGTTGGACCGGAGGTGGGCGCCAATGTTGGGGACTTGTTCTCAATTGCTACGAATTAAGAACAAGGCAACATAAAATGTTAAATGTTAATGCCCTTCGTCCAACGAAACATTATTCCCTTAAGGACTAATGAAGTTTGGACGAAGGTTAAAATCAATACGATTATGAAGGTTGAATCTTCGCAATTGAATTCTAGTAAATCGTATAAAGTAATATAAAATATGAAATGTCAAAGGTAAATAAATTATAAACGAGTAACATTACTTTCATACTATATTGATTTAATGTATTACAACATTGGATACAATTATACCTCTGTCTTGACAAAGATTGATTCCCGAATGATGCGGTTGCAATTACAGGAATGCCTGAACAGTAAAGGAATATTGTTCACTATTTATAGGCACGGGACATAGTCTGGGAGGAATTACAACCATGCCCCTCATAAGGAATTACAACAACGACTCAAACATTTATGGACTAAAAGGTCATTCTACTCTTAAGTCGGTTTGTAATTCCGAAGCTTCATGAAGAGGAACCTTCGGTCATCACATGCGGACAGCTTTAGCCGAAGCTGTTTCTCCCTTCAAGACCTTCGGCGACGAAGCATAATCCCAACAGGGGTGTTTTCTCCTCAGGGTTTTTTTCTAGGGTTTTTCTAAGGTTTCCTTGTTTTTCTAAATAAAAAGGTATCTCCTTTCTTTTGCACTAAACAAGGGTATAGTAAATTTTTCTAGTGAACTACACTGAATAAGGGAGCTAACAAAAATATGAGTACTCTCTGGTTCCTATTTTAAACTACCTTTCATATTTTCTTCAACTCTAAGCAAAAAGTGATTTAAATGGCAAACTCTACCTTAATGGGGTGTACAGAGGGGTTTATTATTTTTAAACAGGTTAGGAGATGATTAAGTACCTTTCTAAATTTTCTTAAATTCAAATACTGTAGCTATTTTTCCTTATTTCTTTTAGCTTTTGACCAGTTAATCATTTAAATCAAAACTTTAAAGTTTTCTGTAATACTTAGGGGTTTTATATTTTTCCTAAGTAGTTTATATTATTTAGGATCTGGCAAAATTGGTTTGACTCAATTTGGGTAAACCAAACTGAAGTTATGAGTTTTTCAAGTTCCTTTTGGATTTAAATCAGAATATTTAAAAGGTTTCCTAGAAAACTACTTTGCATCGAAGACCCTGGATTCTTTCTAAACCATTTCCTTCAGTTATACCCTTAAGCTACTATTTCCCTGAGTCACTGACAACGCACAAAACCCCCTGCCCTTTTCTTCTTCTTCCCCGCGGTCCCTCCCCCTAAGTAAACAGTAATCGTGGAAAGGAAAAGGATGGCGCGGCTTACCGGCGGCGGGAGAGGTCCAGCGAGGGGCGGGGTTGGCATCGGGAGGTTCTGGCGGTCACAGCGATGTACGGCTCGACGACGGTGGTGGCTGGAATCGACCGGACCATGTGCGCAGGCGGGTGAACTCTTCGGCAGCGAGTGCTCCAGTCTAACCACGGTGATCTAGTTCAATTAAATGGCATGATGAGCTCCACGGGACGACGTAGAGGCTATGTGCACAGGGAATCGAAAAATGGTGCAAAGACTTACCCGGTCTACGTTCACCGGCGATCGGGTGATGTCCGGCGACCGTGGACTGGCTTCTCCGGTGAGGCAAAGTTCGATTCCTTGCTCGGGGAGCTTCACCGAGGCATGCACGGTCTACTCCGTGGGTCGAGCGCGGCTGGGAGAGGCTCCGCTGGCTGGTCTACGGTGGAGGGGGATCGGGTGGCCGCGGGCACGCCGTGCGCGGGGCAATGCCGGTGATCTGGTGCTCCGGTGAGGTCGAGCGGGCGCGGAGGAGTACGGTCAACGTCTCGGGGGGTTTTATAGGCGCGGGCACGGGCAGCGGCGCCGGCTCGGCTTTGGCGCGACGCGGGGCACGCGGGGGCGCGCGTTAGGCGTGCTCTGGCGAGCTCAGAGCGCGCCGAACACGTGGCTCTTTGCTTCTGCCCTTGTTCTTCCTCTGCTGAGCGGCCAAAACGTACGAATCTTGCCCTACGACCTGTGAGAGATCTCTTCCCTGCACCTAGAGCTATCTAGTTCATGTGAGTACCAAGGGTAGATATGGTCTGGTTTGAGAGATATGGGGGTGGGAAGTTGGCTATGTTAGGGCTGTCCAAACCGAGACAAAACTTGTGCCAAGTCATGTCAAACGACTTAGGGTTGGGTTCAAACTTTTCCAGGGTGTTCTAGGGGTGTTTTGGTGCCACTTTGTCAATTGGGTCAAATGATTTCGAAGTTTGAATGAGGGTGAACATGTTTGATCTTTGGCCAAAGGTTGGTTTTGGACTTAGACAAATTCTGATTTTTCTTTTGTGCTCAACCCTTGTGTGAAGCTTTTGGGGTTTTTCTGAAATCTTTTTGGGGTTACTTTCTTGCACCCACTTCACTCATATTCACACATATATACCTATCCGTGAAGTATCGGCTCAATTCTCAGCCTTTTCATGCCTCATTTTGAATTTCAAATCCTCTATGGCACAATTCACCATTCAAACGCCGTTCTCGCGCCATTTGACCTCTGTTTCTCCAAATCACTCTGTTTCTATTTCATAACTCTTTGTGTATGTATTTATTTACATTTCATATACTTATGACTATGTGACTAATACATGCTCACCTCTTCTGTCATTTCAGTGATTTTGCCTGCTCGCCTGCACGTCTCATGTCCTGCCTGGATCTTTTCTCTCTCGAGAAGTTCCTAGGTAGCTATCACTCTTTTTCAGGCCTTACCCACTGCTCTCTATTATCGGTTAGCTTTTCTCCTTATCTTGCAGCAGTCAGTTCAGGATGGTGAGGACGAAGAATGTCACACCGTCAAGGGAGAAGATGACGAGGACCCTCCTCGCCCCTTCAGACTGGTCAAGGGCAAGACTATCTATCTTGAGCAGCATGGGGACATGAAGAAGAGGCGCCCGGACAGAGCCGCTCGTGCAGCACTTGCAGTGGCAGCAGCAGCATCCAGCAGAGGCTAAGCAGGGAGGGCAGATGAGGATCTCCTCTGATTAGATCGCCTACCGCATCCGTTGCCTCACGTCTCGGCCTCGCTCCACTACTCACTCCACTCCTTCCGACCCAGTCTCCACTCCACCTCCCACTTCACCAGCTCCTGTCGCTCTCGAGCCGTCCACCACAACCGCTTTGTCCACCACCTCCACCACTCTAGCTTGCACTGCTCCCACTTCCGCTCCGCCTATTCCTCCACCTCGCTTCAGGGAGCGTGACGAGACCAAGGTGTGGCTTGATGCTGATCCGCGTCTGCTTGATCTTCAGCGAGCCACTGCTACCCGGGTACGACAGTTTAGACACTTACCAGTGGATTCTTGGTTGCCAGCTCAAAGGGACCTAGCAGCTACGCCACTCTTCAGCACCAGGACTCAGGAGTCATTCTTCAGGGTGAAGTTATCTACTCAGATTGCCTTCAGGGCACATTGGCTATTGGATCTTCCTGCTTTTCTGTCAGCCACTGGTGCTGAGTCAGTGTAACATCCTAAATTTGGGGGTATAAAATTTCTTTCTAAGTATCTACCCAATTCAGGTATTACTCTTCTCTCTCTCTAGTTTCTCTCTCTATTTTTCTTTTGGGTAGATTTAGCTTAATTAGTGAGGGATTACTTATTTTATTTTTTTCAAAATAACATGAGTCATGAAATGTTGCATCATGTTGAGCTCCAAATATTCTTTGAATTGTTGCACATGTTTGATTTAGTTTGAATTTGAAACTTGGTTTGAATTTGAATTGAAAACCCTAGAGAAAATAAAATAGAAAAGGGATTAGAAATTCTAGGGAAATGGAGAACCCCATTTTAGCCCAAGTCAGCACAAATAGGCCCAGCCCCGCGCCCGCGTGCGCCCTCAGCCCCTGACAGGCGGACCCCGCCTATCGGTGCCAGCCAGCGCCCACGTTCTTCTCCCCCCCCCTCTCTCTCTCGCTCGCTGCCAGTGGGGCTGATCTTTCGGCGCCGTTTCTTTTTGCACGCGCATGCCCCCTCTCACTGCCTCGCAGACCCCACCCGTCAGACCCTGTCCCTAACCTCACGCCCGCGCACTTCCGCCATGGATGCGCCCACATTCAGGCGTTTCTCGGCCACCCCCGCACCCCTCGCCCCCTTTAGAGCCCGCACCCCGCTCGCCACTTCCCCCTACTCATTTGTGCCCTCAGCCGAGCACCCTCGCCCTATCTCTCGCCCTGCGCACACATCCAGACAGCTCCGCCACCACACACCGAAGCCTGCCGCCCGTTCCACGACCGCCGTTGAGCCCCCATCGCATCCGTTGCCTCGGTGAGTTCTGCCTCGCTGTAAGCAACTCGGGACACCCCTCGGTTCGCCCTTAGCCCCTCTGGTTTGCCCGGTCCGCGCTGACCGGAGCGTTTCCCTAGTCAGCAAGCCGGAGTCCACCGTCGTCGACCGAGGCTTCACCTCATTGCCGCTGTCGCCCAAGCGCTCCTGGGTTTGCACTCGAGGTGAGCAACCTTCCTATGCACTTAATTCGTCTGTTATTGCCCTAGTGTCCACACAATTCCTCACCGGAGTTGATCCGCGCCACCGTTAGACCGCCTCGCAGTGTTCTGCGCTCTCTGGTGCCCCCGCGCCGGTTTTGTGCCCACGGCTGAGTTCGCCAGGTTGCCTTGATCGCGCCTGAGCCCTTCCCCAAACCCCTAGAGCCCTGCTATGCACGTTCCTCTTGTCTCCGGCGACCTCACCGCCGAGGAGCAAGAGCGACATCGCCCACAGCCATAAAACCTTCCTAGCATTGATCTCCACCGTCCGATCCTGATCACGTGGTCCAGATCACCGTGTACCGATTCACGCCTGTGTGCCCTATCCTCGGGCCCGCCAGTCAGTGCCTGCGCCCCCTAGCGTTGGGCCCGACTGGTCAGCCCACCTTCCCCTCAGGTCGCTGACACCCATCCCCGCCTGTCAGCGCTCGCTGCGCGCCCGCACCAGCGCGCGCGTCCGCGGATCTGATCCTGGCCGTCGATCTGCGATCTGATGGTTGAGATCGCCTGATACCCCTTCGCGTGTATTTTTGCTTAAGAGACCCTCAGGTTTCCAAGAATCAACCCGTCGTCCTGAGTTTTAGTGCGCAGACCCCTGGTTTCTTTTAAACAGACCCCTGACCTTTTAAATAATCACAGAATTGGGATTAGTTTCATATGTTAAACTTCAAAACCTGTTTATTTCATATCTTTTTCATATGAACTCCAAATTTAATGGTTCAAATTGCAAAATGTTCATACAAATATTCTCTATCTAGATAAATTATGTTCATCCACAGTCTGAATACTCTAATTTTTGTCTAAGCTATAGGTTAGTTTATGAGTTGATTTATTTATTTAAGAAAATAAATAAAAACAAAATGCTAATGGCACTTATATGTTTAATTTTGGGAGATTAATAAAATGTTGTGTATGAATTGATCCCTGGAATAACTTTGTGTCTCACTAATTAGTGGCACTAAACTAAATAGTCCATAATATCTAAGGAATCACTGATCTCTAATTATATTAAACCCCAACATTTAAGTCTACCCTATATGTTCTTAATGTTTCATCAGACTTGGGTTCACTTGATTGTACATGTTTGGTGTGCTGTTCATTTGTACTTTCCAAATGTATTGAATGTATGATCACTTTATTTAGAAAACGAGCAGCTCGTGGTTCCTGAGTGTGTTGCCAAAGATCTTGCTGAGCAACAACCAGGTGAAGGCAAGTGTCCTCTGACCTATTATGTCCTATCTACCTTATAATTCACCGTCCTGCAATACATTATTGAAACTTAAGGATTGACTAGTCTGTATTTATCTTATCCTTGTTTACCTTTTGGGTTATCATGGTTAGCTTTATGATATTGCTTTACTTTAATCAATGAACATGATGTGAATACTTATGATACGTTGATGTTATCCCGATTAAGTTCTTGTGATACTTTAGGGGACTCGGGCCATTTTCTTGAGTACATCTCCGTAAGGACCTGTTTAGGGAGCGACACCCGAGATAACAGTGCAGCCATGAGGGTGGAATGGGATGCCCTTAGTTGATTAATTAGAGGAACTAGAGGAGTAGTTGGCTTTGCCGTATGGCCGTCAATGGGGTTCGGGCACAGTACTTGCTCTACCGAGGCTAATTGCAGAGGTTCTTGATTTGGTTTTGTTAGTCACCCTTCCTTTGGGGAGATGTATTGTGTTTATCAAACCGGAGAAACCTAACGGGCGGCTATGACATCTGTGAAATCTTTGTAAAGGCCAGGTAGTGATACCCTACCAGGCCACCTAGGTAGTGGTCAATGGAGATTAGCTCTTTTCGGGCAGAATGGGAATCACGGCTTGTGGGTAAAGTGAGACCTCTGCAGAGTGTTATAAACTGATATATCAGTCGTGCTCACGGTTAAGAGCGGCCTTGGGATCCTCTTTGATTAGAAGAACTTTGGTTACTTTCATGATGATGATTAATGATGATGGTATAATTATGATCTCTGGTATTTCCTCTTAGAGGGAGTACATTTGGGTAATAACTGGGTTTATTACTAAAATTTGGCTCTACTAATAGTTATAAATACTTGACCAACTAAAAGCAATTGCTTAGCCTTAGCTCCACATACAGCTAGTCCACTTTAGCCAAACGGGACATTTGCTGAGTACATTGATGTGTACTCACCCTTGCTTTACAAACCACCCCACCCTAGGTTGTCCCCACTATACTCAGTGCTCTGGAGGAGATGCTGGCAACATGGAGGATTTTGAGGAGTTTCAGGACTACGATGGGTTCTAGTTTATCTTAGTGGCAAACCCCCTAGTCAGCTGTCTGTGAAGGCCTTATCTTCTATGTTTCGTATTTTCGCACTTTGATATTAATGTTAATGACTATGTTATAAACTCAATGGATGTCTTAGACATCTTGTTGTAATAAAGTACTTTTCCGCTATTTACTTTGAGCATTGTGTGATGATGTCCAATTATGTAATCGCTGTGTACGTGAGTTTCTGATCCTGGCACGTACATGATTCGCATTCGGTTTGCCTTCCAAAACCAGGTGTGACATAAGTGGTATCAAAGCCTTGCTGACTGTAGGACCGCTAAGCTAGACTAGAATGGTCACCCTAAGGACTATAGACCTCTACCCTTACCTTGACCTTAGTGTCATTTCAAAAGTTGGTCATCTTGACCAATTCTATATTATTACTCATCTCACAAAATTTTGTCTCAATTATCTTTCTGTTTACTTGCTGGTCTTATAGTTCTACTCTCAGTCTTGTGCTTACGATGTCTTTTGTAGATGGCTCGTATTAGATGCACTGCACGTAAGTCAGTGATTCCTTTTTTGCCTTCTCGCCTGGTGGAGCGCCCACTGTGCCGCACGGTGCCAGGTCAGTCTAGTCACCTGGAAAGACTGCATCGTCGCCTGCATGAGGAGCAGGAGCGTCGATGCCAGGAGCAGGAGCAGGAGTCTTCCCCTCGCCTCAGCAGGAGGTGGAGTTTGGGAGGCAGTCTTCCACTGTACCTCAGCCAGAGATGCCCCGTGCACCACCATAGGGTATCCTGGCTGCTGGACGAGACCCTAATGGAGATGGAGACGGCAATAACGCCGGTGGTAGTTCGAGCCACAGAGCGGAGCTCTCGGAGGAGCAGGAGCCGAAGGGATGGATCGCTAGACCCATCACTTGCGACGCCGCTCGTGGGTGTCACTTCCACAATGCTCTCGACACCTTGCTATGTCGAGCCTTCGACTAACACACTTGGTCTATCGAGTATCGTTGTGTAGTATACCAGCATCGTCGTTGGTTATACCCGGACCAGTGGGAGGCTACTTGCTTGGTGTGCCGTCCGGATAATGATCTCTAGGGTGTAGAGGCCTTCTTAGAGCACTATTCTATCACTGAGAGGGATACTGCCAAGGCAGCCTTGCAAGATGCACCACGATGTGCACTTTCGCAGTATTGCTCGTTGTTCGTGGGGTAGCTGATGGCCTTGACCTGAAGTACTACCCTCGCCGCTCGACCGGTAGTGCTAGAGGTGTGATTGTCTCGCCTGTTGGTGAAGGCAATCCCAGGATGAACAGCATGGTCAACCTGGCCACCGTGCTCAACACTGAGCTGAACCACGACCTTGACGAGTTGGGCAAGGTTCGGGTGGAGGTTGCAGAATTGTGTGCTGAATGCGCAGCGCGCCACTATTTGGATGGTGGTTCTCCCGCCCCTGTCGGGATTCAGCACCCTTACCGTTCGCCGCCCCATGGTCGCTTCGATTATGGTACCCCTGACTGCAGGACCCAGATAGATTTGGATCCATAGATCAATGGAGTCGGAGTCTGTAATAATGCTTAATTCAGTATCTTAGTCTTAGTCAGTCTTAGTTAGAGTTAGATTGTTTATCATATGTTTGGATGCTTGTCGTGATGAACTTGTAGTGAAGTTGGATCTTTGTAATGATTGTCACCAAGACGTGGATATCCCGTACCACTTGGTGTAATTATTAATAAAGTCGGTTGTTTAGTTGGGTAATCCCTTTATTACCACTTTCCTCTTTATCTGAGAAGCTGTCAGTGAAGATGATCAATTGTTCAGGGATATGAAGAATTCCACATATCATTTCTTATGCTGAAAGACTGTAGAGTCAGATCTGATTTCTATGTGCTTTCCACAGATGTCTGAGAACAGGCGCAGAGGTGCAAGGCGTGCTTAGCCGGAACAGCAGGCACCTCAGGAGGAGGCATCTCAGCAGCAGTAGTTGCCACCACCACCCCCGATGACAGTTGAGCAGAGGTTCCTGATGTAGACTCAAGCAGTCCAAGCATATGGTCAGACCTTAGCAGCAATGCAGCAGGTGCAGCAGCAGCCACCCCCACCTCAGCTTCAAGTGCAAGTTTAGATGCCTCATGTGCCCAGAGACTATGGCAGAACCACCCAGATTATTCCAGCTTAAGTGCCCGAGTCACACCTGGAGGTAGCAACACACTTAAATCAGAATAACCCGTCAGTCCCTCGGATCTAGTCCGATAATGCCACGTACCAAGGATCGAATACCACTAGCTCACTCAAAGGTGAGGCACAGAGAAATACAATAAATTAAGGAAGTATCAGTAGTGATTACATTATCGGAGTTTCAGAAATAGTAACCATAATTTTTAATGCAGCGGAAATAGCTAACAGAGAAAATCGAGTAACATGGTGAAGCCTGGCCACGCTACTCCTCCGGGTCCTCTCCTGCGGAAGCAGTAACCCACTCGACCGTCTATCCCAGTGGTAGGGATGGAGGCCAAGTCACAGCATCAATCAAAACAAGGAGGTACCTGCAAAAATTATGCCAGAAGCAAGGCTGAGTATACTAATACTCAGCTAGACTTACCCGGTGTGAGGAGTCTACTCCTCTACCTCTAAACCATGAAGTTGTTTGGATGAGGGGGTTTGGTTTGCCAAAAGCACTAGCTGAGTCTAAAATCAAATTTTAGCTTTTCAGGTTCTAGAATAATAATTTAGACTAGATGAGCACTATCCATACATGGTATCAAGCAATTTAGTCAACCAACATCTTTTGTAAGTGACCTCATTTCCACTTATTACTCAATGCAGTACAATGGATCAAGCAGTCTCATTAGCTGTGAGAAGCAGACGATTCGAATTGATTTTTAACCTTGCAAGGTAAACCTAAACACACAACATGTAGGGGCACTCCGTCTCCACACATATCAACCGTCTCCATCGATTCCCTGGCAACAGATCAAAGCTCACGGCCTTGGCGTACAATGCTCCAATTGTCCCCGGCCGCCGCTGTGCAACGGTCGCACTTGTACCCACCATAATTCGGCATGGGAGACTCCGTCTCAGGTCCAGTGAGGAGTAAAGTCTACGGGCAGGTTCAATCAGGTACTAGGCTTATCGGTTACCATATTTCCCGACATGTGTTTAGTATGTTCAAATGTTTGACACAGGTATCCGCACGTTAATCCTTATTCCAATTTTGTCTCGTAGACAACGCATCCCCATGGATCCATGTCCACATACCATCATCATTCTGTTATCAAAATAGATACAACCAATTCCTGACCTCACGCAAGTGCTAAAAAAATCACTCGACTTCTACCGAGATCCCTGATTAGCAAAGCAGCTACTCGACCTAGCATACTAGTATCCATCTCAAAAAGGAATCCTGAGTTTATGCAACTAGGGTTTCAGGCAACTCCTACACTTAAGTGCACGGTACAAGCCTACAAACATTATATGCAGTAAAATAGCATATATAAATGGTTATGCATAAAAACCGGGGCTTGCCTGGAATCCACACTAGATAGTGTCTGCTAGAGGGTACTCGCTTGGCGAGCATCCACTGATTATGTCCATCCTTCCTTAGGTTGTCCACCAACTGCATCTTGTTGTTGGCACCACATCACTTGCACGATCATCATCTCTCGGTCCTAAATGAGATGCAGGATGAATATGTATGAATATGATGAAAGTAGCACAAGATACTCCAAGTACGCGGAAGCGAACTAACATTAACTAGTAAGACACATAAACATCCATACGTTAATGCTGGCTATCTATACGTAATTGGGCACAATAAGTCAACATTATGGGAAAGACGACGAACATTTCCTATATTTGACCAACACAAACATGACATCACGAGTACAAGTATTTACCATGTTCACTTTAATCGTTCATTGGCTACTTATTATTAAACTAATTAAGTACAGATAAGTTCTCTATGGCTTATATATTTAGACAGACTTAGATAGAAAGGGATAGTCATTTAATCGGGGTTTTACAATCATTCACAACATTCTCATGCAAGCACACACCCAAGAGAACACACAGGAGGAGAGAGTTTAATCACCATTACATATTATACTACTTTAATGACATTGGTTACTTAGTAGTATATAGGACTAGCATAAAGCTAAAGAGAGGATATTATTCATTTTGTTTCTCCGAACATATAACTATAATTGCTAAGTGTTGGTTAAGCCAAGCTACTTATTAGAGCTCAACAAAATTAGTTCACTAACTTAGTGAGACAAGTACTACTTACTTATATATAACCCCAATTATACTAGTCACTATTATTATGACTCATGTTCAGTCAAAACCCAAAACAAACAAGCAGTCGACTCAAGACAGCTACAACAGAGTACATCAATCAATCACATTCAACATGATTAGGACAGCAGCACAGCAGTTACTTATTTCAGTCATAACTTACAAGATATTCATCCAACAATAGTGATCAAATATTTTTTGGAAAGCATAAGAAATTCTCTACAACGTTGGTGTTGTTGTCCCAATCTGATTAGACACTTAACAAGGTTAAATCGTGACAAACGATAGCTCTGTCCAGATTTGGACAGATTCAGACTTGCGACTTCAAAAATTCATAACTAGAGATTCATATATCCAAACAAAGTGATCCTAGACTTTCTAGAAAGCTAATGAAATCGTCTACAAATCATTTATGAACATCTCAGGTTGATTTAATATGCATCAAGGGTAAAAGACACTATGAAGGTCTTACTGTCCAGAATTGGACAGATTCAGTCTTCATACTTCAAACATTTATAACTTGAGCTTTGGACCACCAAAAAGGATGATCTAAGACTTTTTGGAAAGCTTAGTAAAAGCACTACATAACTTTTATAATCACCCAGAAGTGGTCCAGATTTAGTCAACCCAAACAATACAGTTTTCGAAATCTGTCCTGACAGTAAACAGAACACAACAATCATTTTATAAAATTCATAACTCTCAAACTATCAGGTTCATTGTCATGAAACTTTAACACAAATAAGATAAGGAAATTATCTACAACTTTCTTACAATTGACAATGATTGATTCTAAACTAAACTTAAGCAAACAATGTGATATCTGAAATCTGTACCGAAATTGAACAGATTCAGTTACTAAACTTGTGAAAAGCATAGCTTCTAAACGATTAGACTTATGGCTGTCAAATTTTAACACAAGAAAGATAAGAAAGTAATCTACAACTTTATTGTGACCACTAAGAACTGATTCTAATATTAACTTCAGCAAATATTACAATCTCTAAAATCTGTACAGAAATTGGATAGATTCAGGTACTGAACTTGGGAGAAACATAACTTCTAAACCATTATTTCTTAGCTCATAAATTTTTAGGACGAGCTAGATATGGAAGTTAAAAATATTTTGTATAGAGCACATCTAAAGAAAATACAATTTACTTTACTAAATTATCATCACAATCAGAGAACATGCATGCAGAAATTTCAGTTCATGGACAAACCTACTTAACTTAGCTACCAAGCAATATTATGATGAAGCTCCACAAATACTTTTCTCTAAATTATCATAACACAACCATTTGTATTCAAATTGGTATTAAGGTATAATTCAAGCATTCCAATAGACATACAAGCTTTTATATAGTTCTAATTTTTCACTATCTCTTCTTATAATTATAAAATAGGTGTTATTTTAGCACCATATGAAACTATCTAATTTGGGGCTGGAATTTTATGAGGCATAGGTAATGACAAATCATGACTAATGTATGAATTTCACATGCTCAGGTTTTATATTTTATTTACTACAAAAATAACAAATTGTTAATGCAATAAAGCATGTGAGAGCAAGTTAAATCTAAAACTAATTATTTTCTGTGGATGCATGACCATATTAAGTTTTATTAGGCTACTATAATATCATGCAAGGATAGTGCAACACCATTTTCCATTTTTACATCGATATATTATATATCAACCATTTAAAGCTACTTAATGTGCATTAAACAAGTTAAATAACTAACTTAACCATACATGCGCCACAATTCATGAAATTTTTACCTATCACAAAGCATCACACCAAGAGTCTACTGTAAACATTTGAATCCATTTGGATCACTAGAGCTACAGATCCAAAAATAACAAGCAAATCAATAATCTTTTTCCTATTTAACATGATTTAATTAGCACACCAAGAAAACAGTAAACAACATATGGGTTTTATATTTTTTTTAGCTAGAGTATGCCATCATCTAACTAAAAAAACAAGTCTAATCATTTTTGGATTTTTCAAATTAAAACTATGGAGAGAAGCTAGTTCATTTATTTTCTAAACCAGTTTTAAATACGAATTTCTACAGCAGAAACTTTTCACTAAAACATGCCAACTTATAGATCTACTAGGTGGACCATTTCATTAGGAAGCCAACAAAATAAATTTCATGATTTTAGGAGCTACCAAACTCAAGATATGAATTTTTGAACACAACATAAAATCTACAATTTTATGCACACTCACATTTGGCCCTGGGCCCACTCGTCATAGGCTCATGAGGGGTCTTCTTCCTCCTTGCTTCCTGCACGCACGCAAGGAGGAGATGGGGAGCTGGCCGACGACCTTGGACGCGGCCATGGAGGGATCTTGCGGGGGAGATGTCGAGGGAGAACCCTACAGAGGGGAGGATGTAGCACTATGAGGAGGAGTGGTGTCCATGGCGGAGTAGGACGCCGGGCTAGGGAGGCAGCACGCCATGGGAGTGGTTGTTGGCGTCCATGGAGAGCTAGGAACAAAAGGAGCAGGGCAGCGACGTGATCCATAGAGAGTAGGAAACGGGTGCCGGCCTGGTGGTTGAGGAAGAAGGGGAGGGAGGCCATGGAAGAATGGCTGGACGTCGCCAAGGGAGGTGCTCGAGCTGGGGGCACCGGCTGCTGATTTCCCTGATCGGCATGGAGCAGGGGCGCCATGGGAGGAGAGGGTGCTCCTGCACTGAACCAGAGGGGAGGGGGAAAGTGGCGTGGGGAGAGGAGAAGGGCTGCTGCTTGATTTAAAGAGATGCCGCTAGCAGCCATTGGTGGTGTGGGCGGTGGCCTACAGAGCACCAGTTTGCTTAAGGGCGAACCAACCAACGACAGAGCGACTTTGGGTGGATATTTTTTGTCTTTTTCTGTTTGGAATCAGACCTTGATCATTGTATAAGATATGTTCCTAGATCTACACTCTACAAATCTTGTATAGAGATTGAGGTGTTTCGGGCATTGGTTTCGGAGTTATAGACCCACGAAAATTGGTTTGTCAATGGCTTAGAAAACAATGGAAACTTGTGAAAACTGAGTGTCAAAATATGTCAAACGGAATCGGATGAATGCCATCTTTTAATATGTTGTGCCTCTATTAGTTATGGACAACTTTTATATTTGGGGAAACTCGAGTTATTGAACAAAAATTTGAGAACGCGAGACGTCAGTCCGAACGACACTGATTCTAGACTTAGAAGGATTTCAAATCCTGAAATCATATTTTTATTCCATCTTGAGGGCACTATTTGAGATATTTAGAAATTGAATCAAGGCTAGGTGTAATCATAAAATTTCTTATATAACATAGGTTCTACAACTTTTATTAAAGGTGAAACATCGTCTCTTGAATATAAATCAAAGTTTCACTTTGGTCAAAGTAGTATCTTTATAAAGCTTCAAATTATATTTTTAAGGCAATCGAAGTATTTTCTCGATATTTTCTTGGCATGGACCATTAATAGCTTTTGTTGTAGAGTTCATATATAGTTGTTTGAGCAAGATGATAAGGTTTGTTTGGATTTAAAAATTTGCATTTGTCCAAACGAGCAGTTTCAAGCAAGCATATGATTTATCTTCTCATGCGAGCATTTGGTTCAACTTCGAGAAATCTTTAGAATACACTTGATAGCTAGAGATGAATGATGACATAGAGATAACAAGTCGATTTGCATAAGAAATAATTAGAGGTTGACACAACAGAGATTCCGTTGGAGAATGCGGATTCGGACTACGTATTTGGACACAGACCGAGTATCAAGAAAGAGGATTCGGACATAGATTGGATAACATCACAACTGTCGAGAGTCCGAATAAATGAACTTTAGACGAGATTGGTAAGATGAGTTTGGCATTCGAATTTACATTTGTTTTAAGAAATAAAAGTTTTAACAGGCTCCAAATTTGGTTGTTCTTGAGATCGAATAATTCCTAATTTGGTGAAACATTCATGTGTAACTTGATGAATGGAGATAGATGCGATTGAGAAATAGAAATTTTCACTGGGCATCCGAGATTAGGATAAATCTCCCGACATAACACAAAATAGACACCTGGGGTGTCACAGCCTTCCCCCTTAAAAGAATCTCGTCCCGAGATTCAAATGAGGATCTTTAAGGGTGGAGAAGCATGTAACTCCCAGACTGATAGTAGATAGCAATCCATGAAAGGTTATTTGACAAGATACATAAGATAAATTTGGATAGAACATCGTGACATATTGAGACAAAATGCAACGATCACTTCGAGAGAATGTTTACAAAAGATAGCACATCAGTATAGTTTAGTAATGGATCACGACCATTAACCGTGATACCAGCGCGTGCCGAGCAGCTCAACCTTATGCGTGCACCCATAGGAGGCTCTCGGTTTCATCGCGGCACCATCAGTCGTTAGTCATAACACCATTATCCAACGTAACCAATAAGAAATCCACATAGCACAGATAGATGGAGCCTATGAGAATATGGCTCAGAAAATGTGACTAAAGTTGAAGCAAAGATTGTTGGCAAAAGAGCATCACATGAGAATTTTCTTCAACTCAGAGAACTATTTTATGATCAACGTGGAGATTATCAGGCCAGAGATTAGTACGGGATGGGATACGAGAAGGAAGCACTCAAGAGATCATGATTAATGAGCTTCTCAGAGACGCGAGAGATCCAATGATAGCGATAGAATCCACAGAACCAAAGGAATACACTGTTTATAGATAAAATCGATAAACCACGTCATGATCCTTGGAGAAGGGGGTATGAGAATGGCCAGAAATGAGAGATTTAGGCAGATCAAGACCCGATACTTGAGAACGGGTTATAGCAGATAACCAGATAACGGGGCAGAATCAATGAAGGATCCAGAGATTCGGATGATAAAGCCACAACATGATTCACAAAGGAAAAAGATTACCAGATCTAGATGAAAGGAGAGGTAGTCACATGAGATCGATTAGGATGAGCAGCAGAAAGGTTATGAAGAGTCGGGACATGATCTATGGAAAGAAACATGGCCTTGATAGGGTTTGTGCAACTAGACACCAAACAACATTTTTTCTTTCTTTCTTTGACACAACAAGTGCACAAGGAAGCTTAGGTCGATCTAGCGGTCAAGCTATGTAGATCTACAAGTTGTGTAGGTGTATAATAAGTGGTGCAACACACAAGGACTAGAAAACACCAACACAAGCATGTGATTTTTTTTGGTTTTACTTGCTAACCACAAGGTTGTTTGGAGGGGGCAAAAGAGTTGAACAGCTAGAACATCAACTAGATAGCAAGACAAGAGAAACACATAACACAACCTAGCAAGACTTACTAATTAGACAAGAGATAAGGCATTTCTTATAGTTCACAAGGTGGTAATACATCACATTATTCACAATTTCTTATTATTGGAATAAAAGTAAGAGAAGCATGTTGATGCCCAAGAGACAATTACAATGTGACAATCATGATGCATGCTCATTCTAGTCGACTTCTCAGACCTAACTAATTTTCCGGACGCTTGCTATAGCAACCTTCCTAATAGTAGTAATAGTAGCCTTTACGGCCTATATAAATAGCCACCTAGCTACCCATCTATTTCTTAAGGCTTCACGTCCTAGGTCTATCCTTATCGTCCTGACATCTATCCGACATTGGTTTCTAAGCAAGTTTTACTTTTAAAAAGTTGGTATTCATGAATTATTGACTTCTCTGAAGTGGTACTCGCTTCGATACTAGCTGTGGCGGAACCGCCCAGATTATTCCAACTTAAGTGCCCGAGACACGCCAGGAGGCAGCAACACACTTAAATCGGAATAACCTGTCAGTCCCTCGAATCTAGTCCGATAAAGCCACGTACCAAGGATCGAATACCACTAGCTCACTTCAAGGTGAGGCACACAGAAATACAATAAAGCATAATACCATAAATTAAGGAAGTATCAGTAGTGATTACATTATCGGAGTTTCAGAAACAGTAACCATAATTTTTAATGCAGCGGAAATAGCTAACGGAGAAAACCGAGTAACATGGCAAAGCCTGGCCACGCTACTCCTCCTGGTCCTCTTCTACAGATGCAGTAACCCACTTGACCATCTATCCCGGTGGTAGGGATGGAGGCCAAGTCATACCATCAACCAAAACAAGGAGGTACCTGCAAAAATTATGCCACAAGCAAGGATGAGTATACTAATACTCAGCTAGACTTACTCGGTGTGAGGAGTCTACTCATCTACCTCTAGACCATGAAGCTTTTTGGCTAAGGGGGTTTGGTTTGCCAGAAGCACTAGCTGAGTCTAAAATCAAATTTTAGCTTTTCAGGTTCTAGAATAATAATTTAGACTAGATGAGCACTATCCATACATGGTATCAAGCAATTTAGTCAACCAACATCTTTTGTAAGTGACCTCATTTCCACTTATTACTCAATGCAGTATAATGGATCAAGCAGTCTCATTAGTTGTGAACAGCAGACGATTCGAATCGAGTTTTAACCTTGCAAGGTAAAACCTAAACACACAACATGTAGGGGAACTCCGTCCCCACACATATCAACCATCCCCATCGGTTCCCTGGCAACAGAAGAGGGCTCATGGCCTTGGCGCACAATGCTCCAATTGACCTCGGCCGCCGCCGTGCAACGGCCGCACTTGTACCCACCATAATCCGGCATGGGAGACTCTGTCTTTGGTCCAGTGAGGAGTAAAGTCTGCGGGCAGGTTCAATCAGGTATTAGGCTTATCGGTTACCATATTTTCTGACATGTGTTTAGTTGTAAACCCTAAAAATAAGTTATGAGTTCATTTGTTTCTTATGTGTCTTTTATAGGAAGTAATACAAAGAAATTGAGTAAACATAAGATAAAAACATCTTCACTCTAGTAGGATAAGTTATTCTTCACATGAAATTTAAAGAATGCTCTTAAATAAAAATATATTCAAGATTAAGTGACTCTCGGTAAAAGAGAAAATATTATTCTCCCCTAAATAAGTAAGGTAATAGGTATTAATTTTTGTTAGCTTAAAAGTTAATCCCATATTTATTAGATTTCATGCATACAAGCACTTATCGGAACAGAGTAAACAAAGAGTAAATAAATATAATATATATATATATCTTTCACTCAAAGTAAGTAAGAAACAAATATTCATTTTTGAATTGAAGACCACTAAGCATATTTTTCCTAAAACAAACAATAAGTAAACTTATCTTTATTATATGATTTGGAGCATTTACTTAAAGAGAAGTAATAATAAGTAAATAAGTAAACAAATATATTTTGCATTTGTGTGCTAGAATTTTTATTTTGATTGTGCATTTTCGAATCTGAAATTTGAATTTAGATTTGGAATTTCGGTTTGAATTAAGAATCTTAAAACAAAAATAAAAAAAAGGAAGAAAAGAAAAAGACCCCTCCTTGCGCTTGGGCAGGAATCATAACTGTCCAGCCCAACTAGCGTGCTAGCCCCCCTGGCACGGCCCAATCCACTCTCTCCCTATTCTTTTACCCTGTCACACTTACGTGTGGGGCCTCCTCGATAGACATTTCTTCTCCATGCGTAACAACCCTGTGCTGGGCGCCGTGATATTCGCCGCCACCAGGAGGACCAGCTCGGTTTGTTGCGGGATCACCGGGATGCTGTGATCCAATTCGGGGTATAAAGACCAAGGTCGCGCCCCCTTTGTTCCTCACGAACTGGGTGCACCATCGGAGCATGGATTGAAGATGCGGCCGGGTGCAGAGAAAGAAGGATGGCGACCGCGCCAAGAAGATGGGGCCACTGCGGTAGACTCGCACGCACCTCGCCGCTTTGCCATGAGTAATTGCTGGCATTCACTGGGCGTACTCGTGGGGGTTGCGAGAACTTTGGGCTCACGCACAGTGAAGGGTCGGGCGAACTGACCGGATTGGATGGCCGCGGACATAGCCGGTCACCTACGCCGTCGGTCTGGCTTTGGTGATACATCCAGGAAGAAGTACAGGGCTCTTGGATGGTGGTCGAGGGAGTCCATGGGCATGCTAAAGATCGGATTACGGGGAATTGCTCGTGGTATCATGCCTCTGCCGTGATGCCACTGTACGCTGTGGCCGGGTCTCCATGCCATCTTCACTCGAGGGTAATTCTTCCCCTCTGGTTCACATGCGGTTTCTCTATGTTTCAAAGTCTTCCGGGGGAGATTGGAGCTCAGGAGTTATGGGCGGGCCCGGCCATGGCCGCCACCGCGCCGGTACTGTGTGCTGCCAGGGCCGAGTGCCAGGTGAGTGGGGAAGAAAGCCCTCGGGCCATTGGATTTGCAAGTGACGATCAAGATTAGAAGAGCAAATAACCCTTCGGCACTTTGAATCTGGGTCGTTGATCATCGATCTGGTGGTCCAGGGTGATCTCTTTTGTCTGCACGTGTGTGTGGTGGTGGGGATCCTGTGCGGATCGGATCCTGTGCGCCTCACCATGTGCACCGGGGTGTGGCACGATCTCAGCTAGTTGCAGGGCACCACGTGTCCTTGTGTAGGGATCCGAGATCGGTTTTGCAAAGAGGCCCCTGTCCCTAAAGGAAAATAACTCGACGTGCGTGGATGGGCAAAGTAATTACATCAAGATCCCTGGAATTTACATTATAGCCCTGGAATCTGTGTTAAGTGCAAAACAAATATTAAAAATGCCATAAAACTTATGTAACACATAACTTTTGCATCTTAACTCAGTTTTACTCCGTTTAAATTGTGTTAACTTCGTAATAAAATTGTTTACACATTAAAAGAATTATGGTTATCGTTCCACATACGAATGTATTAGGTTATTTATTTAGCCTATGTTAGTGGATTAATCATTCTATGTGAGGTTAGTCTACCTCTGATCATAATTTAACTAAAATATTATTTCTACCATGGTGTAATATATATTAAAGTTATTCCTTTAAATATCTTTATCACATGGTTCATGAAACCAACATAAAGACCTAGATCTAACTAGATAATTGCATAGATCTTCTGAAAACCATCTCTCTTCAACTCTATCTTAGATTTCAGTGATTATTGAACCCACGATCTCGTAGCATCGCATAGAATATTATTATACAGTTTGTGCTTATGTTTGGTGTGATGTTAATTTTGCCTATACCATGTTTATTTGTATTGCTACGACTAGCGCGAGGTTACGAGTCACCTGAAGAGCAAGTTGGTACTTGGAATCTCAAGTGCCAGGCAAGTTGTGCCCTTGATCACTTCTTTTTACCCAGTCATGTTCTGATTAATCATAA
The DNA here is from genome assembly GCA_029449295.1 of Zea luxurians. Lineage (NCBI taxonomy): Eukaryota > Viridiplantae > Streptophyta > Magnoliopsida > Poales > Poaceae > Zea > Zea luxurians. Next base: position 199,042,694 of record JAOPSE010000003.1, read on the forward strand.
TGATCTGCATATGTTATTTTTGATGGGACCCAATAGGTTACCCTAGTTTGACTATCTTTATACCTTGATTACCACTGAACTTTTTGGGTAGTACTTGCTATTGCTTTATGTGGTTTTGGGTCTAGAGATATTTTTTATTCATGATTATACTTTTATTATCAGTTGTTATTTACTATTCATGATAAGATCATTATGTTAATTGGAACATGGAGAACCACCCGAGAAAACAGTGCTACCACAAGGGTTTAATGGGACGCCCTTGGCTGACTAACTAGGAAAGCTAGTGGAGGACTACCTTACCCGAAAGGGGCAAGGGCAGTAGGGGAGTGGTCAATGTAGGGAGGTCCTCGGGTTGATTTTGCTGCAATGGCGGTCAGACGAGGGATTCCTGCATTGGAGCTTCCTATAAACTGTAGCGGGTTTTCTGAAGCTAGTGGAACTTTGTAAAGGCCTTGTAGTGTTACCCTGCCTCGCCTCCTTGGTAGAGGTGTATGGGATTGGCCGTCTCTTGGCAGATGGGTAACATGACTTGTGGGTAAAGATGTGCAACCTCTGCAGAGTGTAAAACTGGTATACTAGCCGTGCTCACGGTCATGAGCAGCTCGGACACTCACATGATTAATTTATGGAACTAAATTCAATTTGTCATATGCATTGCATTAAGGGTGTTGTTATTACTTTTGTTCTACTACTTAATTGGTTTGGTATTTACTTATACTTAGTAATTGCTAATAAAATTTTGACCAACTTTAAAAGCAATGCTCAGCTGTAACCATCCTCTTTGGTAAGCCTTACACTTCACATGAGCTCCCACCTTTGGTGAGTTCATGCACATTATTCCCCACAACTTGTTGAGCTATGAATGTATGTGAGCTCACTCTTGCTGTCTCACACCCCCCACAGGTCAAGAACAGGTACCGTAGGATGAGGCGCTTGGAGAATGCTGTGCTATGTTCGTGAGAGGTCTAGGCCGTCGTCTCCCAGTCAACTTTGGGTTGCTGGACCGTTGTCTCCTTATAATGTAATTATTAATTTATTTTGTACAGAACTCCTATTATATAGTAAAGATGTGACATTCGATCCTGTGCCATGATTCATCATATGTGTGAGACTTGGTCCTAGCACACCTGGTGATTATGTTCGCGCCCGGGTCTTGGTGCCCCGAAACCCGGGTGTGACATTAGTACGTTCAAATGCATGACACAGGTATCCGCATGTTAATCCTTATTCCAATTTTGTCTCGTAGACAACACATCCCCATGGATCCATGTCCACATACCATCATCATTCTATTATCAAAATGGATACAACCAATTCCTGACCTCCTGCGAGTACTAGACAAATCACTTGACTTCTATCGAGATCCCTAATTAACAAAGCAGCTACTCGACCTAGCATACTAGTATCCATCTAAAAAAGGAGTCCTGAGTTTATGCAACTAGGGTTTTAGGCAACTCCTACACTTAAGTGCACGGTACAAGCCTATAAACATTATATGCAGTAAAATAGCATATATAAACGGTTATGCATAAAAACCGGGGCTTGCCTGGAATCCACACTAGATAGTGTCTGCTAGAGGGTACTCGCTTGGCGAGCATCCACTGATTATGTCCATCCTTCCTTAGGTTGTCCGCCAACTGCATCTTGTTGTTGGCACCACATCACTTGCACGATCATCATCTCTCGGTCCTAAATGAGATGCAGGATGAATATGTATGAATATGATGAAAGTAGCACAAGTTACTCCAAGTACGCGGTAGCGAACTAACATTAACTAGTAAGACACATAAACATCCATACGTTAACGCTGGCTATCTATACGTAATTGGGCACAATAAGTCAACATTATGGGAAAGACGACGAACATTTCCTATATTTGACCTACACAAACATGACATCACGAGTACAAGCATTTACCATGTTCACTTTAATCGTTCATTGGCTACTTATTATTAATCTAATTAAGTACAGATAAGTTCTCTATGACTTGTATATTTAGACAGACTTAGATAGAAAGGGATAGTCATTTAATCGGGGTTTTACAATCAATCACAAAATTCTCATGCAAGCACACACCCAAGAGAACACACAGGAGGAGATAGTTTAATCACCATTACATGTTATACTACTTTAATGACATTGGTTACTAAGTAGTATATAGGACTAGCATAAAGCTAAAGAGAGGACATTATTCATTTTGTTTCTTCGAACATATAACTGCAATTGCTAAATGTTGGTTAAGCCAAGCTACTTATTAGACCTCAACAAAATTAGTTCACTAACTTAGTGAGACATGTACTACTTACTTATATATAACTCCAATCATACTAGTCAATATTATTATTACTCATGTTCAGTCAAACCCACTCAAGACAGCTACAACAGAGTAGAGCAATCAATCACATTCAACATGATTAGTACAGCAGCACAGCAGTTACTTGTTTCAGTCATAACTTACAAGACATTCATCCAACAATAGTGATCAAATACTTTTCGGAAAGCATAAGAAATTCTCTAAAATTTTGGTACTATTTTCCAAATCTGATTAGACACTTAACAAGGTTAAATCGTGACAAACGACAGCTCTGTCCAGATTTGGACAGATTCAGACTTGCGACATCAAAAATTCATAACTAGAGATTCATATATCCAAACAAAGTGATCCTAGACTTTATAGAAAGCTAATGAAATCTTATACAAATCATTTATGAACATCTCAGGTTGATTTAATATGCATCAACGGTAAAAGACACTATGAAGACCTTACTGTCTAGAATTGGATAGATTCAGTCTTCATACTTCAAACATCTATAACTTGAGCTTTGGACCACTAAAAAGGATGATCTAAGACTGGAAAGCTTAGTAAAAGTAATACATAACTTTTATAATCACCCAGAAGTGGTTCAAATTTTAATCAACCCAAACAATATAGTTTTCGAAATCTGTCCTGACAGTAAACAGAACACAACAATCATTTTATAAAATTCATAACTCTCAAACTATCGAGTTTATTGTCATGAAAATTTAACACAAGTAAGATAAGAAAATTATCTACAACTTTCTTACAATTGACAAGGACTGAATCTATACTGAACTTAAGCAAATAATGAGATCTCTGAAATCTGTACTGAAATTGGACAGATTCAGTTATTGAACTTGTGAAAAAACATATCTTCTAAACGATGAGGCCTATGGCTGTCAAATTTTAACACAAGCAAGATAAGAAAGTCATCTACAACTTGATTGTGACCACCAAGAACTTATTCTAATATTAACTTAAGCAAATATTGCAATCTCTGAAATCTGTATAGAAATTGGACAGATTCAGATACTGAACTTGGGAGAAACATAACTTCTAAACCATTAATCCTTAGCTCATGAATTTTTAGGATGAGCTAGATATTGAAGTTAAATAAATCTTTTGTATAGAGCACATCTAAAGAAAATATAATTTGCTTTACTAAATCATCATCACAATCAGAGAACATGCATGCAGAAATTTTAGTTCATGGACAAACCTACTTAACTTAGCTACCAAGCAATATTATGATGAAGCTCCACAAATACTTTGCTCTAAACTATCATAACACAACCATTTGTCTTCTAAGTGGTATTAAGGTATAATTCAAGCATTCCAAGAAATATGTAAGCTTTTGTTTACTTCTAATTTTTCACTAACTCTTCTTATAATTATAAAATGGGTGTTATTTTAGCACCATATGAAACTATCTAATTTGGGGCTGCAATTTTTATGAGGCATAGGTAATGACAAATCATGACTAATGTATAAATTTCACATGCTCAGGTTTTATATTTTATTTACTACAAAAATAAAAAATTGTTAATGCAATAAAGCATGTGAGAGCAAGTTAAATCTAAAACTAATTATTTTCTGTGGATCCATGACTATATTAAGTTTTCTTAGGCTACTATAATATCATGTAAGGACAGTGGAACACCATTTTCTATTTTTGCATCGATATATTATATATCAACCATTTAAAGCTACTTAATATGCATTAAACAAGTTAAATCACTAACTTAACCATACATGCACCACAATTCATGAAATGTTTACTTATCACAAAGAATCACACCAAGAGTCTACTGAAAAAATTTGAATCCATTTGGAGCATTAGAGCTATAGATCCAAAAATAACAAGCAAATCAATAATCTTTTTCCTATTTAACATGATTTAATTAGCACACCACGAAAACAGTAAACAACATATGGGTTTTATATTTTTCTTAGCAAGAGTATGCCATCATCTAACTAACAAAACAAGTCTCATCATTTTTGGATTTTTCAAATTAAACTATGGAGAGAAGCAAGTTCATTTATTTTCTAAACCAGTTTTAAATACGAATTTCTATAGTAGAAGTTTCCACTAAAACATGCCAACTTATAGATCTACTAGGTTGACCATTTCATAAGGAAGCCAAAAAAATAAATTTCATGATTTTAGGAGCTACCAAACTCAAGATATAAATTTTTGAACACAACACAAAATCTGCAATTTTGTGCACACTCACATTTGGCCCTAGGCCCACTCGTCATAGGCTCATAGGGGGGGTCTTCTTCCTCCTTGCTTCCTACACGCACGCAGGGAGGAGATGGGGAGCTGGCCGACTACCTTGGACGCGGCCATGGAGGAATTTTGCTGGGGAGATGCCGAGGGAGAACACTGCAGAGGGGAGGATGTAGCACTATGAGGAGGAGTGGTGTCCATGGTAGAGCAGGACGCCGGGATGGGGAGGTAGCACGCCATGGGAGTGGCTATTGGCGTCCATGGAGAGCTGGGAACAAAAGTAGCAGGACAGCAACGTGATCCATGGGGAGTAGGAAAGGGGTGTCGGCCTGCTGGTTGAGGAAGAAGGGGAGGGAGACCATGGAAGAATGGTTGGACGTCGCCAAGGGAGGTGCTCGAGCTGGGGGCACTAGCTGCTGATGTCCCCGGTCAGCATGGAGCAAGGGTGCCATGGGAGGAGAGGGTGCTCCTGCGCTGAACCTGAGGGGAGGGGAAAAGTGGCATGGGGAGAGGAGAAGGGATGTTGCTTGATTTTAAGAGATGTCGCTGGCAGCCATTGGTGGCGTGGGCGGATGTTTTTGTCTTTTTTGTTTATAATCGGACCTTGATCACTGTAGAAGATATGTTCCATGATCTACACTATACAAATATTTTATAGAGATTGAGGTGTTTCGATCATTGGTTAGGGAGTTATAGACCCACGAAAATTGGTTTATCAGTGGCCTAGAAAACAATGGAAACTTGTGAAAACTGAGTGTTAAAATATGTCAAACGGAATCGGATGAATGACATATTTTAATATGTTGTGACTCTATTAGTTATTAACAACTTTTATATTTGGGGAAACTCGAGTTGTTGAACAAAAATTTGGGAACGTGAGACGTCAGTCCGAACGACACTGATTCCAGACTAAGGATTTCAAATCCTGAAATCAAATTTTTATTCCGTCTTGAGGGCACTGTTTGAGATATTTAGAAATTGAATCAAGGCTAGGTGTAATTATAAAATTTGTTGTATAACACAGGTTCTACAACTTTTATTAAAGGTCAAACCTCGTCTCTTGAATAAAACGCAATGTTTCACTTTGGTAAAAGTAGTATCATTATAGAGCTTCAAATTATATTTTTGAGGCAATCGAAGTATTTTCTCGACATTTTCTTGGCATGGACCATTAATAACTTTTGTTGTAGAGTTCATATAGAGTTGTCTGAGCAAGATGACAAGGTTTGTTTGGATTTCAAAATTTGCATTTGTCCAAACGAGCAGTTTTAAGCAAGCATATGATTAATCTTCTCATGCGAGCATTTGGTTCAACTTCGAGAAATCTTTAGAATACACTTGATAGCTAGAGATGAATGATGACATAGAGATAACAAGTCGATTTGCATAAGAAATAATTAGAGGTTGACACAATAGAGATTTCGCTGGAGAATGCGGATTCGGACTACGTATTTGGACATAGACCGAATATCAAGAAAGAGGATTCGGACATAGATCGGATAACATCACAACTGTCGAGAGTCCAAATAAATGAACTTTAGACGAGATCGGTAAGACGATTTTGGCATTCGTATTTACATTTGTTTTAAGAAATAAAAGTTTTAACAGGCTCCAAATTTGGCTATTCTTGAGATCGAATAATTCTAAATTTGGTGAAACATTCATGAGTAACTTGATGTATGGAGATAAATGTGAACGAGAAATAGAAATTTTCACTGAGAATCCAAGATTAGGATAAATCTCCTGACATAACACGAAATAGACATCTCGGGTGCCATAGAGACAAGCGGACAGAATTCATGAGGGGCCATCCCCCTGTATTTGACCATTCTGCTATCACATGGACGCTGAAAATTGAGTTGCATACTGCTCAGTGCAACGATCGTGAGAAGGTTCTGTATGGTCCCCGTCTGCTAAGGAGAACAGCACAGTCCTGGTGGGAGTCTTACCTCGCCACCCATGCCGACCCTGAAGCCATCACCTAGGAGAAGTTCAGGGACAACTTCCGTCGCTACCATGTGCCTGAAGGACTGATGATAGTAAGAAAGGAGGAGTTTCTGGCTTTGAAACAAGGTCCCCTGTCTGTTAGTGAGTATAGGGACAAGTTTCTGCAGCTGTCATGCTACGCCCTAGAAGATGTCAACATGGATGCTAAGAGGCAGTACCGTTTTCTGAGATATTTGGTTGACCCCCTTCACTACCAGCTGATGAACCACACCTTCCCTACCTTCCATCACTTGATTGACAGAGCAATCATGACTGAAAGGAAGCGCCGGGAAATGGAGGACAGGAAACGCAATATTGGTGGATCCTAGTCCGGGAGTAGTAGTCGCCCCCGCTACTCAGGCAACCCACCCCAGCAATTCAAGCAAGGTCACCAGCACCAGCATCAGCGTCAGCACCAGCAGCAGTATCGGAGGCAGTTTCCTCAGCAGCAGCAGCACCGTCAGAACAACCAGCAGGGAGGAAATCAGTACTAGTGTCAGAACAAACAGGCACCTCGCCTTCCTACCCCAGCAACCAATCAGAACAGCCAAGCAGCTCCAGCACAAGTAGGAGGCCGCGCATGCTTCTATTGTGGAGAACAAAACCACTAGGTGAAGCATTGTCCAAAGAAGGCAACTCAACAGCCGCCAGGAGTCAATACCCCAACAAGACAAAGAGCACCACAGCAAGCACTAGGAGGCCATGGTCAGGCTTACAACCGTGGAAAGGTGAACCACCTGGAGGTCGAAGCAATCCAGGATGCTTAGGACGTGGCAGTAGGTATGTTTCCTGTCGAATCCCATCTAGCAAAAGTATTATTTGACACTGGTGCCACACATTCTTTTGTTTCTACATCATGGGTAGAAGCACATAACATCCCCATAGAATCAATGTTTCCACCTTTAAGAGTTAATTCAGTTGGGGGAAAAGTTCAATTCGATATGATTTGTTCGAATCTAAGGATTGAAATAAGGGGATAGACTTCCCTGCTAACCTAGTAGTAATGGGTACTCAAGGGTTAGATATCATCCTAGGGATGAATTGGCTATACAAGAACCAAGCCATTGTAAGTTGTGACAAGAGAACAGTCAAGTTGGTGGTCCCCATGCGGAAAGGAAGTAGTAACTAAGATGTACTTGCCTGAACTAGAAGATGGAGCTTGTCACTATTTTGTCAGTAGATGACAAGAAGGCCAACCCAATTGAGGATATTAGAATTGTGTCAGAGTTTCTCGACGTGTTCCCTGAAGAGTTACCAGGCATGCCACCTGAAAGGAAAGTTGAATTTGCTATAGAGCTTATCCCAGGCACCGCCCCAATTTCCAAGAGAGCCTATCGAGTGTCCGGACCAGAGTTGGTGGAACTCAAGAAGCAGATTGAAGAATTGTTAGAGAAAGGCTACATCAGACCAAGTACCTCACCTTGGGCAGCCCTAGTGCTATTTATGGAGAAGAAAGACGATACAAAGAGGATGTGCATTGATTACAGATCCTTGAATGAAGTCACTGTTAAGAATAAGTACCGTCTGCCAAGAATTGAAGACCTATTTGATCATTTAAGAGGAGCCAGTGTGTTCTTAAAGATAGATCTAAGGTCAGGTTATCATCAGCTCAGAATCCGGCCTTCAGATGTACCGAAGACAGCATTCATCACCAAGTATGGACTATAGGAGTTCATGGTTATGTCATTCGGTTTGATGAATGCGCCGGCTTACTTCATGTACTTGATGAACAGTGTGTTCATGGACTACCTCGATCAGTTCGTAGTTGTGTTCATTGATGATATTCTTGTATATTCCTAGAATGAGCAAGAGCATGAGGAGCATTTGAGGAAAGTACTCCAGAGGCTACAAGAATGTCAGTTCTATGCCAAGCTTAGCAAGTGTGAGTTCTAGATTAGCGAAGTTCTGTTCTTGGGTCATATTATAAACCAAGATGGACTAGCTATGGATCCCAAGAAGGTAGCAGCGATTCTAGACTAGAAAGCACCAAAAGATGTCCGAGGAATCAAGAGTTTCATTGGGATGGCCGGTTACTATCAACGTTTTATCGAGGGTTTCTCTAAGATTGCCAGACCAATGACAGCCTTGCTGACAAAGAAGGTTGAGTTCAAGTGGACACCCGCGTGCCAAGAATCATTTGAGATGTTGAAGTAGAAGTTGACAACAGCACCGGTATTGGTTCTACCAGACGTTCACAAGCCATTCTCAGTGTATTGTGATGCTTCGTACACCGGACTAGGATGTGTGTTAATGCCGGAAGGGAAAGTAGTGGCATACTTGTCCCGATAGTTGAAGGTTCATGAGAAGAATTATCCCACTCATGATCTGGAGCTAGCAGCAGTGGTTCATGCACTGAAGACTTGGAGACACTATTTATATGGGCAGAAGTGTGATATATACATGGATCATAAGAGTCTCAAGTACATATTTACTTAGTCAGAGCTAAACATGAGGCATCGAAGATGGCTAGAGTTGATCAAAGACTATGAGCTAGAAATACATTATCACCCAGGCAAAGCAAATGTGGTTGTAGATGCCCTGAGTAGAAAGAGTCAAGTTAATATGTTGGTCGCTCACCTGATGCCGTACGAGCTAGCAAAGGAATTCGATAGGCTGAGTCTCGGATTTCTTAACAACACTCAAGGAGTGACTGTCGAGCTGGAACCCACTCTGGAGCAAGACATCAGGAAAGACGATGAGAAGATCAACGAGATCTGGTAGCTAATCATAGATGGGAAAGGCCTAGATTTCCGTGAACACGCAGAAGGAGTGGTATGGTTCAAGGATAAGTTGTGTGTTCCCAACATCAAATCGATACAGGAACTATTTCTTAAGGAAGCTCATGAGACAGCATATTCTATGCACCTTGGTAGCGAGAAGATGTACCAAGACCTGAAGAAAAGATTATGGTGGTATGGTATGAAAAGGGAGATAGCAGAGTATGTTGTTAAAGGATCAAGGCAGAACATCAGAGGCCCACAGGTTTGTTGCAACCATTGCAGATTTCTCAGTGGAAATGGGGTGAGATTAGGATGGACTTTATAGCTGGTCTGCCCCACACTCATGCTGGTTAGGACTCCATCTGGGTAGTAGTGGACCATTTAACAAAGGCGACACATTTCATACCGGTCAGGACAACCTATAGCAGTGCAGTGCTGGTAGAATTATACATGTCTCGGATTATGTGCTTGCATGGCATTCCAAAGAAGATAGTATCAGATAGAAGCACCTAGTTCACTTCTCATTTTTTGCAGCAGTTGCATGAAGCTTTGGGTACACACTTGAAGTTCAGTTCAGCTTATCACCCGCAAACAGATGGTTAGATGGAGAGAACCAACCAGATTCTTAAAGATATGTTGAAAGCTTGTGCATTGCAAGACAAGTTAGGTTGGGACAAGAGGCTACCATGTGCAGAATTCTCCTACAACAACAGTTATCAGGCCAGTCTGAAGATGTCACCATTCCAAGCACTTTATGGGAGGAATTGCAGAACTCCATTGCATTGGGACCAACCCGGCGAAAGGCAGGTGTTCAGTCCAGATATTTTGCTTGAAGCTGAAGAGAACATCAGAATGGTTCGAGAGAATCTGAAGACAGCGCAGTCTAGACAGCGAAGCTATGCTGACACCCGAAGAAGGGAATTGAGTTTTGAAGTGGGAGACTATGTTTACTTGAAAGTGTCACCCATCAGAGGAACCAAAAGGTTCAGAGTCAAAGGCAAGCTAGCACCTCGATACATCGGAACGTACCAGATCCAAGCAAGACGTGGAGAAGTGGCATATCAACTCAGCATACTAGAAAATTTGTCCACCATGCACGATGTGTTCCATGTGTCTCAGCTGAAGAAATGCTTGCGAGTACCAGAAGAGTAGTTGCCAATAGAGGACCTTAAAGTTCAAGAGGATCTGACTTACATTGAGAACCTAACTCAAATTCTAGATACAGCAGATCGGGTCACTCGAAGGAGCACTATCAGGATGTGCAAAGTCAAATGAGGCCATCACTCAGAAGAAGAAGCAACCTGGGAAAGAGAAGATGATCTGAGAGCCAAGTACCCTGAACTCTTTTCTAGCCAACCCTGAATCTCGAGGGCGAGATTCTTTTTAAGGGGGATAGGTCTGTAACACCCTGAATTTGGGGGTATAAAATTTCTTTCTAAGTATCTACCAAATTTAGGTGTTACTCTTCTCTCTCTCTCTAGTTTCTCTCTCTTTTTCTTTTGGGTAGATTTAGCTTAATTAATGAGGGATTACTTATTTTATTTTGTCAAAACAATATGAGTCATGAAATGTTGCACCATGCTGAGCTCCAAATATTCTTTGAATTGTTGCACATGTTTGATTTAGTTTGAATTTGAAACTTGGTTTGAATTTGAATTGAAAACCCTAGAGAAAATAAAACAGAAAAGGGATTAGAAATTCCAGGGAAATGGAAAACCCCATTTCTGCCCAAGTCGGCCCAAACAGGCCCAGCCCCGCGCCCGCGCGTGCTCTCAGCGCCAGACAGGCAGACACCGCCTGTCGGCGCCAGCCCGCACCCATGTTCTTCTCCCCATCTCTCTCTCTCCCGCTCGCTACCAGTGGGGCTGATCTGTCAGTGTTGTTTCTTTTCGCAAGCGCTCGCCACCTCTCGCTGCCCCGCGGACCCCACCCGTCAGACCCCGTCCCTAACCTCCCGCCCGCGCACTTCCGTCGTGGACGCACCTATGTTCGCGCGTTTCCCGGCCACCCTCGCACGCCCTCGCCCCCTTTAGAGCCCGCACCTCGCTCGCCCACTTCCCCTGCTCATTTGCGCCCTCAGCCGAGCACCCTCGCCCTCTCTCTCGCCCCGCGCATGCATCCAGGCAGCTCCATCGCCGCTCACCGAAGCACGCTGCTCGTTCCACAACCGTTGTTGAGCCCCGGTCGCGTCCATTGGTTTGGTGAGTTCCGCCTCGTCGTTAGCAACTCGGGACACCCCTCAGTTCGCCCTTAGCCCCTCTGGTTTGCCTGGTCCGTGCTCACCGGAGCGTTTTCCCGTGCAGCCGGAGTACGCTGCCGTCGACCCGAGGCTTCACAGCATCCCCGCCATCGCCCAAGCGCTCCTGGGTTCGCACTCGAGGTGAGCAACCTTCCTATGCACTTAATTTGTTCGTTACTACCTTAGTGTCCGCGCAATTCCTCACCAGAGTTGATCCGCGTCACTGTTATACCGCCTCGCCGTGTTCTGCGCTCTCTGGTGCCCCCGTGCCAGTTTTGCGCCCACGACTAAGTTCGCCAGGTTGCCTTGATCACGCCTGAGCCCTTCACCGAACCCCTAGAGACATGTTGTGCTCGTTCCTCTCGTATCCGGTGACCTCACCGCCGAGGAGCAGGAGCAGCGTCGCCGACAGCCGTAAAACCTTCCCTATGTTGATCTCCACTGTCCGATCCTGATCGTGCAGTCCAGATCACTGGGTACCGATTCGCGCCTATGTGCCCTGTCCTCGGGTCCACCAGTCAGTGCCTGCGCCACCCTAGCACTGGGCCCGACTGGTCAGCCTGCCTTCCCCTCAGGTCGCTAACACCCATCCCCGCCTGTCAGCGCTCGCTGCGCGCCCGCACCTGCGCGCGCGTCCACGGATCTTATCCTGGCCATCGATCTACGATCTGATGGTTGAGATCGCCTGATACCCCTTCAAGTGTATTTTTGCTTAAGAGACCCTCGGGTTTCTGAGAATCAACCCGTTGTCCTGAGTTTTAGCGCGCAGACCCCTTGTTTCTTTTAAACAGACCCCTGACCTTTTAAATAATCATAGAATTGGGCTTAGTTTCTGTTGGAACTTGCTCACAGGCGCAAGATGATCCAACGGGGAGATGTGGTGATGCTAACAGGGTTTCTGCACGTGATGGCAATAGCTCTGTTGATCTAGCCTCTCAAGGGCACTGTGCGGGGGTATTTATAGGTATCTGAGTGCCCAGCGTCCTGTGCTAAGGACGCATGTGCCCTCAAACACCTAGGTTATCCCCGGAATATTCCCATAAAGCGGGGTTACAGACCGTAATTACAGGGATGCCTTTACAAATTAGGCCCGTAATGCGCAGCGACCACGCAGGGCCTGTTACAATGGGCTGTGTGGTCGTGGGCCTCCATGCTGGACGAGGTCGCAAGATGGGACGACCTCATCACAGGTCTTCGTCCGGTGACGTATGGGACGAAGGGTGAGCCTGCCCGTTGTCTTGTCTCCGTTGGTCCAACAATTACGGCGAAGGCATCGAGCGAAGGGTGGCGTCTTCGCCTTCGCCCCAACATTTGCCCTCCGAGGGACCAGTTCGACTAAGTCATCTAGTGCCGAAGACGTCGCTAGATGGTGGAGACGCTGCCCTCGCTCGAAGTGGTTCCGCGGGGGTTTTTGACATGACCGTTGATTGACACCGTACAGTTGGACTGCGGGTTTCCCGAAGCGCCGCGCCCTGTGTATAAAAGGGGGCGGGGGGCGGCGCGTTTGGAACTTTATCTTTCCGCGCTCCGTGAAAACCCTAGCCGCCTTTTCCACCTTCTTGCTGCTCATCTGCCCTCCTTGCTCTTGTTCGCCGGAGATCTAGCCCGAGTGAAGCAGACCGCCCGCCGCCGCCGACGGTACGTAGCGATGCCGACCTCTTCTTCTTCTGCTGCCGCTACGCCGCCGGCCGACGCGTCGTCTGAGGAGACGTTGAGCACTGTGGCGGCGGAGGAGTTGCGCGCCGGCGATACGGTGGATTTCGGTGTGTCGCGGATGTCCTCGGTCCGCGTGCAAGATATGCAGCGGCTTGGTTACTTTGGCGGCGGAGTCGCTCGTGTCCCGGGGACGGAGGAGGTCCCCGAGCTGGAAGGCGAGTTGGTTGTGTTCGAGCCGTTCTTTGCCGCTGGTCTTCGCCTGCCTGTGCACAGATTTGTGGGAGAAGTCCTGCGCAGATTTAACGTCCAGATTCATCAGCTGACTCCGAATGCCGTGGTGGCTCTGTCGAAGTATGTCTGGGCGACGACTTCGTACGGCGGACAGCCATCAGTCGAAGTCATCGCGAAGTACTATTGCCTGCATTGGCAGAAAAGGATGATCGGAAATAAGGTTGCCCAGTTTAGGTCCTGTACATTTACGCCGAAGACCGGCAAGACCTCGATGGAGGTAGTTGAGTTGGTTCCTTGCGCCCGCAATAAATGGGGCAACTGGCATGAGTTTTGGTTCTACATTGCGGAGGGCACAGTCGAAGACCATCCGGGGCTCCCCGTGGCTGAGATGTGCTCGCATTATTACTCAGCATACCCGTCGTTTGAAGTGGCAGAGGAGGATGCGGACGAAGGGGCCCTTCAGTGTGCCGCCGGCCTGAGCAGCGGGCGCGATTTGGTTGAGGAGTTTGTGGCGTACGGGGTGTGGCCTTTGGCGCATGGCTGGGCGTTGGGCGAAGTATGCCCTCGCCAGATGCCTTCCCATGGTTGGAAGCTGGTGCGAAGTCTCGCCTTTGCGCTGGATCTGCATAGCCTCGATCCTGCCGCCTTTGTGCGTGAGGCGGAGGATGGGGCTGTGCGGATCGTCGGTCGGTACGTGCCGAGGACAGAGGGCCAGCGTAGCTGGGATATTCGCGGGTCTAATGACCGCTTGAATAGGGTTTTCGAGTTGAACCGTCTGCCGTATGGCGGTTATCCCGGCCAAGACGATGTGGATCGTCGCGGGAAGAAGCCGGTGGTAGAGACTAGAGACGACCCCGCACCGGCGGCCGCCCCATCCTCTAAGAAGAGGAAACTAGGTATTGCTATGGGAGGACTGGGGGTGTCTGATTGTTTTGCTAGGGAATTGATGAGGACGTGTGCGGCCCCGGGGGGAAGGATGTCTTCGCCCGAGCTCCGGGAGTCTTCGGCGCGGATGCTGAGGGTTACCAGGGGTTGGTGGCCTAGGAATGTTCCTATTCCCCGCGCGGCCGGCGAAGACTTTTTTACATCTCGCATGGTTCGTGACTGGAAAGTGTTTCCTTACGGGCGAAATATTGCTGTTGTGTCGGCAGTGATGGACAAGGATCGTCAGGGAGCTGCACAGAAGCGCCAGGCGGTCATCAGGCTTCATGAGGCCAGGCCGAAGAGGCCGCGGGGGACTGCGAAAGCTGCTGCCCCCCGCGGAAGCCAGCCGCCGCTGGCTGCGAAGTCGGCCGTCCCTGCATCCAGCAGGGCGCCGGAGGCTGCGAAGGCGGCTGCCGCTGGCGGTTCCAAGTCTGTGAAGGACGCCCCTGTGTCCAGCAGGGTGCCGGAGGCTGCGAAGGCAGCCCGAGAGTTGCCGCCGCCGGGCAAGCGCGTCGCCGACTTCGCCACCGACATTAGTGTGGAAGATTATCTTGTTGGTAAGTCGCTGGCTCGAGTTTTTTTTTAAATCTGTTGATATGTCGCTGGGTCGGACGAAGGCCAACTTGTTGTTGTTCCGCCTGCCGTGGCGATCGCGGCGGCTGCCGTGGTGCCCAGGGCGAAGGGCAGTGCTCTTAGTGCCGGTGGTGAGATTCCGGCACTCACTGCCGTCAGGAACGAGGCGGGTGTTGTGTCCCGCCGGCTGAAGGAGCTGAAGGAGGCACTAAGTCAGGTACGTTGAGCTAGACTTCAGTTCTTTACCGGCTTTGCTGGGGCTGTGGTCTTATGTGTGTCTTGTAGGCGGCTGACTTCGCTGACCGCACGGCGTCGGGGGCCCTGACGGCAGTTGTGTCTGCCGAAGTCGAGAGACTTCGGACGCAACATGCTGACGCCGTTCGGGAAAAGTCGGACGCCGACAGCAAGTGCCGCAAGCTGGCGGATAAGGTGGCCGCGCTGGAGGGTGAGAGGACTGACCTCCGGCGCCAACTGGCGGAGGAAAGAAAGGAGGCTAATGAGGCCCTTGCCAAGGCGCAGTCTGCGCTGGTGGAAGCCAATTTGGCGCGGGCGGAGGGCAGTCTTGCCAGGCAGCGCGCCGAGGAGTTGGAGGGGCGGCTCAACGCTCTGCAGGCCCATGTGGAGAGGGCCGAGGCTTCGATGCGCTCGGAGGCTGAGTGGACACGCAAACAGCTTGTGGATTCATACCATGAGCTGGGCGCGTGGACCGCTGACTTCGAAGTGCCGGACCGAGAGCCCAGACTACGCTGCTTCGAGTGGATACAGGAGGAGTTGCTGGCGCTCCCCACCATTGTGGAGGGGTTTATGTCCTATGCCTCCCTGGTCACTTGCGAGGGGGCGATGAACGCGCTATCTCGCGAGGGGTGCCGGCACTATGAGGTCTTCGACCAAGCTGATGAGGATTTCGAGCGTGATATTTACAAGGTTGAGGACCCTGTGGTGAAGGAATCCGCGGGAGCCCTCTACGACCGGATGTGGGGCCCCCACGGTCGGGAGGTGGTCAGGGAGCGGGCTGAGACGGCGAGGGGTCAGGTAATGTTTGGCTTTTGTTTGGTGTTTGTTGAATGTGGGTTAAATGTGGGTTTGCTGAATCTATGTGCTGTCTCAGGCGGCGCGTGGCGAGAGGGTGGATGACTTTGGGGCTTTGAACAGCGCGCAGCCTGACTCGAAGGCGAACCCGATGGTGGCTGCGTCCGAGACCGCCCCGGAGCTGCCCCCAGAAACCGTCGAAGGCGTTCCCGATGCTCCCGCAACCACTGCAGCCGGCGGAGGCCCGTCGCCAACTGCCACGCCGAGGGCTGAGGATCCTGTGGAGATGGCAGCGGAGCCGGCAGTGGAGGATCCCACGACGGCTGGGTCTTCGCAGGTGGCTTAGTGGGTGTGGGTAGTTAGGGAATTTTGGATATGTTGTTGAACCTTGGTTGCTGCGCAGGTTCAAGATTTTGGGCCTGCGCACGCAACCGCTACTGCTAATTTTTTGGCGGCTTCAACCGTGGATGATGGGAATAAATCGGCTGAGTCTACATCTAAGTTTTCTGATTTTGGTGACTCTGGGAGCTCGGTTGAGTGGACCGAAGAGTCGTCGGATGAGGACTTAGACTATTTTGCGGCCTTGGATGCGGCAGCGGCGGAGGCTTCGCCGCATGCTGCGGATGCTGAAGTTGTGTCTGGTTCGAGTGCTGGGCATAGGCTGCGAAGGGCGGTCGCGAAGCGTAGATTGAGTGAGGTGGACGGTGGTCGGCTTCGTGTGAGTGGGACTGGCAGGCAGGAACTGCTGTCCTTGCCGGCTGCTGTGAGTGCAGGTGAGGGGGAGCTGCGAAGTCTTTTTGCGGGTGAGGAGCTGAGGATAATGTTGTTTAACTATAGGGAGATGGGAATTATTCCGAAGGTTGAGCCGATGTAAAGTGTGATGCCCTCGCTTGTACATATGTAATAGCTTGTAGGATGAAGTTATGTTCCTTCGGCTATGCTCACGAAGGCGTTACGTACTTGGTCTGTTGTGTTTGTTATGTTGCGCTAGTGCGCATGTAGTCGGTCTTTGCGCGGACGGTTTGGTGTAGTCGTTTTCGCACTTGTTAGGCTTCGTCCGGCTGCACCCTTAGGCGACTGTTGCACGGATAGTCTTCGCGGAAGACTTCGATTTTTCGCACTTGTTATGCTAGTCCGGCTGCACCCTTGGGCGACTTCTGCACGGATAGTCTTCGTGGAAGACTTCGATTTTTCACACTTGTTATGCTAGTCCGGCTGCACCCTTAGGCGACTTCTGCACGGATAGTCTTCGCGGAAGACTTCGATTTTTCGCACTTGTTATGCTAGTCCGGCTGCACCCTTAGGCGACTTCTGCATGGATAGTCTTCGTGGGAGACTACGATTTTTCGCACTTGTTGTGCTAGTCCGGCTGCACCCTTAGGCGACTTCTGCACGGATAGTCTTCGCGGAAGACTACGATTTTTCGCAATTGTTGTGCTAGTCCGGCTGCACCCTTAGGCGACTTCTGCACAGATAGTCTTCGCGGAAGACTACGATTTTTCGTACTTGTTGTGCTAGTCCGGCTGCACCCTTAGGCGACTTCTGCGTGGAGTTTGTCGCACGCGAGGGTGGCTGATGCTGGGCCTCGCGGTGACTATGTATTGGTCGAATATCGAAGACCGTCGGCGCGGTCTTTTTTCGACGTAGATTTTGCGGGGGATTTTGCACTTGTGTATTACATGACTCCGCCTCGTTAAAAACCTCAGCCCCCCGGGAGGAAAAGAGTGCGGGCCAGAATAAAAATTGTCTTTGCGAATTACAAGGGCGAGCTGGCCCTAATGAGTCAAACAAAAAATTTGCGGAGATTATCGATGTTCCAGGAATGCTCCAAGTCTTCGCAGTTTGGCGTTGCGAGCCTGTATGCGCTGGGGGAGGCCTTCGTCTTGACAATGAAAGGGCCCTCCCACTTGGGCTCCAGCTTGCCCCTGGACTCTGTTCGAGCTGTCCGGATGAGTACGAGGTCCCCTTCGCTGAATTCCCTTGGGATGACTGCCTGATCGCGCCATGCCTTTGTCTGGGCTTGGTATTTGTCCAGAGCTTGTAGTGCGAAGACGCGGTCTCCGTCGATGAGGTCCTTCGAAGTCGGCTCGTCTAGGTCTGGGACGGCCGACGCGGCTGTCCGAGGCGACCCATGCTTTATTTCTTGCGGAGTCATGGCCTCCGATCCGTATAATAGGCGGAAGGGGGTGAACCCAGTCGCCCTACACTCAGTTGTATTCAGTGCCCAGACTACTTCGGGTAACAGGTCGGGCCACTTGCCTTTTTTGTCGTCGAGGAGCATTTTCTTGACGGCTGTGAAAATTTTGCCGTTGGCGCGCTCCACGACTCCGTTGGACTGGGGGTGGTACACGGAGGCGAAGGCAAGCTTGGTGCCGATGGAGAAGCAGAAGTCTTTGAAATCTTGGTTGTCGAACTGCTTGCCGTTGTCGACCGTGAGTTCGGACGGTACTCTGAAGCGGCAAACAATATTTTGCTAGAAGAATTTCTGGGCTGTCTTCGATGTGATGGTGGATACTGCCCTCTCTTCAATCCATTTGGTGAAGTATTCAACGGCGACGAAGGTGAACTTGAGGTTCCCCTAAGCCGTGGGCAGGGGCCCAACAATGTCTAGGCCCTAGCGCTGAAGGGGCCATGTGTGGGCGATCAGCTTCGTGAACTGCGAGGGGCGCCCCGAGCGTGGGGAAAATTTCTGACAGGCTTCGCAGGATCTGACGACCCGGTTTGCGGCGCAAATAATGGCGGGCCAGTAGAAACCTTGGCGAATCACCTTTGCCGCTAGGGCCCTAGGCCCCGTGTGGGAGCCGCAGGTCCCCTTGTGGACTTCGCGCAGGATTTGGACGCCTTCTGTCTCGGTGACGCACTTAAGCATCAGTTGACTGACCCCCTTCTTGTAAAGTTGGCCCTCGATCAGTGCGAAGTCCCAGCTTCGGTGGTGGAGGCGCTTGGCCTCATTGCTGTCGATTGGGTGATAGTACCCCTGCAGGTACAGGGTTATTGGCGCCCGCCAGTCTTCGGTCATGATGAGGTTGATTATGCGGTGGCCCTCGCTATCGTTGGTTATTTGGAGCCCTTCAGGGCTGCGGACGGCTGGCGTGCCGATGACGTGGTAGAACACGTCGGAGGGTAGGGCTTCACCCCTGGCGGCTGCCTTGGCCAATGCGTCGGCTTCTTCATTCTTGGCTCGGTCCACATGCTGCAATGTGAATCCCTTGAATTGTCTCTCGAGACTTCGGATGGCCACGAGGTATTTCATAAGTGCGGGGTCCTTTGCTGCATAGTCTTTCTCGACTTGGCCGGCGACTACCTTGGAGTCTGTTCTGACAATGCAGGTGGTGACACCAAGGGCTCTTAGTTTGCGGAGGCCGAGGATGACAGCTTCATATTCTGCTATGTTATTTGTGCATCTGTCAGATTGCAGAGCGAAGCTTAAGCGTGCAGCGTATCTGTGCTTGACCCCGGTGGGTGAGGTGATGACTACAGCAGCGCCTGCCCCCGCATGGCACCAAGCGCCATCGCAGTGGATTGTCCAAACCTTCTCTGCAGACGGGTCCGACTGTGTTATTGGCCCGATCCAGTCGACGACGAAGTCTGCTAGAACTTGTGACTTGATCGCCGTCCTGGGCTCAAAAGTGATGTGGTAGCCGGAGAGTTCGGCCGCCCATTTGGCGATCCGTACCGATGCCTCCGGGTTTCTGAATAATTTGCCGAGTCCCCTATCTGAGGTGACGTAGACCTCGAATGCTTCAAAGTAGTGGCGCAGTTTGCGCGAAGACATGACAACAGCATATGCAATCTTTTCGAGTTCCGTCATGTTACACTTTGACGGTGTGAGCACTTCGGAGACGTAATAGACTGGGCACTGTCTGATCACGCCCTCTACTGTCTGCTCCTGAACTAGTGTCGCGCTGACCGCGTGCGGCGAGGCCGCCACGTAAAGCAACAGGGGTAGCGAAGAGTCAGGGCTTGTAAGAACCGCCAACTCCAACAGGTACTGTTTTAGTGAGGCGAAGGCCGCCGCCTGCTCTGGTCCCCAAGCGAAGTCTTTTGCGCCGCGGAGTGTTTTGAGGAAGGGAAGACTTCGCTCAGCGGATTTGGAGATGAATCTGTTGAGGGCGGCCAATCTGCCCGTCAGACGCTGGACCTCTCTTGCCGACTGCGGGGGCGTCATGTTGACGATGGCCTGAATTTTGGTTGGGTTGGCCTCGATGCCGCGGTGTGATACCAGGTAGCCCAATATTTTCCCTTGGCGAACGCCGAAGACGCACTTTTCCGGGTTCAAGCGAAGTCGTGCATCTCGCATGTTCGCGAATGTCTCGGCGAGGTCAGGGAGATGGTCCTCCTTGCTCCTGCTGACGACGACGATGTCGTCCACATATGTGAATATATTTCTGCCAACTTGCCCCTCGAGCACAGTTTTGGTAAGCCGGGAGAAGGTGGACCCGGCGTTCTTGAGTCCCTCCGGCATTCTGATGAAGCAATATGTGCCGAAGGGTGTTATAAAACTGGTGCTAGCCTTGTCTTCCTCCTTCATGTATATTTGGTGGTAACCGGAGAAGCAGTCGAGGAGTAACATGACTTCGCATCCGGCCGCTCTATCGACTATTTTGTCGATCCGCGGCAAAGGGAAATTGTCCTTTGGGCAGGCCTTGTTGAGACTGGTGAAGTCGATGCACATTCGCCACTTGCCGCTCTTTTTCTGCACCATCACAACGTTGGATAGCCACGTGGGGTAAGCCACTGGCTCAATAAATTTGGCTTCCAGGAGGCGGTGTACCTCTACCTTGGCGGCCTCTGTCTTCTCGTCGGACATTTTGCGAAGCCGCTGTTTTTCGGTCTCACCGAAGGGTCGATTCCCAAGCTGTGCTCAATTATGGATCGGCTGACCCCGACCAGGTCGAGGGCTGACCAAGCGAAGACGTCTTTGTTCTTGGACAAGCAGCAGAGGAGTTTCTCCTCTTCCTATGAAGTGAGGTCTTCGTTGATGGTGACTGTCTGCTTGGGCGTGGCCTGGTCGAGGGGAACAGTCTTGGTCCCGTCGTTGCTCTGCAGCTGTGCCTTGTGCTCTTTGTCGGTTGGGCTGACGGACGCAGGGACTTCGTGCTGGGCCATGAGGCAGTGCACATTTCTTTGTCCGGGGACGAAGTCCCGCTCTATGTTGCGCGTAGTCTGTTGATTGCCGTAGACCGCAATGGCGCCTAACGGACCTGGTATCTTCATGCACAGGTACAGTCCGTGAATGGCTGCCTCAAACTTGTTGATAGAGCCTCGGCCCATGATGGCATTGTACGGATACACCATATCGATGATATCAAAGGTTATTTGCTCACTTCGGGCATTGGGTGCTACACCGAAGGAGAGAGGCAGTTCTATTTTGCCGACAGGAAAAGTGCCCTTGTTGCCAAAACCATACAATGGGTTGTCCGAAGGCTTGAGCAGGCTGTGGCTTATGCCCATGCGGTCGAAGGCATGGAGGAAAATGATGTCTGCCTGACTGCCATTGTCGACTAGGACTTTGTGCAGGTCCCAGCCTGCCACGCTGCAGTTGATAACCATGGCGTCGATGTGGGGGGCGCTGCACAGGTCGACGTCTCGTGCGTCGAAGGTTAGCGGTACGTCGGACCACTTTGTCTGCACGACTGGGCCGGTGATGGCGACGTGGTTGATGCTGCGGTAGTGGTCCCGCTTCTGCCGCTATGTGTCGAAGTCGGTGCTGGACCCCCCAGTGATCATATGAATGACTCCGCGATACGGCTGATTGGCGAAGTCTTCTTGTTTTGGGGCGTGGGGGTGGGGGATGTTCTGATGTTGGTGGTGTGGAGGTGGGGTGGGGGAGGTACGATTTGTACTTCCTGGTGGTGTTGGTATGCGTGGTGCGGTGGATGCGGGGCGGGGGCGTGGATGTATGGTGGAGGGGGTTGTTGATAAGTGTGCGCGACAACTCTGGGGTTGTCGGCTGGCTGCGCCCGTGCCATCCTATCTTTGGTGGCCTTCGTTTCTGGGCAGTCTTTGGTTTGGTGGGCGCAGTCTTCGCCATGAAAAAGACAGTAGAATCGGCGTGGCAGCTGCGCACGCCACCGACCCCTACCGCGAGTTCCGTTTCCGCGGCCCTGGGGGGGATACTCCTGGCTGCGAGGGGCGTCAGCTGCGGGGTGCTAGTTGGCGATGTTGTGCACTTGCTGCTGATTGCGGCTGTCTCGACCGGAGTCTAGCTGCGGAGTCCTCGTCCACGTGCGGCTGGATTGTGGAGCATCTTTGGGTTTCCTCTGAGACTCGACCTTGCGCTGGTGGAGCTCTTCGGATTTGGCATATTTTTCAAATAGCTTATATAATTCCTGGAGGTTCTTGGGCGGGTCCCTGATGCAGTGGCTGTAAAGGACGCCGGCGCGAAGGCCACTGATGGCGTAGTGGATGGCGATCTGGTCATCAACTGAGGGCAGCTGTGACTTGAGTGTTAGAAACTTGCGGTAATACT
The DNA here is from genome assembly GCA_029449295.1 of Zea luxurians. NCBI lineage: Eukaryota > Viridiplantae > Streptophyta > Magnoliopsida > Poales > Poaceae > Zea > Zea luxurians. Next base: position 199,065,053 of record JAOPSE010000003.1, read on the forward strand.
CCCGCAGAGTCTCTTTTTCCAGCTGCTTGCAGAGTGAGAGTTCGGCCAAGGCGTCGGTGTCTGGGCGGTACCCTTGGAAGTTGAGCAGGAATTTGTCCCGGAGGCTTCTCCAGGAGTCAATGGAAAGCGGGGGCAACCTGGTGAACCAAGTGAGAGCTGGGCCTTCGAGGGCGATGATGAAAGACTTGGCCATTGTGGCGTCGTCCCCTCCGGAAGATGCAACGGCGACCTGATAACTCATGATGTACTGTGCTGGGTCCGTGCTGCCGTTGTACTTGGGATAAGTCCCTGCCCGAAAGTTGGCAGGCCAGGGTGTCACTTGCAGATGTGGCGCCAGGGGACTTCGCTCGTCGAGGTAGTTGACCCCTTGAAATGGCGCGGCGTGTGGGAAGGCGAAGTGCGGGTCTTCCATTTGCGCGTGCTGTTACAGGGGTGGCCCGTGTTGCAGGCCGAGGTGGCCTTCGCGTATGTCTTCCGGTTGTGCGCGATGTTGCAGGGGTGGCCCGTGCTGCAGGCCGAGGTGGCCTTCACGCTGCATCAGCGCGATCTCCCGCTCGAGGTCCTGGGCCTTCTGCTCTTCGTCGCGTATCATTTGCCGCACCTTGGCTAGTGCGGACACGCGCTGGCGCTTGGCCTCCAGTATCTCTTTTTGCCTCTGGAGATTGCGGTTCTTGAGGCGCAGGGCGCGCAGCTGTAGCTGTTCTTCCGCTGAAACATCGAGGACTTCACCGTCCTCGGTGTCTTCAGCAGCCTCTTGGTGGGTGGAGTAGGTGAGTGCGAGGGCCTTGCCCTTTTTTGCGGCCAGCAGTGCTGCCTTCGCAGCCTCGTCAGCCTTTGAGCTAGCTTTCTTGGGTGCCATCGCGGGTGGTTTTTTCGTAGCACGAACGGTGGGCGCCAAATATTGGAACTTGCTCACAGGCGCAAGATGATCCAACGGGGAGATGTGGTGATGCTAACAGGGTTTCTGCACGTGATGGCAATAGCTCTGTTGATCTAGCCTCTCAAGGGCACTGTGCGGGGGTATTTATAGGTATCTGAGTGCCCAGCGTCCTGTGCTAAGGACGCATGTGCCCTCAGACACCTAGGTTATCCCCGGAATATTCCCATAAAGCGGGGTTACAGACCGTAATTACAGGGATGCCTTTACAAATTAGGCCCGTAATGCGCAGCAGCCACGCAGGGCCTGTTACAAGGGGCCGTGTGGTCGTGGGCCTCCATGCTGGATGAGGTCGCAAGATGGGACGACCTCGTCACAGGTCTTCGTCCGGTGACGTATGGGACGAAGGGTGAGCCTGCCCGTTGTCTTGTCTCCGTTGGTCCAACGATTACGGCGAAGGCATCGAGCGAAGGGTGGCGTCTTCGCCTTCGCCCCAACAGTTTCATATGTTAAACTTCAAAACCTGTTTATTTCATATCCTTTTCATATGAACTCCAAATTTAATGGTTCAAATTGCAAAATGTTCATAGAAATATTCTCTGTCCAGATAAATTATGTTCATCCACAGTCTGAGTACTCTAATTTTAGGTCTAAGTTATAGGTTAGTTTATGAGTTGATTTATTTATTTAAGAAAATAAATAAAAAGGAAATGCTAATGGTACTTAGATGTTTAATTTCTGGAGATTAATAAAATATTGTGTATGAATTGATCCCTGGAATAATTTTGTGTCTCACAAATTAGTGGCACTAAACTAAATAGTCCATAATATATAAGGAATCACTAATCTCTAATTATATTAAACCCTAGCATTTAAGTCTACCCTCTATGTTCTTAGTGTTTCGTCAGACTTGGGTTCACTTGATTGTACATGTTTGGTGTGTTGTTCATTTGTACTTTCCAAATGTATTGAATGTATGATCGCTTTATTTAGACAACGAGCAGCCTGTGGTTCCTGAGTGTGTTGCCGAAGATCTTCCTGAGCAACAACCTGGTGAAGGCAAGTGTCCTCTGACCTATTATGTCCTATCTACCTTATAATTCATCATCATGCATTACATTATTGAAACTTAAGGATTGACTAGTCTGTATTTACCTTATCCTTATTTACCTTTTAGGTTATCATGGTTAGCTTTATGCTATTGCTTTACTTTAATCAATGAACATGATGTGAATACTTATGATACGATGATGTTATCCCGATTATGTCCTTGTGATACTTTAGGGGACTCAGTCCATTTTCCTGAGTACCTCTCCGTAAGGACCTATTTGGGGAGCGACACCCGGGATAACAGTGCAACCATGAGGGTGGAATGGGACGCCCTTAGCTGATTAATTAGTGGAACCAGAGGAGTAGTTGGCTTCACCGTAGGGCAGTCAATGTGGTTCGGGCACAGTACTTGCTCTGCCGAGGCTAGTTGCAGAGGTTCTTGATTTGGTTTTGTTAGTCACCCTTCCTTTGGGGAGATGTACTATGTTTATCATACCAGAGAAACCTAATGGGCAGCATGACATCTGGGAAATCTTTGTAAAGGCTACGTAGTGATACCCTACCAGGCCACCTAGGTAGTGGTCAATGGAGATTGGCTCTTTTCGGGCAGAATGGGATCACGGCTTGTGGGTAAAGTGTGCGACCTCTGCAGAGTGTTAGAAACTCATATATCAGTCGTGCTCACGGTTAAGAGCGGCCTTGGGATCCTCTTTGATTAGAAGAACTTTGGTTACTTTCATGATGATGATTAATGATGATGGTATAATTATGATCTCTGGTATTTTCTCTTAGAGGGAGTACATTTTGGGTAATAATTGGGTTTATTACTAAAGTTTGGCTCTACTAATAGTTATAAATACTTGACCAACTAAAAACAACTGCTTAGCCTTAGCTCCACATACACCTAGTCCACTTTATCCAAACGGGACATTTGCTGAGTACGTTGATGTGTACTCACCCTTGCTTTACAAACCACCCCACCCCAGGTTGTCCCCACTGTACTCAGTGCTCAGAAGGAGATGCTGGCAACATGGAGGATTTTGAGAAGTTTCAGGACTACGATGAGTTCTAGTTTATTTTAGTGGCAAACCCCCCTAGTCAGATGCCTGTGAAGGTCTTATCTTCTATGTTTCGTATTTCCGCACTTTGATATTAATGTTAATGACTATGTTATAAACTCAATGGATGTCTTGGGCATCTTGTTGTAATAAAGTACTTTTCCGCTATTTACTGTGATCATTGTGTGAGATGTCCAATTATGTAATCGCTATGTACGTGAGTTTCTGATCCTGGCACGTACATGGTTCGCATTCAGTTTGCCTTCCAAAACCGGGTGTGACAGTCATAGGGTCACCTCTCCTATCTGCCAGGTTTACTTTCTCTTCTGACTTTTGGTGGTAGATACATTGAGGAGTGGGTCAGAGTATTTTATGCAACAGTATGGATAGATCCAGATCATCAGTGGCTGAGGTTTTGGTTTAAGCGCAAGGATGTGATTTTGCATGCTACCTAGGTTAGAGAGCTATTTGGATTTCCTAAGTCATCGACGAGGCTCCACAACTTGTGCTATGGCACGTCAGATTTTCCCTGTCGCCCTCATGGCGGAGTTGCTCCAGCCACAGCTCACGTCGCTACCCTATTTAGACCTCCATTCACAAATGGGTCGTGGCGTTCTCCAGCCGACTTCACTACAGCAGCAAAGTTTCTCTATGAGCTGATGAGGCGGACTTTGCTACCCAGGATGGAATATAGGGAGGCCACCACACATATTCAGCTCTAGCTACTTGGTGCCTTGATCTCTCACTCGGAGTTTTATATGGTTGATTTTCTGATCTGTGAGATTGAGGATACAGTGTTGGATGGTCTCCGTGCTCGCCGTCAGCTGTCGTACGCTCACTACCTCTATCACATCTTTGTGCAGCTGATCTGGCCTCCTCAGTTCTAGGCCACCCTTGAGGCCTCTCGACTGCAGTTTGGTTTCTTTCGCCTAGCCCTTGAGGACCCAGTTCCAGCTCCAACTCCAGTATCAGATATCAGGGTTGAGGATGAGGCCATCAGACAGTTCGAGGATCAGGGTGCCGTTGTAGATACTTCTTCCGACGATGATGAGGATTTGGGGATTTCGCCTTTGCCTTCTATGCCACCTCATTCCCATGATCACAAGGCTGGTAGCTCCAGTGCTGCTCCTGCTATCCATCTAGCTATTGACTGTTACTCTTCAGTCGCTCACTCAACAGCAAGCTCATTTGGCCGTAGAGCAGGCCAGGTAGCCAGCCATTCAGCAGCAGATGTCCGAGCAGATGCTCTCGATGTTCAAGACCATTCAGGGCCGCTATGACACCCTACAATAGCAGCTCCTTGTAGACAGGGCAGAGCATCGGGCATTCATGACTCCCATTCTATAGCATACCGGTGTTTAGCTCCCTCCCGTGCAGTCTGCTCCACCTCCAGCTCTTCAGGCTGTTGTTGTGCCAACTCTTCAATCAGGACTCCTACTCCATTCCTTTGGTCCATCCACCTCTCTCCTTAGGTCGGTCACCCTAGACTTCTTGACCCAGGTCGTCGGACCTGTCAGTGCACAGCCACCAGTGCCACCAGCATCTGCTGTTACCACTGCTGTTGTGGTTGTTTCCGTGCCTGCTCCAGCTCTAGCGAATCTTGCATCGCAGCCAGCGTCAGAGTTAGTACTAGCCCTAGTCTCTACTGTAGATCATGGATCCGAGACTGACTTTGATCCTCAGCTCGTGTTTGAACTTCTGCCTCGACCGCGACCTGATGCGCCTTCGCCTCCTCCTTCTTCTTCTAGACTGTAGGTTCAGGTCACCCTTTTGGTGTTTGATGCTAAAGGGGGAGAGATGTGAGTTGTGAGAGCTAGGGGGAGTTAGGGAGTTAGTTGAGAGAGCTATTGATCTTTTGATGTAATATATATGCATGATACTCTTTGTACTAGCTCCATTTTTGTATGATGCTTAACTCACAAACTCTATGATATGCTCTCGATGTTTGTTAATGACTGTGTGTGTATTATATTTTCACCTATGATGTTGTCACTAGTCATTCAGTTCTTGTTCATGGATTTCATTTCATACTTATATGAACAAGAAACTTACGTTGTGTATGCGCTTACACTTACTATTTTATTACATGACCTTGTTCTATCAAAATTGTTGAGTATAACTAACCATCTTCTCTATTGACAGAAAAACAAACAAACTACTCTCACACTGTTGTAGGGTTGTCATCAATCAACAAAAAGGGGGAGATTGAAAGCATCTAGGCCCCTAGTTGGTTTTAGTGATTAATGACAACATAAGATTATATGTGAATAACGTGTGTTTTGTAGTGCAAATGGTAAGTTAGGCCGCATTTCAGAAAGTTGTGTTGCAACAATGAAAACAATCCCTGAGATGAGAACTTGAAGCGACGGCTGAAAAAGACGAATCAAAAGATGAAGGTCTTCATATTTCGAGCGTCAAAGGAGTTGCAGACACTTGGTATAGAATTAGGTCTTCTATTTTTATTTTAGTCGTACTATAAAGAGGGGTTGTGGATGAGTAGTTTGACCAAGAGATTTCTAGTGTAGTGTTGGTGCATATTCACACTCACAACTAGTGCTAGGTGTCACTCTATAACACACTCACAAGTTAGAATGAAAACGGTTTAGAAAAACCAAATGAAAAGAAGTTAGGGTTGTTGTCTTAGGGGCACTGAACTACCCGGTGCACCCTCTAACAGCGGGGCCAGCCAACCCTAGGGGCTACGCCTCTGCCCCCGAGAAAACTCGAGAGCAACGAGTTCAGGAGTTGAATTTTAGAGGCCACACCGGACTGTCCGGTGTGCACCGAACAACTACTGTTCACTGTCTGGTGCACTGTAAGCCCAACGGCTAGCTATTAGAACTAGCCATTGGAGCCGACCGTTGGCGCACAGTTGGCACATCGGTGGCGCACCGGACTGTCCAGTGCGCCCATGCGCAGAGAGGTTCAGCAACGGCTATTTTGGTGGGCGGGGCTATTTATACCCCCTCCACCTACCTCATTGAGTGTCTTGCTACCCACATTCAAGCCCATTCATTGCTAGAGCATTGCAAGCACCACAAAGCCTAGTGAGGTGATTAGAAAATCGTAATCCCATGTTAGGACCTCATTAGTTCAAGTGAGAGCCACCTAAAGCACACACCACATGCATTAGGCTTCTCTTGGTCAAGTAAAAGTTTATGGCTTGTTACTCTTGGTGATCGGCATCACCTAGACGGCTTGGTGGTGATTGGAGCACGGTGATCACCCTGGAGGATTTGTTGGTGACCCAGCTCAAGTTTGTACGCGGTCGTGAAGGATCCACCGTGCTAGAGTGGTAAAGGATCACCTCATAGTGAGCACTTGGTTCTTGCGAGGACCAAGGGGGAGCGATACCCTTGCGCGGGTGCTCCAACGAGGACTAGGGAAGAGTGTCGACTCTTCGATACCTCAGCAAAAAATTGGAGGAGTCTTCTTATCCTTGCTTTACATTCTGCATTTAATTTGAGCATTTCACTTTGTTCAATTGCTTAGCAAGTATTTGAAGTAATGACTTAGGGTTGTTGTTTTTCTAGTAGTATTTATTTGTTGCAAGTAGTTGGGTGAAGTTGGGCTCTTGCTTAGGGTTTAATATTTGTGGAATTTTTAGAAAATCCCAATTCACCCCCCCCCCCCCTCTTGGGCATCGTGATCCTTTCACTAATCAATGAGGGATACCAAGGCTGCTCTTAACCATGAGCATGGCTGATATACCAGTTTCTAACACTGTACAGAGGTTGCACACTTTACCCACGAGTCGTGATCCCTTTTTGCCTCGGGTCGATCAAACCCTCAAACACTACCAAGGTGAGTAGGCAAGGTTTCACTATGTAGCCTTTACAAAGACTCCCCTGGTGCATAGCTGCTCGTTAGGTTTCGCCAGTCGTACAAACACAGTACTCCTCCCTAAGGTGGGTGACTAACAAAAACCAAATCGAATGAACCTCGGCACCCACCCTTAGCAGAGCGAGCACTATGTCCTGGCCCCCATTGATGGCCCTCTGGCAAAGCCAACTACACCCACAGTTTCATCTAATTATCCAGCTAAGGGCGTCCCATTCCACCCTTATGGTTGCATTGTTATCCCGAGTGGTCACTCAACAAACAGATCCTTACGGAGAGGTACTTAGGAAAATAGTCTGAGTCCCCTAAAGTGCCATAAGAACATCATCATAAATAGGATAACATCATCATATCATAAATATTCGCATCATGTTCGTTGATTAAAGTAAAGAAATAGCATGAAGCTAACCATAATAACCCAAAAGGTAAATAAGGACAAGATAAATACAGACTAGTCAATCCTGAGGTTTCAATTAAGTAAAGTGGGACAGTGAATTATAAAGTAAGTAGGATATAATAGGTCAGAGGACACTTGCCTTCACCAGGTTGTTGCTCAGGATGATCTTCGGCAACACACTCAGGAACCACGGGCTGCTCGTTGTCTACGCAAAGTGATCATGCATTCAACACATTTGGATAATGACAAAGAGACAGTACACCAAACATGTACAATCAAGTGAACATAAGCTCAAAAGAACAGTAAAACACAAGAGGGGGAAATCTAGGTTCTAGGGTAGGCAATTACACCTAGAGGTTTGTGGTTCTCTAAGTACTGCCTATCTCGATGATCACATGACTTAAATTCATTTATCCCAATGGATTAATAAAATTATACCAGGGATGGGTTCATACTTTACATGTTGTTACTTTCACAAGGTTGATTACCTAATTACCATTAGGGTTTTATTTTTAATAAATAAACCATCACTTAAACTAACCTAAAGTCTAGGCATAAAATTAACACATGCAGACAGTAAAAGATTATAATTTAAACAGGTAGAGAATAATCTTATGAACATTTTTGCAATTTGAATCAATCAATTTGGAGTTCATATGCAAAAGATATGAAATAAACAAGTTTTGGAATTCAAAATACAAAACTAGGTCCAATTCTGCGATAACCTAAAAGGCTAGGTGTTTTTCTACAAATTATCAGGGGCCTGCGTGCGAAACTGAGGGACGGTGGGTTGAATCTCAGAAACCCGAGGGGCTTCTTAGCAAATCTACCATGCGAAGGGGTATCGATAGATCTCGACCGCACGATCGCGAACGAACGGCCACGATTAGATCTAAGCGCGAGCGCGTGCGGACGCGCGGGTGGGCGCTAACAAGCGAGCCAGGGTGGTCAACGACTGGGGAGGGGGAACGAGATGAGTAGTCAGGCCCAGTGCCAGGGGGCGTAGGCACTGATAGGTGGGGCCCAGGGGCAGAGCGTGTAGACACGGCTGATTTGCGCAGATTCGAACCGTTGGATCTAGGACTGATGGTTGCGATGGGGTGCGTGGGGTTTTTGCAGCTTGGTGACCGACGTTACCTCTCCACGGTGGCAAATTCGTCGGAGACGAGGCAGACGCGGTCGTCGGGGGATCTGGGGTCGCTGGTGAGGGCAAGAACAGCCTAGGAAGGTCCGGCGAACTCATTGGTGGGACTCTAGCTGCGAGAATGGGACGGACACGGGAGAATGACGGAGGAAGGTGCTCCGGGCGGGTCAGGTAACTCCGGCAAGGAATCCCGGCCACGAGGAGGGGGTTTTGGGCGCGCTAAGACCTGGACTGGCTTTAGCAGGGTAAGGGAAACTCCACTAACCAACGCAGGGGCACGGCGCGAGGCTAAATCGATCAGTCTTCGCGCGAGCGCGGCGAACCGGCGCGGCCGAAAATAGCTAAAGCAAGGCGGAATTAAGATAGGCTGGGCACGAGAGCGAGTTCCTCACCTCAGGACGGAGCTTGGGGCAGCTTGGTGTGACTTCTGGCAGGCTGGATGGCCGGCAGTGTAACACCCGGCTTTAAGGAACAAAGCCAGGTGCATCTCATACATGCGCCAAGAAGACAACATATATAATAACAGAGTGTATAGAGATAAATGTCATAAAACATCAGAGTATTTATTACATAGCGGAAGACTTATTACAAAATAAAATAATAAATATAAAACGAACTAAGGATCGTTGGCGCCAATGTCAACTGAGAAACGCCACCTAGATCAGATCATACTCCTCGCCTTGTGGCTCCTCCTGAACCACATGTTCTTCTCCTGTGGGGGTGTGAGACAGCAAGGGTGAGCTCACACATGTTCATCGCTCAACAAGTTGTGGGGAATAATGTGGCATGAACTCACCAAAGGTGAGAGTTCATGAAGTGTAAGGCTGATCATTGAAATAAAGGTTGAGGCTGAGCATTGCTTTTATAAGTTGGTCAAAATTTTATTAGCAATTACTAAGTGTAAGTAAATACCAATCCATAGTAATAATAAATAAAAGTAAGAATAATCCCAAATGCAATGAAATGACAGATTAAGTTTAAGTTCCATAAATTAATCATGTGAGTGTCCGAGCCGCTCATGACCGTGAGCACGGCTAGTATACCAGTTTTACACTCTGCAGAGGTTGCGCATCTTTACCCACAAGTCGTGTTACCCATTTGCCACGGAGTTGATCAGACTCCATACACCTCTACCAAGGAAGCGAGGCAGGGTACCACTACGAGGCCTTTACAAAGTTCCACTAGCTTCAGACTACCCGCTACAGTTTATAGGAAGCTCCAATGCAGGGTTCTTGCCTGACCGCCGTCGCAGCAAAATCAACCAAGGACCTCCCTACACTGACCACTCCCCTACTGCCCTTGCCCCTTTCGGGTAAGGTAGCCCTCCACTAGCTTTCCTAGTTAATCAGCCAAGGGCATCCCATTAAACCCTTGTGGTAGCACTGTTTTCCCGGGTGGTTCTCCATGTTCCCATTAACATAATGATCTTATCATGAACATAAAATAATGAACAGATAATAACAAGTATAAAAATGAGTGATGAATATCTCTATACCCAAATCCACATAAAGCAATAGCATGTACTACCCAAAAGTTTAGTAGTAAAACCAGTGGTGAAACAAGGTATAAAGATAGTCAAAATCTAGGGTAACCTATTGGGTCCCAGCAAAATTTACCTATGCAGATCATTATGATTAATAAGAACATGAATGGGTAAAAGAAGTGGTCAAGGGCACAACTTGCCTTCAACGAGCTCCTGCTCAGCAGTCTCTACCAGCTGAACCTCAGAATCCACTGTAGCTTGCTCGTCTACTCGCATCAACACAATACATACATAGTATAGTAAAGATTAACATTACACCAAACATGTAAATAAAATACACAGTAATAATCTAGACATTAAAATATGGTCATAGGAACTGGAATTATCAATTTTGAAGTTATATATTTTAAGTTATGAATTTCCAAAGATTTTATGCATTTAATATAGGGTTAAGTGAGAAATAAAATTTAATGTGTATTTCATGTAAAAACAGTGGTACTATTTGATAGAGAATAATATTACAAAATTATAGGAACTAGAATGGGTCAATTTGGAGTTCATATGCATTTTCTATGAATTAAACAAGTTTCTAGATTTATTTTTGTATTAAAAATCGATTTCTAATATTAATTTCCTATTTTATCTCTCTGGATTGGGCGCCATTTTCTGGGAAACTCAGGGGCGCTGGCGCAAAATATCCCAGACACAGAGAATAGCACCCCGGGACGGCGGGTTCATAACACAAAACCCCAGGGACTCTTTTGAATAAGTGCCGAGGCGAAGGGGTATCTGCTGATCTCAGCCGCACGATCTCACACCTACGGCCTAGATTAGATCTACATTTATTAAACCGGTACGCTACGAGGACCACCAGATGTTGATCCAACGGTGGAGATCACATCCTTACCCGGAGTCATCCGATCGCTGATCAACGCTCTAGATCGACCCAACGCGAAACATTACGCAGGTTTTAATCTCAGCCGTAGATCACCGGATGGACGCTCCACGGCCGTCTTCCACCTCCCTGCCTCGCCAGAGCACGGCGGCGCGTCCCACACGCGGCGGAGATCCACCGGTGACTACTGTCCCGCTTAATCCGAGCACCCCGTACCAATTGCCCTAGCGCAAAACAAAGAGGAGGTCTGCGCCAATACAGGGGCCAAGTACTCACCAACGAATAGGGCATGGAGTATCCAGGCGACGACAAGCTGCGGGTTCTGGATGGAGCTCCGCTTCGGCGAGAAATCAACAGCAGCACAGTTGATTGATTCACCCGCGGCGGTCACGGATAGGTGCCGGATGACTCAGTGACTCGCTAAGACCATTCAGAACCGATAATCGGTGACGCGGGCGAGGGGACCACTTGGCGGCAATCTTATCCGCCTACGACGACAGTGGCGGCCAGTCCCGCTCCTCGACACGCCCGCCGATGGTGACCTAATGCTATCCTCTGGTCAAAGGAGGGTGCCCGCAATAAACTTATAGAGCGCGGTGGACTCTGAGCTGGTCGCAGGGAGATGCGCACGCTCCCGACGGACGCGGCCATCAGCTACGGAGATGGAGATGGCTCCTGCTGGCGTGGGACCCACGCGACCGTGGCACGGAGCTTCCACAGGTGATGCGGTCTGCCATCCGAACCTATTGGCCAGCCGACCGCCCGCGGCGCAGGTAGTTGGGCTAGGAGCGCGGGATCTCGGCGGCAGGCGCGGAGATTGGGTTCACCAGCCGCCGCGACCGAGAAGAAGAACAGCATGTTCGATGGCTGGTCGGTGGGCCTCGCGTGTCGGCGTTAGATAGCAGAGTTGAGCGCACGCGCGTGGGTATGACAGTTGGGCCGCGCGGGGGGGTGAGAGTGAGGTGGGCCAAATGGGTTGGTTTAGGCCCAAGCGAGCACAACACCATTTTTCTTTTATATTTTCCATTTCCCCTCTCCTTTTCTCTTTTAATTTCAATTTAAATTTCCCCATTTGAATTTATATGTGTGCAGTTCATGCTTAGATAAACTATACAATTCCAAATACTAGTATGAACCTAATTTAATTAACTCTTTATTTATTTTATCTTATATGTAAGTATTTTCTTCTCTTGTCTCAATTCTAGAATCCCTTAGGATTTAAATTCTACTTTGGACTTTGGTATTTTTCTTTTCACATTATCCTTATATTGACACAAAATGCACACAAACAATGAAAATCCGAGCATGATGCATGATTTATTTGAGTGTTCTTCATTTGATTATTTATTTGTGAAAGTGAGGTGTTCACATGAAACGATAGATTTAGATGACACACTTGTATATAAAGGAACATAATTTCTCCTTTTAGATTTTCTTACAAAGTGGGTACTACAGGCAGCGCGGCCGCGGATCTCTGACGAGCGCGAGCAGCGATGGCAGAGTGTGAGAGAGGGCGAGAGTGTGCGAAATGAGGTAGGGAGAGAGAGCGGGTGCGAACAGGGCTCAAAAGGGAGCTAGGACGCGTGGGTAGGCAACGTGGGTGGTATCCACGGCGAACGCGTGGATGTGGGTCAGCGGAAGTTGCGGGGAAGACGGAGCTGACTGGGCAGGCCCACAACGCAGCGACAGAGAGCGAGCGCGCGGGCGAACGGTTCATGGCGCTGACGAGGCGGGCCCGTGGCGCAGAGAGGGAGTGGGCGCGCGCACGCGAGGGAAATGTCGCCGATAGGTTGGCCCCACCGAGCAGAGGGAGGGAGAGAGTGCGCGGGCGTGGGTCGTCGCTGACAAGTGGGACCGACGCGGCGCGCACGCAGCCTGACTGGGCTGGGCTAGGGCTTAAGGGGCCAAATTACATTTTTTCTATTTTCTCTGAATTTCTAATTGCTTTCCTTTTTATTTTCTCTATGGAGTGGGCTCACGCACGTGAGGGAAACGGCGCCGACAGGTCGGCCCCACCGGGCAGAGGGAGAGAGGGAGAGAGTGAGCGGGCGCGGGTCGTCGGCTCGTCGCTGATAGGTGGGACCCACCTATAAGGCCACGCGGGCGCACGTGGCCTGGCTGGGCTGGGCTGGGCTGGACTTAACGGGTCAAATTTCGTTTTTCTATTTTCTCCGAATTTCTAATTGATTTTCTTTTTATTTTCTCTATGGATTTCAAATCAAATTCTAACCAAATTCAAATTCAAACCAATTCAAACATGTGCATCAAACAACAACAACAACAAAGCCTTTTTGTCCCAAACATGTTGGAGTAGGCTAGAGATGAAACCCCATATGAAAACCTTAGAGCTCAACCCCCAAAGAAAAGAAAAGGGAGACAAAGGCAAAGGAGAACTGAAAAACGACGAAACAGGGAAACACATAAAAAGAGATAAAACCCACAAGAACGAGCAAGATCTAAAGGGGCACAAGAAAAGGTCAAACGATTAAGGCGGAAAAATGAAACTACAAATCAGGGTTCTGGCACGTGAATTGCACACTTCCACCCCTTCCTATCCACGGCGAGCTCTTTATCAATATTCCACTCCTTCAGGTCCCTCTTCACAGTCTCTGTCCACGTCAAGGTTGGTCGACCTCTACCTCTCCTCACATTCTCGGGACGCCTAATTATTCTGATATGCACTGGTGCCTCTTCAGGTCTTCGTTGGATATGTCCAAACCATCTCAAATGATGTTGCATAAGCTTCTCCTCAATTGGTGCCACTCCTACTCTCTCTTGTATATCATCATTCTGGACTCGATCTCTCCTTGTGTGGCCACATATCCAGCGCAACATACGCATCTCTGCCACACTTAGTTGTTGGACATGTCGTCTTTTAGTGGGCCAACATTCTGCTCCATACAACATAGCTGGCCGGATTGCTGTCCTGTAGAATTTGCCTTTTAGTTTGTGTGGCACCCGGGGGTCGCATAAGACACCCGCAGCTTGCCGCCACTTCAACCATCCAGCTTTAGTTCAATGACTGGCATCCTCATCGATGTCTCCCTCCTTCTGAAGCATTGATCCTAAGTAACGAAAAGTGTCTTTCTTGGATACCACTTGCCCATCAAGACTAACATCGCCATCCTCATACCCCATGGCACTGAAATCACACTTCATATACTCTATTTTAGACCTACTAAGCCTAAAACCTTTTGCTTCCAGCGTCTACCTCCACAATTCCAACTTTTGTGAAACACCACTCCTACTCTCCACAATAAGTACCACATCATCGGCAAAAAGCATACACCATGGTATATGTTGGGGCTATGCTTCGTCGCGCCGAAGGTCTTGAAGGAAGAAGCAGCTTCGGCTGAAGCTGTCCGCAGGAGATGACCGAAGGTTCCTCTTCATGAAGCTTCGAAATTACAAACCGACTTAAAAGTAGAATGACCTTTCAGTCCATAAATGTTTGGGTCGCTGTTGTAATCCCTTATGAGGGACATAATTGTAATTCCTCACAGGCTATGTCCCGTGCCTATAAATAGTGAACAGTACTCCCTTACTGGGGAGGGAGATTTTTCCGGTATTTGCAGGCGCGTCATTTGAGAATCAATCTTTGTCAAGGCAGAGGTATAATTGTATTCAACACTTAAATATATTGAATGGATATAATATGGTTCGTTTATGATTCATTTACCTTTGATATTCTAAATTTTTATGCTATCTTATACAATCTGTTGAAATTCAATTACGAAGATGTAACCTTCGTAATTGTATTGACACCAACCTTCGTCCAAGGCTCATTATCCTCAAGGGAATAATGTTTCATTGGACGAAGAACATTAACATTTAACATTCTATGTTGCCTTGTTCTTAATTCATAGCAGTTGAGAACAAGTCCCCAACAGTATATCTCCTTGTATGTCCCTTGTGACCTCATCTATCACCAAAGTGAAAAGATAAGGGCTCAAAGCCGACCCTTGATGTAGTCCTATGTTAATTGGAAAGTCATCGGTTGAGACGGAACCTTTCAAGTCATTAGGCCACCTACAGTTGTCCTTGTCCAACAGACATCAGACAACCCTGTAGATGTTCCTGAATCACTTGACAAGTTCGGTATCTTCTCTTACCTTTCCTAGGAACGTTTCACCCGTCTTGCAGACATTACAGAACATCAGGAGATATCGAAATGCGGAAGTGATTATAAACTTACATTTATTTAAAAAGTAAGATCAAGTTACTTATTACAGACCAGAGTTGTAAAACGAGTGCTGAGTAATATTATTACAATACCCAGGGAGGCAAAACTCCTCCCGATAAGTTTTTACATAAAAGTTTCTTATGGAGGACCAGGTCCTCCCGTAGCTTCACTCTTGTTTTTCTTCACTTGGAACCACCTTGGTACAAAAGCAACAAAAATTTGCTGCTTCCTCACCTAAAAACAACGGGGAAATAAACCCTGAGTATGGAATTACTCAGCAAGTCTTACCCGACTAAAGAAAAGACTCTCAAGGGTATGCTGGTTATAAGGGAGTCAAGGTAAGGTATTTCAAGATCAAAGACTCTGTTTTGCACAAATGCTTACTAAGAGTGGATCCTTAAAAATCAATTTTATTTTTCGGTTAGGTAAACTTACCTACATCTAGAGTTCTCTCTACCCTAGTTCAAACACTTGTCCTGCACTAGCCAGTTTCTTAACAAGTCCTTCATCTTTACTAGAGTTCTACGTATAGGGCAGTGACCAAGTCTTCATAACCGCGAAGGTACGGCGATCCGAATCGATTATACTCAGCTGAGGATCTCCGATCACACAACATATGTAGCACTTAACCCTTGCATATGTCAACCCGCCACCGGGTTTCTTAAGACCAGATCAGGTTCACGCAAACCGAGAGCACAGATACACCACCGTCCAGCCTCTTGCTACGAAGGGTACACGCTACTCTCGCCACTGCTCCACGCCCATTTCGTGTTATCTTATTCTGGCCTTAGTCTGTCCGAGGCAAGGCTTACCCATGACGAGGCATGTGACCAGTTAAAGGGTCCTCGGTCATCAAGCCTACATCGACACGGTCCTTAATCGACTCAGACGGAGACACTGCACCGAGACTCTCTTCTCGTGCAAGTCACCCGCCCGGTCTCAGCTTAATCATTTCAAAACCCAAAGCTTGGTACCTGACAGAGGTACATCTTTTCCGATGTTGAACCCATTACGGCCATAATGGATCCATCATTAAGTTTTATTTTCAAAACATCCCTCCCACTTTGCCAATCATCATTTTGTAAAACAAAACCTTTTGTTTGGCTAGAGCAATACTAAGCATAATAAAAACCTTTTGTAAAACAGGGTATCAAGGAAGGTAATCAAAGATCAAGGAAGGTAATGCAGGAATTGTTTAAGCATTCAACTCCTATCACCTAATGCATCAATCAAGTGAGAAAGATTTTAAATTCATCAAGGAAGGTGGCAAATGCACCGGGGCTTGCCTTCGTTAGTAGGTGAGTCAGGCTCAGGCCCGCAGATGTCAAAGTAGAGACAAGACCCTGCCTGAGATTCCAATGGTGGTGGTGTCTTCTCTTTGGTCACTTCAATCTCTTCTTCGTTTTCTAAACATAATCATACATATGTGTATATAAGAATGAATGCCATGTAGTGCTCATGAGAGTGCAAAGATAATAAGAACATATTATCTAAAGCCTTGAATACAATTTTCCTTCACGGAACTCCGAGAACTTAGGGTTTCCGGAGTCAGTAAAGGAGTTCACAGGGCAGGGGGGTGTTTTGGTTTCTATATATCAAACAAGGTCCAAATCAACCCAAACTCTACCCAACGCTTCTAAATAATGTGTAGAGCTCATATAAAAAGTTTGGATATTTTTGGAATTACCATTTGTTTTCTAAAAATCCAGAACTAATGCCTTAAACTACTTTAAATGCCTTAAAATTCCTTATCTATCCTAAAAATCAGTCAACTATTTTTATTAAATTCTATGGAAAATAAGAGGTCTAGGAAAATTGGTTTGACAATTTTATGATTTTTCTACAATTTTCTATGGATTTCTAAAGCTGGATAGAAAAAGAAAAGGAGAAAGTCTAAACAGTGCTGGGCTGAGATCAAACCAGGCGGCCCAGGCCCACGCGGAATCGCGCGCGCGCCCGCGCCCGCGCTGGCATCTTTGCAGAAAGGGCCCCGGTTTCTAGACTAACTAGAGATAGGTTCTTTTACTGTTTTAGTGAGTCACTGACATATTACAAAAAAGTCCTCTGGTTTCTAATTCTTCGCGAGGTAAAGTCCACGACGGTGATCCAAGCTAGGAGCCGAGCTCCGACAAGCTAGACTGGCCGGATGATGCTACGGCTGGAGCTCCCAAGCGACAGGAACCAAATTAGACTCCATTCGCACCTTTCCCCCCAATCAATTTCGCTAGAGATGGTCTATCATACTCTGGCCACGGTGTCAGTGCGGGTGATCAAGTGGATTAAGGTGTTCCGGATCACCGAAGGCTGGGCTGGCTAAATTGAAGCTAGGGAAAGGTTCCTGGGTTTATCAGAGATGACGCACACGCTAAGTTTTGGGCTAGGCACGAGCAGAAAGGTGGGGCGACAGAGAGGGTGCCATGGCGGTGTTTGACAGCGCACGGGTGCGTTCCGGTGATGGGCTTCGGCCAAACTCCAAATTGCCGCATCCAGGAGCAATAAGAGATCAAAGACTAACTAAAACAGGGAGTAATTTGATAATTACTGACCAGAGGAGCGCTGGCCACGGGTGTTTCTTCTCGGCGGAGCTAAGAACAGAAGAGAGAGGGAATTGGGGGCTATGTGGGTTTTCCGGTGAGCTCGAGTCAAGTGCTTAGTCGCTGTTGTGCGGAATGTGGTGACGAAGCAGTGCCCACACTCAGTTTATAGGTTGCTGGCCGGCGACGGATGAGGATCGCGGATCCCTTGATCGCGCTAGCGAGCATATCCCGCGTCGGATTCCGGTGACGGCACGGTGGTCGCCGTTTAACCGGAGCCTTCCACCTCGGTGATTCGCTGCCACGTTGCCGGAGATATTTACCGCGGCCGCCAGCCCATCCCGACCGCCGTGGCGTTCTTATCGCCGGCGAGGGCTGACCCTTATCCTCGGCGCGATTTTTCTGAAGACCGATGAACAGTGCGACTGATTCAGTAAAGAACTTATCTGACAGACCAAGTTGGAGCTCTATTTTCTCCAATTTTTATGTGGTACCTAAGCCAACTTTCTGCATCAAAGTTACACACCTATAATCCATCTTCAACTTTGCCACAATGCTTACCATCAAATAGTCACTGAATCCCATTCAAAATCGAGCTCAAAGTTCACCCCATCACACTGTTACTGAAAATTCAGTCTAGGGGTAACCTGACAGCCCGACTTTGGACTTAATTATCTCTGGATTTTTCTTAACAACTGAGATCACATTCTTAAGCAAAGTTGTTCTCCTATAATTGAGCTACAAACTTGATGTGGTGACCTAGGGTAAAAATCCTATATTTTGAAAGTTACCAGGCTCAAAAGTTGATCCCTTAACACTAAAATTCAGACTTAGAATGAAATCTCAATTAGGGACCTTTTTGCAAATGAATCCAAAACTTAAGGTTTGGCTTGTAAATTCATATATGAGTGACCCAAATGACTTAAGTTACTTATTTAACCTGGTTTTTGTACTTTAGTCCAAAAGTGGACTAATTTTGCACATAAGCCCCTAGGGTTTGGTTTTAGGGTTTTCTAGGGTTCCAATTAGGGTTTTTGGTACCCCAGGGGTATAAATGCAATTCAACTTTATTCTTGGGATCATTTTATGACCTTTTTATTAAAGCTTTTAGGTTTTCTCAATTTGGGTTATGTTTTACCCCTTTAATCCCCCTTTAGGGTTAAGTGCCCTATTCAGGGTCTTATTTGCAAAACACTAGGACAATACAACTTATTTGAAATTTTTACCTAGTGAATGCACTCAAGGTGTGTCAAACATATGCAATGCCAATGTTTATGATGCCATGCTCAAGTTTTAGTTATAGTAACACCAGGGGTGTTACATCCTTCCCCCCATAAAAGAATCTCATCCCGAGATTAAAGTTCCTAGGGTAAGTAATGGAAAATGAAATGTGTCACATTTTTATTTCCTTATTTCTGGAACAAGGCAGGGGGTGGTGTGGGGTTCATTCCTTTATTACAACAACTATACACACTTTACAAATTACATGAGGCTAAAAAGCCTAGGAAATTCTTATCTAAAAAGTCTTGAGTTTCCCACGTAGCCTCTTCTTCAGAATGTTGGTTCCACTGTATCTTATAGAACTTGAGAGTTTTTCTCCGGGTAACCCTGTCCCTTTTGATCCAAGACTCGAATAGGGTGCTCAGAATATGTCAAGTCCGGTTCAAGGACAACATCTGTTACTTCAACGGTTCGATCGGGAACCCGAAGACACTTCTTCAATTGTGACACATGGAACACATTATGTATAGCAGACAAAGTTTCGGGGAGCTGCAGTCGATACGCCACTGGTCCACATTGCTCAAGTATAGGGAATGGACCAGTGTACCTGGGTGCAAGCTTCCCTTTAACCCCGAAACGGGATACTCCCTTCATTGGTGAAACCTTCAGGTAGACATAGTCCCCTTCAAGAAAATACAAGGGCATTCGCCGTTTGTCTGCATAACCCTTCTAACGAGCTTGGGCTTTCTTCATATTATGAATTATTTTCTGAACCTTTTCTTCGGCCTCTTTCACCATATCAGGCCTAAAGAAGTACCTTTCTCCAGGTTCAGACCAATTTAGCGGAGTGCGACAACGTCGTCCATATAAAGCTTCGAAGGGTGCCATCTTGATACTTTCCTGATAGCTATTATTATATGAAAACTCCACTAAAGGCAAACATTCATCCCATTTCTGTGAGAAGTCCAGAACACACGCCCGCAGCATATCTTCGAGTATTTGATTAACCCTCTCAGTCTGTCCACTTGTTTGAGGGTGATAGGCCGAACTGTGGAGCAGCTTAGTACCCAGGGACTTATGAAGTTCTTCCCAAAATTTGGATACGAATTGGGATCCACGATCCGACACTATAGTCTTTGGAACACCATGCAAACTAAGAATGCGAGCAATGTATAATTCCGCATAGGTGATGACAGGATATTTTACTTTAACCGGGAGGAAGTGGGCGATCTTGGTAAGTCGATCAATGATAACCCAAATAGAGTCATACCCTTTTGCGGTTCTGGGCAATCCCACAATAAAGTCCATACTTATGTCTTCCCATTTCCATGTCGGTATTGGTAGAGACTGTGATGGACCGGCAGCTTTCAAATGTATGGCCTTGTGTCACACCCGGATTTTAGGGGTCCAAAACCCGGGCACGAACATAATCACCAGGTGTGCTGGGACCAAGTCTCACACATATGATGAATCATGGCACAGGATCGAATGTCACATCTTTATATATAACAGGAGTTCTATACAAAATAAATAATTACATTATAAGGAGACAACGGTCCAGCAACCCAAAGTTGACTGGGAGACGACGACCTAGACCTCTCACGAACTCATCGCAGCATCCTCCAAGCGCCTCATCCTGTGGTACCTGTTCTTGACCTGTGGGGTGTGTGAGACAGCAAGAGTGAGCTCACATACGTTCATCGCTCAACAAGTTGTGGGGAATAATGTGCATGAACTCGCCAAAGGTGGGAGCTCACGTGAAGTGTAAGGCTTACCAAAGAGGATGGTTAAAGCTGAGCATTGCTTTTAATGTTGGTCAAAATTTTATTAGCAATTACTAAGTATAAGTAAATACCAACCTAGTTAAATAGTAGAACAAAAGTAACAACTTCACCTGCGATGCAATGCATATGACAAATTGAGTTTAAGTTCCATAATTTAATCATGTGAGTGTCCGAGCTGCTCATGACCGTGAGCACGGCTAGTATACCAGTTTTACACTCTGCAGAGGTTGCGCATCTTTACCCACAAGTCGTGTATCCCATGTCGCCAGGGTTTGCAAGGCCCTTAGACACTACCGAGGTGAATGGCTAGGGATCCACTACGAGGCCTTTACAAAGTTCCACTAGCTTCCGAAAACCCGCTACAGTTTATAGGAAGTTCCAATGCAGGAATCCCTTGCAGGACCGCCATCGCAGCAAAATCCTCCCGAGGGCCTCCCCACACTGACCACTCCCCTACTGCCCTTGCCCCTTTCGGGTAAGGTAGTCTTCCACTAGCTTTCCTAATTAATCAGCCAAGGGGTCCCATTCCTCCCTTGTGGTAGCACTGTTTTCCCGGGTGGTTCTCCATGTTCCAATTAACATAATGATCTTAACATGAACAATAATAATAAACAGATAATAAAAGTGTGATCATGAATAATGTATCTTCATACCCAAAACCACATAAAGCACTAGCAAGTACTACCCAAAAAGGTTCAGTGGTAAACAAGGTATAAAGATAATCAAACTAGGGTAACCTATTGGGTCCCATCAAAATTAACCTATGCAGATCATTATGATTAATTAGAACATGAGTGGGTAAAGAGAAGTGATCAAGGGCACAACTTGCCTGGCACTTGAGATTCCAGGTACCAACTTGCTCTTCAGATGACACGTGTCCTCACCGCTAAACGTAGCAATACAAACATACATGGTATAGGCAAAATTAACATTACACCAAACATATATGCAAAATACATATTAATAATCTACACGCTGCTACGAGATCGTAGGAACAAGAATCACTAAATTTGGAGTTATAGTTATTTAGTTATGAATTTTCTGAAGTTATTAAGCACCTAGAACAGATTAATTCAAATGAACAATTTTGCTTCAAGTTTCATGGCTAAACAGTGTTACTAATTGATAGACAATATTAATACAAAATCATTGCAACTCGAATGACTCAATTTGGAGTTAGAATGGATTAAATATGATCTATACAAGTTTATGGATTTATTTTTATACTAAAAACCTATTTCTTTATTAATTTCTGAATATCCTAAGTGTTCTGGACTGGCTCAATATTTCTTAAAAGATCAGGGGCTAATCTTCAAAAACTCCAGAGACTCAGAGCTAACCCCGCAGAGGACGGCGGGTTTATTTTAACTTTGCTCAGGGTTCCTTTAGCAAAATTGACTCAGCTGAAGGGTACGCATGGATCCTGATCGTCCGATCAAAAATGGACAGCCACGATTAGAATTGAGCCGTGGTGAACCGGTACGCACACGGGACCCTCGGATCTAGATCTGATGGCCCACATTTAATGAGTCGTGCGATGCCCGCTGACCGCCCGATGGAAGATCAACGCCCCAGATCGCGATCGGGCGAAGCGGTATCCTCCAACTAATCTTAGCCACTCGTGTACGATCGGACGATGCTCCATCATCTCCCCCACATGACTGGCCAGGACGGCGGCGCCGCCACGCCCTGTGGCGGAAGTTCACCGGCGCCCGGTCAATGCGCACTTCCCCCGACAATTACCTGACCCGAAACGGTCCTACCCCTAGAGGCGACCCAGGCGAACGCGTAAGCGACATTCATACCTCTAATTATGGCGACGACTGCACAGTTCATGGCGCAAGGCGGATCCACGGCCGCGCCCATACTCCGACGAGGAATAGCCATGGATTCGTGGCCTCCCGCGCTGATTTTCTGGTAGCTACAGCTCCCCCGCGTTAAGGCGATGTTCCTGGTCTCCCTTCCATGGCCAGAGACGCAAGTCCGACCGATTGCCATGGCGGCGACAACTTCTTCTCTCTCTCCTAATCGCGAGCTCACTGATGGCGCTGGTTCGACATGGAGAGAGGGCGAGGATGCGCGTCGGTATTTATACACAGCGGGGAGGGTCCGAGTGGTCGCAACAACCCCGAGATTCCCTCAAGCCCTGCGATTCCGACGCCGGAGTCCGCGCGTTTTGTTCTCAGCGGTGAATCCGACCCGAGGAGGGAGACGACTGACGAAGTGGGCCCATTCGTCAGTTGGCGACGTGAGTACGAGTGTGCGCGGGGAGGCGCTGGCCAGTGGGGCATGTATGCCAGTGTCAGGGCGCCAGCAGGCCAAGGAAGGAGGAATGGGCCAGCGCGGGAAGAGGTAAAGTGGGCCGCGCAGATGGAAAAACGGCCCATGGGGCGGTTTGGGGATATTTCCGATTTTCTGTTTTATTTCTTTTGATTTTTTTTTAATTCAAATTTCCTTTCAAATTTAAATCTGCCACTATGGCAAACTTGTCTTCAAATTACCTTGCACATTTAAAGTACCAACTCTGAAAATATAATTCTAGGTATATTTTATGTAATTCTCTTATCCCTCTATTTCTTTTCTTACTTCTCTTTTATCTCTAATTTTATTTCCCAATCCTATGATTGAATTTTAATTAACTCCCTAATCCTCATCATTAATGTTCCCTTAGTAATATTATCAGTATTATTGAATATACAAGAAATCAAAGCTCCCACATGAGACATGATTTATTTTAGTGGTCTTAATCATTTGTTTTTCTCATATGTAATTATTACCATGTGATGATGAGTACGAGGAAATACATAGGTTGAGATGTACTCTTTTTATTTTTATTATTTTTTTTATCTATAAATTGGGTGTTACAAATCCTACCCCCCTTAAAAAGAATCTCGTCCCCGAGATTTGTAAGAAAAGGGAATACAGAAGGATTGGTTTGTAATTCATTTTTTTTAGTCTATAGTTGTTTTCCAAAAGTCTAGAGTCTCTTTTTTTTATATAGTCAATAGTGGGTTATTAGGAGAGTATAGGTATCCAGCTACTTATTATGTAGGATATAAGATGGACATATTGAGGTAAGAAAGAAAGGAAAAACTTCATCTGAAATGTCTAAGTCTTGATTCATCTCGAGATTCGCTTTGACTGTTACATCCTTCCTTGTTAATGTTGATCTTTTCTTCCTCGGTCTTGGTCTTATTGATTTGAGGATAGTGTATATCATCGGGGTTGGGGAGATATGGTTAGAATAGTTATGGGTGAGATGGACTACATGATGTAGGTCAAAGGTTTGTTTGCTGCTGGGTGGGGATAGATTATGCAATTCTTCATGACTCTATTGGTTGGATCAGATCTCATGCATGTGGCTGAGTGGGTTTAAGGCACTAGTTTAGTTTTAAGTGCATGAGGGGTATGGCCTTATCTTTTGTACTAGCATTAAGTAACTTACTCTAGATTAGATCATAATAGATTAGATAAAATCTAGATTAGGTTGGATCTGACTAGATTAGACTAGTTTAAGTTATAAAGATTTACTAGGGTAGGATAAATATCATTAGGATATGTTAGAATCTTTTGAGATAAGATGGACCTATTATGATAAGAGAGAATCCTTTAGGATAAGATGGATCTTATGAAGCTAGATTTTTTTTGTTAGGATAAGTTAGGATCTTTTGAGATAAGATGGATCTATGAGTGCATGATAGATTCTTTTAAGTTGAGATGGATATTGTTAGGCTAGATACTTTAATAAGGAATAATCCAGTTTGTCTAGTTATTTTTATAAGTATTTTTTTTTATATGTATATGCAGATGTAATTGTGAAAATTATTCCACAACTCATCACTACAGGAAACGCATAAATTTTCGTGGGCCTAGATATTTTCGTCGGTCGGCCCACGAAATTACATAAGTATTTTCGTCGGCCCTCGGGACCGACGAAAATTTGGCTTATTTTCGTGGGCCAGTACATATTGTCGTCGGCCTGCCCACGAAAATAGGAAAGATATTTTCGTGGGCCCCGAGGCCGACGAAAATAAGCTGTATTTTCGTCGGTCATAGCCAGACCGACGAACATAAGGCATTAACTGACCACTATTTTCGTCGGCCTCAGTGAGGCCGACGAAAATAGTGGTCCGTTAATCGGCCCCAGCCCACTTTCTCTCTCTCGCTCATCTCGCATTTCCTGTTTGCGCCGCCGCCCGCCCGCCCTCCGTCTCCGCGCCACCGTCGGCGCCTCCGGTCCCCCGTCCTCCCTCGCCGCAACGCCGCAACGCCGCCCGCCGTCCTCCCTCGCCGTCACGCGCCGCTGCCGCGCCGCGCGCCCGTGCCTGCCGCGCCGCCGCTGCGCGCCCGCCGCCGCGCGCCCGCCGCCCTTCCCTCCACCGGCGATCAGGCGGCCCGCCTCATCGCGCCCCGGCCCCCTGCAGCTCCGGCGGCGCCCGCCCCATCTGCCTTCTATAGGCCATCATTACAGACGGTAAAATACCATCATCCAACTCCCTTCCAATCTGCCTTCTATAGGCCATTTTCTCCATGATCAACTCTCTAAGGCCATCAACTAACTCATGAGGCAACAAACCCCTCAATGCCTTAATTTGTTTGTTAAAACTCTCAGAGATATTGTTAGTTAGATAGTCACACTTGCAATCCTCAGAGAATCCACTTCTATACCAAATCCTAGAATGATTTTTGTCGAGCCATGCTATAGCCTCCGGACTACTCTGTGCTATCTGTTGTAGGTGCCACTTGAATTTGTCCTCTATGTAGGACCTTGCAGCTGGGTATAGGTGCTGAGTAAAAATAGGCCCCCTATACTTCTTCATAAAATTGGCATAGAGGTGCCTCATGCACTCTCTATGCTCAGCTTCAGGGAATGCTGCTTCTATTGCATTTGCTAAGCCTTTGCATGCATCAGAAGAAATAACTAGACCAGGTGGGATGCTTATGGCTTTACGCAACAAGGTCATAAACCACAACCAGTTTTCTTCAGTTTCCGAATCAAAAATGGCAAATGCAACATAGAATAACCAATTGTGACCATCGATAGATGTAGCTGATGCCAATTGTCCACTGTACTTACCAACAAGTCTAGTTGCATCTACAGCAACATATGGTCTGCAACCACTTATGAACCCATCTATGCATGGTCTGAAAGCAACAAACATCCTTTGGAATCTGATTTTGTTGCCCACTTTATGCACATCTATCTCCAACAATGAATCTGGAGAAACCTTTTCAATTTCTGCTGCCCAGTTGAATAACTCTTGAAAACTTTCATTGTACGTACCATGAACTTGTTGCACAGCAAGCTTCAACCCTGCCCAAGCTTTTGAATACTTCAACTTAATCTCGTATTGTTCTTCCAATTTCTCCTTTGCAGCCTTTGCTCCCTTGTCTGGATTCTTTTTCAACCAATCAGCAAGTTGGTCTGCAACCCACTCTTGAGTAGCCATCTTCCCTTCACATAGCTTGGTTGTTGCACAATTATGCTCAAAAGGGAAGACCTTAATCTGAAAAGAAAAAACCAGTCAACTACAATATACTATTGTACAACCAAACAAATTTGAATTCAAGCATGTTTTTGTTGTCACATCACCTGAATTGTTTTATCATCTTGCAACCTAGAAGCATGTATACGCCATGGGCAGCCTTTAGCGGCGCAATGAGCTATAAACCTTGTCTTATCTGTCTTAAGACCAGCAAATTCAAAACCATTTGTAATAGCAAAGTGTCTAATAGCTTTTCTAAAAGTAACAATGTCAGGGAATAATGCACCCTTCCTAATGTCTGGTTTAAGAGGGTCATGAAGCACAACTACTGCTTCAGGGTCAGCATCATTCAACTCTGCCTCTAGAACATGTCGTCTAGTAGTAGCTGGTATTGTTTCATTATCAAGATGTGAGGCTGTTTCATTTTCAGTAGCCTCAAAAGTCTCATTGGGATCATTAGGCTCAGTACTAGGATTTGTGATAACACCATATGTTGGGGGCTTGTTCTCAAATGCTAAGAGTTAAGAACAAGGCAACACAGAAAATGTTAAACATTAAGGTCCTTCGTCCTCCATCACATTATATCCCTTCGGGATATAAGGAACTTCGGACGAAGGTTATGAAGGACGTACCTTCGTAATCATAATAATGAAGGATGAAGTATTCATATAGATCATGAGGCATAAAGTAGACATTTAAATGTTAACATAAAATCATTTCGAATGTAAATGATTTCAAATTACAAATGTACCTTCGGTCTTGAGGAAGGTGAGAGTACAAGTGTGATGCGAAGGCAAAATGACAGGTTCGCGTGAACAGTACAGAGGTACTGTTCATCTATTTATAGGCACAGGTCGCAGCCTGTGACAAATTACAATTATGCCCCTTACAAAAGTTTACAACATTGACTCAGACCTATATGTATAAAAAGGTCATTCTATCTCTATGTCGGTTTGAAACGCCGAAGCTCCATGAAAAGGAACCTTCGGCCATCTCTTGGAGACGACTTCAGCCGAAGCTGCTTCTTCGTGTGAGACCTTCGGCGCACCGAAGCACGACCCCAACAGTAGCCCCTTTCGCGGTGCTAGATCGTTCTTCGTAACGAGCTTGACCCGTGAAAAAAGCCTCTTCAGCTTCGGGAAGCCGAAGGTCCAAAAAACACCTTCCCTGAGCTCGTTGCGGAGAAACGATCCGGCTTCCGAGCGCGTGCCAGGCCCACTTTGCAGAGTTACTGTTTGATCTTTGCGGTCCACTGCACAGCGAGTACAAGTGACTGCCCGCCTGGTGTAAAAATCCTGCCGCTTCGCCTTCTTACCTGCAGCACTATATAAACAAACGGGTAGGTGTGAAGTTACCACAGCATTCATTGCTATTTGCACTGTTTTGCTGCCAAAATTTTCCACCATAGCCGAAGCTTGACTCTCAGAATCGAACGAAGGTTCATCTCGACGTCTGCTTCGTCAGAAAGAAGAGCTTCGGAGAAAAAGAAAAAGAAAAAATAAAAAAGTTTCTGACTTCCCCAAACTCAAAATCAAATGGCGAGAGTGCGATCTACTGCCAAAGTCGTACGTGAGGGAGACAAAGCCGAAGGTTCGGACACTGTGCCCATCTCCGAAGCGATGCGGCGCTCCGGTCTAGTGGCTGCGGAAGAGAGGCCTGCTGCCGAAGCAAACCCGACAATTGGCGAAGGAGAAGAAGAAAACATTGAAGGGACTGACCCCGAAGATGACTACCACATTGCTACGCCCAGCAAGCCCAGTCACCTGGATTTTGGGAAATCAACTGTTTCAAAAGCTGATCTTTCGAAGATGGTGAAAGCAGGCTATTTCAATGAAGATCAGAAGAAGCTACTCCGCTTCGGGGGAGAAGAAACCACCCCGAAGCCAGGGAAGGATGAGATTGTTATCTTCAAGAGCTTTTTAAAAGCTGGGCTAAGATTCCCTCTTCACAATATTATTGCAGAGATACTGAAGAAGTTTGGTATCTACTTTCATCAATTGACTCCTAACGCCATTGTTAGGCTCAATGTTTATATCTGGGCCCTCCGAAGCCAAGCTGTGGAACCGTTTGCTGACAGCTTCTGCCGAGTTCACGAATTACATTACCAAACCAAGGCCAGAAAAGATGGGCTACATGATAATTTCGGTTGCTATAATTTTGCCTACAGGAAGACAACAAAGTGCCCTGTCATAAGCTACCGAAGCAAATGGCCAGCAGGCTGGAAATCTGAGTGGTTTTATGTAAAAGTTGACGAAGACAAAGAAAAATTGGTACAAAGCCCTCTGGAATTAATCTTCGGAGAGACGAGGCCACGATGCCGCATTGGCGATCTAGAAGGTCCCACCTGGGCTGCTCTGGGTGAATTTGAAATTATTTCAGAACATATTGGCACCAGGGATCTAGTTCAGGAATTTTTGGCATTCAGAGTTTTCCCTACTCTAAGAGAGTGGGAAATGCCGAAGCTGGAGGGAGAGAAGAAGAAGGGAGAGCTTGTCCGGCTGCCCTACCACTACAAGTTTAAGAAGTACTTTAAAAAACCCTGCAAAGAATGGCTAGACACAGTTGAGGTAATGTGCAACGAAATCCTGGGAAATTATTCCAAAAAAGAGGATCAACTAATGACAGCTGCCTTCGGCGCCCGGCCGAAACGAAGGTTGAACCGAGTGCTCGACGCCCTGGGCTTCGAGTACCCAGACTATGAGCAGTTAAACAAGGGTGCCGAGGGCCACAAAAGAAAAAGAGTGGCCGAAACTCTGACCAAAGATGAAGAAAGTCCAGTAAAGGAGAAGAAAATTCCGAAGAAAAGAAAAGTAACAACTCCGAAGCAAAAAATATCCGAAGAGGAGGGGACCCCCACACCACCTTCTACCAGCGACGTGGAAGAAATTTTAAAGGTAATGACTGAACCCATGCCCACGAAGCTAAGTCCATTAGGGCTCCAACTGACGAAGCTTTTTCAAAAGGTGGACGTGCCGGATCAGACGAAGATAAGCAAACCCAAACGGCAAAGAATTATTGCGGTAACTGAAGTCATCGACAAGACGCCGCCTAGAGCGTCAGTTCAGAAAACACCAGCTGTCGAAGACACCACAAACGTCGAAGTCGCACCTTCGGAGGTCGCGGCTACCGAAGCCGCTACAGCCGAAGATGTGAATTTAGAAATAACCATTGAGGACATTGACAAAATTTTGGAAGACATGGCAGCAGAAGAAGCTGATGCTACTACTGAAAAAAGCATGGCCACAGTGCCTGAAAAAGGAAAAGAAATAGTCGAAGAGACTTCGGACGACGAAGCCTACTCTTTTCAAAATTTAGTTGGGCAAAAACTGACGAAGGACGAAATAGAAGAACTCAAGGACTATGCCAAATCTTGCGGCTATAAGCCAGGAGCCCTTCTATTTGGAGGCATTGATGACGAAAGATTGGGCTGCATTCGAGACCAGACTGGAGCTAAGGTAATCGGTACTCTATCAAAGAGTATCGGTTTTCCGAAGCTAGAGACAGACATCAGCCGCTACCGACGACAACACATCGTCGGCAGCTTGTTTTACTCCAACTTCAAGGTAAACAACCTTTTCTCTGTTTTTTATTGCTGTTAATAATGAAAATGTTACCAACGTAAATTTTTCTGTGCAGAGCATGCTACTGAGCAAAGCTCTGAAGATGCAGCAAGACCTGGAGGACAGAAAACACGAAGCTATAATTGAAAACTTAGAAAACAAGATAAAAGAACAATCTGCCATCATTGAAAAGAAAGACTTCGAGCTCCAATCCGCCGAAGGCTTGCTGGCTGAGACTGAGGCTAAAGTATCAGAGTTAAATTCGAAGCTTGTCAGTCAATCAAAACAATTCGATCAGGAGAAGCTAGAGCTTAATTCGAAGCTTGAAGCCGAAGTCCAGACCAGCTCAGAGTTGAAGAAAATGTTGACAAGCCTTCAAAACAAATGCTTAAACTTTAGCAATAATTGTATTGGACGATTAAAGAAAATATTTTACTCTGTTGGAGCCAGCAGCGGGAAATTTAACCCTTCAGCGGAAAATTTACCACAGGCCTTCGATCATATTGAATCTGAAATCGAAGAACTTGACGAAGTTATAGCCGGGCACGGCGACTTCTGTGCCTGGGTAGCTTCTCGGGGTACCGCTGCTGCATTCCTGAAGGCCGGCTGCGAACATGGAAAAATTGTCAACAGGCCCAACTTCAACTTATCTCCATCAATCCTGGATGATATGCCTGACCTCGCCCGAAGCATCTCCAATAGATTTATAAAAATGATATGGACAAAAGGCGGGCGGGAAAAGGCTGGAGACGAAGCCCGAAGTCATCTTGAACCAGTAAGAAATGATACTTCGTACTCACCTTTTCCTTTGCACTTGATTTTTACTCACGATTCCTTGATTTATGTAGGATGACGAAGGTGAAGATGATGCCTAAGTTATGCCGCCGAAGCTGTCGCCGAAGCTGAAGCTTAATGAAGATCAGTAGAAGTGTACTGTAGAAAAACTCAGGATACTTTTGTAACAATTCTTGTAAATACAATTAGATTGTTCTCAAGGAACTTTGTACATACCTTGTAATATATTCTTACCCTTCGATTGAGGCGCTTTGATGTGGACGAAATCAGTATTTTGAGCCGAAGGCGAAAAAACACCTTCCCTTCTTTTCGTACACAACGAAGCATAAAAGCAATTCCTCTTTTTGCCGAACAACGAAGCTTTTCCCTTTTGTATACAACAAAACATAAGAGACCAATTCTTCTTTTTACCGAAGCTTCTCTTTTTTGTACACAACATAGCATAACGAATCATAAAAAACCACTTCTCCGAAGCTTTTTCTTTTTGTCGAAGCAACCACTTAGGAACACAAATGCTTATGAATGAATGCTTATGCATGCAAATGCCATGATGTAATGTAATGTGCGAATGAATGTCCGAAGCGTATGTCCGAAGCCACATTCTCAGCCATTACTTGCTTAGAACCAACCACACATCAGCTCTGCATTCCCTTAGGAACGACTTTGGAGCATCTTCGCCTTTTACTTAGGCAATATCAGTGTTGACTTTTCGCTGTAAGCTCTGCATCCCCTTAGGGACGTCTTTGGAGCTTCTTCGCCTTTTACTTAGACGGTATAAGCTCTGCATTCCCTTGGGAACGACTTTGGAGCTTCTTCGCCTTTTACTTTCGGCGGAATCAGCGTTGACTTTTCGCTGTGAGCTCTTGCATCCCCTTGGGGACGTCTTCGGAGCTTTTTTCTCTTTTTCAGTTTCGGCACTCGATGGTGCGCTCTCAGCTTTTACATTTACATTCTTTGGGGGATTTTGCTCTTATAAAACTAAAAAGGAAAATTACATATGATGGCCCCATTAAAAACCTTTCTCCCCCTTTAGAAAGGAAAAGGGTGCCATGAAAAAGAAAAGAAAAGACATACAAAATTACATCGAGTTATACATAAAACCGCCGAAGCTCATCCGCATTCCAAGATCTTGGAATTTCATTGCCATCCATGTCCTTCAGTCTGTACGAACCAGGCCTTGACGAAGATGCTACTAAGAAAGGCCCTTCCCATTTCAGTTGCAACTTGCCCACTGTATCTGGGTTGGCCACTCTCCGAAGCACCAAATGCCCTGGCTCAATATTTTTTAGCCGGACCTTTCTATCTCGCCATTTTACTGTTTCAGCCTGGTATTTATTGATATTCTCCACGGCCTGAAGCCTGATCCCTTCTAAGGTATCCTTTTCCACAAGACAAGTACCTTCGGCACTTGATTCTGCCGAAGCTACCACTCTTATTGATCCAGCTTTAGCTTCTTCCGGGGTTATTGCTTCGTCACCGAATAATAACTTGAATGGGGTAAAGCCTGTAGACCTTGATATTGTTGTATTGTGGCTCCACACCACTTTGGTCAACTGATCTGGCCACTTTCCCCTTGGTTGATTAAAGATTAGCTTCATTATTCCTGTCATTATGATGCCGTTGGCCCTTTCAACAAGCCCATTCGACTCCGGATGTCTGACTGATGCAAAATGGATCTTCGTTCCAATTTGATCACAAAAATTTCTGAAAACTTCGGAGTCGAACTGCGTTCCATTATCTACAGTGATGGCCTTCGGTACTCCGAAGCGACAGACAATGTTCTGCCAGAAAAATTTTTGGACAGTGGCCGAAGTTATTGTGGCTAATGGCTTCGCCTCAATCCACTTGGAAAAATACTCCACAGCCACTATAACATATTTCAGATTGCCTTGAGCCGGTGGTAATGGACCCAGCAGGTCGAGGCCCCACCTTTGCAATGGCCAGACGGGTTGTATCAGCTGTGTTAATGACGAAGGTTGCTTTTGATCTCTTGCACATTTTTGACAACCTTCGCACTTTTGAACTAACTCCGCTGCATCCGAAGCTGCCTTCGGCCAATAAAATCCTTGGCGGAACACTTTTCCAAGTAACGGCCTGGATCCGATGTGGGATCCGCACAGGCCTGCATGTATCTCCTTCATCAACTCTATACCTTCGGCCCTAGACAAGCACTTGAGTAGCGGGGCACAAACTCCATGCTTGTATAACTCCCCTTCTATCATGACATAGGGACGAGCTCTTGCCTCTATCCTTTTATTATAAGCTTCGTCATCTGATAAGAAGTTACCCTGAAGGTAAGAGATTATTTCAGTTCTCCAGTCTTCACTGTACACAGGAGAAATGTTAAGGACTGCTCTTTCAAGTAGCTCCACTGAAGGTGCCTTTATTGTTTCGAAGAACACATCCGAAGGTAGCGGCAGCCCCTGTGCTGCAGACTTGGCTAACAAATCAGCATGTTCATTCTGTCCTCGAGGGATATTCTTAACAGAAAACCCTTCGAAGGAAGCTTCGATCCTTCGGACCGTGTCTAAGTATTTTTCAAGCTTCGGGTCTTTAGCCTTGCAACTTTTGTCAATATGACCCGAAACAACCTGGGAATCAGTTTTAAGAATCGCCCTTCTGATCCCCATTGCCTTTAGTTTCCGAAGACCCAGGAGCAAAGCTTCGTACTCAGCGATATTATTTGTACAGCTGAAGTCAAGTCTTGCTGCATAGCAAGTTTTAACCTTGGACGGTGAAACCAAAACAGCAGCTGCACCTGCTCCGAAGGTTCCCCAAGAGCCATCACAAAACACTGTCCATGCTTCGGCATCTTTATTCCCTTCTTCGTCCTGAGCCCCTGGCGTCCAGTCGGCGATGAAATCTGCCAATGCTTGAGACTGGATTGAGGATCTATGCACATAATCAATATAAAATTCATTGAGTTCCGCAGCCCATTTTCCAATACGCCCAGTAGCTTCTCTATTCCTCATGATGTCCTTCAACGGCTGCGAAGAAGGAACAATAATGTTGTATGCCTGAAAATAATGCCGAAGCTTCCTGGATGCCATTAAAACAGCATACAACACCTTCTCCAGCTCTGTATAATTTTTCTTTGAGACACTAAGGACCTCAGATACAAAATATACTGGGACCTGCTTCTTGACTTGTCCATCAAACTTCTCCTGAACAAGTGCCGCACTTACTGCTGAGTGCGAAGCTGCCACATACAACAACAGAGGAGCCCCTGGCGCTGGTGGAGTTAATGTTGTGAGATCTATTAAGTATTGCTTCAGCTCTTCGAAGGCTTTTTGTTGACTTGGGCCCCATTGAAAGACTTCAGCTGACTTCAGCACCTCGAAGAATGGTAAGTTTCTTTCTGCTGATCTGGATATAAATCTGTTGAGGGATGCCAGCCTTCCTGTCAATCTTTGGGCCCCCTTTCTTGTGGTTGGTGGCTCCATTCGAAGTATAGCTTCGATTTTATTTGGGTTAGCTTCGATTCCCTTCGTTGAAACCAAACATCCAAGAAATTTACCCTTCTTCACTCCGAAGACACATTTTTCTGGATTCAGCTTCAGCCCAGCTTGTCTGAAGCTGGCGAAGGTCTCCTGCAAATCAGCAATATGATTTTCTTGCTTCGTGCTCTTTACGATGATGTCATCGACATAAGTCAACACATTTCTGCCTATCTGAGATTGGAGAACCTTCGCAGTCATTCTGCTGAAACTCCCTCCAGCATTCTTGAGCCCCTCGGGCATCCGAAGATAGCAATATGTACCACTTGGGGTGATGAAACTAGTCTTCGGCTCATCTTCTTTCTTCATCCATATTTGATGATAGCCTGAGTAGCAATCCAGGAGACTCATGAGCTCTGAAGAAGCTGCTGCATCAACTAAAGAGTCTATCCTTGGCAACGGGAATTCATCCTTCGGACAAGCCTTGTTGAGATCTGTAAAATCAATACACATTCTCCACTTGCCATTGGCCTTCTTCACCATAACAGTGTTAGCTAGCCACTCTGGATACTTCACTTCTCTGATAACTCCTGCACTGAGAAGTCTTTTCACTTCATTGCGAGCCCCTTCGGCCTTGTCATCAGACATTTTCCGAAGCCTCTGCTTTCGGGGTCTGAAGGATGGGTCAACATTGAGCGAATGTTCAATGACATCCCGATTCACTCCACAAAGATCATTGGCTGACCATGCAAAAACATCTTTGTTGTTGAATAAAAACCTTATCAAGGTTTTCTCTTGGTCTTCAGATAATTGCGAGCCCAACAGCACCTTCTGCTCTGCTATGTCTTCACACAATAACATGGGCTTCGGCTGATCTGCTGAAGCTGCCTTCTCCCTCCTGAATTTATACTGTTCACAAGCTTCAGCTCCATCTATATTATGGATTGCCTTGGAGTCAGTCCAGCTTCCTTCGGCCCTTCTAGCAGCTTCCTGGCTTCCATGAATAGCAATGGGTCCTTGGTCCGAAGGTATCTTCATGCAGAGATAAGCTGGGTGAAGAATTGCTTCGAAAGCATTAAGAGTTCCGCGACCAATGATAGCATTGTAAGGATACTCCATGTCAACAATATCAAACACAATTTGCTCAGTCCTTGTGTTGTTAACAAATCCGAAGGTTACCGGCATGGTAATCTTCCCAAGTGCCATAATCTGCCGCCCTCCGAAGCCACAAAGAGGGTGCGTAGCATCATGAATCTTGTCTTCGGGCTCTTGCATTTGTCTGAAGGCTTTAGCAAATATAATGTCAGCTGCACTGCCTGTATCAACTAGGACATTGTGGACCAGAAATCCTTTGATCACACAAGAGATAACCATGGCATCATTGTGAGGATAATCCTTAAGCTGAAGGTCTTCCTGAGAGAAAGTAATTGGAATGTGGGACCATTTTGACTTGATGAAGGGTCCCTGCACTCCAACATGCTGCACCCTTCTCTGAGCCTCCTTCTTCTACTTCTTGTTAGCCGGCTCTGAGCAAGAACCGCCTGTTATCGGGAGCACCAGCTTCGAAGCCGAAGCAGCTCCAGCTTGGTTGTTGAACGAAGCCATCAGCTCAGAAAAGTGGAAGTGAGTTCACCGGAGGTGGGCGCCAATGTTGGGGGCTTGTTCTCAAATGCTAAGAGTTAAGAACAAGGCAACACAGAAAATGTTAAACATTAAGGTCCTTCGTCCTCCATCACATTATATCCCTTCGGGATATAAGGAACTTCGGACGAAGGTTACGAAGGACGTACCTTCGTAATCATAATAATGAAGGATGAAGTATTCATATAGATCATGAGGCATAAAGTAGACATTTAAATGTTAACATAAAATCATTTCGAATGTAAATGATTTCAAATTACAAATGTACCTTCGGTCTTGAGGAAGGTGAGAGTACAAGTGTGATGCGAAGGCAAAATGACAGGTTCGCGTGAACAGTACAGAGGTACTGTTCATCTATTTATAGGCACAGGTCGCAGCCTGTGACAAATTACAATTATGCCCCTTACAAAAGTTTACAACATTGACTCAGACCTATATGTATAAAAAGGTCATTCTATCTCTATGTCGGTTTGAAACGCCGAAGCTCCATGAAAAGGAACCTTCGGCCATCTCTTGGAGACGACTTCAGCCGAAGCTGCTTCTTCGTGTGAGACCTTCGGCGCACCGAAGCACGACCCCAACACCATATAAGTACTCATCATTGACACCTACATACTCCTCAACACTGTCGAACACGTCAGGAAGATTAGGCTCATCTCCATCTGCATCTACATCGCTAAGTTGTTCACAATCTACTTCCTTACTTGAAGATGTTGGATGATCTTCTTCGGCAATAAGCGTGCATGGAGGTGTTAGATGGACTTCTTCAGCAGTAAGTACGCATGGAGGTGCATTATCATTATGTGGTGGAACAACATGCATAGGTGTGCTTTTCTCCATCTCAAACACAGAAGCAAGAAGGATAAATCGTTTCTCTAGTTTGTACATTTCAATGACATCAATAAGCTGAGACTCTGAATTTAGTTCAACATCCTCACCAGACCTCTTGTCATGAACCCAGAAAAAAATATTTTGACCTCTGCCCAAACTTATCTCAGACCTTAAGGTTGCAACCAGGAAATCCATCGTGATACTCCCACTATCTATGATCCAATTCCTATTAAAACCTTTTGTGTACCTTTTCTTACCATCTGAGTGAACTGATAAGAAACCTTCAACTTTGATATCTATTGTGTACAAGTTCCTATCAATCGGATCAAAATCAACCAAAACTGACAGTGAGTTAAGGGTTACAATTCCTAATTCAACTCAAATTGATGAGGATAGGATTAACATTCTTACAGTTTTGGAGAGCTCACTGTGTTCACGGGGTGCTCCATCCCTTGTGAGAAGAGAGGATGATCTCTGACGATGACGTCTGGTGGACTAAGGAGCTCCGGTGATGAGCACTGGCATCCAAATGAGTAACGACGTGGGGAGTCCGACGACCAGGCGATCATCGGTGTGGGGATGGTTGGCGGGAGCTTCAGGTGTGAGGGCGATCTTCGGCGCAGGGAGCTCCTCGGGGCGGCGGCTGAGTAGCGGTGGAAAATGAGAGGCGATGGGCAAACAAAAGCCAAGGGCCTCGTGGGTGGGTAGAATGGGCAATAAGAAAATACGAATACCCACTGGAAGACTAGATTCAACCAAAAATAGTACATCGTGGTGTATTCCAAATTTATGAAGAAGTTTAATGGCAGGGTTAACAGCCTAAACAATTTAATGGCATATGTCAAAACCAGAAAAAATATAATGGCACACATCTAATTAACCCTATTGTTTAACATAGCACTATGTTAAACTAACTATATAGTGATTATATAGTTAGGAAATTGTTAGTATATTGGATGAAGGAAAGTTAGTGAGTATATAGTTAGCATATAATTGTAGCATATTGTTTAGCATATACTTGTAGCATATTGTTTAGCATATACTGGTCAACATATTGTTTAGCATATACTGGTCAGCATATTGTTTATTATGTAGCTATCGTGTAGTTTTCTGTGTTGGCAACCATCGTGTTGTCGTTTATTTGCAGGTTTTAGAAACATCGCTTTATAGGGGAGGTGCTGCCGAATTTTTTATTGACAATAATATTTTTTGTATATAGGTGTTCTTCCGACTTGACCTTCTCCACCGTTAGCTAGACTCGTACATTATTCTCAGGTATACATTGTTTTCGTAATTTCTCATGTATACATTATTCTCAGTTTTAATCGTTAACCGTAGCAAACCGTATGCGTCACCCGTTCGGGAACGGCGAACGTCACATTGGCTTGTGAGGTTCGCCGTTCCGGAATTGTCCACGTATTTTGGACAGCCTGAGAGTGTAGGCCGATGCTTGTGATTTATGACATGTGCCTTACGATTGACGCGGAATTTCGGTTGTGTAACCCAGTTGTTCTCCAACGCACCATGTTCAGGCGTGTGCTTGGAGAGCAACGGGGTTATGCTGCCGAAATTTTGCGGCAATCGTAGGCTACACGTCACAAATCACAAGCATCGGCCTACACTCTTGGGTGGGTTTAGGGCCTTTACCTAATAGGGAGTTCACCTAAATAAGCCACAAACGATCGTTGATTTTCTTTGTCTTTTGTTTAGCCTTTGAAATGGACGGTGATCGGAGGGTGATGTATGACGGGTGGAGAAAGGATGGGGCACATTCGAATGCATGGATGGGTGTAACAAAGGCTTTTCTTGAGCACGCTTTCAAAGATGCAACTGGTCGTCTAGTGAAGTGTCCTTGCAATCGCTGCGAGAACAAGTGGCCTCAGAAGAAGGAAGAAATGGAGAAACACCTTTGCAAAAGTGGGTTTATGCCGAACTACCTTGTATGGTACCGGCATGGAGAGTCTATTAGACACGTTGACGCGGAGGTGGAACTTGATGACGATCATGATAGGATGGACGACATGTTGCATGATCTTGGTAGGGATGTTGAAATAAACGCTGAGGAGCCGGGGCAGCTTCCACGCGATGCTCAGGAATTCTTCCGGCTACTCGCCGCGGGAGAAGAGAGACTACACGAGCACACTCAGATGTCAGTTCTTGGGACTCTCACAAGACTAATGGCGATAAAGTCGAAGCACAACATTTCAAACAGTGCTTACAATGACATCGTCCAACTGATGGGCGAGGTTCTCCCGGAGAATCATAAGTTGCCAAAGAATATGTACTTCGCAAAGAAGATGTTGGCTGGTCTTGGGATGACATATGAGAAGATCGACGTGTGTCCCAACAGTTGCATGCTATTCTTTGAGGAGGATGACAAGCTGGA
Organism: Zea luxurians; assembly: GCA_029449295.1. Taxonomy (NCBI): domain Eukaryota; kingdom Viridiplantae; phylum Streptophyta; class Magnoliopsida; order Poales; family Poaceae; genus Zea; species Zea luxurians. The sequence goes on from JAOPSE010000003.1 coordinate 199,103,655, forward strand.
CCGTTGTAAGCATTGCGAAGCTTCTAGATATGTCGAGGTGACAAATGATGAGGGTGAATTGGTAGTTACGAAGGTCGCAGCTAAGCAACTTCGTCGGTTGCCCATCATTCCTCGGCTTTCAAGGTTGTTCCTCAACAAGGAAATAGCTCTGCATATGACGTGGCCAAAGAATGGTGTACGTCTCGTCACTGATCCAGACATAATGGTCCATCCGTCGGACGGTGATGCGTGGAAGGCATTTGACGAGTTTGATCCCGAATTTGCAAACGACCCTAGGAGTGTACGGCTTGGTCTATCGACGGACGGATTCACACCTTTCAATACCAGTGCAAGCCCTTACTCGTGTTGGCCTGTCTTCATTGTGCCATATAATCTTCCTCCTGAGTTGGTCAATAAAGAAGAGTTCATGTTCCTTGCACTAGTCATCCCAGGCCCCGAGCATCCAGGGCCAAAGCTGAATATGTTTGTTCGCCCTTTAATTGACGAGCTGAAACAATTGTGGAGAGGTGTGAAGGCTTATGACAGCCATACTGAAAAGGAGTTTACCATGCGCGCTGCTTATTTGTGGTCAGTGCATGATCTGCTGGCGTATGGAGATTGGTCTGGATGGTGTGTTCATGGTCGGTTGTGCTGTCCCATATGTATGAATGATACGGATGCATTCAGATTGAAGCATGGTGGGAAAGTGTCATTCTTTGATGCTCATCGACGTTGGACTCCATTCAAGCATGATTTTAGGAATTCGCTTACTGCATTCAGAGGTGGAGCCAAAATCAGAAATGGGCCACCAAAGAGGCAAACTGCACCGCAGATAATGGCATGGCATGCTTGTCTGAAGCAAGGAGAAAATGATAGGTTCCAAGGCTACGGGGAGGACCATAACTGGACCCATATTTCATCAATATGGGAGCTTCCGTATGCAAAAGCCTTGATCATGCCGCACAACATAGACTTGATGCACCAAGAGCGTAACGTTGCTGAAAGCATCATAAGCACATGTTTCGATGTGACTGATAAAACGAAAGATAATATGAAGGCAAGAAAAGACATGGCTGAAATTTGTAAGAGGCCGATGCTCGAGTTGAAAGTAAGCGATAAAGGGCATGAGAGTAGGCCGCGAGCTGATTACTGCCTCAAGCCGGATGAAAGGAAAGAAATATTTAAGTGGTTGAAGAATCTAAAATTTCCAGATCGGTATGCGGCAAATCTGAAACGGGCAGTCAATCTGAAGACCGGTAAATTGATCGGTTTGAAAAGCCATGACTACCATATTATTATGGAGAGGCTGATGCCCGTTATGTTTCGAGGCTATTTTAAGGATGAGCTTTGGAGCATATTTGCAGAGTTGAGTTACTTCTATAGGGAAGTATGCGCAAAGACGGTATCGAAGAGGTTGATGCAGAAATTTGAGAAAGAAATTCCAATTCTTATTTGTAAATTTGAAAAGGTTTTCCCGCCAGGATTCTTCAATGTGATGCAACATCTAATTGTGCATTTGCCTTGGGAAGCTTTGGTAGGCGGACCAGTGCAATTCAGGTGGATGTATCCTATAGAAAGGGCGTTGAAAAAGCTCAGGGCGTCTATTCGGAACAAGGCTAGAGTCGAAGGGTGTATTGCGGAGGCTTTTGCCCTTAAGGAGATATCTCAATTCTCAACCAGGTATTTCGCTCGAGCCAACAATGTGTTTGCGCCTTCAGTGCGACTTCATGTCGAAAATGAATCACCCCAAAGCACCCTTCAAATTTTTGCGAATCCGGGTAAAGCAGTTGGAAAAGGGAGTGTACGTCACATTGAAGCATCAGATTTGAACACGCTAATGCTATATATGTATAGCAATGTTGACAGCACACAGGAGGCGTTCGAGTAAGTTTTCCTCATAGTTACGTCCATTTTCTCATCTCATAATTTCTATAGTGTGTAATCTCCATGTTTGTAATATGTCCAGCATGTTTGATGAAGAATGTTGGAAATCTACTAGTAAACCTACGGCCATCCAATTAGAAAATCTTCGACGTGATGGGTTGAAAGGTGGACCAAACTTCGTGCAGTGGTTTCGTAATTATGTTAGTAATTGTCGTTCTCTCATTGTCCATACTTAATCTTTGAATTTTGGACTTGGAAGATATAATGCATATACTAATTACTTGTATAGGTTTCCAAAAACTCTGTGCACCCGGACTTGCAGCAAATGGCACATACCTCTGTGTCCGTCCGAAACTATACTCGCTATGATGTAAATGGATATCGCTTCCGAACCGCGAAATTGGAGAAGAGTCGACCATTGGCAGCCACCACCAATAGTGGTGTGTTGGCAAGTTCATATGTTGACGATGACAAAGTAGTGGACTATTACGGTGTTCTTCAAAACATTGTAGAGTTGATTTTCGATGGCCCCAAAGAACTTAAAGTCGTGTTTTTCGAGTGCGACTGGTTTGATGCTCATAGTGGGACTCGTGTCGACAAGTATGGTAATGTCGAGGTGAAGCATAGCTCTAGGATTCCGAGCAGTATGAGCGATGTTGTCCTTGCAAATCAGGCAAAACAGGTGTACTACCTGCCATATCCTCACCCAAGCCTTAGGGCTTGGTGGGTTGCAATCAAAGTCAACCCACAAGTCGTCGCTCCAGAGAGTGCTGACTACGTGAGTACGAGCAGGGACAACGATGATGCTGTTTTTCAACCAGAAGCGGCGTCGAATCAAGACATAGCTCACCGATTCCATGTGACCAATGGAGAAGGACTCGAAAATCTCTGTTGCAATTCAAGCGACTTAATTGAAGAACCTAGGTCAAAGCGCAAACGACCTGTCGTCGTTAGAAGATCAGTAAGGATCCAACGAAATCAAGAGCGTATGAATAAACAACGAGCCGAAGAAGCATCATCGGATGCAGATGACTTTTGATTAGTATGTTTCTTTTAGTTAATCAATTAAGCTATGTATTCCAATTTCCACATTATTAATTTTCATATTATTTGTTTCATATACTGTGGTTTGACATTAATTTATCTACAGTTGAACATGTTCAAGCATAGGAGATCGAGGAGGAGTGGGGGCAGCGCGGCCAGCGAGGACAGCTCGGGCAGTGGGCTTTTTCAGGGCACCTCACAGAGCCGACAGAGGCAGCAGCAACTTCTCGACTGTCTAGACGAAGTGCAGGGTGAGGAGGGTGAGCAGGAGACTCCTCAGCAGGATGCTCATGTGCAGGATGAGGAGGGTGAGCAGGATGAGGAGGTTGACCCAATGGGGGCAGGCAGCGCGGGCGACGCGTCAGATGGTTCTATGTCCTTCAGGTATTATTATGCATATTAGTTTAATTGATATTAGTTTCTAATCATTTCATCATATTGAATTTACTTGTATACTTAGGTATAAGAAGAGCAATGCGCTTGGTCCGAGACCTGCCGAGCGGAGGCTCATCCGGCCGCATGGAGAATGGTGGGGCTTATTTCTGTTGTGTTAATTTTTTAATGTGAACGTGATTGCACTAGTTTACTTGTTTTATTAATTTTTGTAGGTCATGGGAAGACTTGACTTGGGACGGTACAGGCAGACGTCCCAAGGTGAACGCGGTGTTGGGTAGCCTCTGTCGCTTCTACTACCCTGGCATGGTGGAGCTGAATGGCGAGAGGTTCGCGGCTATGCAGTGGGCTGACTGGGGTCTAAAGGACTATGTCGAGCCAGGGGAGTCAGGGGAAAGCAGTAGCGGAGGGGGAAGTTCGGAAAAAAAACGAAGGACTTGTCAGGTGGCTGTGTGGGACGAGTTCTGGGTGAGTTTACTTTCGTATATAAGCAATTCATTGAATTATTGCTTCTCCTAATCTTACTTTAACTTAAATTGTACATTGATATGTAGGGGAGGTTCCAATTGCCGGATGACATCGAGGAGGATCAGGCTCAGTGGACACGTGTGAAGAGGCACTTTCGGAAGTGCGCTGATAAGATAATCAAGGATGCCATGTACAATGCTCGCATCGCGGCCGTCAACTACTACTACAAGAAGATAAAGGGGCAGAAAATGAGCAAAGCATTAGGGGCCAATGAGATCTACCTCATAGAGGAGCAGTACCTGGAGAGCGTTGTGGATTGGCTGTCGAAGGACATGGAAGCCTGGAGGTGGTTGGCTAAGAGATGGGCGTCGCCTGAGTGGATTGCAGAGTCCAACAAGCACCGTGCCAACCGTGGCACTGAAGGACCGGGGCACAGGTACGGCGCCGATGGACACCTTGGTACCGCACGCCGCATGGTAAGTATATAAATCAAACTTGTATGTTACATCTATGAAAATTATATGGTTTAACTCTTCTTTTTCATGCAGGAAGCTGAAAGTGGAGTTGCTCCAAGTTTTATGGAGGTTTACGTCCGTGGTCACTGTGGCCCTGATCCGGCGAACCCTGATGTGCTATGCAGCGAGGCGGCAAGGGAGAAAATGGTAAACAAGTTTGTATTTACGAATTAAATTGCATGTTTTGTGTCTAACTCCAACTTTCTTTGCAGAATGCATATGGGGAGGAAATGACTCAACGCCATGGGCCTGACTTCGACTGGATGCATTCAGACTTAGATGCCTCGGCGTTGTACCATAGTGGTGGGGGTAGAAAGCATGGCAGGTGAGGTGTTTGTGTTTGATTCGACGATTTCATTAACAAGAATGTGTCCACTTAATGGCTCAACTATGTGTATCATGCAGGTTTGCCTTTGGCACCGGCGTTGTGGAATATAACAGGACAATAGGTCAAGGGAAGGCATCGTCTTCGGGAGGGAGTTCTCGCTCCTCTAGGTCTGCTCGAGAGGCTAAGCTGGAGGAGGAGACTCGGGCAGCACAGGAGCAGGCTCGAGCAGCACAGGAGCAGGCTCGAGCAGCGCAGGAGCAGGTTGGACAGCTGACGCAATATATGGCTTCTTATTTTCAGGTAATCCGTCTATCTCATCACGTGTCGTCATTGAATTCAAAGTATAATGTTGTGATTCTAACGTTGCATCCATTTGCAGGAAATGACTACTCGACTCGGCCCTGATATGAACTTGCCCGCTTTTCGCCCTCCCCAGGTAACACTATCTGAACACTTCAATTCCATAGCAACTCTTTCTTTATTATCAAAAATGGCTCGCAGGCACAAGAATGGGGACAGTGGCCAGGACAAGCTCCAGCGTCGCAGCCACAGTGGACCGGTGTTGGGTGGACGCAGGCACCTCCAGGCACTTGGACGCATCCACCCCAAGGATCGCAGCCAGTCCCGGGATGGGTGCCACCAGTCTCCCAGCCACCGGCGGGCTCTCAGCCATTTCAAGCGTGGATGGCACCGCCACCGACGGGGTGGGTGCCACCACCGCTGGGGTGGCCACCACAACAGTACCCGTGGATGCATGCACAACCTCCTACTCACCATGGATCACAGGTGACGTTCCATGTTTAGTTTTATGCAAATATTGACCAAACACAGCAATGTATATGTATAGTGATAGCAAAATACAGCCTTATTTGAATGATTGATGAATTGCAGGGTTCAGCGTCACATGCTCATAGATCGGAGGGTGGTGTCAACGTCCATGGTGCTGGAGGGAGTGGCCACCTTCCTGGTGGCGGAGGAGGGAGTGGCCAAAACTCCCACAGCCCGCCGGAGTGATCAGTGAGGAGTGAGTAGTGAGTAGTGAGTAGCTTATGGACTTATGGACTCTAGACTTATGGACTAGAGTTTTGTGAATTGTGTATTTGAATGGACAATGGACTTATAGACTCTAGACTTATTTGAATGGACTATGGACTATCTATGTATATGTGAATGTGTTTTGTGAATTATGTATTAGTCTTGTGAATCTGTATATGTGAATTGTGATATATTGTGTATATTGCTGTGAATTATTAATAGGTGCAGAAAAATCTGTTTTGGGGGGGGAACCATCAATTTTCGTCGGCCTCGGTGGTGGCCGACGAAAATATGTTCCCAGGCTATTTTCGTCGGCCACCACCTAGGCCGACGAAAATAGCCTGCACGTATTTTCGTCGGCCACCACCGACCGACGAAAATTGATGGTCGACTGCCTATTTTCGTCGGCTTTGGAAAAGCCGACGAAAATAGGTTATTTTCGTCGGTGCCGACGAAAATAGCCGCATATTTTCGTCGAACTTATTTTCGGCGGCTATTTTCGTCGGCCTGCCGACGAAAATTATCTATTTTCGTCGGTTTAGGCTTATTTTCGTGGGTTTTTGGCCCACGAAAATTTAGGCGTTTCTTGTAGTGCATCATACTCAATTAAAGATCCAAATCAGACAAATATCTTAAGAACAAGCATTCAAGCATACAAATATTTTTAAAAAATATAGTTTTGATTTTATCCCTAAGAGTAGGTCTTCCTATTCCTAAAGGTCACTTTAGTCACAGGATTTCAAAGTGTAAAATCCACATTTGTCTTTAGAAAGAGAAGGTAATAATAATCAGAGTAAAGCGGAAATAGATGAGAAAAGGATTAAGATAAGTTTAGAAAAGAATCAGAGTAAGGTAAGTAAAGAATGGTTGTCCAGTTCTATCTAGGTTTCGTCCTACAGTCAACATTCCTCTGATACCACTTCTGTCACACCCGGATTTTAGGGGTCCAAAACCCGGGCACGAACATAATCACCAGGTGTGCTGGGACCAAGTCTCACACATATGATGAATCATGGCACGGGATCGAATGTCACATCTTTATATATAACAGGAGTTCTATACAAAATAAATAATTACATTATAAGGAGACAACGGTCCTAGCAACCCAAAGTTGACTGGGAGACGACGACCTAGACCTCTCATGAACTCATCGCAGCATCCTCCAAGCGCCTCATCCTGTGGTACCTGTTCTTGACCTGTGGGGTGTGTGAGACAGCAAGAGTGAGCTCACATACGTTCATCGCTCAACAAGTTGTGGGGAATAATGTGCATGAACTCGCCAAAGGTGGGAGCTCACGTGAAGTGTAAGGCTTACCAAAGAGGATGGTTAAAGCTGAGCATTGCTTTTAATGTTGGTCAAAATTTTATTAGCAATTACTAAGTATAAGTAAATACCAACCCAGTTAAATAGTAGAACAAAAGTAACAACTTCACCTGCGATGCAATGCATATGACAAATTGAGTTTAAGTTCCATAATTTAATCATGTGAGTGTCCGAGCTGCTCATGACCGTGAGCACGGCTAGTATACCAGTTTTACACTCTGCAGAGGTTGCGCATCTTTACCCACAAGTCGTGTATCCCATGTCGCCAGGGTTTGCAAGGCCCTTAGACACTACCGAGGTGAATGGCTAGGGATCCACTACGAGGCCTTTACAAAGTTCCACTAGCTTCCGAAAACCCGCTACAGTTTATAGGAAGTTCCAATGCAGGAATCCCTTGCAGGACCGCCATCGCAGCAAAATCCTCCCGAGGGCCTCCCCACACTGACCACTCCCCTACTGCCCTTGCCCCTTTCGGGTAAGGTAGTCTTCCACTAGCTTTCCTAATTAATCAGCCAAGGGGTCCCATTCCTCCCTTGTGGTAGCACTGTTTTCCCGGGTGGTTCTCCATGTTCCAATTAACATAATGATCTTAACATGAACAATAATAATAAACAGATAATAAAAGTGTGATCATGAATAATGTATCTTCATACCCAAAACCACATAAAGCACTAGCAAGTACTACCCAAAAAGGTTCAGTGGTAAACAAGGTATAAAGATAATCAAACTAGGGTAACCTATTGGGTCCCATCAAAATTAACCTATGCAGATCATTATGATTAATTAGAACATGAGTGGGTAAAGAGAAGTGATCAAGGGCACAACTTGCCTGGCACTTGAGATTCCAGGTACCAACTTGCTCTTCAGATGACACGTGTCCTCACCGCTAAACGTAGCAATACAAACATACATGGTATAGGCAAAATTAACATTACACCAAACATATATGCAAAATACATATTAATAATCTACACGCTGCTACGAGATCGTAGGAACAAGAATCACTAAATTTGGAGTTATAGTTATTTAGTTATGAATTTTCTGAAGTTATTAAGCACCTAGAACAGATTAATTCAAATGAACAATTTTGCTTCAAGTTTCATGGCTAAACAGTGTTACTAATTGATAGACAATATTAATACAAAATCATTGCAACTGGAATGACTCAATTTGGAGTTAGAATGGATTAAATATGATCTATACAAGTTTATGGATTTATTTTTATACTAAAAACCTATTTCTTTATTAATTTCTGAATATCCTAAGTGTTCTGGACTGGCTCAATATTTCTTAAAAGATCAGGGGCTAATCTTCAAAAACTCCAGAGACTCAGAGCTAACCCCGCAGAGGACGGCGGGTTTATTTTAACTTTGCTCAGGGTTCCTTTAGCAAAATTGACTCAGCTGAAGGGTACGCATGGATCCTGATCGTCCGATCAAAAATGGACAGCCACGATTAGAATTGAGCCGTGGTGAACCGGTACGCACACGGGACCCTCGGATCTAGATCTGACGGCCCACATTTAATGAGTCGTGCGATGCCCGCTGACCGCCCGATGGAAGATCAACGCCCCAGATCGCGATCGGGCGAAGCGGTATCCTCCAACTAATCTTAGCCACTCGTGTACGATCGGACGATGCTCCATCATCTCCCCCACATGACTGGCCAGGACGGCGGCGCCGCCACGCCCTGTGGCGGAAGTTCACCGGCGCCCGGTCAATGCGCACTTCCCCCGACAATTACCTGACCCGAAACGGTCCTACCCCTAGAGGCGACCCAGGCGAACGCGTAAGCGACATTCATACCTCTAATTATGGCGACGACTGCACAGTTCATGGCGCGAGGCGGATCCACGGCCGCGCCCATACTCCGACGAGGAATAGCCATGGATTCGTGGCCTCCCGCGCTGATTTTCTGGTAGCTACAGCTCCCCCGCGTTAAAGCGATGTTCCTGGTCTCCCTTCCATGGCCAGAGACGCAAGTCCGACCGATTGCCATGGCGGCGACAACTTCTTCTCTCTCTCCTAATCGCGAGCTCACTGATGGCGCTGGTTCGACATGGAGAGAGGGCGAGGATGCGCGTCGGTATTTATACACAGCGGGGAGGGTCCGAGTGGTCGCAACAACCCCGAGATTCCCTCAAGCCCTGCGATTCCGATGCCGGAGTCCGCGCGTTTTGTTCTCAGCGGTGAATCCGACCCGAGGAGGGAGACGACTGACGAAGTGGGCCCATTCGTCAGTTGGCGACGTGAGTACGAGTGTGCGCGGGGAGGCGCTGGCCAGTGGGGCATGTATGCCAGTGTCAGGGCGCCAGCAGGCCGAGGAAGGAGGAATGGGCCAGCGCGGGAAGAGGTAAAGTGGGCCGCGCAGATGGAAAAACGGCCCATGGGGCGGTTTGGGGATATTTCCGATTTTTGTTTTATTTCTTTTGATTTTTTTTTAATTCAAATTTCCTTTCAAATTTAAATCTGCCACTATGGCAAACTTGTCTTCAAATTACCTTGCACATTTAAAGTACCAACTCTGAAAATATAATTCTAGGTATATTTTATGTAATTCTCTTATCCCTCTATTTCTTTTCTTACTTCTCTTTTATCTCTAATTTTATTTCCCAATCCTATGATTGAATTTTAATTAACTCCCTAATCCTCATCATTAATGTTCCCTTAGTAATATTATCAGTATTATTGAATATACAAGAAATCAAAGCTCCCACATGAGACATGATTTATTTTAGTGGTCTTAATCATTTGTTTTTCTCATATGTAATTATTACCATGTGATGATGAGTACGAGGAAATACATAGGTTGAGATGTACTCTTTTTATTTTTATTATTTTTTTTATCTATAAATTGGGTGTTACACCTTGACACGTCTGCAGGTGTCACATCTAGCCACATAGCGTGCAATCTCGATCTTCATTTTTGTCCACCAATAATGTTGCTTCAAGTCTTGGTACATCTTAGTGCTTCCGGGATGAATAGAATAGCGACTAAGATGTGCTTCATCAAGAATTTGCTGGCGGACCTCTACATTCTTCGGCACCACTATGCGGTTATCAAACCATACAATACCTTGATCATCTTCTTTGAAACATTTGGCTTTTCCAGCCCTTATCTTCTCACGAATGTGTTTCATACCCTCATTATCCCTTTGAGCATCAATTATCCTTTGCAAAAGGACTGACTCAAGCTTTAGCCGACTTAGGGTTCCTTGTTGGACCATTCCCAGGTTTAGCTTCTCCATCTCCTGACATAATGTATTGTCAGAAGTCTTCACCATAAGACAGTGATAGGAAACCTTACGGCTAAGTGCATCTGCCACCACATTGACCTTGCCTGGGTGATAATGAATTTCCAGTTCATAATCCTTAATAAGCTCAAGCCATCGTCTTTGCCTCATATTCAATTCTGACTGGGTGAAGATATACTTCAAGCTTTTATGATCTGTATAAATGTGACAGATATTACCTAGTAGATAATGACGCTAGATCTTCAGGGCATGAACCACAGCAGCTAGCTCCAGATCATGAGTTGGGTAATGCTCCTCATGTCGGCGCAACTGCCTTGAAGCATACGCAATTACTCGGCCTTCTTGCATTAACACACAACCGAGTCCACTGCCTGATGCATCACAATATGCATCAAAGGGCTTGGTGATGTCCGGTTGAGCCAATACCGGAGCAGTGGTTAATAATGTCTTCAATTGTTCAAAAGCTTCATTACACTTGGAAGACCAATTGAATTTAATATCATTCTTCAATAAACTTGTGATTGGCTTCACAAGCTTAGAAAAATCTAATATGAATCTGCGGTCCCGCCAGTCCAAGGAAACTTCGGACTTGATGAACAGTGGTTGGGGGTTTCCACTCCAAAATGTCCTTGACTTTGCTGGGGTCTACCGCAATCCCCCTAGCAGATAGAACATGTCCCAGGAATTGAATTTCTTCCAGCCAAAACACGCATTTGCTGAACTTGGCATACAACTGATGTTCTCTCAGGCGCGTTAACACGACCCGTAAATGTTGAGCATGCTCCTCTTCATTTTTGGAATATATTAGAATATCGTCAATGAAGACCACCACAAACTTGTCCAACTCGGGCATGAATACTGAGTTCATCAAATACGTGAAGTGGGCAGGAGCATTGGTCAATCCGAAAGACATTACTAGTATACAATAGCACTACCTATTATACAATAGTACAACCTACAATACACTACTTCTTTTTCTACTACTACACCACTATTCCTGCTTTTGGTTGCTCCTGGCAGCCTCGTCGTCAGGTGTGGGAGACCATTCATCGACCAGCCTCATAGAAGGAGGGGGCTTAAAAAGGTCTAGCTCACCACCAAGTGCTTCTCCCGCAACGTGCGAGGGTCCGGCTTCCGACCCGACAGGATCCGTTGGTGCACTGGGATGTAGTTGTGAATACAGTACATGGACTTCCTCATGTAGGGTATTGCAATACGCCAGCAGATTGTCAATGGCAGCGCTAAGTTCTTCGACTCAAGCTCGAGCCTTTGCTTCCTTAGCCCAAGCCACTGAACGAGACTGTACCGCCCAATCGAGCGCTAAATCCCGATCAGCAAGCTGATCCTGCAGACGGCGGATGTAACCTCTCAATTCATTTATTCTGTCACCATCCGCGACCCATATGCTGGTCCTGCGTTGCAGTTCCGTTTGAAGCTGATTTACCCGGGCTTCGAGATCCCCAATCGGATCGTTGCTTCCGCTACTACTATCCTCATCCCGTGGGGCAAGTTGATGACGAGGTACTCCAATTGGGCCAGTTGACTTACGCGCGGTCTTCCTCGTGCGCGGCGGCATTTCTCTAGGGGGAAAATTTGATTAGTATAATTCTTAGCATGATGCATGTATAATTACAGAACCAACCTTAGTTGATTTATGGCTTCTATACATTGCACTCCTCCTATCTGGTCTTTCATATAGATTCCTCATATATGAGGGATAAGAACGAAAGAAATCTTTCTAGGTAAGTTTTTCGAAAATCCTTTTGAAGATGCCTCATAATATCTGCAAAGAAGGGCTTCGCTCCGATACCAGCTGAGACGGAACCTTTCAAGTCATTAGGCCACCTACAGTTGTCCTTGTCCAACAGACATCAGACAACCCTGTAGATGTTCCTGAATCACTTGACAAGTTCGGTATCTTCTCTTACCTTTCCAGGAACGTTTCACCCGTCTTGCAGACATTACAGAACATCGGAGATATCGAAATGCGGAAGTGATTATAAACTTACATTTATTTAAAAAGTAAGATCAAGTTACTTATTACAGACCAGAGTTGTAAAACGAGTGCTGAGTAATATTATTACAATACCCAGGGAGGCAAAACTCCTCCCGATAAGTTTTTACATAAAAGTTTCTTATGGAGGACCAGGTCCTCCCGTAGCTTCACTCTTGTTTTTCTTCACTTGGAACCACCTTGGTACAAAAGCAACAAAAATTTGCTGCTTCCTCACCTAAAAACAACGGGGAAATAAACCCTGAGTATGGAATTACTCAGCAAGTCTTACCCGACTAAAGAAAAGACTCTCAAGGGTATGCTGGTTATAAGGGAGTCAAGGTAAGGTATTTCAAGATCAAAGACTCTGTTTTGCACAAATGCTTACTAAGAGTGGATCCTTAAAAATCAGTTTTATTTTCCGGTTAGGTAAACTTACCTACATCTAGAGTTCTCTCTACCCTAGTTCAAACACTTGTCCTGCACTAGCCAGTTTCTTAACAAGTCCTTCATCTTTACTGGAGTTCTACGTATAGGGCAGTGACCAAGTCTTCATAACCGCGAAGGTACGGCGATCCGAATCGATTATACTCAGCTGAGGATCTCCGATCACACGACATATGTAGCACTTAACCCTTGCATATGTCAACCCGCCACCGGGTTTCTTAAGACCAGATCAGGTTCACGCAAACCGAGAGCACAGATACACCACCGTCTAGCCTCTTGCTACGGAGGGTACACGCTACTCTCGCCACTACTCCACGCCCATTTCAGGTTATCTTATTCTGGCCTTAGTCTGCCCGAGGCAAGGCTTACCCATGATGAGGCATGTGACCAGTTAAAGGGTCCTCGGTCATCAAGCCTACATCGACACGGTCCTTAATCGACTCAGACGGAGACACTGCATCAAGACTCTCTTCTCGTGCAAGTCACCCACCCGGTCTCAGCTTAATCATTTGAAAACCCAAAGCTTGGTACCTTACAGAGGTACATCTTTTCCGATGTTGAACCCATTACGGCCATAATGGATCCATCATCAAGTTTTATTTTCAAAACATCGCTCCCACTTTGCCAATCATCATTTTGTAAAACAAAACCTTTTGTTTGGCTAGAGCAATACTAAGCATAATAAAAACCTTTTGTAAAACAGGGTATCAAGGAAGGTAATCAAAGATCAAGGAAGGTAATGCAGGAATTGTTTAAGCATTCAACTCCTATCACCTAATGCATCAATCAAGTGAGAAAGATTTTAAATTCATCAAGGAAGGTGGCAAATGCACCGGGGCTTGCCTTCGTTAGTAGGTGACTCAGGCTCAGGCCCGCAGATGTCAAAGTAGAGACAAGACCCTGCCTGAGATTCCAATGGTGGTGGTGTCTTCTCTTTGGTCACTTCAATCTCTTCTTCGTTTTCTAAACATAATCATACATATGTGTATATAAGAATGAATGCCATGTAGTGCTCATGAGAGTGCAAAGGTAATAAGAACTTATTATCTAAAGTCTTGAATACAATTTTCCTTCACGGAACTCCGAGAACTTAGGGTTTCCGGAGTCAGTAAAGGAGTTAACAGGGCAGGGGGGTGTTTTCGGTTCTATTTATCAAACAAGGTCCAAATCAACCCAAACTCTACCCAAGGCTTCTAAATAATGTGTAGAGCTCATATAATAAGTTTGGATATTTTTGGAATTACCATTTGTTTTCTAAAAATCCAGAACTAATGCCTTAAACTACTTTAAATGCCTTAAAATTCCTTATCTATTCTAAAAATCAGTCAACTATTTTTATTAAATTCTATGGAAAATAAGAGGTCTAGGAAAATTGGTTTGACAATTTTATGATTTTTCTACAATTTTCTATGGATTTCTAAAGCTGGATAGAAAAAGAAAAGGAGAAAGTCTAAACAGTGCTGGGCTGAGATCAAACCAGGCGGCCCAGGCCCACGCGGAATCGCGCGCGCGCCCGCGCCCGCGCTGGCATCTTTGCAGAAGGGGCCCCGGTTTCTAGACTAACTGGAGATAGGTTCTTTTACTGTTTTAGTGAGTCACTGACATATTACAGAAAAGTCCTCTGGTTTCTAATTCTTCGTGAGGTAAAGTCCACGACGGCGATCCAAGCTAGGAGCCGAGCTCCGACTAGCTAGACCAGCCGGATGATGCTACGGCTGGAGCTCCCAAGCGACAGGAACCAAATTGGACTCCATCCGCACCTTTCCCCCCCCAATCAATTTTGCTAGAGATGGTCTATCATACTCTGGCCACGGTGTCAGTGCGGGTGATCAAGTGGATTAAGGTGTTCCGGATCACCGAAGGCTGGGCTGGCTAAATTGAAGCTAGGGAAAGGTTCCTGGGTTTATCAGAGATGACGCACACGCTAAGTTTTGGGCTAGGCACGAGCAGAAAGGTGGGGCGATGGAGAGGGTGCCATGGCGGTGTTTGACAGTGCACGGGTGCGTTCTGGTGATGGGCTTCGGCCAAACTCCAAATTGCCGCATCCAGGAGCAATAAGAGATCAAAGACTAACTAAAACAGGGAGTAATTTGATAATTACTGACTAGAGGAGCGCTGGCTGTGGGTGTTTCTTCTCGGCGGAGCTAAGAACAGAAGAGAGAGGGAATTGGGGGCTACGTGGGTTTTCCGGTGAGCTCAAGTCAAGTGCTTAGTCGCTGTTGTGCGGAATGTGGTGACGAAGCAGCGCCCGCACTTAGTTTATAGGCTGCTGGCCGGCGACGGATGATGATCGTGGATCCCTTGATCGCGCTAGCGAGCATATCCCGCGGCGGATTCCGGTGACGGCACGGTGGTCGCCGTTTAACCGGAGCCTGCCACCTCGGTGATTCGCTACCACGTTGTCGGAGATATTTACCGCGACCGCCAGCCCATCCCGACCGCCGTGGCGTTCTTATCGCCGGTGAGGGCGGACCCTTATCCTCGGCGCGATTTTTCTGAAGACCGATGAACAGTGCGACTGATTCAGTAAAGAACTTATCTGACAGACCAAGTTGGAGCTCTATTTTCTCCAATTTTTATGTGGTACCTAAGCCAACTTTCTGCATCAAAGTGACACACCTATAATCCATCTTCAACTTTGCCACAATGCTTACCATCAAATAGTCACTGAATCATGTTGGGGACTTGTCCTCAAATGCTTCAGGTTAAGAACAAGGCAACATAGAAAGTGTTAAATGTTAAGCTCCTTCGTCCTTAACAACATTATATCCCTTCGGATATAATGAATCTTGAACGAAGGTTGCAAAGGAAAAGATTTTCATAAGATTGATTAGCGATAAAAAAGGACATATATATAAAATACAAACAATGGCTCGAGTATTATCGTTAGCTTATCTTTATCGCCAAATTCATAAAAACAAATTACAAGTGTACCTTCGGATAGCTGAAAAGTAAGGATGCAGATGTAACGTGAGAAAGCGTATGCCAAGTCAGCGTGAACAGTACAGAAGTGCTGTTCATCTATTTATAGACACGGGACGCAGCCCGTGTAAAATTACATTGATGCCCTTTACATTTGATAACAACTTTATGGCAATCCTTCGAGGCTTAACTTGACTTTTCCTCCCTAAGTCGGTTTCTCTTTTCCTTCGTCATGCCAAAGCTTTTCTACATGTAGCTTCGTGATCGTCCTATCTTTCGTCGTGATTGCTTTCCACCCCAGTCAAGCTTCGTCTTAACCATGCTCTTGTACTCTCGCAACCTGACTCCGAAGATACCTGTTCACATGTTTCACTCGGAGAATATTGTCAAATCATGTTTTTTGAAATCTACCTTCACCAGCTTATCCCCGAAGCAATCATAAGGATGAACATTTTCATGTGGGCCGTGAGAAGCCAAGGTTTGGAGCCTAACGCAAAGAGCTTCTGTAACATACGCGAGCTATTGTATGAGGCAAAACCCTGGGGCAAAGAGCAGTATCATAACAACTTTGGCTGCTACAGCTTCGGCACTCGGTCGGGGTCAAGCTGCCCTGTGCCAACCTTTCGGAAGAGGTGGCCCGGCGACTGGATGACAGAATGGTTTTACGTGAAAAACGACCTGAAATCTCGTGAAGATATCAAGGGTATCATTATGCGCCCTATCTGGCAATGCTTCGGCCTCCGAAAGCCAAAGGTGGAGATGGATGAAGCAGCCGAAAAATGCCAGAGAGCCTTCGGCGTGGTTTGTTCTTTTATTGGGACAAGGGATTTGGTCCAAGAGCATATTGCCTTCAGAGTTTGGCCACTTGTAGAAAAGTGGGAAATGCCGAAAGAAACCGTCAAGGAACCTGACGAAGGCGGGCTAGTTAGGCTAAAATACACATTCAAATACGGAGATAAGTTTGTTGAACCAGATGATGACTGGCTGAAGAGTATTGAGGCTATAAGTGACGAATTGCTTGGAGTATACTCGAAAGCCAAAGATACTGCACTATCAGCGGCCTTCGGAGGCCGAAAGAAGAAGAGGCTTAACCGTGTATTTGATGCAATTGGTTTTATCTACCCCGACTACCATTACCCGGTGCGAGGCCAAAAAGGAAAAATACTTCTCCTGCCATGGAAATTGCTTCAGCTGCTCCTAGCGAACCGGCGCCGAAGAGGAAAAAGGTAAAGGTACTCACACACCCTCCACGTTATATTGAGCCGGCCGTAGTGCCTGAGTTTATTGGTGAGGCCTCTTCGGCCACTGAAGCCAGAGAAGCAACTCCGGTGGCAAGAATAGAGGAAACAGCCAAAGTACCAGCAACAGAGAAAGCAGAAGAACCAAGGATTGAAAAAGCAAAAACATTAGGAATTTTAAGTCCGACAGCAAAAATCCAGAAGGGGCCAGCAGCGACCCCGAAAAGAAAAAGGATGGATAATGTGCTGGATGTTTTAGAAACAATTAAATCTTCGAGCACAACTCCGAAGAAAACTGTTGAAGCTTCTGAAGTGTCTACTGAAGCGTTTGTTGCTGAAGCTTTAAAACAACAATTTGAAACTGAAGCCTCGCCCTCAGAGCCCATCAAGGTAAAACCTTTGAAAGCTGAAGAAATAAAATTGACAGAGGCGAGTTTGGAAACCGGAAAAATAAAAATGACAGAGCCAATTTTGATTGAAGAAATTGACACTGGCGTCCCCGAAGCGTCTTCCAAAATACATGATTATATTGTACGACATGCTTCGAGGAAGAAACTTTCTGAAGAAGAGGTTTTCAAAGCTAATCACTATGCCCGAGAACTGAAGTATCCGAAGGGGGCCGTAGTGTTCAATGGAACAGACGAAGATGATTTCCTATATTGCCTCCCAGACAATAAAGAATTGTCTGTCTGCCGGGAGATGGCTAGAAGCATGGGATTCCCGAAGCTTGAAGCTGGCCTTTGCGCCATGACGAAGGAAGATCTTGCAAATAGTCTTGCATATAATAATCTGAAGGTACAAAGATTGTAAATTTTGAATTTTGTGGATTTTGAATTAGTCCTTTACTGTTATGTTAATCCATTCATTCTTTTGAATAGGGCTTAATACTCAGCAATGCCTTAAGGGCACAAAAGAATGCTGAAGACGAGAGCTGCACTATTGCTCTTAACAACCTTCGAGCAGAGGTTATCAGGCTAAGAAACGAAGCCTTGGAAAAGGACAAGATTCTAGTTACATTGGTGGATAAAATGAAGGAAGACGAAGCTAGCTCTAAAACTCAAGCCGAAGCTCAGAAGCGGGAAATCGAAGATCTTCGGAAACAATTAGCCCGAGCTAAAGAAGAACGCATTCTTGAAGAAACAAAACGAGAACTAAGTGATCAAGGGGCAAATCATTTGGAAATAAATGTTGAAGAGCTTCGTGCTTCGAAGAAAAGGTGCTATGATAAATCCATAGAATGTGTTAAAAAGATAAAATCCAGCTTCGCCAGCGTCGGCGCGTTCTCTAGTGAAGAAAATTTCACAAGAGGGAATCCAGAGGGCCCGATTGAATGGATCAGTCATGAAGCTAAGGCCTTCGAAGAAATCTTGAATAGTCGTGGGGACATTTGTGCTTTTTCAGGCGCTAGAGGAATTGTTACTATTTTGGAGAAGAAAGGGTGCGAACATGTGAAATCTTTAGCACAGTCTGAAGCTGCTTTATCCTCTGAAGATATCAAAGACCCTTCAGCCGAAGCAAGCCAAGTCGGTGGAAAATTTTTCACCGACATTTGGGACAATGGCGGCCGAGAAATGGCTCAAGAAATCATTCAGAGAAGCGAAAAAGGCATCCACGACGCTAGGAAGGTAGCGGAGGCCGCTGAAGAAAGCACAGGGCCCAAAGGGCAAATAGGTATTAGTTAGTGGCTTTTATTCTGTTGTGATTTTTTATTTTAAACTTTGTTCGCGATTCTGTAATAGTAATATAGTCGTATCCTCTCCTCCCTCAGAACCTGCTGAGGCAGCTCCGGACCCCCCCCAAAGGGGGACGACGAAATTAGACAAATGGCCGAAGCATCATGGACAAAGTTGTCAATCAGCTACTAAACGAAGCTGCAGAAGTAGTACTTAGGGAAGATTAAGTGTTAATGTAAAAAATACTTAGAACATGACATGTGTAGAACTTTGTAACTTTGAATGTAAAATATAATCTATTTACGGCTCAATTCTTTACGATGCATGAAATTTTGCATACATACTGCTTTTTGAGCCTTCGGCGAAAAAACACCTTCCCTTCTTTTCATGCTTCGTGAAGAAAATCCTTTATGTATCACAAGAATTTTCATAGTTCCCTTGATGAAGAATATCCAAGCTTCGTGCAAACATTCTTTGAAGCTACAAAAAGTTTTATGTTGCCTCTCTGACGAAGCTATACTTCTTCTCAATTTATCTTATGTTTTAGCACGATTTTCTCTTTTTCCAAAACATTCTTCGAAGATCAGTACTGTGTCCCCTTCTCGTTCTTCATGCAATATGATGTATGATGCTTATGTTATGCAAAATGGTGCGATGATGTTATGTTATGCAAAATGATATTTATGCCGAAGATACACACATCTCTGCAATAGAGCACATAATCTTTTTATCTCAGCACTGACTTTTCGCTGTAAGCCTCCCTTAAGAGCTTCTTTGCCTTTTACTTTCAGCGGAATCAGCATTTATTTTTCGCTGTAAGCCTCCCTTAGGAGCTTCTTCGCCTTTTACTTTCAGCGGAATCAGCGTTTATTTTTCGCTGTAAGCTCTGCATTCCCTTTGGAACGACTTTTGAGCAGAAAACTTACACTGCGCTCCTTTAGGAACGGCTTTTTACTACTTTGAAGAAGTTACAGTGTGTTCCTTAAAACAAGTTTTGATAATTCGAAGGTTCTCCGTGCCACCATAAGTTCTTGTGCCTCAGTAACTCAAGCCTATGGAAAAGATATATTTTCATTATGATAATAAGCTAAACTTTTACAAGAATTTGAAAGACCAATAAAGACATTTAAACTTCCCATAACTGTTCTTTGCTACAAAGAAAGTAAAACTGAATGCGAAAATGCAAAAATCTACTGTCGAGGTAGGATATTTTCAGTAAATGTGCTTCGACTTTGGCACAGTGCTATTGACTGTACGAGCCTCGGACTCCTCCCTGAAGTCCCTCTAGGGATGTGAGTGTTGGCTCCCTTCTGGCTGCGGAGCTCGTTGTATTCGTGGTGGCGGTGGAAGCTGTTGCTAGGAAGCTTGGGGTTGGCTTGCCGAAGCAACAGAGGTTGCAGGGTGATTGCCTACATATTCTGGAATGTAAGGCGAATGATACGAAGCTGTATGCATGACCTGCTTCGGCTGGCTCTGTTGTACAACAGCTTCTGCTAGCTCCTTTTGCTTCTGGATGGTAATGTGACACATCTTGGTGGTGTGGCCCTTGCCTTCACCACAGAATAGACAGTATATTTTTCTTGGTTGATCTCCAAATCTTCCCCCGAAGCCCCTGGCGCCTCTGCCCCTTGGCGCTGGCGGCCGGAAGGAGCTTTGCTGTTGCCCCGAAGCTTGCGAGGAGCACTATGGCCTTTGCTGTTGACTCCCTTTGTCGTCATTTTGAGTAGAATTGTGAATTGACCTGACGTGCCTTGGATAAAATCTTCCTCCGAAGCCCCTAGTCATTTCAGAGAACTTGAGAGCTTCCTCCCTTCTTTGGCGAAAATCATTGTCAGCTCGAATGTACTCGTCCATCTTCTGGAGCAGCTTCTCCAGAGTTTGAGGAGGCTTCCTGGCAAAGTACTGAGCTACAGGTCCTGGCCGAAGCCCCTTGATCATGGCCTCAATGACAATTTCATTGGGCACTGTTGGTGCCTGTGCCCTCAGACGTAGGAACCTTCGGACATATGCCTGAAGGTATTCTTCGTGATCCTGGGTGCACTGGAATAAAGCTTGAGCAGTGACTGGCTTCGTTTGAAACCCTTGGAAGCTGGTTATCAACATATCCTTCAACTTTTGCCATGAGGTGATTGTCCCTGGCCTAAGGGAAGAGTACCAAGTTTGTGCAACGCTCCTGACAGCCATGACGAAAGACTTTGCCATGACCGCCGTGTTGCCACCGTACGAAGATATAGTTGCCTCATAGCTCATCAAGAATTGTTTCGGGTCTAAATGACCGTCGTACATGGGGAGCTGAGGCGGCTTGTAAGACTGTGGCCAAGGAACAGCCTGCAGTTCTATTGACAAGGGAGAAGCATCATCAAAAGCAAAGTTTCTGTGATGGAAATCTTCATACCAGTCGCTGTCGTTGTAGAAGCCCTCTTCATGAAGCTCTCTGCGCGGGGGCCTTTGGTTCTGGTCATCTTGAGCAAGATGTCGAAGCTCTTCAGAGGCCTCGTCTATCTGCCTTTGAAGATCAGCTAGACGAGCCATCTTCTCCTTCTTTCGTTGAACCTATTGATTGATCATCTCTAAATTTTGGATTTCTTGATCCAAATCGTCCTCCGGAGGCGTTGGACTGGTGACCTTCCTCTTCTGGCTTCTAGCCTCCCTAAGAGAAACGACATCTTGATTGGGGTCCAGCGGTTGCAGAGTGGCAGCCCCTGTTGCTGAAGCTTTTTTAGCCGGCATGACGAAGGTGATACTTGCCGAAGGTGTTCAGAACTTTCGGAAAATGGGCGTGAGTTCACCGGAGGTGGGCGCCAATGTTGGGGACTTGTCCTCAAATGCTTCGGGTTAAGAACAAGGCAACATAGAAAGTGTTAAATGTTAAGCTCCTTCGTCCTTAACAACATTATATCCCTTCGGATATAATGAATCTTGAACAAAGGTTGCAAAGGAAAAGATTTTCATAAGATTGATTAGCGATAAAAAAGGACATATATATAAAATACAAACAATGGCTCGAGTATTATCATTAGCTTATCTTTATCGCCAAATTCATAAAAACAAATTACAAGTGTACCTTCGGATAGCTGAAAAGTAAGGATGCAGACGTAACGTGAGAAAGCGTATGCCAAGTCAGCGTGAACAGTACAGAAGTGTTGTTCATCTATTTATAGGCACGGGACGCGGCCCGTGTAAAATTACATTGATGCCCTTTACATTTGATAACAACTTTATGGCAATCCTTCGAGGCTTAACTTGACTTCTCCTCCCTAAGTCGGTTTCTCTTTTCCTTCGTCATGCCGAAGCTTTTCTACATGTAGCTTCGTGATCGTCCTATCTTTCGTCGTGATTGCTTTCCACCCCAGTCAAGCTTCGTCTTAACCATGCTCTTGTACTCTCGCAACCTGACTCCGAAGATACCTGTTCACATGTTTCACTCGGAGAATATAGTCAAATCATGTTTTTGAGGAGCTTCGGAAGCCAAAGGCCCCCAACAAATCCCATTCAAAATCGAGCTCAAAGTTCACCCCATCACACTGTTACTGAAAATTCAGTCCAGGGGTAGCCTGACAGCCCGACTTTGGACTTAATTATCTCTGGATTTTTCTTAACAACTGAGCTCACATTCTTAAGCAAAGTTGTTCTCCTATAATTGAGCTACAAACTTGATGTGGTGACCTAGGGTAAAAACCCTATATTTTGAAAGTTACCAGGCTCAAAAGTTGATCCCTTAACACTAAAATTCAGACTTAGAATGAAATCTCAATTAGGGACCTTTTTGCAAATGAATCCAAAACTTAAGGTTTGGCTTGTAAATTCACATATGAGTGACCCAAATGACTTAAGATACTTATTTCACCTGGTTTTTGTACTTTAGTCCAAAAGTGGAATAATTTTGCACATAAGCCCCTAGGGTTTGGTTTTAGGGTTTTCTAGGGTTCCAATTAGGGTTTTTGGTACCCCAGGGGTATAAATGCAATTCAACTTTATTCTTGGGATCATTTTATGACCTTTTCCTTAAAGCTTTTAGGTTTTCTCAATTTGGGTTATGTTTTACCCCTTTAATCCCCCTTTAGGGTTAAGTGCCCTATTCAGGGTCTTATTTGCAAAACACTAGGACAATACAACTTATTTGAAATTTTTACCTAGTGAATGCACTCTAGGTGTGTCAAACATATGCAATGCCAATGTTTATGATGCCATGCTCAAGTTTTAGTTATAGTAACACCAGGGGTGTTACATCGGTGTCTCCATCACTTGTTCGGACACTTGTCACAACATTAGTGTACATATCTTTAATAAGATCAATGTACTTTGTTGATACTTTGTGTTTTTCCAAGGCCCACCACATTACACTCCTAGGTACTTTGTCATAAGCCTTCTCCAAGTCTATGAAGACCATATGCAGGTCTTTCTTTTGTTCTCTGAATCTCTCCATAAGTTGTCTTAGTAAGAAAATGGCCTCCATAGTTGATCTCCCAGGCATGAAACCAAACTGATTTTGGGTCACGCTCGTCATCCTCCGCAGGCGGTGTTCAATGACTCTCTCCCATAGCTTCATTGTATGGCTTATGAGCTTAATTCCATGGTAATTAGTACAACTTTGAACATCTCCTTTGTTCTTGAAGATTGGTACTAACGTACTCCACAACCACTCGTCGGGCATTCTGTTTGTCCGAAAGATGGTGTTGAAAAGCTTAGTCAGCCAAACTATCGCTATGTCTCCAAGGCATCTCCATACCTCAATAGGGATACCATCAAGGCCCATCGCCTTTCCTACCTTCATCCTTTTTAGCGCCTCCTTAACTTCATATTCTTGTATCCTTCATACAAAACCCATGTTGTTGTCATCGAATGGTTCGTCCAATTCTATTGTAGAACTCTCATTCCCTCCATTGAACAATTTGTTGAAGTACTCCTTCCATCTATTCTTGATCTCTTCATTCTTCACTAATAGTTGGTTTGCTTCATCCTTGATGCATTTGACTTGGTTGACATCCCTTGTCTTCCTTTTACAAATCTTGGCCATCCTATAGATATCCTTTTCTCCCTGCTTTGTGTCCAACCGTTGATAAAGGTCATCATAGGCTTGAGCCCGGGCTCTACTAACCGCTCACTTTGCAGACTTCTTCGCTATCCTATACTTCTCTATGTTGTCTGCACACTTGTCATGATGTAAGCGTTTGTAGCAATCTTTCTTCTCCTTGATAGCCTTTTGGACAACTTCGTTCCACCACCAAGTGTCTTTAACTTCCCTTCTGTTTCCTTGACTCAATCCAAACTCTTCTAAAGTTATCTTTCAGATGCATGTCGCCATCTTCCTCCACATGATGTTTGCATCTCCCTCTTCTACCCAAGGGCCCTCCTCGATAACTCTCTCCTTCAAAGTTTGAGCCACATCCCCTTTAAGCTTCCACCACTTTGTTCTAGTGACCTTGTTATGCTTATTCCGTTGTAAACGAATCTTAAAACGGAAGCCAGCTACGACAAGTTATGTTGGGTTACCACACACTCTCCAGGTATAACCTTGCAATCTAAGCAGGTATGTCTGTCCTCTTTTCTCAAGAGGACGAAATCAATTTGGCTAGTGTGTTGGCCACTACGGAAGGTCACCAAGTGGGATTTCCTCTTCCTAAAGAAAGCGTTTGCTATAAACATGTCATAGGCTAGGGCAAAGTTCAGGATTTCCTCTCCTTCTTGATTCCTAGTCCCAAAGCCGAAGCCTCCATGCACACCCTTGAAACTGGTGCTAGATGTACCCACATGGCCATTGAGATCTCCTCCTATGAAGAGCTTCTCACCAACTGGCACACTACTAACCATGTCCTCCAGGCCTTCCCAGAACTCCCTCTTTGAGTTCTCATTAAGGCCTACTTGATAACATTGAGAACCAAGTCCCCAATGACCAGTTTGACTAGGATGATTCTATCTCCTAGCCTCTTAACATCTACTACCCCATCTTTAAGGCTCTTGTCGACCAAGACGCCTACTCCATTCTTGTTTGCTGCAGTCCCCGTGTACCACAACTTGAAGCCTGTACCTTCCACTTCCTTCGCCTTCTGTCCTTTCCACTTGGTCTCTTGAACGCATAAAATATTTACCCGTCTCCTCACCGCAACGTCGACTATTTCTCGTAACTTACCTGTTAAGGAACCTATGTTCCAACTACCTACAAAAGAATAATTTAGGCTTAGCATGATGCAACATTTCATGACTCACATAGGTTTTGGCAAAATAAATAATTAATCCCTCACCTAATTGACATAACTCTAATCAAAAGGAAGAGAGAGGAAGTCTAGAGAAAGAGACAAAAGGTAACACCAGAATTTGGTAGGCATTTAGAGAAGAAATTTTATACCCCCAAATTCAGGGTGTTACAACGCACTATTAGGGGGAGGTTACTCTATAATATAAGTCTTTGAGACTAATATCTGTTTTCAAGCCTATTTTATGTAGTAGTCTCATTGAAGAAAAATGGAGTCCCTAGAGAAAGACAATAAGCTTCCACTGCAAATCTACAAGAATCTTCAATTAGTTCCACAAGTTGTTTCATTCCACAATTGGTATCTTTTACATGTCTTCTCTAGATTTTTATTAGACTATATTTCATATTTTATGCTTCCCAGGTTGCTATAAATGCATATGTTGTTAAAATATATCTTTTACCTATGCATAGGGGGAGTTAGTCTAATCAACCATGTCTTGTTCCTCTCTTTTCTATGCGCTTTTCCTAATTAGAGGATCTCTGACAGGGGGAGTATATCTTATTTTATGACAAAAAGGTAGAATATATTATTTCAAAGGGGGAGAACACACTTTTAGGGGAGTAATCTTTAGAGGGCAAGTCTTATTTACTTCCTATATGCTTTTGATGCCTTCCTTATCGGTGCTTGATTCCAGAGGGGAGAAGTTTTAGGGACCAAAGCAACTCAAAATATATCAAACACTAAACACCACCTAATTTAAAATTTTAAAATCTTGAACTTACAAGTGGTTTTGCTTCTACAAATATCTTTGTCCTAAAATAGGAAGTAGGTTGTAACACCCTAAATTTGGGGTATAAAATTTCTTTTCTAATATCCACCAAATTTAGGTGTTACCCTCTCTTTTCCTTATTTTTCTTTTCTTTTTTCTAAATAATGGAGTGTTATTTTTGCATAAGCCTAGTGAAGTGAGCCCTAGAGGTACTTTGGGTGTTGCATTCATGTTGTTGCATAGTGTTTCTAAGTGCAAAAGGTGTTTGAAACATGTTAATATACCTTGTAGAAGCATTCGGTAAATTTTCATATTTTTTGAATATTTTTCTATTTTCCGAAACCAAATTCTATTTATTTGAGATACTTAAAAACATTTTTCAAAAACTCTAAATATATTTTTTTGAGTTCATTGGGTGCCAAATCGTGTCTAGGAATTTTCGTACAATTTTTGGAGCCTTCTGGATATTTTCGGAAGTTAAATACGATTTTAGCATTTTTCTGGAATTATTTTAATTCTAAAAAATTGATTTATTTCGAAAATTAAAATATCTTTAAACCTTAGCAATATATATGGATGGAATCCTCTCGCCGAGCTCGTTCTAACTACACGTAGACCCCTATAATTTTAGAACGTCCATATCTTCAACGTTTTAAATTTGTTTTTAGCCGTTCAAGTTGCGTTAGAATGGGTGTGTTTGGTTGCCTGCATCTGCGCGTGCTTGCATCGCGGAATGTGGGTAGCTGTTGTTTGGTTGATGTGAGCCAGGCTATGCGC
The DNA here is from genome assembly GCA_029449295.1 of Zea luxurians. Lineage (NCBI taxonomy): Eukaryota > Viridiplantae > Streptophyta > Magnoliopsida > Poales > Poaceae > Zea > Zea luxurians. The sequence goes on from JAOPSE010000003.1 coordinate 199,129,891, forward strand.
GTGCGAGCTTTATGTTTGGTTACCTGCATGCAGATTTAGATTCAGGCTCGCATGATCCTCAAAGCACCCTGGGCCAGGCTTACCAGATACGAGCAGATTGGTCGCATCTCCGAAGCCAGGCTTCAGTGGTCCTGGCTCACACAGCAAGGTTGGCAAGAGAAACCAACCAAACAGGTCAATTAACGATGTCCATGCGTTAAAAATATTGTTTTATCATTTCACATGATTTAAATAATTTATTAAATATTTGTTTGACTGATATTTTAAATATAGCTTTCCAGTTGAAAACTAATTTATAGTTTTAACTTGTGCTGATTAATACCAACTCAAAAGTTTTTTATTAAATACTTGTTTAGTATAAATGTGTCATCTATTTAGTATTTCTCGTATGTCGTGCGTCGCTGTTTGCACACGTCGTCGTTTGCGCGCGTTGTTGTTCGCGTGTCGTCGTGCTATTTGCGCGCACCATTGCCGTTGTTCGTGTCCTGTCCGCACGCTGTTTCGCATATGTCCCCCGCAGCATCCGTGCGTTGGCGCGTGATGTTTCGCGCGTGTCGCGCACCGTTAGCATATGGTTTCGCATGTGTTGCGGGCGCTATCCACGCGCGTTGTTAAGTTGTTCGCTTATAATTACTCATGTAAGTTAATTAACTATTTGTCTAATCATCCACTATTAAAATAGTAAGTTAATCAAAACTAAGTAGTAGTTTTGATTTACATTTCATAAATTCCTGATAATATGAGTATGCCGAATTAAATGTTATAAGTAATACTCGTTTAGCATAAACGAGATATCTTCTCGACCATAGCTTCGATTTTGGTGTTTCTTTTTCTCTCGCGACCGTAGAAGTGAGCTTTATTCCATATTGCATGTTTCTATAATATTTTCCCTTGTATGGTGTAATGTTCTTATATATATATGTGTGTGTGTGTGTTTGTTTGCTTGTACCTGTCCGTGTTCGCCGTGTGTCGTGAATAGAACGTGATCTGTTCCCGAGCTTCGAGGAACCGATGATCAAGATTTGGTGATCCCAAGATCAAACTCTTCGAGTTCTACAAGGTTGAAGACCCTGAGCATCTGTTTGGTGAAGGCAAGTGTCCTCTGACCTACTTATGTCCTATTCACAAGATAATTTATTTCCTTACATTACATAATTGAAATCTAAGGATTGACTAGCTTTCTATTTACCTTGTCCTTGATTACCTTTTGGGCTATTATGGTTAGCTTTATGCAAGTGCTCCACCTTAATCAATGAACATGACGAGATACATTTATTATACGATGGTTTTATTCTGGACATGATGAAGAACTTGTGATACTAAAGGGGGCTCGGCTGTTTCCTCGGTACTTCTCCGTAAGGACCTGTTCGTTGAGAGACCACCCGGGAAAATAGTGTAACCATGAGGGTGGCATGGGATGCCCTTAGCAGATTAATTGGAGGAATCTAGGGGTGTTGTTTGCTTAACTATTGTGCCGTCAATAGGGGCTGGGGCATAATGCTTGCTCTGCTAACGGTGGGTGCCGAGGTTCATTTGGTTTGGTTTTGTTAGTCACCCCCCCCCCTTAGGCTATGTTCGGTTCTACCCCAATCCATATGGATTGAGGGGGATTCAATCCCTAGTAAGTCAAAATCCCCTCCAATCCGTATCAATCCCCTGCAATCCATATGGATTGAAAATAACCGAACAAGGCCTTAGGGAGTAGTACTGTGTTTGTACGACTGGCGAAACCTAACGAGCGGCTATACACCATGGGAATCTTTGCAAAGGCTACGTAGTGATACCCTGCCAGACCACCTAGGAAGTGATCAATGGGGAATAGCGCTCCTTGGGCAAAAAGGGAATCACGACTCATGGGTAAAGTGTGCGACCTCTATAGAGGAATTAAACTGATATATCAGTCGTGCTCACGGTTAAGAGCGGCCTTGTGATCCTCTTTGGTTAGAGTTACAGATGATCTGAGATACAATGGTTACAGATGATGATGATGATGATGGTTCTATTAATGATGTTTCTGACTATGGATTTTGGTATTTTCTCTATGAGGAGGTACTCTTTGGGATAATAACTTGGGTTTACTGATAAAACTTGGCTTATATTAATGAATAAAAGTTGAGAAAGTAAAAACAACCTGCTTTTAGCCTAAGTCCACATAAATCTAGTCCACCTCAGCCAAACGGGACATTTGCTGAGTACGTTGATGTGTACTCACCCTTGCTTTCACAAAAATGGGACATTTACTTGACAAGAAGAAGGCGTCGAGGTGGATCTCCAGGAGTTCCTGGACTTCAACGAGTTCAAGAATTAGGCTAGCGACCTCCCTAGTCAGCTGCCTGTGGTGGGTTTATTTACATTGGTTACGTTTCTTATGTGCACTTTGATTTATATAATGTAAATGGCTCTAGTCTATAATATTGTTACTCACTTTTTATTATTATTCGAGGCATTGTTCTATGATGAGTCATTTATGTGATCATTGTGTATGTGAGTTCTGATCCTGGCACGTACATGGTTCGCGTTCGGTTTGCCTTCTAAAACCGGGTGTGACATAGGTGAATTATGGAGTTAGGGGGGCTTAAGTCCATAATCTCACCTTGTGGGGACATTCATGCATCCTAGCAAGTAGATTGCATATTTTCATTAAAATATTTGTTATATTTGCTTGTTTTGGTTGTGTTGTCATCAATCACCAAAAATGGGGAGATTGTATGGAAAATGGACCCCGAGCCATTTGGCAAATGATTTTGGTGTTTGATGATCAACATAACCTTGTGGACTAATGTGTTTGCTAGTGTTTGTATTTGTAGTTCACATGATGCTAAAGTGACTTGGACTAAGGCATTGAGGAAGCAACACCTAAAAAGAAGACATTATGAGGACATAAGTGAAGATCAACAAGTATCAAGCAAAGTCCAAAACATGAGAAAGTGTTGCCATGGGCGGACCATCTCGATGAGAGCACCGGACTGTCCAGTTAAGAGCACCGGACTGTCTGGTGCCACACCGCCAGACTGTCCGGTGCACCAAGGAACAGTAGCCCAACAGCTAGTTCCTAGTGGTACAATGGAGGAAAGCCACCGGACTGTCTGGTGTGACACCGGACTATCTGGTGCAAGGCTGACAGCGCCAACAGTCACCTGCAACTGACAGATCCAACGGCTAGTGGTGCACCTCACATGGCACCATACTGTCTGGTGCCTACCACCGTACTGTCCGGTGTGCCATGGAGAGTAGCAGCTTTTCTCCAACGGATATATTTGAGTTGGGGCCTATATATACTTTACCCAATCGGGCATTTAAAGGTGTGGGAGCCCAAGCAACATACCAATGCATGTTGTAGACATTTTCAAGTGCTCAAACACCCAAGTGCTTAATAAAATCACTCGGTGATTAGCGTAGGTACTTTGTGAAGTACTTAGGTTAGTTAGACCACATTAGCGCTTGCTCTAGGTTTTGTTCCTAGTTGTATGAGTGAGGTTAGACAACCCACAAAACCCCACAGCTCTTGCGCGAGACATTGTAATTGTATCAAGTGGGACGAGAGCCTTGCGAGACTGTGACAACCGAGTTTGTGCCACGGCCGCCACATGTACTGGAGGGAACGAGGCCCGCGACATTTCGGTGGAAGCTCGATAGTGGAGACGACAGGGAGCGTTCGAGAGGAGTCGGAAGCAGAGCACCACTTGCACGTGGAGAAGGCCCACGACTCTCTATGGAGTTACTCGACCGAGGTGCTTGGCCCTCGCGTGGGCTACCCATTGCGTAGGGGCACCAACGAGGATTAGTCGGAACCTTGCATGGTTCCGGATACCTTGGTAAAATACTGGCGTCGTCCACGAGAATGTTCTTTCTCTACTTGCTCTTTAACTTCCGCATTTACATTCAGTATTTAAGTTTCAATCTCTTCTTTCTAGTTAGAATATTTAGGATTGGAACTTAGGCTTCGCGGTAGAGATAGCAACACTTAGACAAAACCTAGTTTGCACATTCTAGATTGCTTATTTGCAAAGGTTTTGTTCTAGAGATTTAATTATAGCCTAGTTTTGAGAATAGTTTTTAGAAGTCCTAATTCACCCCCCCCCCCATTTTAGGCATCATTGTTTCCTTCACCCTAAAAAGGGTGTTTTTGGCCTTCGAATTCCATTTCTCATAATTGTTCTTATCACCCAAAAGGTTAGTAGCATCTCTAGGTTGGGGGAACCCTTGGATGGCGGCTTTGTAGACTCCAACGTCTATAGCCTCTAGGTAAGCTTCCATACAAAATTTCCAATAAGGAAAATTGTCACCATAAAAAACAGGAGGAGGTCCATCCTTGCCGGACATCACTCTAGCGGTTAAGCTAAACTAGGAGCAACACGGCTTTGATACCAATTGAAAGGATCATGATACCCAAGAGGGGGGTGAATTAGGCTTTTCTAAAATTCTAACAAAAGATTAAACCCTAAACATGAGCTCAACTTCACCCAAACTACTAGCAACGACTAAAAGCTATGAAATAGAGAACATCCTAAGTCATTATTGCAAATACTAACTAAGCAAATACACAAAGTAGAATGCTCAAAGTAAATGCGGAAAATAAAGTAGGGATAAGAAGACTTCTCCAATTTTCCTGAGGTATCGAAGAGTCGGCACTCTCCACTAGTCGTCGTTGGAACACTCGTGCAAGGGTATCACTCCCCCATGATCCTCGTAAGAACAAAGTGCTCACTATAAGATGATCCTTTGCCTCTCCGGCGCGGTGGATCCCTCACGACCGCATACAATCGTCAAGTCGGGTCACCAAAAATCCTCTAGGGTGATCACCGAACTCCAATCACCACCGAGTAATAAACCATAGACCTTCACTTGACCAAGAGAAGCCTAATGCATGTGGTGTGTGCTTTAGGTGGATCTCATGGGCACTAATGAGGTCCTAACATGGGATTATAATTTTGTTAATCACCTCACTATGCTTTGTGGACTTGCAATGCTCTGAATACACGTTGGTTGGGGCAGCAAGACACTCTTAATGGCTGGTGGTGGGGGTATAAATACACCCACCAACCAAAACTAGTCGTTACTGTAGGCTGTTGCACATGGGCGCACTGAACAGTCCGGTGCGCAATGGTGCACTTCCAATGGCTAGTTCTAACAACTAGTCGTTGCTCTGATGTCGCACCGGACAGTTCGGTGCATGGCTAAAATTTGTGTCTTCGAACTGTTTGCTCTCGGGTTTCTGGGGTGCTGAGGGCTTGCTCTCGGGCCCGCTGCCAGGGGAGCACCGGACAGTCCGATGCCCCTAGGTCAGCAATGCCATTTTCTTTTCTTAGGTTTTTTCTAAACCGTTTTCGTTTCTAACTTGTGAGTGAGTTCTAGAGTGACATCTAGCACTAGTTGTGAGTGTGAACATGCACCAACACTACACTAGATTTCTCTTGGTCAAACTACACATCCACAACCCCTCTTTATAGTATGGCTAAAACAAAAATAGAAGTCCTAACTCTATACCAAGTGTCCTCAACTCCTTCGAGACTTAGGATATGAAGTCCTTCATCTTTTGATTCGTCTTTTTCAGTCATCATTTCAAGTTCTCATTTGAGGGGTTATTTTCACGGTTGTAGCGCAAATCCCTGCAATGTGACCTAACTTACCATTTGCTCTATAAAACACATGTTAGTCACATGTAATCTTACGTTGTCATTAATCACTAAAACCATCCAGGGGCCTAGATGCTTGCATCAGGAACTAGTCGTTGAGTTACTGTTCCCTGGTGCACTGGACAGTCCGACGTTGTGGCACCGGACAATATGGTGCTCTTAACCGGACGTCTGCTAATGGCAACACTTTCATCATGTCTTCAACTTTGCTTAATGCTTGTTGATCTTCACTTATGGTCTTCATAATGTCTTTTTTGAGGTGTTGCTTCCTAATGCCTTAGTCCAAGTCACTTTAGCATCCTATGAACTACAAATACAATCACTAGCAAACATATTAGTCCATAGGTTACAATCACCAAAATCAATAAGGCAAATGGACCGAGGTCCATTTTCCTTACATCAACCGTCGTGGCCAGGCATTTCCTGTAGCCCCCAGCCCAGGCAATCTCACTTTCACCTTCCCCAAGACCGCGTGAAGCTCCCCAAAGCTTGAGCAAAGGCTCTACCTTGCTACAACAAGGTAATCCCGCCCGCCGGAGTTCATGGCTTCGCCGGTGAATGTGACCCAAGCAAACCGGCGCACCACCGTCCAATTCCTTGCACCAGCAACTCCCTTGTACTTCAGTGAAAGTCCCTGACCCTTCAATTTAAGCTCTACTCCCCTCTGTTGGCTAGGCCCCTCACAGCCGACGAGCCCCGCCCCTTCGCTTGTAGCCCGAGCTACTCCGACCATCACCAGCGACGAATCGACCCTCGACGGGACCATTGTGACCTCCCTGACCGCGCTGACCGCTTCACTGGAGCTCTATCGCCGCCGGTAAAGTCACGCTGTAATACCCAAAGTGTAAGGAAGAACAAAAGTAGAAAACTGCTCTCCTTTATATATATGTGTGAATCTCTATTTATCATCACATGTGGCTACTCATGTGTAAAAATGAGTAAATCATTACTAAGACACAAATAAACCATTACATCATATTGGATTTTTGTTTGTGCATTTAAAACAATAATAATATGAATAAAAATAAAATAATAATGAAGAGGATTTGAGGAAAAAGGGGAGGAAAAGAAAGGATATGAAAATATAAATAATATATGTACAGTTATATTTCTAAAATTAGTACTTCTAATCTCACAATATAATTTGAGGATAAGTTTGTCACAACGTTTAAATTTAAAACTAGGATTAAATTTGAATTGGAAAGGGAGGAAAGTGAAAGGGAAATGTGCCCTTGGGCAATTTCTATAAGTATTTTGGTGATTAAATGTCCAACACAAATGTTTTGAGTCCTTATGTGCTAAATGAGCAAGAAGTGCAAATAAAAGTGCAAGGTATGTTTCTAGACTTAGTACATTGTTTTTGAATACTAATGAGTTTGTCTAAGTGCTAGAAACGGTGAGAAAAGAAGAAGAAAAGGATTGCAAAAGAGTTGGCTATGTGCAGCAAACTCCAGTTCGGCCTAGCATGGCGCCAGGCTGGTCCACGGTGAACTCGCCGCTCTCGGGATTCGACGGCGGCGTACGGCTAAAAATCACCGGACTGTCCGGTGGTGCACCGGACTGTCCGATGAGTCGTCCGCGACGAACTCGTCGCTCTCGGGAAACAGAAAAGACGACGTGGCTATAATTCACCGGACTGTCTGGTGAGCCAATGGTCGCCAACGCCAATGGTCGGCCGCGAAATCTACGGGCGACGCGTGGCAGCTCCAACGGTTGGCAGGGTGCATCGGACTGTCCGGTGTGCACCGGACAGTGTCCGGTGCGCCAACGGGTCTAGAGGTGCAACGGTCGACTACACCCGATTTGGAAGGAAATCGAGCACCGGACAGGCTACAGTAGCTGTCCGGTGGCGCACCGGACTGTCCGGTGTGCAACTCGACAGAAGGCAAGGATGGCCTTCCTAGTTTGTTTCCAACGGCTCCTAGCTGCCTTGGGGCTATAAAAGGGACCCTAGGCGCATGGAGCAATACACCAAGCATTCTCTAAGTATTCTAAGGCATTCAGACTCCGCTCCCACGCATTCGCTTCGTTGTGTTAGAGATTTGAGCTCTATTCGAGTCATGAACTCCCTATGTTGTCATTTGAGCTCGAGTCTTCACTTGTGTGCGTGGTTGTGCTGCATATTTGAGTCTTGTGTGTGTTGCTCTCCTAACCTTACTCTTGTGCCTTCTTTGTGATCTCTATTGTAAGGGCGAGAGGCTCCAACTTGTGGAGATTCCTCGCAAACGGGAGAAAGACTATAAGGAAGAAAGTCGTGGTATTCAAGTTGATCATTTGATCACTTGAAAGGGGTTGAGTGCAACCCTCATCCATTGGGACGCCACAACATGGAAGTAGGCAAGTGCTACTTGGCCGAACCACGGGATAAAAATCACGTGTCTCGTGTGTTGCTTCTTGTGATCGTTTTGTTCGCACGAACGTGTTTTATAGCCACTTGATTTAACTAACACTTTAATAATCAAGTCTGTGGCTATTTAGTGTTTGATTTTATAGGATCACCTATTCACCCCCCCCCCTCTAGGTGCTCTCAATTGGTATCAGAGTCATACTCTTCATCTAAGGGACTAACCGCCCGAAGAGATGGATCCTAAGGGAAAGGGGATGGTGGTCAATGACAAGGAGAAGGAGTCCCTCTTCAACGAGCCAAGGGACAACAAGCCCACTAACTCAAGATCGAGTCACAAGAAGAGGGATGGGAAGAAGAAGAGGCGCATCAAGAAGATTATCTACAACGACAGCGATGCCTCCTCTTCTTCACCAAGAGACGACGACAACTCTTCATATAAAAAGAAAAAGGTTAATCAGAATTATTCTTTTGATTACTCTCGCATTCCCTACAACTCAAATGCTCATTTCCTATCAATTCCACTTGGGAAACCCCCACACTTTGATGGAGAAGACTATTCTTTCTAGAGTCATAAAATGCGTAGTCATTTATTTTCTCTCCATCCTAGTATCTAGGAGATTGTTGAAAACGGAATGCATTTTGATAGTACTGATAATTCCCGTTTTCATTAATGAGCAAATCCATAAAAATGCCCAAGCTACTACTGTGTTGTTAGCATCTCTTTGTAGGGATGAATATAATAAGGTGAGCGGCTAGGACAACGCCAAGCAAATCTAGGACACCCTCAAGATATCTCATGAGGGAAACGACGCCACCATGATTACCAAAATGGAGCTGGTGGAAGGTGAGCTAGGGAGATTCGCGATGATCAGGGGGGAAGAGCCAACACAAACCTACAACAGGCTCAAGACCCTGGTCAACAAGATCCGAAGCTACGGAAGCACAAGATGGACGGATCATGATGTCGTCCGACTCATGCTAAGGTCATTTACTGTAATTGACCCCCATCTTGTCAATCTTATTCGTGAGAACCTCAGCTACACTAAGATGACGCCCGAGGAGATCCTTGGAAAATTTATGAGTGGGCGCATGATGGTGAAGGAGGCTCGATATGTGGACGATGCTCTAAACGGTCCACTACCCATCTACGAGCCTCAACCCGTTGCTCTCAAAGTAACCAGTAGCAGGGAGGCGCTACCAAGCAAGGTGTTACAAGTAGAAGCAGCTGGCCTCAACGAAGATGAGATGGCTCTCATCATCAAGCGCTTCAAGACCGCACTCAAAGGACGCAAGGAGTACGCCAACAAGAATAAAACAAGGAGAAAATGCTCCTACTTCAAATGCGGTAAGACCGGTCACTTTATTGCTCAATGTCCCAAAAATGAAAATGACTAGGGACAAGAAAAGAGTGGGAAGAGAGAGAAAAAGAAGAACTACAGGAAGGCAAAGGGTGAGGTGCACCTTGGAAAGGAATGGGATTCGGACTGCTCCTCATCCGACTCCGACAATGAAGGTCTAGCTGCCTCGGCCTTCAACAAATCATCACTCTTCCCCAACGAACGCCATACTTGTCTCATGGCTAAGGAGAAAAAGGTATGTATTCGGGACACTCCCAAGTACACTTCATCTAGTGATGAATCTTTGGATGATGAAGTGGATTACTCTAGTCTATTTAAAGGTTTAGATAGAGTTAAAGTAGAGAAAATTAATGAACTAATTGATGCTCTAAATGAAAAAGATAAACTACTAGAAAAGCAAGATGACATTTTGTATGAGGAACATGACAAATTTGTTAGTGTGCAAAAATCTCTTGCTTTAGAAACTAAGAGAAATGAAAAGCTATCTTCTGAGCTATCTGCTTGCCATGAATCTATCTCTAGTTTAAAGAGTTTAAATGATGAATTAAATGCTAAGCTAGAGGAAGTAAATAAAACTAGTTCATGTGTAGATCATGTTAGTATTTGTAATAGATGTAAAGACTTTAATGTTGATGCATGTAATGAACATCTTATTTCTATTACTAAATTAACCAATGAGGTGGCAAGTCTTAATGCTCAACTTAAGACTTGCAAAATTGAGTTTGATAAATTAAAATTTGCTAGGGATGCCTATACTGTTGGTAGACACCCCTCAATTAAGGATGGACTTGGTTTTCGAAAGGAAACCAAGAACTTAACAAGCCAAAAGACCTCAGTTCTCAACAAGGAGAAAGGGAAGGCCCCTATGGCTAGTAGTTCTCAAAGGAACCATGCTTTTATTTATGATAGGAAAATTGCTAGTCGTTCTCATTATAATAAAAGTTATGTTCATGCTGCTTATAATGATTCACATGCTATGTTTGCATCAAGTTCTACTTTTGTTCATCGTAGGCCTAGGAAAGATCATGTTGTGCCTAGGAAAATGTGCAATGGACCTTCTACCATTTACCAGGCCTATAATGATTCTTTTGTTCTTTCATGTAAGAATGCAAAAGTAGTTGCCAAGAAGTTGGGATCCAAATGCAAGGGAGATAAAACTTGCATATGGGTTCCAAAAACTATTGTGACTAACCTTGTAGGACCCAACAAGAGTTGGGTACCTAAAACCCAAGCTTAAATTGCCTTACAGGTTTATGCATCCGGGAGCTCAAGCTGGATTATCGACAGCGGATGCAGAAACCACATGACGGGGGAGAAGAAGATGTTCACCTCCTACATCAAGAACAAGGATTCCCAGGATACAGTCATATTTGGAGATGGAAATCAAGGCAATGTCAAAGGTTTGGGAAAAATAGCCATCACAAGCGAGCACTCCATCTCAAACGTATTTTTAGTAGAGTCGCTAGGTTACAACCTCCTGTCTATAAGTCAATTGTGCCACATGGGCTATAATTATTTGTTTACAAATGTTTATGTATCTGTCTTTAGGAGTGATGGTTCATTAGCATTTAAGGGTGTATTAGACGGCAAGCTCTATTTAGTTGATTTTTCGAAAGAGAATGTCGATCTAGATGCATGCTTAATGGCTAAGACTAGTATGGGCTGGCTCTGGCATCGCTGTCTAGCACATGTTGGGATGAAGAACCTTCATAAACTTCTAAAGGGAGATCATATGTTAGGACTAACTGATGTCTGCTTTGAAAAAGACAGACCTTGTGCAGCATGTCAGGCAGGGAAACAGGTGGGAAGCACTCATCACAGCAAGAATGTGATGACAACATCAAGACCACTGGAGCTTATTCACATGGATCTCTTTGGACCCATTGCCTACCTTAGTATCAGGGGAAGTAAGTATGGTCTTGTTATTGTTGATGATTTTTCCCGCTTCACTTGGGTGTTCTTTTTGCAGGACAAATCAGAAACCTAAGGGACCCTAAAGCGCTTTCTAAGGAAGGCTCAAAATGAATTTGAGCTCAAGGTGAAAAAGATAAGAAGTGACAACGGGTCTGAGTTCAAGAATATGCAAGTAGAGGAGTACTTGAGGAAGGCATCAAGCACGAGTTCTCCGCTCCCTACACACCACAGCAAAATGGTGTAGTAGAGAGGAAGAATAGGACGCTAATCGACATGGCGAGAACGATGCTAGGAGAGTTCGAGCGGTTTTGGTCGGAAGCTGTGAACACAGCCTACCACGCCATAAACCGGCTCTATCTGCATCGCCTTCTCAAGAGACCTCCTATGAACTACTTACCGGTAACAAACCCAATGTCTCTTACTTTCGTGTATTTGGGAGCAAATGCTACATTCTGGTGAAGAAAGGTAGACATTCTAAATTTGCTCCCAAGGCAGTAGAAGGGTTTTTACTAGGTTATGACTCAAATACAAAGGTGTATAGGGTCTTCAACAAATCTTCGGGATTGGTTGAAGTCTCTAGCGATGTTGTATTTGATGAGACTAATGGCTCTCCAAGAGAGCAAGTTGATCTTGATGATGTAGATGAAGAAGAAATTCCGATGGCCGCAATGCGCACGATGGCAATAGGTGATGTGCGACCACAGGAATTACAAGAACAAGATCAACCATCTTCCTCCACAGTGGTGCATCCCCCAACTCAAGACAATGAATAGGTACCTCAAGGAGAAGGGCATGATCAAGGGGGAGCACAAGAAGATCAAGCAGTGGAGGAAGAAGCATCACGAGTCCCTCCAACTCAAGTCCAAGCAATGATCCAAAGACATCACCCCGTCGATCAGATTATGGGTGATATCAGCAAGGGAGTAACCACTCGCTCATGCTTGCTAATTTCTGTGAGCATTACTCGTTTGTCTCTTCTATTGAGCCTTTTAGGGTAGAAGAGGCCTTGCAAGATCTGGACTAGGTGTTGGCCATGCAGGATGAGCTCAACAACTTCAAGAGAAATGAAGTTTGGAGCCTGGTGCCATGTCCAAAGCAAAACGTTGTGGGAACCAAGTGGGTGTTCCGCAAGAAGCAAGACGAGCACGAGGTGGTGACAAGAAACAAGGCTTGACTTGTGGCAAAAGGTTATGCCCAAGTCGCAGGTTTGGATTTCGAGGAGACTTTTGCTCCTGTGGCTAGACTAGAGTCTATTCGAATTTTGTTAGCCTATGCCGCTCACCACTCTTTTAGGTTGTTTCAAATGGACGTAAAGAGCGCTTTCCTCAATGGGCCAATCAAGGAGGAGTCTTGTGAGGAGTTTAGCAGGGTGATGACTCAAAAGTTCGAGATGTCGATGATGGGCGAGTTGACCTACTTCCTTGGGTTCCAAGTGAAGCAACTCAAGGATGGCACCTTCATCTCCCAAATGAAGTACACTCAAGACCTTCTCAAGAGATTTGGGATGAAGGATGCCAAGCCCACAAAGACACCTATGGGAACTGGTGGACATGTTGACCTCAACAAAGGAGGTAAGTCCGTTGATCAAAAGGCATACCGGTCCATGATAGTAGACTGGACATTATGCTTAGTGTATGCATGTGTGCTAGTAGACCGGACATTATGCTTAGTGTATGCTTTATTTATATGCTAGTAGACCGGACATTATGCTTAGTGTATGCATGTGTGCTAGATATCAATTCGACCCCAAGGAATGTCACCTTGTGGTCGTTAAGCGAATTCTTAGATATTTAGTTTCTACGTCTTGCTTCGGGATCTGGTATCCAAAGGGGTCTACCTTTGACTTGATTGGATACTCAGACTCCGATTATGCCGGGTGCAAGGTTGACAGGAAGAGTACATCAGGGACGTGCTAATTTCTAGGAAGGTCCCTGGTGTCCTAGAGTTCTAAGAAACAGACATCGGTTGCCCTATCCACCGCTGAGACCGAGTACGTTGCCACAGGACAGTGTTGCGCGCAACTGCTTTGGATGAGGCAAACCCTCTAGGACTTTGGCTACAATCTGAGCAAAGTCCCACTCCTATGTGACAATGAGAGTGCAATCCGCTTGGCGGATAATCCTGTTGAACACAACCGCACTAAGCACATAGACATCTGGTATCACTTCCTGAGAGACCACCAGCAAAAGGGAGATATCGATGTGTATCACATTAGCACCGAGAACCAGCTAGCCGATATCTTCACTAAGCCTTTAGATGAGAAAAGGTTTTGCAGGTTGTGTAGTGAGCTAAATGTCTTAGATTCGCGTAACTTGGATTGATCTATAGCATACTGTAGTCTATGCCTTTGATCATGTTACATTGTGCATTTCAATCAATTATTGTTTATTTATGGTGCTCAAGTTGTACTAGTGATCCCTGGACCTCTCAAAGCCAATATGCTAATGATGCACACATTAATGGGGAGATGTGCTACAACTTGACCCTTTGAGACTAACCTATTTGTTTGAGTACTCTTAATGTAGTCTCAAAGGTGCATTGAAAGGGAAAGGTGAACTTGGACAATGAAAAGACTTCCACTGCACTTTGGTATTAGTGTACTTACTTCCAAGTTCATTCTTATGCTCATATTGCCTTTTTGCTCTTAATTGACATTTTTGGTGAGGCAATGGGGTTAACGGGCCAAAAATGATCCCATTTTGGTGCTTAATGCCAAAGGGGGAGAAATTAAGGCCAAAGCAAATGTTTCAGCAAACCACTTGTGAATTTTGAAAATACTAGAGTTAGAATTTTTTTGTTTTGTCCAAAATGCTCTTATTGCAAAATTTGGTCTCTTGTGGGGGAGAATTTTGATTATGGGAAAAAGAGGGAGTTTTTCGGGCATTTGAATCAATTTTACTTTTCAAATATCTCTCTATGTGCCCAAGCAAGTGTGTTTGATTTAAGAGATAGGAAAAAGAATTTGATTTGCAAAAACTAACCAAGTGGTAGCAAAGGGTGATCCAAATATGCCAAATCATAAGCAAAAACAATTTGGTCTTCAATTTGAATTGATATTGCACTTCTTTTGTTGCTTTTTAAAGTGTTGGCATAAATCACCAAAAAGGGGGAGATTGAAAGGGAAATGTGCCCTTGGGCAATTTCTATAATTATTTTGGTGATTAAATGTCCAACACAAATGTTTTGAGTCCTTATGTGCTAAATGAGCAAGAAGTGCAAATAAAAGTGCAAGGTATGTTTCTAGACTTAGTACATTGTTTTTGAATACTAGTGAGTTTGTCTAAGTGCTAGAAACAGTGAGAAAAGAAGAAGAAAAGGATTGCAAAAGAGTTGGCTATATGCAGCAAACTCCAGTTCGGTCTGGCATGGCACACCGGACTGTCCGGTGGTGCACCGGACAGTGTCCGGTGCGTCAGGCTGGTCCGCGGTGAACTCGCTGCTCTCGGGATTCGACGGCGGCGTACGGCTAAAAATCACCATACTGTCCGGTGGTGCACTAAACTATCTGGTGAGTCGTCCGCGACAAACTCATCGCGCTCGGGAAACGGAAAAGGCGACGTGGCTATAATTCACCGGACTGTCCGGTGGTGCACCGGACTGTCCGGTGAGCCAATGGTTGCCAGCGCCAACGGTCGGCCGCAAAATCTACGGGCGACGCGTGGTAGCTCCAACGGTCGGCAGCGTGCACCGGACAGTGTCCGGTGCGCCAACGGGTCCGGAGGTGCAACGGTCAACTAGGCCTGATTTGGAAGGAAATCGAGCACCGGACAGGCTACAGTAGCTGTCCGGTGGCGCACCAGACTGTCCGGTGCGCCACTCGACAGAAGGCAAGGATGGCCTTCCCAGTTTGTTTCCAAGGGCTTCTAGCTGCCTTGGGGCTATAAAAGGGACCCCTAGGCGCATGGAGCAATACACCAAGCATTCTCTAAGTATTCTAAGGCATCCAGACTCCGCTCCCGCGCATTCGCTTCGTTGTGTTAGAGATTTGAGCTCCATTCGAATCGTGAACTCCCTGTGTTGTCATTTGAGCTCGAGTCTTCACTTATGTGTGTGGTTGTGCTGCGTATTTGAGCCTTGTGTGTGTTGCTCTCCTAACCTTACTCTTGTGCCTTCTTTGTGATCTCTATTGTATGGGCGAGAGGCTCCAACTTGTGGAGATTCCTCGTAAACAGGAGAAACACTATAAGGAAGAAAGCTGTGGTATTCAAGTTGATCATTGGATCACTTGAAAGGGGCTGAGTGCAACCCTCGTCCATTAGGACGCCACAACATGGAAGTAGGCAAGTGCTACTTGGCCGAACCATGGGATAAAAATCTCGTGTCTCGTGTGTTGCTTCTTGTGATCGTTTTGTTCGCATGAACGTGTTTTATAGCGACTTGATTTAACTAACGCTTTAATAATCAATTCTGTGGCTATTTAGTGTTTGATTTTACAGGATCACCTATTCACCCCCCTTCTAGGTGCTCTCAGAAAGGAAATAGAAAAAAAATGAATAAATAAAAGAAAAAGACAAAACCTCATATCGGCCAGCGGCCACCCTATTCAGCCCACTCACCCATCCTATGCGCGTAGCCCAAAACCATTCGTGTGCACGCGCCGACGTGTGGGGCCCGCTAGCCAGCCTCCCGCCGCGTGCGTGATGTTGCTTGTCTCGCCCGATGACATGTGGGTCCGCCAACCCAACGACTCAGGTGCACCCTTTCTCGGACCAGTGGGCCATGCACGTCAGATTCTTCCTCTCGCCGAACCGCGAAGAAGACGCCACCATGACCGCAACAACTCCTCCCCGGGTCTTCCGGCTCCAGCTGTTAGCATCTGTTCCGCACGCCCATAAGAGTCGACCGCAAACTCTCTCTCCTCTCCTCCTCAATTCCGGGTGCGCCGCCAGTGTAGAAGTCTCTTCTCTTTCCAGAAAACACCCTGGGGCTATTGCCGTCGCGTGCACGGCCATGAGAAGAATCCCTGCTTCATCGCTCGTGCTGTGAGATCAGAGAACTCTGCCTGAACCCCCTGTTTGCGTTTGGCGTGGTGCCCGTGCGTGAGAACGGCCGAACGCCTCCAATTTGTGGTCGTCGTCGCGAATCCGTCGTGTGCCGCGATTGGCTTTACCCATTGTGCATCCCTGGTGAGTAAACCGAGGCCCATCCTTAATCATGTTCTGCGATTGCGTAGCACCCAACAGATTTGAGAATAGGACGTTAGAGCTTGGGTTTTGGGAATCCGGCGATGGCGCCGCCGCGACACAACGCGCGCCGCCGTGTCCCTCCATCGGAGGTGGGGAAAGGTGTCTGCGCCATTGGATTTTGTTGTTGCGGCTCAGATCAATCCGGCGTACCGATTCGGGTCAGGGATGTTGGGACTATTGAAGTTTGATCTGACGGTCACAGAGCGAGTGCAGAACATTAAATCTCGACGGTTGAATGTAGATCCTATGGCGATGGCATTGCACCGATTCGCGGTGTTGCGCGATCTAATCTGGGCCCTTGCTCAGTGATCGGGCGGCCAGTTTTTGCTAATACCCCTTCGCCTCGTCACTTATTCAAAAGAGACCTTATGTTTTTAGAGAATAGAACCCGTCGTCCAGGAGGCAGAAAACCTAGCCCCCGGGGGTGCCGCCGGTAGTGATCCGGATGTGGTGGGTAGCGCAAGCTGCAACCCAGCCCCCGGGGGTGGTGCCAGTAATGATCCAGCCCTTGTGGGTAGCACGAGCTGCAACCCAGCCCCCGAGGGTGTTCAAGTGAGTTCTCCTTCCCACACCTCCATGGACGTCCATGTTGGGTCGTCTCCACCGCGATCCGATGGGGCGACGGTGATGCATGCTTCCATGGCTTCGAATCAACAAGTCGTCTTGGAGGTCGGCGAGCTAGATGCAAGAGGTCTAGTATCTGCTAGTGGGGCTGAGCTTGCTCCGGACAATGTTCTTCAAATTGTTCCCGCTGATACTCCTCCATCGAGCTATGACATCGCTCCCTCTGACTTGGGCTTACCGCTGTTCTTTTCCAATCTTTAGGTGACTCAACTGCCTGCTTTTATTACTCTTCTGTGTAGATTACCTTTTCCATACTCATTTGCCTTCAATCACAGGCTTTGGTGGATGGAATGTCTGCCCAGCTGAGGTCGTATGGTGCTTCTGTCCCAGAAGGAGCTCTGTCTCTGATGCAGTGGAACCCATTGCTGCTTCAGAAGCAGATCGCTGACTTAAAAGCATCGAACACCGGTTAGTGATCCTGTTTCTTCCCTAATTACTTCTATTGATCAATCTTATTCTTAGCCATGTATTCCTTTTTAGCTGCTTTGTCAGATATGGCTCGGTGATGTTTTGAGCTTGAGGAGAAACATCTTCAAAGCCAAGCTGACTGGACCCGACGGTACTCTGATCTTGAGAAGTATTCTCAAGGTCAAACTGAACTGGCTCGGGTTTCTGCTTCACTGGACGATGCGTATTATTTGAATTCTTCTCTCAACGCTCAGCTCCATTTAGAAAGGACGGCATTCGAGGTAAACCCTCTTAGTTGATTCCGCCATACTTATTGTTGGTTGGGTGCTGAATGTTGATTCTTGTCTGCAAGAGGAAAGATGAGCTCTTGTGGCCTCACGTGATAACTTGGAAAGGTTATATCGTGATGCTAGCAATTCATTGACCATCCTGGAAAGGAGCCACCGCTTCACCATGTCAGATCTGGATCATCATCGCCACGAGCTACGAACATCTTAGGACGAAGTTCAGCGGCTGGGACAGCAATTATCAGCCAAGGATTCAATCATTAAGGATCTTCGTGCTTCGAAGAAACTTGCTGCACAGGAGCTAGAAACTGCTCGGTCAGCTGCCAAAGCTTTTGAAGACAGTTGTGCCGTTCTGAGAACTCAGCGCGACAAGGCTATGGATAAAGCCATTCGCGCGGGCGAATTTTGATGAGAAGACCTGGTCTAGTGGTTCCTAATGACATCATTGCCGACGTCAAGGCTGCGCCTGATGCCTCAAGTCGACCCTCCTCCTCGATTGCTCCTGCAAAAGACATTGTCGAATAGGGACGTTTCGATGCAACAAAACTCTGAGTGTATTTATGAACTCTATGTGCGTGTGATGGTTGTATTCGAGTTTCTGTGATTGGAGCACTAGGGTGCGTCCTAGGTGCTGACAACTGTAACATTTTATTTTCCTGAAGTACTAATTGTTTCTGCTGTCAGGGTATAACAGTCATCCTGAACAACTGTGAAAGTAAATGTAGCGTGCTTGTTTTGGAACTTTTCCTGATTCATGCCAATCGCTTGGTTAGTAAGGCATAGTGGTCGCCTTAAGAGGAATAGATGCAATCTTATCATGCTGTTTTAATATTGGTTGGGTATAGTAATTCCTCTAAGCCAAGTCTGCGCGAGCACGCGGCGTCGTCTCAGGTCATCACCGACCTAAGCCGACTGCTCCATTGGTAGGGCATAGTGGTCACCCTAAGTTGAGTAAGCGCGAGCATGTTGCACCGTCTTAAGTCATCGCCGATTTAAGCCGATTGCTCCGTTAGTAGGGTATAGTGGTCACCCTAAGTTGAGTAAGCGCGAGCATGTTGTACCGTCTTAAGTCGTCGCCGACTTAAACTGATTGCTCCGTTAGTAGGGTATAGTTGTCACCCTAAGTTGAGTAAGCGCGAGCATGTTGCACCATCTTAAGTCGTCGTCGACTTAAGTCGATTGCTCCGTTATTAAGGTATAGTGGTCGCCCTAAGTTGAGTAAGCGCGAGCATGTTGCACCGTCTTAAGTCGTCGCCGACTTAAGCCGATTGCTCCATTAGTAGGGTATAGTGGTCACCCTAAGTTGAGTAAGCGTGAGCATGTTGCACCATCTTAAGTCGTCGCCTACTTAAGCCGATTGCTCTATTAGTAGGGTATAGTGGTCATCCTAAGTTGAGTAAGCGCGAGCATGTTGCACCGTCTTAAGTCGTCGCTGACTTAAACCGATTGCTCCGTTAGTAGGGTATAGTGGTCACCCTAAGTTGAGTAAGTGTGTTGATTCCAAGTCCAATCGAATCGAAGTCAATTGATAGTCGACAGTTTGAGTGCCTTTGAAAATGAAATCTTTATTGATGATGTATTCTCTAGTACAATGTTGCTCCGATAGCTTCCGAGGTATTGCTAAGGGTAAAACTTTCTAAGATGCTCTATATTCCATGAGTTCCCCACTTTCGTTCCATCCATTTGAGTAAGTCGGTATGATCCTGGCCAAGTGGCCTCCGATACAATGAATGGCCCTTCCCATAGTGGTGACAACTTGTGTCGTCCCTCCCCCGTTAGAATTTGGTGGAGGACCAGGTCTCCCACTAGAAAGGATCGGTGCCGCATGGTTTTATCATGATAGCGCCTCAAGGTTTGCTGGTATCTAGCCGACTGAATTACCGTGTTCAATCACTCTTCCTCTAACACATCAATATCCTCTAGTCTGGTAGCTTCGGCTTCAGTTATACTTTCGAATACCAGCCTTGGTGCTCCAAACTTGAGGTCGGCAGGTAGCACTGCCTCCGAACCATAGACTATGAAGAAAGGGGTATTTCCATGCAGAGCCCGACTAGGTTGAGTTCTTAAGCTCCAAACCACATAAGGCAACTCCCTAATCCACTTTTCTGTGAATTTTTCATTTTTGTCGAACACTTTCTTCCTAAGTGCTTCCAGTATCATACCATTAGCCCTTTCCACCTAACCATTAGCTCTTGGGTGTGCTACTGATGCGTATTTGATCTGTATGCTCTGTTGTTCGCAGAAATCAAAGAATTCAGAGCTAGTGAAGTTAGATCCTAGGTCGGTTATGATGCTGTTCGGTATCCCAAACCTGAATATTATGTCTTGTATGAATTCCACTTCCTTGGCTAAGGTTAAAGAAGAAATATGCTTGTACTCTATCCATTTGGTGAATTTGTCAATGGCGACCAATACATGAGTATAGCCTCCCTGAGCTTTCTTGAAAGGTCCGATCATGTCCAGTCCCCAGCATGCAAACGACCATGTTACAGGTATGGTTTGCAGCTGCTGTGCCAGTAAGTGTTGTTTCTTTGACAAGAATTGACAGGCTTCACATCTCTAGACTAACTCGGCTGCATCTTTCTTTGCTGTTGGCCAATAGAAGCCAGACCTGAAGACTTTCCCAACCAGAGTTCGTGATGCTGCATGTATCCCGCACTGTCCAGCGTGAATCTCATCTAATAGTTGCTTCCCAGTATCCGAGGAAATGCACTTCATGAGGACTCCTGTTGCACCTCTTCTATACAGGGCGCCCCCTATGAGGGTGTAGTGGGTCGACTGCCTTGCAATGCGTTCTGCTGCAGCCTTATCATCCGGTTCTTCATCATTTTTTATATACCTGATGATAGGTTCTCTCCAGTCGCTAGAGTCCAATTCTGGCTGGCTCAAGATGTTGCACTCTTCTGCCTGGTCTGAGGGAATACTTGGTCGTGACACTTCCTGGACAAAGACTCTAGGAGGAACTTGGGCTCGACTGGATCCCAACTTTGACAATCCCTCGCTGCTGCGTTGCGATCTCTTTCCACGTGATGGAATTCTAGCCCTTCAAACTTGTCTTCTAGTTTTCAGACAGTTGTACAGTATCTGCCCATGGAATCAGTCGAGCAATCCCAGTCTTTATTTATCTGGCTTATGACCACTAGTGAATCTCCGTATACCATCAACCTCTTAATGCCTAGTGATATGGCAATGTTCAACCCGTGGATTAGAGCCTCATATTCTGCTGCATTATTTGACGCAGGGAATAATAGCTAAAAAGCATACTTGAGTTGCTCACCTCCAGGGGCAATGAAGAGAATCCCTGCGCCTGCTCCCTGTAGTTTCAGCGAGCCATCGAAATACATTCGCCATACTTTAGTAGCTTCTGGGTTGTCAGGAACTTGTTGCTCAGTCCAGTCTGATACAAAGTCGACTAGTGCTTGAGTCTTTAATGCTGTGCGAGGCCAAAACTCTATGTCATGAGCTCTCAGCTCGCAAGCCCACTTGGCTATTCTTCCAATGGCTTCTTTGTTGTGAAGGATGTCTCCTATTGGAAACCCGGTGACTACTATAACTTTGTGGTCGTCAAAGTAGTGACGGAGTTTGCGAGCGGTTAGAAGTACCGCATATAGGAGTTTTTGAACTTGAGGATACTTCTTTTTAGAGGGTCCCAGAACTTCACTGATGAAGTGGACCGGATGTTGTACTGGATATGCGTGTCCTTCTTCTGCCCGCTCGACTACCAACACGGTGCTCACCACATGAATCGTACAGGAGATGTATAACAACAGATTTTCCATCGGCTGATCTGGCGTGGCCCAGCGTGGTAGCTTCAGTACTGGTGGTGTGCTCAAGAACTTTTTTAATGCTTCGAGAGCTTCCTGTGTTTCTGTGGTCCACTGGAATTTGTCTACCTTCTTGAGCAACTTATAGAACGGTAAGCCTTTCTTGTCTAGCCTTGATATGAACCTGCTCAGGGCTGCCATGCATCCAGTAAGACTTTGCACTTTCTTCTGTGATCGTGGCGCTTCCATTCTCATGATGGCCTCGATTTTTTCTGGATTGGCTTCAATTCCCCGATGGCTGATGATGAATCCGAGTAACTTTCCCGCCTGTACTTCGAAGACACACTTTTCTGGGTTGAGTTTCCACCGGTATTGCCTCAGGCTGTTGAAGACCAGCTGCAAATCTTCGATGAAGTTCTCTGAGTTCTCTATTTTGATCACCACATCATCAACATAAGCTTCCACCCGCTTGCCCAGTGATTGGCTAAGCATGTTTGAATAGCTCTCTGGTAAGTCGCTTCAGCGTTCTTGAGGCTGAACGACATGGAGGTATAGCAGAAAGCTCCAAACGGGGTAATGAATGCAGTTTTTTCCTCATCTTCTTTTGCCAGGTTGATCTGATGGTAGCCAGAGTAGTAGTCCAGGAAGGACAACATAGAACATCCGGCGGTCGAATCAACCAACTGGTCTATTCTAGGGAGACCAAAGGGATCCTTCGGACAGTGTTTGTTGAGATCTGTATAGTCGAAACACATGCGCCAATCCACTTTATTCTTTTTGAGTACAAGAACAGGGTTTGCTAGCCACTCGGGATGCAGTACTTCTCTAATGAACCCTGCTGCAACTAAGCGAGCTAGCTCGACGTGAATAGCCTCTCTCTTGTCAGGCGTGAATCGACACGGTTTTTGCCGGATTGGTCTTGCTTGGGGATAGACCTTCCGTTTGTGCTCGGCCAGTTCTCTCAAGACTCCCGGCATATCCGCGGGCTGCCATGCGAATACGTCTCGGTTATCTTGCAGGAACTGGACGAGCGCGCCTTCCTATTTGTCATCCAGGCTAGAGCTGATGACAGCAGTCTTGCGTTCATTGGTGAACCCAAGGTTGATTCTTTTTGTCTCCTCAGTCGGCCGCATAGAGGTCACGGCTTGAGCTTCATTCGCAGGTATCACGAGGTCTTCTTCAGGCTTTGAGTCCGCCTGTGCGGAGGAAGCCGTCGGTGGTTTGGTAGTGAGAGCCACTTGGATGGCCACTCGGAAACATTCCGCGGCGCCTTGGAGGTCAGCGCGCACAGTGATGATCCCTTGTGGTCCTGGCATCTTCAATATCATGTACGAGTAGTGCGGGATGGCCATGAATTTCGTCAATCCTAGCCTGTCGATGATGGCGTTGTATTCGCAGTCGAAGCTCGCTACCTCAAACCTCAGGAACTTGGTTCTGTAGTTTTCTGGAGTTCCAAAGGTAACAGGCATGTAGATGTGTCCAAGCGGGTATTCTCCTTCGGTCGGCATAATGCCGAAGAAAGGAGTGTCTGACTCGTGGAGCTCTTTGAGTGCAACTCCCAAGCCCAAGAGTGTCCGGGGGAAAGTGACGTTGATGCTGCTTCCCCCATTCACTAATACTTTCTTTACCCTGCTCTCTCGGATCACCAGATCGACGAGGAGCGGGTACTTGCCTGGATGATCGAAGTTGAGCCATTGATCTGCCCGGGTAAAGGTGATCGGGTGTTCGGACCACCGATAGGGGGCAGGGGCACTGTTGGTTGCCACCAGTATCTGTCGATCGTTGAGCTTCTGCTGCCTTTTGCTTTCTTGCGACCCATGTCCTCCGAAGATGACATTGACCTCTCCGTTGACACAAGGGAACGCTCCACCTCCTCCCCCTTCCTGTTGTTGAGGTTGTCGAGATTCTCTGGGCCCTCCTCGTGGTGGGGGAGGTGGTAGAGGTTGGAAGGGTCGGCCATTCCAGACGGAATGCTTGAAGTCTCTGTAGTTCCGGAGGGTGTTGCGCATATCCTTATGGTACAGGCACTAGGCGTCAAGGATGTCATCCAATGTTCGCTCGCCTCCATGGGGTGCCCCTCGGGCACGAGAGACGGGTGGTCCAGCGGCATAGACCTCTTCACGAGGCCTCTTCTCCCAACGCTTGTCAGTTTGTTGATTTGCGTCGCGCCGCGGCGCAGTCGGAGCAGGCTTCGTCCCTCCGATGAGGTCTCGAGCCCGTTCGTCGGTGGTGATGTAGATGCCCGCTTCCCTGAACAGCTGCTCGGAGGTGGTCGATGCTTTTTTGCAGTATGGCTCGGACGAAGGCCGAGTCATCAGATCCTCGGTAGAAGTCTTCGATCACTACCGCCTCGGCGACTTCGGGGATACGGTTTCTCATGGTCTGGAATCTTTTGAGGTATGATCGAAGCGTTTCATCACCCCGGCGCTTGATGGATTTGAGGTCCCATGGCTGCGGCGGTTTGTCGGAGAGGGAATGAAAGTTGGCGATAAAGCGCCGACTGAAGTCGCTCCAGTCGTTGATGCAGTGTCGTGGGAGGTGTCATAGCCACTACAACGCATCCTGCCCGAGAACGATGGGCAAGTATGCGGTCATCACGTCTTCAGTTGCCCCAGCGGCCCGGGCGTCGGTCGTATAGATGGCTAACCAGCCTCCCGGGTCCTGCTTAGGCTCGTATTTGTCGATGTTGGAGACCTTGAAGTTTGGGGGCCATTGAATGGCCCTGAGACGTGGAGTGAGCGCAGATACCCCACATGTGTCTTCCTGTCGGCGACCGTGGTGCCGGTCCCGAGGAGGGGAGCTGTCGATGTGCTGTCTCAATCGTCCCCGGGTAGTTCCACCATTGAAGCCATTGCCGACTCAACTCTAGTGGCTTGACTCCATGCTGGAACGCCATGGTCCCGATCGTACTCCTCCCGGCGTCGTATCTCATTCTCATGTCGTTCGCGCGAGGCATTGATGGAGCTCCGTGCGTCTCGCCGACTATTGATGGCGTGTTGTAGATCGCTCGGGGGATGAGCGAGGGGTAGAAGATGATTAGTCGCTCGAGTGAGCAGCCGCCGATAGCGTTCAGCGTCTGGGGTACGGGGGAGGCCATTGGCTATCCTAGCCAATACTCCATCGACCTCACTTAGTGTGTCCACGGCACGAGCAAATTCAGGGTTCAGGTTTCGCGCGAAAAGAGGGTTCTCTCGGCGTAGCCTCGCATCCTGTTCAGCCTGCTCTTGAGCCTACCGGTGGTCACGTCGGCGAGAGTTCCTCCTTTCCCTGAAGACTCGTTCGTCTAGAGTTTCTCCTACCTCCGAGATCTCATCTCGGGATACAGGCTGCGCCGGGTCCCGCTCTCCAGCTTCGTGATGTCATCGAACATTCCAGCTTCGATTCCTCCGTCGGTGGGCCTCTCGCTGAGGAGGTTCTTCCCTAGGGATGGATGGTTCATCGTCGGAGACGGAAGATGATTCCACCCTTCCCTCGATGAAGAGGACGTCCGGGTAGAAGGGAGTTGCTGCGGCGATAGGCTTCTTTTTGTCCTCCTTTGAGGGCGAAGGTGCTAGAAAGGTAGCCCGGCGGGCTTCTATCCCACTTGTCTCTTTCTTCCTCGTAATCTGTGTCCACTCTTCTGGGGACGAGGTGGACAATGGGGTTCTTCGGGTAAATGAATTCTCAGCCCCTGTCTTGCAGGAGGTGATCTTCATCCGGGGCGCCGGAGGTTGCGCCATTTGCTGCCTTGTTCCGGCTTCTTCGGAGATTTTTGAGGAAAGCTTCTTTTTCGGTGGATCCACTATGCGATGTAGATTTCCTTCCTCATCTATCACGGACGAGATGGTCCCGAAATAGAATACGGACCTGGTCCCGAAACAGAATACGGACCCAGGGCGGAGAGCGATCTTGCATTGGGAAGTGATGGCCATTGAGCTAGCTTGGATCAACGACACACCCCCTACCTGGCGCGCTAGCTGTTGGTGTTTGGGACCCAACCGCGCACCCAGGGTTACCTCTTGGGTGCTTTTGGGTAGGACAGTGTTGTTGACTGTAGCTCGATGGTTCATGCAGGGCGCACGAGAGACGATAGACGATTTTATACAGGTTTGGGCCACTTGGAGAGGCGTAATACCCTACTTCCTGGTGTGGATCTTTTATGTGGTGGGTTACAGGGGGTTCTCTAGTATGAAGGAAGCTAGAGAATAGAGTAAATGGCTAATGAGTGACCTGTTTTTGATGGGGTGCCCCCTAGGCCTTATATACTCGACCTGGAGCGTTACATGCATGTATGATAACAATGTACGCCTAAGTAATAGTGAACCGACTGAACTTATCTTCCTATAATCCTGCCGACTTATCCTCACTTAGTTCCAATGTCTGAGGGTGCTGCGCGGGAGAATCGGATCAATGCTGCAGATAATACTTTAATCCAATGAGCCGTCTGGGCCTGAGTCTATCCTTTCCTGTGTCAATCCATTCTGCTAGTTGTTCCTCCCATGGCCCACGAAGGGATGACCTTGCGAAATAATGAGCCCAAAAACCCTTCGCGAGGCCTTTCTTGCCTTCTAGTGGACCCGGGGGATATCTGTCCCCCACACCGTAGCCCCTGTACTCTTCACTATTTGATGCCCAATCCAGTGAGTATTGAAAATCAGAAATTAATATCAGAAATTAATTTTAATGCATAAATAAATCTTAGAAACTTGTTTAATTTGTAGAAAATTCTTATGAACTCCAAATTGATCCATTCCAGTTCCTAAATTTTTGTAATATTATTGTCTAACCATTGGTGCCTTTGTTTTGGCATGAAAGACACATTAAAATTTATCTATCACTTAAACTTGTATTAAATACATAAAACCTTGGAAAATTCATAACTTAAAATCTATAACTCCAAATTTAATGATTCCAGTTCCTATGATCTTATTTTAATGTCTAGATTATTATTGTGTATTTTATTTACATGTTTGGTGTGATGTTAATTTTTGCTATACTATGTATGTATTGTGTTGATGCGAGTAGACGAGCAAGCTACAGAAGATCCTGAGGTTCAGCTGGTAGAGACTGCTGAGCAGGAGCTCGTTGAAGGCAAGTTGTGCACTTGATCACTTCTTTTACCCAGTTATGTTCTTATTAATCATAATGATCTGCGTAGGTTAATTTTGATGGGACCCAATAGGTTACCCTAGATTTTGACTATCTTTATACCTTGTTTCACCACTGGTTTTACTACTAAATTTTTGGGTAGTACATGCTATTGCTTTATGTGGCTTTGGGTATAGAGATATTCATCACTCATTGTTATACTTTTTATTATTATCTGTTTATTATTTACTATTCATGATAAGATCATTATGTTAATGGGAACATGGAGAACCACCCGGGAAAACAGTGCTACCACAAGGGTTTAATGGGACGCCCTTGGCTGATTAACTAGGAAAGCTAGTGGATGACTACCTTACCCGAAAGGGGCAAGGGCAGTAGGGGAGTGGTTAGTGTAGGGAGGTCCTTGGGTTGATTTTGCTGCGATGGCGGTCAGGCGAGGGATTCCTGCAGTGGAGCTTCCTATAAACTGTAGCGGGTTTTCTGAAGCTAGTGGAACTTTGTAAAGGCCTCGTAGTGGTACCCTGCCTCGCTTCCTTGGTAGAGGTGTATGGGGTCTGATCAACTCCGTGGCAAATGGGTAACACGACTTGTGGGTAAAGATGCGCAACCTCTGCAGAGTGTAAAACTGGTATACTAGCCGTGCTCACGGTCATGAGCGGCTCGGACACTCACATGATTAATTTATGGAACTTAAATTCAATTTGTCATTTTATTGCATCTGGGATTATTTTATTATCACTTTTACTTATTATTACTAAGGTTTGGTATTTACTTACACTTAGTAATTGCTAATAAAATTTTGACCAACTTATAAAAGCAATGCTCAGCTTCAACCTTTATCTTATTGATCAGCCTTACACATCACTTGAACTCCCACATTTGGTGAGTTCAAGCACATTATTCCCCACGACTTGTTGAGCTATGATCATATGTGAGCTCACTCTTGCTGTCTCACACCCCCCACAGGAGAAGAACAGGTGGTCGAAGAGGAGCCGCCTAACACTGAGGCTTTCGACTTGATCTAGGTGGCGTCTCCCAGTCAGCTTTGTGGCGCTAGAGAATAATATTTAGTTCGCTTTATTCTATTAGTTATTTTGTAAGACTTCCGCTATGTAATAAGTATATTTATGATATTTATGACATTTATCTCTATCCACTCTGTTATTATATGTGTTGTCTTTTCTGGCGCATATATGAGATGCACCTGGCTTTGTTCCTTAAAGCCCGAGTGTGACACATGCCACCCTGAACTCACCGCCAACCACTATTGAAAGGAGAGAGGGAGCACATGTTAAAAGCCTAGAAAGTCCAGGGGGTTAAGTGAAAAGTCGATGACTCAGGTGAATAGTGCTTCGGAGAATTAATTAAGAGAAAGGTGTAGAATTTTAGCCAGGGGCCTGAGCGCGAAGTTACTTTTCCTTTTCAATTTAGATTTGTTCATTCCTTTTCAAAATCCACAAAAGATTAGAAAATGCACAACTCAAAAAATATTAACCCAAAAATTATGAAACTAATTTGGCTAGGCTCTATAAAATGAAAACTTTCAACCAAAAATAGTAAACCACCTGAGTCTAGCACTGTTTTCTGGAGTTTTGATTTAATTTAGAAAACTACTTAAACCTTAGAAATAAAGAGAAAAGTAGTAAAACCTTCTTGCTAGGGTTAAGAAAAATTGAGTAGGTTCCTATTCAATAGTAACATCATATAAACATATTGAGCACCCTGGTTCACAAGTCTAAGTAGAATTTAACCACCAAAATGTGTTTCTACCCATTATTTTGGAAAATGTAAAAGAGGAATAAAAATAAGAAACAAAGGGCAACCATATTTTTCCCAAGTTGCCTAGATGATGTAGCATCAAAGAAAATTTTAGTGAGTCCTAATCGAGTGATGAAATATGGAACCACCATTTGAATGAGAAAAACAGAGAAAACTTTCGAAAATCATAGAAAATCATCCCTGAAAATATAAACCTCCAACTTTAGGAATGATTGCTTTTGTGCAAAAAGATACTCAAGAAATTTTCCAAATCTATTGTTTGACATTTTTAAAAGAGCAAGTTAGTTGAAAGCACCTTCTAGCCATAAACCTTTAAAAAATCATAACTAAATAACCACCAAGTATCACTATGTGAATTTGGCACAAGGCTATGTTATTGCACCTAAATACCATGAAAAATACCCATTAGGGCAGAAGACACTTCTAGAAGTTGAGAAATACCCCCTAAACCTTAAACCCTAAACCTCACGGATGGAGAGTACATCATGATTTCGGAGCAAGGAGTTGAGGAAGAAGAAGTCCAAGAGCTTGCTCCCAAACTTGCCACTGAGGATTTCCCCACTGCACAAGCACATGAAGGCAAGACCCAGTTTTATGCATAACCGTTATATATGCTATTTTACTGCAATTACTATTTGCATGCTTGTACTGTGCACTTAAGTGTAGGAGTTGGTTGAAACCCTAGTTGTATGAACTCAAGTTCCTTTATGAGATGAATACTAGTATGCTAGGTTGAATAGCTGCTTTGCTAAATAGGGATCTTGGTAGAAGTCGAGTGATTTTTCTAGCACTCGCGCGACGTCAGGAATTGACTGTATTCATCTTGATAATGGGTATTATGATGGTCTGTGGACATGGATTCCTAGGGAATGCCCTGTGCATGATATGAAATTGGAATAAGGATTAACATGCGGATACCTGTGTCAAGCGTTTGAAAGTACTAAGCACATGCCGAGAAATATGATAATTGATAAGCCTAGTACCTGAGTGAACATGCCTGCAGACTTTCCTCCTCACTAGTATTGAGACGGAGTCTCCCATGCTAGTGATGGTGGGTACAAGTGCAATCACTGCACGACCGAGTCCGCGGGAGTGGAGCATTGTACCCAAGGCAGTGGGCCCTATTATGTTGCCAGGGGATCGATGATGATGATTGATGTGTGTGGGGACAGAGTGCCCTGACATGTTGTGTGTTTAGGTTTACCTTGCAAGGTTAAAACCCGATTCGAATAATCTGGGCGGTTCCACCACAAAACACATCAGCTGCCTGATAACATCCTAAGCACAAATCTATTGGACATGACATAAAACCACAATAGATTACTCATGCTTGGATTAGTAGTAATTACAACATTCCTAGACGAAATATCAAACCCTAAACCATACTCGGTCACACAGTTTATACGAAACAACACTCCACAACCTTTTTACTCGAAGGATTGATAGATCTAGATCCGGGGTTTAACATAACATAATATCAAAGTTTGATATGCAAATTAGAAAGAGATTCCTTCAGCACAATCAACTAAACACCATTTCGAGGTGTCTGCACTAGATCGAAACAGGGGACAGAGGTATACCTGCATCGATGAAGGTGCTCTCACTGAATCCAACTGGTAGATGAAGAAGCCGCCGTTCCTTCATATCCAGCAGTCGCGGTCGCAACACGGTTGCGATGCTAGCATCTCGGGACCACCGAGGAACCTTGCGGGGAGGGTTCCGCGGTGGTGTCGACCGTGAGCCTATCGACTCCTCCGGGAAGATGCTTGCTACGACAGTCGCTAATGGATCTACCGACTCCCGTCCTTCACAGTCGATCGCAACCTCGCTTGTTGCTCCCCCGGCTTCGACACCGTCTCACCGGCACCGTCGACCACTTCGCCGGACCCTAAAGTCGCCAGTAGAGGCTTGGTTTCACGGCGGGACAAAACTTCCCAGCATGTTCTATCCCCTAACCAGGAGGAGAGGGGGAAGTCAAGCGCATGCAACATACAGTGATAGTTTGGCTCACGCGATAGAGGGGGAGAGGAAAGGGAAAACATTGAGAGATCATGGGGATGGACACTACACTGAATAAAAGGGAGGGAGCGTACTGAGGTCTATGGCTAGTAGATCGGGTATATAGACATAAAAAATACCGTATAATGTAGTTTAAAATAGGATGTAAGATATGAGCTAGGACCGAGAGGTGCTCGAGAAGGATGAAAACGAGTATCTATTCGAATAGTGATTTTTTGGCATTTTAAATTTATATTCTTATTTTTACCTTTGAGCTGGTAAAGTTTCATAAAAAGTAAACCTTAAAATTTATCATATATTTTCTCAAATGATAGATATAAAATTCGAATACAATTTAGATACAGATATATGTAATTTTTTCACATTTTTATTAAGAGATCAAACAAAATATAAAACAATTTATACAAATTTTTATTCCTATCTATAATAATGTTAAAATATTATCAAATTTCAACATAAATATTTTAAAATATTATCTGTCCTAACAGTCGGTACCCGTTTTCATCCTATTCGAGAACCTCGTCGTCCCTCACGCGCTCTGCCCGTGACCTACCGCGCCAAGTGCGCATCCTTTCACTTCATCAGAAAAAAAAAGCGACACCACCCGGCCCCAAACAACAATCACAACCCTCTCTCCCTCTCTCCTTCACGTAGCCGCCTCTGAATCCCCACCTCTCTGCTCTCCCGTCGGCCTCCTCCGCGACCGATGTGTGTGCCCCGCCGCCGGCCCAAAACACTAGAGGTACGCGCGCGCCCAGCCTCCCGCCGCCAAGCTGCCACGCCGCCCGCGCTTCCCGACCCTGGTGGGCGGCGGTCGGACCTGGCGTTCTAGGGTTTTCGCGGGATTTTTAGCGGTGATTCTTGTCCTGTTTACACTGATGGGTTCTGGTGGTTTTTTTTTCTGCAGGTGACGAGCAGGTAAGGGGTTCCGATCGGAGATGGCGGCGGCGGCGGCGGCCGCACATAGAGCCAGCTTCCCGTTGCGCCTGCAGCAGATCCTTGCTGGAAGCCGCGCTGTCTCACCTGCGATCAAGGTCGAGTCTGAGCCGGTGAGTCCCCTGTTCTCTTCCCCGCCCCCCTCGCATCCGGGCTGCTTTGATTGCCGCCTTCGTTCTAGGGTTTTGATAGTGAACGGGCGTGTGCGTATGCGACTTGCCTTTCGTGGTTTTGGATAAAACTTATCGTCTATTGGTATATCAGTTAGGGTTTAGTTTCTCTGTTGTGGGCTTGCTTGTGAATTGTGATCTCTCAGGATTGATGGCTAGTTCTGTTTGAAGGGGTGCTAGGTGGCGATGGTAGAATCTCTATTACTTTAGCCCTGTTTGGAACAACATTTTTTTTCTTTAGAGCTTTTCTGGCTGGCTAGAGAATCATCTTGAATCTAAGTTTTTGGCGACACTGATTCTCCTGAAGAAATTGTTTGTCATGAGTGTGATGACCCTTAGTGCTGATGATGACTTGCTTGGTTGATGAATAAGCGCCTACATCAATCAAACCAATAATACTATATGTTTTCCTTTAAAGTGAAAATAGTACAATTTTGCATACCAATACAACATGACATGAATTAATTTGGAATTGTCACTCACGTGATATTTCTTTACACGGAATATAATCTCAGCAACTTCACAAGAAAAAAAATCAGATTTAAAGGGATTAAAACTCGAATTAAGCCATCAAATAACAATTGTAGCTCCTTTCATTCTCAAGCTGTGTGTGTCAATACTTAAAACAAGTTGGTAGGACCTAAAAAACATAACAAATTCACATGTCAATAGCTTCATATTCTTATGCAACATGTTAGAACTGGAATAGATCATACTGTTTCTTGCTCGTCCCAGTAATCATCACCAACAATAGTGCTACCACTTGTAGGATCTTATGAGGCCACAGACATTCAAATTCATTCTCTTCCATGTTCCATAGTTGTATCTCAAGGACTTCCATTTAGTTTTAAAATGCAGGTGACAATAGTTCTTATTTATGCGTGCATTGAATTTGGCCTCCGGGTTGGAGAACTCAACTGTGTTCAGACATCTCCCAAATCAAATATTATGGCAACTACTTCTAGGCAAACATCTATGAAAGTAGTCTTGGCTTGCATCCTACATAGCTTTGCTGTTTTCCATCTACAATTTTATACTGCAAGAAATTATTTTGTCTTTCTTATATCAGTAGCACACAGTAGGATGGAGAGGAGAAATATATGCATATGAATACAGCAGTACGTAAACTTATTTCCAAACCACAAACCCAATAATGCACAGATCCAATCATTAGATGGTTTATCAAGCATCGCTGGCACCCAAGGTTACAAAAGGTGCTAGGCGCTCTCTAGGCGGTGGCTCTCTCCTAGAGCTTACACGAGCCTAGGTGCGCCTAGGTGTTTCGAAGGCGTTTTATACTGTGTATTTACAATAAACGAAGGAACAGGAGACCAGTGGGCCAAGGGGCAAGGGATATATAGAAAGGCCATGAAAACAGTCCCAGGCCCAAGTCTGAAGAGCAAACCTTATTCCTAACCTCCCCTCCCACCTTATCAGTTCGTGCAGCTCCCAGCTTGGTCGCTAAGACCGTGTCCAACAGTTTACCCAAAACACTGTTTTGCACTGTAGACTACCTATTCACAGAGTGGAGTTTGAATATGGTATGCAGATGGGTAAGCTGCTGGAGATAGTCTAAGCACAACTCACAACTGACTGTGCTGTCTGCTGCTCCCGTTCGTCATAGGTTTTAGCTTCCTGATTTAATTGGCTGTCTTTCTGCCTATGTTTTTCAGTTGCTGCTTTTCTAGCTTTAAGGAGTTTCAGACTCCTTTCTCACTGTGGGTTATGGGTCTGTTATTCTTTGGGCATTTAACATTCTTCATTGGTCTTAGTCAATTATTGGTCCAACCCAATAATTTTTAGTCATAGCAGATGCCATACCGTGCAATATTATGGCTGAGCTTTTTATGAACTTGGTTGATGCAAGCAGTTCTGATAAATTTGTGGAACAATTGTAAAACACATTTTACTCCCAGTTTGGTGGCTCTATAACACTGTCACACACTGTTCATGTACATGGCTGTTTAGCCCATGTACACGCCGTGTAAACACCACACAGTGACGACTTACGTGTCCGTTTAATGAGCCGTTTGTCCCGTTTAATCACCGTTAAGTCTGTTTACGTGGTCATTTAGCCTGAATAAGTAGCTAAACAGTAAGTGACCGTTTAGTCTGTTTAAACGTTTAGGCTAACACTGCAATCACATCTACTTCCAGTTTCCTGGTGACAATTATCAATTATTGGCCACCTGTCCTTCAAGGTGATTTGTGGCCAATGTGGTTTTATGCATTTGATTTGGTCATTTGGATACCTATTCTGAAACATAACCAATGTTTAGGGGTGGTAATGGGCTCTAGATTTTACACTATAAAATTTAAGGATCGAATCGGATTAGGACCGGGCTCTATTCCTATTCATTTTTGAACTAAAATTAATTAAGGGCCCTAACTTATTGTGAAGAAACATTTGGATCGTGAGTTCGTGATCCATTACCACCTCTACCAATGTTATTGCATAGTTGTAAGACAGAGACTCTGGATAGCATGTTATTGTTGGTACTAAACCTGATTTGTAACTGTTGTTGACAGAACTTGCTTTTTACTACAAATTCTACTTTTATCAATTATTTCGAGAGCTTTCCTCTTCTGATTCCAGATTTGTTATCCTTGGTGCACCTGTGAAAACTTCTTGCTGATGAATTATCCTGCATGTGTTTGCATTGCAGCCCGCAAATGTCAAAGCATTTATTGATCGAGTAATCAATATTCCACTACATGACATTGCCATACCGCTCTCAGGCTTCCGTTGGGAGTTCAATAAGGTGAACTTTTCGAAAGGACAACCCATCTTATGTTTTTCACTTTACTTTGTGTCTGTAGCTTACTCTATGTACCTGGAAACAGGGAAATTTCCACCACTGGAAGCCTTTATTTATTCATTTTGACACATATTTCAAGACATACATTTCTTCTCGGAAGGATCTTCTTTTATCTGATGATATGACTGAGGCTGAACCTATGCCAAAGAATGCCATCTTGAAAATTTTAATAGTTATGCAGATTATTTTGGAGAACTGTCAGAATAGAAGTTCTTTTACTGGTCTTGAGGTGAGCTTTTGTTTGTGCTGTTTTCTCTTTCTGTTTTTATAATATGTGTATTATAACCATGGGAAGAACTGTTGTGTAACCAAGCTTCTTGTGCAATCAAACTACCAAAAGTCATGAAAATTCTCATT
The DNA here is from genome assembly GCA_029449295.1 of Zea luxurians. Lineage (NCBI taxonomy): Eukaryota > Viridiplantae > Streptophyta > Magnoliopsida > Poales > Poaceae > Zea > Zea luxurians. The sequence continues at coordinate 199,164,583 of JAOPSE010000003.1, forward strand.
TTTTTTATAGATGTACTTTATTATTCATTCTCCCAATAAATCAAATTTCAAGTTCTAATTCATCCTATGTTAAGGGATATAGAAAAAGAGAAAATTCTATCATTTTTAATCCTTCATATTGGATAGAATTTTCTATTTTTTATCTCTTAACTTAGGATGAATTAGAACTTGAAATTTGATATATTAATAGATTAAATAATGAAGTACACTTATAATTTTTTTAAAGATTTTTTCATGACTTTTGATAGCTTGATTGCACAACAGTTTTTGCCTATAACCACCCATGCTTTTTTGTTCACTTTGTGTTAATTCTTTGCTGTTTCTTTGTCAGCATCTTAAGCTTCTCCTGGCATCGTCAGACCCTGAGATAGTTGTAGCAGCATTGGAAACTCTTGTTGCCTTGGTCAAAATAAATCCTTCAAAGTTGCATATGAATGGAAAGCTAATTAGCTGTGGATCCATAAACACCCATCTTCTATCATTGGCCCAAGGATGGGGCAGCAAGGAGGAAGGCCTAGGCATATATTCTTGTGTTGTGGCAAATGAAGGAAACCAGCAGGGGGGCCTGTCCTTGTTCCCAGTAGACTTGGAGAGCAAATATCAGCATCGTCTTGGTTCAACTCTTCATTTTGAGTATAATTTGGGTCCTGCACAGTACCCTGACCAAACTAGTGACAAGGGCAAGTCATCTAATTTGTGTGTGATACATATTCCAGACATGCATCTTCAGAAAGAGGATGACTTGAGCATACTGAAGCAATGCATGGACAAATTCAATGTGCCTCCAGAGCACAGGTTTGCATTGCTTACAAGGATACGATATGCCCGCGCCTTCAACTCCACACGGACTTGTAGTATCTATAGCCGCATAAGTCTCCTTTCGTTCATTGTACTTGTGCAATCAAGTGATGCTCACGATGAGCTCACATATTTCTTTACAAATGAACCAGAATACATAAACGAGTTAATCAGGCTTGTTCGGTCAGAAGATTCTGTCCCTGGGCCCATTCGTGCACTTGCTATGCTAGCACTGGGAGCACAGCTGGCAGCATATGCATCATCTCATGAGCGTGCTAGGATATTGAGTGGCTCAAGTATCATTTCTGCTGGTGGAAATCGTATGGTGTTGCTCAGTGTCTTGCAGAAAGCGATATTCTCACTCAATAGCCCAAATGATGCCTCATCTCCTCTAATTGTTGATGCTCTTCTTCAGTTTTTTCTGCTCCATGTATTGTCCTCATCAAGTTCAGGGACCACGGTTAGAGGCTCAGGCATGGTTCCTCCTCTCTTGCCCCTGCTGCGAGATAATGATTCTTCTCATATGCATCTTGTCTGCTTGGCAGTGAAGACTCTTCAAAAGCTTATGGAGTACAGCAGCCCTGCTGTTTCTCTGTTCAAAGACTTGGGTGGTGTAGACCTTTTGTCTCAGAGGTTACATGTAGAAGTGCAGCGTGTTATTGGTACTGCTGATGGTCATAATTCAATGGTTACTGATGCAGTTAAATCAAAAGAGGACCACCTGTACTCCCAGAAGCGATTGATTAAAGCTTTGCTTAAGGCTTTGGGGTCTTCTACTTATTCCCCTGGGATTCCTGCTCGTTCTCAAAGCTCCCAAGATAATTCATTGCCTGTGTCACTTTCCCTTATATTTCAGAATGTAGAAAAGTTTGGGGGCGACATTTATTTTTCAGCAGTTACAGTTATGAGCGAAATAATCCATAAAGATCCTACATGCTTTCCTGCTTTGAAAGAACTTGGTCTTCCAGATGCTTTTCTCTCATCAGTGACTGCTGGGGTAATACCATCTTGTAAAGCTCTGATCTGTGTTCCTAATGGCCTGGGTGCAATATGCCTCAATAACCAAGGACTTGAGGCTGTCAGGGAAACTTCAGCACTACGATTTCTTGTATATACCTTCACTAGCAGGAAATACTTGATACCACTGAATGAGGGCGTGGTCCTTCTAGCTAATGCAGCAGAAGAGCTTCTTCGTCATGTGCAATCCCTGAGAAGTATTGGTGTTGACATCATTATTGAAATAATCAATAAACTAAGTTCATCTCTGAAAGATAGAAACAATGAAACAGCCATCTTGGAAGAAAAAACAGATATGGAAACTGATGTTGAAGGTCGTGATTTGGTAGGTGGTATGGATTCCAGTGTGGAGGGCAGTAATGATGAACAGTTTTCTCATTTGAGCATTTTCCATGTGATGGTATTGGTTCACCGGACAATGGAAAACTCTGAAACCTGCCGGTTATTTGTCGAAAAGGGAGGTCTAAATGCTCTTTTGACACTCTTGTTGAGGCCTAGCATTACACTGTCATCTGGAGGGATGCCTATTGCTTTGCATAGCACAATGGTGTTCAAGGGATTTACTCAGCATCACTCTACTCCACTTGCGCGTGCATTTTGCTCGTCTTTAAGGGAGCATTTGAAGAGTGCATTAGGGGAACTTGATAAAGTTTCTAACTCATTTGAGATGACCAAGATTGAAAAAGGAGCGATCCCTTCTTTGTTTGTTGTTGAATTTCTGCTATTTTTAGCTGCCTCAAAAGACAATCGTTGGATGAATGCTTTGCTCTCAGAATTTGGCGATGCTAGCAGGGAGGTCCTGGAAGATATTGGGCGAGTCCACCGGGAAGTGCTTTGGAAAATTTTGATTTTTGAAGAAAACAAGATTGACGCTGAAATTAGTTTATCTTCTTCCACATCTGAAGCCCAGCAGCCTGACTTGTCTGCTAGTGACATTGGTGATAGCAGATACACTTCTTTCAGGCAATATCTTGATCCAATTTTAAGGCGAAGGGGTTCTGGGTGGAACATAGAGTCTCAAGTGTCTGACCTCATTAATATGTATCGAGACATTGGCAGTGCAGCTAGTGACTCTCAGAGAGTTGGTTCTGATAGATATTCTAGTCTGGGTTTGCCCTCAAGTTCCCAGGACCAGTCTTCCAGTTCATCTGATGCAAATGTCAGCACAAGATCAGAAGAGGACAAGAAAAATTCTGAGCATTCCTCCTGCTTTGACATGATGAGATCTCTCTCCTATCATATCAACCATCTTTTTATGGAGCTTGGTAAAGCAATGCTTCTTACATCTCGTCGGGAGAACAGTCCTGTAAACCTATCCCCATCCGTTATATCTGTTGCTAACAACATTGCTTCTATTATGTTGGAACACCTCAACTTTGAAGGACATTCGGTAAGTTCTGAGAGGGAGATGACTGTTACCACAAAATGCCAATATCTTGGAAAGGTAGCTGAATTTATTGATGGGATATTATTAGATCGGCCAGAATCCTGTAATCCAATTATGGTAAATTCATTCTATTGCTGTGGTGTCATTCAGGCCATCCTGACCACATTTCAGGCCACCAGTGAGTTGCTCTTCGCAATGAGCAGGCCACCATCTTCACCTATGGAGACAGATAGTAAAACTGGAAAGGATGGAAAGGATATGAATTCTTCATGGATCTATGGTCCCCTCACCAGCTATGGTGCAATTATGGATCATCTTGTGACCTCGTCTTTTATTCTATCTTCATCAACTAGACAATTACTTGAGCAGCCTATTTTTAATGGATCTGTAAGGTTTCCTCAAGATGCTGAGAGGTTCATGAAGTTACTTCAGTCTAAGGTGTTGAAGACAGTTCTTCCCATCTGGGCTCATCCTGAGTTTCCAGAATGCAACATTGAGTTGATTAGTTCAGTCATGTCCATCATGAGGCATGTTTGCTCTGGGGTGGAAGTGAAAAACACTGTTGGCAATGATGGTGCTCGTTTAACTGGTCCACCTCCTGATGAGAGTGCAATTTCATTGATTGTAGAGATGGGGTTTTCTCGTGCAAGAGCTGAAGAAGCATTGAGACAAGTTGGAACCAACAGTGTTGAAATAGCAACTGATTGGTTATTCTCACACCCAGAGGAACCACAAGAGGATGATGATGAACTTGCTCGGGCGCTCGCAATGTCTCTTGGGAATTCTGATACACCTGCACAAGAGGGAAATGGTAGGTCCAATGACCTTGAGCTGGAGGAAGTAACAGTTCAGCTGCCTCCTATAGATGAAATGTTACACTCATGTTTTCAGCTACTTCAGACAAAGGAAGCATTAGCTTTCCCTGTCAGGGATATGCTTGTTACTATCAGCTCACAGAAGGATGGCCAAAACCGAGTAAAGGTGCTTACATATTTGATTGAAAATCTGAAACAATGTGTGGTGGCATCTGAGCCTTCAAATGATACTGCACTGTCTGCTCTTTTACATGTTCTTGCTTTGATTCTCCATGGAGATACTGCTGCTCGTGAAGTTGCCTCAAAGGCAGGAATTGTGAAGGTTGCTTTAGATCTGCTTTCCAGCTGGGAGTTGGAACTTAGGGAAAGTGGCATGATTGAGGTTCCTAATTGGGTAAGTTCCTGTTTCCTTTCTGTTGATCAGATGCTCCAGTTGGAACCAAAGTTGCCAGATGTTACAGAGCTAGATGTTCTGAAAAGGGATAATTCAAATATAAAAACATCACTTGTGATTGATGAGAGCAAGAAAAAAGATTCAGAATCCTTGTCAAGTGTTGGATTACTGGACATGGAGGACCAGTATCAACTTTTGAATATCTGTTGCAAGTGCATAGAAAAACAGTTGCCTTCGGCTTCCATGCATGCTATTCTTCAGCTCTCTGCAACACTGACAAAAGTTCATGCAGCTGCTATTTGTTTCCTTGAGTCTGGTGGTCTGAATGCATTGCTATCATTGCCAACAAGTAGCTTGTTTTCTGGGTTCAACAGTGTGGCTTCTACAATAATTCGTCATATTTTGGAGGACCCTCACACCCTTCAGCAAGCAATGGAATTAGAGATACGTCACAGTCTTGTCACAGCTGCTAATCGACATACAAATCCCAGGGTTACCCCACGCAATTTTGTCCAGAATTTGGCATTTGTCATATATAGGGACCCAGTGATATTTATGAAAGCTGTCCAGTCTGTGTGCCAGATTGAGATGGTTGGAGATAGACCGTATGTTGTTCTGTTAAAGGATCGTGAGAAAGAAAGGAGCAAGGAGAAGGATAAGGACAAATCAGTTGATAAGGATAAAGCAACAGGTGCAGTCGCTAAGGTAGTGTCTGGGGACACAGCTGCAGGATCTCCTGCAAATGCTCAGGGGAAACAGTCTGATTTGAATTCAAAAAACGTGAAATCTCACCGCAAGCCACCCCAAAGTTTTGTCACTGTTATAGAGCATCTCTTAGATCTGGTGATGTCCTTTGTTCCGCCACCCCGTCCAGAGGATCAAGGTGATGTTGTCTCTGGTACTGCCTTATCTTCAGACATGGACATTGACTGCAGTTCTGCAAAAGGGAAAGGGAAAGCTGTGTCTGTCCCACCTGAAGAGAGCAAGCATGCTATCCAAGAGTCTACTGCATCCCTTGCCAAAGCTTCATTTTTCCTTAAGTTGATGACAGATGTGTTGTTAACTTACACATCATCCATTCAAGTTGTTCTTCGTCATGATGCTGATCTGAGCAACATGCACGGTCCAAATCGAACAAATTCTGGTCTAATTAGTGGTGGAATCTTTAACCATATCCTGCAGCATTTCCTTCCTCATGCCACAAAGCAAAAGAAAGAGAGAAAAAGTGATGGAGATTGGATGTATAAATTGGCAACAAGGGCTAATCAGTTCTTGGTGGCTTCATCTATTCGTTCTGCAGAGGCCCGAAAAAAAGTTTTTTCTGAAATCTGCAATATACTTCTTGATTTCACCGACTCGTCTGCAGCTTACAAATCCCCAGTAGCAAGGATGAATGTGTATGTTGATTTACTGAATGATATTCTGTCAGCCCGATCACCAACTGGCTCCTCATTGTCAGCAGAATCTGCAGTTACATTTGTTGAAGTTGGTCTTGCTCCTTCATTATTGAAAATGCTTCAAAATCTTGATTTGGATCACCCTGATTCTGCAAAGATCGTTACTGCCATTGTTAAGGCCCTGGAACTCGTCAGTAAGGAACATGTTCATTCAGCAGATAATGCAAAAGGAGAGAACTCATCAAAGATTGCTTCCGGCAGCAACAATGTGAATTCTTCACCTAATAGGTTCCAGGCTCTTGACATGACTTCTCAGCCCACAGAGATGATTACTGATCACAGGGAAACATTAAATGCTGTCCAAACTTCACAAAGTTCAGATTCAGTGGCAGATGAGATGGATCATGATCGTGATATGGATGGTGGCTTTGCTCGTGATGGTGAAGATGATTTTATGCATGAGATGGCTGGCGATGGAACTGGTAATGAATCTACAATGGAAATCAGATTTGAAATTTCACGCAATAGAGAAGATATGGCTGATGATGATGATGATGAGAACACTGACGAAGATATGTCTGCAGAGGATGATGAGGAGGTTAATGAAGATGATGAAGACGAAGATGAGGAGAATAACAATTTGGAGGAAGATGATGCCCATCAGATGTCTCACCCTGACACAGACCAGGAAGACCGTGAAATGGATGAAGAAGAATTTGACGAGGATCTACTAGAAGATGATGACGATGAGGATGAGGAGGGAGTCATCCTTCGCCTGGAGGAGGGGATTAATGGCATTAATGTGTTTGACCATATTGAAGTATTTGGTGGTAGCAACAATTTGTCTGGGGATACACTGCGTGTGATGCCTCTGGACATTTTTGGTACAAGAAGGCAAGGCCGAAGTACCTCCATATACAATCTTCTTGGCAGGGCTAGTGATCATGGTGTTCTTGATCACCCACTTCTTGAAGAGCCTTCCTCGACATTGAATTTTTCACATCAAGAACAACCAGGTATCTCTCGCCTCCATTACAGCCTACCCCCATCTCATGAAATTGCGTTTTCATTTGTAAAGAACATGCTATTGCTATTGTTATTTACCTAATCCTCCTAGCCTGATACTGGTAGTAGTATGTAGATAGTATCATGCCATGCCTTGCATACATGATTGATTTATATTATTTCTTCAGAGAATCTTGTTGAGATGGCTTTCTCTGATCGAAATCACGAAGGTAGCTCCTCCCGTTTGGATGCTATATTCCGCAGCTTGCGAAGTGGGCGTAATGGACATCGCTTTAATATGTGGCTAGATGACGGTCCACAACGCAATGGATCTGCTGCCCCTGCAGTACCTGAAGGCATTGAAGAATTGCTGATCTCTCATTTGAGTCGGCCCACTCAACCTGGTGCCCAGACTGTTGGTGGTACTCAAGAAAATGACCAACCCAAACACGGCTCAGCTGCTGAGGCAAGGGAAGGATCGCCAGCTCAGCAAAATGAGAACAGTGAAAATACAATGAATCCTGTAGATCTGTCAGAAAGTGCTGGCCCTGCACCTCCTGATAGTGATGCATTTCAAAGAGTTGTGTCCAATGCAAGTGAGCATGCTACGGAGATGCAGTATGAACGCAGCGACGCTATAACACGTGATGTTGAAGCAGTGAGCCAAGCAAGCAGTGGCAGTGGTGCTACTTTAGGGGAGAGCCTCAGAAGTTTAGAGGTTGAAATAGGAAGTGTTGAAGGGCATGATGATGGTGACCGGCATGGAACTTCAGGGGCCTCAGAACGATTACCTTTGGGTGATATTCAAGCAGCTGCTCGATCACGCAGGCCATCTGGAAATGCTGTGGCTGTAAGCAGTAGAGATATGTCTCTGGAGAGTGTTAGTGAGGTTCCTCAAAATCCAGATCAAGAACCTGATCATAATGCTAGTGAGGGGAATCAGGAGCCTAGAGAGGTTGGTGCTGACACAATTGATCCTACATTTTTGGAGGCTCTTCCCGAGGACTTGCGAGCTGAAGTTCTTTCTTCACGTCAAAATCAAGTGACTCAGACTTCTAATGACCAACCTCAGAATGATGGTGATATTGATCCTGAATTCCTTGCTGCACTCCCCCATGATATAAGAGAGGAGGTGCTAGCTCAACAACGTAGTCAAAGGATACAACAACAATCACAAGAATTAGAAGGACAACCAGTTGAAATGGATGCTGTTTCAATTATTGCAACATTCCCTTCAGAAATTCGGGAAGAGGTATAGCAGTTTTCAATTCCTGTCCCATTTCAGATGTTTTTCTCTAACTGTTTATCAAATTTTATTCTAATGGCAGGTACTTTTGACATCTCCTGACACCCTCCTAGCTACACTTACACCTGCACTAGTTGCTGAGGCCAACATGTTAAGGGAGAGATTTGCTCATCGGTATCACAGTAGCTCTCTTTTTGGTATGAACTCCAGGAACAGGAGAGGTGAGTCCTCCCGACGTGACATAATGACAGCAGGACTTGATAGGAACACAGGTGATCCCTCCAGATCAACTACCAAACCAATTGAGATTGAAGGTGCTCCTCTTGTTGATGAAGATGGCCTTAAAGCTCTTATTCGGTTACTTCGAGTTGTTCAGGTAATAATACTGTTTCTTCTGTTCGCTCTCTTTTGGTATGGAATGCCAGGAATATGTAATTGCCTCTCAAATTATTATTTACAGCCCCTATACAAGGGTCAGCTGCAGAGGCTTCTTGTGAACCTTTGCACGCATCGGGATAACAGACAGGCCTTGGTTCAAATTCTGGTGGACATGCTTATGCTTGATCTGCAGGGGTTTTCAAAGAAATCAGTAGATGCATCTGAGCCACCATTTAGGTTGTATGGATGCCATGCAAATATCACATATTCACGTCCTCAATCTTCAGATGGTAATTAAGTTTTTCCATCTTCAATCCTTTTATCAGGTTGCACTGCCTAATTTTCTGGTCTTCTGATTTGCAATGTATATTAATGCGTGGATTCTCTTTGTTGCTTTAAGTAGGTGTTCCTCCATTGGTTTCACGTCGTGTGCTCGAAACACTGACAAACTTGGCAAGAAGCCATCCAAATGTTGCTAAACTCTTGCTCTTTCTTGAGTTCCCTTGCCCATCAAGATGTCGCTCTGAAGCACATGATCATAGGCATGGCAAGGCTGTTCTAGAAGATGGTGAAGAACGGAAAGCCTTTGCGGTTGTTCTTTTGTTAACTCTGTTGAATCAGCCACTTTATATGAGAAGTGTAGCTCATCTTGAACAGGTGAACTATATTTTCTTTTGGGTATTTCATTTAACATTTTGGCTCGCGTTTTCTTATCATTTTGTAACATGTGCAGTTACTAAACCTCCTTGAAGTTGTCATGCATAATGCTGAAAATGAAATTAATCAAGCTAAGCTAGAAGCGTCATCTGAGAAGCCATCTGAGAATGCAGTGAAAGATGTCAAAGATAACACCAGCATTTCTGATTCATATGGATCAAAGTCGAATCCTGAGGATGGTAGCAAAGCCCTTGCTGTTGACAATAAAAGTAACTTACGAGCTGTTCTGCGAAGTCTTCCCCAATCAGAGCTTAGATTGCTTTGTTCATTGCTTGCGCATGATGGGTATGTGCATGGGTGATTTTTTTCAGTGTTTTGTACAGTTTGATAGACTAAGTCTTGTGCTTATCTTAGTAGTAGTTGGTGCATATGTAAGCACCTTATCTTCCTTTAGCAAGATTAGCATCTACTTTGCGAAAGGGCTTCTAGCTGAGTTGGTTAGGTGGTCTGATTAGCACTCCTCAGGTCCTGAGTTTGTGAATCACAGTGGAAGCGAATTTTAGGCTGAGGTTAAAAAAAGGTCACTAGCTGGTTTTCATGTTTGTGTGCACACAAGATGGACTGACTTATGGGGGGTGGATCTTCGTGTAGGGTCTGGAAGGGCTCAAAGCACGAGTAAAGATCTGGCCTATAGTGGGCGGAGCTTTGTAACCAGGTTCCCGGATCGATGGGATCGAGGAACGGGAACGTGGAACGCGGTACGCTACTAAAACTAGGATTTAACACTACTGGAACGAGATTGTTCCTACGTTCCCGGAACGGAACGAACGTTCCCGGAACGAGGAACGTGGCTAAGTTCCCAGTTCCCGGTTACTAAGGGGCGGAGCCTCATGCTGCACGACGGTCAAGCTTTCGTGACCTTTCTCGGTCGGGGATATGTGGCCGTGTGGGTGGTCTATCGGCCGAGTTTGTTTAGATTAGCATCGCTGAAGGTTTCTTGGTTTCCATGTTTGCTACTTGTATATGTACCCAATTCTGACATGGTTTGTGGTGTGGCTCAAATGAAAAAGTAAAATCTGCCCCAAAAACCTGTCTATCTCTAACACAGTTAAATATTTTCTTGCCTGCTAATTCATAATCTGCATCTGGTGTACCCCTTTTTGATGGTTCATTCTACTTTCATGATCATTTTGGCTGTTATAAAACCACTCTACTTTCTTTGGGGTTCAAGGGAAAAAACATGAGGACAATGCTCTGTTCTTTTGTCATTTTTTATACTGTATCGAATTATCTTACATCAGTTTTTTGTTTCCTTGTATTCTTTTTTACCTAATGTGATGGTGGATGGCCCTTTTGTCATTTTCAGATTGTCGGACAGCGCTTATCTCCTTGTAGGTGAAGTGTTGAAAAAGATTGTGGCTCTGGCCCCTTTCTTCTGTTGCCATTTCATAAATGAGCTTGCACGATCAATGCAAAGCTTGACACTTTGTGCAATGAAGGAGCTTCGTTTGTACGAGAATTCTGAAAAGGCTCTTCTTAGTTCTACATCAGCCAATGGAACTGCGATTCTTAGAGTTGTGCAGGCTTTGAGTTCTCTTGTCAGTACTCTTCAAGATAGAAAGGATCCAGAACAGCCTGCTGAGAAGGACCATTCAGATGCAGTTTCCCAAATTTCTGAAATTAACACAGCATTGGATGCTTTGTGGTTGGAATTGAGCAACTGCATAAGCAAAATAGAAAGCTCTTCAGAGTATGCATCAAATCTAACTCCTGCTTCTGCAAGTGCAGCTACATTAACAGCAGGAGTAGCACCTCCATTGCCTGCAGGAACTCAAAACATATTACCATATATAGAGTCATTTTTTGTGACATGTGAGAAGTTGCGTCCTGGGCAACCTGATGCTGTACAAGAGGCTTCGACTTCTGATATGGAAGATGCTTCAACATCTAGTGGTGGGCAGAGATCATATTCTTGTCAAGCTAGTCTTGACGAGAAGCAAAATGCTTTTGTGAAATTCTCAGAGAAGCACAGAAGATTGCTGAATGCATTCATCCATCAAAACCCTGGATTACTGGAGAAGTCATTCTCGCTGATGTTAAAAATTCCTCGCCTGATTGATTTTGACAACAAACGTGCATATTTCCGGTCTAAAATCAAGCATCAGTATGATCATCATCATCATAATCCTGTTAGAATTTCTGTGCGTCGTTCATATATTCTTGAGGACTCCTACAATCAGCTTAGGATGCGCTCTCCTCAGGACTTGAAGGGTAGACTCACTGTTCATTTTCAAGGAGAAGAAGGAATTGATGCTGGTGGGCTGACAAGGGAATGGTACCAATCGCTTTCACGAGTCATTTTTGACAAGAGTGCCCTTCTATTTACAACAGTCGGGAATGATTTGACGTTTCAACCGAATCCTAATTCTGTATATCAAACTGAGCACCTCTCATACTTTAAATTTGCTGGACGAGTGGTGAGTTCTGGTGCTCCTATTTGTGTACTTGTATATTACATAATATGAGTATCTTTCTAGTTTCTGATGTTTACTTACACCAGGTTGGCAAAGCTCTCTTCGATGGTCAGCTTTTAGATGCTCATTTTACTAGATCTTTCTACAAACACATACTTGGTGTCAGGGTTACATACCATGACATTGAAGCTATCGATCCTGCATACTATAAGAATTTGAAATGGATGCTCGAGGTATGCTTTACTCTACCTACATAAGTTATGCGGCATGTTCCTGTAATTTTGTTGACAATTGATCATTCAGATGTAACCATCTCTATGTTCTGTTTGTAGAATGACATAAGTGATGTTTTGGATCTCACCTTCAGCATGGATGCAGACGAAGAGAAACTGATATTGTACGAGAAGGCAGAGGTATTTGCTGTGCTTGTGTCACAACGATTTGTGGTCTTAGGGCTTGTTTGGTTCGTGGCTAAATGTGCCACACTTTGCCTAAGGTTAGTCGTTTGAATTGAAGAACTAACCTTAGGCAGAAAAGTTAGGTAAAGTGTGACAAGTTAGTCAACGAACCAAACATGCCCTTAATCTTTTCTATGATCTAAGTCCTAAGTTATCTTTGCAGGTCACTGATTGTGAGTTGATTCCTGGAGGGCGTAACATCAGGGTTACTGAGGAGAATAAACATCAATATGTAGATCGGGTAGCAGAGCATCGACTGACGACTGCAATCAGGCCTCAAATTAATGCCTTCCTGGAAGGGTTTAATGAACTCATTCCACGGGAGCTGATATCTATCTTCAACGACAAAGAGCTTGAACTTCTGATTAGCGGTCTTCCAGATATTGACTGTAAGTTTTGCAAATATATGGTTTAGGGTTGTTAGTCTAGTTATGTTACCATCTAATTGACCTGTTTTACCTATTGCTTTTAGTGGACGATTTGAAAGCAAATACAGAATATTCTGGCTACAGCATAGCCTCTCCAGTCATCCAGTGGTTCTGGGAAATCGTTCAGGGGTTCAGCAAGGAAGACAAAGCCCGGTTCCTCCAGTTCGTCACTGGCACTTCAAAGGTATGGTGGCTCGTTCCCTGATTCCTTGCAGCACTGATTCAATTTCTGGATTGTCATCTCACTCTCCAGTTCTAGCAAGCTTACAATTTGTTAATTGCCATATTGGAATCTATGGTGCCACATCATGTGTTATGCTTACATTTGAGTTTATCTATCTGTAGGTACCATTGGAAGGTTTTAGTGCACTTCAAGGGATCTCTGGGCCACAAAGGTTTCAGATACATAAGGCCTACGGCAGCACGAACCATCTGCCTTCAGCTCATACTTGGTAACCTAATCTGCTCATTTTGCTTCCTTTCACTACCGTGAAAGATTTTGCAGTCACCATTATTATTTGTCTAGTTTACTGACACCAGATACCTTTGCTGAATTTCAGCTTTAACCAACTAGACTTGCCTGAGTACACATCCAAAGAGCAGCTCCAGGAGCGGTTACTGTTGGCAATCCACGAAGCAAATGAAGGTTTCGGATTTGGCTAATCAGTTATACTCGTTTGTCCGTGCCCTGAGAACTGCAATAGGCGAGCAGGACGTGTGTGGCTGATCACATTCTGAACACGTGTGTGATGAGAGATGGCCGGAGAGAACATGTCCATGATAGACGAATGCCCGTGGGAGAGGTACTACTGTTAAGAGAGAGAGCGACTGTTTTGTGTTTATAATCTTTGTCCGTTTGTAGTTTTTGCCTTACGTTGGTCGTTGCTCCGAAGTTTTTCCTCTTCTTTTCGTTCAGACTGGTGTAAGTTGTAACCGAACATTATGTCAAATGCAGGTCATCTTACGCTGGAATGTTATACCTCCCCTAAGAGCATCTCCAACAATACCTTAAACTAGTGCCTCAAATTGAAATATGGGGCTCTACACAGGAAAAACTACTCCAACAGTGTTCCATTTCATAAAATTTTGTCAAAAAATTATAGGGCACCCTCTCAAGTGACTCAAATATACTACACCGTAGTGGGCTGCCTTATAATCTAGATTTGGGGCTTTACTATTGGAGCGAGGTGTTTTGTTGATACCCTAAATTCTATAAAATATACTTATTTTCAAATTATAGGGCATTTTTATAGGTCACATTGTTGGAGATGCTCTAATCTGTTAAAACAACTGTAAATTTAGAAGGACTATTTTTTTCTAATATTATTAGAGCGAAAATTCTCTCTTTCGCTCTCCCAATTTCGCTCTCCCAATCCTGTCCATCTCCTACTGCCTTTCATTCCGTCGTCTCTCTCTTACGCTTCGTTCTTTCGTTAGATATAAAACCTTTGTAATTAATGTTGTTATTGTGTGGCCGCTCTAGCCTTTTTTGTGTCGTGTTGCTGTGATATTGTATGGTTTGCTTTATCTCTAATTTTGAACTTTTCAAAATTGAAGTGGCATATTCTCAAAATTAACGCTTTTTTTAAATAAATGTGGTTTACAATATTCTCGTGGCTATCGTCACACAGTTCAACTGCATTTGGTGGTCTGGCAAACGGTACAATTGCCTAAATTTGATCCTTACTCGGTTGATTCTAAAGATGATCCGGAGCTTAATGTGTTGACATTATCTCAAGTAGCTATTGTTCAGATGCCCCTCGGACTATGTAATTTATAGGTCACATTGCTGGTGTGGATATTCTTGCCCTTCTTGATTCGGGTAGTTCCCATTCTTTTATCAGTACTGTTGTAGCTAATACCCTTCCAGGGTCACTTCTATTGTTAAACCATTACAAGTTCCGGTAGCCAATTGGCCACACTTGCAATCCCTCCATCAAATTATCAATGCATGTCGACCTATTGTTGACCTATTGTCGACCTATTGTTGGCATGGATAGTTTAGAAGCCCGTAGTCCTATGCTGGATTGGTCTCACAAGTGTTACCTTGCATATCCAAAATTCTACTGTTACCTTGCATGTTGTCAAATCCTCAGTTATGCAGACAACTGTTATTCAGATTTGTAGTTTACATGAGTTGTCAAACAAGGAATAGTCTGTTCTTAACAATCTTCCTGACGACATGCAAAGTGTACTTCGTCAATTTCCTTCAGTATTTGAAGTACCACAAGGCATGCCTCCCGACCAAGAGTGTAATCATCAGATTCCTTTAATTTATAGGACTCGACTAGTCCAGATGAGGCCCTACAGATATGCTCCTGCTTTAAAGAATGAGATTGAACAAGTTGATGGTATCTTGCATACGAGAATCATTCAACATAGCTAGGGATGGCAAATTTTTGACTTGTGGATCAAACCCGTAACTGACCCGAAGTCGGACGGACATAGATTAGGATATCACGTTTCATCTGCCGGTTATCCGTTGGATATCCGAAATCGATCCATAGTTTCTTTTTTAGTCTAACCCATTATACATAGCAAAGAGTAAACACTAAATCAATGAACCCCACGTCTAACTCTCGCAATTCCCCACTATTGGTCACCCCTTCTAGCCTTGTTGGCTTCCTGCGCTGTGCCCCGTGCCCCCTTTCAAGTCCCATAGGTCGTAGCACAACTGGCAGCTAGACGACAGTTGTCCATTTCATGCTCCAGTGCCCTTGGCCACAACCTGCGTGCCCATAATAATTCTTTTATTAAGTTTTTAATTGTGTATGATGGTGAATTGCGTAGAAATTTCGTTAATTATGCTATTAAATTATTGAAAAATGATTGCGTCTGTCATATCCGATGGATATCCGAAACCCGTCCGAAATCCGATGGGCACGAGCATGGATATAAATTTCTACCTGCGGGTATGGTCACATGCAAATATTGGTTGCGGGTGGATATTTACAATATCCGATCCGAATCCGATCCGTTGCCATCCCTAAACATAGCCATAGTGAATTTGCTTCATCAATCATTTTCTTTAAAAATAAAGATCAAACATATCAATTTTCTGTTGACTATAGTCTCTTAAATGCTTTTATTGTTAAAACCAAGTTCCTAGCTCCTACCATCTATGATTTTTTGGATTAATTGTTAGGTGCTGCCAATTTTCTACCCTTGATTTTCGTGATGGGTTCCATCAGATACATATGAATCCACAAGATCAACATAAGACTGCCTTTCAAACTCATCATGAACACTGAATTTCAGGAAATGCCTTTTGTCCTCTTTGGTGCTCCAGCTACATTTAAAGTGTCATGAATTCTACTTTGGCTCCACTAAATGTGTACTTGTCTTTTTTTATGATATTTTGGTCTACAATAGAACTTGGAAAGATCATATACTACACTTGTAGTAAGTGCTTCATTCTGTTCAAGGACCAATGGTATATCAAATTGTCCAAATGTGCGTTTGCCAAACATTAGATTGCTTACCTCGGTCATGTCATCAGTCAGCATGGCGTGGCTACTGACCCTACCAAGGTCAAGGTTGTGTCATCATGGCCACTTTGTCAGAACTGCAAGGCTCTCGGGGGTTTCCTTGGCCTTGCTAGTTACTATAGGATGTTTGTCCAAAATTTTGGTATTATTGTGAGACCTCTTACTGTCTTGTAGAAAAAGGAGTGCTGTTTGTGTGGACCCATATCCATGATGTCGCCTTGACTACTCTAAAACAATGCGGCGACTCGACCAGATTTATAAGTGAGAGCACCTAGAGCGGGGGGGGGGGGGTTGAATAGGTGATCCTGTAAAATCAAACACTAAATAGCCACAAACTTGATTATTGAAGTGTTAGTGTGACCAAGTGGCTATGGAGCGAGCTTGTGTGAACAAAACAATAATGGAGAAAAGCAATCACAAGAGACACGCGATTTTTATCCCGTGGTTTGGCCAAGTAACACTTGTCTACTTCCATGTTGTGGCGTCCCAAAGGACGAGGGTTGCACTCAACCCCTTTCAAGTGATCCAATGATCAACTTGAATACCACGGTCTTTTCTTTTTGAGTATTCTTCCCAATTATGAGGAATTTCCACAAGTTGGAGCCTCTCGCCCTTACAATATTGATCACAAAGAAAGCACAAAAGTAAGGATGGGAGAGCAACACACGCAAGACTCAAATCCGCAGCACAACCACGCACACAAGTGAAGAAGTGAGCACACAAACACAACGCAAGGAGTTTACAACTCGAATAGTGCTCAGATCTCAAGAACGATGATCCGATTGCGTGAATGCAGAGTCTAGGTGTCTTAGGATGTTTCTTGCAAGCTTGTTTTTCTGCTCCATGCGCCTAGGGGTCCCTTTTATAGCCCCAAGGCAGCTAGGAGCCGTTGGAGATTAATTTGGTAGGCAATTCTTGCCTTCTGTCGAGTGGTGCACCGGACAGTCTGGTGCACCATCGGATAGCCACTGTAGCACTCCGGTGTGCGATCTCCTTCCATATCGGGCGCAGCCGACCATTGGTCCTTAGGACCGGTTGGCGCACTGGACACTGTTCGGTGCACACCAGACAGTCCGATGCACCCAACCGACCGTTGGAGCGGGCTACGTGTCGCGCATTGATCACGCGGACGACCGTTGCCCGCTGGCGCCGTTGGCTCACCGGACAGTCCGGTGCACCATCGGACAGTCTAGTGAATTATAGCCACGTCGCCTTTTCCTTTTCCCGAGAGCGTCGAGTTCGTCGCCGAAGAGTCGGGTGCGGGCGCAGATGTCTCACCGGACAGTCCGGTGATTTTTAGCGAAGTCGCCCGGCTGATTCCCGAGAGCAGCCGGTTCACCGTCAGCCAACCTGGGGCACCGGACACTGTCCGGTGTGCCAGGCCTGAGCTGGTTTTGGCTGTACACAGCCAATCCTTTTCCAACGTCTTTCTTCTTTTCTTGGCACTATTTCTAGCACTTAGATAAACATGTTAGTACTCAAAAGCAATCCATAAGTCTAGAAACATACCTTGTTCTTTGATTTGTACTTCTCGCTCATTTAGCACATAAGAGTTCAAAACAGTGTGTTGGACATCTAATCACCAAAACAATTATATAAATGGCCCAAGGGCACATTTCCCTTTCAATCTCCCCCTTTTTGTTGATTTATGCCAACACATCAAAACGCAACAAAAAGAAGTGCAATATCAATGCAAATGAAGACCAAATTCTTTTTACTCAAGATTTGGCATATTTGGATCATTCTTTGCCACCACTTGGTTTATTTTTGCAAATCAAATTATTTTCCTATCTCTAAGTCAAACACACTTGTTTGGGAAAATCGAGAGATATTCCAAGAGTAAAATTGATCAAGTGCCAAAAACTCCCCCTTTTTCCCATAATCAAAATTCTCTCCCATAAGAGACCAAATTTTGCAATAAGAGTATTTTGACAAAAACAAATTTCTAGCTCTTCATTTTCAAAAGTCACAAGTGGTTGGCTGATCCATTTGCTTTGGCCTTAATATCTCCCCCTTTGGAATTAAGCACCAAAATGGGATCATTTTTGGCCCTTTAACCCCATTGCCTCACCAAAAATGTCAATTAAGAGCAAAAAGGCAATGAGAGCACAAGTATGAACTTGGAATTAAATACACTAATACCGGATTGCAGTGGAAGTCTTTTCGTCGTCCAAGTTCACTTTCCCTTTCAATGTACCTTCGAGACCACATCTAGTGTACTCAACCAACCAAGTTAGTCTCAAGAGGGTCAAGTTGTAGCTCATCTCCCCCTAAATATGTGCAATATTTGCATACAGACATGTGAGGTCCGGGGATGATTGTACAACTTGAGCACCATAAATGTACGATAAATGATGTAAATGCGCAAAGTAACATGATCAAAGGCATAGACTACATGTATGCTATAGATCAATCCAAGTTACGCGAATCTAAGACATTTAGCTCACTATGCAACCTGCAAAACCTTTTCTCAACTGGTTCTCGGTGCTAATGTGATACACATTGATATCTCCCTTTTGTTGGTGGTCTCTTAGGAAGTGATGCCAGATGTCTATGTGCTTAGTGCAGCTGTGTTCAATAGGATTATCCGCCAAGCGGATTGCACTCTCATTATCACATAGGAGTGAGACTTTGCTTAGATTGTAGCCAAAGTCCCGGAGGGTTTGCCTCATCCAAAGTAGTTGCACGCAACACTGTCCTACGGCAACGTACTCGGCCTCAGCGGTGGATAGGGCAACAAATGTTTATTTCTTGAAACTCTAGGACACCAGGGACCTTCCTAGAAATTGACACGTCCCTGATGTACTCTTCCTATCAACCTTGCACCCGGCATAATCAGAGTCTAAGTATCCAATCAAGTCAAAGGTAGACCCCTTTGGATACCAGATCCCGAAGCAAGGTGTTGAAACTAAATACCTAAGAATTCGCTTAACGGCCACAAGGTGACATTCCTTGGGGTCGGATTGAAATCTAGCACACATGCATACACTAAGCATAATGTCCGGTCTACTAGCACAAAGATAAAGTAATGAACTTATCATTGACCGATATGCCTTTTGATCAACGGACTTACCTCCTTTGTTGAGGTCAATATGCCCATCAGTTCCCATTGGTGTCTTCGCGGGCTTGGCGTCCTTCATCCCAAACCTCTTGAGAAGATCCTGAGTGTACTTCGTTTGGGAGATGAAAGTGCCGTCCTTGAGTTGCTTCACTTGGAATACAAGGAAGTAGGTCAACTCGCCCATCATCAACATCTCGAACTTTTGCATCATTACCCTGCTAAACTCCTCACAAGACTTTTGATTAGTAGAACCAAATATTATGTCATCGACATAAATTTGGCAAACAAAAAGATCACCATTGCATGTCTTTGTGAAAAGAGTGGGATCGGCTTTCCCAACCTTGAAAGCATTAGAAATAAGGAAATCTCTAAGGCATTCATACCATGCTCTTGGGGCTTGCTTAAGTCCATAGAGCGCCTTAGAGAGCTTGTACACATGGTCGGGATACCTGTCATCCTCAAAGCCAGAGGGTTGTTCCACGTATACCTTCTCCTTGATTGGCCCATTGAGGAAAGCGCTCTTTACGTCCATTTGGAATAGCCTAAAGGAATGGTGAGCGGCATAGGCTAATAAAATTCAAATTGACTCTAACCTAGCCATAGGAGCAAAAGTCTCCTCGAAATCCAAACCTGCGACTTGGGCATAACCTTTTGCCACAAGTCGAGCCTTGTTTCTTATCACCACCCCGTGCTCGTCTTGCTTGTTGCGGAACACCCACTTGGTTCCCACAATGTTTTGCTTATGTGGCACCAGGCTCCAGATTTCATTCCTTTTGAAGTTGTTGAGCTCTTCCTGCATGGCCAACACCTAGTCCGGATCCTGCAAGGCCTCTTCTACCCTGAAAGGCTCAATAGAAGAGACAAACGAGTAATGCTCACAAAAAGTAGCTAGTCGTGAGCGAGTGGTTACTCCCTTGCTGATGTCTTTGGATTGACGCTCGGACTTGAGTTGAAGGGACCCATGGTGCTTCTTCCTTCATAACTTGTTCTTCCTGTGCTCCCCCTTGATCATGCTCCTCTTCTTGAGGTACCTGTACATCGTCTTAAGTTGGGGGATGCACCATTGTCGAGGAAGATGATTGATCTTGTTCATGTAGTTCCTGTGGTCGCACATCGCCTATCGCCATCGTGCGCATTGCGGCTGTCAGAACTTCTTCTTCATCTATGTCATCAAGATCAACTTGCTCTCTTGGAGAGCCATTAGTCTCATCAAATACAATGTCGCTAAAGACTTCAACTAATCCTGATGATTTGTTGAAGACCCTATACGCCTTTGTATTTGAGTCATATCCTAGTAAAAACCCTTCTACTGCCTTGGGAGCAAATTTAGAATGTCTACCTTTCTTCACCAGAATGTAGCATTTGCTCCCAAATACACGAAAGTAAGAGACATTGGGTTTGTTACCGATAAGGAGTTCGTAGGAGGTCTTCTTGAGGAGGCGATGCAAATAGAGCTGGTTTATGGCGTGGCAGGCTGTGTTCACTGCTTCCGACCAAAACCGCTCGGGCGTCTTGAACTCTCCAAGCATCGTTCTCGCCATGTCGATTAGCGTCCTGTTCTTCCTCTCTACAACACCGTTTTACTGTGGTGTGTAGGGAGCAGAGAACTCGTGCTTGATGCCTTCCTCCTCAAGAAACTCTTCAACTTGTAGATTCTTAAACTCCGACCCATTGTCGCTTCTTATCTTCTTCACCTTAAGCTCAAACTCATTTTGAGCTCTCCTTAAAAAGCGCTTTAGGGTCCCTTGGGTTTCTGACTTATCCTGTAAAAAGAATACCCAAGTGAAGCGGGAAAAATCATCAACAATTACAAGACCATACTTACTTCCCCCGATGCTGAGGTAGGCAACGGGTCTGAAGAGATCCATGTGAAGAAGCTCTAGTGGTCTTGATGTCATCATCACATTCTTGCTGTGATGAGTGCTTCCCACCTGTTTCCCTGCCTGACATGCTGCACAAGGTCTGTCTTTCTCAAAACAGACATCGGTTAGTCCTAACACATGATCTCCCTTTAGAAGCTTATGAAGGTTCTTCATACCAACATGTGCTAGACGGTGATGCCACAACCATCCCATATTAGTCTTAGCTATTAAGCATGCATCTAGATCGGCATTCTCTTTCGAAAAATCAACTAAATAGAGCTTGCCGTCTAATACACCCTTAAAAGCTAATAAACCATCACTCCTTCTAAAGACAGATACATCTACATTTGTGAATAAACAATTATAACCCATGTTACATAATTGACTCACAGATAACAAATTATACCCGAGCGATTCAACTAAAAACACATTAGAGATAGAATGCTCGGATGTGATGGCTATCTTTCCCAATCCTTTGACCTTGCCTTGGTTCCCATCTCCACAGATGATCGAATCCTGGGAGTCCTTGTTCTTGACATAGGAGGTAAACATTTTCTTCTTTCCCGTCATGTGATTCATGCATCCGCTGTCGATAATCTAGCTTGAGCCCCCGGATGCATAAACCTGCAAGGAGTTTATGTGGCAGAACCGCCCGAATTATTCCATCTTAAGTGCCTAAGTCACGCCTCAGGGGTCGTAACACACTTAAACCAGAATAACCCATCAGTCCCTCAGATCTAGTCTGATAAAGCCACTTAACCAGGATCAAATACCATAATCTCACTCGAAGGTGAGTCACAGAAGAAATACAATAAAACAGGAAACCTCAAATTAAAGTGCTGGAGTTATTACACAAATCAGAGTTTTCAAGTAGCTGATATAAGTTCACAAAATAAAATGCAGCGGATAATCGATATCGTCGATAGCGAGGAATTGGGCAAGGCCTAGCCCACTACTCCTCCTGCTCCTCTCCTACCGGAGTAGCATCCCACTCGATAGTCCAACCCGTTGGCAGGGTAGTAGGCCAAGTCACACCATCAACCATATCCTGAAGCATACCTGCAAAAATTATGCCACAAGCAAGGCTGAGTATACTAATACTCAGCTAGACTTACCCGGTGTGAGGAGTCTACTCCTCTACCTCTAGACCATGCAGCTGTTTGGCTGAGGGGTTTGGTTTTCCAAAAGCACTAGCTGAGTCTAAAATCAAATTTTAGCTTTTCAATTTCTAGCATCATTATATTAGCTAAGTGTGCTCCTTCTAAGCATACATGGTAACAAGCATTTAGTACAATCAACAAGTTATCTCATGTAAACCTCATTTTCACTTCTTACTCAATGTAGTACAAGGGGTCAAGCTATCTCATTAGCTGCGAGAAGCAGACGATTCGAATCGAGTTTTTATCCTTGCAAGGTAAACCTAAACACATGACATGTAAGGGCACTCCGTCCCCACACACGTCAACCGTCCCCATCGATTCCCCATTCGCGGCCAGGGCTCACCGCCTTGGCATACAATGCTCCACTGACCCTGGCTACCACCGTGCAGTGACCGCACTTGTACCCACCATAGCTAGCATGGGAGACCCAGTCTCAGGACAAGTGAGGGGAAAAGTACGTGTCTGGCTTCACTCAGGTACTAGGTTTACCGGTTACCATATTTCCCGACATGTGTTTAGTACGTTCAAACACTTGACTCAGGTATCCACATATTAATCCTTAATTCCTTTTCCCGTCTCATGGACAAGGCATCCACCCTAGATCCAAGTCCATAGACCATCATAGATCCCGTTATCAAGATGAATACAATCAATTTCTGACCTTGCGTGAGTGCTAGAAAAATCACTCGACTTCTACCGAGATCCTAATTAACATAGCAGCTACTCGACCTAGCATACTAGTATCCATCTCAAAAAGGAATCCTGAGTTCATGCATCTAAGGGTTTCAAGCAACTCCTACACTTAAGTGCACATTAAAACCTACAAACATTAAGTGTAGTAAAGTAGCATATATAAATGGTTATGCATAAAACCGGGGCTTGCCTTCAATAGCTGGGGCTGCGGAGAGATCCTCGATGGCAGTTTCAGAAGCTTGCTCCTGGTCTTCCTCGTGGACAGCTCCTTGCTTGGGGATGAGCACGTACTCTCCGTCAACGAGATTGCAATCTAATGAATGCAATGAGTAAGATACATGCATGGTATGATATGCAATTTAGCAATTAAAATTTGATGGGGGATGATCAAATTAACAAGGTAGAGCTTAATCTTGCTACTAAAGATTCTTTTGGTCTACTTAGTAATTTAGGGTCAAGCTTGGTTAAGCTAATTGGTAAGTTTATTTTGGGTGTTCTACTGATTTCTTTTTAATGTCTTAGTGAGAGTTCATTATGGTTTCTAGCTGAATCATTAGAGTGAGATTTATCATTCCCTCTACTTTATCTCTATTTCTTTTATGCTTTTAATGTGGGTTTGAACTACAAGATAGCTTAATAAATTTCCAAAAATTCTGCAAAAATTACAATGGCTTCTCACTGGTGTATAAGTTTCTGTCTCAAAATTTGGGGTATAAAAAGTGAGTGGTTCTCTTTGTATAAAATTATTAAATATTAGGGCAGAGAGGGTGTTTTGAACTACAACTCCCTTTTTACAGTGAGTTATTCTCTAAGACTTATTTTTGTTGGTATTCAGATGCTATAACATGATTTTGTACAAATTTCTAGCCACTAATACTCATTAGTTATTTTACTATGATTTTCTAAAGTTTCTAGCCAAGGGGTGCTTTCTACTACCACTACATTTGAAAAATATCAAACAACAGATTTCTAATTTTTCCTACCTTCTTCTTTATGCAAGAGCAATCATTATAAATTTTGGTAACTTTTTGCTTAAGGGAAGGGTGGTAGGAATTTCTTGAACTAAATGGCCTTTTTCATGAAGTATTGGCAATGGGTATTACTTGTAGCTTTCAATTGGGTTTTGCATTTTTCTCTGGTGGCCTACTTCATTATCAATCTGGTAAAAATTTATTTGCCCACTGTTGCATAGTTTTTGGCTTGCTTATGATTTAATTGAAATATGACTTAATATCAAGTTCTATTTGTTTACCCTACTTAAAATGATGGACTAGGGTGTTTATCATTTTTGTAGTGGTGTACTAATGGCTATAAGTCCAATGGATTTTTCTTAACAACTTTGAAATTGTTTTCATAATTCTAATAATTATTTTTCTAGTTTGATTAGTGCTTAAAAAACATTTCACCTAGAATTTGTTCTGGACTAGGGTTTCCTTTATTTTTCCTAGGTTCTCTATTACTTAAGTAGATAGGAAAAATAATTGCATTCACTGTTCATTATTTTCCAGTGCCTCCATGTTGCTCGTTGCTTTGAGAGCAATGGGCTGTGGCTCGTAGATAGGTAGTGGACCATTTAGCGCATCGTCCACGTATCGCGCCTCCTTCACCATCATGCGCCCGCTCACAAATTTTCCAAGGATCTCCTCGGGCGTCATCTTGGTGTACCTAGGGTTTTCACGAATAAGGTTGACAAGATGGGGGTCAATTAAGGTAAATGACCTGAGCATGAGTTGGACGACGTCATGATCCGTCCATCTTGTGCTCCCATAGCTTTGGATTTTGTTGACCAGGGTCTTGAGCCTATTGTAGGTCTGTGTTGGCTCCTCTCCCCTGATCATCGCGAACCTCCCCAGCTCGCCTTCCACTAGTTCCATCTTGGTGATCATAGTGGCGTCGTTTCCCTCATGAGATATCTTGAGGGTGTCCCAGATTTGCTTAGCATTGTCCAAGCCACTCACTTTATTATACTCATCCCTGCAAAGTGACGCTAGCAAGATAGTAGTAGCTTGGGCATTTTTATGAATTTGTTCATTAATAAGCACAAGATTATCCGTACTATCAAAATGCATCCCATTTTCCACAATTTCCCAAATGCTAGGATGGAGAGAAAATAGATGACTACACATTTTATGGCTCCAAAATGAGTAATCCTCTCCATCAAAGTGTGGGGGTTTTCCAAGAGGAATAGAAAGTAAATATGCATTCAAATTATATGGAATACGGGAATAATCAAAGGAATAGTTTTGATTAATCATCTTTTTCTTGGACGAGGAGTCATCGTCGTCGTCCCTTGGTGAAGAAGAAGATGCATCGCTGTCGTAGTAGATGATCTTCTTGATGCGTCTCTTCTTCCCGTCCCTCTTTTTGTGACTCAAGCCTGAGTCAGTGGGCTTGTCGTCTCTTGGCTCATTGAAGAGGGACTCCTTCTCCTTGTCATTAACCACCATCCTCTTTCCCTTAGGATCCATCTCTTCGGGCGGTTAGTCCCTTAGATGAAGAGTACGACTCCGATAACAATTGAGAGCACCTAGAGGGGGGGGGGGGGGTGAATAGGTGATCCTATAAAATCAAACACTAAATAGCCACAAACTTGATTATTGAAGTGTTAGTGTGAACAAAACAATAATGGAGAAAAGCAATCACAAGAGACACGTGATTTTTATCCCGTGGTTCGGCCAAGTAACACTTGCCTACTTCCACGTTGTGGTGTCCCAAAGGACGAGGGTTGCACTCAACCCCTTTCAAGTGATCCAATGATCAACTTGAATATCATGGTCTTTTCCTTTTGAGTATTCTTCCCGTTTGCGAGGAATCTCCACGAGTTGGAGCCTCTCGTCCTTACAATATTGATCACAAAGAAAGCACAAGAGTAAGGATGGGAGAGCAACACACGCAAGACTCAAATCCGCAGCACAACCACGCACACAAGTGAAGAAGTGGGCACACAAACACAGCGCAAGGAGTTTATAACTCGAACAGTGCTCAAATCTCAAGAACAATGATTCGATTGCGTGAATGCAGAGTCTAGGTGTCTTAGGATGTTTCTTGCAAGCTTGTTTTTCTGCTCCATGCGCCTAGGGGTCCCTTTTATAGCCCCAAGGCAGCTAGGAGCCATTGGAGATTAATTTGGTAGGCAATTCTTGCCTTCTGTCGGGTGGTGCACCACTGGACAGCCACTGTATCAGTCCGGTGCATGATCTCCTTCCATATCAGGCACAGCCGACCGTTGGTCCTTGAACCCGGTTGGTGCACCGGACATTGTCCGGTGCACCCAACCGACCGTTGGATCGGGCCACATGTCGCGCGTTGATCGCGCGGACGACTGTTGCCCGCTAGCGCCATTGGCTCACCGGACAGTCCGGTGCACCACCGGACAATCCGGTGATTTTTAGTGAAGTCGCCCGGTCGATTCCAAAGAGCAGCTGGTTCACCGTCGGCCAGCCTGGGTCACCACTGTCCGGTGCACCACCGGGCAGTCCGGTGTGCTAGGCCCGAGCTGGTTTTGGCTTTACACAGCCAACCCTTTTCCAACGTCTTTCTTCTTTTCTTGGCACTGTTTCTAGCACTTAGATAAACATGTTAGTACTAAAAAACAATTTACTAAGTCTAGAAACATACCTTGTTCTTTGATTTGTACTTCTTGCTCATTTAGCACATAAGAGTTCAAAACAGTGTGTTGGGCATCTAATCACCAAAACAATTATATAAATGGCCCAAGGGCACATTTCCCTTTCAATAAGAGATCAAGTATGCAAACCACTTGCCGCGCAGTGATTACCTCACACTTGAGCCCATATAAACCCAAGGTCTAGAAAAATCATGAAGGATTTCAAAACTTTTCCTTCGCAACCAAGATCGTAATGAACTGACAATCACTGCATCACGTGTTATAATATTCCACAGAGTTTTAACATAGATCAGAGGTACGCAGGCCCCAAATAACTCCAAGTAGCATTCAACAATGTGACAAGTTTTTGCGGAAGCATTTATTAACTAGTACCCACAACACCTGTGGGGTTTGAAGATACTATGCCAACATTAGGATGTCAACCCACCAAAAGCATGAGACGAGAATCAGAAAAACCTGCCCTGGGCTTAGTCATCTCCCGTAGCTGGGTATAAGCAGTGCTCGCAGTACCCGTAGTACATCTGACCATCTGCAATAAATCATTGGGAATAGCACCCTAAGTACTGAAATGTACTCAGCTAGACTGACCCGTCCAAAACCAGAAAATAAGAAAATGAAAGACTCCAAGGAGTATGCAAGGCTATACCTGAAGTTGGCTCTTTATTTTCCAAGAGTAACGAGAGTTATAGAAGTTCTTAATAACTTAAGGGGGCATTTACCAATTTTAATTACTCCATTTTAGCAGGTCAGTATTAATACCTACTTTGCTGCGAACTAAGTTTTGTACCTGATTTCCTAAGTGATCCATACTCCACTTGAAGTATATCTAATTACCCATTTAGAGAATAACCAAGTTGAGAGCGTTGAATCAAGTCATCACATCAAGCTATCCTATCCTGTAGGCATAATTGGAATGAATATAATCTCTTATCCACTCAACAAATCTTATAAAGTGTAGTTCTTACTACGATGAGATAGCTCAAGTCAAGTGCTCACTATCTAGGAGCGATGGTGATTCAAATCGTTTTCTAACTAGCTGGTGGGTACTCCTATCACAAATCATACCCACAGTACTTCGTGAGATACAATCACCACTGCACAGATTCCAGTAGTAGCCTTGCTGCACATCTCAGATTCCACAGGGGCCACCATACCCAGGGACCGCCCGACTACCAGAGGGTTAGGGCGCACCATCCACCATGGGTCATCTCGTCGTGTCACCGTCACTCCTCAACCACACCAGTAGGTGCACCGCAAGGTCGAATCTGACTGGAATGGTGTTTTAGCTTCACGGTCGGAATGAGTTATCTGGCCAACTAAGTGAATAGGCATAAATTCAACATGACTCGAGGGACCACAACGGTACGATCCTTAATTGACACAGGCGGGATCACTATGGCCTACATGGCACCCATAAGAGTCCGCTCGGTCTCATCTTAAACCTTTATTTTTTCCTCTTGGATATTACCCAAGACCTCTTCCAGTCAAGCATAAGAAATTCACCTAAATCTCGCAGGTGACAGGCAATCATCTGACTTCTACCGTCTAAGCAGGCCTAAGCATTAAAGCGTTCTTAATTTAAATAGGTGGCAGGTACAAGATAACCAAAAGATCAAGGTGAATGCAGCAATTGGTCTCAATCAACTCCTATACCTAATGCAACAATATAGGTAGGCAATGAATAAATTAAAATATTGTAAATATAGGAAGTTAGATGCCAGGCTCGCCTTTCTTGAAGGAACTGCGGCGGTGATCAGGACACTCCTGAGCTTCAGCTTTGGGTTCACCCTCTTCCACGAGAATTCTGTAACACCCCAGGTGTTACTTAGGGATTTCACCCAAGCCTACACTATTGAACCCATCATCACATGTGGTTTAGTTTGAGCAAAAGACACCAAACTTGGGGATCAAGATCCTAAGAAGGTGTAACCCATCTTAGAAGTCATGCCTTGGCCTTATCATGCACCTAAAGAGGAGAGAATGGCTCAAACCCTAGTTCAACTCCCTTAGGCAAATGGAGCCCTAGAGGGGAGTTTAGCAAAAAGGCTATGTAAACCACATTGTCATGACTTGGGCTAATTATAAAAGTTGTAGTGCACTTAATACCCTACAAAAAATAGGAAGAGAATGACCCCAAAATGATTTCAGAAAAACCCCAAAAAGGTCACCAAAGAGAAGGACATAAAAGAAAAATTAGTTTTTTCTCACTTTCAAAACCAACCCTCTTTCAAAGATCAAACATGTTCACCATTTTCCAAGCCTCAAAACCAAAGGGCCCAATTGACAAAATGGCACCTAAAGACCCCTAGAACACCCTGGAAAAATTTGAACCCAACCCTAAGTCGTTTGACATGACTTGACACGGTTTTTGTCGTGGTGTGGACAGCTCGGATAGACCCAACTTCACCTCCTTGTAACTTGCCAACCCGAGGCCAAACCCACTTGAGCACTGCATGAGATACAAAGGGTATACAACAAGGAAGAAATCTTGTATAGGGATTTTGGATAGATACGAAGAGATCACGGGCCAATCGATGCTTGAAGATGACCAGAGCAAATGCTGCCACGTGCTCGATGCCTTGTCTGACCGGCCGAGCGCGCACTGGCCGCTGCCGCGCACGCCCCCACGTGTGGTCGGCCACCCCGTGCCCACGCCCGTGCCGTGCCCGCGAGTGGCTATAAAGCCCACCCTCATGCACGACCATCTTCCCCGTTACCCCCTCCGCACCCGCCTAACTCTCCCGAGCTCGCCCACAGCTCCGGCGACCTCCCCGCGACCCGCCAGAGCCGCCCGAGGGCGCCCGCCGTGGACAAACCCTTTCTCGCCCACCTCCGCTCGATCCGAGCCCTCGGATAGCTTTCTCGAGGAGCCATGAAGCTTGCCCGAGCTTGAGCCGAGGACCAGCCCCATCGGAATAGTGCAATCGCGCTCGCCGGAGTTCGTGAACCCGCCGAAGCACGTGGACCGGGTAATCCACTAAACCATTTCTAAATTCCTTGCGCACATGACCTCTACATCACCCAGTGGAGCTCCTCGTGCACTTTGATTGAACCCTCCCGCCGTGGTTTGGCTGGAGCAGGTGCCGCCGACGACCTCCACCGCCTGCGTTCGTGGCCAGAGTAGCCCCGACGACCTCCGACGCCAACCTGCACACCGACCTGACCGCCGTGACCTACCCAACGTCACTGACCACCCCACCGGAGCCCTACTGCCGCTGGTAAGCCTCGCCGCCGTAATCTTTGCCCTGGTTACTGTTCCAGCCAGCCAGGGATCGCGGGTTAGATTTAGGTTAAGTCCAGGGGGTTTTGTGCAAGGTAAGTGACTCATGCAAATAGTAGACCGAGGGCTGTTTTGTGAGAGAAAAGGGGGAAGAAAACCTAGGGACTTCAGCGCAAATCTGAATTTCTTTTCCATTTCGAATTTACTTTTCCTTTAAATATTGCAGAGAACTTAATAAATGCATAACTTGAAGAATAATCATCCAAATTTAGTCAAACTAATTTTGCTAGACTTTGTGAAATATAAACTACCAAGCAAAAATTGTAAACCCCATAGTTCCTGTAATGTTTTATAGAGTTTTGAATTATATAAGAAAACTGCCCAAAATTCATTAATAAAGGGAAAAATAGAAACATTGTTAGACCAGGGTTGAGAAAAATAGTGGAGACCCTAACCTAGTAGTTACACTGTTTAAAATCAATAAACACCCCAATATACAAGGTTAAGGAAGGTTTATTCACTAAAACTTGTTTATGCTCAAACTTAGGAAAATGAAGAAAAGGGGTTGAAAATGGAAACCAGAGGACAACCATATTTTTCTAGCATGCCTAAGTTATGTAGTTCACAAGAAAAATCTGTTGAACCATAGTCCAGTGAAAAGAAATTGCACTCACCATTATTCATGAAAAATAGAGAAAACTTTGAAAAGTCATAAGAAAATAATCCTAAGGAGAAAACACCCCTACCTTAGGAATGACTGTTCTTGTGCTAAGAAAAACTTAGGAAAAATACAAGTTCTGTTGTTTGATATTTTTCAAATAGCAAGTTAGTTATAAGTGTCTTTTGGGCATTAAACTTTAGAAAATCATAACTAAATAACCACTAAGTAACCCTCTATGATTTTTGGCATAGAAGCATGTTATTAACCATAGATACCAGCAAAAATAACTCTTAGTACAGAACCCACACCTAGATGAGAGTTGTAGTGCAAAGTGACCCCTCTGCCCCAACTTTTGTTATTTTTTTCCAGGGCATATTTTATTTATTTTTGACCTCAAATTTATAGGACAGACTAGGGTGACCAAAGTTAACCCACTGTAATTTTTACAAAATTTTTGGAAAATTTAAACCACTGTTGTAGTTCAAACCCACCTTAAGAGCATAAATAGAAAATGAAAAGGGGAAATTAGAAGTGGAAATTAATGTTACCCTAACCAACCCAGCAAACCCCTTGAGTACCTACTAGAACCTTTAAGGGGCAGTCCAAGTCTTAATCCACTATGTTTACCTCTAAGCAAAACCTCAAACCTAAATTGATAAGCATAAACCCCTAAGAGCCTCTTATAACAAGGAAACCCTAAGTTATTAACTAACTTAGTTTTTCTTCACTAGGCATAATTGTTACTAAATTCTACATATCATAGCATACATATATCTTATTCATTGCATTCGATAGATTGCAACCTCGCTGACGGAGAGTACATCCTCGTGCCGGAGCAAGGAGTTGCTCAGGAGGTAGCCCAGGATCCAGCACCAGAACCTGCCATCGAGGATCTGCCTGCCCCAGCTTTGGAAGGCAAGCCCCGGTTTTATGCATAACCGTTATATATGCTATTTTACTTCACTTAATGTTTGTAGGCTTGTACTGTGCACTTAAGTGTAGGAGTTGTCTGGAACCCTAGTTGCATGAACTCCGGATTCCCTTGGGATGGATACTAGTATGCTAGGACGAATAGCTGCTTGCTAATTAGGGATCTCGATAGAAGTCGAGTGATTTTTCTAGCACTCGCGCAAGGTCAGGAATTGGTTGTATCCACTTGGATAATAGAATAACGATGGTATATGGACACGGGTCCATGGGGACGCGTGGTCTACAAGACGGAAATTGGAATAAAGATTAACGTGCGGATACCTGTGTCAAGCGTTTGAACGTACTAAACACATGCCGAGAAATATGGTAAATTGGTAAGCCTAGTACCTAATTGAACCTGGCAGCAGATTGCCCTCCTCACGCGACCTGAGACGTGGTCTCCCATTCCGGTTATGGTGGGTACAAGTACGGTCACTGCACAACGGCAGTCGGGGTCAGTGAGGCATTGTACGCCAGGATGGTGAGCCCCTCTCTGCTGGCGGGGAATCGATGGGGACGGTTGATGTGTGTGGGGACGGAGTGCCTCGCCACGTCGTGTGTTTAGGTTTACCTTGCAAGGATAAAAACTCGATTCGAATCGTCTGCTTCTCGCAGCTAATGAGACTGCTTGATCCATTGTACTGCATTGAGTAACAAGTGGAAATGTGATGACTTGGCAAAAGATGTTGAATGCTAAATGTTTGATACTATGTATGATTAGATAGGTACACATTTAGTCTTAAGAGAGTTACACTAAAACTTGAAAAAGCTAAAACTTGATCTTAGACTCAGCTAGTGCTTTTTGGCAAACCAAACCCCTCAGCCAAACAGCTGCATGTCTAGAGGTAAGAGGAGTAAACTCCTCACACCGGGTAAGTCTAGCTGAGTATTAGTATACTCAGCCTTGCTTGTGGCATAATTTTTTTTACAGGTTCTCTGGAGGACATGGTTGCTGGAGTGACTTGGCCATCCATCTTGCCACCGGGTTGGACAGTCGAGTGGGACCCTACCTCGGCTGAGGAGCATGAGGAGTGATGGGACAGGCTTCCTCATCCCTCCATTTCTTTATCGTTAGTTTTATTCTGCTGCATTTCGAACAATGATCACTACTTTTGCTAAAACTCCGATGATGTTGTAATAAATTTAATACTCCTTCATGTTGGTTTTATGTTTTATTGTATTTGCTTTGTGCCTCACCATCGAGTGAGTACGTGGTACTTGGTCCTATTAGTGGCCTCGTCGGACTAGATCCGAGGGACTGACGTGTTATTCCTATTTAAGTGTGGTCTAGCCTTTAAGGTGGGACTTAGGCATTTAAGTTGGAATAATTTGGGCGGTTCCGCCACAGCTGGTATCGGAGCTCGTACCACCATAGAGGAATCAATAAACTATAAATACCACCCTTTTCAAAAGTAAAACTTGATAGAACCAAATGTTGGATAGATCATCAGGACGATCCGGATAGACCTAGGATGTGAAGCCTTAGGATGATAGAGGGGTAGCTAGGTGGCTATTTGAGTAAGCCCTACAGGCTACTATAAGGGATGGGAGTTCTTCCCTGCTCCCTCTAAGTTGAAATGAGGTCGTTTAGGACGAGCATGCATGCATCCTTACTTAAACTATTGATAATTAGGTAAGAATTTTAATACACGATAATGACAGATTAAGTACACTCAGTGACGTTGTCATAGTCACAGAGAGGCCGAGTTTTGATCCCCTTTTATTTTATAATTCTTTTTCTTTTCACTTACGCTTAACCATACATAGATGACTTCTCACGGATCCTTGGACGGAGGGAATGCACAGTCCCACACGGACGAACTTGCACGAGAGGGTTTTCCCCGTATCTTATGGGAGGTGCTTCAGGGAGCCGGTTACACGATGCCCCCAGTACACGGTGCAGCTGTTCGAGAAGCACCGAGTGCCCCGCTGTAGGGTGAGGATGACCCTAGAGCCTCATCCCTTACAGCCAGGCTGGCGTTCGTTGGACTCCGAGTCTTTCGGATACCAGGCTGAGGATACTATCGAGGCGATTGCTCTCCACGGGCTGACCACCTTCTGTGGTTTTCATCCCTTGGAGCTGTCTACTCATCCCATTGGCTTATTCCCTGCTGAAAAGGAGGACGACCCAATGTGGAAAGACCGAGTGGAGCATGCCAAGGATATATGGGCTCTTTACCCAGGGCAGACTGCGCACTTGACGGTGCGATGCATGGATGCTCTGTATCGTCTGCAGGTGAGGCGAGGAGAGGCAATGTCTCATCTGATGGCATTGTTGGAGGCTACCAAGATCACCTTGGATAACAGAGAGGAACTTGTGGTAGACCTATCCACTAAGATGGTGGAAAAGGACCTATAGGTGGAACAGATGTCCAACGAGATCCAGGAGCTTGAGGAGCTAGTGGGAACCAGGGAGAACACCATTGAGGTTCTCGAGGATCAGCTAATCAACACTCAGCAGCAACTTGCGAAAGCCAACCAACATTTGGATATGCACCACCAGGAGATCCAGGACATGGAGGTTAACGAGGGTGTCGACATCGAGGCAGGAGAGGAGCCGGAGCCTGCATCCAGCTTGGACACTGCTGGCTCAGGGAGACCACCTTCCCCCGAGTCGAGCGTTGCCTCGTTTGCTCACTAGGTTGCAGGGATAGAGTTAGAAGTGGGTGGGTAGAACTCCTCGATGCTAGCTTAGCTTTTGCACCCTTAGGGTACTAGGCTAGACAGAGTTGAGTCTTTTGGGTCACTGATGTAATCGTAACAAACTCTTTTGGAAGTATTGATGATGAATGATATCAGCTTTGATTGGTGAAGAAAAGTGTTATGCCACGTAGTATCTTTTATGAATTTTGCAAGAAAATATTGGTTTTACCCTTTCAAATCTTCGCCACATATGAACCCTAACATCAGAAGTATGATATTGAGAGCATCCTTAATTTTTTCAGATGGCAGGAAGAGCGCGTCGTGGACAGAATGAACACATTCCTCCACCACCGCCACCGCCTCCTACCATGAAAGAACTGATGGCTCAGCAGAATGAGATTCTGCGACAGTTGGCTCAGCGTCAGCCACCACCTCAGCATTATGGTGGTGGTGACCACCATCAGCGTCCCCCAGCAGCAGCCACTTATCAGGAGTTCCTCAGCACGCAGCCACCGTTGTTCACTTGGGAAGAGGATCCGCTTGATGCTGATGTATGGCTCAGGGTAGTGGAATCCAAGTTCCCACTACTCAATGGAGTTTGTTCAGATGTGGCTAAGGTCAGGTTTGCCACCCAGCAGCTTCGTGGACCAGCGCGAACATGGTGGGATCATTTCCTTGCTATGCAACTAGTTGACCACGTGGTGGAATGGAGAGAGTTCAAGGCCGCCTTCAGAGGGCATCACATACCAGCAGGCATTATGGACCACAAGCTCAATGAGTTTTTGGCACTCACTCAAGGAAATCGGACAATGTTGCAGTACGCTTAGGCCTTCAATGACTTGTGTTAGTATGCTGGATACCATGCAGACACTGATGAGAAGAAGAGGGATAGGTTTAGGAGGGGCCTCAACACTAAGCTCCGTGACTGTCTCAACATAGTCAGGCCAACAGCTATAATGAGTTAGTCAACATGGCCATTTCCCAGGAGGACTGCATCATAGCCCGACAGGCCGAAAAGAAGAGAAAGACCCCTGTGGCAGGATCATCAGCTCAGCCACATCGCTTCAGGATTGTATCTGACACTCAGAATAGGGGACCTCAGTAGCAGCAAGGACGTTGGGTGATCTGACCACAGCAGCAGCAGCAGGCACCCAACCGCTCTCAGCTCCCAGTTCAGAGGAACAACAGTTAGCCGCAACAGCAACAGTACCGTCAGGCCAATGACAATAGGTGTTTCACTTGTGGTAACACTGGACATCATGCTAAGAATTGCCCCAGGAACCAGCAGAGGCAGGGACAGAATTCTAACCAGAACCAAGGCAAGAGGCAGAAGGTGCAAGTGAGGCAAGGCAGACTGAACTTCACCACCATGGCTGATATTCTAGAGGGAGCACCCGTCGTGACTGGTATCTTTTCAGTTTCGAATTATCCTGCAATTATTCTTTTTGATTTTGGTGCATCACACAGTTTTATCAGTGCAAAATTTAGTGCCAAGTGCCAGTTACCTTTTCACCACACCAATGGGGGTATTATGATTTCAACACCAGCAGGCAGGGTTGCCACCTATCAAATCAACAGGCAGGTGCCTATAAAACTTGGCAGTCTTATGGTTAGAACCACCGTCTTCATCTTAGGTTTGGATAGTGTGGACATCATATTGGGAACTTGAAAGCTCTCTTGTGAGTTTTGGTGTTTGGATGACAACTCAATTAAAGGACTAACAAGTGTACTAAGTGTTGAACAGGTGCTTAATGCAAAGCTAACAGGGTTCAACACAAGTGAATAAGTGTGATGGTCCAAAGACTGATTTATCTATAGATAATGAACACTGCTTAAGTGAGACTCGGTGTGCGTAACTCAGAGACAACCGATCAAGCCAAGGATGGAGGCAAGAAGAGCTTCGAGGTACCGAGTGCACGGGAGAAGGTCAAGGAGACCAGGAACCCAAAGCCAGGGGTGAAGAAGAAGACTTGCAAAGTCAAGGTTGATCGAGTTAAGAGTTATGATGCATCAAGGATCACTACATAAGGACATGACTTACAACCAATGAGGTAACATCTATAGTTATGTGGTGTAAGTCATAAGGCTCAAGATCAATCTCAAGAAATGAACAAGGGAGTTGGAGCTCAGATATGTCAATCTAGATCAAGTCAAGTTGACTTAATGGTTTAGAGTCCAACATCGACCTCAAACATGCCAAATTGGGTAAAATGGTGAAAAAGGTTAAGTATGTAAGGTTTGAGTGTTCAACCATGTTGCATACACCTCTTACTACAAATTTGGTGCTTTGGTTTGCTCTCTAACTCTTTCTGTAGAGAAAGTACCATTCTGAGCTCTGTTAGAGGAGAAACAAAAAAGCTAGGAGAAGAACAAGAAAGATGTAAGTTTCTAGGACTAAATCAATTGGATTATACTCTAAATGTGTTTGTTTAAGTCTCAGAAAAATCCTCTCAAAAGTTGAAGTCAAACGGAGAAAGAACGGAGGAAAAATCACTTAGTGTGCTGTTGGCTGGTGCACAGGACAGTGAATAGTAGCTGTCCGGTGCACAGGACAGTGAATAGTAACTCTGTCCGGTGCACAGGACAGTGAATAGTAACCTGTCCGGTGCACAGGACAGTGAATAGTCGCTGCGTCCGGTGCACAGGACAGTGAATAGTGCTGTGTCCGGTGCACAAGACAGTGAATAGTCACCAACGGCTAGCTGTTCCAGAGAAGGAAACTGCCAATCAGATCTGTTACTGTTCACTGTCCGGTGCGCCACCGGACGGTCCAATGCACCCGCAACCAGGGAAGGCTGGGAGCTTCCAAATGAAGCTCCAACGGCTCCTAGGCCATTTGGGGCTATAAAAGGGACCCCTAGGCGCCTCAAACAAGCACACAAGTGCAGCCAACAAGTCCATACACCATTTGGATCAATTCTTTCTCTCCCTCTCTTGTATATCTCCCTAGTTTGTGTAGAGGCGAAGTTATAAGCCTTTAGAGAGAGGGGAAGTGCTGCTGAGAGCTAGAGCAAAATCTTGAGCGCATTGTTACTCTGTCGGAGTGCTGTTGAGAAAATTGTAAGCAGCCACGACATTGTTGTAACTGATATCAACATAGTGGAAGGCTCTATCTGTCGCCCGACAGATCTGAGCAAACGGAGGAAGGAGTTGAAATAGACTCCAAGCCAAGGTGTGGCTAACTCCAACGAGGACTAGGCAAGCATTTCAGGCTTGACCGAACCTCGGGATAAATCCCTGTGTCTGTGTGCTCTGCTCTGTGCTGTGTGCTGTTTCTCTGTCTTATTTGTTGTTTATACTTGCACTTCAATATTTATATGTGCTATAAGCTGTCTTCGAAGTGCAGGGTATTTTAAGACAGGAACTTGAATTCCGCTGCAACCTACTCGAAGGGTCCTTCATTCCACTGCGATCCAGCCTTCGAGTAGAGTAAGAATTTCCAGTTATAAAGTGATAATTTTTATTCGCCTATTCACCCCCCCTCTAGGCGACATCCAGATCCTGTTCCCGGGCAAAGGGAACTTTCAATTGGTATCGGAGCTAGGCCTCTCCAGTGTGGGCTTAGCCGTCCGGAGATAACGATGTCGTCACAAGAGGTAACTGTAGAACTTCTTTTAGGCGATGGTTCTAATTACAAATCTTGGTCTGTCTCTATTTACAAAGCTTTCATGAATGTTGATTCTGATTTGAGACAGATCTTTAGTAGAAGTATTTTTCCCTCTGATTTTAGTAAAAATCCTTCTAATGAAGAACTAAGATGTTTATCTCTCAATCACCATGCTTGCAACATCTTAGTTGACTCTCTTTCTAGAAGTGCTTATTTTGCCATCATGAGCAGTGATAGTGATCTATTTGTTGATGCTCATGATTTATGGAATAGAATTAAAGAAAAATATTCTGTGACAAACTGTGATGCTCCTACTCCCAATATTACTTGTGTTACTAACCATTCAGAGGGAGAAGAACAAGAACGATGGCACCCAAACGATGAATCCACCTCGTCGACAGGTTTGTTCTCCACTAATGATAAATGTTTTATTGCTAGCAATGACGGTGGAGACGAAAGCCATGATGAGAAGGAATATGAGGATGATAGCGAGGATGAATCTTCATCATCACAAGGTACATTTTTCTATATTGCTTCCACTGACATTAATGACAGGGAAAATGATACCGATGATGTGGAAGAAGAGGAGATTCGCCGTTTCTACAACCATCTCAACAAAGCGGACAAAGCTCTCTTGGTTAAGTTGTTGAGAAGGAACAAGGAACAAGGCGAGACGCTTCTCAGGCTAGAGGAGACTCTCATCAAAACAAACAACAGCCTGGAGAAGATGACCAAAGAACATGAGGAGCTAAGGTGCTCTCATGATGTCTTGGTCCAACGGTATGATTCAATGTTAATTGAGCAAAGTAATAATGATGACGCTCTATCTAATGTTGCTCAACTTAAAACTGAAAATTCTATGCTTAGAAGTCAAGCAGAAACAATGAATTTAGAAAAGCTTGCTCTTAGTGAAAAGTATGATATGTTGTCATACTCTCATAGTAAACTAGTTGATGATCATATCATGCTCGATATTGCTCATGAGGTAGTAATTACTAGCTTAAACTCATATGAACCTCATTCTTGCACTAGTAATCAATTGGTCAAAATATTATCATGTGTTGACCTCCACCGCCCCAAGAAAGGCCAATCTTTGTTTGAGAAACAAGTTGCAGGATCAAAAAGGAAATTGCTTGGGAACAAGAAACAAAGACAATTAAGGAGAAGATGCCTTGCTCGACTTCCGCAAGATATCTACGAACACATGGTGAAGAAGCTTGAGGAAGGAGAAACCGCAGCAAGGGTCAAACTCCATGAGAAGGATGTTCCCAAAGCAATAAATAAAGAAATCAACATAAACAAGGAAAAAGGTAAAAATTCAATTAATCATGTTGTTTGCACTGATCATCTCTCCATGTCATTTAAGTACAAAAAGGGAAAAGAAAAAAGGAGGTGCTTCAAGTGCAAGAAGTTAGGCCACCTCATCGCGTCTTGTCCGTACCAAGACAAGAATGAAGGGACAAGGAGTTGTTTTGGATGCAACAATCAGGACCACACGATCACTTCATGTCCGGTCATGAAGAATCAAGGATGTGCATCCTCCAAGGTGACCCTCACCAAGGAAAATGACAAACAGCAAGCGTCATGTCAGGTTGAGCGACGCTTCTGCTACAAGTGTGGTGAGCAGGGTCATCTATCCAAGGTATGTTATAAAGGTAAGATTCCTAAGCAAGTGAATTTGTCTCAATTTTATTCGCGTAGGAGACCCAAATCATACACTTGTGCTAGATCTATAACGAGATCACCTAGAACTAGCACAAAGGCAATTTGGGTACCAAAGGCACATTTAGATGATTATTATGGACCCATCCCGAGATGGGTACCAAACTGTGCTAACTAGACCATGCAGGTGCCTTGAGATGGACTGGAGACCATGGGAGAGCTTAAGACGGTTATCTAAAACTCTATGCTTAAGCTGTTAATTGTTTTGGTGTTTATTGACCCAAGGTTGAATTATTGTGAGACACTAATCCCATGTTCATCTCAAGTGAAATAAGGTGTATAGGTCCTTAATCATTATTGGTGAATCAAACAAAGGACCTTGATGAGATTCTTCAACTTGCTCTCCATAGGATGGTACCCTTGTATCTTGGTTTGTGGTAATAACTAGTGCTCTCATGGCCATACTGGTAAAAGGCAAAGGTATGGAAAATGGAACTGTCCAATTTTATTGAATATCTTGAAGTTCCATTGATTGTGATCATAGCTGTGTTCTTGCATTTCACTGGTAGTACCATGGCTTAGGAGACTTATGCCTTAAAATGTTTTTTTCTTCCGGTGCACCATTGATTGTGATCATAGCTGTGTTCTGGTGTACCTAAAGAACCTTCTTAACTATGCTTAAGACATGATCGTGTTGTTTTTCAATTGGTTTATGTAATGCAATGATAGTTAAGTATGAAGCATGTCTAAGTTGCGTGTAAAAGTTAGACTTCCTGTGAGTATTCAATTGGCTTAGGTGCTCCTGAGGCATGCATTGTTGTATTTAGTCAACCTTTCATTTAGCCTTCAATTTGTATTAAGTGGCTTTTGGTATTTAATTGATATCTCTTTGGGATGAAAGTGATAGAGTATGCCTTGACCAAGGTATGTTGTGATCCCCTCTAGTTCTGAGGAAGCTAGAATGTGCAAAGTGCAAGTCATTCAAATACTTGATGCACAACTTGAGGGGGAGCATACATAACTTGTGTCTTTTGAGACTAACTGTTTCTTGAGCAATCTTGTACAATTTCAAGGTGGAAAAGAGAAGATGAGCATGAAATGGAGCAATCAGGACTTGGGTACCTCTGTAAGTCAAGTAATTGGTATCTTAAGTCATGAGTAATTGTATATCCTTAGATTGCTCATGCTCTATAATATTTGGTGATACTCTATGCCTATCCTTAAATATCATGAAGCTATGATAATAAATGATCTTGCAAATTGGTATCTTTCAATTGGTAGCCGTGATAGTTTGCTTCAATTGACATCTTTTGATAATCATTAGAATAGAAGTTTCTTCTTGTGTCCAATACTATAACTTGTTCTAAGTTTGGTGTCTTAGCAACAAGAAAAGGTTAGGATAAAGAATCAGGCACAAGGGTGGAGAAGCTCTCGAGAGATTAAATACTTTCAAGATGGGAAGTGCACTACAACATGGTAAAGGTTCAAAGGAAGTATTAATCTTTCTGCGTATACGTATCTTACTTAAATGTTGGTGGTACATATGTTCAATAAGTAAGGGGGAGTGTTGATAGTGTGTTTTTCCTCCTAAAACACCCCGCTGTCCCTTGACATCATCCTATGTTCTTGCTTGAGTATGGTTTTTGGTGTTTGATGTCAAAGGGGGAGAAGTTGTGCATTAAAGCTTATCTCAACCTGAGAGGAAAGCTTATCCTAAGGGGTGATGTGTTAGTTTGAGCCTTGCCAGTGTGATATTCATATGCTTCTTCTTGCAGTATTATATGTGTTGCATCATATGGACTAGTGCTTGTGCTACTATGAATTAATTGGCATCTATTGTGTTCTTTCTGAAATAGATAGTCATGTGGTTAATGGTGCTTTAAGATTGTTTTAAATTAGTATCTTAGTTTAAATTGGTATTAGTTTGAATTGGTATCTTAATGGTGAATAGTGGTAGGTTGATATTCCTGTGATATATCCACTAAATTGAATGATGTTTAACTCTGATTACATGCATTTGTGTGTTATAGCATCATGGTTTGATTCTTGACACAAAGCATCCCAAAAAGTGCTAAGGTGTAGAAATGTTTCGAATTGCCTAAGTATGTGCAAATTGGCGTCTGAGGCCAAAATTATGTTTTTGAAGTAAGCACATATTTAGGGGGAGCATTCTATAAACTTAGAATTCAAAATTTGTGCTTCAAATCTTATTCTTATGTAAGCTTTAATTGTGTTGCCATCAATCACCAAAAAGGGGGAGATTGAAAGCTCTCTTGTGAGTTTTGGTGTTTGGATGACAACTCAATTAAAGGACTAACAAGTGTACTAAGTGTTGAACAGGTGCTTAATGCAAAGCTAACAGGGTTCAACACAAGTGAATAAGTGTGATGGTCCAAAGACTGATTTATCTATAGATAATGAACACTGCTTAAGTGAGACTCGGTGTGCGTAACTCAGAGACAACCAATCAAGCCAAGGATGGAGGCAAGAAGAGCTTCGAGGTACCGAGTGCACGGGAGAAGGTCAAGGAGACCAGGAACCCAAAGCTAGGGGTGAAGAAGAAGACTTGCAAAGTCAAGGTTGATCGAGTTAAGAGTTATGATGCATCAAGGATCACTACATAAGGACATGACTTACAACCAATGAGGTAACATCTATAGTTATGTGGTGTAAGTCATAAGGCTCAAGATCAAGCTCGAGAAATGAACAAGGGAGTTGGAGCTCAGATATGTCAATCTAGATCAAGTCAAGTTGACTTAATGGTTTAGAGTCCAACATCGACCTCAAACATGCCAAATTGGGTAAAATGGTGAAAAAGGTTAAGTATGTAAGGTTTGAGTGTTCAACCATGTTGCATACACCTCTTACTACAAATTTGGTGCTTTGGTTTGCTCTCTAACTCTTTCTGTAGAGAAAGTACCATTCTGAGCTCTGTTGGAGGAGAAACAGAAAAGCTAGGAGAAGAACAAGAAAGATGTAAGTTTCTAGGACTAAATGTAACACCCGGCTTTAAGGAACAAAGCCAGGTGCATCTCATACATGCGCCAAGAAGACAACATATATAATAACAGAGTGTATAGAGATAAATGTCATAAAACATCAGAGTAATTATTACATAGCGGAAGACTTATTACAAAATAAATGTATAACCATAAAACGAACTAAGGATCGTCGGCGCCAATGTCGACTGGGAAACGCCACCTAGATCAGATCAAACTCCTCAGTGTTAGGCGGCTCCTCTTCGACCACCTGATCTTCTCCTGTGTGGGGGGGGGGTGTGAGACAGCAAGAGTGAGCTCACATACGTTCATAGCTCAACAAGTCGTGGGGAATAATGTGGCATAAACTCACCAAAGGTGGGAGTTCATGTAGTGTAAGGCTGATCAATGAAATAAAGGCTGAAGCTGAGCATTGCTTTTATAAGTTGGTCAAAATTTTATTAGCAATTACTAGGTGTAAGTAAATACCAAACCTTAATAATAATAAAGAACGGTGATAGTAAAATAATCCCAAATGCGATGCAAATGTCAAATTAAATTTTAGTTCCATAGTTAATCATGTGAGGGTCCGAGCCGCTCTTGACCGTGAGCACGGCTAGTATACTAGTTTTACACTCTGCAGAGGTTGCGCATCTTTACCCACAAGTCATGTTACCCATCTGCCAAGAGATGGCCAATCCCATACACCTCTACCGAGGAGGCGAGGCAGGGTAACACTACGAGGCCTTTACAAAGTTCCACTAGCTTCAGACTACCCGCTACAGTTTATAGGAAGTTCCAATGCAGGGTTCCTGGCTGACCGCCATCGCAGCAAAATCAACCAGGGACCTCCCTACACTGACCACTCCCCTACTGCCCTTGCCCCTTTCGGGTAAGGTAGCCCTCCCCTAGCTTTCCTAGTTAATCAGCCAAGGGCGTCCCATTAAACCCTTGTGGTAGCACTGTTTTCCCGGGTGGTCGCTCCATGTTCCCATTAACATAATGATCTTAACATGAACAAGGAATAATAAAACAGATAACAATAAATAGTATAACAATGAGTGATGAATATCTCTATACCCAAATCCACATAAAGCAATAGCATGTACTACCCAAAACTTTAGTAGTAAAACCAGTGGTGAAGCAAGGTATAAAGATAGTCAAAATCTAGGGCATCCTATTGGGTCCCAGCAAAATTATCCTATGCAGATCATTATGAATAATAAGAACATGAATGGGTAAAAGAAGTGATCAAGGGCACAACTTGCCTTCAATGAGCTCCTGCTCAGCTATCTCTACTTGTTGAACCTCAAATTCCAGAGTGGCTTGCTCGTCTACTCGCATCAACACAATACATACATAGTATAGCATAAATTAACATCACATCAAACAGATAAATAAAACATACAGTAAAAATCTACACATTAAAATGAGATCATTGGAACTGGAATCATTAAATTTGGAGTTATAGATTTCAAGTTATGAATTTCCTAAGATTTAATGTGTTTGAAATAGGATTAAATGATAAATTAATTTTCTAACTGTTTTCAAGTCAAAACAGAGACACTAAATGATAGATAATATTGTTACAAAATTTTAGAAATTGGAATGGCTCAATTTGGAGCTAGAATGAATTTTCTATGCATTTTACAAGTTTCTAGAATTGTTTTTGTATTAAAAACTAAATTTTATAATCATTTCTCAGTTTTTATTATCCTCTGGACTGGGCGTCAATTTCTGGAAAGTCCAGGGGTTCCGACGTAAAAATCCCTAAGACACAGAGCCCCACAGCGCAGGACGGCGGGTTGATTTCACCATTTCACAAGGTTTCTTATGTAAGAGTGCTCGACGAAGGGGTATGGGAGATTTTAGGCCGTCCAGATCAGATCCAAAGGCCAGGAATAGGTCGCGACCGGGGCAAACTGACACGCGAGCGCGTCCACTCGATCCATGATCGACGGCCTCGATTTAATGAAGCCCAGATCCGATCCCCACCATCGGATCTCCAATCTACGGTCATGACCCAATACGGCAAAACCTTACGCGCTGTTTGATCCCAGCCGTTCATCTTGCGATCAACGGCGCACGGCATCCCTCCTTCCTCCCAACCAGCTGCCCGGCAACACCGAGCGCGCCCGCGGCGGCGCAAACGCCGGCGACCCTCGATCGTGGCGGTCCCATGCATTCTACCCGATGCGGCTAGCGTTTCCCGTAGAGAAGAACGAAGCGAGCATGATGGACGAGGACTCCCCGGCGGAGATGGCGCGACGATGACTGGCCACGACGTGGTGCGGATCTGCCCACACGCCCATCTCCGGTGAGCAATTGACGCGATTAGACCGGTCGGCTTCCCCACCAGCTAGGTACTACACGTCAAGAAGAGGTAGGCAGAAATCGAGGTGGCTTCATACCGGTCTATTGTCGCGAGGGTGATCCCGACGACGTGAAGGCGCGGTTCCTCGATCCGGTACGACGTCGACGAGCGATTCAATGCTCCAGGGACGAAGATAATCCCGGGTGATCCTTGCGCTGGCTTCAGGAGATCAC
Source organism: Zea luxurians (assembly GCA_029449295.1). Taxonomy (NCBI): domain Eukaryota; kingdom Viridiplantae; phylum Streptophyta; class Magnoliopsida; order Poales; family Poaceae; genus Zea; species Zea luxurians. Next base: position 199,209,216 of record JAOPSE010000003.1, read on the forward strand.
GGAGGTGAATCCCGCGCGCTACACGGAGGGCAAGTCGACGGCTAGCGAGTCTTGGCGCGCGGCGGACTGAGCTCTATCCTGGCGGCGGCGCGTTTGCGTTCCAGGGAACGGAGAGGCGGTCAAGGGTTCCGGCGATGGGAACGGAGGCTTTAAGGCGCGCAGGAGCGCGACGGTTACGCGACCCCGAGGTCCCCGGAGAGCTTCCCCCTGCGAGGTGGGCGCGGTCTGCGCGGCGAGGACCTCGCGGGTTCAGTTACGACGGAGAGGGAGCTCCTGACGAGCCGGGACCACCCATCAGTGAGACGCGGGCGCGACGGGGTCTGGTGCGCGGGGCCCGCAGAGCCAGTGACCCGAGCAGCAGACGAGCGTGCAGGTGCGTGGACGAGAGGCCGACGTGCCGGGCCCACCGGTCGGCGCGCCCGCGTTGATGCTGGGCCGAGCGGGAGGTGTTTACTTGGTGGGCCGAAAGCAGGTTCCGAAGCCCAGGTAAGCCTTCTTCCCTTTTCTTTTTCTTTTATCTTTTATTTTCTGTTTTATTTTATTCCTAACTATTTTGAATTTAAAATTTGAATTTGAATTTCAACATTGAGTCAAGTATACAAATTTAAGCTTCTAGTGGAGGAATAATATATTTTTATTTACTTATCTTTATCCACAAAATTCTTATTTTCTTCTCTTCTCTAAATTCTACAATTCCTTTTGGATTTTAAATTCCACTTTGGATTTTAATATATTTCTTGTCACATTTATTATTATATTGTCATAAAATGCACACAAAATAAAAATCTCAGCATGATGTGATTTAGTGGCATATATTTTATAATTATCTGTTTTAAAATATGGTGTTCACATGTGATGGCACAAAAAGTTCAAACTCCCACGGATAAGGTGAACTTGTTTCTCCCTTTGATATTAGCTCTTGCAAATTACAAATTGGGTATTACACTAAATCAATTGGATTATACTCTAAATGTGTTTGTTTAAGTCTCAGAAAAATCCTCTCAAAAGTTGAAGTAAAACGGAGAAAGAACGGAGGAAAAATCACTTAGTGTGCTGTTGGCTGGTGCAGAGGACAGTGAATAGTAGCTGTCCGGTGCACAGGACAGTGAATAGTAACTCTGTCCGGTGCACAGGACAGTGAATAGTAACCTGTCCGGTGCACAGGACAGTGAATAGTCGCTGCGTCCGGTGCACAGGACAGTGAATAGTGCTGTGTCCGGTGCACAGGACAGTGAATAGTCACCAACGGCTAGCTGTTCCAGAGAAGGAAACAACCAATCAGATCCGTTACTGTTCACTGTCCGGTGCGCCACCGGAACCAGGGAAGGCTGGGAGCTTCCAAATGAAGCTCCAACGGCTCCTAGGCCATTTGGGGCTATAAAAGGGACCCCTAGGCGCCTCAAACAAGCACACAAGTGCAGCCAACAAGTCCATACACCATTTGGATCAATTCTTTCTCTCCCTCTCTTGTGTATCTCTCTAGTTTGTGTAGAGGCGAAGTTATAAGCCTTTAGAGAGAGGGGAAGTGCTGCTGAGAGCTAGAGCAAAATCTTGAGCGCATTGTTACTCTGTCGGAGTGCTGTTGAGAAAATTGTAAGCAGCCACGACATTGTTGTAACTGATATCAACATAGTAGAAGGCTCTATCTGTCGCCCGACAGATCTGAGCAAACAGAGGAAGGAGTTGAAATAGACTCCAAGCCAAGGTGTGGCTAACTCCAACGAGGACTAGGCAAGCATTTCAGGCTTGGCCGAACCTCGGGATAAATCCCTGTGTCTGTGTGCTCTGCTCTGTGCTGTGTGCTGTTTCTCTGTCTTATTTGTTGTTTATACTTGCACTTCAATATTTATATGTGCTATAAGCTATCTTCGAAGTGCAGGGTATTTTAAGACAGGAACTTCAATTCCGCTGCAACCTACTCGAAGGGTCCTTCATTCCACTGCGATCCAGCCTTCGAGTAGAGTAAGAATTTCCAGTTATAAAGTGATAATTTTTATTCGCTTATTCACCCCCCCTCTAGGCGACATCCAGATCCTGCTCCCGGGCAAAGGGAACTTTCAGAACTGATTGGTTATCCAGGCATCAGGCAGTACTTGATATTACAGCAAGGGCCATTGAGATTCACTCCCCTACTTGTGGCGAGACTACATTATATTTACCTAACCAGGGATGTACCCGATCCTGTGCCTTCACTATGATAGAGTTGCCTGTTGAGAAAATCCCAATGGTCTGTGACTACCCAGATGTTTTTCTGGATGAATTACCAGGAATGCCACCCGACCGGGACATCGAGTTTGCGATTGAGTTGCAACCCGGGACTGCACCGATATCCAAGAGACCGTACAGGATGCCTCCAGCAGAATTGGCAGAATTGAAAAAGCAACTACAAGAGTTGTTGGACAAGGGGTTCATTCGCCCAAGTACTTCACCATGGGGATGTCCAGCATTGTTCGTAAAGAAGAAGGATGAGAGTCTGAGATTGTGTGTCGATTACCGCCCTCTCAATGCGGTGACTATCAAGAACAAGTATCCGTTGCCCCGCATTGATGTATTGTTTGATCAGTTAGTGGGAGCCAGAGTATTCTCCAAGATAGACCTCCGCTCGGGCTACCATCAGATCAAGATCAGGGCCAGTGATATTCCGAAGACAGCTTTCTCTACCAGATATGGGCTTTATGAGTATTTGGTGATGTCTTTCAGGCTGACCAATGCCTCGGCTTATTTCATGTATTTGATGAACTCAGTATTTATGCCAGAGATGGACAAGTTTGTGGTGGTCTTTATTGATGATATTCTGGTTTATTCCGAAAATGAAGTTGAGCATGCTGAGCATCTACACATCGTACTTCAGCGACTGCGCAATCATCGACTATATGCTAAGCTGTCCAAATGTGCCTTCTGGCTGAAGGAGATAAAATTTTTGGGTCACACCATCTCTTAGGATGGGGTATCAGTTGATCCTAAGAAGGTACAAGAAGAGATGGATTGGAAACCTCCTACCACAGTACGGCAGATCCGTAGTTTTCTGGGATTGGCAGGGTATTATCGATGATTTATTCCGGACTTCTCCAGGATTGCCAAGCCCATGACTGAATTGTTGAAGAAAGGAGTCAAGTATGAATGGAGCCAGAAGTGTGAGGATGCCTTTCATACACTAAGGCAGCATTTGACAACAGCACCCGTGCTAGCTCAGCCTGACAACACCAAACCCTTTGAGTTTTATTGCGATGCTTCCGGTACTGGATTGGGATGTGTCTTGATGCAAGACAACAGAGTCATTGCTTATGCCTCCCGAGCACTCAGACCCCATGAGCAAAACTACCCCACACATGACCTGGAGTTAGCAACCGTAGTTCACGCTATCAAGATTTGGAGACATTACTTGATGGGAGCTCACTGTAATATTTACATTGATCATAAGAGTCTCAAATATATCTTCACCCAGGCTGATCTTAATATGAGGCAGAGAAGATGGTTAAAATTAATCAAGGACTATGATTTGGAAGTGCATTACCATCCTGGCAAAGCCAATGTCGTGGCAGATGCCTTAAGCAGGAAAGCCCAGTGCAACTATATGAATATGGATGCAAAAATCACCACCCTATGTGATGAGTTGTGCAAGCTGAATATAGAAGTCGTTTCCTCTGGTGTTTTAAGTTATATTTCAGTGGAGCCCACCTTACATGAACAAATAGTTATGGCACAGATTGGTGACAAGGGTGTTCAAGTTATTAAGGAAATGATCAAAAAGAAGGTGGAAAAATACAAATGTTTCCATCAGGACAGCAAAGGGATTCTATGGTTTGGAGATCGATTGGTTGTTCCCAAGAACCCCGAGCTCAGAAAGAAGATATTGGATGAAGCTCACCTTTCCAAATTTTCCATGCACCCCGGCAGTAACAAGATGTATCATGATCTCAGATCTTTGTACTGGTGGACCAGAATGAAGAGGGAAATTGCTAAGTATATATCTGAATGCGACACTTGCCAGAGAGTCAAGGCCAGTCATTTGAAGGTAGCAGGCACCTTACAACCCCTTCCCATACCATCTTGGAAATGGGAGGATATTTGCATGGATTTCATTGTGGGATTGCCCAATACCTCCTGGCACCACGATTCTATTTGGGTCATTGTGGATAGGTTGACCAAGACCGCTCATTTCTTGCCAGTGCATACCACCCACAAGGCAGAGAAATATGCAGAAATCTATGTTGATCAAGTAGTGCGTTTGCATGGAATTCCGAAGACCATTGTGTCTGACGGAGGAGCACTGTTTGCGGCACGCTTTTGGGAGCAGCTCCAACGGTCACTTGGAACCCATGTAATAAGAAGCTCAGCATACCATCCTCAGACAGATGGTCAGATAGAAAGAGTGAATCAAATTCTTGAAGACATGCTGCGAGCTTGTGTGCTGCACTATGGTAAAAATTGGGACAAGTGCCTTCCCTTGGTAGAGTTTGCATATAACAACAGCTACCAGTCCAGTCTAAAGATGGCACCTTTTGAGGCCTTGTATGGGAGAAGGTGTAGGACACCGCTAAATTGGTCTCAAACTAGAGATAGGGAAATATTTGGGCCTGACTTGGTACTTGAAGCAGAGGAGAAGGTCAGAGTCATTAAGAAAAACCTAGAAGCTGCTCAGGCCAGGCAAAAGAGCTATCATGACAAGAGGAGGAAACCTCTACAGTTTGAAGTGGGAGATCATGTTTATCTTAAGGTGTGTTGGGGACTTGTTCTCAAGTGCTATGAATTAAGAACAAGGCAACACAAAAAAGGTTAATGATTAATGCCCTTCGTCCTTCAAAGCATTATCTCCCTTGGGATATAATGATCTTCAGACGAAGGTCACGAAGGACGTACCTTCGGCATTACAATATATCTCAGTGGAAAGAGAAACATATGACACATGAGAAATAACATGAATAAACTCGTGTCATCATTAATATCATTTAATCATATGATCATGAATGTACTTGAATAATATTGAGTTACATTTTTACCTTCAGCTCGACAGAAGGTAAAAGACCAAGCGTGACGCGCGAGTGAATACCAGTCAGCGTGAACAGTATGGGGTACTGTTCATCTATTTATAGACACAGGACACAGCCTGTGACGAATTACAATTATGCCCCTCATAAAAGTTTACAATCATTGACAGACCTTTATGGATTAAAAGGTCATTCTATCTTTATGTCGGTTTGTAATGCCGAAGCTTCACGAAAAGGAACCTTCGGCCATCTCCTGGGGACAACTTCAGCCGAAGCTGCTTCTTCCCGTAAGACCTTCGGCGCAACGAAGCATGGCCCCAACAGTAGCCCCTTTCGCGGTGCTAGATCGTTTTTCGTAACGAGCTTGATCCGTGAAAAAAGCCTCTCAAGCTTCGGGAAGCCGAAGGTCCAAAAACACCTTCCCTGAGCTCGTTGCCGAGAAACGATCCAGTTTCCGAGCGCGTGCCAGGCCCACCTTGCAGAGTTACTGTTTGATCTTTGCGGTCCACCGCGCAGCGAGTGCAAGTGACTGCCCGCCTGGTGTAAAAATCCTGGCGCTTCGCCTTCTTACCTGCAGCACTATATAAACAGACGGGTAGGTGTGAAGTTACCACAGCATTCATTGCTATTTGCACTGTTTTGCTGCCAAAATTTTTAACTGTAGCCGAAGCTTGATTCTCAGAATCGAACGAAGGTCTATCTCGAAGTCTGCTTCGTCAGAGAGAAAGGCTTCGGGAGAAAAAGAAAAAAGTATTCAATTTCACCAAACTCAGAATCAAATGGCCAGAGTGCGATCCACTGCCAGGGTTGAGCGTGAAGGGGACGAAGCTGAAGGTTCGGAAACTGTTCCCATCTCCGAAGCAATGCAACGATCCGGACTAGTAACCGCAGAAGAAACCCTCGCCGCCGAAGCAGACCCGACAACTGCCGAAGGAGAAGAAGAGAACATTGAAGGAACTGATCCCGAAGATGACTATCGCATTGCCATGCCCAGCAAGCCCAGCCACTTAGACTTCGGAAAGTCGACCATTTCAAAGGCTGATCTCTCGAAGATGGTAAAATCTGGTTATTTCAGTGAAAATCAGAAGAAACTACTTCGCTTCGGGGGAGAAGAGACTACCCCGAAGCCAGAGAAGGACGAGATAGTTATTTTCAAGAGCTTTTTAAAGGCTGGGCTGAGATTCCCCCTTCACGGAATTATTGCAGATGTATTGAAGAAGTTTGGTATTTACTTTCATCAATTGACTCCTAATGCTATCATTAGGCTTAATGTTTACATCTGGGCCCTCCGAAGCCAGGATGTGGAACCGTTTGCCGACAGTTTTTGTCGAGTTCATGAGTTACATTACCAAACGAAGGCCAGAAAAGATGGATTACATGATAACTTTGGTTGCTACAATTTTGCCTATCGGAAGACAACAAAGTTTCCTGTTATCAGCTACCGAAGCAAATGGCCAGCAGGCTGGAAATCTGAGTGGTTTTATGTGAAGGTTGACGAAGATGAAGAGAAGTTGGTACAAAGCCCACTTGAATTAATCTTCGGAGAGACAAGGCCGCGATGCCACATGACATTAGAAGGTCCCACCTGGGCTGCACTGGGTGAGTTTGAAATTATTTCAGATCATATCGGTACCAGTGATCTGGTTCAAGAATTCTTGACGTTCAGGGTTTTCCCTACTCTAAAAGAATGGGAAATGCCAAAGCTAGAGGGGGAGAAGAAGAAGGGGGAACTTGTCCGGCTTCCTTACCATTTCAAATTCAAGAAATACTTTAAAAAACCTTGCAAAGAGTGGCTGGACACAGTTGAGGTATTGTGCAATGAAATTCTCGGGAATTATTCCAAAAAAGAAGATCAACTGATGACGGCGGCCTTCGGCACCCGTCCGAAGCGAAGGCTGAACCGAGTGTTTGATGCCCTGGGTTTCGAGTACCCTGACTATGAACGGTTGAACAAGGGTGCTGAGGGCCAAAAAAGAAAAAGAGTGGCCGAAAGTTTGAACAAAGATGAAGAAGGACCAGCAAAAGAGAAGAAAATTCCAAAGAAGAGAAAAATATCAACTCCAAAGCGAAAATTATCCGATGAAGAGGGGACTCCTGCACCACCTTCTACTAGCGACGTGGAGGAAATCTTAAAGGTAATGACTGAACCTCTGCCCGCGAAGCTAAGTCCATTAGGGCCCCAACTGACGAAGCTTTTTTGAAAGGTGGAGGAGCCGGAAAAAACGAAGATAACCAAAACAAAGAGGCAAAGGATTATTGCAGTGACCGAAGTTATCGACAAGACGCCGCCGAGGGCGTCAATTCGGAAAACACCAGCTGTTGAGGGCACAACAAATGCCGAAGTCGCACCTTCGGAGGTCGCGGCTACCGAAGCCGCTTCAGCCGAAGATTTGAACTTAGAAACTACCATTGAAGACATCGACAAAATTTTACTAGACATGGCCGTAGAAGAAGCTGCCACTGCTGCTGAAGAAACCACGGCCACAGTGCCTGGAAAGGGAAAAGAAATAGCCGAAGATACTTCGGAAGACGAAGCCTACATATTTCAAAATTTAGTTGGGCAAAAACTGTCGAAGGCCGAAATGGAAGAGCTTAAAGACTATGCCAAATCTTGCGGATATAGGCCAGGAGCTCTTCTTTTCGGAGGTGTCGACGATGAAAAATTAGGCTGCATCCGAGACCAAACTGGAGCTAAGGTCATCGGTACTCTATCAAAGAGTATCGGCTTTCCGAAGCTAGAAACAGATATCAGCCGCTACCGACGACAACATATCGTCGGCAGCTTATTTTATTCCAATTTCAAGGTAAACAACTTTCTCTCTGACTTCTATTGCTTTTTTAATAATGGAAATATTCCTAACGAAGGTTGTTTATTTGCAGAGCATGCTACTAAGCAAAGCTTTGAAGATGCAACAAGATTTAGAGGATAAAAAACACGAAGCTATAATTGAAAATTTAGAGAGCAAGATAAAAGAACAATCAGCTATTATTGAAAAGAAAGACTTCAAACTCCAATCAACCGAAGGCTTGCTGGCAGAGACTGAAGCTAAAGTAGCAGAATTGAATTCGAAGCTTCTCTGCCAATCAAAACAATTTGAACAAGAGAAGCTAGAGCTTAATTCGAAACTTGAAGCCAAAGTCCAAACCAACTCAGACTTGAAGAAATCATTAACAAGCCTTCAAGACAAGTGTTTGAAATTTAGTAACAACTGTATCCAACAATTAAAGAAGATCTTTCACTCAGTTGGAGCCAGCAGTGGAAAGTTCAACCCTGCAGCTGAAAATTTGCCAAGAGCCTTCGAACATATTGAAGCTGAAATTGATGAGCTGGACGAAGTTATAGCCGGGCACGGTGACTTCTGTGCCTGGGTAGCTTCTCGGGGCACAGCTGCAGCGTTCCTGAAGGCCGGCTGTGATCATGGAAAAATCGTCAACAGGCCGAATTTCACTCTGTCTCCATCAATTTTAGACGATATTCCTGACCTCGCCCGAAGCATATCAAACAGATTTATAAAAATGATATGGACAAAAGGCGGGCGAGAGAAGGCTGGGGACGAAGCTCGAAGTCATCTTGAACCGGTAAGAAATCATACCTTGCGCTTACCTTCTCCTTCACACTTGATTTTTACTCGCAATACCTTGATTCATGTAGGATGACGAAGCTGAAGGTGATACTTAAAGAATATGCCGCCGAAGCGGAAGCCTGACGAAGATTAGTAGGAGTAGACTAGAAAAACTCAAGAGACTTTTGTAACAACTTTTGTAAATAGAGCTAAACTGTTCTTAATGAACTTTGTTCATACCTTGTAATATATCCTTACCCTTCCATTGAGGTGCTTTGATGTGGACGAAAGTAATATTTTGAGCTGAAAGCGAAAAAAACACCTTCCCTTCTTTTCGTACACAACGAAGCATAAAAGATCGCTTCTTCTTTTTTGCCGAAACCTCACTTTTTTATACACAACGAAGCATAAAAGACCGCTTCTTCTTTTTTGCCGAAACAACCACGTATGCCATGAATGAATGTTTATGAATGCGAATGCTATGATGCCATGTGATGTGCGAATGAATGTCCAAACACATGTCCGAAGCCATACCCTCAGCCATTATTTCCTTAGAAACAACCACACATTAGCTCTGCATTCCCTTAGGAACGTCTTTTGAGCTTCTTCGCCTTTTACTTTCGGCGGAATCAGCGTTGACTTTTCGCTGTAAGCTCTGCATTCCCTTAGGAACGTCTTTTGAGCTTCTTCGCCTTTTACTTTCGGCGGAATCAGCGTTGACTTTTCGCTGTAAGCTCTGCATTCCCTTAGGAACGTCTTTTGAGCTTCTTCGCCTTTTACTTTCGGCGGAATCAGCGTTGACTTTTCGCTGTAAGCTCTGCATTCCCTTAGGAACGTCTTTTGAGCTTCTTCGCCTTTTCAGTTTTGGCACTCGATGGTGCGTTCTCAGCTTTTACATTTACATTCTTTGGGGGATTTTGCTCTTATAAATCTAAAAAGGAAATTACATATGATGGCCCCATTAAAAACCTTTCTCCCCCTTTAGAAAGGAAAAGGGTGCCATGAAAAAGAAAAGAAAAACATAAAAAGTTACATCAAGTTATACATAATATCGCCGAAGCTCATCCGCATTCCAAGATCTTGGAATTTCGTTGCCGTCCATGTCCTTTAATCTGTACGAACCAGGCCTTGACGAAGATACTACTAAGAAAGGTCCTTCCCATTTCAACTGTAACTTGTCCACTGTGTCTGGGTTGGCCACTCTCCGAAGCACCAAGTGTCCCGGCTCAATATTTTTTAGCCGGACCTTTCTATCTCGCCATTTGACTGTTTCAGCCTGGTATTTATTGATATTCTCCACAGCTTGAAGCCTGATCCCTTCTAAAGCATCTTTTTCCACAAGACAGGCATCTTCAGGACCTGGTTCTGCCGAAGCTACTACTCTTATTGATCCAGCTTTAGCTTTTTCCGGAGTTATTGCTTCGTCACCGAACAATAACTTGAATGGAGTAAAGCCTGTAGACCTTGATGTTGTTGTATTGTGGCTCCACACCACTTTGGTTAACTGATCTGGCCACTTTCCCCTGGGTTGATTGAAGATTAACTTCATTATTCCTGTCATTATAATGCCGTTGGCCCTTTCAACGAGCCCATTCGACTCCGGATGCCTGACTGATGCAAAATGGATCTTCGTTCCAATTTGATCACAGAAATTTCTGAAAGCTTCGGAGTCGAACTGCGTTCCATTATCTACAGTGATGGCCTTCGGTACTCCGAAGCGACAGACAATATTCTGCCAGAAAAACTTTTGGACAGTGGCCGAAGTTATTGTGGCTAATGGCTTCGCCTCAATCCATTTAGAAAAATACTCCACAGCTACTATAACATATTTTAGATTCCCTTGAGCCGGTGGTAATGGACCTAACAAGTCAAGGCCCCACCTTTGCAATGGCCAGATGGGTTGTATCAGCTGTGTCAAAGACGAAGGTTGCTTTTGATCTTTTGCACATTTCTGACAACCTTCGCACTTTTGAACTAACTCCGCTGCATCCGAAGCTGCCTTCGGCCAATAAAATCCTTGGCGGAAAACTTTTCCAAGTAACGGCCTAGATCCGATGTGGGATCCATACAGGCCTGCATGTATTTCTTTCATCAACTCTATACCTTCGGTTCTAGATAAGCACTTGAGCAGCGGAGCGCAAACTCCATGTTTGTATAACTCCCCCTCTATCATGACATACGGACGAGCTCTTGCCTCTATCCTTTTATTATAAGCTTCGTCATCTGAAAGGAACTTACCCTGAAGGTAAGAAATGATTTCAGTTCTCCAATCTTCGCTGAAAACAGGAGATATGTTGAGGACTGCTCTTTCAAGGAGCTCCACTGAAGGTGCCTTTATTGTTTCGAAGAACACATCCGAAGGTAACGGCAGCCCCTGTGCCGCAGACTTGGCTAGCAAATCAGCATGCTCATTCTGTCCTCGAGGGATATTCTTGACAGAAAATCCTTCGAAGGAGGCTTCGATCCTTCGGACCGTGTCTAGATATTTTTCAAGCTTCGGATCTTTAGCCTTGCAACTTTTATCAATATGACCCGAAACAACCTGGGAATCAGTTTTAAGAATCGCCCTTCTGATTCCCATTGCCTTTAATTTCCGAAGGCCCAGGAGCAGGGCTTCGTACTCAGTAATATTGTTTGTACAGCTGAAGTCAAGTCTTGCTGCATAACAAGTTTTAACCTTGGATGGTGAGACCAACACAGCAGCTGCACCTGCTTCGAAGGTTCCCCAAGAGCCATCACAAAACACTGTCCACACTTCGGCATCTTTATTTGCTTTTTCATCCTGAGCCCCTGGCGTCCAGTCGGCAATGAAATCTGCCAATGCTTGAGACTGGATCGAGGATCTATGCACATAATCAATGTAAAATTCATTGAGCTCTGCAGCCCATTTTCCAATCCGTCCAGTAGCTTCTCTATTTCTCATGATATCCTTCAACGGCTGCGAAGAAGGAACAATAATATTGTATGCCTGAAAATAATGCCGAAGCTTCCTGGATGCCATTAAAACGGCATATAATACCTTCTCCAGCTCCGTATAATTTTTCTTTGATACACTAAGGACTTCAGATACAAAATATACTGGAACCTGCTTCTTGATTTGTCCATCAAGCTTCTCCTGGACAAGTGCTGCACTTACTGCCGAGTGCGAAGCTGCCACATATAACAACAAAGGAGCCCCTGGTGTTGGTGGAGTTAATGTTGTTAGATCTATCAAGTATTGCTTCAGCTCTTCGAAGGCTTTTTGTTGACTTGGGCCCCATTGAAAGACTTCAGCTGACTTCAGCACCTCGAAGAATGGTAAATTTCTTTCTGCTGATCTGGATATGAATCTGTTGAGAGATGCCAGCCTTCCTGTCAATCTTTGGGCCCCCTTTCTTGTAGTTGGTGGCTCCATTCGAAGTATAGCTTCGATTTTATTTGGATTAGCTTCAATTCCCTTTGTTGAAACCAAGCATCCGAGAAATTTCCCCTTCTTCACTCCGAAGACACATTTTTCTGGATTCAGCTTCAAACCAGCTTGTCTGAAACTGGCGAAGGTCTCCTGCAAATCAGCAATATGATTTTCCTGCTTCGTGCTTTTTACAATAATGTCATCAACATAGGTCAACACATTTCTGCCTATCTGGGACTGGAGAACCTTCGCAGTCATTCTGCTGAAACTCCCTCCAGCATTTTTGAGCCCCTCAGGCATCCGAAGATAGCAATATGTGCCACTTGGGGTTATGAAGCTAGTCTTCGGCTCATCTTCCTTCTTCATCCAGATTTGATGATAGCCTGAGTAGCAGTCTAGGAGACTCATGAGCTCTGAAGAAGCTGCTGCATCGACTAAAGAGTCTATCCTTGGCAGCGGGAATTCGTCCTTCGGACAAGCCTTGTTGAGATCTGTGAAATCGATACACATTCTCCACTTGCCATTGGCCTTCTTCACCATAACAGTGTTAGCTAGCCACTCTGGATACTTTACTTCTCTGATAACTCCTGCACTGAGGAGTCTTTTTACTTCATTGCGAGCCCCTTCGGCCTTGTCATCAGACATTTTCCGAAGCCTCTGCTTTCGGGGTCTGAAGGATGGGTCAACATTGAGCGAATGTTCAATAACATCCCGATTTACTCCACAGAGATCATTACCTGACCATGCAAAAACATCTTTGTTGTTGAACAAAAACCTTATCAAGGTTTTCTCCTGGTCTTCAGATAATTGCGAGCCCAACAGCACTTTCTGCTCTGCTATATCCTGACACAATAGCATGGGCTTCGGCTGATCTGCTGAAGCTGCTTTCTCCCTTCTGAATTTGTACTGTTCACAAGCTTCAGCTCCATCTATGTTATGGATTGCTTTGGAGTCAGTCCAGCTTCCTTCGGCCCTTCTAGCAGCTTCCTGGCTTCCATGAATAGCAATAGGCCCTTGGTCCGAAGGTATCTTCATGCAGAGGTAAGCTGGGTGAAGAATTGCTTCGAAGGCATTGAGAGTACCGCGACCAATGATAGCATTGTAAGGATACTCCATGTCAACAATATCAAACACAATTTGCTCAGTCCTTGTGTTATTAACAAATCCGAAGGTTACTGGCATGGTAATCTTCCCAAGTGCTGCAATCTGCCGTCCTCCGATGCCACAAAGAGGGTGTGTAGCATCATGGACCTTGTCTTCGGGCTCTTGCATTTGTCTGAAGGCCTTAGCAAATATAATATCAGCTGCACTGCCTGTATCAACTAAGACATTATGGACCAGAAATCCTTTGATCACGCAAGAGATAACCATGGCATCATTGTGAGGATAATCCTTAAGCTGAAGGTCTTCCTGAGAGAAAGTGATTGGAATGTGGGACCATTTTGACTTGATGAAGGGTCCCTGTACTCCAACATGCTGCACCCTTCTCTGAGCCTCCTTCTTTTGCTTCTTGTTAGCCGGCTCTGAGCAAGAACCGCCTGTTATCGGGAGCACCAGCTTCGAAGCCGAAGCAGCTTCAGCTTGATTGTTGAACGAAGCCATCAGCTCAGAAAAGTGGAAGTGAGTTCACCGGAGGTGGGCGCCAATGTTGGGGACTTGTTCTCAAGTGCTATGAATTAAGAACAAGGCAACACAAAAAAGGTTAATGATTAATGCCCTTCGTCCTTCAAAGCATTATCTCCCTTGGGATATAATGATCTTCAGACGAAGGTCACGAAGGACGTACCTTCGGCATTACAATATATCTCAGTGGAAAGAGAAACATATGACACATGAGAAATAACATGAATAAACTCGTGTCATCATTAATATCATTTAATCATATGATCATGAATGTACTTGAATAATATTGAGTTACATTTTTACCTTCAGCTCGACAGAAGGTAAAAGACCAAGCGTGACGCGCGAGTGAATACCAGTCAGCGTGAACAGTATGGGGTACTGTTCATCTATTTATAGACACAGGACACAACCTGTGACGAATTACAATTATGCCCCTCATAAAAGTTTACAATCATTGACAGACCTTTATGGATTAAAAGGTCATTCTATCTTTATGTCGGTTTGTAATGCCGAAGCTTCACGAAAAGGAACCTTCGGCCATCTCCTGGGGACAACTTCAGCCGAAGCTGCTTCTTCCCGTAAGACCTTCGGCGCAACGAAGCATGGCCCCAACAAGGTGTCACCCACCAGAGGTGTTCAGAGGTTTGGAATCAAGGGAAAGTTAGTTCCTCGCTACAGTGGGCCCTATGAGATCAAAGCGATTTGTGGACCTGTAACATATCAATTGAAGTTGCCACCCCACATAATCAGCAGTTCATGATGTGTTCCACGTATCTCAGCTACAGAAGTGTGTCCGCTTACCCATGGAAGTACTACCCAAACCAGAATTAGAGATAGAACCAGACTTGTCTTATCAAGAGCACCCCGTCAAGATATTGGACCAAAAGGAGAGATCAACGCGGGCAAGGTCGATCAGGATGTATAAAGTTCAGTGGAGCCACCATTCAGTGGGAGAGGCTACGTGGGAGACTGAGGATTTTCTATGTTCTCGCTTCCCCGACTTTCTGCCCAAAGGAGTCGCTACGTAATCCAAAACCTCACCCCCACCTGCCCTTTGAATCTAAATATAAGAAAAATTTAGATGTTAAAGGTATTGTAAGCTTTGAAAATGATTTTAAAAGGGCTTCCTTCTGAAGTTGCAAAGAGAATGACATTCGAAGAGCAGTTAACTAGAGAAACCTGGATAAAGGAAAATGCAACAACCCCAGCACACCTTTTTGGTACCCCCTCTAAAGGACCCTACCCAAAATCTCAGGATGAGATTCCTTTAAGGGGGGAGGGCTGTAACACCCCAGGTGTTACTTACGGATTTCACCCAAGCCTACACTATTGAACCCATCATCACATGTGGTTTAGTTTGAGCAAAAGACACCAAACTTGGGGATCAAGATCCTAAGAAGGTGTAACCCATCTTAGAAGTCATGCCTTGGCCTTATCATGCACCTAAAGAGGAGAGAATGGCTCAAACCCTAGTTCAACTCCCTTAGGCAAATGGAGCCCTAAAGGGGAGTTTAGCAAAAAGGCTATGTAAACCACATTGTCATGACTTGGGCTAATTATAAAAGTTGTAGTACACTTAATACCCTACAAAAAATAGTAAGTGAGTGACCCCAAAAAGATTTCAGAAAAACCCCAAAAAGGTCACCAAAGAGAAGGACATAATAGAAAAATCAGATTTTTCTCACTTTCAAAACCAACCCTCTTTCAAAGATCAAACATGTTCACCTTTTTCCAAACCTCAAAACCAAAGGGACCAATTGACAAAATGGCGCCTAAAGACCCCTAGAACACCATGGAAAAATTTGAACTCAACCCTTAGTCGTTTGACATGACTTGACACAGTTTTTGTCGTGGTGTGGACAGCTCGGACAGACCCAACTTCACCTCCTCGTAACTTGCCAACCTGAGGTCAAACCCACTTGAGCACTGCATGAGATACAAAGGGTATACAACAAGGAAGAAATCTTGTACTGGGATTTTGGATAGATACAAAGAGATCACGGGCCAATCGACGCTTGAAAATGACCAGAGCAAATGCTACCACATGCTCGATGCCTTGTCTGACCGGCCGAGCGCGCACTGGTCGCTGCCGCGCGTGCCCCCACGTGTGGTCGGCCACCCCCGTGCCCATGCCCGTGCCGTGCCCACGAGTGGCTATAAAGCCCACCCTCATGCATGACCATCTTCCCCGTTACCCCCTCTGCACCCCGCCTAACTCTCCCGAGCTCGCCTGCAGCTCCGGCGACCTCCCCGCGACCCGCCAGAGCCGCCCGAGGGCGCCCGCCGTGGCCAAACCCTTTCCCACTCACCTGAAAGGGAAATGTGCCCTTGGGCCATTTCTAGTATAGTTTTGGTGATTAAGTGCCCAACACGGATTGAGTGAGTAATCTTGTGCCAAATGATTGATGAAGTGCAAATCAACAAGAAGTTATGATTCTAGACTTAGTACATTGGTTTTTGTGTACTAATATATTTGTTTAAGTGCTGGAATCAGAGAAAAGAGTAGAAGAAAAGATCTTAGCTGGAACAGCCAAGACTCAGCGCAGTCTGGCACACCGGACCGTCCGGTGGTGCACCAGACAGTGTCCGGTGCGCCAGGCCAGCCTTCGGTGAACAGGCCACTCTCGGGAACTGACGGCGGCGTACGGCTATAATTCACCGGACTGTTCGGTGGTGCACCGGACTGTCCAGTGAGCCGTCTGCCGCGAAGTCGTCGCTCTCGGGAATCGTTCAACGATGTACGGCCATAATTCACCGGACGGTCCGGTGAGGCACCGGACTGTCCGGTGAGCCAACGGTCGACTGCGCCAACTGCGACGGAACCCCCCAAGTCATTAGGCCCACCTACAGTTGTCCTTGTCCAACGGACCTCAGACAACCCTACATGTGTTCCTGAATCACTTGACAAGTTTGGTATCTGCTTTTCTTACCTTTCACAAGAGCGTTTCACCCGTCACGCAGACATTACAGACCATCGGAAATATGAAAATGCGGAAGCGATTATATAAACTTATCTTTATTTAAAAAGTAAGACAAAGTTATATATTACAGACCAGGATATAACTTATGAGTGTAGAGTAATATTATTACACACCATGGGAGGCAAAAACTCCTCCTGATAAGTATCAAACAAAAGTTTTTATGGAGGAACCCTTCCTCCCGCAGCTCTATTCTTGGTTTTCTTCTTTCGGGACCACCTTGGAACAGAAACAACAAAAGTTTGTTGCTTCTTCACCTAAAAACAATAGGGAATAAAACCTTGAGTATGGAATTATTCAGCAAGACTTACCCGACTAAAGAAAAGACTCTCAAAGGGTTTGCTGGTTATCAGGGAGTCAAGGTAAGGTTTCTCAACAATCAAGGACTCTATTTGCAGAAAAGCTTACTAAAGTGGATCCTTAAAAGTCCAAATTTTACTTGTCAGGTTAGGTAAGATTACCTGTCTCTAGAGTTCTTTCGACCCTAGTTCAACCACTTGACCTGCACTAGCCAATTTCTTAACAACCCTTTAACTTTACTGGAGTTCTACGTGTAAGTCAGTGACCAAGTCTTCATAACCGCGAAGGTACGGCGATCCGAATCGATTATACTCAGCTGAGGATCTCCGATCACATGACATATGTAGCACTTAACCCTTGCATATGCAAACCTGCCACCGGGGTTCTTAAGACCAGATCAGGTTCACGCCAACCGAGAGCACAGATACACCACCGTCCAGCCTCTTGCCACGGAGGGTACACGCTACTCTCACCATCTCTCCACTCCCATTGCGTGGTATCTTATTCTGGCCTTAGTCTGCCCGAGGCAAAGCTTACCCATGAAAAGGCATGTGACCAGTTAAAGGGTCCTCGGTCATCAAGCCTACATCGACACGGTCCTTAATCGACTCAGACGGAGACACTACACCGAGACTCTCTTCTCGTGCAAGTCACCCGCCCAGTCTTAGCTTAATCATTTCAACCCAAAGTTTGGTACCTGGCAGAGGTACATCTTTTCCAGATGTTGAACCCATCATGGCCATGATGGATGCACCATCAAATTTTATTTTCAAAAACATCCCTCCCACTTTGCCATATCATCTTTTGTAAAACCAAAATCTTTTTCTTTGCTAAAGCAAGACTAAGCATAGTAAAAACTTTTTATAAAACAGGGATTCAAAGGAGGGTAATCAAATTCAAGGAAGGTAATGCAGGAATTGTTTTATCAATCAACTCCTATCACCTAATGCAGCAAACAAGGTGATGAAGTTTTTAAAACACAAGGAGGTGACAAATGCACCGGGGCTTGCCTTCGTTTATAGGTGAGTCAGGCTCGGATCCGCAGATGTCAAAGTAAAAACAATTCCCTGCCTGATGTTCCGCAGGTGGTGGTGGTGAAGTCTTCTCCTCTTCTACCTCAACCTCTTCTTCGTTTTCTAGATATAATCATATAATATAAGAATGAATGCCATGTAATGCTCATGAGAGTGCAAAGATAATAAGAATTTATTATCTAAAGTCTTGAATACAATTTTCCTTCACGAACTCCGAGAACCTAGGGTTTCCGGAGTCAACAGTGAAGTTCAAAGAGCAGGGGGTGGGGGTTTTGGGTTCTAATTATCAAACAAGGTCCAAATCAAACCAAAATCTACCCAAGGCTTCTAAATAATGCTTAGAGTTCATATAAAAAGTTTGGGCATTTTTGGAATTATTTATTGATTTTCTAAAAATCCAGAAGCAATACTTTAGGCTATTTTAAATAACCCAAAATTCCCTATTTGTCCTAAAAATCATAAATCTATTTTTATTAAATACTATGGAAAATAAGGAATCTAGGAAAATTGGTTTGACAATTTTAGGATTTTTCTGCCATTTTCTACAGATTTCCAAAGTTCTATTGAAAAAGAAAAGGGAAAATCCTGAACAGTATTGGGCTTAAACCGGCCCAACACAGTCCAGGCCCCAGTAAAATTCGGGCGCGACCGCGACCACGCGGTAGATTTTGCACAAAGGCCTTTGTCGGTTCAAAAATCTGAGAAGAATTCCTCGGCTAGTTGTAATGAGTCACTGACATCTTCTCCCAGCCCCCCAAAACTTCTGTGTCTTTTAAAAATAAGTCCCAGAGCTCGGATGGCGGCGAGGACGAACACCCTCCTCGCTGCGCCACGGCCATGGAAGACCCGAGCACCTATTGATCCCTGCCCAACCAAATTCTACGCTATTCCATGCTGTTATGGCCATCAATTTGGTTGGCACGCTCAGAGAACGCCCTGCTCACGCGCACGGCAGAAACGCGACGTTGAGCCCGCGTTCCCATAACACCGTGCCAGTAATGGCCACTTGGTCGCTACGGTGAGCTTTATGAACATATAGGGTTGCCGAAACAATACTTTAAAAGAACAGAGTCATACCAGGACTGTCTGGCCATGGAGCACGGAGGATTCGGGCTTGACAGTGCTTAAGAAAGGGGAAAACGGCGTCGCGGCAATCTCTGGTGGAATTAGGGGGTCATGCTGGGGCTATACGACCGCAAAGAACCACTGATTCACCGTGTTCAACCAATTTCAGGGGAGGAGGGGGAGACAATATGAATTTCAGTTTCTACTCAAGCTAACTGAAGAACTACGAGCACCTCGCCGTGGCTCCCTGCTCTATATATAGGCATGGCGGTCCGGCGATCAATTCACGACCATGGACAGTATCGCGAGTGCATGCCGACCACGTCGGTAGGAGGCACAGTGAGGGAGATCACGACAATGAGTGACAGCGCGGTGAGAGTTAACTGACTCACGGTGGCCGCCGGTGAAGACTCTGGCTAGGCTTGGGAGACGGCACCACGTAAAGGTTATCCCTCCCCGGCGTTATCCACTCCATACCGCGCACGAATCAGGATGGCGATGGCACGAATCCACGCGCGGAGAGGTCACCGGCGGTGAGATTTCCGCGCTGGCGGTCTGATCCATTTCAGTTACTATACCATGGAAGCTACCATCAGACGACCTGACAGAGCAAGTTCAGGTCCCATTTTCTCCAGATTTTCTATGGTACCAAGCCCAACCTCTATAGAAAAGTTGTTCTACTATAAAGGGTCTACAACTTTGTTATATTGACTTGGGGCAAATTCCTTGAAGTTCTTGATCTATAGAGCTCCAAAGATGTCCCAGAATCATTGTTAATCTGAATTTTAGACTTAAGTAGTTTGACAGCACGACTTCAGACTCATTTTTCTTTAATTTCTATTCAGCATTAGTGCTCCATTACTTAATAAAGATTGTTCTCCTTATATAGATCTCTAGATTTGATGTGGTGACCCAAGGCAAATTCTCACTAATTTGGAAGTTACAAGGGCTTAAAGTTGAATCAATCACACTGAAATTCAGATTTCTTCAAAAGGGTCAAGTGTGGCTCTTTTGCACTTAAGTCCAAATCTCAAGTTTTGGATTGCAAACCCTCATGATTGGGAACCATATGACTTAAGATACTTTAACATCATAGTTTTTGCACTTTAGTCCAAAAGTGGACTAATTTTTGCAGTTAACCCCCCTAGGGTTTGGATTTAGGGTTTTCCAGGATTCCAATTAGGGTTTCTCGTATCTCAGGGGTGTAAATGCAATGTAGGTCCATCTTTGGTAACTTTTTATGATTATTTTACTTAAACTTTAGGGTTTTCTCTATTTGGGTCCTGTTTTATCCCTCAGGTCCCTATTTGAGGTTAATTACCCTACACTAGGGTCTTATTTGCAAAATGCCATAACAATACAACTTGCTTGAAATTTTTGCCTAGTGAATGCATTCTAGGTGTATCAAACATATGAAATGCTGATGCTTATGATGTTATGCTCAGGTTTTAGTAAAAGTAACACCAGGGGTGTTACATCCTTCCCCCCATAAAAGAATCTCGTCCCGAGATTAAAAGTCCTAGGGTAAGTAGTGGAAAAAGAAATGCTTCACATTTTTATTTCCTGAGTTTTGGTACAAGGCAGGGGTGGTTTGGGGCTCACTCCTTTATTACAGCATTGTTGTACACTTTACAAATTACAAGGGGCTAAAAAGCCTGGGAAATTCTTGTCTAAGAAGTCTCGAGTTTCCCAAGTAGCCTCATCTTCAGAATGTTGGTTCCACTATATCTTGTAAAACTTGAGAGTTTTCCTTCGGGTAACCCTGTCCTTTTGATCCAAGACTTGAACAGGGTGCTCGGAATATGTCAATTCCGGCTCCAGGACAACATCTGTTACTTCAATGGTTCGATCTAGAACTCGAAGACATTTCTTCAATTGAGACACGTGGAACACATTATGTACAGCAGACAAGGTTTCGGGTAGTTGAAGTCGATATGGCACTGGTCCACACTGTTCAAGTATAGGGAATGGACCAATGTACCGAGGTGCAAGCTTCCTTTTTACCCCAAAACGCGATATGCCCTTCATTGGTGAAACTTTCAAGTAAACATAATCTCCCACGAGAAAGTATAAGGGTTGTCGTCGCTTGTCTGCGTAACCCTTTTGACGAGCTTGAGCTTTCTTCAAATTATGAATTATTCTTTGCACTTTTTCTTCGGTCTCTTTCACCATATCAGGCCTGAAGAAGTACCTTTCACCAGGTTCAGACCAATTTAGCGGAGTACGACATCGTCGTCCATATAAAGCTTCAAAGGGTGCCATCTTGATACTTTCTTGATAGCTATTATTATATGAGAATTTCGCTAATGGTAAACATTCATCCCATTTTTGTGAGAAGTCCAACACACATGCCCGCAGCATATCTTCCAGTATCTGATTTACCCTCTTAGTCTGCCCACTGGTTTGAGGGTGATAGGCCGAACTGTGGAGCAATTTGGTACCCAGGGATTTATGAAGTTCTTCCCAAAATTTGGATACGAATTGAGGTCCACGATCCGACACTATAGTCTTTGGAACACCGTGCAAACTGAGAATGCAAGCAATGTATAATTCCGCATAGGTAAGAAACGAGTAATATGTCTTGACTGGCAGAAAGTGAGCAATTTTCGTGAGCCGATCAACAATAACTCAGATAGAATCATACCCTTCCGCGGTTCTGGGCAATCCCACAATAAAGTCCATACTAATGTCTTCCCATTTCCATGTTGGTATTGGTAGAGATTGTAATGGACCAGCAGCCTTCATGTGTATGGCCTTGACACATTTACAAGTGTCACATTTAGCCACGTAACGTGCGATTTCAATCTTCATCTTTGTCCACCAATAATGTTGTTTCAAATCTTGGTACATCTTAGTGCTCCCGGGATGAATAGAATAGCGATTAAGATGTGCTTCGTCTAAGATTTGTTGGCAGACTTCTTTATCCTTTGGCACCACTATGCGGCTGTCGAACCATATAATACCTTGGTCGTCTTCTCTGAAACAATTGGCCTTTCCAGCCTTTATCTTCTCACGTACATGTTTCATACCCTCATCATTCTTTTGTGCGTCAATTATCCTTTGTAGGATTACTGACTCCAGCTTCAAGTTGTCGGGGACCATAATTAGGGGTACCCTCAAGACGCCTAATTCTCAGCTGGTAACCCCCATCAGCATAAAGCTGCAGAGGCCTGATGGGTGCGATTAAGTCAGGGATCAGTCCATACGAGCGACTCGATTACGCCTCGCCCGAGCCTAGCCTCGGGCAAGGGCAGCCGACCCCGAGATGTTTCCGTCTCGCCCGAGGCCCCCTTTTAACGGCAGACGCATCTCCGGCTCGCCCGAGGCCTTGCCTTCGCTAAGAAGCAACCCTGACTAAATCGCCGCGCCGACCGACCGAGTCGCAGGGGCATTTAACGCAAAGGTAGCCTGGCACCTTTATCCTGACGCGCGCCCCCCGGCAGAGCCGAAGTGACCGCCGTCACTTCGCCGCTCCACTGACCGGTCTGACAGAAGGACAGCGCCGCCTGCGCCATTCCGACTGCAGTGCCACTTGACAGAGTGAGACTGACAGGCAGTCAGGCCTTGCCAAAGGCGCCATAGGAAGCTCCGCCCGACCCAGGGCTCGGACTCGGGCTAAGGCCCCGGAAGACGGCGAACTCCGCTCCGCCCGACCCAGGGCTCGGACTCGGGCTAAGGCCCCGGAAGACGGCGAACTCCGCTCCGCCCGACCAAGGGCTCGGACTCGGGCTAAGGCCCTGGAAGACGGCGAACTCCGCTCCGCCCGACCCAGGGCTCGGACTCGGGCTAAGGCCCCGGAAGACGGCGAACTCCGCTCTGCCCGACCCAGGGCTCGGACTCGGGCTAAGGCCCCGGAAGACGGCGAACTCCGCTCCGCCCGACCCAGGGTTCGGACTCGGGCTAGGCCCCAGAAGACGACGAACTTCGCTCCGCCCGACCCCAGGGGTCGGCCTCTGCCGAACGACCTCCGCCTCGCCCGACCCAGAAGCTCGGGCTCGGCCTCGGCCATGCAGGACAGACTCGACCTCGGCTTCGGAGGAGCCTCCGCGTTGCCCGACGTAGGACACAAGTCCGCCACGTCGACAGGAAGCGCCATCATCACCCTACCCCGAGCCGACTCGGGCCGCAGGGAACAAGACCGGCGTCTCATCTGGCTAGCTCCGCCAGATAGGCAATGATGGCGCCCCGCTAGACCCATGACGACGGCGGCTCTCAGCTCCCTTACGGAAGCAGGGGGACGTCAGCAAGGGCCCAACCACTCCGACAGCTGTCCCTCCGCCAGGCTCCGTTGCTCCTCCGACAGCCACGACACCACACCAGCTGGGTGCCAAGATCTCTCCGGCTGCCACACAGGCATGTACTTAGGGCGCTAGCTCACCCCCGCTAGACACGTAGCACCTTGCTACACCCCCATTGTACACCTGGATCCTCTCCTTACGCCTATAAAAGGAAGGACCAGGGCCTTCTTAGAAAAGGTTGGCCGCGCGGGGACGAGGACGGGGCAGGCGCTCTCTTGGGGCCGCTCGCTTCCCTCACCCGCGTGGACGCTTGTAACCCCCTACTGCAAGCGCACCCGACCTGGGCGCGGGTCGAACACGAAGGCCGCGGGATTCCCACCTCTCTCACGACTCGTCTCCGGCCACCTCGCTTTTCCCCCCTTCGCGCTCGCCCACGCGCTCGACCCATCTGGGCTAGGGCACGCGGCACACTCACTCGTCGGCTTAGGGACCCCCCGGTCTCGAAACGCCGACAGTTGGCGCGCCAGGTAGGGGCCTGCTGCGTGTTGACGAGCAGCTTCCCGTCAAGCTCCAGATGGGCAGTCTCCAACGACCTCTCCAACCCGGGATGGTGCTCCGTTTCGGGAGTCTCGAGTTCATGTCTCTCGACGACAGCTACGACATGATACTCCTTCCACCGCCGCGCGACGACGACAATGGCGGCCGACAGCCCGCCCACCGGCGGCGGAATCGACGACGTCTTCCCCGCGTGGTGGAAGAACAACATTCGAGCTCGCCCCGTCCTCTCCCCCGCCATCGGAGGAGGAGGCGGGGCAACCAGGGCCAAGCGGGAGGCCGCGCTCCGTCGGCTGTCGAGCGAACCGACGTCCCCAGCGCCCCAACGGAGGGCGCGTCGGGCGTCAACCTCGCGTTTGAGACGAAGGCGAGCGCCGTCCCCCCGCGACACGCCAATCCCGAGCAAGTGGACGAGGCCAGCACGCTGGCGGAGGGCCTGCAGGATGTCGCCCTCGTACCCAAGACGACGGCGCAATCAGTCCCCGACGTGACTGTGTCGCTCCTCGTCGACCAAAAGGGAGAGCTCAAGAATCTCCTAGAAGGCGCTGCAGCCCGGCGGGCCGAGAGCTCTGCCTCCCAAAGGCAGGGGTACCCCCCGGAACCTCATGCCGCGACTTCCCGATTCATGCGGGAAGCCTCGGTCTACACAAGGCGCACGCGCAACACCGCGCCTGCGGCCCCGGGCCACCTCGTCAACGAGCACCATCGTCGCGACCATCGGGCCCGCCTCGACGAAAGGGTGCGCCGAGGCTACCACCCCAGGCGTGGGGGACGCTATGACAGTGGGGAGGATCGGAGTCCCTCGCCCGAACCACCCGGTCCGCAGGCCTTCAGCCGGGCCATCCGGCGGGCGCCGTTTCCGGCCCGTTTCCGACCCCCGACTACTATCACAAAGTACTCGGGGAGACGAGACCGGAATTGTGGCTCGCAGACTACCGCCTGGCCTGCCAACTGGGTGGAACGGACGACGACAACCTCATCATCCGCAACCTCCCCCTGTTCCTCTCCGACACTGCTCGCGCCTGGTTGGAGCACCTGCCTCCGGGGCAGATCTCCAACTGGGAGGAGTTGGTTCAGGCCTTCGCCGGCAACTTCCAGGGCACGTACGTGCGCCCCAGGAATTCCTGGGACCTCCGAAGCTGCCGGCAACAGCCGGGAGAGTCTCTTCGGGACTACATCCGGCGATTCTCGAAGTAGCGCACCGAGCTGCCCAACATCATCGACTCCGATGTCATCGGCGCGTTCCTTGCCGGCACCACCTGCCGTGACCTGGTGAGCAAGTTGGGTCGCAAGACCCCCACCAGGGCGAGCGAGCTGATGGACATCGCCACCAAGTTCGCCTCTGGCCAGGAGGCGGTCGAGGCCATCTTCCGAAAGGACAAGCAGCCCCAGGGCCGCCCGTCGGAAGATGCTCCCGAGGCGTCTACTCCGCGCGGCGCCAAGAAGAAAGGCAAGAAGAAGTCACAAGCGAAACGCGACGCCACCGATGCAGACCTTGTCGCCGCCGCCGAGTACAAGAACCCTCGGAAGCCCCCCGGAGGTGCTAACCTTTTCGACAAGATGCTCAAGGAGACATTCCCTTACCATCAGGGGCCCGTCAAGCACACCCTCGAGGAGTGCGTCATGCTTCGGCGCCACTTCCACCGGGCCGGGCCACCCGCAGAGGGTGGCAGGGCCCGCGACAACGACAAAAAGGAAGATCACCAAGCAGAAGAGTTCCCCGAAGTCCGCGACTGCTTCATGATCTACGGAGGGCATGCGGCGAATGCCTCGGCTCGGCATCGCAAGCGAGAGCGTCGGGAGGTCTGCTCGGTGAAGGTGGCGGCGCCAGTCTACCTAGACTGGTCCGACAAGCCCATCACCTTCGACCAAGCTGACCACCCCGACCACGTGCCGAGCCCGGGGAAATACCCGCTCGTCGTCGATCCCATCATCGGCGACGTCAGGCTCACCAAGGTCCTGATGGATGGGGGCAGCTGCCTCAACATCATCTACGCCGAGACCCTCAGGCTCCTGCGCGTCGATCTGTCCTCCGTCCGAGCAGGTGCTGCGCCCTTCCACGGGATCATTCCTGGGAAGCGCGTCCAGCCCCTCGGACGGCTCGACCTTCCTGTCTGCTTCGGAACGCCCTCCAACTTTCGAAGGGAGATTCTGACGTTCGAGGTGGTCGGGTTCCGAGGGTCCTGCCACGCGGTATTGGGGAGGCCATGCTACGCGAAGTTCATGGCCGTCCCCAACTACACCTACCTGAAGCTCAAGATGCCGGGCCCCAACGGGGTCATCACCGTCGGCCCCACGTACAAACACGCGTTCGAATGCGACGTGGAGTGCGTGGAGTACGCCGAGGCCCTCGCCGAGTCCGAGGCCCTCATCGCCGACCTGCAGAACCTCTCCAGAGAGGTGCCAGACGTGAAGCGACACGCCGGCAATTTCGAGCCAGCGGAGACGGTTAAGGCCGTCCCTCTCGACCCCAGTGGCGACACCTCCAAGCAGGTCCGGATCGGTTCCGGGCTCGACCCCAAATAGGAAGCAGTGCTCGTCGACTTTCTCCGCGCAAACGCCGACGTCTTTGCGTGGAGTCCCTCGGACATGCCCGACATACCGAGGGATGTCGCCGAGCACTCGCTGGATATTCGGGCCGGAGCCCGACCGGTCAGGCAGCCTCTCCGCCGATTCGACGAGGAGAAGCGCAGAGTGATAGGTGAGGAGATCCACAAGCTGATGGCAGCAGGGTTCATCAAAGAGGTATTCCATCCCGAATGGCTTGCCAACCCTGTGCTTGTGAGAAAGAAAGGGGGGAAATGGCGGATGTGTGTAGACTACACTGGTCTCAACAAAGCATGTCCGAAGGTTCCCTACCCTCTACCTCGCATCGATCAAATCGTGGATTCCACTGCTGGGTGCAAAACCCTGTCTTTCCTTGATGCCTACTCAGGATATCATCAAATCAAGATGAAAGAGTCCGACCAGCTCGCGACTTCTTTCATCACGCCCTTCGGCATGTACTGCTATGTCACCATGCCGTTCGGTTTGAGGAACGCGGGTGCGACATACCAGCGGTGCATGAACCATGTGTTCGGCGAACACATCGGTCACACGGTCGAGGCCTACGTCGATGACATCATAGTCAAGACAAGGAAAGCCTCCGACCTCCTCTCCGACCTTGAAGTGACATTCCGGTGTCTCAAGGCAAAGGACGTCAAGCTCAATCCCGAGAAGTGTGTCTTCGGGGTGCCCCGAGGCATGCTCCTGGGGTTCATCGTCTCCGAGCGGGGCATCGAAGCCAACCCAGAGAAAATCGCAGCCATCACCAGCATGGGGCCCATCAAGGACTTAAAAGGCATACAGAGGGTCATGGGATGTCTCGCGGCCTTGAGCCGTTTCATCTCACGCCTCGGCGATAGAGGCCTGCCTCTGTACCGCCTCTTAAGGAAGGCCGAGTGCTTCACTTGGACCCCCGAGGCCGAGGAAGCTCTCGGGAACCTGAAGGCGCTCCTCACCCAGGCGCCTATCTTGGTACCCCCAGCTGATGGAGAAGCCCTCTTGGTCTACGTCGCCGCGACCACTCAGGTGGTTAGCGCCACGATTGTGGTCGAAAGGCAAGAAGAGGGGCATGCATTGCCCGTTCAGAGGCCAGTTTACTTCGTCAGCGAGGTGCTGTCCGAAACCAAGGTCCGCTACCCACAAATTCAGAAGCTACTGTATGCGGTAATCCTGACGAGGCGAAAGTTGCGACATTACTTCGAGTCTCATCCGGTAACTGTGGTGTCATCCCTCCCCCTGGGGGAGATCATCCAGTGCCGAGAGGCCTCGGGCAGGATCGCAAAGTGGGCGGTGGAAATCATGGGCGAGACAATCTCGTTCGCCCCTCGGAAGGCCATCAAGTCCCTGGTACTGGCGGACTTCGTAGCCGAATGGGTCGACACCCAGCTGCCGACGGCTCCGATCCAACCAGAGCTCTGGACCATGTTTTTCGACAGGTCGCTGATGAAGACGGGAGCCGGCGCGGGCCTGCTCTTCGTCTCGCCCCTCGGGAAACACCTACGCTACGTGCTGCGTCTCCATTTCCCAGCGTCCAACAATGTGGCTGAGTACGAAGCTCTAATCAACGGATTGCGAATCACCATCGAGCTAGGGGTCCGATGCCTCGACGCTCGCGGCGACTCGCAGCTCGTCATCGACCAAGTCATGAAGAACTCCCACTGCCGTGACCCGAAGATGGAGGCCTACTGCGATGAGGTTCGGCGCCTGGAAGACAAGTTCTACGGGCTCAAGCTTAACCACATCGCCCGGCGCTACAACGAGACTGCGGACGAGTTGGCAAATATAGCCTCGGGGCGAACCCCGGTTCCCCCGGACGTCTTCTCCCGGGATCTGCACCAACCCTCCATCAAGATCGACGACACGCCCGAGTCCGAGGTACCCTCGGCCCAGCCCGAGGCGTCCTCGGTTCAGTCCGAGGTACCCTCGGCCCACCCCGAGGCGTCCTCGGTTCAGCCCGAGGTACCCTCGGCCCCCGAGGGCGAGGCGCTGCACATCGAGGAGGAGCGGAGCGAGGTCACGCCTGATCGAGATTGGCGGACCCCGTACCTGCACTATCTCCGCCAAGGAGAGCTACCCCTCGACCAAGCCGAGGCTCGGCGGGTAGCGCGACACGCCAAGTCGTTCGTCCTGCTGGACGATGAGAAGGAGCTTTACCACCGCAGCCCCTCGGGCATCCTCCAGCGATGCATCTCCATCGCCGAAGGTCAGGAACTCCTGCAAGAGATATACTCGGGGGCTTGCGGCCATCATGCAGCGCCCCGAGCCCTCGTCGGGAACGCTTTCCGGCAAGGCTTCTACTGGCCGACGGCGGTGGCTGACGCCACTAGAATCGTCCGCACCTGCGAAGGGTGTCAATTCTATGCGAAGCAGACCCACCTGCCCGCTCAGGCTCTGCAGACAATACCCATCACCTGGCCCTTCGCTGTGTGGGGTCTGGACCTCGTCGGCCCTCTGCAGAAGGCGCCCGGGGGCTACACGCACCTGCTGGTCGCCGTCGACAAATTCTCCAAGTGGATCGAGGTCCGACCCCTGAACAGCATCAGGTCCGAGCAGGCGGTGGCGTTCTTGACCAACATCATCCATCGCTTCGGGGTCCCAAACTCCATCATCACCGACAACGGCACCCAGTTCACCGGCAGAAAATTCTTGGATTTTTGCGAGGATCACCACATCCGGGTGGACTGGGCTGCCGTAGCTCATCCCATGTCGAATGGGCAAGTAGAGCGTGCCAACGGCATGATTCTACAAGGGCTCAAGCCTCGGACTTACAACGACCTCAACAAGTTTGGCAAACGATGGATGAAGGAACTCCCCTCGGTGGTCTGGAGCCTGAGGACAACGCCGAGCCGAGCCACGGGTTTCACGCCGTTCTTCCTGGTCTACGGGGCCGAGGCCGTCTTGCCCACTGACCTGGAATACGGCTCCCCAAGGACGAGGGCCTACGACGATCAAAGTAACCAAGCTAGCCGAGAAGACTCGTTGGACCAGCTGGGAGAGGCTCGGGACAGGGCCTTACTACACTCGGCGCGGTATCAGCAGTCCCTGCGACGCTACCACGCCCGAGGGGTCCGACCCTGAGACCTCCAGGTGGGCGACCTGGTGCTTCGACTGCGGCAAGACGCCCGAGGGAGGCACAAGCTCACGCCCCCCTGGGAGGGGCCATTCGTCATCGCCAAAGTTCTGAAGCCCGGAACGTACAAGCTGGCCAACAGTCAAGGCGAGGTCTACGGCAACGCTTGGAACATCCAACAGCTACGTCGCTTCTACCCTTAAGATGTTTCCAAGTTGTTCATGTACCCCGCACCCACGCAAAGTTTAGTCAACAAGGAAGGGTCGGCCTCGCCTCGGCAAAGCCCGACCCTCCCTCGGGGGCTAAAAGGGGGGAAACCCCCTCTGCGTCAAAATTTTCCTCGAAAAAAAAATCTCTTCTACCAGAATATCTTTCGTGCTTTTTGACTACTTCGAAAAGTGGGTCCTGGAAACGACGGAGTACACGTAAGCAGCCAAGGCTGACCGAGCCGAGGGACTCCTACGCCTCCGGGATACGGATACCTCACTCATCACCTTCTGCGATAAGTAACTCGCGTTCGGATAAAGTGACTCCGCGGATCGAACAAGTCTTTACGTTCGGAAGCCCTTCTGCCGAAGCGATCCTTCGAGCCTTCTCGACCGAGTCGGTGACAGGGCCTCATGGACGGGTGAAAGTACGCGTAAGCGGCAAGGCCGACCGAGCCGAGGGACTCCCACGCCTCCGGGATACGGATACCTCACTCATCACCTTCCGCGAGAAGCAACTCTCGCTCGCACAAACATCCCTGTTCTCGACAAAAAGTCCAGATACTCGAAACAAGAGGAAAAGAGACGCAGCTTTACAACGCAGCGAGGGTGTGTGTTCTGGCCTCGACGGCCACACGAGGCGCACGCTACAAGACAATCTGATCCTGCAGGCTCGGGTCTTGACGTTGGAAGAGGGCAGCAACACCCTCGGCATCGACGGCACCTTCGGCGAGGCCCGACCTAGCCTCGGACGGCGACGTGGTCCGAGGTTCTCCGCTCCGAAGGACGACGTCATCACCACGCCCGGGCAATCGCTGCTAGGGACTTCTCCGGGAATCCGGCCCGAGCAGGCGGCTCAACCGGTCAACCCTAGGGCCTCGGCCAACCATCTTTCGAGGGCGCCAGCCCGGTCCGAAGCCTCGGCTGATCAACTCCGACGTCGATCCTGCCAACGGACAACCCGGCTAGGCTCCGGCCAACCAGGTTTCATTTTCGAGCCAACTTCGCCTCTGTTCATACTGATATCGCTACCCCTGGCCTCGGCTCGTCGAAGAGCGGCTGAGGGGTCTCTTTAACTAAGCTAGAGGAGCCTCGGACAGCAAGGCCGACCGAGCCGAGGGACTCCTACACCTCCGGGATACGGATACCTCACTCGTCACCTTGACACGGGGCGACTCATGCTTGGTGAAGCGGTTCAGATAGTCAACAGACGAGTCTTAGTGCTCAAGAATGAGGAAAAAATACGGCTCTGTGCCGACGTTACATACATGTTCAGGCCCCGAAAGCCGTAATGAACAGAAAATCCTGGCATTCGAAGTGCCATTACAAACGGAACTCCGATTCCCCT
Organism: Zea luxurians; assembly: GCA_029449295.1. Lineage (NCBI taxonomy): Eukaryota > Viridiplantae > Streptophyta > Magnoliopsida > Poales > Poaceae > Zea > Zea luxurians. The sequence continues at coordinate 199,240,119 of JAOPSE010000003.1, forward strand.
CCACAGGTACGAACGACCCCACTCGATAGGGGCGGGCCTGCGGGGCTACAGAAGACTGACGGGTGGCTCGCCGCCGCCCGCTCTGACTACGACGACAACGGCCCCCACTCCGGATGGCCGAACTGCAGCAGCGCAGGCCTCAGGGTGGGCACTGCTGCAGTCTTGCCCTCGCCCACGCCGACACTCGAGGGGCGAGGACAAGTACAAAGAGCCGGAGGCTCGAAGCGCGGATGGTGGCGGTGACCCCGTTGGCGACGGGGGCTTCTCGAGCCGCTTCCGCCTCTGCACCGACGGCAGGAGCCATCAGCCCTCCGGCAGATCCCCACTCAAGTCCTCCCAGATGAGTGGGGCACCGACCTCCGCGTGAAGGCGCCGTCCCGGTGCAAAGGCAGGACCACCCCAGAACACGAACGCCGCCCTAGCAGCGCACGACATCTAGGGTGGTCCTCCCGTATACACGGCGCGGCAGCCGCCCCCCCTGCAGAAGGGGCCGCCGGGAGCCAAGCCGACGAACCCGACACGCTGGAGGTGACGACGCCTGCCGTCGATCCGCCCCGCGTTGTCGAAGTCCGGGCCGCCCGCAGGGCCAGTGAGCGCCCTCTCCCTCGAATGCTGCGGGAGAGGATGACCCACGAACCCATGCGGGAGGTAGAGCGCCGGCTCAGCCCGGCACCCACCCCAGTGAGGATGATGAACATCCTTGAAGCTGAGGGTGGGACCAAGATCGCAGCCCGACTTACTCCTCCCCACCCAGGAGCTGGTGGTCGCCGTCTCGGGTGACCACCAGCGGAGGGGAGCAACCGGGCTGCATGATGAAAATCCTTGAAGCCAAACGATGGCTGAAAGGTACCAACTCCCACGGAGTTACGTTCCTCCAATGATGAGGCGAGAAGACGGCGGTTTCCCCCATCCGGGGGCTTGGAAGGTGGAAAGACACGGTGCATCAGGGAGGAAGAAGACATGGTCGCCTTACGGAAGGGGTCGCCCTCCTTTTAAAGGCGACTCTCCCTGCTTGTGCCCCCAACCGTCACGGGCTGAGTCTTCTCCAACAACGCTCCAAAGCCCTCCCCTGCGGCGCGGGGGCTAGGTCCCGCATGTCATGCAGACCGGCTCCAAGCAGAAGAAGCCAAACCGCCGCGCGTGGTGCACGCAACCGCCCAGCGGTTACAAGTGACCCTCCACTTTTGCCTAGACCAACGGGCGAAAGGGGCGGGCAGCCATGCAGGCGGCATGCAATCACGCCAAGTGGACGCGCCTCTCCGACTCCCGACACGCCAGCACGGAGGCCCAGGCCCACGCGTCGCGCGACCGACGCGCCGGATGCTGTAGCAAAGCGACTGTACCGCCTGCGCCACCACCGCGCCTCCTCGATCGCGGAACCAATACCGCGACTCGAGGCAACCCAGCGCACGACCCAGCAGCGCCACCCTGACGCAGCGGCCAACGCGGCCAAAGGTAGGCCGGCAGTAATGACGGTGGCAGGCGCGCGGGAACAGCGGTCACGTCGTCAGCCAAGCTCACGTCCCATCCGGAGGCCGCGAGATAACCCCCTCTCACGGCGTGAAGACAACGCGCCTGTGATCCGTTCCTCGAACGGCTCGCGCACGCGCAACGGCGGCCCCGCCAACTACTCGCCCCGTCGCATCATCTCCGCGGCTGGACAGGCGGCGCTTCTGGCAGGAGCGGCGGGCGACGCTTCGCCTTCGCCGAAACAACCGCGCCAAAAAAGGTACGCCGCGTTGTTCGGTTTCGTATCCTTTTTCCTTTTTTCCTCTTTCTCTATCTCTTGCGACAGGGACCGGGAAAGGGGGATACCCCGAAAGGGATCCTTCCCCGTGAAGGAACTAGGCTCTGAGCCTCCTTACTGATCAGGGGTTCGAAGGCTGGCCCCCCCGGGGGGTTCAACAGCCGCCTCAGATCGCGTGGGCCCTACACCCACTACTGGTCAGAGGTTCGAAGGCCGGCCCCCCGAAGGGTTCCACGGCCGCCTCAGGCTACTCGGGCTCCGCGCCCATTACTGATCAGGGGTTCGAAGGCTGGCCCCCGAAGGGTTCACAGTCGCCTCAGACACCGAGCGAGGGATGACCAGGGGTACGTTCGATACATAACCGAGGCTCGGGCTGCGCTCCCGAGGTACCCTAGGACATTTCCGAGACCAGCGGGAGCGATTTTGTAACGGAATCCCATCGGAGGGAGGCATCGAGCCGTCGGACCCCGTCGCCAGGGGACCGGGTCCGGCAGATCACCCGCAGGTACTTTTGGGCGTGCCTTTGGGCCCCTAGCCGACCCCCAACGAACGGGGCACGGACGTCCACTCGGATTACCCGCTTGCAGCTCACCGGAGACACCATGTTCGGTGCCCATCGAGGGTAACATGGCGCTCTCCCCCCCTCCTCCTTGCGGAAAGGCGACGTAGGGGCGTATGTAAAAAAGCCGAGTCTGTCCCTGATCGCCCTCTCGCCCTGTGCGGAGGCTCGGGGGCTGCTCTCGCAAAACCCGGCTCCGGCCAAACCGTTGACAGCGTCAACATACCAGCCCGAGAACATGGGCCCCGACCGTGCACCCGGGCTACGACCAGTTCGCATGAGGGAACCACCAGACCAGCCGAAGCATTACGCAAGGCATTAAGACCTCGAAGGAGTGAAACCACTCCTCCGAGGCCTCGGGGGCTACACCCGGCGGGTGCGCTCGCGCGCACCGACCGGAACAAAATGCAACCGAGAAAGGCTGGTCCCCTTGCAAAAAAGTGCGACGAAAAGCCTCCAAGCGAGTGCTAACACTCCCTTCGAGGCTCGGGGGCTACTGTCGGGGACCATAATTAGGGGTACCCTCAAGACGCCTAATTCTCAGCTGGTAACCCCCATCAGCATAAAGCTGCAGAGGCCTGATGGGTGCGATTAAGTCAGGGATCAGTCCATACAAGCGACTCGATTACGCCTCGCCCGAGCCTAGCCTCGGGCAAGGGCAGCCGACCCCGAGATGTTTCCGTCTCGCCCGAGGCCCCCTTTTAAGGGCAGACGCATCTCTGGCTCGCCCGAGGCCTTGCCTTCGCTAAGAAGCAACCCTGACTAAATCGCCGCGCCGACCGACCGAGTCGCAGGGGCATTTAACGCAAAGGTAGCCTGACACCTTTATCCTGACGCGCGCCCCCCGGCAGAGCCGAAGTGACCGCCGTCACTTCGCCGCTCCACTGACCGGTCTGACAGAAGGACAGCGCCGCCTGTGCCATTCCGACTGCAGTGCCACTTGACAGGGTGAGACTGACAGGCAGTCAGGCCTTGCCAAAGGCGCCATAGGAAGCTCCGCCCGACCCAGGGCTCGGACTCGGGCTAAGGCCCCGGAAGACGGCGAACTCCGCTCCGCCCGACCCAGGGCTCGGACTCGGGCTAAGGCCCCAGAAGACGGCGAACTCCGCTCCGCCCGACCCAGGGCTCGGACTCGGGCTAAGGCCCTGGAAGACGGCGAACTCCGCTCCGCCCGACCCAGGGCTCGGACTTGGGCTAAGGCCCCGGAAGACGGCGAACTCCGCTCCGCCCGACCCAGGGCTCGGACTCGGGCTAAGGCCCCGGAAGACGGCGAACTCCACTCCGCCCAACCCAGGGTTCGGACTCGGGCTAGGCCCCGGAAGACGACGAACTTCGCTCCACCCGACCCCAGGGGTCGGACTCCGCCCTGGCCTCTGCCGAACGACCTCCGCCTCGCCCGACCCAGAAGCTCGGGCTCGGCCTCGGCCATGCAGGACAGACTCGACCTCGGCTTCGGAGGAGCCTCCACGTCGCCCGACCTAGGACACAAGTCCGCCACGTCGACAGGAAGCGCCATCATCACCCTACCCCGAGCCGACTCGGGCCGCAGGGAACAAGACCGGCGTCCCATCTGGCTAGCTCCGCTAGATAGGCAATGATGGCGCCCCGCTAGACCCATGACGACGGCGGCTCTCAGCTCCCTTACGGAAGCAGGGGGACGTCAGCAAGGGCCCAACCGCTCCGACAGCTGTCCCTCCGCCAGGCTCCGTTGCTCCTCCGACAGCCACGACACCACACCAGCTGGGTGCCAAGATCCCTCCGGCTGCCACATAGGCATGTACTTAGGGCGCTAGCTCACCCCCGCTAGACACGTAGCACCTTGCTACACCCCCATTGTACACCTGGATCCTCTCCTTATGCCTATAAAAGGAAGGACCAGGGCCTTCTTAGAAAAGGTTGGCCGCGCGGGGACGAGGACGGGGCAGGCGCTCTCTTTGGGCCGCTCGCTTCCCTCACCCGCGTGGACGCTTGTAACCCCCTACTGCAAGCGCACCCGACCTGGGCGCGGGTCGAACACGAAGGCCGCGGGATTCCCACCTCTCTCACGACTCGTCTCCGGCCACCTCGCTTTTCCCCCCTTCGCGCTCGCCCACGCGCTCGACCCATCTGGGCTGGGGCACGCGGCACACTCACTCGTCGGCTTAGGGACCCCCCGGTCTCGAAACGCCGACACAAGTGATTTGAAGTTCCCTGCTGAATCATTCCCAGGTTCAGGTTTTCCATCTCTTGGCACAATGTAATGTCAGAAATCCTCATGGTTAAACAATTGCAAGAGGCCTTGCGACTGAGTGCATCTGCCACTACATTTGCTTTGCCTGGGTGATAATGGATTTCCAGTTCATAATCCTTGATTAGCTCGAGCCATCTCCTTTGTCTCATATTGAGCTCGGACTGGGTAAAAATATATTTCAAACTTTTGTAGTCTGTATAAATATGACAGACATTTCCCAGTAGATAATGACGCCAGACCTTCAGGGCATGAACCACTGCAGCTAGCTCCAGATCATGAGTAGGATAATGCTCCTCATGCCGGTGCAACTGCCTTGAAGCATACACGATTACTCGGCCCTCTTGCATTAACACGCATCCGAGACCACTACCTGATGCGTCACAATACACATCAAAGCGCTTATAAATATCCGGTTGAGCTAATACCGGAGCAGTGGTTAACAATATCTTTAGTTGCTCAAAAGCTTCATTACACTTTGAAGACCAATTGAATTTAGTCTCATTCTTCAATAGGCTTGTGATTGGCTTCACAAGCTTAGAAAAATCCGGTATAAATCGGCGGTAATAGCCAGCTAGTCCAAGGAAACTTCGGACTTGATGAACAGTGGTTGGGGGTTTCCACTCCAACATATCCTTGACCTTGCTGGGATCTACCGCAATCCCCCTAGCAGATAACACATGTCCCAGAAATTGAATTTCTTCTAGCCAAAACGCGCACTTACTGAACTTAGCATATAATTGATGTTCCCTTAGGCGCGTCAATACGATCCGTAAATGTTGAGCATGCTCCTCTTCATTCTTGGAATAAATTAAAATATCATCTATGAAGACCACCACAAACTTGTCCAACTCGGGCATAAATACCGAGTTCATCAAATAAGTGAAGTGGGCAGGAGCATTTGTCAGTCCGAAAGACATTACCAGGTACTCAAATAATCCATACCGCGTAGTAAATGCGGTCTTTGCTATATCCTCGGGCCGAATACGGATCTGATGATAGCCCGACCTGAGATCAATTTTGGAGAATACCCTTGCTCCAGTCAGTTGATCAAATAAAATGTCAATCCGTGGAAGAGGGTACTTGTTTTTGATAGTGACCTCATTCAGGGGTCGATAATCTACGCACATCCGTAATGTTTGATCCTTCTTTTTGACGAATATGGCTGGACAACCCCATGGTGACAAGCTTGGCTGGATGAATCCTTTCTCTAGTAGATCTTGTAATTGAATCTTCAGTTCCGCCAGCTCATTTGGAGGCATCCAGTACGATCTTCTAGAAATGGGAGTCGTACCGGGCTTCAACTCAATTACAAATTCTGCATCTCTTTCAGGTGGCAATCCAGGCAAATCTTCTGGAAAGACATCTGGGAACTCATATACTACCGGAATATCCTTGATCTCTGGTATAATGGCTTCATATATTCTGCTAGTAGTTTTAGCTGGAATGGGGATAGACAAAAGAATTTCCTCTTGGTTATGACTCAACCTGATGGTTCGCTGATCAGTGTTGAGGGTTGCTTTATATTGGGCCAACCAATTCATGCCCAAAATCACATCTATGTCTTGGCCTTTCAGAATAATCATATTAGTAAGAAAGTCCCGTCCGACCAATGTTACGGGCACTTGGAAAGCCACTTCCTTAGTAAATATTTGTCCCCCAGGTGAATGAATTTTAAACCCTTCCCTTGATTCATGGTATGGAATGCAATGTTGCTCCACAAATTTCTTGCTGATGAATGTATGCGAACCACCAGAATCAAAGAGAATAATTGCGGGGTGATTGGCCACAAGGAACATACCCACCATTATCGGTTCACCGTCCGCTGTGGTGGCCACTTGAGTGTAATAAATTCGTCCCGTCTTCTTAGTATTCTTGCCCGTATTTCCCTTAGCTTGAGAAGAATTCCCAGTACCTTGTTGATTGTTTGAACGATTCTGCTTCGGGTAGGGGCAATCCTTGATAAAGTGCCTAGATTTTCCGTAATTGAAGCAGCCTGTTGACAGACTGGGGAGGGCAGGGAATCGAGTGCCAGGGGCACCCGGCTGACTTGTTGTATTGGGGGCAGCATTGGGACGAATGAACATCGGTTGTTTGAATGGGACGGAGGGTGGGCGTACTGAAGAACGACCATGATTAAAAGGCCGGAGAACTAACCGTTGCCTTTCTCGGGGCCCTGATTAGGCCGATTGCCTCCATTCCCCTTGGACTTTCCAGAACTTGCATATTTAGATTCAACTGCCAGTGCTGTGCAGACAGCCTTCCCGTAGGTGAGGTCGATGCAGGTAGCCATTTTCCTTTGCATCCGCTCATTTAAACCCTGCATGAAACAGTTCTTCTTCTTTATGTCGGTGTTAACTTGGTCGATTGCATACTGTGATAAGTGATTAAATTTATTGAGATACTGGGTGATAGTATCTCCGCCTTGCTTCAACTTCATGAATTCTTCCTGTTTCATGTGGAGTACTCCTTCTGCTATGTAATGTTCCCTGAAGGCCATCTTGAATTCATCCCAGGTCACTTGATGATCAGCCGGTTGTACGGCAACAAAGTTCCCCCACCAGGTGCTGGCAGGGCCACGCAATTGCTGATCTGCAAACAGGGGCTTCTGAGTTTCAGAACATCGAAGAAGTCCAAATTTTTGTTCAATGACGCGGATCCATTCATCCGCCTCTAAAGGATCTTTTACCTTGATGAACAACGGAGGGCGTGTCTCGGAGAAATCCAAATAAGAGGTTTCACGGGGGCCTTGCGGATAGCCCCACCCGCCTTGTTGTTGGAGTTGCTGACCTGCCATCTATCATAGGAAACGGGTATTATCTGCTGTACCATTTACCAAGGCGGCGATAGCCTCGGCAAGTGTTGGGGGTACTGGAGGTGGGTTTGGTGTTGCCTCCCTCCCACGAGAGGTACCAGCCCCATCCTGAGTGCGAGTCCTGGAAGGCATCTGAGGCAAAGAACATTGGGAGCAATATGATATGCCATACAAACCATCCATTTCACATTACTTAAAAGGTAATGTTACAGACTCGTACTTTACAATAGGATTACACCCCCTATTACACAATAGTACTACTTCTATCCTATACTATTCCTGCTTCCTGTCACTCTTGGTAGCCTCACTGTCAGGTGTAGGAGACCACTCATCGACCAACTTCATAGAGGGAGGGGGCTTGAAAAGGTCCAATTCGCCACCAAAAGCTTCTCCCGCTACTTGAGAAGGTCCGGCTTTTGTCCCGACAGGATCCGCAGGTGCACTGGGGTGTAGTTGTGAGTACAATATATGAACTTCTTCATGTAAAGTATTACAATAAGCCTGCAAGGTATCGATAGCTGAGCTAGGTTCTTCTACTCGGGCTCGAGCTTTCGCCTCCTTAGCCCAGGCAAGCGAACGAGAGTGAACCGCCCAGTCGAGCGCTAGATCTCGATCTGCGAGTTGATCTTGCAGGCGGCGGATGTCGCTTCTCAATTCATTGATTCTAGTCGCCATCCGCGACCCATATGTCAGTCCTGCGTTGGAGTTCTGTTTGAAGCCGATTAACTTTCGCTTCAAGATCCCTAATCGGATCATTACTCCCACTACTGCTATCCTCGTGTCTTGGGGCAAGTTGATGACGTGGCACATCAATTGGGCCAGTATGCTTTCGCGCAGTTTTCCTTGTGCGCGGCGGAATTTTTCTAAGGGGGAAAATCTTATTAACATAGTTCTTAGCATGATGCATGTGTAATTACAGAACCAACCTTAGTTGATTCAACCTTCTATACATTGCACTCTTCCTATCTGGTCTTTAAGATAAACTCTTCAGAGATAGTAGGTAAGAAGGGAAGAAATTTTCTAGATAAGTCTTTAGAAAATTCTTTTTGAAGATGTCTCATGATATCTGCAAAGAAGGGCTTCGCTCCGATACCAGCTGCGACGGAACCCCCCAAGTCATTAGGCCCACCTACAGTTGTCCTTGTTCAACGGACCTCAGACAACCCTACAGGTGTTCCTAAATCACTTGACAAGTTCGGTATATGCTTTTCTTACCTTTCCCAAGAGCGTTTCACCCGTCACACAGACATTACAGACCATCGGAGATATGAAAATGCGGAAGCGATTATATAAACTTATCTTTATTTAAAAAGTAAGACAAATTTATATATTACAGACCAGGATATAACTTATGACTGCAGAGTAATATTATTACACACCATGGGAGGCAAAAACTCCTCCCGATAAGTATCAAACAAAAGTTTTTATGGAGGAACCCTTCCTCCCGCAGCTCTATTCTTGGTTTTCTTCTTTCGGGACCACCTTGGAACAGAAACAACAAAAGTTTGTTGCTTCTTCACCTAAAAACAATAGGGAATAAAACCCTTAGTATGGAATTACTCAGCAAGACTTACCCGACTAAAGAAAAGACTCTCAAAGGGTATGCTGGTTATCAGGGAGTCAAGGTAAGGTTTCTCAACAATCAAAGACTCTGTTTGCAGAAAAGCTTACTAAAGTGGATCCTTAAAAGTCCAAATTTTACTTGTCAGGTTAGGTAAGATTACCTGTCTCTAGAGTTATTTCGACCCTAGTTCAACCACTTGACCTGCACTAGCCAATTTCTTAACAACCCTTTAACTTTACTGGAGTTCTACGTGTAAGTCAGTGACCAAGTCTTCATAACCGCGAAGGTACGGTGATCCGAATCGATTATACTCAGCTGAGGATCTCCGATCACATGACATATGTAGCACTTAACCCTTGCATATGTCAACCCGCCATCAGGGTTCTTAAGACCAGATCAGGTTCACACCAACCGAGAGCACAGATACACCACCGTCCAACCTCTTGCCACGGAGGGTACACACTACTCTCGCCATCTCTCCACTCCCATTGCGTGGTATCTTATTCTGGCCTTAGTCTACCCGAGGCAAAGCTTACCCATGATCAGGCATGTGACCAGTTAAAGGGTCCTCGGTCATCAAGCCTACATCGACACGGTCCTTAATTGACTCAGACGGAGACACTACACCGAGACTCTCTTCTCGTGCAAGTCACCCGCCCGGTCTCAGCTTAATCATTTCAACCCAAAGTTTGGTACCTGGCAGAGGTACATCTTTTCTAGATGTTGAACCAATCATGGCCATGATGGATCCACCATCAAATTTTATTTTCAAAAACATCCCTCCCACTTTGCCATATCATCTTTTGTAAAACCAAAATCTTTTTCTTTGCTAAAGCAAGACTAAGCATAGTAAAAACTTTTTATAAAACAGGGATTCAAAGGAGGGTAATCAAATTCAAGGAAGGTAATGCATGAATTGTTTTATCAATCAACTCCTATGACCTAATGCAGCAAACAAGGTGATGAAGTTTTTAAAACACAAGGAGGTGACAAATGCACCGGGGTTTGCCTTCGTTTATAGGTGAGTCAGGCTCGGATCCGCAGATGTCAAAGTAAAAACAATTCCCTGCCTGATGTTCCGCAGGTGGTGGTGGTCAAGTCTTCTCCTCTTCTACCTCAACCTCTTCTTCGTTTTCTAGATATAATCATATATATATATATATATATATATATATATATATATATATATATATATATATATATATATATAAGAATGAATGCCATGTAATGCTCATGAGAGTGCAAAGATAATAAGAATTTATTATCTAAAGTCTTGAATACAATTTTTCTTCACGGAACTCCGAGAACCTAGGGTTTCCGGAGTCAACAGTGAAGTTCAAAGAGCAGGGGGTGGGGGTTTTGGGTTCTAATTATCAAACAAGATCCAAATCAAACCAAAATCTACCCAAGGCTTCTAAATAATACTTAGAGTTCATATAAAAAGTTTGGGCATCTTTGGAATTATTTATTGATTTTCTAAAAATCCAGAAGCAATACTTTAGGCTATTTTAAATAACCCAAAATTCCCTATTTGTCCTAAAAATCATAAAACTATTTTTATTAAATACTTTGGAAAATAAGGAATCTAGGAAAATTGGTTTGACAATTTTAGGATTTTTCTACCATTTTCTACAGATTTCCAAAGTTCTACTGAAAAAGAAAAGGGAAAATACTGAACAGTATTGGGCTTAAACCGGCCCAACACAGTCTAGGCCCCAGTAAAATTCGGGCGTGACCGCGACCGCGATGTTGATTTCGCACAAAGGCCCTTGTCGGTTCAAAAATCCAAGAAGTCCTCGGCTAGTTGTAATGAGTCACTGACATCTTCTCCTAGCCCCCCAAAACTTCTGTGTCTTTTAAAAATAAGTCCCAGAGCTCGGATGGCGGCGAGGACGAACACCCTCCTCGCTGCGCCACGACCATGGAAGACTCGAGCACCTGTTGATCCCTGCCCAACCAAATTCTACGCTATTCCGTGCTGTTATGGCCGTTAATTTGGCTGGCACGCTCAGAGAACGCCCTGCTCACGCGCACGGCAGAAACGAGACGTCGAGCCCGCGTTCCCATAACACCGTGCCAGTAATGGCCACTTGGTCGCTACGGTGAGCTTTATGGACATATAGGGCTGCCGAAATAATACTTTAAAAGCACAGAGTCATACCAGGACTGTCTGGCCACGGAGCACGGAGGATTCGGGCTTGACAGTGCTTAAGAAAGGGGAAAACAGCGTCGCGGCAATCTCTGGTGGAATTAGGGGGTCATGCTGGGGCTATACGACCGCAAAGAACCACTGATTCACCGTGTTCAACCAATTTCAGGGGAGGAGGGGGAGACAGTACGAATTTTAGTTTCTACTCAAGCTAACTGAAGAACTGCGAGCACCTCGCCGTGGCTCCCTGCTCTATATATAGGCACGGCGGTCCGACGATCAATTCACGACCACGGACAGTATCGTGAGTGCATGCCGACCACGTCGGTAGGAGGCACAGTGAGGGAGATCACGGCAATGAGTGACAGCGCAACGAGAGTTAACTGAGTCACGGTGGCCGCCGGTGAAGACTCTAGCTAGGCTTGGGAGACGGCGCCACGTAAAGGTTATCCCTCCCCGGCATTATCCACTCCATACCGCGCACGAATCAGGACGGCGGCGGCATGAATCCACGCGCGGAGAGGTCGCCGGCAGTGAGATTGCCGCGCTGGCGGTCTGATCCATTTTAGTTACTGTACCATGGAAGCTACCATCAGACGACGTGACAGAGCAAGTTCAGGTCCCATTTTCTCCAGATTTTCTATGGTACCAAGCCCAAACCTCTATAACAAAGTTGTTCTACTATAAAGGGTCTACAACTTTGTTATATTGACTTGGGGCAAATTCCTTGAAGTTCTTGATCTGTAGAGCTCCAAAGATGTCCCAGAATCATTGTTAATCTGAATTTCAGACTTAAGTAGTCTGACAACACGACTTCAGACTCATTTTTCTTTAATTTCTATTCAGCATTAGTGCTCCATTACTTAATAAAGATTGTTCTCCTTATATAGCTCTCTAGATTTGATGTGGTGACCCAAGGCAAATTCTCACTAATCTGAAAGTTACAAGGGCTTAAAGTTGAATCAATCACACTGAAATTCAGATTTCTTCAAAAGGGTCAAGTGTGGCTCTTTTGCACTTAAGTCCAAATCTCAAGTTTTGGGTTGCAAACCCTCATGATTGGGAACCATATGACTTAAGATACTTTAACATCATGGTTTTTGCACTTTAGTCCAAAAGTGGACTAATTTTTGCACTTAACCCCCCTAGGGTTTGGATTTAGGGTTTTCCAAGATTCCAATTAGGGTTTCTGGTATCTCAGGGGTGTAAATGCAATGTAGGTCCATCTTTGGTAACTTTTTATGATTATTTTACTTAAACTTTAGGGTTTTCTCTATTTGGGTCCTGTTTTATCCCTCAGGTCCCTATTTGAGGTTAAGTACCCTACACTAGGGTCTTATTTGCAAAATGCCATAACCATACAACTTGCTTGAAATTTTTGCCTAGTGAATGCATTCTAGGTGTATCAAACATACGAAATGCTGATGCTTATGATGTTATGCTCAGGTTTTAGTAACAGTAACACCAGGGGTGTTAGACCAACGGTCGGCCGCGCAATCCGCGCGTGACGCGTGGCCGCGCCAACGGTCTGCTGGGGGCACCGGACAGTGTCTGGTGCGCCAACGGCTCCAATTCTGCAATGGCCGACTGAGCTATTTTTGGAAGGCAATCTGCACCGGACTGTGAACAGTGCCTGTCCGGTGGTGCACCGGACTGTCCGGTGTGCCACCCGACAGAAGGCAAGAATTGCCTTCCCAGATTGCTTCCAATGGCTCCTAGCTGCCTTGGGGCTATAAAAGGGACCCCTAGGCGCATGGAGGAGTAGAACAAGCATTCTTTGATCATCTCTAAGCACCAAGACTTCATTCTCGCGCATTTGATTCTTTGTGATAGTGACTTGAGCTCTATTTGAGTAGAGAACTTCTCGCGTTGTGTTGTGAGCTCAAGTTGTGGCTAGTGTGCGTGTTTGTGCTCTTGCTTTGAGTCTTGTGTGTGTTGCTCTTCCCTCCCTTACATCCGTGCTTCTTTGTGATCATCAATTGTAAGGGCGAGAGGCTCCAAGTTGTGGAGATTCCTCGCAAACGGGATATAGTGAAAGAAAGAAAAACACCGTGGTATTCAAGTTGATCATTGGATCACTTGAAAGGGGTTGAGTGCAACCCTCGTCCATTGGGATGCCACAACGTGGAGGTAGACAAGTGTTGTACTTGTCGAACCACGGGATAACTCGCGTGTCTCTTGTGATTGCTTTTTATGTGATCGTTGTGATTTGCAAGAGCTCGCCTTATAGTCACTTGGTATTATCTCTCTAACACTTAACCAAGTTTTGTGGCTATAAGTTTTAAGTTTTTACAGGATCACCTATTCACCCCCCTCTAGGTGCTCTCAATTGGTATCAGAGCTGTTCTCTTCACGAAAGGGACTAATCGCCCGAAGAGATGGATCCTAAGGGAAAGGGGATGGTGGTCAACGATAAGGAGAAGGAATCCATCTTCAATGAGCCAAGAGATGATAAGCCCACTGACTCTGGCTCGAGTCACAAGAAGAAGGACGGGAAGAAGAAGAGGCGCATCAAGAAGATAGTCTACTACGACAGCGACGAGTCTTCCCCTTCCCAAAAAGACGACGACGACGAGAAAAAGAAAGCGGTTAACTCAAACTTTTCTTTTGATTATTCTCGTATTTTGTCTAGCTCCAATGCTCATTTACTTTCAATTCCACTTGGGAAACCTCCGCACTTTGATGGAGAGGACTACGGATTTTGGAGTCACAAAATGCATAGCCATTTGTTCTCTCTTCATCCAAGTATATGGGAGATAGTAGAAAATGGAATGAATTTTGATAGTACGGATAATCCCATGTTTATCAATGAACAAATTTACAAAAATGCACAAGCTACCACTGTTCTATTAGCATCCTTGTGCAGGGAAGAATACCATAAGGTGAGCGGCTTGGATAACGCCAAGCAGATTTGGGACACCCTCAAGATCTCGCATGAGGGGAACGACGCCACCATGATCACCAAGATGGAGTTGGTGGAGGGCGAACTAGGAAGGTTCGCAATGATCAGGGGGAGGAGCCAACCCAAACGTACAACAGGCTCAAGACCCTGGTCAACAAAATCAGGAGCTATGGAAGCACGAGATGGACGGACCACGATGTCGTTCGGCTTATGCTAAGGTCCTTCACTGTCCTTGATCCTCATCTTGTAAACTCTATTCGTGAAAATCCTAGGTACACCAAGATGACGCCCGAGGAAATACTCGGAAAGTTTGTAAGCGGGCGAATGATGATCAAGGAGGGAGATATGTTGAAGAGGCGCTGAATGGCCCAATGCCGATCCACGAGCCTCAAACGTTGCTCTCAAAGCAACAAGTAGCAGGGAGGCGCTACCTAGAAAGTGGCGCAAGTTGAGGCGGCCGGGCTAAATGAGGATGAAATGGCCCTCATTATCAAGCGTTTCAAGACGACACTAAAAGGAAGAAAGGAGCATCCAAACAAGAGCAAAGCAAAGGGAAAACACTCCTGCTTTAAATGTGGTAAGTATGGTCATTTTATAGCAAATTGTCCCGACAATAGTAATGACCAGGAACAAGAGAAAAGCGAGAAGAGGGAAAAGAAGAAGGCCTACAAGAAGGCGAAGGGCGAGGCGCACCTCGGTAAAGAGTGGGACTCAGATTGTTCGTCGTCCGACTCCAACGACGAAGGACTCGCCGCCTCGGCCTTCAACAAGTCATCGCTCTTCCCCAACGAGCGCCATACTTGTCTAATGGCAAAGGAAAAGAAGGTAAACACTAGAGAAACTCCTAAGTACTCTACTTCTAGTGATGAGGACTCTAGTGATGATGAAATTGATTACACTAGCCTGTTCAAAGGATTAGATAGAGCAAAAGTAGAAAAGATCAATGAATTGATTGATGCTCTAAATGAAAAGAATAGACTTTTAGAAAAGCAAGAGGATCTTTTATATGAAGAGCATGATAAATTTGTAAGTGTGCAAAAGTCTCTTCATTTAGAAGTTAAAAGAAATGAAAAGCTTTCTTGTGAATTATCTACTTGTCATGAGACTGTGGCTAGCTTAAGAAATATTAATGATGATTTAAATGCTAAGCTAGAAGTAGCAAATAAATCTAGTTCTTGTGTAGAGCATGTTGTGATTTGTAATAGGTGTAAGGATTTTAATGTTGATGCTTGTAGTGAACATTTAATTTCTATTACTAGATTAAATGATGAAGTGGCTAGTCTTAATACCCAACTTAAGACTAGCAAAAATGATTTTAACTAAAATTTGCAAGAGATGCCTACACTGTTGGTAGACATCCCTCAATTAAGGATGGGCTTGGCTTTCAAAGGGAAGCCAAGAACTTAACAAGTCAAAGGGCTCCCATCTCCGCCAAGGACAAAGGGAAGGCCCCTATGATTAGTAATGCTCAAAGGAATCATGCTTTTATCTATAGTGATAGGAAATTTTCTAGAAATGTTCATTATAATAGGAGTTATAATGCTTTTGACTCACATGCCATGATTGCTTCGAGTTCCAATTTTAATGGTAGGCCTAGGAGAAATATTGTGTCTCATGCTCCTAGGAAAGTTTGTAATAAACCTACCACTGTTTTTCATACTTGCAACACTACATTTGTTCTTTCATGCAAAAATAAAAAGGTGGTTGCTAAAAAGATGGGGGCAAAATGCAAGGGAGACAAGACTTGCATTTGGGTCCCTAAGGCTATTGTTACTAACCTTGTAGGACCCAACAAGAGTTGGGTACCTAAAACCCAAGCCTAATTTGCCTTGCAGGTTTATGCATCCTGGGCTCAAGCTGGATTATCGACAGCTGATGCACAAACTACATGACGGGGGAGAAGAAGATGTTCACCTCCTACGTCAAGAACAAAGATTCCCAAGATTCGATCATCTTTGGAGACGGTAATCAAGGCAAGGTTAAAGGACTAGGGAAGATAGCTATTTCATCTGAGCATTCCATTTCTAATGTGTTCTTAGTTGAATCGCTCGGGTATAAATTATTGTCCGTTAGTCAACTATGTAATATGGGTTACAATTGCTTATTTACCAATGTAGATGTGTCTGTCTTTAGAAGGAGTGATGGTTCATTAGCTTTTAAGGGTGTACTAGACGACAAACTCTATTTACTTGATTTTTCGAAGGAAGAGGCCGGTCTAGATGCATGCTTAATCGCTAAGACTAGCATGGGCTGGCTGTGGCATCGCCGTCTAGAACATGTGGGGATGAAGAACCTTCACAAACTTCGAAAGGGAGAACATGTGTTAGGTCTAACAAATGTGTTTTTCGAAAAAGATAGACCTTGTGTAGCTTGTCAAGCAGGTAAACAGGTGGGAAGCGCTAATCACAACAAGAATGTGATGACCACATCAAGACCTTTGGAACTACTTCACATGGACCTCTTCGGATCCGTAGCCTACCTCAGCATCTGGGAAAGTAAGTATGGTCTTGTTATTGTTGATGATTTTTCCCGCTTCACTTGGGTATTCTTTTTGCAGGATAAATCAGAAACCCAAGGGACCCTCAAGCGCTTTCTAAGGCGAGCTCAAAACGAATTTGAGCTCAAGGTGAAAAAGATTAGAAGCGACAACGGGTCCGAGTTCAAGAATCTTCAAGTGGAGGAGTACCTTAGGAGGAAGGAATCAAGCACGAGTTCTCCGCTCCCTACACACCACAGCAAAACGGTGTGGTAGAGAGGAAGAATAGGACACTCATAGACATGGCAAGGACGATGCTTGGAGAATTCAAGACGCCCGAGCGGTTTTGGTCGGAAGCCGTGAACACGGCTTGTCATGCCATAAACCGGGTCTACCTTCATCGCCTCCTCAAGAAGACGTCATACGAACTTCTAACCGGTAACAAACCCAACGTTTCATATTTTCGTGTATTTGGGAGTAAATGCTACATTCTAGTGAAGAAAGGTAGGAATTCCAAATTTGCTCCCAAAGCTGTAGAAGGGTTTTTGTTAGGTTATGACTCAAATACAAAGGCGTATAGAGTCTTCAACAAATCATCGGGTTTGGTTGAAGTCTCTAGCAACGTTGTATTTGATGAAACTAATGGCTCTCCGAGAGAGCAAGTTGACCTTGATGATGTAGATGAGGATGATGTTCCAACGAATGCAATACGCACCATGGCTATTGGAGATGTGCGACCACAGGAACACCAGGAGCAAGATCAACCTTCTTCCTCAACGATGGTGCGTCCCCCGACACAAGATGAAGAATAGGTTCCTCAAGAGGAGGCATGTGATCAAGGGGGAGCTCAAGAAGACCAAGTTGTGGAGGAAGAAGCACCACGGGCCCCTCCAACTCAAGTTCGAGCGACAATTCAAAGGAATCATCCCGTCGACCAGATATTGGGTGATATTAGCAAGGGATTAACCACTCATTCTAGATTAGCTAATTTTTGTGAGCATTACTCTTTTGTCTCTTCTATTGAGCCTTTCAGGGTAGAAGAGGCCTTGCTAGATCCAGACTGGGTGTTGGCCATGCAGGAAGAGCTCAACAACTTCAGGCAAAATGAAGTTTGGACACTGGTGCCACGTCCCAAGCAAAACGTTGTGGGAACCAAGTGGGTGTTCCGCAACAAACAGGACGAGCACGGGGTGGTGACAAGGAACAAGGCTCGACTTGTGGCAAAAGGTTATGCCCAAGTCACAGGTTTGGACTTTGAGGACACTTTTGCTCCTGTGGCTAGGCTAGAGTCGATTCGTATTTTGTTAGCCTATGCCGCTCACCACTCTTTCAGGTTGCTTCAAATGGACGTGAAGAGCGCTTTCCTCAATGGGCCAATCAAGGAGGAGGTATACGTGGAGCAACCCCCTGGCTTTGAGGATGAACGGTACCCCCACCACGTGTGTAAGCTCTCTAAGGCGCTCTATGGACTTAAGCAAGCCCCAAGAGCATGGTACGAATGCCTTAGAGACTTTCTAATTGCTAATGCTTTCAAGGTTGGGAAAGCCGATCCAACTCTTTTCACTAAGACTTGTGACGGTGATCTATTTGTGTGCCAAATTTATGTCGATGACATAATATTTGGTTCTACTAACCAAAAGTCTTGTGAAGAGTTTAGCAGGGTGATGACACAGAAATTCGAGATGTCGATGATGGGCGAGTTGAACTACTTCCTTAGGTTTCAAGTGAAGCAACTCAAGGACGGCACCTTCATCTCTCAAACGAAGTACACGCAAGACTTGCTCAAGCGGTTTGGGATGAAGGACGCCAAGCCCGCAAAGACTCCAATGGGAACCGACGGACATGTCGACCTCAACAAAGGAGGTAAGTCCGTTGATCAAAAGGCATATCGGTCTATGATAGAGTCTTTACTTTATTTATGTGCTAGTAGACCGGATATTATGCTTAGCGTTTGCATGTGTGCTAGATTTCAATCCGACCCAAGGGAGTGTCACCTTGTGGCCGTTAAGCGAATTCTTAGATATTTAGTTGCTACGCCTTGCTTCGGGATCTGTTATCCAAAGGGGTCTACCTTTGACTTGATTGGATACTCAGACTCCGACTATGCTGGATGTAAGGTCGATAGGAAGAGTACATCTGGGACGTGCCAATTCCTAGGAAGGTCCCTGGTGTCTTGGAGTTCTAAGAAACAAACTTTCGTTGCCCTATCCACCGTTGAGGCCGAGTATGTTGCCGCAGGACAGTGTTGCACGCAACTACTTTGGATGAGGCAAACCCTTAGGGACTTTGGCTACAATCTGAGCAAAGTCCCACTTCTATGTGATAATGAGAGTGCTATCCGCATGGCGGAAAATCCTGTTGAACACAGCCGCACAAAGCACATAGACATCCGACATCACTTTTTGAGAGACCACCAGCAAAAGGGAGATATCGAAATGTTTTATGTTAGCACCGAGAACCAGCTAGCCGATATCTTTACCAAGCCTTTAGATGAGAAGACCTTTTGCAGGCTACGTAGTGAGCTAAATGTCTTAGATTCGTAGAACTTGGATTGATCTATAGCATACATGTGTTTTATGCCTTTGATCATGTTCCTTTATGCATTTTATTGCTTATTTACGGTGCTCAAGTTGTGCAAGGGATCCCCGGACCTCACAAGTCCATGTGTGAATGATGCACATATTTAGGGGGAGAAATGCTACAACTTGATCCTTTGAGACTAAGCATGTGCTTGAGTGTTCTTAATTTAGTCTCAAAGGAGGATTGAAAGGGAAAAGGTGAACTTGGACCATGCAAGACTTCCACTGCACTCCGATGAGAGGGTAATTTACTCCAAGTTCATCTCCATGCCCTTATTGCCGTTTTACTCTCAACTCTTAATTGAAGATTTTGGTGAGGCAATGGGTTTTTTGGGCCAATAATGATCCCGTTTTGGTGCTTAATGCCAAAGGGGGAGAAATTAAGGCCAAAGCAAATGGATCAGCTACCACTTGAGAATTTTCAAAATAGTAGAGTTAGAACTTTTGTTTTGTCAAAATAGTCTTATGTGCAAAATTTGGCCTCTTGTGGGGAGAATATAGGATTACGGGAAAAAGGGGGAGTTTTTGGCTCTTGATCAAATTTTCTCATGAAGTACCTCTCTTTATGCCTAAACAAGTGTGTTTGACTTAGAGATAGGAAATTGAGTTTGATTTTGAAAACAAACCAAGTGGTGGCAAAGAATGATCTAAATATGCCTAATTTAATAAAAAACAATTCTTGTTCTCAATTGCTTTGATGTTGCACTTCCTTTTAGTTGCTTTTTGATGTGTTGGCATAAATCACCAAAAAGGGGGAGATTGAAATGGAAATGCGCCCTTGGGCCATTTCTAGTATAGTTTTGGTGATTAAGTGCCCAACACGGATTGAGTGAGTAATCTTGTGCCAAATGATTGATGAAGTGCAAATCAACAAGAAGGTATGATTCTAGACTTAGTACATTGGTTTTTGTGTACTAATATATTTGTCTAAGTGCTGGAATCAGAGAAAAGAGTAGAAGAAAAGATCTTGGTTGGAACAGCCAAGATTCAGCGCAGTCTGGCACACCGGACTATCCGGTGGTGCACCGGACAGTGTCCGATGCGCCAGGCCAGCCTCCAGTGAACAGGCCACTCTCGGGAACTGACGGCGGTGTACGGCCATAATTCACAGGACTGTCCGGTGGTGCACCAGACTGTCCGGTGAGCCGTCTACGGTGAAGTCGTCGCTCTCGGGAATCGTTCAACGGTGTATGGCTATAATTCACCGGACGGTCCGGTGAGCCACCGAACTGTCCGGTGAGCCAATGGTCGACTGCGCCAACGGTCGGCCGCGCAATCCACGCGTGACGCGTGGCCGCACCAACGGTCTTCAGGGGGCACCAGACTGTCTGGTGTGTACCGGACAGTGTCCGATGCGCCAACGGCTCCAATTCTGCAATGGCCGACTGAGCTATTTTTGGAAGGCAATCTGCACCGGACTGTGAAAAGTGCCTGTCCGGTGGTGCACCGGACTGTCCGGTGCGCCACCCGACAGAAGGCAAGAATTGCCTTCCCAGATTGCTTTCAACGGCTCCTAGCTACCTTGGGGCTATAAAAGGGACCCCTAGGCCCATGGAGGAGTAGAACAAGCATTCTTTGATCATCTGTAAGCACCAAGACTTCATTCTCGCGCATTTGATTCTTTGTGATAGTGACTTGAGCTCTATTTGAGTAGAGAACTTCTCGCGTTTTGTTGTGAGCTCAAGTTGTGGCTAGTGTGCGTGTTTGTGCTCTTGCTTTGAGTCTTGTGTGTGTTGCTCTTCCCTCCCTTACATCCGTGCTTCTTTGTGATCATCAATTGTAAGGGCGAGAGGCTCCAAGTTGTGGAGATTCCTCGCAAACGGGATATAGTGTAAGAAAGAAAAACACTGTGGTATTCAAGTTGATCATTGGATCACTTGAAAGGGGTTGAGTGCAACCCTCGTCCATTGGGACGCCACAACGTGGAGGTAGACAAGTGTTGTACTTGTCGAACCACGGGATAACTCGCGTGTCTCTTGTGATTGCTTTTTGTGTGATTGTTGTGATTCGCAAGAGCTCGCCTTATAGTCACTTGGTATTATCTCTCTAACACTTAACCAAGTTTTGTGGCTATAAGTTTTAAGTTTTTACAGGATCACCTATTCAACCCCCTCTAGGTGCTCTCACCACCTCCACTCGATCCGAGCCCTCGGATAGCTTCCTCGAGGAGCCGTGAAGCTTGCCCGAGCTTGAGCCGAGGACCAGCCCCACCGGAATAGTGCAATCGCGCTCGCCGGAGTTCGTGAACCCACCGGAGCACGTGGACCGGGTAATCCACTGAACCATTTCTAAATTCCTTGCGCACATGACCTCTACATCACCCAGTGGAGCTCCTCGTGCACTTTGATTGAACCCTCCCGCCGTGGTTTGGCCGGAGCAGGTGCCGCCGATGACCTCCGCCACTTGCGTTCGTGGCCAGAGTAGCCCCGGCCACCTCCGACGCCGACCTGCACACCGACGTGACTGCCGTGACCTCCTCGACGTAACTGACAACCCCACCGGAGCCCTGCTGCCGTCGGTAAGCCTCGCTACCGTAATCTTTGCCCTGGTTACTATTCCAGCAAGCCAGGGATCGTGGGTTAGATTTAGGTTAAGTCCAGGGGGTTTTGTGCAAGGTCAGTGACTCATGCAAATAGTAGACCGAGGGGTGTTTTGTGAGAGAAAAGGGGGAAGAAAACCCAGGGACTTCAGTGCAAATCTGAATTTCTTTTCCATTTCGAATTTACTTTTCCTTTAAATATTGCAGAGAACTTATTAAATGCATAACATGAAGAATAATCATCCAAATTTAGTCAAACCAATTTTGCTAGACTTTGTGAAATATAAACTACCAAGCAAAAATTGTAAACCTTATAGTTCCTGTAATGTTTTATAGAGTTTTGAATTAAATAAGAAAACTGCCCAAAATTCATTAATAAAGGGAAAAATAGAAATATTGTTAGACCAGGGTTGAGAAAATAGTGGAGACCCTAACCTAGTAGTTACACTATTTAAAATCAATAAACACCCCAGTATACAAGGTTAAGGAAGGTTTATTCACTAAAACTTGTTTATGCTCAAACTTAGGAAAATAAAGAAAAGGGGTTGAAAATGGAAACCAGAGGACAACCATATTTTTCCTAGCATGCCTAAGTTATGTAGTTCACAAGAAAAATCTGTTGAACCATAGTCCAGTGAAAAGAAATTGCACTCACCATTATTCATGAAAAATAGAGAAAACTTTGAAAAGTCATAAGAAAATAATCCTGAGGAGAAAACACCCCTACCTTAGGAATGACTGTTCTTGTGCTAAGAAAAACTGAGGAAAAATACAAGTTCTGTTGTTTGATATTTTTCAAATAGCAAGTTAGTTATAAGTGTCTTTTGGGCATTAAACTTTAGAAAATCATAACTAAATAAACACTAAGTAACTGTAACACCCCTGGTGTTACTATAACTAAAACTTGAGCATGGCATCATGAGCATGGACATTGCATATGTTTGTCACACCTAGAGTGCATTCACTAGGCAAAAATTTCAAACAAGTTGTATTGTTTTAAAGTTTTACAAATAGGACCCTGGTTAAAGGACTTAACCATAAATAGTGGTTAAAGGGGTAAAACTTAACCCAAGTTGAGAAAAACCTTAGGACTTTTGAGAAAAGTCATAAAATATCCCCAAACACTAAATTGAATCACATTTATACCCCTGGGATATTAAAAATCCTAATCAGAACCCTGGAAAACCCTAAAACCAAACCCTAGGGACCTAAGTGCAAAATTAGTCCACTTTTGGGCTAAAGTGCAAAAACCAAGTCAAATAAGTGTTTTAAGTCAATTGGATCACAAATATATGGACTTGAAAGCAAAACCCTAAGTTTTGGACTTAAATGCAAAATGGACCCCTTTGAGTTTATTCTAAGTCTGAAAGCTAGTGAATGGGCTCAACTTTGGAGCCTTGTATCTTTCAGGATATAGAGTTTTTACCCTAGGTCACCACATCAAAGTTGAAGCCTAATCATAGGGGAACAACTTTGTTAAAGAGTGTGAGATTAGTTGTTATGAGAAATTTAGAGAAAAACCCCATCAAAGTTCGACTCTCAGGTTGTTTTGAACTGAAATTCTGTTTAGCAGTGAACTGACATCAACTTTGAGCTCAAATCCGAGCATGATCCAGTGCTCAAATGTGATCAAGTCTTATAGTTGAGTTGTAGCTGGTATGTAGCACTACAACTTTAGTGCAGAGACTTGGACATGTTGCCACAGGAATTTGGGAGAAAATTGACCCACAACATTGCCTGTCAGAAGCACTAATGGGTCTTCACCATGGTACAGTGTTCTACTGGATCAGATCAACCGCCGTGGAAAGATCTCCCCGCCGGCGACCGCTTTGCCGGGATTGGTGCCGCGGCCGTGTGGATATTGCTCGCCTTGAAAAGATCTCACCGGGGATAAACTCGGAGCACTGTGGCCACTCGGTCACTTCTTCCCTTACCAGCGACGTGGCCGCACAGCCATCACCGGCGTGCCGCCGTTCTTTGCTGTTATGCCACGCCGTCGGCCGTCTCACCACGTCGCAGTCGATTAATATACGCCGTCATTCTTCTACTTACGGCCTTGCCACACCATAGGACACGTACTCCGCGCGCCAAGCTTCTTCCTTGCCTCCGGCCGCCAGCGCAACTTGCTCCAATTGATCGCCGCCGCTCATGAGCTCTATAAATTGAGTGTACCCCTAGGTCCGTATGGTAGTCAAGTACCTCTACGTCCAGTATTGCTCCCAGTGGTTCACCGACGAGCTTCAATTTCGCGTTTCCCCCAATTCCGTCCGCCGCACCGTGAAAACTAGCCCTCCCGTGGCCAGCTCGTTCTGGTACGCCGCCATTCAATTCAAGTGTTGTTTCCGAACCTCTCCATGCTTGTGTTGCTCGCAGTGGCGTCCGTTTGCTCTGATCGACCATGGTTTGGTGGGAACGTGTGCTCCCGTGCTCGGTTTCCGCCGTGCACGTGGACCGGCCGTTCTTGGGGTGTTCGGGTTGCATTGGTGTGCGTTCCGAAGCCGCCTTAGGTCCGTAGAGACTCTCCGACCGTTAGCCTGAGCAGTCCTCGCCGGCCATGTCCAGTACGGGTCACGCCGGGAAGGATCCAAGGCGCGGCGTGGTCAGGGGCTATCGCGGGGAAGAAATAGAACCTTGAGGGCGTTTCTGCAAATCGTCAGTGACTCGAAACAATAGTGAAAGGACCTTTTTCGGATTAGCCAGAAGCGCGAGGCCCTTTCTGCAAAATCACCTGGGCGCGGGCGCGCGCGCGCGGGCGCGAGCGCTGTTCTCCCTGGACCTGGGCTTGTTGGGCCAGAATCGGCCCAGTACTGCTCCTTGTTTTTCTTTTTCTTTTTCAGCAGGACTTTGAAAAACTGTAGAAAATGGTAGGAAAATCCTAAAAATATGAGACCAATTTTCCTAGACTTGCTATTTTCCATAGTATTTAATAAAAATAGTTTTATGATTTTTAGTTTGAATAGGGAATTTTAGGATATTTAAAATAGCCTAAACCATTGATTCTGGATTTTTAGAAAATAAATACTAAGTCCAAAATTCCCCAAACTTTTTATGTGAGCTTTTCACATTATTTAGAAGCCATGGGTAGAGTTTGGTTTGATTTGGGCCTTGTTTGATCACTAAACCCAAAACCACCCCCTCTGCTCCATGAACTCCTTTACTGACTCCGGAAACCCTAGGTTCTCGGAGTACCGTGAAGGAAAGTTGTACTCAAGACATAAATAATAAGTTTAAGCTATCTTTGCATCCTCATGAGCATTCCATGACATCCATTCTTATGCATGTATATGGTTATATTAGAGCAAGAAGAAGAAGAAGAAGTTTTTGAAGAAGGGATACCACCCACCTCTGATCCTCAAGCGGATAACTGCTTTTATTTTGATATCTGTGGATCCGAGCAAGACACCTCTGATAACAAAGGCAAGCCCCGGTGCATTTGCCACCTTCCTTGATGTTTTTAAAATCTTTCTCACTTGCTTGCTGCATTAGGTGATAGGAGTTGATTGATTTAACAATTCCTGCATTGCCTTCCTTGATTTTGATTACCCTCCTTGAAATCCTGTTTTTACAAAAGGGTTTTTACTTTGCTTAGTATTGCTTTAGAAAAACAAAAGGATTTGTTTTACAAAAGATGTTTGGCAAGGTGGGAGGGAGGTTTTCAAAAATAAAACTTGATGGTGAATCCGTCAAAGGCCTTGATGGATTCAACATCGGAAAAGATGTACCTCTGCCAGGTACCAAGTTTTTGGGTCAAAAAGATTAAGCTGAGACCGGGCGGGTGACTTGCACGAGAAGAGAGTCTCGGTGTAGTGTCTCCGTCTGAGTCGATTAAGGACCGTCTCGATGTAGGCTTGATGATCGAGGACCCTTTAACTGGTCACATGCCTCGTCATGGGTAAGCCTTGCCTCGGGCAGACTAAGGCCGGAATAAGATAACACGAAATGGGAGTGGAGCGGTGGCGAGAGTAGCGTGTACCCTCCGTGGCAAGAGGCTGGACGGTGGTGTATCTGTGCTCTCGGTTTGCGTGAACCTGATCCGGTCTTAAGAACCCCGGTGGCGGGTTGACATATGCAAGGGTTAAGTGCTACATATGTCGTGTGATTGGAGATCCTCAGCTGAGTATAATCGATTCGGATCGCCGTACCTTCGTGGTTATGAAGACTTGGTCACTGACCTACACGTAGCATTCCACTAAAGATGATGGGCTTTTGTTAAAGAAATTGGCTAGTGTAGGACCAGTGATTGAACTAGGGTAGAAAGAACTCTAGTGCAGGTAATTTTACCTAATTTGACAAATAAAATTGTATTTTTAAGGATCCACTTTAGTAAGCATTTCTGCAAAACAGAGTCTTTGACTACTGGGAAGCCTTACCTTGACTCCCATATACCAGCATACCCTTGAGAGTCTTTTCCTTAGTCGGGTAAGACTTGCTGAGTAATTCCATACTCAGGGTTTATCCCTTTGTTGTTTTTAGGTGGGGAAGTAGCAGACTTTTGCTGCTTCTGTGCTAAGGTGGTTCCCAACGAAGAAAAACAAGATTGAAGCGCGGGAGGACTCGGTCCTCCATCTAGGATCTTTTGTTTATAGTCTTTCGGGAGAGGTTTGTGTCTCCCTGGTTTGTATAATTATTACTTCTATGCACTCGCTTTTAGACTGGTCTGTAAATAAATAACTCATGCTTACTTTTGGAAATAAATGTAAGTTTATGTAATTCGCTTCCGCATATCTTCATCTCCGATGATTTGTAATGTCTGCAAGACGGGTGAAACGTTCCTGGTGAGGTAAGGAAAGATACCGAGCTTGTCAAGTAACTTAGGAACATCTACAGGGTGTCTGATGTCTGTTAGACAAGGACAACTGTAGGTGGGCCTGATTACTTGGGAGGTTCCGTCACAGCTGGTATCGGAGCGTAGCCCTTCTTTGCAGATATTATAAGGCATCTTCAAAAGATTTTCAAAAGTCTTACCTAAAGATTCTTTTCTCTTCTTACCTAAGTACTCTGAAGAGTTTATCTTAAAGACCAGTTAGGAAGAGTGCAACGTATAGGAGGTTGAATCGACCAAGGTTGATTCTGTACTTACTCATGCATCATGCTAAGAATTATGCTAATAAATTTTCCCCCTTAGAAAGATGCCGCCACGCACGAGGCTAACGGCACGAAAATCAACGGGACCAAGGGGAGTACCCCGGCATCAACTGGCCCCTCGACACGAAAGCAGTAGCAGCGGGAGTAATGACCCCATCGGAGACTTGGAAGCCGAAGTAAGTCGACTTCAAGCAACACTGCGACACAGGACCAATGCTTGGATTGCAGACGGAGATAGAATAAATGATTTAAGAAGGGACCTTCGTCACCTGCGGGATCAGCTGGCTGATCGGGACTTGGCACTTGACTGGGCAGTACAGTCACATATGTTGGTATGTGCTAAGGAAGCAAGGGCTCAGGCCCGAATTAAAGAACTCAGCTCGGCTGTCGACAACCTGCAGGTTTACTGCAATACATTGCATGAGGAAGTCCATGTGCTCTACTCGCAACTACACCCTAGTGAGCCTGCACCCTCTGCTGAGGCGGAAGCCGGACCCTCTCACGTTGCGGGACGCGCGTTGGGTGGGGAGTTAGACCTGTATGAACCCCCTCCTTCTTTGAGGTTGGTTGACGTCTGGACTCCCACACCTGACAATGAAGCCGCCAACAGCAACGGAAAGCAGGACTAATAGTGTAATAAAGTAGAGTAGTGTATTGTAGAATGTACTGTTGTATAATAGGATAGTTGATGCTCAAAAGGACAATCTGGGCATGAAGCACATACGCGAGAAGATAAGGGCTGGAACAGCGAAATGTTTCAAGGAAGATGATCAAGGTGTGTTATGGTTTAACAACCGCATAGTAGTGCCAAAGGACGAAGAACTCCGCCAGCAAATCTTAGATGAAGCGCATCTTAGTCGCTATTCTATTCATCCGGGAAGCACTAAGATGTATCATGAACTAAAACAGCACTACTGGTGGACGAAGATGAAGATTGAAATTGCACGCTATGTGGCTAAGTGTGACACTTGCAGACGTGTCAAGGCCATACACATGAAAGCCGCCGGTCCATTGCAGTCATTACCAATACCAACATGGAAATGGGAAGACATAAGCATGGACTTCATTGTGGGATTGCCCAGGACCGCAAAAGGGTACGACTCTATCTGGGTGATTGTTGATCGACTTACAAAGGTTGCTCATTTTCTGCCGGTCAAGACATATTACCCGGTACTTACCTATGCGGAGTTATACATTGCCCGTATTCTTAGTCTGCATGGTGTTCCAAAGACCATAGTGTCGGATCGTGGACCTCAGTTCGTATCCAAATTTTGGGAAGAACTTCACAAATCCTTGGGTACTAAGTTACTCCACAGTTCGGCCTATCATCCTCAAACCAGTGGACAAACTGAGAGAGTAAACCAAATACTTGAAGATATGTTGCGGGCATGTGTCCTGGATTTCTCATAGAAATGGGATGAATGTTTACCTTTGGCGGAGTTTTCATATAATAACAGTTACCAGGAAAGCATCAAGATGGCACCTTTTGAAGCTTTGTATGGGCGACGGTGTCGAACTCCGCTAAATTGGTCTGAACCTGGTGAAAGGTATTTCTTTAGGCCTGATTTGGTAAAAGAAACCGAGGATAAGGTTCAGAAAGTTATTCATAATCTAAAGAAAGCACAAGCTCGTCAGAAAAGTTATGCAGACAAACGGCGAATGCCCTTATACTTCTTAGAAGGAGAATATGTTTATCTAAAGGTTTCACCAATGAAGGGCGTATCGCGTTTTGGGGTTAAGGGAAAACTTGCACCCAGGTACATTGGTCCATTTCCTATTCTTCAAAGATATGGGCCAGTGGCGTATCAACTTCAACTTCCCGAAACATTGTCTGCTGTGCATAATGTGTTCCACGTGTCGCAATTGAAGAAGTGTCTACGGGTTCCCGATCGAACCATTGAAGTGACTGATGTTGTCCTGGAACCAGATTTGACATACTCGGAACATCCCATTCGAGTTCTGGATCAAAAGGACAGGGTTACCCGGAGAAAGACTCTTAAGTTTTATAAGATACAGTGGAACCATCATTCGGAAGATGAGGCTACATGGGAAACCCAAGATTTCTTAGATAAGAATTTCCCAGGCTTTCTAGCCTCTTGTAAGTTGTAAAGTTTGTATAGCTGTGAACCCCCACACCACCCCTGCCTTGTACCAGAAATAAGGAAATTAAAATGTGACACATTTCCTTTTCCATTACTCACCCTAGGACTTTAAATCTCGGGACGAGATTCTTTTATGGGGGGAAGGATGTAACACCCCTGGTGTTACTATAACTAAAACTTGAGCATGGCATCATGAGCATGGACATTGCATATGTTTGTCACACCTAGAGTGCATTCACTAGGCAAAAATTTCAAACAAGTTGTATTGTTTTAAAGTTTTACAAATAGGACCCTGGTTAAAGGACTTAACCATAAATAGTGGTTAAAGGGGTAAAACTTAACCCAAGTTGAGAAAAACCTTAGGACTTTTGAGAAAAGTCATAAAATATCCCCAAACACTAAATTGAATCACATTTATACCCCTGGGATATTAAAAATCCTAATCAGAACCCTAGAAAACCCTAAAACCAAACCCTAGGGACCTAAGTGCAAAATTAGTCCACTTTTGGGCTAAAGTGCAAAAACCAAGTCAAATAAGTGTTTTAAGTCAATTGGATCACAAATATATGGACTTGAAAGCAAAACCCTAAGTTTTGGACTTAAATGCAAAATGGACCCCTTTGAGTTTATTCTAAGTCTGAAAGCTAGTGAATGGGCTCAACTTTGGAGCCTTGTATCTTTCAGGATATAGAGTTTTTACCCTAGGTCACCACATCAAAGTTGAAGCCTAATCATAGGGGAACAACTTTGTTAAAGAGTGTGAGATTAGTTGTTATGAGAAATTTAGAGAAAAACCCCATCAAAGTTCGACTCTCAGGTTGTTTTGAACTGAAATTCTGTTTAGCAGTGAACTGACATCAACTTTGAGCTCAAATCCGAGCATGATCCAGTGCTCAAATGTGATCAAGTCTTATAGTTGAGTTGTAGCTGGTATGTAGCACTACAACTTTAGTGCAGAGACTTGGACATGTTGCCACAGGAATTTGGGAGAAAATTGACCCACAACATTGCCTGTCAGAAGCACTGATGGGTCTTCACCATGGTACAGTGTTCTACTGGATCAGATCAACCGCCGTGGAAAGATCTCCCCGCCGGCGACCGCTTTGCCGGGATTGGTGCCGCGGCCGTGTGGATATTGCTCGCCTTGAAAAGATCTCACCGGGGATAAACTCGGAGCACTGTGGCCACTCGGTCACTTCTTCCCTTACCAGCGACGTGGCCGCACAGCCATCACCGGCGTGCCGCCGTTCTTTGCTGTTATGCCACGCCGTCGGCCGTCTCACCACGTCGCAGTCGATTAATATACGCCGTCATTCTTCTACTTACGGCCTTGCCACGCCATAGGACACGTACTCCGCGCGCCAAGCTTCTTCCTTGCCTCCGGCCGCCAGCGCAACTTGCTCCAATTGATCGCCGCCGCTCATGAGCTCTATAAATTGAGTGTACCCCTAGGTCCGTATGGTAGTCAAGTACCTCTACGTCCAGTATTGCTCCCAGTGGTTCACCGACGAGCTTCAATTTCGCGTTTCCCCCAATTCCGTCCGCCGCACCGTGAAAACTAGCCCTCCCGTGGCCAGCTCGTTCTGGTACGCCGCCATTCAATTCAAGTGTTGTTTCCGAACCTCTCCATGCTTGTGTTGCTCGCAGTGGCGTCCGTTTGCTCTGATCGACCATGGTTTGGTGGGAACGTGTGCTCCCGTGCTCGGTTTCCGCCGTGCACGTGGACCGGCCGTTCTTGGGGTGTTCGGGTTGCATTGGTGTGCGTTCCGAAGCCGCCTTAGGTCCGTAGAGACTCTCCGACCGTTAGCCTGAGCAGTCCTCGCCGGCCATGTCCAGTACGGGTCACGCCGGGAAGGATCCAAGGCGCGGCGTGGTCAGGGGCTATCGCGGGGAAGAAATAGAACCTTGAGGGCGTTTCTGCAAATCGTCAGTGACTCGAAACAATAGTGAAAGGACCTTTTTCGGATTAGCCAGAAGCGCGAGGCCCTTTCTGCAAAATCGCCTGGGCGCGGGCGCGCGCGCGCGGGCGCGAGCGCTGTTCTCCCTGGACCTGGGCTTGTTGGGCCAGAATCGGCCCAGTACTGCTCCTTGTTTTTCTTTTTCTTTTTCAGCAGGACTTTGAAAAACTGTAGAAAATGGTAGGAAAATCCTAAAAATATGAGACCAATTTTCCTAGACTTGCTATTTTCCATAGTATTTAATAAAAATAGTTTTATGATTTTTAGTTTGAATAGGGAATTTTAGGATATTTAAAATAGCCTAAACCATTGATTCTGGATTTTTAGAAAATAAATACTAAGTCCAAAATTCCCCAAACTTTTTATGTGAGCTTTTCACATTATTTAGAAGCCATGGGTAGAGTTTGGTTTGATTTGGGCCTTGTTTGATCACTAAACCCAAAACCACCCCCCTGCTCCATGAACTCCTTTACTGACTCCGGAAACCCTAGGTTCTCGGAGTACCGTGAAGGAAAGTTGTACTCAAGACATAAATAATAAGTTTAAGCTATCTTTGCATCCTCATGAGCATTCCATGACATCCATTCTTATGCATGTATATGGTTATATTAGAGCAAGAAGAAGAAGAAGAAGTTTTTGAAGAAGGGATACCACCCACCTCTGATCCTCAAGCGGATAACTGCTTTTATTTTGATATCTGTGGATCCGAGCAAGACACCTCTGATAACAAAGGCAAGCCCCGGTGCATTTGCCACCTTCCTTGATGTTTTTAAAATCTTTCTCACTTGCTTGCTGCATTAGGTGATAGGAGTTGATTGATTTAACAATTCCTGCATTGCCTTCCTTGATTTTGATTACCCTCCTTGAAATCCTGTTTTTACAAAAGGGTTTTTACTTTGCTTAGTATTGCTTTAGAAAAACAAAAGGATTTGTTTTACAAAAGATGTTTGGCAAGGTGGGAGGGAGGTTTTCAAAAATAAAACTTGATGGTGAATCCGTCAAAGGCCTTGATGGATTCAACATCGGAAAAGATGTACCTCTGCCAGGTACCAAGTTTTTGGGTCAAAAAGATTAAGCTGAGACCGGGCGGGTGACTTGCACGAGAAGAGAGTCTCGGTGTAGTGTCTCCGTCTGAGTCGATTAAGGACCGTCTCGATGTAGGCTTGATGATCGAGGACCCTTTAACTGGTCACATGCCTCGTCATGGGTAAGCCTTGCCTCGGGCAGACTAAGGCCGGAATAAGATAACACGAAATGGGAGTGGAGCGGTGGCGAGAGTAGCGTGTACCCTCCGTGGCAAGAGGCTGGACGGTGGTGTATCTGTGCTCTCGGTTTGCGTGAACCTGATCCGGTCTTAAGAACCCCGGTGGCGGGTTGACATATGCAAGGGTTAAGTGCTACATATGTCGTGTGATTGGAGATCCTCAGCTGAGTATAATCGATTCGGATCGCCGTACCTTCGCGGTTATGAAGACTTGGTCACTGACCTACACGTAGCATTCCACTAAAGATGATGGGCTTTTGTTAAAGAAATTGGCTAGTGTAGGACCAGTGATTGAACTAGGGTAGAAAGAACTCTAGTGCAGGTAATTTTACCTAATTTGACAAATAAAATTGTATTTTTAAGGATCCACTTTAGTAAGCATTTCTGCAAAACAGAGTCTTTGACTATTGGGAAGCCTTACCTTGACTCCCATATACCAGCATACCCTTGAGAGTCTTTTCCTTAGTCGGGTAAGACTTGCTGAGTAATTCCATACTCAGGGTTTATCCCTTTGTTGTTTTTAGGTGGGGAAGTAGCAGACTTTTGCTGCTTCTGTGCTAAGGTGGTTCCCAACGAAGAAAAACAAGATTGAAGCGTGGGAGGACTCGGTCCTCCATCTAGGATCTTTTGTTTATAGTCTTTCGGGAGAGGTTTGTGTCTCCCTGGTTTGTATAATTATTACTTCTATGCACTCGCTTTTAGACTGGTCTGTAAATAAATAACTCATGCTTACTTTTGGAAATAAATGTAAGTTTATGTAATTCGCTTCCACATATCTTCATCTCCGATGATTTGTAATGTCTGCAAGACGGGTGAAACGTTCCTGGTGAGGTAAGGAAAGATACCGAGCTTGTCAAGTAACTTAGGAACATCTACAGGGTGTCTGATGTCTGTTAGACAAGGACAACTGTAGGTGGGCCTGATTACTTGGGAGGTTCCGTCACAGCAACCCTCTGTGATTTTTGGCACAGAAGCATGTTATTAACCATAGATACCAGCAAAAATAACTCTTAGTACAGAACCCACACCTAGATGAGAGTTGTAGTGCAAAGTGACCCCTCTGCCCCAACTTTTGTTATTTTTGTCCAGGGCATATTTTATTTATTTTTGACCTCAAATTATTAGGACAGACTAGGGTGACCAAAGTTAACCCACCGTAATTTTTACAAAATTTTTGAAAAATTTAAAACCACTGTTGTAGTTCAAACCCACCTTAAGAGCATAAATAGAAAATGAAAAGGGGAAATTAGAAGTGGAAATTAATGTTACCCTAATGTCGGGGACCATAATTAGGGGTACCCTCAAGACGCCTAATTCTCAGCTGGTAACCCCCTTCAGCATAAAGCTGCAGAGGCCTGATGGGTGCGATTAAGTCAGGGATCAGTCCATACGAGCGACTCGATTACGCCTCGCCCGAGCCTAGCCTCGGGCAAGGGCAGCCGACCCCGAGATGTTTCCGTCTCGCCCGAGGCCCCCTTTTAACGGCAGACGCATCTCCGGCTCGCCCGAGGCCTTGCCTTCGCTAAGAAGCAACCCTGACTAAATCGCCGCGCCGACCGACCGAGTCGCAGGGGCATTTAACGCAAAGGTAGCCTGACACCTTTATCCTGACGCGCGCCCCCCGGCAGAGCCGAAGTGACCGCCGTCACTTCGCCGCTCCACTGACCGGTCTGACAGAAGGACAGCGCCGCCTGCGCCATTCCGACTGCAGTGCCACTTGACAGAGTGAGACTGACAGGCAGTCAGGCCTTGCCAAAGGCGCCATAGGAAGCTCCGCCCGACCCAGGGCTCGGACTCGGGCTAAGGCCCCGGAAGACGGCGAACTCCGCTCCGCCCGACCCAGGGCTCGGACTCGGGCTAAGGCCCCGGAAGACGGCGAACTCCGCTCCGCCCGACCCAGGGCTCGGACTCGGGCTAAGGCCCCGGAAGACGGCGAACTCCGCTCCGCCCGACCCAGGGCTCGGACTCGGGCTAAGGCCCCGGAAGACGGCGAACTCCGCTCCGCCCGACCCAGGGTTCGGACTCGGGCTAGGCCCCGGAAGACGACGAACTCCGCTCCGCCCGACCCCAGGGGTCGGACTCCGCCCTGGCCTCTGCCGAATGACCTCCGCCTGGCCCGACCCAGAAGCTCGGGCTCGGCCTCGGCCATGCAGGACAGACTCGACCTCGGCTTCGGAGGAGCCTCCGCGTCGCCCGACCTAGGACACAAGTCCGCCACGTCGACAGGAAGCGCCATCATCACCCTACCCCGAGCCGACTCGGGCCACAGGGAACAAGACCGGCGTCCCATCTGGCTAGCTCCGCCAGATAGGCAATGATGGCGCCCCGCTAGACCCATGACGACGGCGGCTCTCAGCTCCCTTACGGAAGCAGGGGGACGTCAGCAAGGGCCCAACCGCTCCGACAGCTGTCCCTCCGCCAGGCTCCGTTGCTCCTCCGACAGCCACGACACCACACCAGCTGGGTGCCAAGATCTCTCCGGCTGCCACACAGGCATGTACTTAGGGCGCTAGCTCACCCTCGCTAGACACGTAGCACCTTGCTACACCCCCATTGTACACCTGGATCCTCTCCTTACGCCTATAAAAGGAAGTACCAGGGCCTTCTTAGAGAAGGTTGGCCGCGCGGGGACGAGGACGGGGCAGGCGCTCTCTTGGGGCCGCTCGCTTCCCTCACCCGCATGGACGCTTGTAACCCCCTACTGCAAGCGCACCCGACCTGGGCGCGGGTCGAACACGAAGGCCGCGGGATTCCCACCTCTCTCACGACTCGTCTCCGGCCACCTCGCTTTTCCCCCCTTCGCGCTCGCCCACGCGCTCGACCCATCTGGGCTGGGGCACGCGGCACACTCACTCGTCGGCTTAGGGACCCCCCGGTCTCGAAACACCGACAGTTGGCGCGCCAGGTAGGGGCCTGCTGCGTGTTGACGAGCAGCTTCCCGTCAAGCTCCAGATGGGCAGTCTCCAACGACCTCTCCAACCCGGGACGGTGCTCCGTTTCGGGAGTCTCGAGTTCATGTCTCTCGACGGCAGCTACGACATGATACTCCTTCCACCGCCGCGCGACGACGACAATGGCGGCCGACAGCCCGCCCACCGGCGGCGGAATCGACGATGTCTTCCCCGCGTGGTGGAAGAACAACATTCGAGCTCGCCCCGTCCTCTCCCCCGCCATCGGAGGAGGAGGCGGGGCAACCAGGGCCAAGCAGGAGGCCGCGCTCCGTCGGCTGTCGAGCGAACCGACGTCCCCAGCACCCCAACGGAGGGCGCGTCGGGCGTCAACCTCGCGTTTGAGACGAAGGCGAGCGCCGTCCCCCCGCGACATGCCAATCCCGAGCAAGTGGACGACGCCAACACGCTCGCGGAGGGCCTGCAGGACGTCGCCCTCGTACCCAAGACGACGGCGCAATCAGTCCCCGACGTGACTGTGTCGCTCCTTGTCGACCAAAAGGTACCGACTGTTTCCCATCCTACGTCATTTCGACTCGGCCTCAACCCGCCTAGCGACCTCGCTTTGGCGGGCGCTCACGTTGAGGCGAGTGCAACCCCACTGGGGTTTCGTGTGCGGTCGCCTTGGGACCGATTGACGGACGTCTCGACCTACGGGCCCTCTGGGTCCGAGGAAGATGACGATCCCAGCATCTGCTGGGATTTCTCTGGATTTGGCAACCCCAGTGCCATGTGGGACTTTATGACCGCGTGTGACTACTGCCTCTCCGACTGTTCCGATGGCAGCCGCAGCCTTGACGACAAGGACTGCGGCCCGAGCCGCGAATGTTTCCACGTCGAGCTAGGGGATCCCTTCGAAGGCAACCATCTCGGCATGCCGGAGGACGGTGATCTCCCTAGGCCGGTGCCTCGCGCCGACATCCTGCGGGAGCTAGCTGTGGTCCCCGTTCCGGCGGGGGGTCACGACCCACAGCTCGAGCAAGTCCGCGGGGCGCAGGCCAGGCTCGACGAGGGAGCAGGAGCGCTCGAGTCGATCCGCCGGGATGTCGGGCGGGTATGGACGGGCCAACCCCCGGCCGGAGAAATACGTCACCTGCCCTAGGGTTTCTAGCACCGCGTCGCCAACGATGTCAGGGACTAGCCGCCAGCCGCATCCAGCGGGGTCGGTCAGAACCTGGCAGCCGCAGCGATGCTCCTTCGCGCGATGCCAGAACCATCAACCACCGAGGGTCGGCGAATCCAGGGAGAGCTCAAGAATCTCCTGGAAGGCGCTGCGGCCCGGCGGGCCGAGAGCTCTGCCTCCCGAAGGCAGGGGTACCCCCCGGAACCTCATGCCGCGACTTCCCGATTCATGCGGGAAGCCTCGGTCTACACCGGGCGCACGCGCAACACCGCGCCTGCGGCCCCGGGCCACCTCGGCAACGAGCACCATCGTCGCGACCATCGGGCCCGCCTCGACGAAAGGGTGCGCCGAGGCTACCACCCCAGGCGTGGGGGACGCTATGACAGTGGGGAGGATCGGAGTCCCTCGCCCGAACCACCCGGTCCGCAGGCCTTCAGCCGGGCCATCCGGCGGGCGCCGTTTCCGGCCCGTTTCTGACCCCCGACTACTATCACAAAGTACTCGGGGGAGACGAGACCGGAATTGTGGCTCGCAGACTACCGCCTGGCCTGCCAACTGGGTGGAACGGACGACGACAACCTCATCATCCGCAACCTCCCCCTGTTCCTCTCCGACACTGCTCGCGCCTGGTTGGAGCACCTGCCTCCGGGGCAGATCTCCAACTGGGAGGAGTTGGTTCAGGCCTTCGCCGGCAACTTCCAGGGCACGTACGTGCGCCCCGGGA
This sequence comes from Zea luxurians, assembly GCA_029449295.1. NCBI lineage: Eukaryota > Viridiplantae > Streptophyta > Magnoliopsida > Poales > Poaceae > Zea > Zea luxurians. The sequence continues at coordinate 199,276,880 of JAOPSE010000003.1, forward strand.
ATTCCTGGGACCTCCGAAGCTGCCGGCAACAGCCGGGAGAGTCTCTTCGGGACTACATCCGGCGATTCTCGAAGCAGCGCACCGAGCTGCCCAACATCACCGACTCCGATGTCATCAGCGCGTTCCTTGCCGGCACCACCTGCCGTGACCTGGTAAGCAAGTTGGGTCGCAAGACCCCCACCAGGGCGAGCGAGCTGATGGACATCGCCACCAAGTTCGCCTCTGGCCAGGAGGCGGTCGAGGCCATCTTCCGAAAGGACAAGCAGCCCCAGGGCCGCCCGTCGGAAGATGCTCCCGAGACGTCTACTCCGCGCGGCGCCAAGAAGAAAGGCAAGAAGAAGTCGCAAGCGAAACGCGACGCCGCCGACACAGACCTTGTCGCCGCCGCCGAGTACAAGAACCCTCGGAAGCCCCCCGGAGGTGCTAACCTCTTCGACAAGATGCTCAAGGAGACGTGCCCTTACCATCAGGGGCCCGTCAAGCACACCCTCGAGGAGTGCGTCATGCTTCGGCGCCACTTCCACCGGGCCGGGCCACCCGCAGAGGGTGGCAGGGCTCGCGACGACGACAAAAAGGAAGATCACCCAGCAGGAGAGTTCCCCGAAGTCCGCGACTGCTTCATGATCTACGGAGGGCATGCGACGAATGCCTCGGCTCGGCATCGCAAGCGAGAGCGTCGGGAGGTCTGCTCGGTGAAGGTGGTGGCGCCAGTCTACCTAGTCTGGTCCGACAAGCCCATCACCTTCGACCAAGCTGACCACCCCGACCACGTGCCGAGCCCGGGGAAATACCCGCTCGTCGTCGATCCCGTCATCGGCGACGTCAGGCTCACCAAGATCCTGATGGATGGGGGCAGCTGTCTCAACATCATCTACGCCGAGACCCTCAGGCTCCTGCGCGTCGATCTATCCTCCGTCCGAGCAGGTGCTGCACCCTTCCATGGGATCATTCCTGGGAAGCGCGTCCAGCCCCTCGGACGGCTCGACCTTCCTGTCTGCTTCGGAACGCCCTCCAACTTCCGAAGGGAGATTCTGATGTTCGAGGTGGTCGGGTTCCGAGGGACCTACCACGCGGTATTGGGGAGGCCATGCTACGCGAAGTTCATGGCCGTCCCCAACTACACCTACCTGAAGCTCAAGATGCCGGGCCCCAACGGGGTCATCACCGTCGGCCCCACGTACAAACACGCGTTCGAATGTGACGTGGAGTGCGTGGAGTACGCCGAGGCCCTCGCCGATTCCGAGGCCCTTATCGCCGACCTGGAGAACCTCTCCAGAGAGGTGCCGGACGTGAAGCGACATGCCGGCAATTTCGAACCAGCGGAGACGGTTAAGGTCGTCCCTCTCGACCCCAGTGGCGACACCTCCAAGCAGGTCCGGATCGGTTCCGGGCTCGACCCCAAATAGGAAGCAGTGCTCGTCGACTTTCTCCGCGCAAACGCCGATGTCTTTGCGTGGAGTCCCTCGGACATGCCCGGCATACCGAGGGATGTCGCCGAGCACTCGCTGGATATTCGAGCCGGAGCCCGACCGGTCAGGCAGCCTCTGCGCCGATTCGACGAGGAGAAGCGCAGAGTGATAGGTGAGGAGATCCACAAGCTGATGGCAGCAGGGTTCATCAAAGAGGTATTCCATCCCGAATGGCTTGCCAACCCTGTGCTTGTGAGAAAGAAAGGGGGGAAATGGCGGATGTGTGTAGACTACACTGGTCTCAACAAAGCATGTCCGAAGGTTCCCTACCCTCTACCTCGCATCGATCAAATCGTGGATTCCACTGCTGGGTGCGAAACCCTGTCTTTCCTCGATGCCTACTCAGGATATCAACAAATCAAGATGAAAGAGTCCGACCAGCTCGCGACTTCTTTCATCACGCACTTCGGCATGTACTGCTATGTCACCATGCCGTTCGGTTTGAGGAACGTGGGTGCGACATACCAGCGGTGCATGAACCATGTGTTCGGCGAACACATCGGTCGCACGGTCGAGGCCTACGTCGATGACATCGTAGTCAAGACAAGGAAAGCCTCCGACCTCCTCTCCGACCTTGAAGTGACATTCCGGTGTCTCAAGGCAAAGGACGTCAAGCTCAATCTCGAGAAGTGTGTCTTCGGGGTGCCCCGAGGCATGCTCCTGGGGTTCATCGTCTCCGAGCGGGGCATCGAAGCCAACCCGGAGAAAATCGCAGCCATCACCAGCATGGGGCCCATCAAGGACTTAAAAGGCGTACAGAGGGTCATGGGATGTCTCGCGGCCTTGAGCCGTTTCATCTCACGCCTCGGCGATAGAGGCCTGCCTCTGTACCGCCTCTTAAGGAAGGCCGAGTGCTTCACTTGGACCCCCGAGGCCGAGGAAGCTCTCGGGAACCTGAAGGCGCTCCTCACCCAGGCGCCTATCTTGGTACCCCTAGCTGATGGAGAAGCCCTCTTGGTCTACGTCGCCGCGACCACTCAGGTGGTTAGCGCCGCGATTGTGGTCGAAAGGCAAGAAGAGGGGCATGCATTGCCCGTTCAGAGGCCAGTTTACTTCGTCAGCGAGGTGCTGTCCGAAACCAAGGTCCGCTACCCACAAATTCAGAAGCTACTGTATGCGGTAATCCTGACGAGGCGAAAGTTGCGACATTACTTCGAGTCTCATCCGGTAACTGTGGTGTCATCCTTCCCCCTGGGGGAGATCATCCAGTGCCGAGTGGCCTCGGGCAGGATCGCAAAGTGGGCGGTGGAAATCATGGGCGAGACAATCTCGTTCGCCCCTCGGAAGGCCATCAAGTCCCAGGTACTGGCGGACTTCGTAGCCGAATGGGTCGACACCCAGCTGCCGACGGCTCCGATCCAACCAGAGCTCTGGACCATGTTTTTCGATGGGTCGCTGATGAAGACGGGAGCCGGCGCGGGCCTGCTCTTCGTCTTGCCCCTCGGGAAACACCTACGCTACGTGCTGCGTCTCCATTTCCCGGCGTCCAACAATGTGGCTGAGTACGAAGCTCTGATCAACGGATTGCGAATCGCCATCGAGCTAGGGGTCCGACGCCTCGACGCTCGCGGCGACTCGCAGCTCGTCATCGACCAAGTCATGAAGAACTCCCACTGCCGCGACCCAAAGATGGAGGCCTACTGCGATGAGGTTCGGCGCCTGGAAGACAAGTTCTACGGGCTCGAGCTTAACCACATCGCCCGGCGCTACAACGAGACTGCGGACGAGTTGGCAAAGATAGCCTCGGGGCGAACCTCGGTTCCCCCGGACGTCTTCTCCCGAGATCTGCACCAACCCTCCATCAAGATCGACGACACGCCCGAGTCCGAGGTACCCTCGGCCCAGCCCGAGGCGTCCTCGGTTCAGTCCGAGGTACCCTCGGCCCACCCCGAGGCGTCCTCGGTTCAGCCCGAGGTACCCTCGGCCCCCGAGGGCGAGGCGCTGCGCATCGAGGAGGAGCGGAGCGAGGTCACGCCTGATCGAGATTGGCGGACCCCGTACCTGCACTATCTCCGCCAAGGAGAGCTACCCCTCGACCAAGCCGAGGCTCGGCGGGTAGCGCGACGCGCCAAGTCATTCGTCCTGCTGGACGATGAGAAGGAGCTTTACCACCGCAGCCCCTCGGGCATCCTCCAGCGATGCATCTCCATCGCCGAAGGTCAGGAACTCCTGCAAGAGATACACTCGGGGGCTTGCGGCCATCATGCAGCGCCCCGAGCCCTCGTCGGGAACGCTTTCCGGCAAGGCTTCTACTGGCCGACGGTGGTGGCTGACGCCACTAGAATCGTCCGCACCTGCGAAGGGTGTCAATTCTATGCGAAGCAGACCCACCTGCCCGCTCAGGCTCTGCAGACGATACCCATCACCTGGCCCTTCGCTGTGTGGGGTCTGGACCTCGTCGGCCCTCTGTAGAAGGCGCCCGGGGGCTACACGCACCTGCTGGTCGCCGTCGACAAATTCTCCAAGTGGATCGAGGTCCGACCCCTGAACAGCATCAGGTCCGAGCAGGCGGTGGCGTTCTTCACCAACATCATCCATCGCTTCGGGGTCCCAAACTCCATCATCACCGACAACGGCACCCAGTTCACCGGCAGAAAATTCTTGGATTTTTGCGAGGATCACCACATCAGGGTGGACTGGGCTGCCGTAGCTCATCCCATGTCGAATGGGCAAGTAGAGCGTGCCAACGGCATGATTCTACAAGGGCTCAAGCCTCGGATTTACAACGACCTCAACAAGTTCGGCAAACGATGGATGAAGGAACTCCCCTCGGTGGTCTGGAGCCTGAGGACAACGCCGAGCCGAGCCACGGGTTTCACGCCGTTCTTCCTGGTCTACGGGGCCGAGGCCGTCTTGCCCACTGACCTGGAATACGGCTCCCCAAGGACGAGGGCCTACAACGATCAAAGTAACCAAGCTAGCCGAGAAGACTCGCTGGACCAACTGGGAGAGGCTCGGGACAGGGCCTTACTACACTCGGCGCGGTATTATCAGTCCCTGCGACGCTACCACGCCCGAGGGGTCCGACCCCGAGACCTCCAGGTGGGCGACCTGGTGCTTCGACTGCGGCAAGACGCCCGAGGGAGGCACAAGCTCACGCCCCCCTGGGAGGGGCCATTCGTCATCGCCAAAGTTCTGAAGCCCGAAACGTACAAGCTGGCCAACAGTCAAGGCGAGGTCTACGGCAACGCTTGGAACATCCAACAGCTACGTCGCTTCTACCCTTAAGATGTTTCCAAGTTGTTCATATACCCCGCACCCACGCAAAGTTTAGTCAACAAGGAAGGGTCTGCCTCGCCTCGGCAAAGCCCGACCCTCCCTCGGGGGCTAAAAGGGGGGAAACCCCCTCTGCGTCAAAATTTTCCTCGAAAAAAAAAATCTCTTCTACCAGAATATCTTTCGTGCTTTTTGACTACTTCGAAAAGTGGGTCCTGGAAACGATGGAGTACACGTAAGCAGCCAAGGCTGACCGAGCCGAGGGACTCCTACGCCTCCGGGATACGGATACCTCACTCATCACCTTCTGCGATAAGTAACTCGCTTTCGGATAAAGTGACTCCGCGGATCGAACAAGTCTTTACGTTCGGAAGCCCTTCTGCCGAAGCGATCCTTCGAGCCTTCTCGACCGAGTCGGTGACAGGGCCTCATGGACGGGTGAAAGTACGCGTAAGCGGCAAGGCCGACCGAGCCGAGGGACTCCCACGCCTCCGGGATACGGATACCTCACTCATCACCTTCCGTGAGAAGCAACTCTCGCTCGCACAAACATCTCTGTTACCGACAAAAAGTCCAGATACTTGAAACAAGAGGAAAAGAGATGCAGCTTTACAACGCAGCGAGGGTGTGTGTTCTGGCCTCGACGGCCGCACGAGGCGCACGCTACAAGACAATCTGATCTTGCAGGCTCGGGTCTTGACGTTGGAAGAGGGCAGCAACACCCTCGGCATCGACGGCACCTTCGGCGAGGCCCGACCTAGCCTCGGACAGCGACGTGGTCCGAGGTTCTCCGCTCCGAAGGACGACGTCATCACCACGCCCGGGCAATCGCTGCCAGGGACTTCTCCGGGAATCCGGCCCGAGCAGGTGGCTCAGCCGGTCACCCCTGGGGCCTCGGCCAACCATCTTCCGAGGGCGCCAGCCCGGTCCAAAGCCTCGGCTGATCAACTCCGATGTCGATCCTACCAACGGACAACCCGGCTAGGCCCCGGCCAACCAGGTTTCATTTTCGAGCCAACTCCGCCTCTGTTCATACTGATATCGCTACCCCTGGCCTCGGCTCATCGAAGAGCGGCCGAGGGGTCTCTTTAACTAAGCTAGAGGAGCCTCGGACAGCAGGGCCGACCGAGCCGAGGGACTCCTATGCCTCCGGGATACGGATACCTCACTCGTCACCTTGACACGGGGCGACTCATGCTTGGTGAAGCGGTTCAGATAGTCAACAGACGAGTCTTAGTGCTCAAGAATGAGGAAAAAATACGGCTCTGTGCCGAAGTTACATACATGTTCAGGCCCCGAAAGCCGAAATGAACAAAAAAAACCTGGCATTCGAAGTGCCATTACAAACGGAACTCCGGTTTCGTCTCCACGGGTATGGACAACCTCCCCGCCAGGGAAGCCCGTGGAGCGACAAGCTCTGGGCGAATCACCAGCAAAACGCGGGACGCCCCCGAGCATCCCGGCAGATCCTCGCAGCCGTCCTCGCCGCGAATGCGAGGAAGAAGACGGAATGTTGCATCCTAGCTGGGCAGCAGCAGTTCGCCTTCCCCGGCATGGCTGGAGGATGTCTCCGTCGTAGGGCTAAAGGGCGGTTGCCACCACCAGAAGCTGGAAGAAGAGGTGGACCGCCTACCCGCGCAGGAGGTGGAGCCCCGGCTCGCCTCGCCCCCCGCCCCAGCGAGGATGACGAACACCCTCAACACTGAGGGCGGGACCGGGATCACAGCCCGGTTTGCCTCTCCCCATCCAGGAGCTGGAGGTCACCGTCTTGGGTGACCACCAGCGGAGGGGAGCAACCGGGCTATGTGATGAAAATCCTTGAAGCCGAACGATGGCTGAAAGGTACCAACTCCCACGGAGTTGCGTTCCTCCAACGATGAGGCGAAAAGACGGCGGTTTCCCCCATCCGGGGGCTTGGAAGGTGGAAAGACACGGTGCATCAGGGAGGAAGAAGACATGGTCGCCTTACGGAAGGGGTCGCCCTCCTTTTAAAGGCGACTCTCCCTGCTTGCGCCCCCAACCGTCACGGGCTGAGTCTTCTCCAACAACGCTCCAAAGCCCTCCCCTGCGGCGCGGGGGCTGGGTCCCGCATGTCATGCAGACCGGCTCCAAGCAGAAGAAGCCAAACTACCGCGCGTGGTGCACGCAACCGCCCAGCGGTTACAAGTGACCCTCCACTTTTGCCCAGACCAACGGGCGAAAGGGGCGGGCAGCCATGCAGGCGGCGTGCAATCGCGCCAAGTGGACGCGCCTCTCCGACTCCCGACACGCCAGCACGGAGGCCCAGGCCCGCGCGCGCGCGACCGGCGCGCCGGATGCTGCATGCAAGCGACTGTACCGCCTGTGCCACCACCGCGCCTCCTCGATCGTGGAACCAATACCGCGACTCGAGGCAACCCAGCGCGCGACCCAGCAGCGCCAGCCTGACGTAGCGGCCAACGCGGCCAAAGGTAGGCCGGCAGTAATGACGGTGGCAGGCGCGCGGGAACAGCGGTCACGTCGTCAGCCAAGCTCACGTCCCATCCGGAGGCCGCGAGAGAACCCCCTCTCACGGCATGAAGACGACGCGCCCGTGATCCGTTCCTCGAACGGCTCGCGCACGCGCAACGGCGGCCCCGCCAACTACTCGCCTCGTCGCATCAACTCCGCGGCTGGACAGGCGGCGCTTCTGGCAGGAGCGGCGGGCGACGCTTCGCCTTCGCCGAAACAACCGCGCCAAAAAAGGTACGCCGCGTCGTTCGGTTTCGTATCCTTTTCCTTTTTTCCTCTTTCTCTATCTCTTGCGACAGGGACCGGGAAAGGGGGATACCCCAAAAGGGATCCTTCCCCGTGAAGGAACTAGGCTCCGAGCCTCCTTACTGATCAGGGGTTCGAAGGCTGGCCCCCCGGGGGGTTCAACAGCCGCCTCAGATCGCGTGGGCCCTACACCCACTACTGGTCAGAGGTTCGAAGGCCGGCCCCCCGAAGGGTTCCACGGCCGCCTCAGGCTACTCGGGCTCCGCGCCCATTACTGATCAGGGGTTCGAAGGCTGGCCCCCGAAGGGTTCACAGTCGCCTCAGACACCGAGCGAGGGATGACCAGGGGTACGTTCGATACATAACCGAGGCTCGGGCTGCGCTCCCGAGGTACCCTAGGACATTTCCGAGACCAGCGGGAGCGATTTTGTAACGGAATCCCATCGGAGGGAGGCATCGAGCCCTCGGACCCCGTCGCCAGGGGACCGGGTCCGGCAGATCACCCGCAGGTACTTTTGGGCGTGCCTCTGGGCCCCTAGCCGACCCCCAACGAACGGGGCACGGACGTCCACTCGGATTACCCGCTTGCAGCTCACCGGAGACACCATGTTCGGTGCCCATCGAGGGTAACATGGCGCTCTCCCCCCCTCCTCCTTGCGGAAAGGCGACGTAGGGGCGTATGTAAAAAAGCCGAGTCTGTCCCTGATCGCCCTCTCGCCCTGTGCGGAGGCTCGAGGGCTGCTCTCGCAAAACCCGGCTCCGGCCAAACCGTTGACAGCGTCAACATACCAGCCCGAGAACTTGGGCCCCGACCATGCACCCGGGCTACGGCCAGTTCGCATGAGGGAACCACTAGACCAGCCGAAGCATTACGCAAGGCATTAAGACCTCGAAGGAGTGAAACCACTCCTCCGAGGCCTCGGGGGCTACACCCGGTGGGTGCGCTCGCGCGCACCCACCGGAACAAAATGCAACCGAGAAAGGCTGGTCCCCTTGCAAAAAAGTGCGACGAAAGCCTCCAAGCGAGTGCTAACACTCCCTTCGAGGCTCGGGGGCTACTGTCGGGGACCATAATTAGGGGTACCCTCAAGACGCCTAATTCTCAGCTGGTAACCCCCATCAGCATAAAGCTGCAGAGGCCTGATGGGTGCGATTAAGTCAGGGATCAGTCCATACGAGCGACTCGATTACGCCTCGCCCGAGCCTAGCCTCGGGCAAGGGCAGTCGACCCCGAGATGTTTCCGTCTCGCCCGAGGCCCCCTTTTAACGGCAGACGCATCTCCGGCTCGCCCGAGGCCTTGCCTTCGCTAAGAAGCAACCCTGACTAAATCGCCGCGCCGACCGACCGAGTCGCAGGGGCATTTAACGCAAAGGTAGCCTGACACCTTTATCCTGACGCGCGCCCCCCCGGCAGAGCCGAAGTGACCGCCGTCACTTCACCGCTCCACTGACCGGTCTGACAGAAGGACAGCGCCGCCTGCGCCATTCCGACTGCAGTGCCACTTGACAGAGTGAGACTGACAGGCAGTCAGGCCTTGCCAAAGGCGCCATAGGAAGCTCCGCCCGACCCAGGGCTCGGACTCGGGCTAAGGCCCCGGAAGACGGCGAACTCCGCTCCACCCGACCCAGGGCTCGGACTCGGGCTAAGGCCCCGGAAGACGGCGAACTCCGCTCCGCCCGACCCAGGGCTCGGACTCGGGCTAAGGCCCTGGAAGACGGCGAACTCCGCTCCGCCCAACCCAGGGCTCGGACTCGGGCTAAGGCCCCGGAAGACGGCGAACTCCGCTCCGCCCGACCCAGGGTTCGGACTCGGGCTAGGCCCCGGAAGACGACGAACTCCGCTCCGCCCGACCCCAGGGGTCAGACTCCGCCCTGGCCTCTGCCGAACGACCTCCGCCTCGCCCGACCCAGAAGCTCGGGCTCGGCCTCGGCCATGCAGGACAGACTCGACCTCGGCTTCGGAGGAGCCTCCGCGTCGCCCGACCTAGGACACAAGTCCGCCACGTCGACAGGAAGCGCCATCATCACCCTACCCCGAGCTGACTCGGGCCGCAGGGAACAAGACCGGCGTCCCATCTGGCTAGCTCCGCCAGATAGGCAATGATGGCGCCCCGCTAGACCCATGACGACGGCGGCTCTCAGCTCCCTTACGGAAGCAGGGGGACGTCAGCAAGGGCCCAACCGCTCCGACAGTTGTCCCTCCGCCAGGCTCCGTTGCTCCTCCGACAGCCACGACACCACACCAGCTGGGTGCCAAGATCTCTCCGGCTGCCACACAGGCATGTACTTAGGGCGCTAGCTCACCCCCGCTAGACACGTAGCACCTTGCTACACCCCCATTGTACACCTGGATCCTCTCCTTACGCCTATAAAAGGAAGGACCAGGGCCTTCTTAGAGAAGGTTGGCCGCGCGGGGACGAGGACGGGGCAGGCGCTCTCTTGGGGCCGCTCGCTTCCCTCACCCGCGTGGACGCTTGTAACCCCCTACTGCAAGCGCACCCGACCTGGGCGCGGGTCGAACACGAAGGCCGCGGGATTCCCACCTCTCTTACGACTCGTCTCCGGCCACCTCGCTTTTCCCCCCTTCGCGCTCGCCCACGCGCTCGACCCATCTGGGCTGGGGCACGCGGCACACTCACTCGTCGGCTTAGGGACCCCCCGGTCTCGAAACGCCGACACCTAACCAACCCAGCAAACCCCTTAAGTACCTACTAGAACCTTTAAGGGGCAGTCCAAGTCTTAATCCACTATGTTTACCTCCAAGCAAAACCTCAAACCTAAATTGATAAGCATAAACCCCTAAGAGCCTCTTATAACAAGGAAACCCTAAGTTATTAACTAACTTAGTTTTTCTTCACTAGGCATAATTGTTACTAAATTCTACATATCATAGCATACATATATCTTATTCATTGCATTCGATTGATTGCAACCTCGCTGGCGTAGAGTACATCCTCGTGCCGGAGCACGGAGTTGCTCAGGAGGTAGCCTAGGATCCAGCACCAGAACCTGCCATCGAGGATCTGCCTGCCCCAGCTTTGGAAGGCAAGCCCCAGTTTTATGCATAACCGTTATATATATGCTATTTTACTGCACTTAATGTTTGTAGACTTGTATTGTGCACTTAAGTGTAGGAGTTGTCTGGAACCCTAGTTGCATGAACTCAGGATTCCCTTGGGATGGATACTAGTATGCTAGGACGATGTCACACCCGGTTCTAGGGGGTAGAACTGAGCGCATACCATATGTGTGCTAGGATCCATTTCCACAATATGTTGATGTCACAAGTGTAATATATCAAAAGACAATGCAATAAAGGCTTAAAGAGAGAGAGTATAATACTTTATTACATCATCTGCATCATTGTATCTTGAACAAGTATCACATCAAAGTAAAGCGGAAATAAATAACATGGGCAATCTCCCACAGAAAGATGACCGGCGTATCGTTAGACTTAGAATTCCTCATCGTCAAAATCTCCATCAAAGTCTCCAACATCACCCTCTGATCAAAATATTAGCAAGGGTGAGCTCACTTATGGTCGGGGCTCAGCAAGTGGGAGAAAAATAAATGCAGGTATAACAAGGTGAGGCTAAGGTAGAGCAGTAAGCATTTTAGTTGGTCAACATTTTATTAACAACACCTGTCTTACTAATAAGTGTGAATCCCAAGTATCCCATTTAAACAAAGGAATATGAATATAACAAAAACACTTAAGTGAAACCACTTAAGCAAATTATTGGCAGATCATCGGATCTTAATTTAATTTCATCTTCAAGTTCAATTATCATGTGAGGAGTCCAGGTCGCTCATAACCGGGAGCACGGCTGATATATCAGTTTTACACTCTGCAGAGGTGGTACAACTTTACCCACAAGCCATGTATCCCATCTAGCCTGGGTTGATCAGACCCTTAAACACTGCTGAGGTGAATGGCTAGGGATCCATTATGAGGCTTTCACAAAATACACTTAATACGAAGCAACCCGCTAAGGTTTCTAAAGATGATGGTGGTGGCCCCCTGGGTGACGTACCTTAGCCAAGAATACGTCCCCATGTTAACGTGGGCTGCCAGCACCTACCGCTCCCCCTCTTGCCCATATTTCAGGTAAGGTTGGCAGGCACTGAGCATATAAAGCTAATTACCAAAGCCAGAGCCATGATAGCACTCGTGGTTGCACTGTTATCCTGGGTGGTCACTCCATGTTCCAATTAATATGAAATAATGTTACCTTAACCATCGGGTTAATGTCATAATTGTCAATTAAATTTTGGAACATTAATACCAATTAATGAGTGACATTAAAATCATTAAGTTGAGTGGTAGCACAAATTTGCAAAGCTTGGTAATTTTCCCAGGTTAAACAAGGAATACAGTTGGTAAATCTAGAAAATCCTTAATTAGGTAAAACCCATCAAATTATGCAGTATATCAAAAAGTAAACATTATTAGATGCAATGAGTGGGTACAAAAAGAATATGCAGAGGGAGAATCCGCTTGCCTTGCTCAAACGTGTCCTGTGGATCGTCTTCGAATGAATTCGGTTCGTCTACTACACCGTCAGCCTCTAATAACGTTACACGTCGCCATACAAAAAGAAAGCATACACCAATAAATAAACACGCACCATTACATAAACATACACCATTACATGCACATTAACATATCACACTTATCACACTTTAAATACGTCCTAAACGCGTAAATACTTATTAATTCGACTATAGTTATTATTGTGAGTCCTAATGATGAATTTATGAGTGGGTGCAATAAATACAGTTTTAACTAGTATTAATATATTTTAACATCATCAATGAAATTAAATGATAATTATCGTCTTTAATACTAATAAATAAATTAATAGCTATTATCCTTTTTATTTCTAACTCAAGTTATTGAGTATAGCAAAAAATGAATTTAACATTCTAAAAATCCCTATAAATACTAATTGAACTTTTTATAACACAAGCGAGGTTATTTTGACATAAACTAATATTTTGCTTACTCTAAAATTTAAGTGCTCAATTTGCGAACATGTTTATTTGACTAGCAAAAATCTATTTTCCATCCTACTAATGATATTTTCTCCTTTCTTTATAAAAAGTAAATGTTAATAAAATAGTTAGATAAATCATCTAAAAATCCTATATTATTCATATGACATGAGTTCTATACCATTTTCTAAATCCATTAAAATGCACCTATGACTATAATTCTCCAACTAGTTTCTAAAGTTTATTGTGACCAAATTTGACTACAAAGTTTCTTATCTAATATTTTTATCACCAACGTGTGACTACTAAATCTACGTCATATTTTTCTAATCCAAAAATCAACGCCACGACTAACATGAAATATCACGGTGTACTAACAATCGCATATCTCTACCAAAAATTCCATAACACACATACACATAAATTATGGATCACACGTGTTCATATTACAACAAACTAAATATACAATTCATGAATTGAATCAAAAAGTATTTTATAAAATATACAAAATAATTTAGGTCATCTTCAACCTTGGGTTCGCATGTGTGACAGAGAGAGTTCGACGGGGTTTCAGCCGGGTGGAGAAGAACAGGGGCTTGACTACGGACGGCGGATGGCGTAGCTCCGGCGAACTCCACGGGCTCCGTCGATGAACGGCAAACTCCGGTGAACTCCGGCGACGTGCAGTGCACTGGCGAGCGAGGAGAGCCTAGAGAGAGTGGCAAGCTCGGGTAGGAAGGAGAAGGGAGGAACTCGGTGATGGCTTTATAGAGGAGAAGGGAGAGAGAAAGAGACGCCAGGGAAGGGAGAAAGGCGTCCGGGGTCTTCAAGGCTATTGATGTCGTCGGCTTCAATGGAGAAGAACGTGGGGGAGAGAAACTGCTACTTTGAAGTTTCTTTACGCCGAGGGAGAACGGACGCGGGCGCTCGGCTTCGGCGCGGTCGTGCGGTCGGACTCGGCCTCGGGTTCGGGTGCGCGCGGGGTGGCGCGACGGCTGAGCGCTCGGCGCGGCAGGGAGCGGTGTGCCTGGGCACGGTAGGGAGCAGGGCGCGGGCGTTCAGGCGCAGGGCCGGGCACGGCTTCGCGCGGGGTGGCTGCTGGGCACGCGGCGTGGCTCGCGCGCGCGGTGGGGCCGGCCTAAGCGCGTTGTGCAGGGCGTGCGGCTTGCTGCGCGAGAGGAGGGAGATGAGAGAAAACAGAGGAAGGAGAGTTAGGGGAGAGAAGGAGCACAGCAGGGCGGCGGCTGCTGGCTGGCTGGGAGCCAGGCGCGGCGCGCAGGGTGTTAGGGTTTGGGAGATGGGCCCCTAGTGGGCCGGTTTAGATTAGGAGATTTTGTTTTTTTTCTTTTTTTTCTAATTTCAAAATACATTTTTAGATAGCTCAAAAATTTATAAAAATTCAACAAAACTATTTATAAATAAAATACTTGTTTTTATACTAATAATTATTATATTATTTAATTATTATATTAATTACCAGGTTTTTCTTTAAAAAGAATTGATAATAAACATCCGATAATCAATCAAGCGCATACAAGGAAAATGATCAAAATGCAAATAAATAATTAAACACTTAAAAAAATTACTACCATAATTAACATAATAACTAAATATATTATTTGTAGTTGATGGCTTTTGTGGTGTTACAAACCTACCCCTCTTAAAAAGAATCTCGTCCCCGAGATTACGAAACTTCCGAGAATAACTGGGGAAATTCTGCTCTGAGTTCATCTTCTCTTTCCCAAGTGGCCTCATCTTCCGAATGATGACTCCACTGAACTTTGCATATGTTAATGACTTTACTCCGTGTAATTATGAGAGATGTTTCTAGAATTCTGACCAGGTACTCCGAATAGGTCAAATCCTCATTGACATTCAATTCCCCCATGGTAGCTGTTCTTCCGGTACTCTTAAGCACTTCTTAAGTTATGATACGTGAAACACGTCATGCACGTCCGATAAACTATCGGGTAGCTCTAATTGGTAGGCTACTTCACCTTTCCTTTCCAAAATCTTGAATGGGCCAATATAGTGAGGTGATAATTTTCCTTTAACCATAAACCTTTTCATTCCTCTCATCGGTGAAACTTTAAGGTATACGAAGTCTCCTACTTTGAACATCAACTCTCTTCTTCTATTATCAGCATAGCTTTTCTGTCTTGACTGTGCTGACTTCAAATTTTCTCTGATAATCTGCACTTGTTTTCGGCTTCTTGGAGAATTTCTGGACCAAATACTTGACTTTCTCCAGTCTGATTCCAATAAAGCGGTGTTGGGGGTATGCTTCGTAGCCGAAGATCCTAAAGAAAGAGAACACCTTGGGCAGATCCTCTCAAAAGCAGTGCCGAAGCTATCACCTATAAAGCTTCGGCACAGTGACAGATCTCAAGACGAAGGGGTGAACCGACTTAAAGATGAAATGACTTAAAGACCTATGATGTTTTGTGTCATTATTGTAGTCGATTGTAAAGGGCATAAATGTAATTTTACATAGGATGCACCCTGTGCCTATAAATAGGTGAACAATACCCCTATACTGTTCATGCAATCCTGTAATCGCTGACACATCACGCTGGAATTATTGTTTTCTACCAAGGCGAAGGTATAAATATACCTAAATATTAAGTATAATATTTAGTTTTGTATAATAAAATATGTGAATGATATTATCTGTCTTTGGTATATTTTTCTCTAATATTTTATATTTTGTATTTCATTGTTTTATAAGTCTGATTACGAAGGTGTGACCTTCATAATATTTTGCTCATGGCCTTCGTCCGAAGTTCATTAAATCCTTGGGGGAGATAATGCTTCAGCAGACGAAGGACATTAATATTTAACATTTTATGTTGCCTTGTTCTTAATTCATAGCATTTGAGAACAAGTCCCCAACAAGCGGTGTTCTACACTTTCGTCCATAAAGTGCCTCAAATGGTGCCATTTTGAGACTTGCTTGATAACTATTGTTATACGAAAATTCTGCATAAGGCAAACTTTTATCCCAGCTTCTACCATGCTTTAGAGCGCAAGCTCTTAGCATATCTTCCAACACTTGGTTTGTCCTTTCCGTTTGCCCATCCATTTGCAGATGATAAGCTGAGCTAAAGTTTAGCTTGGTATCCATGGACTCATGTAGTCTTTTCCAAAAGCGCGAGGTAAACTGGGTTCCTCGATCTGATACGATCTTCTTCGGTACTCCATGCAGACAAACGATCCTCGACATGTATAACTCTGCTAACTGGGCTCCCAAGTAAGTTGTCTTCACAGATATAAAGTGTGCCACTTTGGTCAACCTGTCTACTATGACCCATATTGAATCATAGCCATCCCGAGTACGGGGTAGTCCCACTATGAAATCCATACTGATTTCTTCCCATTTCCATTCAGGTACTTTGAGAGGTTGTAGTAATCCTGCTGGTCTTTGGTGTTTGGCTTTAACTCGCTGACACACGTCACATAATGCAACATGAGTAGCAACATCTCTTTTCAAACCGTACCACCAATACTTTTCCTTAAGATCCTGGTACATCTTGGTACTACCAGGGTGAATAGAGTAAGCTGAATCATGAGCTTCTCTCAAAATAAGTTGACGCAGGTGTTCGATTTCCGGTACGCAGATTCTCTTCTTAAACCATACTGTGCCTTGATCATCTTCCGTGAAATATGGGGCTTTACCCATCCAAATCAAAGTTTTAATTTCCTTAATTTTCTCATCGGACTCTTGTCCTTTACGAATCTCTTCTTCTAAAGTAGATTCAACTTCCATAACTGTTGCTTCTACATTATTAAGCATACCAAGGTTGAGTTGTTCCATTTCCCAGCACAATTCTTGTGACATCAAATGAGTAGTGATGTTGTTCACTTGACCCTTACGGCTCAAAGCATCAGCTACTACATTTGCCTTTCCCGGGTGATATTGTATTTCCAAATCATAGTCCTTAATCAACTCAAGCCATCTTCTTTGTCTGAGGTTGAGTTCTTTCTGAGTGAATATATATTTCAAGCTTTTGTGATCTGTGAAGATTTTGCACTTGTTTCCAATCATATAGTGCCTCCAAATCTTCAAAGCATGCACTACGGCAGCTAGTTCCAAATCATGCGTAGGATAATTCTTCTCATGCTTCCTCAACTGTCTTGAAGCATAAGCTATCACTTTTCCTTCTTACATTAGCACACATCCATGTCCAAGGTGTGATGCATCGCAATACACATCAAATCCCTTGTGGATGTCTGGCATTACCAATATTGCTGCAGTGGTTAACCTTTTCTTGAGTTCTTCAAAACAATTCTGACAAGCTTCATCCCACTTGAACTGTTTACCTTTCTCCAGTAGTGTCGGGTACCATAATTAGGGGTACCCCAACACTCCTAATCACGGCTGGTAAACACCCTCAGACCAACTGACGGACGCGGTTCAAGTCAAGGCTTCGTCTACCCAAGGGACACGACCTCGCCCGAGCCCAGCCTCGGGCTGGAGTAGTAGTCCCAGATGAGTTCACGCCTCGCACGAGGGCCTCCTCAGGCAGCGGGCACCCCCTCGGCTCTCCCGAAGCCCGGCTCGGGTAGGCTTCATTGTGAAGCAGCCTTAGCCAAACCGCCTCACCAACCGACCACATCGCAGGCGCATCTGACACCGTATCCTGACACACGCGCCTCAATCGGCAGGGCTGAAGTGGCCGCAGTCACTTCGCCCCCCTTTTACTGTCCGATCTGATGGGAAAATAGCGCCGCTCACCCTGCTCCGACTGCCGTGCCAACAACCCAAGCGAAGCTGACAACAAGTCAAGATCAACCATCGAGTTCGGTCTCGGGCGCAACAGGAAGCTCCGCCTCGCCCGACCTCAGGCTCCAGCCTCGGGAGGAGGTCTCCGCCTCGCCCGACCTCAGGCTCCGGCCTCGGAAGGAAGTCTCCGCCTCGCATGACCCCTGGACTCGGCCTCGACCTCTTGTGGCGGAACCACCCGAATTATTCCAGCTTAAGTGCCTAAGTCACGCCTCAGGGGCCATAACACACTTAAATCGGAATAACCCGTCAGTCCCTCAGATCTAGTCTGATGGAGCCACTTAACCAGGATCAAATTCCACAATCTCACTCGAAGGTGAGTCACAGAAGAAATACAATAAAACAGGAAACCTCAAATTACGTGCTGAATTATTACATAAATCGGAGTTTTTGAGTAGCAAATAAGAGTTCACAAAATAAAGTGCAGCGGATAATCGATGTCGTCGGTATCGAGGAAATGGGCAAGGCCTAGCCCACTACTCCTCGTGCTCCTCTCCTACCGGAGCAACATCGCACTCGACTGTCCAACCCGGTGGCAGGATGGTAGGCCAAGTCACACCATCAACCATTTCCTGAATGGTACCTGCAAAAAATTATGCCACAAGCAAGGCTGAATATACTAATACTCAGCTAGACTTACCCGGTGTGAGGAATCTACTCCTCTACCTCTAGACTATGCAGCTGTTTGGCTGAGGGGTTTGGTTTGCCAAAAGCACTAGCTGTTTCTAAAATCAACTTTTAGCTTTTCAAATTCTATCATCATTAACTTAGCTAGGTTTACTTCTTCTAAGCATACATGGTAACAAGCATTTAGTTCAATCAACAAGTTATCTCATGTAACCTCATTTCACTTCTTACTCGATGCAGTACAAGGGGTCAAGCAGTCTCATTAGCTGCGAGAAGCAGACGATTCGAATCGAGTTTTAACCTTGCAAGGGAAACCTAAACACACGACATGTTAGGGTACTCCGACCCCACACATGACAACCGTCCCCATCGATTCCCCGTTCGCGTCCAGGCCTCACCGCCTTAGCATACAATGCTCCACTGACCCCGGCTACCGCCGTGCAGTGACCGCACTTGTACCCACCATAGCTAGCATGGGAGACCCAGTCTCAGGTCGCATGAGGGATAAAGTCCGCGCCCGGCTTCACTCAGGTACTAGGTTTACCGGTTACCATATTTCCCGGCATGTGCTTAGTATGTTCAAAAGCTTGACTCAGGTATCCACACAATAATCCTTAATTCTTTTTCCCGTCTCATGGACAAGACATCCCCCCTAGATCCAAGTCCATGGACCAACATATACCCCGTTATCAAGATGAGTACAATCAATCCCTGACCTTGCGCGAGTGCTAGAAAAATCACTCGACTTCTACCGAGATCCTGATTAGCAAAGCAGCTACTCGACCTAGCATACTAGCATTCATCTCAAAAGGAATCCTAAGTTCATGCAGCTAGAGGTTTCAAGCAACTCCTACACTTAAG
The DNA here is from genome assembly GCA_029449295.1 of Zea luxurians. Taxonomy (NCBI): domain Eukaryota; kingdom Viridiplantae; phylum Streptophyta; class Magnoliopsida; order Poales; family Poaceae; genus Zea; species Zea luxurians. The sequence continues at coordinate 199,295,567 of JAOPSE010000003.1, forward strand.
TGCACATTACAAACCTACAAACATTAAGTGTAGTAAAATAGTATGTATAAACGGTTATGCATAAAACCGGGGCTTGCCTTCAATTGCTGGGGCTACGGGGAGATCCTCAATAACAGCCTCTGAAGCCTGCTCCTGGTCCTCCTCTTGGACAGGTCCTTGCTCGAGGATGAGCACGTACTCTCCGTCGGCAAGATTACAATCTAATGAATGCAATGCGTAAGATACATGCATGATATGAAATGACATGTGCTTTAGAAATTACGACTCTTGATGGTGTATGACCTACTTGAGTTAAACAAGGTTAGCTTTACCTATGTAATACCCTTGGGTGGTATACTTGGTAAATTATGTTAAACTTAGCTAAGGCAAGTGGTAGGGGGTTCCACTGAATTCTTTTTAAGTCTCAGTGAGAGTTAATAAGTATTCAAGGTAGGCTTATTAGAGTGAGGTTTATGTTTTCTTTCCTTTTCTTTTATTCTCTTAAATGTTTTGGGAGTAGGTTTGAACTACAAGTTGCTTTTATAAAATTCCAAAAATTCTGTAAAAATTACAGTGGCTTGGCACTGGGGTATGTTTCTTTGTTTCAAAATTTGGGGATCAGAAAGTGAATAGTTTTCTCTGGCCAAAATCATTAAATTCTAGGGCAGAAGGGGTGCTTTGAACTACAACTATTATTTAACAGTGGGTAATTCTCTAAAACTTATTTTTGCTGGCTTTTAGGTGTTATAACATGACTTGATACAAACTTCTAGCCATTAATACCTTTTAGTTATTTTTTATGGTTTTCTCAAGTTTCTAGCCACATTGGTGCTTTCTACTACCACTATATTTGAAAAATATCCAACAACAGAGTTCTTATTTTTCTTGGTTATTGTTTTGTGCAAGAGCAATCATTTTGAAGTTTGGCATCTTTTTGCTTAAGGGAAGGGGTGGTATTCATTATTTGAATTAAGTGGCCTTTCTCATAATTTATCAACAATAGGTAAGAGTTTACTCCTTTTTCATGGGTTTGTATTTTTCTCTGGTGGTTTATCTTATTATGGACTTAGTCAATTTTTGGTTGCCCATTATCACATTATTAGGGTTGTTTATGATTTATTTGGAAAATGCCTCATTATCATTTTATATTTATTCCCCTTACTTAAAAGGTTGGGCTGAGGTGTTCATCATTTTTGTAGTGGGGCTCTGGTGGTTATAAGTCCATTGGATTTTTATTATCCATATTGGGTATAGCTTTGAAATTTTAATAATTGATTTTCAGTTCAAATAAGGCTAAATAAAGCATTTTGATTTTAAATCTGGTCTGAACTAATAGTCTCTGTATTTTTCCTAGGTTCTCTGCTACTTAAGCAAACTAGGAAAAATAATTTTACTCACTGTTCATTAATTTCAAATGCCTTTCTGGTTTTTCCTAAGTTTTGGGCAGAATAGTTTTAAATGAATAACTACATCATATTTTCCAATACTGGGGTTCCTGCTATTTTTAAACAGTGTCTAAATGAGATTTGAACATCTACAAATTTTCTCAAGTTCAGTACAGAAGAAAAACTAATTTTCCTTAATTAAACTAGGTTTGGTAGGTTTCTGTTTTTAATTCTAAATTCTAAAATTTAGAACAGAAAGTATAGGGTTTATCATTTTTAAATGATAGTTCATAATATTCAGGAGCTAACAAAATTAGTTTGACAACTTTTTATGAAGGATTCATCAAGTTATGGATTTTACAAGTTCTCTGGTTATTTAAAAAGGTTAATCAGAATTGATTAAATGGAAATCCACTTTGCACTGGGGTCCCTGGCGGATATTCTAAGTTTTCTTCGCGGATTAGTCCTTGGGCTACTATTCACATGAGTCACTTACGATACAGAAAACCCCTCGGGTTCTTCACCTCCTAACCCGAGGTCCTTCTTCTAAGTTAAACAGTAACCGCGGTGGAAGAAAGGGCGGAGGGGCGTACCGGCGGCGAGATGGCTCCGGTGAAGTGGTCGAAGACGTAGGGGAGGTCTCGGGGATCACAATGAGGTGCGGGTCGCCGTCGGGGATGGCCAGAGTTGGTCGGTCCACGCGCGCAGGCGGGGATGCTCGTCGGCAGCGGGGAGTCCGGCCTGATCACGGCGGAATAGAACAATTGGATGGGTCAGAAAGGTTCACGGGGTGCCAGAGAAGATATGGGAGCAAGGAATTGGACGGAGACCCACTGGTTAGCTCGGTCCACGCGCGGCGGCGGAAGACCGAAGTCCGGTGAGGTCGATCTCGGGCCTCCGGTGAAGTCCGTCCTGGTCCGAGGGCTTGGTGAGCTTCACGGGCTACTGGTGGAGCTAGCCGAAGCACTGGCTCGACTCGGGGATGGCTGGAGTGGGCTGGCCACGACGGCCGAAGCTCTGGCGGCAATGGCGGGCGGAATTGAGCTCGCCGGAGCTAAGGGAAGGTGGCCGGCTGGCGCTGGTGAGTGCGGGGTGAAGTGAGGCACGCCTGGGGAGGATTTATAGGCACGGCGCGGTGCACGGGCGGTCGTGGACCGTCGAGCGTGCGCGGGCGTGCACTGGAAGGCGCGGGTGCGTGAACGGGCGTGAACTGGAAGCCACGGTCGAACACGTGTGCCCGATGCTTCTGCCCGAGTTCAAGCGCTGATTGGGAGCAAATCTTCGCGAATTTGGGCAAGATCGCTGTGAAGGATTTGTTCACCTGACCAAGCTTTGTCTTTTGTGTGTGGACGTCGCGCGGTTTTAGGCTAGGGACAGGGAGTTGTAGCGTCACCAAGGTGCCAGTGTCAGAATGTCTGGTCCCGAGGTCAAACCGCGCCAAAACCGTGTCATTTGAGTTCAAACTTTTCCAGGATGTGTTCAAGGGAATTTGGCACAACTTTGATGTTTGGATTTCCTGGTTTTGAGTTTCGAAAAACAGAGAACACAGTTGATCTTTGGAAAGAGGTCTGAATTTCAGAAATTCAGAAATCTGAATTTCTCCAAGAGTTCATAGTTCAATGGCTGATTTGGGGATTTATTTGAGTTATTTTGGCTAAGCTTTCTCAACCTTTCTTGTTGCTTTTTAAATATACTTTAATTTTTATAATTGGCTCAAGTCATAATTTTAAAATTTTTCATACCCTTCTCCTTATTTTCTTAAATTTGCTCATGGGGCTTATTTAGGGTTTTTATTAGGGTTACACATTCTTACCTCTTTAAAAGACCCATTTGTTTTGATCATGATACTTTTAAGCATATGCTTGGAGAATTCTTTATTCCTAAGATAAATTGATGCTCATGCTTGCTTTGGTTCACATAAAATGATGGTTCATGGTTTGGCAATTTAAGAGAAACCCTAGGTGACACTGGGGTGTCACACCTCGGTCTCGGGTGGAATCGCGTCCTCACCCGACCCCGGCCTCGGCCTCAAGAGAAGTCTCCGCCTCGCCCGACCTTGGGCTCGGGCCGACCGCGCCAATAGGGGATACATCATTACCCTATCCCTAGCCAGCTCAGGCTACAAGGAATAAGACCGGCGTCCCATCTGGCTTACCCCAGCGATGGGTAATGATGGTGCCCCGCGTGCAACCATGACGCCGGTGGCTCTCAACCCCTTACGGCAGCAAGGAGACGTCAGCAGGATCCTTGCCGCACTGCTAGCTGTGCTCCTACAGGGCTCAGGCGCTTCTCCGACGGCCACGCTATCACGTATACAGGGCTCAAGCTCTCCCCCGACAGCCACGTTGGCATGTACATACGGCTTATGCATTTCTCTGCCAGACACGTTAGCGCATTGCTACACCCCCCATTGTACATCCGGACCCTCTCCTTGCATCTATAAAAGGGAGGTCCAGGGCCTTCCCGTGGAAAAAGAAGGGCTCTCGCGCAGAGGGGACAGCGGGCTGACGGACCGGCTCTCTTCTTCCCTCTCGCGACGCTTGTAACCCCTACTACGAGCACCCTGGTGCAGGATAATACAAGGCTTGTCCCACCTCTTGTGTTCCATCCCGCGCCAACCCATCTGGGCAGGGGCACGCAGCGACAATTTCACTCATCGGTCTAGGGACCCCCGGGTCCGAAACGCCGACAGTTGGCGCACCAGGTAGGGGCCTGCTGCGTGTTAACGAACGCCTTCCCGTTGAGTTCCAGATGGAGAGTCTTCAGGAACCACTTCAGCCCGGGACGGTGCTCTGCTTTGGGAGTCTCGAGTTCATGTCCCTCGACGGCAGCTACGACATGGTACTCCTCCCCTCGCGGCGCGACGACAGCGACGGTCTTCGACTCGCCCGGCGGCGGCGAGCTCGGCGACAGCATCTCCCCGCGGCAGAAGAGGAGCACTCCGGTCGTCCCCACCACCCTCCTCGCCGGAGGAGGCAGAGACGGGGCAACCATGGCCACGCAGGAGGCGGCACCTTGTCGGCTGTCGCACCAGAGTGAGTCAACGACGCCGGCACTCCCCCAGGGGACATGTCAGGCATTGTCCTCGCACCTGAGACGACGGTGGGTGTCACTTCCCCGCAACATGTCAGCCCCAAGCGGACTGATGACGCCAGCACCCTCGCAAAAGGATCTGCTGGGCGTTACTCTCGTACCTAAGATGACGGTGTGCTCCGCCCTCGACGTGACTTCACCATCGTCCATCGACCAAGAGGTACCGTCCGTTCTCCATCCCATACCCTTTCGATTCAGCTTCGAGCCACCTAGTGACCCCGCTACGGTGAGCGCTTTCGTAAAGGCGTATCCAAACCTTCTGAGGTACCATATGTGGTCAACCTGGGACCGACTGACAGCTGTCTCAACCTTCGGACCGATGGGTTCCGAGGAAGAGGACGACCCCGACTCCGGTTGGGATTTCTCCGGCCTCAATGACCCCGGTGCCATGCGGGACTTCATGTTCGCATGTGACCACTGTCTCTCCGGTTGTTCTGACGACGGCCATGACCTTGACGACGAGGGTTACGGCCCAAGTCGCGAATGTTTCCACGTCGATCAGGGAGATCACAACGAAGGCAACCACCTCGGTATGCTGGAGGTTGACGATCCCCCTGGGCCCGCATCTCGCGTTGACATCCCGCGGGAGCTAGCTGTGGTCCCAGTCCCTACGGGGGGTCGGGACATACAGCTCGAGCAAATCCGTGAGATGTAGGCCCGGGTCGACGGTGAAGCAGGCCGGCTTGTGCAGCTCCGACAGAACATCGAACAGGAGTGGGCAGGCCGAACACTCGCCGGAGGAGCCTGTCATCGGGCCCGAGACATCCAGCGCCGCATCGTCGACAACGCCAGGGCAGCGCTGCCCCCGACCATCAGCGGGTCCGGCCAGGACCTAGCTGCAGCGGCGATGCTACTTCGAACCATGCCGGAGCCATCGACCACTGAGGGACGGCGTATCGAGGGCGAACTCAAGGATCTCCTAGAAGGCGCCGCAGTTCGACGAGCCAAGAGCTCCGCCTCCCAGAGGCGAGCTGACCCCTCGGAGCATCACGCGACGTCCTCTCGATGCATGCCGGAAGCCTCGGTTTACCCCGAGCGCACGCGGGACGAGGCACCTACTGCCTAGGATCGCCATGGCAATGAGCACCACCTTCTCGACCGTCGAGCCTGCCTCGACGAGAAGGTGCGCCGAGGCTACCATCCCAGGCGTGGGGGACGCTGCAACAACGAGGAGGATCGCAGCCCCTCGCCCGAACCACCCGGTCCGCGAGTCTTCAGCCGGGCCATACGACGAGCGCCGTTCCCCGCCCGTTTCCGAGCCCCGACTACCATCACTAAGTACTCAGGGGAGATGAGGCCGGAGCTGTGGCTCACGGACTACCGACTGGCATGCCAGTTGGGAGGGGCGGATGATGACAACCTCATCATCCGTAATCTACCCCTTTTCCTCTCCGACGCCGCCCGAGCCTGGCTGGAGCATCTGCCTCCTGCACAGATCTCCAACTGGGACGATCTGGTCAAGGCTTTCGCAGGAAACTTCCAAGGCATGTACGTGTGCACTGGGAACTCGTGGGATCTCCGAAGCTGCCGCTAGCAGCCAGGGGAGTCCCTCCGAGAGTACATCTGGCGGTTTTCGAAGCAGCGCACTGAGCTGCCCAACGTTACCGACTCGGATGTCATCGAGGCTTTCCTTGCTGGCACCACTTGCCGAGACCTGGTGAGCAAACTGGGGCGCAAGAGTCAAGACTCCCACCAGTGCGAGCAAACTGATGGACTTCGCCACCAAGTTCGCCTCGGGTCAAGAGGCGGTCGAGGCCATCTTCCGAAAAGACAAGCAGCCTCAGGGGGAGCTGAAGAAAGACGCCCCCGAGGTGTCCGCCCAGCGGGGCACGAAGAAGGCCAAGAACAAGTCGCAAGCGAAGCGCGATGCCGCTGACACGAATCTCGTCCCTATGGCCAAGCACAGGAACCCTCGGAAACCTCCTGGAGGGGCCGGCGTGTTCGATAAGATGCTCAAAGAGCCGTGCCCCTATCACCAGGGTCCCGTCAAGCACACCCTCGAAGAATGTGTCATGCTCCGGCGCTACTTCCACAAGGCTAGGCCCCCGGCGGAAGATGGCAAGGGCCATGACAACAACAGAAGGAGGGCGACAAGGAAGAAGAGTTCCCGGAGGTCCACAACTGCTTCATGATCTACGACGAGCAAGCAGCGAATGCCTCGGCTCGGCACCACAAGCAGGAGCGCCGGGATGTCTGCTTGGTGAATGTGGCAGCGCCAGTCTACCTAGACTGGTCCGACAAGCCTATCACCTTCGACCGAGGCGACCACCCCAACTTCGTGCCAAGCCCAGGAAGGTACCCGCTCGTCGTCGATCCGATCATTGGCAACGTTAGGCTCTCCAAAGTCCTCATGGACGGAGGCAGCAGCCTTAACATCATCTACGCCGAGACCCTAGAACTCTTGGGGGTTGATAGGTCCGAGGTCCGGGCCGATGCGGCACCCTTCCACGGGATCGTGCCCGGAAAGCGAATCCTGCCCCTCGGACGGATCGACTTACCCGTCTGCTTCGGGACTCCCTCCAACTTCCGAAAGGAAGCTCTCACCTTCGAGGTCGTCGGGTTCCGAGGAACCTACCATGCGGTGTTGGGAAGGCCGTGCTACGCCAACTTCATGGCCGTCCCCAACTACACCTACCTCAAGCTCAAGATGCTAGGCCCGAACGGGATCATCACCGTCGGATCCATGTACCGCCACGTGTGGCGGAACCGCCCGAATTATTCCAGCTTAAGTGCCCAAGTCGCACCCTTATGGGCAGCAACACACTTAAACAGGAATAACCCGTCAGTCCCTCGGATCTAGTCCGATAAAGCCACTTATCCAGGATCGAATACCACTAGCTCACTCGAAGGTGAGGCACAGAGAAATGCAATAAAACATAATACCACAAATTTAATAAGTATCATTAGTGATTACATTATCGGAGTTTCAGAAATAATAACCATAAATTTTAATGCAGCGGAAATAACTAACGGAGAAGAACCGAGCAACATGGCGAAGCCTGGCCACGCTACTCCTCCTGGTCCTCTCCTGCGGAAGCAGTAACCCACTCGACCATCTATCCCGGTGGCAGGGATGGAGGCCAAGTCACACCAGCAACAAATCATCCTAAGGAGTACCTGCAAAAATTGTGCCACAAGCAAGGCTGAGTATACTAATACTCAGCTAGACTTACCCGGTGTGAGGAGTCTATACTCCTCTACCTCTAGACATGCAGCTGTTTGGCTGTGGGGTTTGGTTGCCAAAAGCACTAGCTGAGTTTCTAAATCAAGTTTTTAACTTTGTCAAATTTAAGTGTGACTCTCTTAAGGCTAAATGTGTACTATCTACTCATACATGGTAGCAAGCATTTTTATCAATCAACATCTTGTATCAACTCCTCATATTTCCACTTGTTACTCAATGTAGCAGCATGGATCAAGCAGTCTCATTAGCTGCGAGAAGCAGACGATTCGAATCGAGTTTTTAAACCTTGCAAGGTAAACCTAAACACACGACGTGGCGAGGCACTCCGTCCCCACACACATCAACCGTCCCCATCGATTCCCTAGCAACAGATCAGGGCTCACCGCCTTGGCGTACAATGCCTCACTGACCCCGACTGCCGTCGTGCAGTGACCGCACTTGTACCCACCATAACCGGAATGGGAGACTACGTCTCAGGTCGCGTGAGGGGATATGTCTGCGGGCAGGTTCACTCAGGTACTAGGCTTACCGATTTACCATATTTCTCGGTATGTGTTTAGTACGTTCAAACGCTTGACTCACGGTACCACACCATAATCCTTATTCAAATTTTTATCCCGTGGACAATCAATCCCCATGGATTGTTGCCCACAAACCAGCATCATTATGAGAAGAAAGTGGATACAACCAAATTCCTGACCTCACGCGAGTGCTAGAAAAATCACTCGACTTCTACCGAGATCCTAATTAATAAAGCAGCTACTCGACCTAGCATACTAGTATCAATCTCAAAAGGGAATCCTGAGTTCATGCAACTAAGGTTCCAAACAACTCCTACACTTAAGTGCACAGTACAAGCCTACAAACATTAAGGGTAGTAAAATAGCATATATAAACGGTTATGCATAAAACCGGGGCTTGCCTTTAATTTAACACTTAGATAGTGTTTGCTGGGGGAGGTACTCGCTTGGCGAGCATCCACTGGTTATGTCCATTCTTTAGGTCGTCCACCAACTGCATCTTGTGGTTGGCACCACTTCACTTGCACGGTCGTCACCTCTCGGTCCTAAATGAGATGCAGGATGCATATGTATGAATATAATGAAATAGCACAAGGTAGCGCAGGATATATAAAGACACACGGTAGCGAGCTAGGCACTTAATTTTAAGACACCGTAAACAACCACATGCTAGCATTAGCTATCTATACTCAGCCGAGCGCACCACATCAATACCACTGGAAGGACGACGATTACTACCTATAATTAACCAACACACACAGGACATCACAAGTATGAGCATTTATTTAATTAGCTACGGCTTTTCATTAGTTCTTCTATTAAGCACACAAAAAGCATCCCAACACAAGTTCAATAGAGGACCTATGCATCAATGTCGATAGACTCCTATATCACAATCAACTACAGCAAGAAACATACAAAACATGACACACGTGCAGTATTAAGATTAGTCATGGCAAATCTACATTAATTTAGTGCTAACCAACCATTTTTAGCCAAAAGGGTGAACTAACACTAAATAAGCACTAGCAGAATTTTTTGGACAGCAATACAGCAGTCACTTGTTTTAATCATAACTTTTCAAAGATTAAACCAAAACTAGTAAACTAGGACTTTCTGGAAAGCTTAGAAAGTACTCTAAAATTTTGGTATTGTCATCACAACATGATTCAGCACTTAGCAAGGTCAAAACATGCTAATACAACAGCGCTGTCCAGATTTGGACAGGTTCAGGCTAGCAACTTCAAAAATTCACAACTGAAGATTCAGACATCCAAACAAAGTGATCCTAGACTTTCTCAAAAGCTAAACAAATGCTCTACAATTTGTTTATAAACATCCTAGGGTGATTCAATTTTTAACTAAGCGTAAACAGCACTAAAAGACCTTGCTGTCCAGAACTGGACAGATTCAGTCTTTATATTTGAAACATTCATAACTTAAGCTTCAGACCACCAAAAAGGGTGATTTAAGACTTTTTGGAATGCTCAGCAAAAGTACTACACAACTTTTATAATCACCAAGAGGTGATTCCAGGTTTAACTAAATCAAACATTTCAGTCTTCGAAATCTGTTCTGTCAGTGGACAGAACACAGCAAGCAGTTTGCAAAATTCATAACTCTTAAACCGTCAGGCCTATAGTTATGAAATTTTAACACAAGCAAGATCCGAAGAGCATCTACAACTTTCTTATAACAACCATGAACAGATTGCAAAATTAAATTGAGCAAACAGTACAGTTTCTGAAATCTGTACAGAATTTAGACAGATTCAGTTACTGAATTTGCAACAAGCATAACTCCTAAACTGTTAGACCTATGGCTGTCAAATTTTAACACAAGTAAGATAAGAGAGTTGTCTACAACTTTATTGTGAACACCAATAACTGATTTCAACATTAACTTAAGCAACCATTGCAATTTCTGAAATCTGTTCTGAAATTCGACAGATTCAGATGCTGGGCTTGCGAAAAACACAACTCCTAAACGATCAGGTTTATGGCTGTCAAATTTTTGTACAGGCAAGATAATCAGGTTATCTACAACTTTTCTATAGCACATATCCATAGAAAACACAATTTAGTTCATCAAACATACAGCACGACAAAAACAGCGCGTGCAGTCCAAAACAGCAGTCAATAAATTTCAGCTTCTATGTAATTCAAGAATTAGTCGTGTTCTAGAGACTTAAATTATTCTAACACTTCACCGTTGATTGGAGTTAAATTAGTCAAATTGGGACCATCAAGTTGACTCATAAATTTTATCCAAGTCATTTTGTGCGCTAGATTTACCATACTCAATTAACCACGCGTTCTCCACGAAAATCAACATCGAAGCGCTTTTCACCAATAGTTTGCATTTTAACTCAGACCTCCCATGAGCACTACTACTTTTCATTCACGACCATAACCATACACATTTAGACCACCACAAGCAATTCATCGCGACTACGAGCTTAACTAAGTCATCTAACAAGTTGGCTAACTAGAGCAACGGCATAGCCCGCTATACATCCTACACGTCGGCTTGCCTCTCATTATCGCAATCCGAGACACCACGTGTATATACATCACAATCACTTACGCCATCAACTCTTACTCAGCATGAGTTGGCTAATGTCGTATAATACTTAGCAAACCATTTTAGACATCGTAACTCAAAATATGGGTTGGAGTCGATTAATCATTGTTTCTTAACCGTTGCTCAACTTAAATTGGATAACACACGAGTCACCTAAAACGCCACATTTTAGGAGACCCTACATGTCGAGCATCAATTTTTTTATATAACATAAGTGACTCAACCTCTATCACGCTTGTCCGAATCTATTGGCTAACATTTTCGAAACACCCTGTCTATCCTTCACCTTTCTAATCATATTGCACGACATAAAATATTTCGATACGCATTCACCCCGTAAGTAACGTCATCACACATGACTCTGACTTAACCGTAGAGGAAGCGATGACTACTTCGGCATGTCACCACCTCTCTACAGGCCAAATCAATATTAACCACATCGATCGAGTCTCATGTCACGTAATACTTATAATTTATTATCTCAAATACAACCATATCCTGGCATGTACTTGGGACACTTCGGTTCAGCTTACGCAATCACTACTACAACGCGCTTCGGCACACATGTTTGATAACCCACCTTTCTAAATTAACCTATCTCACCTTCCAACACCAATTAAATGTCACGAAATTTACATTTTCACCTAATTTGACCTACGCCAACGATGAATACATAAATATTATTATCCTAGACCAACTCATTAGCCGACTGCGGAAATTACCAAGCATGTTTTACGCTTTATTAAATTTACCACGTCTAACACACTACTTTACGACGAAGTGCTTTAGCAACTAATTACTACATCCGCGAACCAATCTCTACGACGCACAAAAGAACTATTGCAGCCACCTATATATCCAATCCAACAACAAAATAATACATCGGCTCACCATATCAAATCTCTGTCGTGGTTGCTGCACATGCGGCGTGAAGACGAATGCGTCGTCGCACATGGGAGACCGAAACGAAGTTGAAGGGCGTGGCTCGCTGCTGCGATCCGTCGAGCACGCAAGCGCGGGGCGAAGCACCATGGGAGGCTCCCTGCTGCCATGTGCTATGGAGGGCGTCGCTGGGGCTTTCCTGGCCGGTGTGCTGCTGGAATGAGGCGCCAGGGGAGGGAAGGAAGGGCTGCTGCTCGGGGCTCGGCTGGAGGATGTTCTGGACGCCATGGCTGGGAGCTTGACTGCTCGAGCTCACCGGCGCCATGGATCCAGGGAGTTGCTGCTTGGGGGAATGGAGCTCGCTGCCATGAAGAAGAAGGGGCGCTGGGGATGAGCTGGGCGGCCTGGAAGCTCCTGCTCCCTGCTGCAGCCGCTCGCCAGGAGGAGCAGGGAGGGCGCCGCTGACCACTGCTGGTCGTGGAGCAAGGAGCAGGGAGCCGGCGGCCACCATGGCTGGGATGTGGAGCAGAGGACGCGCGCTCTCAGGAGGAGGGCAGGGTGGGCGATGGAGGCGCCGGTTGGAGGAGCCCGGCGTCGCGCCATGGGAGAGGAGGAGCCAAGCTCCTGCTGCAGCCGTGGGAAGAAGGGCTCCCTGCCCTGGCGTGCGTGCAGGAGGAAGAAGGGTGCCTGCAGCGCGTGGGAGGAAGGAGCCAGGGAGAAAGCAAGTGGCGGCTAGGGGAAAATGGAGGGGTGGGAGTGGAAAATGACCAAGTGAGCACCCCTATTTTTAGAAGAAGCCCTAGGGTTAGGGTTTCTTAGTGGGCCTAATGGGCTGGGTTTTAAATGGGCTTGGCCCAAAACGTGTAATTCGGGCTGCGCTAAATATTTTCCGGAAAAATTCTCGTGCGGATTTCGTCAGTACGCAAAACAGAGTGAACGAGAGTTCGGACGATCGGGCGAATGAGCGATTAATTTCAGCCGAGTGTCTGATTTGGATTCTCTCGGAAATGATTTCCCTATGCGTGATTCGAAAATAAAACGCCTCGGGATACGACCAGCTTTCGGATTTTTAGCCGGAGAAATCGGATCGTGACATTTTAAAATCACAGTCGATACGGGGTTTTGAATTCAGTTTAGACATGAGATGTTTGGCCGAGTCGAGTAAGAATTAATTAGAGGACGACATATTTGAGTATTCCGTCTAAGTGTACGGACCCGGATAAAATAGTCGAACATAGATCGAAGTTTTGAGGAATTAGATTCGGGCTCAGATCAGATAACAGTCGTCGAGAGTTTGATTTAAAGAGCTTCAGACGAGATTTATAATTCAAGAATGATCTTCGAGTCTGCATTAGTTCCGAGAATTAAAAGTTTTAACACGCTCCAAAACTGGCTGTTTCTCGTGATCGATTAACTCTGAATTCGGTGAACTTCCGAGAGAAAGCCTGATAAACAGAGATAGGCACGATCGAGAAATAGAAATTTTCACTGAGCATTCGCGATTAGGATTAATCTCCCGACGTAACACGAAACTGACACCTGGGGTGTCACCGCCTTCCCCCCTTAAAAAGAATCTCGTCCCGAGATTCGAATGAGGATCTTCAAGGGTGGAGAGGCATGTAACTCCCAGGCTAGAGATAGATGAAAATTCAGGAGATGGGATCTGATAAGATACGGAAGATAGATTTGGGTAGAATATCGCGGCATGTTGAGACAAAATGCAGCGATCACTCTGAGAGAATGTTCACAAAAGATAGCACATCAGTATAGTCTCGTAATGGATCACGACTATTAACCGCGATACCAGCGCGTACTGAGTAGCTCAACCATGTGTGCACCATAGTAGGCTCTCGGTTTCATCGCGGCACCATCAGTCGTTTAGTCACAACACCATTACTAAACACAACCAATAAGAAATCCACATAGCACAGATAGATGGAGCCCATGAGAGTATGGCTCAGAAAATAAGAATGTGACCGGAGTTGAAGCAAAGATTGCTGACAAAAGAGCATCACATGAGAATTTTCTTCAACTCAGAGAACTATTTTATGATCATCACGGGGTTTATCAGCCAAAGATTGATACGATATTTAATATTATGGGGAACCAACCATGAGATCGAGACTGATAAGCTTTTAGAGACACAAGGGGTCCAAAGATAAAAGCAACATCCATTGATCCACATGGGTACGTCTTTCAGAGATAAGTTGATAAAATGACGTCATGATCCTTAGAGAAGGGGGTATGAGAATGATCAGAAATGAGAGATTTATGCAAGATCAACATCCGATACTTGAGAGCGGGTTATAGCAAATAACCGGGGCAGAATCATTAAGGGATCCAGAGATTCGGATGATAAAGCCACAACATGATTCACAAGGAAAGAGATCACCAGATCCATGCGAAAGGAGAGGTGGGCAACAAGATCAGCTGGATGATCAACAGGAATGCTATGAAGTCTTAGGGGCAAGGATTTATGGAAAGAAACATGGCCTTGATAGGGTATACACAACTAGACACCAACAACAATTTTTTTTGACACAACAAGTGCACAAGGAGACTTGAGTCGATCTAGCAGTCAAACTATGGGGTTCTATAAGTTGTGCAGGTGCAACTTCAAGGGTAAAACACTCAAGGGCTAGAAAATATCAACACAAGCATTTTTTTTTTGAGGTTTCACTTGCTAAACTCAAGGTTGTTTGGAGAGGGTCCTTTTTTATGAACAAAACAAGCAACAAAATGTTTTGCAAAAAGGGTTGAACAATTACAATGCCACCTAGATAGCAAGACAAGAGGAACACACAACACGACCTAACAAGACTTACCAATCTGACACGAGGTAAGGCATTTCTAACATAGCAGTACATCACATTATTCACAAGTTCTTATTATTGGAATAAAGGTGAGAGAAGCATATTGATGCACAAGAGAAAATTATAATGCGACAATCATGATGCATGCTCATTCTAGTCGTCTTCTCAGACCTAACTACTTTTTCGGGTGCTTCTACAGCATCCTTATTAATAGTAGTAGTAGCCTTTATGGCCTAAATAACTAGCCACCTAGCTACCCATCTAATTCCTAAGGCTTCACGTCCTAGGTCTATCCTGATCGTCCTGATATCTATCCAAGTTTGGTTTCTAAGCAAGTTTTACTTTAGAAAAGGTTGGTAATCATGACTTATTGACTTCTCTGTACTGGTATTCGCTCCGATACCAGCTGTGGCGGAACCGCCCGAATTATTCCAGCTTAAGTGCCCAAGTCGCACCCTTAGGGGCAGCAACACACTTAAACAGGAATAACCCGTCAGTCCCTCGGATCTAGTCCGATAAAGCCACTTATCCAGGATCTTATACCACTAGCTCACTCGAAGGTGAGGCACAGAGAAATGCAATAAAACATAATACCACAAATTTAATAAGTATCATTAGTGATTACATTATCGGAGTTTCAGAAATAATAACCATAAATTTTAATGCAGCGGAAATAACTAACGGAGAAGAACCGAGCAACATGGCGAAGCCTGGCCACGCTACTCCTCCTGGTCCTCTCCTGCGGAAGCAGTAACCCACTCGACCATCTATCCCGGTGGCAGGGATGGAGGCCAAGTCACACCAGCAACAAATCATCCTAAGGAGTACCTGCAAAAATTGTGCCACAAGCAAGGCTGAGTATACTAATACTCAGCTAGACTTACCCGGTGTGAGGAGTCTATACTCCTCTACCTCTAGACATGCAGCTGTT
Organism: Zea luxurians; assembly: GCA_029449295.1. NCBI lineage: Eukaryota > Viridiplantae > Streptophyta > Magnoliopsida > Poales > Poaceae > Zea > Zea luxurians. The sequence goes on from JAOPSE010000003.1 coordinate 199,310,938, forward strand.
TGGCTGTGGGGTTTGGTTGCCAAAAGCACTTAGCTGAGTTTCTAAATCAAGTTTTTAACTTTGTCAAATTTAAGTGTGACTCTCTTAAGGCTAAATGTGTACTATCTACTCATACATGGTAGCAAGCATTTTTATCAATCAACATCTTGTATCAACTCCTCATATTTCCACTTGTTACTCAATGTAGCAGCATGGATCAAGCAGTCTCATTAGCTGCGAGAAGCAGACGATTCGAATCGAGTTTTTAAACCTTGCAAGGTAAACCTAAACACACGACGTGGCGAGGCACTCCGTCCCCACACACATCAACCGTCCCCATCGATTCCCTAGCAACAGATCAGGGCTCACCGCCTTGGCGTACAATGCCTCACTGACCCCGACTGCCGTCGTGCAGTGACCGCACTTGTACCCACCATAACCGGAATGGGAGACTACGTCTCAGGTCGTGTGAGGGGATATGTCTGCGGGCAGGTTCACTCAGGTACTAGGCTTACCGATTTACCATATTTCTCGGTATGTGTTTAGTACGTTCAAACGCTTGACTCACGGTACCACACCATAATCCTTATTCAAATTTTTATCCCGTGGACAATCAATCCCCATGGATTGTTGCCCACAAACCAGCATCATTATGAGAAGAAAGTGGATACAACCAAATTCCTGACCTCGCGCGAGTGCTAGAAAAATCACTCGACTTCTACCGAGATCCTAATTAATAAAGCAGCTACTCGACCTAGCATACTAGTATCAATCTCAAAAGGGAATCCTGAGTTCATGCAACTAAGGTTCCAAACAACTCCTACACTTAAGTGCACAGTACAAGCCTACAAACATTAAGGGTAGTAAAATAGCATATATAAACGGTTATGCATAAAACCGGGGCTTGCCTTTAATTTAACACTTAGATAGTGTTTGCTGGGGGAGGTACTCGCTTGGCGAGCATCCACTGGTTATGTCCATTCTTCAGGTCGTCCACCAACTGCATCTTGTGGTTGGCACCACTTCACTTGCACGGTCGTCACCTCTCGGTCCTAAATGAGATGCAGGATGCATATGTATGAATATAATGAAATAGCACAAGGTAGCGCAGGATATATAAAGACACACGGTAGCGAGCTAGGCACTTAATTTTAAGACACCGTAAACAACCACATGCTAGCATTAGCTATCTATACTCAGCCGAGCGCACCACATCAATACCACTGGAAGGACGACGATTACTACCTATAATTAACCAACACACACAGGACATCACAAGTATGAGCATTTATTTAATTAGCTACGGCTTTTCATTAGTTCTTCTATTAAGCACACAAAAAGCATCCCAACACAAGTTCAATAGAGGACCTATGCATCAATGTCGATAGACTCCTATATCACAATCAACTACAGCAAGAAACATACAAAACATGACACACGTGCAGTATTAAGATTAGTCATGGCAAATCTACATTAATTTAGTGCTAACCAACCATTTTTAGCCAAAAGGGTGAACTAACACTAAATAAGCACTAGCAGAATTTTTTGGACAGCAATACAGCAGTCACTTGTTTTAATCATAACTTTTCAAAGATTAAACCAAAACTAGTAAACTAGGACTTTCTGGAAAGCTTAGAAAGTACTCTACAATTTTGGTATTGTCATCACAACATGATTCAGCACTTAGCAAGGTCAAAACATGCTAATACAACAGCGCTGTCCAGATTTGGACAGGTTCAGGCTAGCAACTTCAAAAATTCACAACTGAAGATTCAGACATCCAAACAAAGTGATCCTAGACTTTCTGAAAAGCTAAACAAATGCTCTACAATTTGTTTATAAACATCCTAGGGTGATTCAATTTTTAACTAAGCGTAAACAGCACTAAAAGACCTTGCTGTCCAGAACTGGACAGATTCAGTCTTTATATTTGAAACATTCATAACTTAAGCTTCAGACCACCAAAAAGGGTGATTTAAGACTTTTTGGAATGCTCAGCAAAAGTACTACACAACTTTTATAATCACCAAAAGGTGATTCCAGGTTTAACTAAATCAAACATTTCAGTCTTCGAAATCTGTTCTGTCAGTGGACAGAACACAGCAAGCAGTTTGCAAAATTCGTAACTCTTAAACCGTCAGGCCTATAGTTATGAAATTTTAACACAAGCAAGATCCGAAGAGCATCTACAACTTTCTTATAACAACCATGAACAGATTGCAAAATTAAATTGAGCAAACAGTACAGTTTCTGAAATCTGTACAGAATTTAGACAGATTCAGTTACTGAATTTGCAACAAGCATAACTCCTAAACTGTTAGACCTATGGCTGTCAAATTTTAACACAAGTAAGATAAGAGAGTTGTCTACAACTTTATTGTGAACACCAATAACTGATTTCAACATTAACTTAAGCAACCATTGCAATTTCTGAAATCTGTTCTGAAATTCGACAGATTCAGATGCTGGGCTTGCGAAAAACACAACTCCTAAACGATCAGGTTTATGGCTGTCAAATTTTTGTACAGGCAAGATAATCAGGTTATCTACAACTTTTCTATAGCACATATCCACAGAAAACACAATTTAGTTCATCAAACATACAGCACGACAAAAACAGCGCGTGCAGTCCAAAACAGCAGTCAATAAATTTCAGCTTCTATGTAATTCAAGAATTAGTCGTGTTCTAGAGACTTAAATTATTCTAACACTTCACCGTTGATTGGAGTTAAATTAGTCAAATTGGGACCATCAAGTTGACTCATAAATTTTATCCAAGTCATTTTGTGCGCTAGATTTACCATACTCAATTAACCACGCGTTCTCCACGAAAATCAACATCGAAGCGCTTTTCACCAATAGTTTGCATTTTAACTCAGACCTCCCATGAGCACTACTACTTTTCATTCACGACCATAACCATACACATTTAGACCACCACAAGCAATTCATCGCGACTACGAGCTTAACTAAGTCATCTAACAAGTTGGCTAACTAGAGCAACGGCATAGCCCGCTATACATCCTACACGTCGGCTTGCCTCTCATTATCGCAATCCGAGACACCACGTGTATATACATCACAATCACTTACGCCATCAACTCTTACTCAGCATGAGTTGGCTAATGTCGTATAATACTTAGCAAACCATTTTAGACATCGTAACTCAAAATATGGGTTGGAGTCGATTAATCATTGTTTCTTAACCGTTGCTCAACTTAAATTGGATAACACACGAGTCACCTAAAACGCCACATTTTAGGAGACCCTACATGTCGAGCATCAATTTTTTTTATAACATAAGTGACTCAACCTCTATCACGCTTGTCCGAATCTATTGGCTAACATTTCCGAAACACCCTGTCTATCCTTCACCTTTCTAATCATATTGCACGACATAAAATATTTCGATACGCATTCACCCCGTAAGTAACGTCATCACACATGACTCTGACTTAACCGTAGAGGAAGCGATGACTACTTCGGCATGTCACCACCTCTCTACAGGCCAAATCAATATTAACCACATCGATCGAGTCTCATGTCACGTAATACTTATAATTTATTATCTCAAATACAACCATATCCTGGCATGTACTTGGGACACTTCGGTTCAGCTTACGCAATCACTACTACAACGCGCTTCGGCACACATGTTTGATAACCCACCTTTCTAAATTAACCTATCTCACCTTCCAACACCAATTAAATGTCACGAAATTTACATTTTCACCTAATTTGACCTACGCCAACGATGAATACATAAATATCATTATCCTAGACCAACTCATTAGCCGACTGCGGAAATTACCAAGCATGTTTTACGCTTTATTAAATTTACCACGTCTAACACACTACTTTACGACGAAGTGCTTTAGCAACTAATTACTACATCCGCGAACCAATCTCTACGACGCACAAAAGAACTATTGCAGCCACCTATATATCCAATCCAACAACAAAATAATACATCGGCTCACCATATCAAATCTCTGTCGTGGTTGCTGCACATGCGGCGTGAAGACGAATGCGTCGTCGCACATGGGAGACCGAAACGAAGTTGAAGGGCGTGGCTCGCTGCTGCGATCCGTCGAGCACGCAAGCGCGGGGCGAAGCACCATGGGAGGCTCCCTGCTGCCATGTGCTATGGAGGGCGTCGCTGGGGCTTTCCTGGCCGGTGTGCTGCTGGAATGAGGCGCCAGGGGAGGGAAGGAAGGGCTGCTGCTCGGGGCTCGGCTGGAGGATGTTCTGGACGCCATGGCTGGGAGCTTGACTGCTCGAGCTCACCGGCGCCATGGATCCAGGGAGCTGCTGCTTGGGGGAATGGAGCTCGCTGCCATGAAGAAGAAGGGGCGCTGGGGATGAGCTGGGCGGCCTGGAAGCTCCTGCTCCCTGCTGCAGCCGCTCGCCAGGAGGAGCAGGGAGGGCGCCGCTGACCACTGCTGGTCGTGGAGTAAGGAGCAGGGAGCCGGCGGCCACCACGGCTGGGATGTGGAGCAGAGGACGCGCGCTCTCAGGAGGAGGGCAGGGTGGGCGATGGAGGCGTCGGTTGGAGGAGCCCGGCGTCGCGCCATGGGAGAGGAGGAGCCATGCTCCTGCTGCAGCCGTGGGAAGAAGGGCTCCCTGCCCTGGCGTGCGTGCAGGAGGAAGAAGGGTGCCTGCAGCGCGTGGGAGGAAGGAGCCAGGGAGAAAGCAAGTGGCGGCTAGGGGAAAATGGAGGGGTGGGAGTGGAAAATGACCAAGTGAGCACCCCTATTTATAGAAGAAGCCCTAGGGTTAGGGTTTCTTAGTGGGCCTAATGGGCTGGGTTTTAAATGGGCTTGGCCCAAAACGTGTAATTCGGGCTGCGCTAAATATTTTCCGGAAAAATTCTCGTGCGGATTTCGTCAGTACGCAAAACAGAGTGAACGAGAGTTCGGACGATCGAGCGAATGAGCGATTAATTTCAGCCGAGTGTCTGATTTGGATTCTCTCGGAAATGATTTCCCTATGCGTGATTCGAAAATAAAACGCCTCGGGATACGACCAGCTTTCGGATTTTTAGCCGGAGAAATCGGATCGTGACATTTTAAAATCACAGTCGATACGGGGTTTTGAATTCAGTTTAGACATGAGATGTTTGGCCGAGTCGAGTAAGAATTAATTAGAGGACGACATATTTGAGTATTCCGTCTGAGTGTACGGACCCGGATAAAATAGTCGAACATAGATCGAAGTTTTGAGGAATTAGATTCGGGCTCAGATCAGATAACAGTCGTCGAGAGTTTGATTTAAAGAGCTTCAGACGAGATTTATAATTCAAGAATGATCTTCGAGTCTGCATTAGTTCCGAGAATTAAAAGTTTTAACACGCTCCAAAACTGGCTGTTTCTCGCGATCGATTAACTCTGAATTCGGTGAACTTCCGAGAGAAAGCCTGATAAACAGAGATAGGCACGATCGAGAAATAGAAATTTTTACTGAGCATTCGCGATTAGGATTAATCTCCCGACGTAACACGAAACTGACACCTGGGGTGTCACACCACGCGTACGAATGCGACGTGGAGTGCATGGAGTACGTTGAGGCCCTTGCCGAGTCCGAGGCCCTCATCACCGACCTGGAACGCCTCTCCAAGGAGGCGCCCGACGCGAAGTGGCACGCCGACAACTTCAAACCAATCAAGGCGATCAAGTCCGTCTCTCTCGACCCCAGCAACGATGCCGGCAAGAAAGTCCGGGTTGGCTCTGAGCTCGACCCCAAATAGGAAGCAGTGCTCATCGACTTTCTCCGTGCGAACGCTGAAGTTTTTGCGTGGAGTCCCTCAGACATGCCAGGCATACCAAGGGATGTCGCCGAGCACTCACTGGACATCAGAGCTGGAGGCCGACCCGTAAAGCAAACTCTACGCCGTTTTGACGAAGAAAAGCGTAGGGCCATAGGCGAAGAGATCCACAAGCTACTCGCGGCAGGGTTCATCAAAGAGGTATTCCATCCCGAATGGTTAGCTAACCCTATTCTTGTAAGGAAGAAGGATTGGAAATGGAGGATGTGCGTAGACTACACCAGTTTAAACAAAGCATGTCCGAAGGTTCCCTACCCTCTACCTCGCATCGATCAAATTGTGGACTCCACTGCTGGGTGCGAAACCCTGTCATTCCTCGATGCCTACTCAGGCTATCACTAAATCAAGATGAAAGAGTTCGACTAGCTCGCGACTTCTTTTATCACACCTTTTGGCATGTACTGTTACACTACAATGCCATTTGGTTTGAGGAATGCAGGTGCCACCTACCAAAGGTGCATGAACCACATGTTCGGAGAACACATCGGTAGAATGGTCGAGGCTTACGTCGATCGTTGTCAAGACAAAGAAAGCCTCCGACCTCCTCTCTGACCTTGAAACGACATTCAAGTGTCTGAGAGCAAAAGGCGTGAAACTCAATCCCGAGAAGTGTGTCTTCGGAGTCCCCCGAGTCATGCTCCTGGGATTCATCGTCTCCGAGCGGGGCATCGAGGCAAATCCGGAGAAAATCGCGGCCATCACCAACATGGGACCAATCAAAGATTTGAAAGGAGTACAGAGGGTCATGGGATGCCTTGCGGCTCTGAGCCGCTTCATCTCACGCCTTGGCGAGAAAGGATTGCCTCTGTACCGCCTCTTAAGGAAGGCCGAGCGCTTCACTTGGACCCCCGAGGCCGAGGAAGCCCTCGGAAACCTTAAGGCTCTCCTTACAAATGCACCCATCCTGGTGCCCCCCGCTGCAGGAGAAGCCCTCTTGATCTACGTAGCCACGACCACTCAGGTGGTTAGCGCCACGATCGTAGTCGAGAGACGAGAAGAAGGGCATGCACTGCTCATCCAGAGACCAGTCTACTTCATCAGCGAAGTGCTTTCTGAGACCAAAGTCCGCTACCCACAGATCCAGAAGCTGCTCTATGCAGTGATTCTGACACGGCGAAAGTTGCGACACTACTTCGAGTCTCATCCGGTGACTGTGGTGTCGTCCTTCCCCTTGGGGGAGATCATCCAGTGCCATGAGGCCTCGGGTAGGATAGCAAAGTGGGCGGTGGAGCTCATGGGCGAAACGCTATCATTCGCCCCTCGGAAGGCCATAAAATCCTAGGTCTTGGCAGACTTTCTGGCTGAGTGGACTGACACCGAGTTACCAACAACTCCAATCCAACCGAGCTTTGGACCATGTACTTCGATGGGTCACTCATGAAAATAGGAGCAGGCGCTGGCTTGCTCTTCGTTTCACCCCTCGGAAAGCATCTTCGCTACGTCATACGCCTCCATTTTTCGGCATCAAACAACGTGGCCGAGCACGAGGCTCTGGTTAACGGGCTGCGCATCGCCATCGAGATAGGGGTCCGGCGCCTCGACGCTCGTGGCGACTCGCAGCTTGTCATTGACCAAGTCATGAAGAACTCCCACTGCCGCGACCGGAGGATGGAAGCCTACTGCGACGAAGTCTGGCGTCTGGAAGACAAGTTCTACGGGCTGGAGCTCAACCACATCGCCCGACGGTACAACGAGACTATGGATGAGCTGGTGAAGATAGCCTCGGGGCGGACGACGGTTCCCCCGGACGTCTTCTCCAGAGACCTACATCAACCATCCATCAAGATCGATGACACGCCCGAGCCCGAGGAAGCCTCAGCCCAGCCCAAGGTACCCTCGGCCGAGCCCGAGGAGGCCTCGACCGAGCCCGAGGTACCCTCGGCCATCGAGGAGGAGGTCTTGCCCATCGAGGGGGAACAGAATGGGGTCGCGCCAGATCCAAACTGGCAAACCCCGTACCTAGAATATCTCCTCCGAGGAGAGCTTCCCCTCGACAAGGCCAAAGCTCGGCACGCCAAGTCGTTCGTCTTGCTGGGTGATGAAAAGGAGCTCTATCAGCACAACCCCTCGGGCATCCTCCAATGATGCATATCCATCGCCCAAGGACAAGAGCTGTTGCAAGAAATACACTCGGGGGCTTGCGGCCACCATGCAGCACCTCGAGCCCTTGTGGGGAATGCCTTCCGACAAGGTTTCTACTGGCCAACCACGGTGGCCGATGCCACTAGGACTGTACGCTCCTGCCGGGGGTGTCAATTTTACGCAAAGCAGACACGCCTGCCCGCTCAGGCCCTATAGACGATACCCATCACCTGGCCGTTTGCAGTATGGGGTCTGGACCTCGTCGGTCCCTTGCAAAAGGCACCCGGGGGCTTCTCACACCTGCTGGTCACCATCGACAAATTCTCCAAGTGGATCAAGGTCCGACCCTTGACCAGCATCAGGTCCGAGCAGGCGGTGGCGTTCTTCACCAACATCATCCATCGATTCGGGGTCCCAAACTCCATCATCACCGACAATGGCACGTAGTTCACCAGAAAAAAGTTCCTGGACTTCTGCGACGACCACCACATCCATGTGGACTAGGCCGCCGTAGCTCACCCCATGAAGAATGGGCAGGTGGAGCGTGCCAACGGTATGATTTTGCAGGGACTCAAACCGAGGATCTACAACGACCTTAACAAGTTCGACAAGCGGTGGATGAAAGAGCTACCCTCGGTAGTTTGGAGTCTGAGGACGACGCCGAGCCGAGCCATGGGTTTCTCACCGTTTTTTCTAGTCTATGGGGCCGAGGCTGTCCTCCCCACGGACTTAGAATACGGCTCCCCGAGGACTAGGGCGTACGACGACCGAAGCAACCAGACCAGCCGAGAGGACTCGCTGGACCAACTCGAAGAGACTTGGGACGTTGCCTTACTACATTTGGCGTGGTATCAGCAGTCGCTGCGACGCTACCACGCCCGAAGCGTTCAGCCCCGAGGCTTCCAAGTGGGAGACTTGGTGCTTCGTCTGCGATAGGACGCCCGAGGGCGCCACAAGCTCACTCCTCCCTGGGAAGGGCCCTTCATAATCGCCAAGATTTTGAAGCCCAGAACATACAAGCTGGCCAACGACCAAGGCGAGGTCTATAGCAACGCTTGGAACATCCAACAGCTACGTCGCTTCTACCCTTAAGATGTTTTAAGTCGTTCATGTACCTCGTTTTCTTTACATACATAAAGTCTAACCGTCAAGGAAGGGTCGGCCTTGCCTCAGCAAAGCCCGACCCTCCCTCAGGGGCTAGAAGGGGGGAACCCCCTCTGCGTCAAAACTTTCCTCGGAAAAAATTTTCTACCAAAACGACCTTCGTGCTTTCGACTTCCGTATCGATAGCGGGGTCCTGAAAACGACGAGAGTACACGTAAGCGGCAAGGCCGACCGAGCCGAGGAACTCCTACGCCTCCGGGATACGGATACCTCACTCATCACCTTTTGCGAAAAGTAACTCACACTCGGATAAGCGATCCTGCTACCGAACAAGTCCAAACACTCGGGTAGAAAACGACTTTCGTGCCTTCTCGACTGTATCGATAACGGAATCCTACGACCAAATGAGAGTGCACGTAAGCGGCAAGGCCGACCGAGCCAAGGAATTCCTACGCCTCTAGGATACGGATACCTCACTCATCACCTTCCGTGAAAAGTAACTCTCGCTTGGATAAACGATTCTGCTACTGATAGACAAGTCGTGACGCTCGAAACGAGAGGAAAGAAAACACAACTTTTTAAACACGACGATAAAGTGTTTAGGCCTCGGCGGCCGCGAAAAACATGCGCATGCTACAGACAAACTGTTCCTGCAGGTTCAGGCATCGGTAGGGGGAGCAGCAGCACCCTCGGCGTTGTTTCCACCCTCGGCGGAACCTGGCCCGGCCTGGGACGGCGACCCAGGCGAAAGGACCTCCACCCAAGGAAGGACGCCAGCACTGCGCCAGAGGATGTCTTGGCCAAGCTCCAGCTGCTGCTGCCACATCTTCCTCGGCTTGGGAAGCCGCCAGCTCCCGGGCCGACGAAGTCTCTTTTCGAGCCAACTCCGCCTCTGTCCACGCCAAATCTGCTGCCTCCGGCTCTGGCTCATCGCAGAGCAGCTGAGGTTTCTAAAAGCTGAGCAAGAGAGGCCTAGAGCGGCAAGGCCGACCAAGCCGAGGGACTCCTACGCCTCCAGGATACGGATACCTCACTCGTCTCCTTCCATGAAAGGCAACTCACGCTCGGTTAAGTGGTTCGGCTAGCCAACAGGCAAGTCCCAGTGCTCGAAATGAGGAAGAAATGCAGCTTTATACTCGAATACCCAAATGTTCAGGCCTCAACAGCCACAAAGAATAAACACATATACTTGGGGTAACTATGCTACACAGACTTAGACGTTGGCAGAACCCTCGGCGGTTCTCCCAACCTACGACAAATGTCTAAGTCCTTGAAGCGGTTACATTTTGCTCAGGCAAAAACCCAGTATATCCCCTTACAAACGGGACTCCGGTTCCATTCCCGCGGGTATGAACAACCTCCACACCAGGGGGCCCGTGGGATAACGAACTCCAAGCGGCTCACCGGCGACCTGTGCAGCAGTAGAGACAACGACTTCCACCTCGGGCGGCAAAACAACAGCAGCGATGACCTCAGGACAGACGCTGCTGTGAAAGGGCCCTTGCCCACATCCCCGCACGAGGGGCGAGGACAAGCCGTTAAGGCCGAAGAGTCGGAGGGCGCCGTCCGTGGGATCGAACCCACCGACACCACGCTGGCGAACAGCGGCCGCCCCAAAGCGCACCGGCAGGTCCTCACTCCCGTCCTCGCCGAGGCCGTCCTAGAACACGAGTACCGACCTCGCGGCGTACAACGTGCTGGGCGACCCCCCGGCGCGGCTGACGGTGCGAGGAGGACCTGGACGTGGCCGACCCACGCGCGGCACGACCGCCGCCCGGATGAAGGACGGAAAGCTGCACCCTGGCCAGGGAGCAGCAGTTCGCCTTCCCCCGCATGGCTGGAGGACGCCTCCGCAGGGTGGGAGGATGCCTTTCTCCCCCAAACGCTGGGGGAAGAAAAGGGTCACCGACCCACACGGAGGCAACCCCCCACTCGGTGCGCTCCTCCACCTCAGCAAGGATGACAAAGATCCTTGAAGCTGAGGGCGGGGCGGAGGCCGCAGCCCGACTTGCTTCTCCCCACCAAACTGACCAATGGTGAGGGAATGCAGCCGGGCTGCACGACGAAAATCCTTGAAGCCGAGCGATGGCTGAAGAGCGCCGATCTCCACGAGGCCGTGCTCCTCCAACGATAGCAAGAGCAAGGCGATGCCAGTACGCCCCATCTGGGGGCTCGAAAGGTGGAAGGGCGCAATGCATGAGGGGAGAACGAAGGCGGCCACTGCTCGGGGGATTGATCCCTTTTATAGGCAGACCTCCTCACTTGCACCCCTTAGCGTCACGGGCAAAGTCTCCACTGACATACTCCAGGGTTCTCCCCCTACGACACGGGGGCTGGGTCCCACACGTCATACGAGCTGATCCGAAGCACGAAGAAGGCGAACCGCCGCACGCGAGGCATGTAACCGCCCCGCGGTTACAACCGCTATCCCATCTTCGCAGAAACCGGTGGTCGAAAGGGTGGACTGCCACGCGACAGGCATCCAACCGCACTGCAACTGTGTGCCCTTTCGGCTTCAACCACATCCGATGAACCAGCACAAAGGAAGTGGGCCCACATGTCATGTAACCGGCGCGCCGGTTACGACGTGCAAAGAGCCGCACCGCCACTTGTTCCAAATGTCGCGCCTCCTCGACTGCGGAACCAGTACCGCGACTCGAGGCAGCCCTGCGCATGACCCAACAGTGCCAATTAAAGGCGACGGCCACGGGTCAGTCAGCCGCGGGGGTAGGCACGTCGGTTGGCATAGCCAAAAGTGGGCCGACAGTAATTGTAGCGGCAGACGGGCGGAAGCAGCGGTCAAATCGCCTGTAGGCTCGCGTCCCCTCCTGAAGCGACGGCAGAGCCCTCTCCCACGGTGTGAATACAACGCACCCATGTTCCATTCCTCGAACGGCTCGCACGTGCAACGAGCGCCACGCGAATCGCCCATCCTGTCGCATTAACTCCCCGGTAGAGCAAGCGACACCTCTGGCAGGCGAGGTGGGCGTCGTTTCACCTCCGCCATGGTGACCGCGTCAAAAAAAGGTGCGCCACCTTATTTAAATTCGTATCCTTCCCCTCCTCCGTTCTCTCTCTTGCTACAGGGACCAAGAAAGGGGATGTTGTGGAAAGGATCCTTCTCGGCGAAGGAAGCGGGCCCCGAGCCCTCCTACTGATCAGGGGTTCGAAGGCTAGCCCTTCGGAAGGGTTTTGATAGTCGCCCCAGAGCACTCAGGCTCCAAGCCCATTACTGATCAGGGGTTCGAAGGCTGGCCCCTCGGAAGGGTTTCGACAGCTGCCCTAGAGCACTCGGGCTCTGCGCCCATTACTGATCAGGGGTTCGAAGGCTGGCCCCTCGGAAGGGTTCGACAGCCGCCCCAGAGCACGCAGAGTGAAGGATGACTCTGGGTACGTCCGATACATGGCCGAGGCTCGGGCTACACTCCCGAGGTACCCTAGGACATTTCCGAGACCGGCGGGAACGATTTGTAACAGAATCCCACCGGAGGGAGGCATTGAGCCCTCGGACCCTGTCGAAGGGGTCCGGGTCCAGCAAATCACCCGCAGGTACTTTTGGAGCATGCCTCTGGGCCACCAGCCGACCCCTAACGAACGGGGCACGGGCGTCCACTCGGATCACCCGTTAGCAGCTCATTGGAAACACCATGTTCGGCGCCCTCTGAGGGCAACATGGCGCTTCCCCCCTCTTCCTTGCGGAAAGGCGACGCAGGGGCGTATGATAAAAGTTGGGAAAGTCCTTGATCGTCCTCTCACTCCGTGCAGAGGCTCGGGGGCTGTTCTCGCACCCGGCTACGGCCAAACTGTTGACAGCGTCAACAAACCAGCTTGATAACTCGGAACCTTACCATGCACCCGGGCTACGACCAGACCGCATGAGGGAACGATCAGACCGACCAAGGCACCACGAAAAGCATTAAGACTTCAGAGGAGTCAAACCACTCCTCCGTGGCCTCGGGGGCTACACCCGGCGGGTGCGCTCACGCGCACCCACCAGAACAAAGCAAAACCGAGAAAGGCCAGTCCCCTCACCAAAAATGCTGCAAAAGCCTCCAAGCAAGTACCAACACTCCCTTCGAGGCTCAGGGGCCACTGTCGGGTACCATAATTAGGGGTACCCCCAACACTCCTAATCACGGCTGGTAAACACCCTCAGATCAACTGACGGGCACGGTTCAAGTCAAGGCTTCGTCTACCCAAGGGACGTGACCTCGCCCGAGCCCAACCTCGGGCTGGAGCAGTAGTCCCAGACGAGTTCACGCCTCGCCCGAGGGCCTCCTCAGGCAGCGGGCACCCCCTCGGCTCTCCCGAAGCCCGACTCGGGCTGGCTTCGTTGTGAAGCAGCCTTGGCCAAACCGCCTCACTAACCGACCACATCGCAGGCGCATTCAATGCGAGGATCATCTGACACCGTATCTTGACACACGCGCCTCAGTCGGCAGGGCCGAAGTGACCGCAGTCACTTCGCCCCCCTTTTACTGTCCGATCTGACGGGAAAACAGCGCCGCTCGCCCTGCTCCGACTGTCGTGCCAACCACCCAGGCGAAGCTGACAACAAGTCACGATCAACCACCGAGTTCGGTCTCGGGCGCAATAGAAAGCTCCGCCTCGCCTGACCTCAGGCTCCGGCCTCGGGAGGAGGTCTCCGCCTCGCCCGACCTCAGGCTCCGGCCTCGGAAGGAAGTCTCCGCCTCGCCTGACCCCCGGACTCGGCCTCGACCTCAGTCTCGGGAGGAATCGCGTCCTCGCCCGACCCCGGCCTCGGCCTCAAGAGAAGTCTCCGCCTCGCCCGACCTTGGGCTCGGGCCGACCGCACCAACAGGGGATACATCATTACCCTATCCCTAGCCAGCTCAGGCTACAAGGAACAAGACCGACGTCCCATCTGGCTTACCCCAGCGACGGGTAATGATGGTGCCCCACGTGCAACCATGACACCGGTTGCTCTCAGCCCCTTACGGCAGCAAGGAGACGTCAGCAGGATCCTTGCCGCACTACCAGCTGTGCTCCTACAGGGCTCAGGCGCTTCTCCGACGGCCACGCTATCACGTATACAGGGCTCAAGGTCTCCCCCGATAGCCACGTTGGCATGTACATAGGGCTTAGGCATTTCTCTGCCAGACACGTTAGCGCTTTGCTACACCCCCCATTGTACATCTGGACCCTCTCCTTGCATCTATAAAAGGGAGGTCCAGGGCCTTCCCGCGGAAAAAGAAGGGCTCTCACGCAGAGGGGACGGCGGGCTGACGGACTGGCTCTCTTCTTCCCTCTCGCGACGCTTGTAACCCCTACTACGAGCACCCTGGTGCAGGATAATACAAGGCTTGTCCCACCTCTTGTGTTCCATCCCACGCCAACCCATCTGGGCAGGGGCACGCACCGACAATTTCACTCGTCGGTCCAGGTACCCCTGGGTCCGAAACGACGACAAGTAGAGAGGTAAGAGGTTTCACTAACTTGGAAAAACCTTCAATAAATCTTCTATAGTATCCAGCCAATCCAAGAAAACTTCTAATCTTGGACGCATCCTTTGGTTGCTTCCAATCTAGTATCTCACTTATCTTTCCTGGGTCCACTTTAATTCCACCATCGGTAACGATATGCCCTAAGAAAGCAACTTCCTTCAACCAAAAATCACACTTCCAAAACTTCACATATAGTTGGTTGTCATGAAGCTTTTGTAGGACTAGCCTTAGATGATCTTCATGTGTTTCTTCATTCAGAGAATATATCAGTATGTCGTCAATGAATACGACCACAAACTGATCCAGATATTCCATGAATACTTTATTCATCAAGTTCATAAAGTATGCTGGTGCATTAGTCAGTCCAAACGACATGACCAAAAACTCATATAATCCATATCTTGTCGTAAAGGCTGTCTTCGGTACATCTTCTGCTCGAATCTTTAACTGATGATATCCCGATCTCAGATCTATCTTCGAGAGTATCTTAGCTCCCTTCATCTGATCAAATAAATCTTCAATCCGAGGTAACGGGTATTTATTCTTGATGGTTACTTCATTCAAACTTCTATAATCAACGCACATTCTCCTCGAACCATCCTTCTTGTTCACAAATAGTACTGGGGCTCCCCAAGGGGATGAACTTGGGCGAATGAAACCTTTTTCTAGTAATTCTTCTATTTGTTTCTTTAGTTCTACTAAATCTTTGACATCCATTCTATAAGGTATTTTTGAGATAGGTGCGGTTCCGGGTAATAATTCAATAGAAAACTCTATATCACGGTCAGGTGGCATACCTGGTAATTCCTCCGGAAATATGTCTGGGTATTCGCACACTACTTTGATATTTTCCAAGGGCTTTTCTTTCAAGTGATTGATCGCTGTTTTCCCTTTTTCATCTGTTGACTTGTCTATGTTAACTTGGATTCTTTCACCTAGAGGACTTGTCGACATAATTGTTCCATTGGCACACTGTATCGCTCCATCTCAACTTTTCAACCAGTTGCATCCAAGAATCACATCAATACCATTGGATCCTAGGACCACTGGGTCAACTGAAAAATCTATTCCTTGAATCTTGATATTAACATGGGGGCATGAGTGTGTGGCCTTCATGTTACCTCCCAGTGAACTAATGTATAACATCTTCTTAAGGGGGTACTTAGGTATATTGTGTTTTTTCACAAATGACTCAGTTATAAACGAATGCGATGCTCCAGAGTCAAATAAAACTGATGCAGGTATGGAGTTAACAAGGAACATACCATACACTATGTCGGCATCCTCAGGTACTGATTCTGCGGTGACGTGATTGACCCTTCCTCTACTCTGACGCTGAGGAAGATGCCTGAACCTCGTGTTCTGCAGTTGCTACCAGTAGGTGTGGCTGAGCGACCATAGGGTCCGACGGGCAGCATCGCTGACCGAGGCAGCATAGGTGGACAGTGGTGTCAGGGACTCGTGAGCAGACAGAGTCCTGAATCCCCTGTCCCCTGCATCCATCACCCTGATGTGGATGCGAGTGATGTAGTAGCAAGCCCGGGGAGGCTCGCTCACTTGCCTTGTTTCGTACAGGGGGCAGACGTAGGTTCCTAGCGCGTGCAGCACTTCTTGCAGTAGGTTGGGGAAGTGCCTCGTCTCGAACATTGATGTGTAATGTTCGACAACAGGACCAAACCCCATGAAGTAGTCCTGCTGGGCGTAGTCGGCTTCCTGGTTGATATGTTTGTCTTCTCCTTCTTCATCGTCATCATCCTCGTCATCGTCGTCTCCGGAGTCGTCGGGGTCGTCGCCTCCGGGTGCAGGTGCTTGAAGGCTAGTGCAGGCGGTGCAGACGTCGATGACCTAGCTGCGAAGGCCAGGGACTCTGCCAACGGGGTTGGTGTCGGCAGCTGTTCCTCCGAGCTGTCCTCTAGATTGACTACATTCTCCACTCGGATGGGAGGGCGATCGACCGGAACTTCCTCGACTACCACTCGGTAGACTGGGATCTGCCGGGGCTGAGGGGCGTAGCTAGTGTTGATGCGGGTAGTTTGGAGAGTACGAACCATCTACAAGAGAAGAGTCAACTCAGTTGAAATTTTTAAAGAGGTAAGGCTGATAAAATAAGTTATAAGAATGAAATTAGCAAGTTTTGAATAACTAGGCTTTCTATTTCTAACTAATCTAACGACCTAGGGTCAGCATAGCTTTGATACCACTTCTGTCACACCCGGTTCCAGGGGGTAGAACCGAACCATATGTGTGCCAGGATCCATTTCCACACATATGTTGACGTCACAAGTGTAATATATCAAAAGACAATGCAATAAAGGCGTAAAGAGAGAGTATAATACTTTATTACATCATCTGCATCATTGTATCTTGAACAAGTATCACATCAAAGTAAAGCGGAAATAAATAACATGGGCAATCTCCCACGGGAAGATGATCGGCATATCGTTAGACTTAGAATTCCTCATCGTCAAAATCTCCATCAAAGTCTCTAGCATCACCCTCTGTTCAAAATATTAACAAGGGTGAGCTCACTTATGGTCGGGGCTCAGCAAGTGGGGGAAAAATTAATGCAGGTATAACCAGGTGAGGCTAAGGTAGAGCAGTAAGCATTTTAGTTGGTCAACATTTTATTAACAACACCTGTCTTACTAATAAGTGTGAATCCCAAGTATCCCATTTAAACAAAGGAATATGAATATAACAAAAACACTTAAGTGAAACCACTTAAGCAAATTATTGGCAGATCATCGGATCTCAATTTAATTCCATCTTCAAGTTCAATTATTATGTGAGGAGTCCAGGTCGCTCATAACCGGGAGCACGGCTGATATGTCAGTTTTACACTCTGCAGAGGTGGTACAACTTTACCCACAAGCCATGTATCCCATCTAGCCTGGGTTGATCGGACCCTTAAACACTGCCGAGGTGAATGGCTAGGGATCCATTATTAGGCTTTCACAAAATACACATAATACGATGCAACCCGCTAAGGTTTCTAAAGACGATGGTGGTGGCCCCCTGGGTGAGGTACCTTAGCCAAGAATACGTCCCCATGTTAACGTGGGCTGCCAGCACCTACCGCTCCCCCTCTTGCCCATATTTCAGGTAAGGTTGCCAGGCACTAAGCATATAAAGCTAATTACCAAAGCCAGAGCCATTATAGCACTCGTGGTTGCACTGTTACCTTGGGTGGTCACTCCATGTTCCAATTAATATGAAATAATGTTATCTTAACCATCGGGTTAATGTCATAATTGTCAATTAAATTTTTGGAACATTAATGCCAATTAATGAGTGATATTAAAATTATTAAGTTGAGCGGTAGCACAAATTTGCAAAGCTTGGTAATTTTCCCAGGTTAAACAAGGAATACAATTGGTAAATTTAGGAAATCCTTAATTAGGTAAAACCCATCAAATTATGCAGTATATCAAAAAGTAAACATTATTAGATGCAATGAGTGGGTACAAAAAGAATATGCAGAGGGAGAATCCACTTGCCTTGCTCAAACGCGTCCTGCGGATCGTCTTCGAACGAATTCGGTTCGTCTACCACACTGTCAGCCTCTAATAACGTTACACGTCGTCATACAAAAAGAAAGCATACACCAATAAATAAACACGTACCATTACATAAACATACACCATTACATGCACATTAACATATCACACTTATCACACTCTAAATACGTCTAAACGCGTAAATACTTATTAATTTGATTATAGTTATTATTGTGAGTCCTAATGATGAATTTATGAGTGGGTGCAATAAATACAGTTTTAACTAGTATTAGTATATTTTAACATCAATCAATGAAATTAAATGATAATTATCGTCTTTAATACTAATAAATAAATTAATAGCTTTTATCCTTTTTATTTCTAACTCAAGTTATTGAGTATAGCAAAAAAATGAATTTAACATTCTAAAAATCCCTATAAAGACTAATTGAACTTTTTATAACACAAGCGAGGTTATTTTGACATAAAATAATATTTTGCTTACTCTAAAATTTAAGTGCTCAATTTGCGAACATGTTTATTTGACTAGCAAAAATCTATTTTCCATCCTACTAATGATATTTTCTCCTTTCTTTATAAAAAGAAAATGTTAATAAAATAATTAGATAAATCATCTAAAAATCCTATATTATTCATATGACATGAGTTCTATACCATTTTCTAAATCCATTAAAATGCACCTATGACTATAATTCTCCAACTAGTTTCTAAAGTTTATTGTGACCAAATTTGACTACAAAGTTTCTTATCTAGTATTTTTATCACCAACGTGTGACTACTAAATCTACGTCATATTTTTCTAATCCAAAAATCAACGCCACGACTAACATGAAATATCACGGTGTACTAACAATCGCATATCTCTACCAAAAATTCCATAACGCACATACACATAAACTATGGATCACACGTGTTCATATTACAACAAACTAAATATACAATTCATGAATCGAATCAAAAAGTATTTTATAAAATATACAAAATAATTTGGGTCGCCTTCAACCTTGGGTTCGCACGTGTGACGGAGAGAGTTCGACGGGGTTTTGGCCGGGTGGAGAAGAGCAGGGGCTCGACTACGGACGGCGGATGGCGTAGCTCCGGCGAACTCCTCGGGCTCCGGCGACGAACAGCAAACTCCGGTGAACTCCGGCGACGTGCAGTGCACTAGCGAGCGAGGAGAGCTTAGAGAGAGAGGCGAGCTCGGGTAGGAAGGAGAAGGGAGGAACTTGGTGATGGCTTTATAGAGGAGAAGGGAGAGAGAAAGAGACGCTAGGGAAGGGAGAGAGGCGTACGGGGTCTTCAAGGCTATTGATGTCGTCGGCTTCAATGGAGAAGAACGTGGGGGAGAGAAACAGCTGCTTTGAAGTTTCTTTACACCGAGGGAGAACAGAAGCGGGTGCTCGGCTTTGGCGCGGTCGTGCGGTCGGACTCGGCCTCGGGTTCGGGTGTGCGCCGGGTGGCGCAACGGCTAAGCGATCGGCGCGCTGGGCGCGGCAGGGAACGGCACGCCTGGGCGCGGCAGGGAGCAGGGCGTGGGCGCGGCATCACGCGGGGTGGCTGCTGGGCGCGCGGCGCGGCTCGCGCGCGTGGTGGGGCCGACCTGAGCGCGGTGTGCAGGGCGCGCTGCTTGCTGCGCAAGAGGAGGGAGATGAGAGAGAACAGAGGAGGGAGAGTTAGGGGAGAGAGAGAGAGAGTTAGGGGAGAGAGAGAGTTAGGGGAGAGAAGGAGCACAGCAGGGCGGTGGCGGCTGCTGGCTGGCTGGGAGCCAGGCGCGGCGCGCAGGGTGTTAGGGTTTGGGAGATGGGCCCCTAGTGGGCCGGTTTAGATTAGGAGATTTTTTTTTCTAATTTCGAAATACATTTTTAGATAGCTCAAAAATTCATAAAAATTCACCAAAACTATTTATAAATAAAATACTTGTTTGTAGACTAATAATTATTATATTATTTAATTATTATATTAATTACTAGGTTTTTCTTTAAGAAGAATTGATAATAAACATCCGATAATCAATCAAGCGCATACAAGGAAAATGATCAAAATGCAAATAAATAATTAAACACTTAAAAAATTATTACCATAATTAACATAATAACTAAATTTATTATTTGTAGTTGATGGCTTTTGTGGTGTTACAGACGAATAGCTGCTTGCTAATTAGGGATCTCGGTAGAAGTCGAGTGATTTTTCTAGCACTCGCGCGAGGTCAGGAATTGGTTGTATCCACTTGGATAATAGAATAATGATGGTCTATGGACACGTGTCCATGGGGACGCGTGGTCTACAAGACGGAAATTGGAATAAGGATTAACGTGCGGATACCTGTGTCAAGCGTTTGAACGTACTAAAGACATGCCGAGAAATATGGTAAATCGGTAAGCCTAGTACCTGATTGAACCTGGCAGCAGATTGCCCTCCACGCGACTTGAGACGTGGTCTCCCATTTCGGTTATGGTGGGTACAAGTGCGGTCACTGCATGACGGCAGTCGGGGTCAGTGAGGCATTGTACGCCAAGGCGGTGAGCCCCTCTCTGCTGGCGGGGAATCGATGGGGACGGTTGATGTGTGTGGGGACGGAGTGCCTCGCCACGTCATGTGTTTAGGTTTACCTTGCAAGGATAAAAACTCGATTCGAATCGTCTGCTTCTCACAGCTAATGAGACTACTTGATCCATTGTACTGCATTGAGTAACAAGTGGAAATGTGATGACTTGGCAAAAGTTGTTGAATGCTAAATGTTTGATACCATGTATGATTATATAGGTACACATTTAGTCTTAAGAGAGTTACACTAAAACTTGAAAAAGCTAAAACTTGATCTTAGACTTAGCTAGTGCTTTTTGGCAAACCAAACCCCTCAACCAAACAGCTGCATGTCTAGAGGTAAGAGAAGTAGACTCCTCACACTGGGTAAGTCTAGCTAAGTATTAGTATACTCAGCCTTGCTTGTGGCATAATTTTTTTACAGGTTCTCTGGAGGACATGGTTGCTGGAGTGACTTGGCCATCCATCTTGCCACCGGGTTGGACAGTCGAGTGGGACCCTATCTCGGCTGAGGAGGAGCATGAGGAGTGATGGGACAGGCTTCCCCATCCCTCCATTTCTTTATCGTTAGTTTTATTCCACTGCATTTCGAACAATGATCACTACTTTAGCTAAAAGTCCGATGATGTTGTAATAAATTTAATACTCCTTCATGTTGGTTTTATGTTTTATTGTATTTGCTCTGTGCCTCACCATCGAGTGAGTATGTGGTACTTGGTCCTGTTAGTGGCCTCGTCGGACTAGATCCGAGGGACTGACGTGTTATTCCTATTTAAGTGTGGTCTAGCCTTTAAGGTGGGACTTAGGCACTTAAGTTGGAATAATTCGGGGGGTTCCGCCACAAATTCCTGACAGCTCCTTGACAATCCCCACTGGTACTTCCTCCTGCGATCCTGTATGATGTATGGATGCAGTATGGGGATACATGATGCTTCATGCGAGAGATGTATGATGCGTATGGATGCATGTGATCTACACGTATGTCAAAATCGATCTATTACACGCGAGCTTCTACAAGATAGTCTACATCGTCCAAGAACATGTAGTCTGTCTTTAATTGGTCGGTCATGACTTTTGTTTAAGGATTCTACACGACTTCACATAGGTTAAGTCCTAAAGCATTTCGAATTACCTTACACCTATGGGTTTAGACATACTAAGTTATATTCTTCATTAAGCTTCCTTATCTTTTAGAGGTTAGTTGCTTCCTAGCAAAAAGGGATATGTTTAATTCTAATCAATTCCATAGAAGTAACCCCCTACAATATTTCAAAGTAACTTATTATTGAACTAGAATCTCTCCTAATTACATAGACTTTTGGTATATCACTTAGTTGGACTTATATTGAGACTACCATTGGACTACTTCAAAATTTACTACAAAAATTATAACAGATAATAATTTACTATCATTCTTTACCACAGAAAATTTAAATGTTTTGGACCCATGTTTTTGACTACATAAAATAATAAGAAATGGTTTAGAAATCAAATTGATCCACTTTTAAATACTAAACCAGTCAAACAATAAATACCTATTTTTCTTATACCCTAGTAGATCTAATATCATATCATAAAAAATTACACAGACAATTCCTTTATTATTCCTTTTCTATGGTTTTCTAAAGAAATCAGTCTTTTCGATTTTTTATTTATTATCCAAAATTCCTCTACATGACTTCTGGTTCAAATTAATTCCAGAGGTGATTATTAACACATGATTTATCCACAAAAAGTTTCACGTCCAAATTTGTAGTTTTACTATTTGTTTTATTTTCCTAAGGAATCAACCATTTAATCTTTTAATCTATAAACACAAATTAATCCATAGAACATAACCCTAAAATAATTATCACAGTTAAGCAATATCTATAGGAACCTAACAAAAATTTGAATCATATTTTTCTAGCCTCGGATCTATTTATTTTATTACTTATAAAGAAACTCAGTTTTCATATTTAAATTCAAACTGTGAACAAAATCATTCAAATCTTGACATGCAACATTTTTAAAGCGTAGATCTGACTTAGAGGAGTCCTACAAAAATTATTTTGCAATTTTTTCGGGTACAAAAACTCGAGTTACGATTTTCCAAGGTTCTTTGCGTATTAAATCGAAAAAGGAAAAGAAAAACAGAAAACAACTTTGCATGTTAGCCCCTTGGGTTTCAACTAACTGCAAACTGTCACCACAAGGTCCTCGGCCATTGTTTTCTAAGTCTAAGGCATTTTGCAGAAAAACCCTCGGGTTTTGGTTTAATCGCGCGCGAGATCCTTCTTCTTCCTCAAAACAGAGAGAGAAAGAGACGTGAGCGCGACTTGGTCATCGGCTTACCAGCGGTGAAGTTGGCTAGGCGAGGTGGCAGACAGGTGCGGTCGACGAAGGCGAACTCGACGGTGGTCTTGGCTCAGCAGGTCACGGACGGAGATGTCCAGTCCACGTGCGCCGGCGGAGACCGACGAACGGCGGCGTTGATGGTGGTGCTTGGGGCCTTCTCTGAGCTCGAGCAAGGGCTCCAGGTCTGCGCACTTAATGACAAAGTGGTTATGACTTGGTTTGTGGACTACGGTGGTCATTGAGGTGCGAGCGCGAGCTAGCTCACGATGGCCATGGCGAATGGCGTCGGGTGGAAGACAAACCGAGAGCAAGGGCGAGTGAGAGCGAGACGAGAGTACAGAGCAAGAGTGAGTGAGGGCACGGTGGAGTACTCGACCAAAAGAAGCCTGGCACGGCTGCTGGTTGTCCACACGCGTGGACAAGGCGTAGCGTGGAGTAGGGCACGGCGTCCACGCGTCTAGGCGCGCGCCACTTGGCGGACACAATCTGCTCGGACTGCAGACGCAAGTGAGACAAAACGGGGAGCTCAAAGCGTCGCCCGCTTCAGCCGTTTTGTTCCCCTCTATATCGGCTACAATTTTGCTATAGGGATTAGAGTGGTTCAGTGGCTAGAATTTGAATTAGAGATCTACAAACTTTGGTTTGTCAGCACTGCACAAAGCAGTGAAAACCGACCGTGTAACCGTGTCAAAACATGTCAAACGAATTCAAAAGTTTACCAACTTTTTACAGGGCATGCCCTAAGTAATTCTCTATAATTTTTGTAATTAGGACAATGTGATTTGAAGATTATATATTTTTGAACGTGCTGAAGTTTGAAAAGAGGTATAAGATTAGACTTAGAAAAATCAGGGTTGTCCCCATTTCCTTTTTGGTTTTCTGAAGAAACTTCATTCACCAAGCACATAGTCACTAAATCACATCATCACATATAGTGTCACACCCAGTTTTGGAAGGCAAAACGAATGCGAACCATGTACGTGCCAGGATCAGAAACTCACGTACACAGCGATTACATAATTGGACATCATCACACATTGCTCAAAGTAAATAGCGGAAAGGTACTTTTATTACAATAAGATGTCCAAGACATCCATAGAGTCTAATACATAGTCATTAGCATTAATATCATCAAAGTGAGGAAATACGTAACGTAGAAGACAAGGCCTTCAGAAGTAGATGACTGGGGGTTTGCCACTAAGAAAAACTAGAACTTATCGTAGTCCTAGAACTCCTCAAAGTCCTCCATGTTGCCAGCATCTCCTCCTGAGCACTGAGTACAGTGGGGACAATCTGGGGTGGGGGCGGTTTGTAAAGCAAGGGTGAGTACACATCAACGTACTCAGCAAATGTCCCGTTTGGCTAAAGTGGACTAGCTGTATGTGGAGTTAAGGTTAAGAAGTTGCTTTTAGTTGGTCAAGTATTTATTACTATTAGTAAATCCAAGTTTTAGTAATAAACCCAGTTATTACCCAAATGTACCTCCTCCAAGAGGAAATATCAGAGATCAAAATTATAACCATCATTATTAACCATCATCATAAAAGTAACCAAGGTTCTTCTAATCAAAGAGGATCCCAAGGCTACTCTTAACTGTGAGCTCGGCTGATATACCAGTTTCTAACACTCTGCAGAGGTTGCACACTTTACCCACGAGTCGTGATCCCGTTTTGCCTCGAGTCGATCAAACCCTCAAACATTACCAAGGTGAGTCGGCAAGGTTTCACTACGTAGCCTTTACAAAGACTCCCCTGGTGCATAGCTGCCCATTAGGTTTCGCCAGTCATACAAACGCAGTACACCTCCCCAAGGTGGGTGACTAACAAAACCAAATCGAATGAACCTCTGCACCCCCCTTGGCAGAGCGAGCACTATGCCCGACCCCCATTGATGGCCCTCAGGAAAAGCCAACTACACCCTCAGGTTCATCTAATTATTCAGCTAAGGGCGTCCCATTCCACCCTCATGGTTGCACTGTTATCCCGGGTGATCACTCCATGAATAGGTCCTTAAGGAGAGGTACTCAGGAAAATGGCCTGAGTCCCCTAAAGTATCACAATATCATCATCGGGATAACATCATTGTATCATAAATGTTCACATCATGTTCATTGATTAAGTTGAAGCAATAACATAAGCTAACCATGATAAACCCAAAAGGTAAACAAGGATAAGTAAATACAGACTAGTCAATCCTTAGGTTTCAATAATATAATGCGGGACAATGAATTATGAAGTATGTAAGACATAATAGGTCAGATGACACTTGCCTTCACCAGGTTGTTGCTCAGGGGGATCTTCGGCAACACACTCAGGAACCACGGGCTGCTTGTTGTCTAAATAAAGAGATCATGCATTCAATACATTTGGTAAATGATAAATGAACAACACATCAATCATGTACAAACATTGGAACACATCTCAAAAGAAAAAGTATAAACTCAAAAGGAAGTTTAAATTATAGGGTGAACTAATCTCATTTAGTAGTTGATTATTCTTTAAGTGTTGTCCATGATTACATAATCTGATTCTATCCATTTTAATGAAACATAAAAGTTAAACCAGAGATAAATTCATATAATACACATTACTAATCTCACAAGATTAAATATCCACTAACCACCAGGGTTTCCTTTTTGTTTATTTTATTAAGTGAATAACTTAACACATACACTAACCTATAGTTAGACACAAAATTAGAGTGTACAAACTGTAAATGAACATAATTTATTTGAATAGAGAATATTCCTATGAACATTTTGTAATTTGAATCACTAAATTTGGAGTTCATATGCAAAAGATATGAATTAAACAAGTTTGAAAGTTTAAAATACAAAATTAGGTCTAATTCTGTGATTATTTAAAAGCCTAGGGTTCAATTTGCAAGATTTCAGGGGCCTGCGTGTGAAAACTAGGGACGATGGGTTGATTCCAAACAAACCGAGGGTCTCTTTAACAAACCACTGCGCGAAGGGGTATCAGGCTTTCTCGGCCATCGGATATGAGATCAACGGCTGAGAATAGATCCCGCAGACGAGTGCACGGACGCAGGCGCGGGCGCGGGCGCGCATTGACCAGCGGGCCAGGGTGGCCAGCGACCGAGGGCGGGGAGGCAGACTGACCGTTCGGGCCCGGTGCCAGGGGCATAGGCAGCCGACAGATGGGTCTAGGCGCAGGGCGCGCATGCGTGAAGCGGTATCCCGTGATCTGGGCCGTGCGATCGGGATCGAACGGTGGAGATCAACACCGAGAGGGTTTATGGCTACGGGCGGCGCCGCTCCTGCTCACGGCGGTGAGGTCACCGGAGCTAGGGTGGGTGCGGGCTACGACGGATCTGAGGTCGCCGGGATTGGCCAGAATTATCGAGGAGGACTCTACGGACTCACTGGTGGGGTTCTGGCCATGAGACTGGGATCAGAGAGGGGAGAACGGCGGAGGGAGAATGCCGGGTGGGTCGGGGCAATTCCGGTGAGGAATTCCAACCATAGGGAGAGGCAATTGATCGTGATAGGGCTCGGCTAGAACCGACGGAGGTGGGGGAGTACTATGGACCTACACCGGGACATGGGACTGGGCTGGGTTGGCCGGACACCACGCGGGGCGCAGTGAGCAAACGTGGCCGCACACCGGCGAGACCAAATTGGCTACGGTTAGGCGTGAATAAGGAAAACCAAGCACGGGAACAGACATCTCACCTCGGGGCGGAGCTCGGGGTGGCTTGGCATGACTTCTGACGGGCTGGATTGCTTTCAAGCGGGCGCGGAACCTCGGCGAGCGCAAGAGAGGGTGAGCTTGCGCGAAATGAGGCAGGGGAGCGAGTGCAGGTGCGGGCGGAGCTCAATAGGGAGCTAGGGTGCGTGGGTAGGCGACATGGCCGAGGACCTTGGCGTGCGTGCGCACTGGTCCACGGTGGTTTGCGGGGAAGGCGGAGCTGACAGGGCGGTCCCACGGCGTAGCGAGAGGGAACGGGCGTGCGGGGAAACGACTCATCGCGCTGATGAGACGGTCCTGTGAGGCAGAGAGGGAAAGGGCGCGCGAGCGAGGGCAACTGGTGTCGACAGAGTGGCCCCACTAGGCAGAGGGATAGGGGGAGGGAGCGCGCGCGGAGAGAAACCACCGCTGACAGGTGGAACGGGCGGCGCGGGCGCGCGGGCGCGTGGCCTCGCTGGGCCGAGCTAGGCCGGTTTGGGCTGAAATAGTTTTCTCTTTTTTCCAGGGAATTTCTAATTGCTTTTCTTTTTATTTTCTCTAGGGTTTTCAATTAAAATTCAAACCAAGTTTAAAATTGAAACTAATTCAAACATGTGCAACAATTCAAAGAATATTTAAGCTCAGCATGGTGCAACATTTCATGACTCATATTGTTTTGACAAAAATAAATAATTAATCCCTCACTAATTAAGCTAATTCTATCAAAAAGAAAAAAAGAGAGAGAGAAACTAGAGAGAGAGAGAGAAGAGTAACACCTGAATCTGGTAGATACTTAGGAAGAAATTTTATACCCCCAAATTCAGGGTGTTACATATAGTTTAAGAAACTATCATCACCTGAACTCAAGAGTTGGTAGACTAACCACTTCAATCAAAATTAATTAAGTGAGGTTACTCACACTCTAGTACTCTAAGAAAGTCTAAGTCTAAGGGAACTAGGTTTTTCTACTGGTGCAAGCAAGGGTTCACTTCACAACTATTTGTGGCAATTTAAGGTTTCAATGGAAGTGAAAATATGATTGATGATGCTCATGATAATGCCATTATGATGCACATGCTATAGATGAATATGCTAAACACCAGGGGTGTTACAATCCCTCCCCCTTAAAGGAATCTCGCCCCAAGATTTAAGATTACTAACCGATTTTGGTAAAAGTCAGGATAAACTTCTCACAGATAGGCATCCGTCTCCCAGGTTGCGCCACGCTCACCGTGGTGTCTCCACAGAATTTTATACATCTTGACCGTACTGTTCCTGGTAATTCGGTCCTTAGTGTCTAGAACTTTGACGGGTTGTTCTTGATATACCAAGTCTGATCCAATCTTTAGGTCCTTGACTTTTACTTTCTCCTCGAGTATTCTGAGACATTTCTTTAGTTGAGATACGTGACACACGGGAAAGATCGTGCTCATGTCCTCAGGCAACTGAATTTTGTAGGCCACTTCTCCCTTCCGTTCGATAACTTGATAAGGTCCTACATATCTTGGAGCAAGGTTCTTCTTTACTCAAAATCTTTGCATGCCTTTCATTGGTGATACTTTAAGATACACAAAATCTCCGACTTGAAACGTCAGCGGTCTTCGTCTTTGATCAGCATAACTCTTCTAGCGATACTACGCTCTTTCCATGTTCTAATGAATAATTCAAACTTTTTCTTCGACTTCAGCAATTAAGTCGTTGCCATAGAATCTTCGTTCTCCTGCTTCGACCCAATCGAGAGGCGTTCTACATCTTCTTCCATACAATGCTTCAAATGGTGCCATCTTTATGCTGCTTTGGTAACTGTTGTTGTAGGAAAACTCGGCCAACGGTAGCCACGATTCCCATGATCCCTTCGACGATAGCACACAGGCTCTTAGCATGTCTTCGAGAATTTGATTTATCCTTTCGGTCTGTCCCGATGTTTGAGGCCGATAAACTGAGCTATGCATGAGCTTAGTCCCCAAACCTTTCTCTAGTTGTTCCCAAAAGTGAGCGATGAATTGTGTCCCACGGTCCGACACAATGGTTTTTGGAATTCCATGTAGTCGAACAATTTCTGCGATATAAATGTCCACATACTTCGGTGGTAGATATGTGCAGAAAACACGCTGATTTGGTGAGTCGATCGACAATCACCCATATTGAGTCATTGCCCTTTTGAGTAATAGGAAGTCCAGTAATAAAATCCATACTAATCTCCTCCCATTTCCATTTAGGTATAGATAATGACTACAATAGGCCAACTGGCTTCATGTGGATGACCTTGACTCTACAACAGTTATCACATCTCGCAACATAGCTGCAATCTCTTTTTCATCTTTGTCCACCAAAACTTTGATTTTAAATCATAGTACATTTTGCTGCTTCTGGGGTGAATCGATAGTTTGGATTGGTGAGCTTCATCCAGGATCTTGGTCTGGTGCTCTTGATCCTTTGGTACGACTAGACGTTCATCAAACCACAATATACCCTTTTCGTCAAGCTTGAAGCGGCTATTGGGTTCGCTCTTCATCCTTTCCTTGATATGAAATATGCCTTTGTCGGATTTTCTTTTGGATGATCTGATCCTCCAGCGAGCAACGAACTTGAATGTTGAGTAGCACTGCTGGTTGTAATAAGTTAAATCCATCATCTAGAAGCGGTTGAAGAATGTGGCAATGTGACTTCCGACTCAAAGCGTCAGCCACAACGTTAGCTTTCCCGGATGATAGTGCACTTGTAAGTTGTAGTCCTTGATCGACTCGAGCCACCTGCGTTGCCTCATGTTGAGCTCGGGTTGGGTGAAGATGTACTTCAGACTTTTATGATCCATGAAGATATTACATACATTCCCAAGCAGGTAGTGCCTCCAAATTTTTAATGCATGGACTACGGCGGCAAGTTCTAAGTCATGCATTGGGTAGTTAGCTTCGTGCTTTCTTAGCTAGAGCGATGCATAAGCTATCACCTTCCCATCCTGCATAAGAACACAACCAAGTCCAATCCCTAATGCGTCACAAAACACATCAAAGGGTTTCTCAATGTCCGGTTGAGCCAAAACAGGCGCCGTGGTCAACAACGTTCATAAGGTACGAAAAGCTATTTCACACTCCACTGTCCAAGCAAACTTACGGTCCTTCTCGAGCAATTGAGTCATTGGTTTGGCAATCTTCAAGAAATCCGGTATGGAGCGACGGTAATATCCGGCTAATCCCAGGAAACTTCTGATCTCTGAAATGGAGGTAGGTGCCTTCCATTCCATTACTTGCTGAATTTTACTTGGGTCCTGTGGCAGAACCTCCAAGTTATTGGGCCCACATGCACCTGTCCTTGTCCCAAAGACCTCAGACGGCTATGCATGTGCACCAGATAACTTAACAGGATCTGTCCGATTGCCCCAAGGACATCGGATAAACCACTTTCAACCAGAACCGCGGGATTAAGTAATACAAATCACACACACCAATATTGTTGCAGCGGAAATCTTACTACCAAAATTTTACAGGTTACAAAAATTTTACATTAGTTTATCGGAGTGATTACAAAAGTATAAGTTTGAAATATATATGCTAGCTCAAGGGATCATCCTCAATAAGAAGTATAGAAGGGTTACTTAGACTTATAAGAAGGCCGAGCCCACCGGCACTTAACACCATCACAGCATCACAAAGTTAGACCTGAAAAACAACAGGGAATAAAACCCTGAGTATGGAATTACTCAGCAAGTCTTACCCGACTAAGGAAAAGACTCTCAAGGGTATGCTGGTTATATGGGAGTCAAGGTAAGGCTTCTCAATAATCAAAGACTCTGTTTTGCAGAAATGCTTACTAAGTGGATCCTTAAAAATCCAATTTTATTTGTCAAGTTAGGTAAAATTACCTGCACTAGAGTTCTTTCTACCCTAGTTCAATCACTGGTCCTGCACTAGCCAATTTCTTGAACAAAAGCCCATCATCTTTAGTGGAATGCTACGTGTAGGTCAGTGACCAAGTCTTCATAACCGCGAAGGTACGGCGATCCGAATCGATTATACTCAGCTGAGGATCTCCAATCACACGACATATGTAGCACTTAACCCTTGCATATGTCAACCCGCCACCGGGGTTCTTAAGACCGGATCAGGTTCACGCAAACCGAGAGCACAGATACACCACCGTCCAGCCTCTTGCCACGGAGGGTACACGCTACTCTCGCCACCGCTCCACTCCCATTTCGTGTTATCTTATTCCGGCCTTAGTCTGCCCGAGGCAAGGCTTACCCATGACGAGGCATGTGACCAGTTAAAGGGTCCTCGATCATCAAGCCTACATCGACAAGGTCCTTAATCGACTCAGACGGAGACACTACACCGAGACTCTCTTCTCGTGCAAGTCACCCGCCCGGTCTCAGCTTACTCATTTCAAACCCAAAGTTTGGTACCTGACAGAGGTACATCTTTTCCGATGTTGAATCCATCAAGGCCTTTGACAGATCCACCATCAAGTTTTATTTTTGAAAACATCCCTCCCACTTTGCCAAACATCTTTTGTAAAACAAATCCTTTGGTTTTTCTAAAGCAATACTAAGCATAGTAAAACCTTTTTGTAAAAACAGGATTTCAAGGAGGGTAATCAAGATCAAGGAAGGTAATGCAAGAATTGTTTAATCAATCAACTCCTATCACCTAATGCAGCAAACAAGTAAGAAATATTTTAGAAACATCAAGGAAGGTGGCAAATGCACCGGGGCTTGCCTGGAAGAAACACTAGGTTAGTGTTTGTTAGACGATGTCCACTTGACGAGCACCTCTCATCCAGGCACTTGATCGGACAGGTTCGTCCATCAGCACCACCGTGCGAAGTAGCCCGCGCTTGGGGTCGACTTCGGTCGTCTTCCGCAACACGCGATTATTTAACGTACCTGAATGAAATGCATTATGCACATGAATGCATATCGATGAAAATATTACAAACCTAAATAGTGCTACGCCGACAAGAATTAAATACTTAGTGACGAAGCGTCGTACTATTTTATACGAAAACACTAGCTATCGACGTATGACTAAGCTTAATAATCACGGTTTTCTAGATTAAACGAACCTAACGCAAACATCACAAACAACAAATTATACACATTAATCACGATTAGCCTAAACACACTTATCAGTTAATTAATTAAATTCTGAACTAATCTCTTGCTTTATAAATTACACTACATCTTTATAAGTGATTAAAATATTTTATCAACACACATGCCTACTAAAATTCTACTTGGTACACTAATTCAACTAATTGACCGGAATAGCGAAATGACTCGCTATAACTGAACCTGGCTCGATAATCGCAAGAACTACGAAGTCGACGAGAGTTTCGTGACTTACGCAATTTATCGAGCACCTTAATGAGCATCACACTAGTACATTAATTTATTTAACGATCGAACCATTCTAAACAATTTATCAGCTTACCGTTTCCACAGCTGACACGAATCCGCGGGATTGGTAGCGATTTTCCGATCCAAGCAATTTGTCGAGCGCTTGGGGGAATATCGTGCTGTTAACTTCGTCTTCACCCGATTCTTGGGATCTCTTGGGAATGCACGAATGACGACGACCTTCGATTGAAGTCTGGAGTAAGCTGGTGAGGTGGGGATCGAGCAGGGGATGACGTGTTTGACGACTAGACGGTAAACGACGCGAAGATGAACGACGACAACCCACAGCGGTAGGAACACGAAGGCTTGGCTGAGGCGGGGTCTGAGCGGGTTGACGGCGAACGACACCAACAAATGGACGGCAGAGGCGCTTGACGAGAAGAGTACGACCAGCGAACAAGTAGATACACTGATGGGCTGAACAAGAAATCGATCAACACGGGGTGGCGAGGGGCGGCATTAGCAGGCTCGCAGCAAGCAGAGAGAAGACCAAGGCACTGTCGATGATGCGCGCACAAGCTCCACGCGCAAAGCAAGCTGGGCGATGCCGGTGAGTCGATGACACAGCAGCAGGCTAGGGCGCGCAGCGAAGGGAACTCACAGCCATGCCATAACCATGAACTCAGGGAGCGCGTCGAGCTAAAGACGATCGGCTCCATGGACGGCGAGGTGCGAAACTAGTGATGTGCCAAAATCCTGGGTGTGACGGCGGAACAGAGCCCACGGCGGCTGGGAAGCAAGCACCAGAGAAGGGCAGTGGCCACGGGAGGAACGTCGAGGGAGCTTGGCATGGGCGAGCTCGGACCTTCCAGGTGGCCGGATGGACGCACGGACAGACCGCGAGCAGGGCCCAGAGCTCGACGGTGTCTGCGGCCAGAACGAGTACGGCCGAGGGAGACCGAGCTAAGAGCTCTAGCGGCCATGGAGAGGAGTGAAGTCGACGAACTCAAGAACCAGGACGCTACCGACGTTGGGGAACTCGACTGGAGGTGGAAGACAGGCTGGGGCGGTGGCTTCAGAAAAAAAACAACGGAGAGAGCGGAGCAAGGCGAGCGTCTCGACACTAGCTAGCAGCGATCAAAGTCCCGCGAGAGAGAAAGAGTGTCCAGGAAGCCAACCGAGAGGCAAAGAGATACGGCGAGAGAAAAGATTAGAGAAGGCGGTGGAAAAAATCAAGCGGAGAGAGAATCGTGCTCAACAGGGAGACAACGAATGGAGGCCACGCATGGGGAGAAGGAACACGTATCACAGTCTTGTTTCCTCTTTTCTAAAGAAAATTTTTAGATATTTTGATGTAATAAAATCAGGGTCTAAAAAATATAATTAGGGATCGAACAAAAATAAGATTGACAATAATAATTGGACAGGATTTGATTTGGCGAATGCAGTGAATTCAGATGAATCTACACCCGTTATTTATATCCGAACGTTCGGACCTGGGCGAGAAGCAACAGAACGAATTAAACTGATTCCGGCTTTGATATTTTAATTTACGACTGATCTCGTTGAAGTCAAACTGATTAGCAATTATTCGAGTTCGGCTCTAATTATTTTTATCTGCTTTGAACGATTTACTACTAAATACTCATGATTATCAACCTCGCGCAAGATTTCTTTCAGATAACGCATGATCCTAATTATGTTGCACCTAAAATTTTAGTCGTTGATTTCTAATAAATCCCGTTTCGGACAAAGTCGGAGGGCTGAACTAAGTTTCTAAATTTGTCTTTACACGAGCGATGAATTTTTAAATAATCACCGGACTCACCGGTTTTCAGAACAATTATGTTCCGAAGATCACGAAAATTTAGAAAGAGCTCGGATGGATAAAGATAAAAACGATATCGAACTCGTGACAGACAAAACATATGCGATATTAAAATCGCGATAGACGAAGATGTTTAAAATTTTGGCATATGATTAATCCACTGATTACGTGCTTAAATCCGTACTCGTTATCGAGCGGAATATAAACACCAGGGGTGTTACAGCCCTCCCCCCTTAAAAGAATCTCGTCCCGAGATTCGGAGCGAAAGACTTCTAGGGTAGAGAAGTATGTAACCCATGTTCATATTAGCGATAATCATAAGACAGTCCTGAGCGAAGGCGAGTGCCTCAGGATGTAGTTTCTTTAGTAGACATAACATATATCGCCTTAGGCCAATTTATAGATGTCCAACGATAGAGGCGATATCTGCCAGAAGAACACATAAGGTTTCATGTGTGCAGTTTGCTTTTTGTGATGACACTGTACTATCTGAGTCTGTTGAGCGAGTGACAAATACGCAATCTCACCCAAATAGAACCAGATGCACCATCTCGGGTAAAACACACAGAAAGAGGTTTACCAACAAGTGGTCACAGTGAGTTCGTAGCACATGAGACGGATGTGGATGTCGAATACTGTCGCGGTTAACATGTGGTTAACCCGAGAATTCAAGTCCACAAAAGATGGTATCGATTCGAGAGAATCACCAGCGGAGGGGTCTGGACTTTACGATCAGTCCATTGTATCCAGCACTAATTATGGCTCGACTTGATCACACATGCTGGAAAAGCACACGTGAGGCGATCGAGACATGACTTAAGCGATGGCTAGGTGGTTATTAGTTGACCTAATCTCGATTTTCATAAGTACTTTCTTAGGATGGGTTGAACTAAAGTGAGTTTAGATAACTCGACAAATCGATCTCTAAACTCAACCTTCATTCATTAGGCAGTTACAAGTTAGCCAAAACCAACTTGTTGAACTACTTTTGACATTGAGCAGATCCTCTCAGTACCATCGGTAAGCCAACGGTCGAGAGTTTACTTTGGCTAACAGGAGATCATGCACTTGGGTAGAAATCCATTTGGTTAGGGAATACTTGGATTAAATAAGGGAGCGAATGAACAAACTCCTGCATCTCAGTAGCAGGGGAAATCCAATCTCCATTTTGAGAGCTAATCAGTTGTTTTCCAACACTAAAAAGCTCCAAGGCTTCACCTTTACACAAAGGATGTAAAGGGAACTTGTATGGGTAGTCACTACCAAGATCAAAAGAAATAAGACCACACATGAGAGTGGTATGCCCTTTTGATCCAACGGAGATGACAGATGTTGCTTGATCACTTGACAAACAACCTAGAAATTGTTTCAAAGAAGGAGTCCATGGAAGATCACACATATAGCATCTAAACATAATACCTAAGGGACGGAGGACAGCTATTTTATAGAAGTTCGTAATACAATATTACACCATATTATCTACAATCAATGGTTACTAGAATGAAGACGAGAGAAGCATCTTGGGTGTATAGGTGACAAACATGATGCAACATTCAGGATGCATGCTCGTCCTACACGTCCTCACTGATTTTGCCAACCAAATGTGGCAATAACGTTCTATATCGGTGGCATTCTTACGATTCTCACGATATTTTGCTAGTCGTCAACTACATATACGTTTTCGAGGTTAGTGTACCTGTAGAAGATTTCATTACAGCCCAATTCCCAATGATGCAAGTCACACATGACAGTTTATCACAGTTTATACTCCATATATTGCTATATGGAGGCCAGCTCATCATTAAGCGCCGAGCCACGCATAGGCGCTGTTGCCACACTTTAACCATAGGGCAACTCATTATGGTAACTCACCTTCTTACCTGAGTGTAGGTGCGTCGTTACAAGTACAATACACTTCTCAGTATTCCCATGTCTGTATACCCATACACATCCATGGGGTACTGAATCCCGGAAAAGTAAATACTCCACAGTGCAGCCTTCATATATACATATGTAAAACATGTATATAATCAAGCGCCACAATTAAGCACTTCCCTAGACCGATGGTTGTTCGGTCATACTCTCACATCACACCTTACCTTAAGTGTCGATTCCATTCAAAACTGAATGGCCTCAAAAATAACAATACACATGTATGCAATACCCACCCGGTTGTGTGTTAGTGGTTTTGAACTAAGCCACCTGATAGTCCTTAACTTAGGGCTTAATAGAGGATGTCGCTAGCATTATAGTTTTTCAAAACTGTTTTTTTTTCAAAGCCAAACAATGTGTTTAGTTGAAAATAGGTTTTTCAAAACCAAAACCTTTGCTTTGAAAATACGTATGTGACCGTATATACTTAATCCAGCTCCGATACCAGCTGTGGCAGAACCTCCAAGTTATTGGGCCCACATGCACCTGTCCTTGTCCCAAAGACCTCAGACGGCTATGCATGTGCACCAGATAACTTAACAGGATCTGTCCGATTGCCCCAAGGACATCGGATAAACCACTTTCAACCAGAACCGTGGGATTAAGTAATACAAATCACACACACCAATATTGTTGCAGCGGAAATCTTACTACCAAAATTTTACAGGTTACAAAAATTTTACATTAGTTTATCGGAGTGATTACAAAAGTATAAGTTTGAAATATATATGCTAGCTCAAGGGATCATCCTCAATAAGAAGTATAGAAGGGTTACTTAGACTTATAAGAAGGCCGAGCCCACCGGCACTTAACACCATCACAGCATCACAAAGTTAGACCTGAAAAACAACAGGGAATAAAACCCTGAGTATGGAATTACTCAGCAAGTCTTACCCGACTAAGGAAAAGACTCTCAAGGGTATGCTGGTTATATGGGAGTCAAGGTAAGGCTTCTCAATAATCAAAGACTCTGTTTTGCAGAAATGCTTACTAAGTGGATCCTTAAAAATCCAATTTTATTTGTCAAGTTAGGTAAAATTACCTGCACTAGAGTTCTTTCTACCCTAGTTCAATCACTGGTCCTGCACTAGCCAATTTCTTGAACAAAAGCCCATCATCTTTAGTGGAATGCTACGTGTAGGTCAGTGACCAAGTCTTCATAACCGCGAAGGTACGGCGATCCGAATCGATTATACTCAGCTGAGGATCTCCAATCACACGACATATGTAGCACTTAACCCTTGCATATGTCAACCCGCCACCGGGGTTCTTAAGACCGGATCAGGTTCACGCAAACCGAGAGCACAGATACACCACCGTCCAGCCTCTTGCCACGGAGGGTACACGCTACTCTCGCCACCGCTCCACTCCCATTTCGTGTTATCTTATTCCGGCCTTAGTCTGCCCGAGGCAAGGCTTACCCATGACGAGGCATGTGACCAGTTAAAGGGTCCTCGATCATCAAGCCTACATCGACAAGGTCCTTAATCGACTCAGACGGAGACACTACACCGAGACTCTCTTCTCGTGCAAGTCACCCGCCCGGTCTCAGCTTACTCATTTCAAACCCAAAGTTTGGTACCTGACAGAGGTACATCTTTTCCGATGTTGAATCCATCAAGGCCTTTGACAGATCCACCATCAAGTTTTATTTTTGAAAACATCCCTCCCACTTTGCCAAACATCTTTTGTAAAACAAATCCTTTGGTTTTTCTAAAGCAATACTAAGCATAGTAAAACCTTTTTGTAAAAACAGGATTTCAAGGAGGGTAATCAAGATCAAGGAAGGTAATGCAAGAATTGTTTAATCAATCAACTCCTATCACCTAATGCAGCAAACAAGTAAGAAATATTTTAGAAACATCAAGGAAGGTGGCAAATGCACCGGGGCTTGCCTGGAAGAAACACTAGGTTAGTGTTTGTTAGACGATGTCCACTTGACGAGCACCTCTCATCCAGGCACTTGATCGGACAGGTTCGTCCATCAGCACCACCGTGCGAAGTAGCCCGCGCTTGGGGTCGACTTCGGTCGTCTTCCGCAACACGCGATTATTTAACGTACCTGAATGAAATGCATTATGCACATGAATGCATATCGATGAAAATATTACAAACCTAAATAGTGCTACGCCGACAAGAATTAAATACTTAGTGACGAAGCGTCGTACTATTTTATACGAAAACACTAGCTATCGACGTATGACTAAGCTTAATAATCACGGTTTTCTAGATTAAACGAACCTAACGCAAACATCACAAACAACAAATTATACACATTAATCACGATTAGCCTAAACACACTTATCAGTTAATTAATTAAATTCTGAACTAATCTCTTGCTTTATAAATTACACTACATCTTTATAAGTGATTAAAATATTTTATCAACACACATGCCTACTAAAATTCTACTCGGTACACTAATTCAACTAATTGACCGGAATAGCGAAATGACTCGCTATAACTGAACCTGGCTCGATAATCGCAAGAACTACGAAGTCGACGAGAGTTTCGTGACTTACGCAATTTATCGAGCACCTTAATGAGCATCACACTAGTACATTAATTTATTTAACGATCGAACCATTCTAAACAATTTATCAGCTTACCGTTTCCACAGCTGACACGAATCCGCGGGATTGGTAGCGATTTTCCGATCCAAGCAATTTGTCGAGCGCTTGGGGGAATATCGTGCTGTTAACTTCGTCTTCACCCGATTCTTGGGATCTCTTGGGAATGCACGAATGACGACGACCTTCGATTGAAGTCTGGAGTAAGCTGGTGAGGTGGGGATCGAGCAGGGGATGACGTGTTTGACGACTAGACGGTAAACGACGCGAAGATGAACGACGACAACCCACAGCGGTAGGAACACGAAGGCTTGGCTGAGGCGGGGTCTGAGCGGGTTGACGGCGAACGACACCAACAAATGGACGGCAGAGGCGCTTGACGAGAAGAGTACGACCAGCGAACAAGTAGATACACTGATGGGCTGAACAAGAAATCGATCAACACGGGGTGGCGAGGGGCGGCATTAGCAGGCTCGCAGCAAGCAGAGAGAAGACCAAGGCACTGTCGATGATGCGCGCACAAGCTCCACGCGCAAAGCAAGCTGGGCGATGCCGGTGAGTCGATGACACAGCAGCAGGCTAGGGCGCGCAGCGAAGGGAACTCACAGCCATGCCATAACCATGAACTCAGGGAGCGCGTCGAGCTAAAGACGATCGGCTCCATGGACGGCGAGGTGCGAAACTAGTGATGTGCCAAAATCCTGGGTGTGACGGCGGAACAGAGCCCACGGCGGCTGGGAAGCAAGCACCAGAGAAGGGCAGTGGCCACGGGAGGAACGTCGAGGGAGCTTGGCATGGGCGAGCTCGGACCTTCCAGGTGGCCGGATGGACGCACGGACAGACCGCGAGCAGGGCCCAGAGCTCGACGGTGTCTGCGGCCAGAACGAGTACGGCCGAGGGAGACCGAGCTAAGAGCTCTAGCGGCCATGGAGAGGAGTGAAGTCGACGAACTCAAGAACCAGGACGCTACCGACGTTGGGGAACTCGACTGGAGGTGGAAGACAGGCTGGGGCGGTGGCTTCAGAAAAAAAACAACGGAGAGAGCGGAGCAAGGCGAGCGTCTCGACACTAGCTAGCAGCGATCAAAGTCCCGCGAGAGAGAAAGAGTGTCCAGGAAGCCAACCGAGAGGCAAAGAGATACGGCGAGAGAAAAGATTAGAGAAGGCGGTGGAAAAAATCAAGCGGAGAGAGAATCGTGCTCAACAGGGAGACAACGAATGGAGGCCACGCATGGGGAGAAGGAACACGTATCACAGTCTTGTTTCCTCTTTTCTAAAGAAAATTTTTAGATATTTTGATGTAATAAAATCAGGGTCTAAAAAATATAATTAGGGATCGAACAAAAATAAGATTGACAATAATAATTGGACAGGATTTGATTTGGCGAATGCAGTGAATTCAGATGAATCTACACCCGTTATTTATATCCGAACGTTCGGACCTGGGCGAGAAGCAACAGAACGAATTAAACTGATTCCGGCTTTGATATTTTAATTTACGACTGATCTCGTTGAAGTCAAACTGATTAGCAATTATTCGAGTTCGGCTCTAATTATTTTTATCTGCTTTGAACGATTTACTACTAAATACTCATGATTATCAACCTCGCGCAAGATTTCTTTCAGATAACGCATGATCCTAATTATGTTGCACCTAAAATTTTAGTCGTTGATTTCTAATAAATCCCGTTTCGGACAAAGTCGGAGGGCTGAACTAAGTTTCTAAATTTGTCTTTACACGAGCGATGAATTTTTAAATAATCACCGGACTCACCGGTTTTCAGAACAATTATGTTCCGAAGATCACGAAAATTTAGAAAGAGCTCGGATGGATAAAGATAAAAACGATATCGAACTCGTGACAGACAAAACATATGCGATATTAAAATCGCAATAGACGAAGATGTTTAAAATTTTGGCATATGATTAATCCACTGATTACGTGCTTAAATCCGTACTCGTTATCGAGCGGAATATAAACACCAGGGGTGTTACAGGTCCACGGATATCCCATTTTCTGACAAGATGTACCCCAGAAATTGTACTTCCTTGAGCTAGAAGTCACACTTACTAAACTTGACATACAATTTGTGCTCCCTAAGTCTAGTTAGCACGATTCTCAGATGCTCTTCATGTCTCTTCTCACACTCAGAGTAGACTAGTATGTTGTCTATGACTACTATGACAAATCGGTCCAGTTCTGGCATAAAGACAAAGTTCATCAAGTACATAAAGTAGACAGGAGCATTGGTCAAGCCAAATGACATGACTAAATACTCATATAGCCCGTATCTGGTAGAAAATGCTGTCTTAGGAATATCTTGGGGGTGAATTATGTTCTGATGGTACCCTGATCTAAGATCAATCTTTGAAAATACCTTAGCCTTAGACAGTTGATCAAATAAAATGTCTATTCGGGGTAGAGGGTACTTATTCTTGATGGTCACTGCGTTGAGAGGATGGTAATCTATGCACATCCTCAAGGATTGGTCCTTTTTCTTCACGAAAAGAGCAGGACTGCTCCACTCAGAGGTACTAGGTCAGATCAAACCCTTGTCTAATTGTCCCTTCAGTTGAATTTTTGATTCTGCTAGCTCATTTGGTGGCATCTTGTATAGTCTTCAGGAAAATTGGTGCGATGCCCGGTTTAAGCTCTATAGCAAGCTCCACATCTCTCTCAGGTGGAAGTCCCGACAAATCTTCAGGAAAAACATCAGGAAACTCACAAACTACTGGGATCTCTTCAATTGAGGTTGCATGGGTTGCTGTAACACCCACTTTGTAATAGCTAGATAAAGTACCAATAGAGGAAACAATATCCCTTTATGTGAGTTTGATCTTTATTCATCATCATATGAGAACACCATATCCAAGAACAAATAATTAATAAAAGATATGCTACTAAATTGTTGCATCATGCTGGATATTTTATTTGTGTGTGCATTTGGTGACAACATAGAAATAAAATGACAATGAGAAGAGGATTATAGGAAAAAGGAGAAAGAAAGAAAGAAATAATATAAAATATAATACAAAATTTATAAATACCCAAACTCAACCATACTGGTATGATCAAAATTTATCTATAATTTGAGTACAAATTCAAAGTCATACTTGGAATTCAAATTGGGAATTGAAAAAAATAAAAAGAAAAGAAAACAGAAAAACAGAATTGATAAAAAGAAAAGGAATACTATACCTAACTGGGCCGGCAGACTCCATTTCGGCCCACCCAGGAAAGCCAACCCGCGCAGGCCCAAGAACACTTCACAGCGCGCACCGTTCTGGCAGGTAGGGCCCGGCTGCCAGCCTCTCCATCCGCGCGTGCGTTCTCCCCCTCTCGCTGCGCTGCGGGACCCTTCCGTCAGCCGGGTACTCACTCGCGATCGCGTGCTCACTGGCGGGTGGGACCCGTGGAACAGATCGAGCTGCTCGTCGTCCCCGTCTTTCGGCCGATTCCGTTCAAGCTTGCGCGTAAATCGGGTGATGGTGCCGCATGGACTCGAGGATAAGAACCTCCCCTGGGTGCCTCCCTGATTCCCAGTACGCCGTGATAGGCTCTAGTAGACACCACCGCCGCAAAAAGAGAGAACAGAGGTGGGGATCGGGCGTCGCTAGGGTGAGCTGGTCGCGTCGCCGGTGAACTTCTTCGGTGCGGGCGATTTCGCGTCGGCGAGGGGCCGAGTGGGATCGCAATCGTCCAAGGAAGTCGGTCGAGCGCTCAATCGGAGTTTGGCGTTGGTGTAGTGCGCGAATTGCTCACCGCCGTGATCACTGCT
Source organism: Zea luxurians (assembly GCA_029449295.1). Classification (NCBI taxonomy): domain Eukaryota; kingdom Viridiplantae; phylum Streptophyta; class Magnoliopsida; order Poales; family Poaceae; genus Zea; species Zea luxurians. Next base: position 199,352,923 of record JAOPSE010000003.1, read on the forward strand.
GGCGAGTTCCGCCCCTCTCCGTGGGCGAGCGTCGTCAAGCCTCGGCCGTCCGTCGGTGAGTCGCCATCGCATCCGTCCTCCCTCCCTTTAGGCTATGCGCTATCGAATTGTGAAATGGTGTAGATATACCCCTCGGTCCGCTATCCGGCAATGGCGCCGCCGCAGTGTGCCGTGTACCTGGGTCGGGCGCTCGGGGTCAGACAAAATTGATTGGGGAATCGAGTTTGGGGAGGCATCAGCTTTGCGTGGCGCGATTTAATTGCCGATGGGTGCTCGGGCCGGCCGGATTTGAAATCCCGGCGGACCTCCGCCGCGATCGGGGAGGGGGAAAACACAGCCGTGGGTAGCCTCGGCTGGGTTGAAGACGAAGCCCCGCGGCCGTCGGATCAAGATCTGACGATCACGAGCTTATACCGGTTCAACGCGTAGTTCTGGCCGTTGATCTCAATCGGGCGGCTGAAACGAGTTTAGGATAAAGGAAGATCTCGACCGTTGGCCTCCGATCCGACGTTAGAAATTGGGTACCGGTTCACGTAAAGTTATGATCTAATCTGGGCCGCTCAGTTCAGATCGTGCGGCCGAGATTCAACCATACCTCTTCGCGGTGCCATTTAGCTAAAGAGCCCCTCGGTTTCACTGAAATAAACCCGCCGTCCCTTTGTCACTGTTTTCTGAGTCTGGGGCGACTTACACCGTGCCCCCTGGGTTTCTCTGGATTTGAGGCCCAGTCCAGGACTTTATAAAACCAGAGAAAATAAATAGAAAATGAATTTTTAATATAAAAATAATTGCTAGAACTTTATAAATTCATAGAAAATTCATACTAACTCCAAATTCATCCATTCCAGTTCCTAAAATTTTGTAATTTTATTCTCTAGCACTTAGTGTCTCTGTTTTGGCATAAAAACAGTAAGGAAATTTATTTATCACTTAATCCTATTTAAAGCACATAAAACCTTTGAAAATGCATAACTTAAAATCTATAATTCAGAAAATTATGATTCCTGTTCCTAGAATTTTATTTTAATATGTAGAATATCTCTGTGAGTTTTGTTTATATGTTTGGTGTAATGTTAATTGCTCTATATGCACTGTGCTTGTTTGTATTGTGGCGAGTAGAAGAGCCCGTTGCTGAGGATCCTGGTGAGCAGCAGGTTGAAGTAGCTGAGCAGGAGCTCATTGAAGGCAAGTTGTGCCCTTGACCACTTTTTACCCAATAATGTTCTTTAATATCACTTATCCATGCATAGGTTAATTTTGATGGGACCCAATAGGTCACCCTAGATTTGTTTATCTCATTACCTTGTTTACCCCTGAATCACTTGGGTAGTTTGCTATTGCTTTATATGGTTTTGGGATAATCATTTATTACCTCTATGTTCCAATTCTTGTTGTTATTCTGTTTATGTTCATGTTGTTATCATTAATGTTAATTGGAACATAGAGCTTAACTTGAGAACCACGTGCCACCACAAGGGAGGAATGGGACCCCTTGGCTGACTAATTAGGAAAGCTAGTGGAAGACTACCTTACCCGAAAGGGGCAAGGGCAGTAGGGGAGAGGTCAGTGCGGGGAGGTCCCTGGTTGATTTTGCTGCGATGGCGGTCAGCCAGGAACCCTTTACTGGATCTTCCCATAAACTGTAGCGGGTTTTCGGAAGCTAGTGGAACTTTGTAAAGGCCTCGTAGTGTTGCCCTGCCGTGCTTCCTAGGTAGAGGTATATGGGATTCATGACCCCTTGGCAGATGGGTAACATGACTTGTGGGTAAAGGGTACAACCTCTGCAGAGTGTAAAACTGGTATACTAGCCGAGCTCACGGTCATGAGCAGCTCAGGACTCTCTGATGTTTAAATTATGGAACTTAAATTCAATTTTGTCATTTGCATTGCATGGGTTTGTTATTAATTTTGTTCTATTACTTTACTTATGGTTTGGTATTTACTTACACTTAGTAACTGCTAATAAAATTTTGACCAACTACTTAAAAGCAATGCTCAGCTTTAACCCCTGTCTTTGATTAAGCCTTACACATCACATGAACTCACACCTTTGTGAGTTTATGTCCACTGTTTCCCCACAACTTGTTGAGCTATGATCATGTGTGAGCTCACCCTTGCTGTCTCACACCCCCCCCCACAGGAGATGATCAGGTGGTTCAGGAGGAGCCGCCTAACACTGAGGAGTTCGATCTGATCTAGGTGGCGTTTCCCAGTCGACATTAGCGCCGACGATCCTTAGTTTGTTTTATCTTTATTACTTTATTTTGTAATAAGTCTTCCGCTATGTAATAAATACTCTGATGTTTTATGACATTTATCTCTATACACTCTGTTATTATATGTGTTGTCTTCTTGGCGCATGTATGAGATGCACCTGGCTTTGTTCCTTAAAGCCGGGTGTTACAGAAGTGGTATCAGAGGAAATGTTGACTGTAGGACGAAACCTAGATAGAAATGGACAAAACCCTTACCTACTTATCTCATTCTGATTCATTCCATACTTACCTTACTCTGGTCCTTTCTTATCTTGATCCTGTCTCACCTTCTACTGTTCTACTCTGATCATTCTTACCTTTTCTACTCTAAGACAAGATGGATTTCACACCTTGGAATCCTATGACTATGATCTTTCTAAGAGATAGGGAACCTAAGACAAAATTTAAAACTATTTTCTCTATTAAAAAAAATGTTGTTTGATTGTGCTGATGCTAAATGCCTGATTTGCTTCTTTGATTGATTGAACTATGGACATCTTAGTATGTACCACCATAAGGTATTGAATTGGCTAGGATAGGTGAAATATTAATCTGCTTAGCTAATAAATCCCCCAAAGTAACCTGATTTGTAAATACCTGCCTTGTCTATGATCTTCTTACCATATGTATCTAACTCAGATGGTCAATACCAGGCGGGGTGGTGGAATTGACTTGCCTCCTAACCAACACACTCGAAGACAACCTCAGCCACAACCTGCGGGGATGAATCCTCCTAATCCTCCATCAGGCGGAGTTGACCCACTGGTTGCTGCTCAGATGGCGGTGATGCAGCAAATGGCGGACACCATGGCTGATATGCGTGCCCAGATGCAACAAGAACGCCAGGAGATGCGTCAGGAAAGAGAAGATATACGGCAGGAGTTGCGCCAGGAGCGAGATGAGATACGCCAGGAAAGGAGGGTACAACAACAGCAGCTGCAACAACAAATGCAACAGCAGCAACAGCAGCAACAAGTGCCACTGCCTCCACCACCACCACCAGTTCCACCCCGAGATAAGCATAGGGAGTTCATGAGTCATAAGCCACCTACATTCGCAAGCTCACCTGATCCACTGGACGCGGATGATTGGCTGAAGTCCGTTGAGAAGATGCTGAATATTGCACAATGCACTGACCGGGAGAAGGTTTTATATGCTTCTGGACGTCTGATTGGTCCTGCTGCTGACTGGTGGGATTCTTATACTGCTGCCCACGATGCTGCTGATACTATTACTTGGGCGGAGTTTAGTACACAATTCAGGAACTACCATATTCCAGCTGGGATGATAAAGATCAAGAAGAAGGAATTTCTGTCGCTGAAGCAAGGAAGTATGTCAGTCAGCGAGTACCGCGACAAGTTTATTCAGTTATCCAGATATGCCCCTGAAGAAGTTGCTGAAGACGAGAGGAAGCAGGAGCATTTCATTGAAGGACTTAATGGACCCTTGCAGTATGCTCTGGTGGCACACACATTTCCATCATTTCAGAGGCTGCTTGATAAGGCACTGGCTATTGAACACAAGCGTGTTCAACTGGGAGATTTGAAGAGAAAGGCCATATCTCAAGGACAAGGAAGCAGCAGTGTTCGTCCTCGCTACAGTCCACCACAGGGTACACCGACTCGACCGGGAGGACCACGCCCAGTTCCGCAATCACCACTGAGGACTCCACCTCCTCGACAGGCTACCCCTACTGGCACCCCGACAAAGTTTTCAGGACAGAGTCCGGGCACTCAATGTTACAAGTGTGGGAAGATTGGTCATTATGCAAATGTCTGCCCACAGAGGATCGCTACTACTCCAGTGCAGAACAGGCAGCAAACTCCAGGAACTGGCAAGGGATATTCTATTGCCAAGGTTAATCAAGTCAGCGTTGATGCTACTCCAGACGGAGGGGACCTCGTAATTGGTATGTTTTATGTTAATGCAATTCCTGCAACCATATTATTTGATTCTGGAGCTACACATTCATTCATGTCTGCTAGATATGCCAACACAAATGAAATACCACTGCTAAATATGAGAAAACCCCTGATAGTAATTACACCTAAAGGGCCTGTTGAGGCGAATCAAATGACACGTAGATTGACATTAACCATTATGGGTAGAGATTTTGGAGCTACTGCTATAATATTGGAGTCAAGCAGTATAGATTTGATCCTTGGTATGTCATGGCTAAGAAAGGCAAAGGCCGTTATAGCATGTGGTAGAGGTACCGTAGAACTCACTACTACTAAAGGAGAAAGGTTTCAAGTTAACATTGCAGTAACCTCCTCATCTATGCGTGCAATGTTCTTCATGCCTGAAGAGTTTGTTGGTGACAATATCCGGGTGGTTAGAGATTTTCCGGATGTCTTTCCAGAGGAGTTACCAGGAATGCCACCTGATAGAGAAGTTGAGTTTGTTATTGACCTCTTACCTGGAACCGCCCCTATTTCTAAACGGCCATATAGAATGTCCGTAGAAGAGTTGAAGGAGCTTAAGAAGCAGTTAACTGAGTTACAAGAGGCTGGGTACATTCGTCCGAGTTCCTCACCTTGGGGAGCACCGGTCTTGTTTGTACAGAAGAAGGATGGATCGCAACGGATGTGTGTGGATTATAGATCTCTTAATGATGTGACAGTGAAGAACAAGTATCCGTTGCCCCGTATTGAGGATTTGTTTGATCAGATGAGAGGTGCTAGAGTATTTTCGAAGATTGATCTCCGATCAGGATACCATCAGATGAGGATTAGACCATCGGATATTCCCAAGACGGCGTTCTCGACTAGATATGGATTATATGAGTTCACAGTTATGTCGTTTGGATTGACTAATGCACCAGCTTATTTTATGAACTTAATGAACAAGGTGTTTATGGAGTATTTGGACAGATTCGTCGTGGTATTCATCGACGATATCCTTATTTATTCTCAGAGTGAAAGTGATCACGAGGAACATCTGAGGATGGTGCTACAGAAGCTACGAGATAATCAACTCTATGCTAAGTTCAGCAAGTGCGAGTTTTGGATTGGCCAAGTGCCATTTCTTGGTCATATTATTTCTAATGGAGGAATAGCAGTGGATCCTGCTAAAGTTAAGGAGATAATGGAGTGGAGAGTACCCACTACATTTACTGAGATTCGGAGTTTCTTGGGACTTGCTGGATATTATCGGAGGTTTATCGAAGGATTTTCTAAGATTGCTAAACCTATGACTTCGCTTTTGGAGAAAGGAAGAGAATTTAAGTGGGATGAGAAATGCCAAGAGAGTTTTGATCAATTGAAGAAAAGATTGATGTCGCCACCAGTGTTGGTGATGCCAGACCTACAAAAAGGATTTGACATCTATTGCGATGCATGTGGCCAAGGCTTAGGATGTGTGCTCATGCAAGAAGGACATGTGATTGCTTATGCTTCTCGTCAGTTGCGGAGACATGAATTGAACTACCCCACTCATGACTTGGAATTGGCAGCCGTTGTGCATGCACTTAAGATTTGGAGACATTACATCATGGGGACCAAGTGCCAAGTGTATACGGATCATAAGAGTTTGAAGTATATATTCACTCAGAAGGATCTCAATCTTAGGCAACGCCGTTGGTTGGAGCTTATTAAGGATTATGATTTGGAGATTCACTATCACCCGGGCAAGGCAAACTTGGTTGCAGATGCCTTGAGTCGCAAGGAGCATGTTCATTCAGCTGTTGTTGCCCAGCTACCCGATGAGATTGTTGAGGATTTCAGGAGACTTAACCTGGGGATAGTTGCTCATACTGAAGGAGTTACAATTGATGTGGAACCTACTCTGGAGCAAGAGATCCGCAAAGGACAAATTGGTGATGCTAAGATAAAAGAGATTAAGGATCTGATTACTGAAGGTCGAGTTCCGGAATTCACGGAAGATGAACAAGGAACTGTATGGTTCAAGGACAGAATGTGTGTTCCTGATGTTGAAAGCCTGCGAGAGACTATTTTAAAGGAGGCCCACGACTCGGATTATTCTATTCATCCTGGTAGTACCAAGATGTATCAGGATTTGAAACGGAAGTATTGGTGGTATGGATTGAAAAGAGATGTAGCTGCACATGTGGCTATGTGCGATGTATGTCAAAGAGTTAAGGCTGAACACCAGAGGCCAGCTGGACTACTGCATCCACTGAAGATACCCGAGTGGAAATGGGAAGAGATTGGTATGGATTTCATTACTGGATTGCCCCGCACCCAGAAAGGATATGATGCTATATGGGTGATTGTGGATAGATTGACTAAAGTAGCTCACTTTATTCCTGTCAAGACTACTTATAAGGGTTCTCAGCTAGCAGAGTTATATATGGCCCGGATTGTGTGTTTACATGGAGTACCAAAGAAGATCGTGTCTGATCGAGGTTCACAGTTTACCTCGAGATTTTGGAGAAGCTTTCATGAGAATATGAGTACAAAGTTGAATTTTAGTACAGCCTATCACCCTCAGACTGATGGACAGACTGAAAGGACTAATCAAGTATTGGAAGATATGTTGAGAGCTTGTGCCCTTCAGCATGGAGGAAGTTGGGATAAAAGTCTGCCTTATGCTGAATTCTCATATAATAATAGCTATCAGGCCAGTCTGAAGATGTCACCTTTTGAAGCTTTATATGGGAGGAAGTGCAGGACTCCTCTATATTGGGATCAGACTGGAGAAAGACAGTTCTTTAGGCCTGAATTGATTCAAGAAGCAGAAGAACAAGTCCGTATAATTCGAGAGAATTTGAGAGTGGCTCAAACCAGGCAAAAGAGCTATGCTGATAACAGAAGGAGACCACTGGAATTTGAAGAAGGAGATTATGTGTACCTCAAAGTGTCACCACTTCGTGGAATGAGGAGATTCAAGGTTAAGGGCAAATTGTCCCCTCGCTATATTGGACCGTTCTTGATCTTTAGAAGAGTTGGGGAGATGGCATACCAACTCGAATTACCTGCTACTCTATCGGATGTGCATAATGTGTTCCATGTGTCTCAACTTAAGAAGTGTCTTCGTGTGCCCGAGGAACAGTTACCCATGGAAGAGCTCAGTGTTCAAGGTGATTTGACTTACACGGAGTACCCGATCAAGATTTTGGATACATTGACTCGAGTTACAAGAAATAAGGTGATAAAGATGTGCAAAGTGCAATGGAGTCACCACAGTGAAGATGAAGCAACTTGGGAAAGAGAAGAAGAGCTTCGCATAGATTTTCCCCACCTTTTCTCTAGTTCTTCTTAAATCTCGAGGACGAGATTATTTTTAAGGGGGGTAGGATTTGTAACACCCACTTTGTAATAGCTAGATAAAGTACCAATAGAGGAAACAATATCCCTTTATGTGAGTTTGATCTTTATTCATCATCATATGAGAACACCATATCCAAGAACAAATAATTAATAAAAGATATGCTACTAAATTGTTGCATCATGCTGGATATTTTATTTGTGTGTGCATTTGGTGACAACATAGAAATAAAATGACAATGAGAAGAGGATTATAGGAAAAAGGAGAAAGAAAGAAAGAAATAATATAAAATATAATACAAAATTTATAAATACCCAAACTCAACCATACTGGTATGATCAAAATTTATCTATAATTTGAGTACAAATTCAAAGTCATACTTGGAATTCAAATTGGGAATTGAAAAAAATAAAAAGAAAAGAAAGCAGAAAAACAGAAATGATAAAAAGAAAAGGAATACTATACCTAACTGGGCCGGCAGACTCCATTTCGGCCCACCCAGGAAAGCCATCCCGCGCAGGCCCAAGAACACTTCACAGCGCGCACCGTTCTGGCAGGTAGGGCCCGGCTGCCAGCCTCTCCATCCGCGCGTGCGTTCTCCCCCTCTCGCTGCGCTGCGGGACCCTTCCGTCAGCCGGGTACTCACTTGCGATCGCGTGCTCACTGGCGGGTGGGACCCGTGGAACAGATCGAGCTGCTCGTCGTCCCCGTCTTTCGGCCGATTCCGTTCAAGCTTGCGCGTAAATCGGGTGATGGTGCCGCATGGACTCGAGGATAAGAACCTCCCCTGGGTGCCTCCCTGATTCCCAGTACGCCGTGATAGGCTCTAGTAGACACCACCGCCGCAAAAAGAGAGAACAGAGGTGGGGATCGGGCGTTGCCAGGGTGAGCTGGTCGCGTCGCCGGTGAACTTCTTCGGTGCGGGCGATTTCGCGTCGGCGAGGGGCCGAGTGGGATCGCAATCGTCCAAGGAAGTCGGTCGAGCGCTCAATTGGAGTTTGGCGTTGGTGTAGTGCGCGAATTGCTCGCCGCCGTGATCACTGCTGGCGAGTTCCGCCCCTCTCCGTGGGCGAGCGTCGTCAGGCCTCGGCCGTCCGTTGGTGAGTCGCCATCGCATCCGTCCTCCCTCCCTTTAGGCTATGCGCTATCGAATTGTGAAATGGTGTAGATATACCCCTCGGTCCGCTATCCGGCAATGGCGCCGCCGCAGTGTGCCGTGTACCGGGTCGGGCGCTCGGGGTCAGACAAAATTGATTGGGGAATCGAGTTTGGGGAGGCATCAGCTTTGCGTGGCGCGATTTAATTGCCGATGGGTGCTCGGGCCGGCCGGATTTGAAATCCCGGCGGACCTCCGCCGCGATCGGGGAGGGGGAAAACACAGCCGTGGGTAGCCTCGGCTGGGTTGAAGACGAAGCCCGCGGCCGTCGGATCAAGATCTGACGATCACGAGCTTATACCGGTTCAACGCGTAGTTCTGGCCGTTGATCTCAATCGGGCGGCTGAAACGAGTTTAGGATAAAGGAAGATCTCGACCGTTGGCCTCCGATCCGACGTTAGAAATTGGGTACCGGTTCACGTAAAGTTATGATCTAATCTGGGCCGCTCAGTTCAGATCGTGCGGCCGAGATTCAACCATACCTCTTCGCGGTGCCATTTAGCTAAAGAGCCCCTCGGTTTCACTGAAATAAACCCGCCGTCCCTTTGTCACTGTTTTCTGAGTCTGGGGCGACTTACACCGTGCCCCCTGGGTTTCTCTGGATTTGAGGCCCAGTCCAGGACTTTATAAAACCAGAGAAAATAAATAGAAAATGAATTTTTAATATAAAAATAATTGCTAGAACTTTATAAATTCATAGAAAATTCATACTAACTCCAAATTCATCCATTCCAGTTCCTAAAATTTTGTAATTTTATTCTCTAGCACTTAGTGTCTCTGTTTTGGCATAAAAACAGTAAGGAAATTTATTTATCACTTAATCCTATTTAAAGCACATAAAACCTTTGAAAATGCATAACTTAAAATCTATAATTCAGAAAATTATGATTCCTGTTCCTAGAATTTTATTTTAATATGTAGAATATCTCTGTGAGTTTTGTTTATATGTTTGGTGTAATGTTAATTGCTCTATATGCACTGTGCTTGTTTGTATTGTGGCGAGTAGAAGAGCCCGTTGCTGAGGATCCTGGTGAGCAGCAGGTTGAAGTAGCTGAGCAGGAGCTCATTGAAGGCAAGTTGTGCCCTTGACCACTTTTTACCCAATAATGTTCTTTAATATCACTTATCCATGCATAGGTTAATTTTGATGGGACCCAATAGGTCACCCTAGATTTGTTTATCTCATTACCTTGTTTACCCCTGAATCACTTGGGTAGTTTGCTATTGCTTTATATGGTTTTGGGATAATCATTTATTACCTCTATGTTCCAATTCTTGTTGTTATTCTGTTTATGTTCATGTTGTTATCATTAATGTTAATTGGAACATAGAGCTTAACTTGAGAACCACGTGCCACCACAAGGGAGGAATGGGACCCCTTGGCTGACTAATTAGGAAAGCTAGTGGAAGACTACCTTACCCGAAAGGGGCAAGGGCAGTAGGGGAGAGGTCAGTGCGGGGAGGTCCCTGGTTGATTTTGCTGCGATGGCGGTCAGCCAGGAACCCTTTACTGGATCTTCCCATAAACTGTAGCGGGTTTTCGGAAGCTAGTGGAACTTTGTAAAGGCCTCGTAGTGTTGCCCTGCCGTGCTTCCTAGGTAGAGGTATATGGGATTCATGACCCCTTGGCAGATGGGTAACATGACTTGTGGGTAAAGGGTACAACCTCTGCAGAGTGTAAAACTGGTATACTAGCCGAGCTCACGGTCATGAGCAGCTCAGGACTCTCTGATGTTTAAATTATGGAACTTAAATTCAATTTTGTCATTTGCATTGCATGGGTTTGTTATTAATTTTGTTCTATTACTTTACTTATGGTTTGGTATTTACTTACACTTAGTAACTGCTAATAAAATTTTGACCAACTACTTAAAAGCAATGCTCAGCTTTAACCCCTGTCTTTGATTAAGCCTTACACATCACATGAACTCACACCTTTGTGAGTTTATGTCCACTGTTTCCCCACAACTTGTTGAGCTATGATCATGTGTGAGCTCACCCTTGCTGTCTCACACCCCCCCACAGGAGATGATCAGGTGGTTCAGGAGGAGCCGCCTAACACTGAGGAGTTCGATCTGATCTAGGTGGCGTTTCCCAGTCGACATTAGCGCCGACGATCCTTAGTTTGTTTTATCTTTATTACTTTATTTTGTAATAAGTCTTCCGCTATGTAATAAATACTCTGATGTTTTATGACATTTATCTCTATACACTCTGTTATTATATGTGTTGTCTTCTTGGCGCATGTATGAGATGCACCTGGCTTTGTTCCTTAAAGCCGGGTGTTACAGTTGCAAAGGATACATTGGTCAACTTAAAGGTAAGGTTATCCGAAACATTTTGGTGCCTCGTGGCTCCCTTAGCGACAAGGTTCGATTTGCAGTGTCAAGAATGACATCCGAAGCTTTCATCCAATTCATTCCCATAATCACATCCAAGGATAATCTTGGCATCACTATCAACTAGGCTCGAAATTCCCTTCCTTCAATTTTGAGGGTTGCCCCTCGAACTATACGATTTGTGAAAACCTCAGCCCGAGCTGAGCTTATCTGGTACTTTATGCCCCACTTCTACCAATGATTGGTTAAAGCAATGAGCAAAAGCAGTACTCATGAAATAATGAGAAGATCTGGAATCAAATAGTATGACTGTAGGATGATCGTTCACAAGAAACGTACCGGCCATCACAAGTTCTCCGTTGGTAATCTCGTTCGCAGTGGTGAGATGCACTCGAGTGGGATAGACATCGTTCTTCTTCTTAGGGCAAGGAAAAGACTTGGCGAAGTGCCCCATCTATCCACAGTTGTAGCAAGGTCCCTTCACTTGAGCTGTACCCCCCGTGGAACTTCCTGGTCCAGTCCTAACACACGGTAGGGCCACCTTGAATGCCTTCGGACATCGGAATCCTTGTTGCCGATTCTTCTTCTTTGGAGGATGATAAAATCTTGCTCTGGGTATCATTGGCCTGAAATTTGGTCGAGTCACTATGGTGGTTTGGTTTGAGGTTGTGACATTCCTGATTCCAAAGGCCTTTTACGCCCCTTTGCTAATGCGTAAAGGTTGTTGTTGTTCTCTTGAGTCAAGCAGTCGCTGACGAAATCGTTGAAGGAAGTGCGGGAGGAAATTCCCATACTTTTCATCATCTTCGAACTCAAGCCTCCCTTGAAACTAGCGATCTTCTTGGCCTCAGTGTTCACATAGTCAGACGCGTAGCGCGACAGATTGTTGAAAGCATGTAGATATTCTATCACTGACTGTGTGCCCTGAGTTAACCTCATGAATTATGACACCTTCATTGCCATTAAGCCTAGTGGAATATAATTGCCTCTGAAAGCTATGGTGAATTGGTGCCACGCGATGGGAGCATTTTCAGGGTAAGCGGTGCGGAAATGAGACCACCACATCCCTGCAGGTCCTTGTAATTGGTGCGCTGCATATTCTGTCTTGAGATTGTCTGAGAGTCTCAACAGACGGAACTTCTACTCCATCGTGTTGATCCATTCATCTGCCTCCAAGGGTTCTACTGCTTCCTTGAATATTAGCGGCCTGGTATCCATGAAATCCTTGAAGCTGCTATATTGATTGACTCCTTGAGCTTCCTGAGGCTGCCCATGGCGGGTGTTGTTAGCAATATTGCGAAGCTCTGCCTCCATGTTCCGCTGCAAGTTCTCCATGTTCCTCTGAGCTCCAAGAAATTGGGCGAAGAACTGCTCAGGTGTGAATGGCGGAGGTGGAGGAAGTGGTGCTTCATGGTCACCCTCCTGATTACCACTACAAGAAGCTCCAGCGGCTTCTGGGTTAATGTGAAGAGTAGTCACCATCTGCACATTTTTATTATGGGTAAGCGGCGAGTCACGTTATACATATGTGAAGTAAGGAAATCATGTCGTACAATATCTCATAGAAGAAAACTTCATGTGAAAAATCGTAAGGCAAGAATTACATCCCAACATGCGCAACAACATCATCACATAATTCATTATATATAAATGCACATACAAGCAAATTGTTCCGCTCACATGCACAACCAACCAAAAGAGTGTTTTTCCACACACGCACACCTGCGTCAGAAGCTATCATTACATTGGCCTTACTCCATAAGTCCCGTTCCTACTCCTAGGAACACTATCCCAAAGGGTTAGCCTATCCTCTAGCGACAGCTAACAACTACACCTGCACGCTACCGGTCTCAGAGACTACACCTCCATCATCGGCTATGGCGACATCTGCTTCTTCTGGTCCTAGCGGGTTGATTGGATTGAGCTGGGCATGAAGCTGGTGAACCTTCTCATGCAGATTAGCGTTCCAAGGTTCTGCATTGTTTAGCTGCTGCATTAGGTTGCCTGCATTGCCCTGAGCTGTGCTACCTCAGTCAAAGCTGCATTCCTTTCCCTGATGATTTCCACCAGCAAGGTCTAGTAGTCTTGGCATTCACCAATCCACAACATGTTGTCCAAAACAGCCACATCCCTAACCTAGATGACTTTCATCTTTTTCAAGTGTAACTTGGGCCAGCTCCTCTTGTATCTAGGCTAACTCTGCAGCATGCGATTCCTGAGCCCAGTACAACTGGTTCTGCACCATGGCAAGAGAACTGTTGACCACCTGCAAACTGCACTCCATGTTGTTATATAGCTGCATCACTACAAACATGGCACTAGACGCTGCAGTGTCGTTGTGCTACTGCTCACTGTCTCCTCCTCCTAGAGATCTACCTTCTGGCTGGTCCCACTTAGGGTTGAAGATATCACCCCTAGGAAAGACTCCAGTCATGGCAGTAGCAATCTCCCTAGGAAAATGATCCAGCAAATCTTGAAGTATCTTATAAGCGGCTCTGCCTACCCCTTCTCTGGGTGTGCGGCCTAACGATGCAAAGTGCCAGCCACCCATCAATGAATTATCTAGCCGAGGCTTGACCAAAGCTGTCACCCAGATATCTTCTCCTCCAGAGCATGACCTCCTATCCCAGAAGTAACACGATTCCTCTCCCTCTGGGTAACCCAAAGCGAAAAGAATGCACCATAGCAGGGTGGGCACACCGTACTCCAAAAGAAAAGAGCTGTGGTGGCGAGAAACACACGCAGCCAGCTGGTGATGAGGCACACGTCCTCCCGTAGACTTACGGGCCGTGAGCCTACGGCGAGCCATCTGTTACAATGTTATATGGGTGAGAATTAGGGTGAGAAAGTTTTTATTGGTTAATAGCACAAACAAAACCCCTACCCTACCACCAAAAGAGAAGCGATGCAATAAATGAACAAGATGATGGTTATGCCAATGCATGCACGAAACTTACGACCTCACAACCTATTCATGTTAACGTAATAAGCGGTGGCATACCCGTTCGCTCGTTATCGCGCAACTACACGAACTACTCATATCGAGGTTAGTGTACCTGTAGAAAAAGTTCATTCCAGCCCATCCCCATGATGCGACAATGATAATCAAAAAATAATGACAAGTTACCAGTAAAGAATCCTTGAACACTATTCCTATGTCTCACTGACAATTACACAAATGTCCTCCCACTTCTTTTTCTTCATGGTTTTGGTCCTTGACTTCATACCGATCGAATACCTGGCTGGAGACGCGAATACTCGCTGGCGGTGACCTGTTCCGGTGGTGTCGAGTACACAGATGCCATCACGGAGGCTACCCAAACACACCCATGGGTTTAATTCGATCAGTTCGTCATTAAATCGTAGCTATCCGCAACAACAGCGGAGCAAGATCACCGGCGTGCCCATTCCGGATTACCTGAGTCGGTCATATTCAATCCAAGGACTTGAAACAAATCAATGACCTTCTAGGACTATCGTGCTCGTGCAAACTTGGACGGAGATAACCAGGAACAGCCGGTCGACATGAGCCATGTCCAATGCGGCTGTTGGGGGCCTTCCTCTTCCGGAGGTCCTCAAAAACTTTACTAACATGTTTTTCAGTATAACCTAGACTATTACAGGAGGCTTCGGCTTTAAGACGAAGGTGTGCGTGATATAAAGGTGCGGTCCAAAGGAAGGGTGAACAAGCGCCGAAGCTGTGGCTGAAGGACCTTCGAGTTAGCATGATAACGATGGTGGAAGATGGAACCGACCTAAAGGAGAAAAGACTGCTTAGTCCTTGATAGCTTGCCTTATGGTCAACAGTAAATGTCAGGGGTATGAATGTAATTTTGCCCGGGCTATGTCCTGCGCCTATAAATAGATGAACAGTAACACCGTACTATTCACGCTGGATTGTAATCGCTGCCACGTCATTTTTGCACTCATACCTTCTGACAAACCGAAGGTATCAACGCAATATTAACTCCATTGATGTTTATTCATGTTTATGAAATGAGAATATAAATAATCCAATGATTTATAATGGTTATTTATGTTCTTTTGTGTTTCATGTATTCCTATTTATTCATATTTGTTTATTGAGATGATGAAGGTATGCCCTTCATAACCTTCGTCTGAAGATCATTGTATCCCAAAGGAGATAATGCTTCGAAGGACAAAGGTCTTTAATCATTAACAATTGTGTTGTCTTGTTCTTGATGTATAGCATTTGAGAACAAGGACCAACATTAGCGCCCACCTCCGGTGTACTCATTAGACCACCTTCGGCAAGCATCGACCTTCGTCATGCCGCCGAAGAAGACAGCAGCGCTGTTGGGGCCATGCTTCGTTGCGCCGAAGGTCTTACACGAAGAAGCAGCTTCGGCTGAAGTTGTCCCCAGGAGATGGCCGAAGGTTCCTTTTCATGGAGCTTCGGCGTTACAAACCGACATAGAGATAGAATGGCCTTTTTATCCATAGAGGTCTGAGTCAATGTTGTAAACTTTTGTAAGGGGCATAATTGTAATTCGTCACAGGCTGTGTCCTGTGTCTATAAATAGATGAACAGTACCCCTGTACTGTTCACGCGAACCTGCCATTTGCTTTCGCATCACGCCTGTACTTTTGCTTTCCTCAGGACCGAAGGTACATTTGTAATTTGAAGTCATTTATATTCATTCATGATAATAAAAATGGAGATGATTCTATGATAATATTTAAATGTTTATTTTATACCTCATGATTTATATGAATGCTTCGTCCCTTGTTATTATGCTCACGAAGGTACGTCCTTCGCAACCTTCGTCCGAAATTCTTTATATCCTGAAGGGATATAATGTGTTGGAGGACGAAGGACTTTAACACTTAACATTTTCTATGTTGCCTTGTTCTTAATTCTTAGCATTTGAGAACAAGCCCCCAACATTGGCACCCACCTCCGGTGAACTCACTTCCACTTTTCTGAGCTGATGGCTTCGTTCAACAATCAAGCTGGAGCTGCTTCGGCTTCGAAGCTGGTGCTCCCGATAACAGGCGGTTCTTGCTCAGAGCCGGCTAACAAGAAGCAGAAGAAGGAGGCTCAGAGAAGGGTGCAGCATGTTGGAGTGCAGGGACCCTTCATCAAGTCAAAATGGTCCCACATTCCAATTACTTTCTCTCAGGAAGATCTTCAGCTTAAGGATTATCCTCACAATGATGCCATGGTTATCTCTTGCGTGATCAAAGGATTTCTGGTCCACAATGTCTTAGTTGATACAGGCAGTGCAGCTGATATTATATTTGCTAAAGCCTTCAGACAAATGCAAGAGCCCGAAGACAAGATTCATGATGCTACGCACCCTCTTTGTGGCTTCGGAGGGCGGCAGATTGTAGCACTTGGGAAGATTACCATGCCGGTAACCTTCGGATTTGTTAACAACACAAGGACTGAGCAAATTGTGTTTGATATTGTTGACATGGAGTATCCTTACAATGCTATCATTGGTCGCGGTACTCTTAATGCCTTCGAAGCAATTCTTCACCCAGCTTATCTCTGCATGAAGATACCTTCGGACCAAGGGCCTATTGCTATTCATGGAAGCCAGGAAGCTGCTAGAAGGGCCGAAGGAAGCTGGACTGACTCCAAAGCAATCCATAACATAGATGGAGCTGAAGCTTGTGAACAGTACAAATTCAGAAGGGAGAAAGCAGCTTCAGCAGATCAG
Source organism: Zea luxurians (assembly GCA_029449295.1). NCBI lineage: Eukaryota > Viridiplantae > Streptophyta > Magnoliopsida > Poales > Poaceae > Zea > Zea luxurians. The sequence goes on from JAOPSE010000003.1 coordinate 199,369,589, forward strand.
CCGAAGCCTATGCTATTGTGTGAGGACATAGCAGAGCAGAAGGTGCTGTTGGGCTCGCAACTATCTGAAGACCAGGAGAAAACCTTGATAAGGTTTTTATTCAACAACAAAGATGTTTTTGCATGGTCAGCTAATGATCTCTGTGGAGTAAATCGGGATGTTATTGAACATTCGCTCAATGTTGACCCATCCTTCAGACCCCGAAAGCAGAGGCTTTGGAAGATGTCGGATGACAAGGCCGAAGGGGCTCGCAATGAAGTAAAAAGACTCCTCAGTGCAGGAGTTATCAGAGAAGTAAAGTATCCAGAGTGGCTAGCTAACACTGTTATGGTGAAGAAGGCCAATGGCAAGTGGAGAATGTGTATCGATTTCACAGATCTCAACAAGGCTTGTCCGAAGGATGAATTCCCGCTGCCAAGGATAGACTCTTTAGTCGATGCAGCAGCTTCTTCAGAGCTCATGAGTCTCCTGGACTGTTACTCAGGCTATCATCAAATCTGGATGAAGAAGGAAGATGAGCCGAAGACTAGCTTCATAACCCCAAGTGGCACATATTGCTATCTTCGGATGCCTGAGGGGCTCAAAAATGCTGGAGGAAGTTTCAGCAGAATGACAGCGAAGGTCCTCCAGTCTCAGATAGGCAGAAATGTGTTGACTTATGTCGATGACATCATTGTAAAAAGCACGAAGCAGGAAAATCATATTGCTGATCTGCAGGAGACCTTCGCCAGTTTCAGACAAGCTGGTCTGAAGCTGAATCCAGAAAAATGTGTCTTCGGAGTGAAGAAGGGGAAATTTCTCGGATGCTTGGTTTCAACAAAGGGAATTGAAGCCAATCCAAATAAAATCGAAGCTATACTTCGAATGGAGCCACCAACTACAAGAAAGGGGGCCCAAAGATTGACAGGAAGGCTGGCATCTCTCAACAGATTCATATCCAGATCAGCAGAAAGAAATTTACCATTCTTCGAGGTGCTGAAGTCAGCTGAAGTCTTTCAATGGGGCCCAAGTCAACAAAAAGCCTTCGAAGAGCTGAAGCAATACTTGATAGATCTAACAACATTAACTCCACCAACGCCAGGGGCTCCTTTGTTGTTATATGTGGCAGCTTCGCACTCGGCAGTAAGTGCAGCACTTGTCCAGGAGAAGCTTGATGGACAAGTCAAGAAGCAGGTTCCAGTATATTTTCTATCTGAAGTCCTTAGTGTGTCAAAGAAAAATTATACGGAGCTAGAGAAGGTATTATATGCCGTTTTAATGGCATCCAGGAAGCTTCGGCATTATTTTCAGGCATACAATATTATTGTTCCTTCTTCGCAGCCGTTGAAGGATATCATGAGAAATAGAGAAGCTACTGGACGGATTGGAAAATGGGCTGCAGAGCTCAATGAGTTTTACATTGATTATGTGCATAGATCCTCGATCCAGTCTCAAGCATTGGCAGATTTCATTGCCGATTGGACGCCAGGGGCTCAGGATGAAGAAGCAAATAAAGATGCCGAAGTGTGGACAGTGTTTTGTGATGGCTCTTGGGGAACCTTCGGAGCAGGTGCAGCTGCTGTGTTGGTCTCACCATCCAAGGTTAAAACTTGCTATGCAGCAAGACTTGACTTCAGTTGTACAAACAATATTACTGAGTACGAAGCCCTGCTCCTGGGCCTTCGGAAATTAAAGGCAATGGGAATCAGAAGGGCGATTCTTAAAACTGATTCCCAGGTTGTTTCGGGTCATATTGACAAAAGTTGCAAGGCTAAAGATCCGAAGCTTGAAAAATATCTAGACACGGTCCGAAGGATCGAAGCCTCCTTCGAAGGATTTTCTGTCAAGAATATCCCTCGAGGACAAAATGAGCATGCTGATTTGCTAGCCAAGTCTGCAGCACAGGGGCTGCCGTTACCTTCGGATGTGTTCTTCGAAACAATAAAGGCACCTTCAGTGGAGCTCCTTGAAAGAGCAGTCCTTAACATATCTCCTGTTTACAACGAAGATTGGAGAACTGAAATAATCTCTTACCTTCAGGGTAAGTTCCTTTCAGATGACGAAGCTTACAATAAAAGAATAGAGGCAACAGCTCGTCCGTATGTCATGATAGAAGGGGAATTATACAAACATGGAGTTTGTGCCCCGCTGCTCAAATGCTTGTCTAGAACCGAAGGTATAGAATTAATGAAAGAAATACATGCAGGCCTGTGTGGGTCCCACATCGGATCTAGGCCGTTACTTGGAAAAGTTTTCCGCCAAGGGTTTTATTGGCCGAAGGCAGCTTCGGATGCAGCGGAGTTAGTTCAAAAGTGCGAAGGTTGTCAGAAATGTGCAAGAGATCAAAAGCAACCTTCGTCTTTGACACAGCTGATACAACCCATCTGGCCATTGCAAAGGTGGGGCCTTGACTTGTTGGGTCCATTACCACCGGCTCAAGGGAATCTAAAATATGTTATAGTGGCTGTGGAGTATTTTTCCAAGTGGATTGAGGCGAAGCCATTAGCCATAATAACTTCGGCCACTGTCCAAAAGTTTTTCTGGCAGAATATTGTCTGTCGCTTCGGGGTACCGAAGGCCATCACTGTAGATAATGGAACGCAGTTCGACTCCGAAGCTTTCAGAAATTTCTGTGATCAAATTGGAACGAAGATCCATTTTGCATCAGTCAGGCATCCGGAGTCGAATGGGCTCGTTGAAAGGGCCAACGGCATTATAATGACAGGAATAATGAAGTTAATCTTCAATCAACCCAGGGGAAAGTGGCCAGATCAGTTAACCAAAGTGGTGTGGAGCCACAATACAACAGCATCAAGGTCTACAGGCTTTACCCCATTCAAGTTATTATTCGGTGACGAAGCAATAACTCCGGAAGAAGCCAAAGCTGGATCAATAAGAGTAGTAGCTTCGGCAGAATCAGGTCCTGAAGATGCTTGTCTTGTGGAAAAAGATGCTTTAGAAGGGATCAGGCTTCAGGCTGTGGAGAATATCAATAAATACCAGGCTGAAACAATCAAATGGCGAGATAGAAAGGTACGGCTAAAAAATATTGAGCCGGGACACTTGGTGCTTCGGAGAGTGGCCAACCCAGACACAGTGGGCAAGTTGCAATTGAAATGGGAAGGGCCTTTCTTAGTAGCATCTTCGTCAAGGCCTGGTTCGTACAGATTGAAGGACATGGACGTCAACGAAATTCCAAGATCTTGGAATGCGGATGAGCTCCGGCGATATTATGTATAACTTGATGTAACTTTTTATGTTTTTTCTTTTCTTTTTCATGGCACCCTTTTCCTTTCTAAAGGGGGAGAAAGGTTTTTAATGGGGCCAGCATATGTAATTTCCTTTTTAGATTTATAAGAGCAAAATCCCCCAAAGAATGTAAATGTAAAAGCTGAGAACGCACCATCGAGTGCCGAAACTGAAAAAGAGAAGAAGCTCCAAAGACGTCCCTAAGGGGATGCAGAGCTCACAGCGAAAAGTCAACGCTGATTCCGCCGAAAGTAAAAGGCGAAGAAGCTCCAAAGACGTCCCTGAGGGGATGCAGAGCTTACAGCGAAAAGTCAACGCTGATACCGCCTAAGTAAAAGGCGAAGAAGCTCCAAAGTCGTTCCTAAGGGAATGCAGAGCTGATGTGTGGGTGTTTCTAAGGAAATAATGGCTGAGAGTGTGGCTTCGGACATATGTTTTGGACATTCATTCGCACATTACATTACATCATAGCATTTGCATTCATAAGCATTCATTCATAGCATTTGTGTTCCTAAGTGGTTGCTTCGGCAAAAAGAAGAAGCGGTCTTTTATGCTTCGTTATGTACAAAAAAGAAAAGCTTCGGCAAAAAGAAGAAGTGGTCTTTTATGCTTCGTTATGTACAAAAAAGAAAAGCTTCGGCAAAAAGAAGAAGTGGTCTTCTATGCTTCGTTGTGTACGAAAAGAAGGGAAGGTGTTTTTTCGCCTTCGGCTCAAAATACTAATTTCGTCCACACCAAAGCGCCTCAATAGAAGGGTAAGAATATATTACAAGGTATGTACAAAGTTTCTTGAGAACAGTTTAATTGTATTTACAAAAGTTGTTACAAAAGTCTCCTGAGTTCTTTCTATAGTATACTCCTACTGATCTTCGCTAAGCTTCAGCTTCGGCGACATATTTTAAGCATCATCTTCAGCTTCGTCATCCTACATGAATCAAGGTATCGCGAGTAAAAATCAAGTGTGAAGGAGAAGGTAAGTACAAAGTATGATTTCTTACTGGATCAAGATGACTTCGAGCTTCGTCTCCGGCCTTCTCTCGCCCGCCTTTTGTCCATATCATTTTTATAAATCTATTTGAGATGCTTCGGGCGAGGTCAGGAATATCGTCCAGAATTGATGGAGACAGGGTGAAGTTGGGCCTGTTGACGATTTTTCCATGCTCGCAGCCGGCCTTCAGGAACGCAGCAGCGGTACCCCGAGAAGCTACCCAGGCACAGAAGTCACCGTGCCCGGCTATAACTTTGTCAAGTTCTTCAATTTCAGCTTCAATATGATCGAAGGCTTTTGGTAAATTTTCAGCTGAAGGGTTAAACTTCCCGCTGCTGGCTCCAACTGAGTAAAAGATCTTCTTCAATTGTTGAATACAGTTGTTACTAAATTTCAAGCATTTATCTTGAAGGCTTGTTAATGATTTCTTCAAGTCTGAGTTGGTTTGGACTTCAGCTTCAAGTTTCGAATTGAGCTCTAGCTTCTCTTGTTCAAATTGTTTTGATTGACAGATAAGCTTCGAATTCAATTCTGATACTTTAGCTTCAGTCTCTGCCAGCAAGCCTTCGGTTGATTGGAGTTCGAAGTCTTTCTTTTCAATAATAGCTGATTGTTCTTTTATCTTGCTCTCTAAATTTTCAATTATAGCTTCGTGTTTTTTGTCCTCTAAATCTTGCTGCATCTTCAAAGCTTTGCTTAGTAGCATGCTCTGCAAATAAACAACCTTCGTTAGGAATATTTCCATTATTAAAAAGCAATAGACGTCAGAAAGTTGTTTACCTTGAAATTGGAATAAAATAAGCTGCCGACGATATGTTGTCGTCGGTAGCGGCTGATATCTGTTTCTAGCTTCGGAAAACCGACACTCTTTGATAGAGTACCGATGACCTTAGCTCCAGTTTGGTCTCGGATGCAGCCTAATTTTTCATCGTCCACACCTCCGAAAAGAAGAGCTCCTGGCCTGTATCCGCAAGATTTGGCATAGTCTTTAAGCTCTTCTATTTCGTCCTTCGACAGTTTTTGCCCAACTAAATTTTGAAATATATAGGCTTCGTCTTCCGAAGTATCTTCGGCTATTTCTTTTCCTTTTCCAGGCACTGTGGCCGTGGTTTCTTCAGCAGCAGTGGCAGCTTCTTCTGCGGCCATGTCTAGTAAAATTTTGTCGATGTCTTCAATGGTAGTTTCTAAGTTCAAATTTTCGGCTGAAGCGGCTTCGGTAGCCGCGACCTCCGAAGGTGCGACTTCGGCATTTGTTGTGCCCTCAACAGCTAGTGTTTTCTGAATTGACGCCCTCGGCGGCGTCTTGTCGATAATTTCGGTCACTGCAATAATCCTTTGCCTCTTTGTTTTGGTTATCTTCGTTTTTTCCGGCTCCTCCACCTTTCGAAAAAGCTTCGTCAGTTGGGGCCCTAATGGACTTAGCTTCGTGGGCACGGGTTCAGTCATTACCTTTAAGATTTCCTCCACGTCGCTGGTAGAAGGTGGTGCGGGGGTCCCCTCTTCATCGGATAATTTTCGCTTTGGAGTTGATATTTTTCTCTTCTTGGGAATTTTCTTCTCTTTTGCTGGTTTTTCTTCATCCTTGTTCAAAGTTTCGGCCACTCTTTTCCTCTTTTGGCCCTCAGCACCCTTGTTCAGCCGCTCATAGTCAGGGTACTCGAAGCCCAGGGCATCAAGCACTCGGTTCAGCCTTCGCTTCGGACGGGTGCCGAAGGCCGCGGTCATCAGTTGATCTTCTTTTTTGGAATAATTCCCAAGAATTTCATTGCACATCACCTCAACTGTGTCCAGCCACTCTTGGCAAGGCTTTTTAAAGTATTTCTTGAATTTGAAGTGATAAGGAAGCCGGACAAGTTCCCCCTTCTTCTTCTCTCCCTCTAGCTTTGGCATTTCCCATTCTTTCAGAGTAGGGAAGACTCTGAACGCCAAGAATTCTTGAACCAGATCCCTGGTACCGATATGCTCTGAAATAATTTCAAACTCACCCAGTGCAGCCTAGGTGGGACCCTCCAATTTCATGTGGCATCGCGACCTTGTTTCTCCGAAGATTAAATCAAGAGGGCTTTGTACCAATTTTTCTTCGTCTTCGTCAACTTTCACATAAAACCACTCAGATTTCCAGCCTGCTGGCCATTTGCTTCGGTAGCTGATAACAGGACACTTTGTTGTCTTCCGGTAGGCAAAATTGTAGCAACCGAAGTTATCATGTAGCCCATCTTTTCTGGCCTTTGTTTGGTAATGTAACTCATGAACTCGACAAAAACTGTCGGCAAACGGTTCCACAGCTTGGCTTCGGAGGGCCCAGATATAAACATTAAGCCTAACGATAGCGTTAGGAGTCAATTGATGAATGTAAATACCAAACTTTTTCAATACATCTGCAATAATTCCATGAAGAGGGAATCTCAGCCCAGCCTTTAAAAAGCTCTTGAAGATGACAATCTCGTCCTTCCCTGGCTTCGGGGTAGTTTCTTCTCCCCCGAAGCGAAGTAGCTTCTTCTGATTTTCACTGAAATAACCTGCCTTCACCATCTTGGAAAGATCAGCCTTTGAAACAGTCGATTTCCCGAAGTCCAAGTGACTGGGCTTGCTGGGCATGGCAATGCGATAGTCATCTTTGGGATCAGTTTCTTCAATGTTCTCTTCTTCCCCTTCGGCAATTGTTGGGTCTGCTTCAGCACCGGGCATTTCTTCCGCAGTCACCAGTCCGGAACGCTGCATTGCTTCGGAGATGGGCACAGTATTCGAACCTTCGGCTTCGTCTCCTTCACGTTCAACTCTGGCAGTAGATCGCACTCTGGCCATATGATTCTGAGTTTGGGGAAGTTAGATACTTTTTCTTTTTCCTTTTCTCCCGAAGCTTTTCTTTCTAACGAAGCAGACTTCGAGATGGACCTTCGTTCGATTCTGAGAATCAAGCTTCGGCTATAGTTAAAAATTTTGGCAGCAAAACAGTGCAAATAGCAATGAATGCTGTGGTAACTTCACACCTACTCGTCTGTTTATATAGTGCTGCAGGTAAGAAGGCGAAGCGGCATGATTTTTACACCAGGCGGGCAGTCACTTGTACTCGCTGCGCAGTGGACCGCAAAGATCAAACAGTAACTCTGCAAGGTGGGACCGACACGAGCTCGGGAATTGAATCGTTTCTCGGCAACGAGCTCAGGGAAGGTGTTTTTTGGACCTTCGGCTTCCCGAAGCTTAAGAGGCATTTTTCACGGATCAAGCTCGTTACGAAAAACGATCTAGCGCCGCGAAAGGGGCTACTGTTGGGGCCATGCTTCGTTGCGCCGAAGGTCTTACACGAAGAAGCAGCTTCGGCTGAAGTTGTCCCCAGGAGATGGCCGAAGGTTCCTTTTCATGGAGCTTCGGCGTTACAAACCGACATAGAGATAGAATGGCCTTTTTATCCATAGAGGTCTGAGTCAATGTTGTAAACTTTTGTAAGGGGCATAATTGTAATTCGTCACAGGCTGTGTCCTGTGTCTATAAATAGATGAACAGTACCCCTGTACTGTTCACGCGAACCTGCCATTTGCTTTCGCATCACGCCTGTACTTTTGCTTTCCTCAGGACCGAAGGTACATTTGTAATTTGAAGTCATTTATATTCATTCATGATAATAAAAATGGAGATGATTCTATGATAATATTTAAATGTTTATTTTATACCTCATGATTTATATGAATGCTTCGTCCCTTGTTATTATGCTCACGAAGGTACGTCCTTCGCAACCTTCGTCCGAAATTCTTTATATCCTGAAGGGATATAATGTGTTGGAGGACGAAGGACTTTAACACTTAACATTTTCTATGTTGCCTTGTTCTTAATTCTTAGCATTTGAGAACAAGCCCCCAACAAGCGCTAGGGGCTGCACTACATCTACTGGACACAAACCAGGAGACACTTCCTCTCCATTAAGCCAGGAACCAGAAGAGAAATGCTACTAGCCCAACACTTCAGGAGGAGGAGTTGGACCAGGAGATCAGGGACCTGGAAGTCATTCATCAGCAGGTGCAGAGAAAGAAGGAAAAGATGGCCCGTCTAGCCGATCTACAGAAAAGGATCGATGAAGCTACTGAAGAGATGCGTCATCTTACTCAGGATGACCAGGACCGAAGGCCTCAGCACAGGGAGCTTCGTTAAGAGAGCTCATACAATGATGATGAATGGTACGGTGACTTTCATCAGGGCAATTTTGCTTTTGACGATGCTTCTCCCTTGGCAACAGAATTGCAGGCTACCCCGTGGCCACCGTCATGCAAGCCACCTCAGCTCCCTATGTATGACGGGCACTCAGACCCCAAGCAATTCCGTCATGGTAGAAGCTAAAGGATATGTTAGTGACTAGCTTTCAGGGTTTCCAAACGAAGCCGGTCACGTCCCAGGCTCTTTTTCAGTGTACACAGGACCAGGAGGAGTATTTACAGGCGTATGTCCGAAGGTTCTTGCGGCTGAGAGCTCAAGAACCTATAGTGCCCAATGAGATTGTCATTGAGGCAATTATCAAGGGGTTACAGCCAGGACCTACAGCACAATACTTTTGCGGAAGCCACCACAAACTTTGGAGAAGCTCCTCCAGAAAATGGATGAATACATCCGGGCCGATAATGATTTTCGGTAAAGAAGGGAAGAAGCTTATAGTTACTCTAAAATCGCTAGGGGCTTCGGAGGAAGATTCCACCCTAGGCATGTCAGGTCAATTCATAATACCAGCCCAAGTGACAAAAGGGGAAATCAAACCCAAAGGCAGCAGCATAGCTCCCAATCATTAGGGGCGCAACAAAGTTCCTTCAGACCACTAGCTCCAAGAGATAGATGGGGTAGAAGCTTCGAAGGAAGATATGGAGATCAGCCCAGAAGACTATTTTGTTTGTTCTGCGGTGAAGACAAAGGCCACACCACAAGAACATGCCAAGTCACAATTCAGAAGTAGAAAGAAATTGCCAAAGCTGAAGCACGGTAGAATCAGCCAAAGCAGGTTCTACATACTGCTTCATGTTATTCTCCCTATATCCCAGAGTACGTAGGCAATCAACAGCCTACAGCCTCTATCGCTTCGGCAAGCCATTCTCAAGCCTCTTGGGCCCAGCTGCCACCACCACCACCACCGCTAGCACCTACTCTGGTCCAGAACCAGCAGCCAGAAGGGCATCAACATGCTCAGCAGCAGCGAGATTTTTGGGAGGAGTCCGAAGCTCGCACAGTCAATAGCACTGTGGCCGAGTCCAAGCATATTTACTAAAAAATATCCTACCCTGGTGCATCTTTGTTTTTTCTGCCATTTTATTTTCTTGTATGAAAAACAATTCATGAAGGATCAAATTCCAATCTGATGTAATAATATTGTGGTCATATCATCGAGTGGGGTGCATCCCCTTAACAAGATACTGAAGCTACGAAAGTCGTTCCTAAGGAAGCGCAGAGTAAGATACCGAAGCTATAAAAGTCGTTCCTAAGGGAGCGCAGAGTAAGATACCGAAGCTACAAAAGTCGTTCCTAAGGGAGCGCAGAGTAAGATACCGAAACTACAAAAGTCGTTCCTAAGGGAACGCAGAGAAAGTTCTGAAGCTACAAAAGTCGTTCCTGAGGGAGCGCAGAGTAAGTTCCGAAGCTCCAAAGTCATTCCTAAGGGAATGCAGAGCTAAAATACCACCGAAATAGAAGGTGAAGAAGCTCAAAAGTCGTTCCTAAGGGGATGCGGAGCTTAAATGCCACTGAAATAGAAGGTGAAGAAGCTCCAAAGTCGTTCCTAAGGGGATACAGAGCTTAAATGCCACCGAAATATAAGGTGAAGAGACTCAAAAGACGTTCCTAAGGGGATGCAGAGTCTGGGTGTGTTTTTGTGTGGGCGTGTGTCTTTGGCATAAACATCATGCTGCATCATATCATCGCATCATTTCGCATAACATTACATCATACATCATATCGCATCAGCAACAAAACTATGAAGAAGGAAAGATATTTGATGAATGGAACAACGTGCTGAAGCACAAAAAAGTACCTTCAGCAGTAATAAATTTACATGCCAGGAAAGTCTTCATCGTTAATAATATCATACAACAGCTACGACATAGAAGGGGCGATTTTTTCTTTGCGAAGCATGAAAAGAAGGGAAGGTGTTTTTTCGCCGAAGGCTCAAAAAATGGTATGTACACAACTTTCATGCGTCACAAAGAAATATATTACATTAATATACATATTTGATGTTTGATTCACACACAAATGTTACATTATTCTACCACAACAATAATCTAGTCTTCTTTGAGTATTTTATCGGCAGCTTCATTCAGCAGCATGTCGACAACTTTGTCGACGATGGTATTAGAAACATTCATTACATCCAAGGCCTCCTTCATAATAGGATCAGCCTCGGGATCATATGGCTCAGGTATCGGAGAAAGTTCAGCTACAGTAAAAATAACAAGTTGTTAATCCGAAGCTAGAAAAAATAACGAAGCTATGAAACAATTAAAATACCTATGCACATTGCGTGCTCGGCAGCATCTTCGGCTCGCTTGGCTTCTTCTCGGGCTTCATGGGATTCTTTTTCATTCTTCTTTATAGCTTCGTCGTCTATCTCTCAGCCGCCTTTCATCCAAACGTTGGAGTAGAATTTCCCGCCCATCAGAGTAGCCTCAGCCGAAGGATCCTTCGTATTGTCTACAGTGAAGACGGTCTCCGTCTGGGTTGCAGCTTTAACATGTTTATAGCCAGATTTTTCTAAAATTGTTGTAACCCCTCTGGCGCCGGCAAAGGCGCAAAAATCACCATGGTCACTAAGGATCTCGTCAAAGGCTTCAGCTTATTCGCCGATCCATTCGATGATTCCTTCGGGATCGCCTCTAATAAATTTTTGCTCAGATGAGTAAGCACCCACCTTTGCAAAACTATCTTTCAGCTTCTTTGCACAATCCAAGGATTTTTCGTAATATCTTTCCTTCGATTCCCGAATCTCATCTAAATTCTTTTGTAGTCTGCGCTAGTCCATTCACTTATGTCTTGTTTTGCTTTAGCTACTTCAAAATCCTCATTCTTTTCTGCAAGTTTTTTCTTTAAGTTTTCAATTCAGCTCTATGAGCTTCGGACTGTGCAGCAAGATTAGCTTCGCTAACCTTAACTCTGTTTACCAAGGAAAGCAGAATTTTATCCTTCTCTGTGGCTTCATTCCTTAGTTTGATAACCTCTGACCGAAGGTTACCAAGGGCTATTTGACAACTTTTATCCTCAGCATTTTTCTGTGCCCTTAAAGCGTTACTCGAGATTAAGCCCTACAAAAAGGGAGGAGGATCAGCACAAGAGTAAAAGATACAAAAATAATCTACTTATAAGTCGACAACATTTGTACCTTCAGACTATTATAAGCAAGGCTGTCTGCAAGGTCATCCTTCGACATTGCAGAGAGACCAACTTCGAGCTTTGGAAATCCTATGTTTCTTGCCATCTCCCGGCAGACAGATATTTCCTTGTTGTCCAGGAGGCAATACAGAAAGTCATCTTCATTGGTGCCATTATACACCAAGGACCCTTTCGGGTACTGCAGTTCCCGGGCATAGTGCTTGGCTTCCATAATTTCCTCTTCCGAAATTTTTTTACCCGAAGCATGTTGAATAATAAAGTCTAGCTCTTGAGTAGACGCTTCTAGACTCAGAGATTCAACCCACTCGGGCGTGTCTTCTTTCTCCAGAACTAGACCGACATCCAAAGGTCCTTGTTCAATACTCTGTCCAGTTCCAACAGGCTCTGTTACAATGGGCACTAAGGGCCCAGCTTTGGCTTCAACACGAGCTATAGCAGCTTCGGCAGTCTCCTTTGCAGGAGCAAGAGTTGACTCCCTTGTCGACTCTAAGACAGCTTCCAACACGCTAGCCATCCTCCTCCTCTTGGGAGTTATTGCAGGAGCTCTGGGCACCTTCGGCGGACTCAAGATTTTTTGTAATACTGCTGATTCTCCTAGCTCTGGCTCTTCGACCGCTTTTTCTTCGGCTTTGACAGGATGCTTCGGCACTTCAGCCGATTCGGTTTTCTCCTACTCTATTACTTCCGGCACTTCAGCCGATTCCCCCTTGGAACCAACAATAGTGAGGTATCTTGGATCAGCAGTGGAAGATGTCCCCTCACCAAGCTTCAGCACCCTAGCTGTTTCAATGTATCTAGGCCGGTGCGTCAAAACCTTAATTTTCTTACCCTTCGGCACATCAGAGATGGCCGAAGTAGCAGCTTTCCTTTTCTTCCCCTGCTTTCGCGAGTGATAGCTATAATCTGGGTATATGAAACCAATAATATCGAATACTCTATTTAATCTTTTCTTGCCCTGCCATCCAAAGGCTAAGGTCATCGCATCATTTTTGGCTCTTGTATAAGCCCCAAGCAGCTCATCGCTAGTTGCCTCAATACAGTTCAGCCACTCGTCGTTCGGCTCATCAAACTGATCTCTGTATCTAAAGGTGTACTTTAGGTAAACCAAGCCGCCTTGACTGGATCCGGCAGCGGTCTCCTTTGGCATCTCCCAGTCGTTCACAAGAGGCCATACTCTATAAGCTATATGCTCTTGGACTAAGTCTCTTGTGCCAACATAAGTACATAAAGTGTTAAAGGCCCTCTGGCATGCTTCAATTTCATTCTCAAGAGCAGTGGCTGGCCTCCTGATGCTGAAGCGAGACCAGATAGGGCGTTGAATGATCCCCCTTATATCCTCTCTCTCAACTATGTCATTCTTCACATGAAACCACTCTTCCATCCAGGCCCCTGGCCACCTCTTTCAAAATGTTGGAACTGGATAGCTTATATCAGAACGAGGCATGAAGCCATAGCAAACAAAATTATTGTGATACTGTTCCTTGCCAGTAGCTTTCGTCTCATACAACAGCTCGTGCATGTTACAGAAGCATTTTGCACTCGGCTCCAGTCCTTGGCTTGTCACAGCCCAAATAAAAACCCCCATCCTGATGATGGCTTTGAGGGTAATCTGATGAAGAAAAATCTCAAAAGTCTTTAGCACTTCAACTAGAAATTTACTTAACGGAAACGGAAACCCTGCCTTCATGAAGCTCTTGTAAACAACCACTTCATCTACTTCGGGTACAAGGGCGGCGCTGTCCCCTCCAGCTCTCACAATGGAAATGTCACGGAAATATCTCCCTTTCATAGCATCAAGCTGACTCTGCTTAATGGATGACTTTTTGAAGATGGTATGACTCGGCCGCTAGAGCCGATCTTCGACATCTTCGTTCCCACTTTCCACATCAAAGCTTTCGATATCACCAGAATCTTCAGACAACCCAGCTAACATTTCATTGGTAATTTTCTCTATGTTCATCTTCTCCATAGCCTCGTAAAACCTAGCTAGAGCAGGATCAACAACCTTCTTCTCTTCAGCCATCTAGTAAACACATGTGAAAATGCCGAAGCTCACAAACCAATCAAAATCTGACAGAGCAAGAAAATTCAAGCTTGAAAAAACAGTGCAAGCGATTGAGATGGCACACCAAATGCCATCAATACGGGTTCCTATTTATATGCCCAGCGCATTACAACTTGGTGGGCCCTACATGTCATTGACTTTCGCTATTCTAGCGAAGGGAAGTGTTGGGGCCGTGCTTCGGTGCGCCGAAGGTCTTACACGAAGAAGCAGCTTCGGCTGAAGTCGTCTCCAAGCGATGGCCGAAGGTTCCTTTTCATGGAGCTTCAGCGTTACGAACCGACATAGAGATAGAATGACCTTTTTATCCATAGAGGTCTGAGTCAATGTTGTAAACTTTTGTAAGGGGCATAATTGTAATTTGTCACAGGCTGCGACCTGTGCCTATAAATAGATGAACAGTACCTCTGTACTGTTCACGCGAACCTGTCATTTTCGCATCACACTTGTATTCCTGCTTTCTTCAAGACCGAAGGTACATTTGTAATTTAAAATCATTTATATTCATTCATGATAGTAAAAGTAGAAATAATTCTATGATAACATTCAAATGTTTATTTTGTACCTCATGATTTATATGAACACTTCGTTCCTTGCTATTATGCTTACGAAGGTATGTCCTTCGTAACCTTCGTCCGAAATTCATTATATCCCGAAAGGATATAAAGTCTTGAAGGACGAAGGACTTTAACTCTTAACATTTTCTATGTTGCCTTGTTCTTAATTCTTAGCATTTGAGAACAAGCTCCCAACATTGGCGCCCACCTCCGGTGAACTCACTTCCACTTTTCTGAGCTGATGGCTTCGTTCAATAATCAAGCTGGAACTGCTTCGGCTTCGAAGCTGGTGCTCCCGATAACAGGCGGTTCTTGCTCAGAGCCGGCTAACAAGAAGCAGAAGAAGGAGGCTCAGAGAAGGGTGCAGCATGTTGGAGTGCAGGGACCCTTCATCAAGTCAAAATGGTCCCACATTCCAATTACTTTCTCTCAGGAAGACCTTCAGCTTAAGGATTATCCTCATAATGATGCCATGGTTATCTCTTGCGTGATCAAAGGATTTCTGGTCCACAATGTCCTAGTTGATACAGGCAGTGCAGCTGACATTGTATTTGCTAAAGCCTTCAGACAAATGCAAGAGCCTGAAGACAAGATTCATGATGCTACGCACCCTCTTTGTGGCTTCGGAGGGCGGCAGATTGTAGCACTTGGGAAGATTACCATGCCGGTAACCTTCGGATTTGTTAACAACACAAGGACTGAGCAAATTGTGTTTGATATTGTTGACATGGAGTATCCTTACAATGCTATCATTGGCCGTGGTACTCTTAATGCCTTCGAAGCAATTCTTCACCCAGCTTATCTCTGCATGAAGATACCTTCGGACCAAGGGCCTATTGCTATTCATGGAAGCCAGGAAGCTGCTAGAAGGGCCGAAGGAAGCTGGACTGACTCCAAGGCAATCCATAACATAGATGGAGCTGAAGCTTGTGAACAATACAAATTCAGGAGGGAGAAGGCAGCTTCAGCGGATCAGCCGAAGCCCATGTTATTATGTGAGGACATAGCAGAGCAGAAGGTGCTGTTGGGCTCACAACTATCTGAAGACCAGGAGAAAACCTTGATAAGGTTTTTATTCAACAACAAAGATGTTTTTGCATGGTCAGCTAATGATCTCTGTGGAGTAAATCGCGATGTTATTGAACATTCACTCAATGTCGACCCATCCTTCAGACCCCGAAAGCAGAGGCTTCGGAAAATGTCTGATGACAAGGCCGAAGGGGCTCGCAATGAAGTAAAAAGACTCCTCAGTGCAGGAGTTATCAGAGAAGTGAAGTATCCAAAGTGGCTAGCTAACACTGTTATGGTGAAGAAGGCCAATGGCAAGTGGAGAATGTGTATTGATTTCACAGATCTCAACAAGGCTTGTCCGAAGGATGAATTCCCGTTGCCAAGGATAGACTCTTTAGTTGATGCAGCAGCTTCTTCAGAGCTCATGAGTCTCCTGGACTGTTACTCGGGCTATCATCAAATCTGGATGAAGAAGGAAGATGAGCCGAAGACTAGCTTCATAACCCCAAGTGGTACATATTGCTACCTTCGGATGCCTGAGGGGCTCAAGAATGCTGGAGGGAGTTTCAGCAGAGTGACTGCGAAGGTTCTCCAATCTCAGATAGGCAGAAATGTGTTGACTTATGTCGATGACATTATTGTAAAAAGCACGAAGCAAGAAAATCATATTGCTGATCTGCAGGAGACCTTCGCCAGCTTCAAACAAGCTGGTCTGAAGCTGAATCCAGAAAAATGTGTCTTCGGAGTGAAGAAGGGTAAATTTCTTGGATGCTTGGTTTCAACAAAGGGAATCGAAGCTAACCCAAATAAAATCGAAGCTATACTTCGAATGGAGCCACCAACCACAAGAAAGGGGGCCCAAAGATTGACAGGAAGGCTGGCATCTCTCAACAGATTTATATCCAGATCAGTAGAAAGAAACTTACCATTCTTCGAGGTGCTGAAGTCAGCCGAAGTCTTTCAATGGGGCCCAAGTCAACAAAAAGCCTTCGAAGAGCTGAAGCAATACTTAATAGATCTCACAACATTAACTCCACCAACGCCAGGGGCTCCTCTGTTGTTATATGTGGCAGCTTCGCACTCAGCAGTAAGTGCGGCACTTGTCCAGGAGAAGTTTGATGGACAAGTCAAGAAGCAGGTCCCAGTATATTTTGTATCTGAGGTCCTTAGTGTCTCAAAGAAGAATTATACAGAGCTGGAGAAGGTATTGTATGCCGTTTTAATGGCATCCAGGAAGCTTCGGCATTATTTCCAGGCATACAACATTATTGTTCCTTCTTCGCAGCCATTGAAGGATATCATGAGAAATAGAGAAGCTACTGGCCGGATTGGAAAATGGGCTGCGGAGCTCAATGAATTTTACATTGATTATGTGCATAGATCCTCAATCCAGTCTCAAGCATTGGCAGATTTCATTGCCGACTGGACGCCAGGGGCTCAGGACGAAGAAGCAAATAAAGATGCCGAAGTATGGACAGTGTTTTGTGATGGCTCTTGGGGAACCTTCGGAGCAGGTGCAGCTGCTGTGTTGGTCTCACCGTCCAAGGTTAAAACTTGCTATGCAGCAAGACTTGACTTCACCTGCACAAATAATATAACTGAGTACGAAGCCCTGCTCCTGGGTCTTCGGAAACTAAAGGCAATGGGGATCAGAAGGGCGATTCTTAAAACTGATTCCCAGGTTGTTTCGGGTCATATTGACAAAAGTTGCAAGGCTAAAGACCCGAAGCTTGAAAAATACCTAGACACGGTCCGAAGGATCGAAGCTTCCTTCGAAGGATTTTCTGTTAAGAATATCCCTCGAGGACAAAATGAGCATGCTGATTTGTTAGCCAAGTCTGCAGCACAGGGTCTGCCGCTACCTTCGGATGTGTTCTTCGAAACAATAAAGGCACCTTCAGTGGAGCTACTAGAAAGAGCAGTCCTTAACATTTCTCCTGTTTACAGCGAAGATTGGAGAACTGAAATAATCTCTTACCTTCAGGGTAACTTCCTATCAGATGACGAAGCTTATAATAAAAGGATAGAGGCGAGAGCTCGTCCGTATGTCATGATAGAAGGGGAGTTATACAAGCATGGAGTTTGTGCCCCGCTGCTCAAGTGCTTGTCTAGACCCGAAGGTATAGAGTTAATGAAAGAGATACATGCAGGCCTGTGTGGATCCCACATCGGATCCAGGCCATTACTTGGAAAAGTGTTCCGCCAAGGATTTTATTGGCCGAAGGCAGCTTCGGATGCAGCGGAGTTAGTTCAAAAGTGCGAAGGTTGTCAAAAATGTGCAAGAGATCAAAAGCAACCTTCGTCTTTGACACAGCTGATACAACCCATCTGGCCATTGCAAAGGTGGGGCCTTGACTTGTTGGGTCCATTGCCACCGGCCCAAGGGAACCTAAAATATGTTATAGTAGCTGTGGAGTATTTTTCCAAGTGGATTGAGGCGAAGCCATTAGCCACAATAACTTCGGCCACTGTCCAAAAGTTTTTCTGGCAGAATATTGTCTGTCGCTTTGGAGTACCGAAGGCCATCACTGTAGATAATGGAACGCAGTTCGACTCCGAAGATTTCAGAAATTTCTGTGATCAAATTGGAACGAAGATCCATTTTGCATCAGACAGGCATCCGGAGTCGAATGGGCTTGTTGAAAGGGCCAACGGCATCATAATGACAGGAATAATGAAGCTAATCTTTAATCAACCAAGGGGAAAGTGGCCAGATCAGTTGACCAAAGTGGTGTGGAGCCACAATACAACAACATCAAGGTCTACAGGCTTTACCCCATTCAAGTTATTATTCGGTGACGAAGCAATAACTCCGGAAGAAGCTAAAGCTGGATCAATAAGAGTGGTAGCTTCGGCAGAATCAGGTGCCGAAGATGCTTGTCTTGTGGAAAAAGATGCCTTAGAAGGGATCAGGCTTCAGGCCGTGGAGAATATCAATAAATATCAGGCTGAAACAGTTAAATGGCGAGATAGAAAGGTCCGGCTAAAAAATATTGAGCCGGGACACTTGGTGCTTCGGAGAGTGGCCAACCCAGATACAGTCGGCAAGTTACAATTGAAATGGGAAGGGCCTTTCTTAGTAGCATCTTCGTCAAGGCCTGGTTCCTACAGATTGAAGGACATGGATGGCAACGAAATTCCAAGGTCTTGGAATTCAGATGAGCTTCGGAGATATTATGTATAACTTGATGTAATTTTTTATGTTTTTCTTTTTCTTTTTCATGGCACCCTTTTCCTTTCTAAAGGGGGAGAAAGGTTTTTAATGGGGCCATCATCTGTAATTTCCTTTTTAGTTTTATAAGAGCAAAATCCCCCAAAGAATGTAAATGTAAAAGCTGAGAACGCACCATCGAGTGCCGAAACTAAAAAAAAAAGAGAGAAGAAGCTCCAAAGACGTCCCTAAGGGGATGCAGAGCTCTGATTCCGCCGAAAGTAAAAGGCGAAGAAGCTCCAAAGACGTCCCTAAGGGGATGCAGAGCTTACAGCGAAAAGTCAACGCTGATACCGCCTAAGTAAAAGGCGAAGAAGCTCCAAAGACGTTCCTAAGGGAATGCAGAGCTTATACTGCCTAAGTAAAAGGCGAAGAAGCTCCAAAGTCGTTCCTAAGGGAATGCAGAGCTGATGTGTGGTTGGTTCCAAAGAAATAATGGCTGAGAGTGTGGCTTCGGATATATGTTTTGGACATTCATTCGCACATTACATTACATCATGACATTTGCATGCATAAGCATTCATTCATAGCATTTATGCACCAAAGTGGTTGCTTCGGCAAAAAGACGAAGTGAATTTTTTCTGATTCGTTATGAAAAAGAAAAGCTTCGGCAAAAAGGAGAAGTGATTTTTTATGATTCGTTATGCTTTGTTGAGTACAAAAAAGAAAAGTTTCGGTGAAAAGAAGAATCGGCCTCTTATGCTTTGTTGTGTACAAAAAAGAAAAGCTTCGTTGCTCGGCAAAAAGAAGAGGTGGTCTTTTATCCTTCGTTGCTCGGCAAAAAGATTTGGTCTCTTATGCTTCGTTGTGTACGAAAAGAAGGGAAGGTGTTTTTTCGCTTTCGGCTCAAAATACTGATTTCGTCCACATCAAAGCACTTCAGTAGAAGGGTAAGAATATATTACAAGGTATGTACAAAGTTCCTTGAGAACAGTTTAATTGTATTTACAAAAGTTGTTGCAAAAGTATCCTAAGTTTTTCCTATAGTATACTTCTACTGATTTTCATTAAGCTTCAGCTTCGGCGACAGCTTCGGCGGCATGTACTTTAAGTATCACCTTCAGCTTCGTCATCCTACATAAATCAAGGTATCGTGAGTAAAAATCAAGTGCAAAGGAGAAAGTAAGTACGAAGTTTCATTTCTTACTGGTTCAAGATGACTTCGAGCTTCGTCTCCAGCCTTCTCCCGCCCGCCTTTTGTCCATATCATTTTTATAAATCTATTTGAGATGCTTCGGGCGAGGTCAGGTATATCATCCAGGATTGATGGAGACAGGGTGAAGTTGGGCCTGTTGACAATTTTTCCATGCTCGCAGCCGGCCTTCAGGAATGCAGCAGCGGTGCCCCGAGAAGCTACCCAGGCACAGAAGTCGCCGTGCCCGGCTATAACTTCGTCAAGTTCTTCGATTTCAGCTTCAATATGATCGAAGGCCTGTGGTAAATTTTCCGCTGAGGGGTTAAACTTCCCGCTGCTGGCTCCAACAGAGTAAAATATCTTTTTTAATCGTTCAATACAATTATTGCTAAAATTCAAGCATTTGTCTTGAAGGCTTGTTAACGATTTCTTCAATTTTGAGCTGGCTTGGACTTCGGCTTCAAGTTTCGAATTAAGTTCTAGCTTCTCCTGATCGAATTGTTTTGATTGACTGATAAGCTTCGAATTCAATTCTGATATCTTAGCCTCAGTCTCTGCCAACAAGCCTTCGGTTGATTGGAGCTCGAAGTCTTTCTTTTCAATGATAGCTGATTGTTCTTTTATCTTGCTCTCTAAATTTTCGATTATAGCTTCGTGTTTTTTGTCCTCCAAGTCTTGTTGCATTCTCAGAGCTTTGCTCAGAAGCATGCTCTGCAAATAAACAACCTTTGTTAAGGAATATTTCCATTATTAAAAACAACAGATGTCAGAGAAAAGTTGTTTACCTTGAAATTGGAGTAAAATAGGCTGTCGACGATATGTTGTCGTCGGTAGCGGCTGATGTCTGTCTCTAGCTTCGGAAAACCGATACTCTTTGATAGAGTACCGATTACCTTAGCTCCAGTTTGGTCTCGAATGCAGCCTAATTTTTCATCGTCCACACCTCCAAATAGGAGAGCTCCTGGCTTGTAGCCGCAAGATTTGGCATAGTCCTTAAGTTCTTCCATTTCGGCCTTCGACAGTTTTTGCCCAATTAAATTTTGGAATGTGTAGGCCTCGTCGTCCGAAGTGTCCTCGGCTATTTCTTTCCCCTTCCCAGGCACTGTGGCCATGGTTTTTTCAGCAGCAGTGCCAGCTTCTTCTGCAGCCATGTCTTGCAAGATTTTGTCAATGTCCTCAATGGTAGTTTCTAAGTTTACATCTTCGGCTGTAGCGGCTTCGATAGCCGCAACCTCCGAAGGTGCGACTTCGACGTTTGTGGTGCCTTCGACAGCTGGTGTTTTATGAATTGATGCCCGAGGCGGCGTCTTGTCGATAACTTCAGTTACTGCAATAATTCTTTGCCGCTTGGGTTTGGTTATCTTCGTTTGATCCGGCTCGTCCACCTTTCGAAAAAGCTTCGTCAGTTGGAGCCCTAATGGACTTAGCTTCGTGGGCATGGGTTCAGTCATTACCTTTAAAATTTCCTCCACGTCGCTGGTAGAAGGTGGTGTGGGGGTCCCC
The DNA here is from genome assembly GCA_029449295.1 of Zea luxurians. Classification (NCBI taxonomy): domain Eukaryota; kingdom Viridiplantae; phylum Streptophyta; class Magnoliopsida; order Poales; family Poaceae; genus Zea; species Zea luxurians. The sequence goes on from JAOPSE010000003.1 coordinate 199,390,643, forward strand.
TCTTCTTCGGATATTTTTCGCTTCGGAGTTGATATTTTTCTTTTCTTGGGAATTTTCTTCTCTTTTGCTGGTCTTTCTTCATCCTTGTTCAGAGTTTCGGCCACTCTTTTTCTTTTGTGGCCCTCGGCACCCTTGTTCAACTGCTCATAGTCAGGGTACTCGAAGCCCAGGGCATCAAGCACTCGGTTCAGCCTTCGCTTCGGTCGGGCGCCGAAGGCCGCTGTCATTAGTTGATCCTCTTTTTTGGAATAGTTCCCCAGGATTTCATTGCACATCACCTCGACTGTGTCCAGCCACTCTTGGCAGGGCTTCTTAAAGAATTTCTTGAATTTAAAGTGATAGGGCAGCCGGACAAGATCCCCCTCCTTCTTCTCCCCCTTTAACTTTGGCATTTCCCATTCTTTCAGAGTAGGGAAGACTCTAAATGCCAAGAATTCTTGGACCAGATCCCTGGTACCGATATGCTCTGCAATAATTCCGAATTCATCCATTGCCTGCTGTGTTTCACCATCTGGCGTCATGTTGCAGCGGGGTCGGGTTTCTCCGAAGATCAGCTCGATTGGACTTTGCACAAGCTTCTCCTTGTTGTCATCAACTTTGACATAGAACCATTCCGATTTCCAGCCTGCCGGCCATTTGCTTCGGTAGCTAATTACAGGACACTTTGCCGTTTTCCGGTAGGCAAAATTGTAGCAACCGAAGTTATCGTGTAGCCCATCTTTTCTGGCCTTGGTTTGATAATGCAACTCATGAACTCGACAGAAACTGTCGGCAAATGGCTCCACTGCTTGGCTTCGGAGGGCCCAAATATAAACGCTAAGTCTAACGATAGCGTTGGGAGTTAACTGGTGAAGGTAGATGCCAAACCTTTTCAGTATCTCTGCAATAATCTCGTGAAGAGGGAATCTAAGCCCAGCCTTTAAAAAGCTCTTGAAGATAACAATCTCGTCCTTCCCTGGCTTCGGGGTGGTTTCTTCTCCCCCGAAGCGAAGTAGCTTCTTCTGGTCTTCATTGAAATAACCTGCTTTCACCATCTTCGAAAGATCGGCCTTCGAAACAGTTGATTTCCCAAAATCCAGGTGACTGGGCTTGCTGGGCATGGCAATACGGTAGTCATCTTCGGGATCAGTCCCTTCAATGTTTTCTTCTTCTCCTTCGGCAGTCGTCGGGTTTGCTTCGGCAGCAGGCATTTCTTCCGCAGTCACTAGACCGGAATGCTGCATCGCTTCGGAGATGGGCACAGTGTTCGAACCTTCGGCTTCGTCTCCCTCACGTACAACTTTGGCAGTAGATCGCACTCTCACCATTTGATTCTGAGTTTGGGGAAGTCAGATACTTTTTTCTTTTTTCTTTCCTCCCGAAGCTCTTCTTTCTGACGAAGCAGACGTCGAGATGGACCTTCGCTCGATTCTGAGAGTCAAGCTTCGGCTATGGTGGAAAATTTTGGCAGCAAAACAGTGCAAATAGCAATGAATGCTGTGGTAACTTCACACCTACCCGTCTGTTTATATAGTGCTGCAGGTAAGAAGGCGAAGCGGCAGGATTTTTTACACCAAGCGGGCAGTCACTCGTACTCGCTGTGCAGTGGACCGCAAAGATCAAACAGTAACTCGGCAAGGTGGGCCTGGCACGCGCTCGGAAGCCGGATCGTTTCTCCGCAACGAGCTCAGGGAAGGTGTTTTTTGGACCTTCGGCTTCCCGAAGCTGAAGAGGCTTTTTTCACGGGTCAAGCTCGTTACGAAAAACGATCTAGCACCGCGAAAGGGGCTACTGTTGGGGCCGTGCTTCGGTGCGCCGAAGGTCTTACACGAAGAAGCAGCTTCGGCTGAAGTCGTCTCCAAGCGATGGCCGAAGGTTCCTTTTCATGGAGCTTCGGCGTTACGAACCGACATAGAGATAGAATGACCTTTTTATCCATAGAGGTCTGAGTCAATGTTGTAAACTTTTGTAAGGGGCATAATTGTAATTTGTCACAGGCTGCGACCTGTGCCTATAAATAGATGAACAGTACCTCTGTACTGTTCACGCGAACCTGTCATTTTCGCATCACACTTGTATTCCTGCTTTCTTCAAGACCGAAGGTACATTTGTAATTTAAAATCATTTATATTCATTCATGATAGTAAAAGTAGAAATAATTCTATGATAACATTCAAATGTTTATTTTGTACCTCATGATTTATATGAACACTTCGTTCCTTGCTATTATGCTTACGAAGGTATGTCCTTCGTAACCTTCGTCCGAAATTCATTATATCCCGAAAGGATATAAAGTCTTGAAGGACGAAGGACTTTAACTCTTAACATTTTCTATGTTGCCTTGTTCTTAATTCTTAGCATTTGAGAACAAGCTCCCAACAGGAAGGTGTTTTTTCGGACCTTCGGCTAAAGGCCTTCGTTCACGTCGCAGTCTGAATTTGTTAAATACAAAAACAAATTAATACTGCGAGGGGCTACTGTTGGGGGCCTTCCTCTCCCAAAGGTCCTCAAAAACTTAACTAACATGTTTTCAGTATAACATAGACTGTTACAGGAGGGTTCGACTTTAAGCCGAAGGTGTGCGTGATACGAAGGTGCGGTCAGAAGGAAGGGTGAACGAGCGTCGAAGATGTGGCTGAAGGACCTTCGACTTAGCATGATAACGATGGTGGAAGATGGAACCGACCTAAAGGAGAAAAGACTACTTAGTCCTTGATAGCTTGCCTTATGGTCAATAGTAAATGTCAAGGGCATGAATGTAATTTTGCCCGGGTTGTGTCCCGCGCCTATAAATAGATGAATAGTAACACCATACTGTTCACGCTGGATTGTAATCACTCCCACGTCATTTTTGCACTCATACCTTCTGACAAACCAAAGGTATCAACGCAATATTAACACCATTGATGTTTATTCATGTTTATGAAATGAGAATATAAATAATCCAATGATTTATAATGATTATTTATGTTCTTTTATGTTTCATGTATTCCTATTTATTCATATTTGTTTATTGAGATGACGAAGGTATGCCCTTCATAACCTTTGTCTGAAGATCATTATATCCAAAAGGAGATAATGCTTCGAAGGATGAAGGTCTTTAATCATTAACAATTGTGTTGTCTTGTTCTTGATGTATAGCATTTGAGAACAAGGACCAACAACAGCATTCCTGGGCGATGATACGGCATTCCCTAGACTACAGCGCGGTAGCATTTAACTGGCCGAGACTGGGTGTTTCACTAGCACCAGAGTATGTAGAAACATGGATCAGAGGGACGTGAACAGACCTGAGCACGGCTGGCCACGGCGCGATGCCTCACGACGGCGTTCTAGCCGATTTGGGGGAAATCCGGAATTCGTGAGCTATGGTGGATGATTTGAGGCGAGGAGTGGAGCTCTGGGCGCGTAACAAGAAGGCAGAGAAGGGGGGCACTCAATTTATAGAGGCCGGCTGCGGTTGCTCCGAATTTTGGATGGGGATGAACTCACGGTGATGTCGAGATGAGTCACCGGAGTGCGTCTAACGTGGCGTTCAATGGGTTAAAGTCTCGAGACAGTAAATGTGATGTCCAATACGACGTACGGCTATGTGGTAACCTGGTCTACGGCGTGGCATGACCGAGATAATCAGCGGCCACCACGGCGACGGCCGCACGGCCACGTCGCCGGCAAGTGGGTACGACAGGCTTGCTTCAGGGCCCAAGTTCACCCCCTGAGCGGTCTTTTCACCCTCCCCGCCGATATTTTCACGTTACAGCGCACACACATCTCAACCATCGCGCAGATCATGGCGCACGATCATCAGTGGTGAAGTGCTCTGAATCCTTGATCTTGTCCAGTTACTGTACCATGCCACGGTCGATCCAGAGTGCCTGATAGAGCGACTTTAGGGCCCTTTTTCTTCGATTTATATGTGATGAGCCACTGATCCGACTACATCAAAGTTATTCTCCTATAAACCAGCTTCAACCTTGTCATAAGGGTCTTGAGCAGTTACTCACTAAATCAAGTGTAATCAGGCTCCAAAGTTGGCATAGACCACTGACAGTCTGCGTTCAGTGTAAGGCCCGACTGACAGCCCGACTTCTAGGGTATTTTACCCCAATTTCTGTACCATCCTTGGGCTAGGTCACTTAATAAAACTTAAACTACTATAGCAGCTCTACAACTTTGCTATGGTGACTCATGACAAAATCATCATAGATCAAGAGAAACAGAGGCTTGAAGTTGGCATGTTAACACTACTTTTAGAGTTAAGCATATGGATGCGCTTGGATCTTTTGCAATTTACCCCAATTTGCACCACAAAACATGGAAATCCCCAAACATGAAAGTTTCTTAGCTTTTGTTACTCTATCATCTTGATGTATACACTTTTGGCTAAAAGTGCATAGAACTCAAAATCACCAAATAGGGCACTAATTAGGGTTTTAGGGTTTCAAACTAGGGTTTTGAGTGCTTTAGGGTACATGTCGCACTTGAGCTCTCTAAGTTTAACTTTTCTTGAACATTTCTACTAACTTTTGAGATCATCCTCTAGTGCTCATCTCACAAATCCATATGCTTCAAATCCTTGGGGAGATACTCTAACCTAGGGTCAAGAATTTCTTTTATCAAGTCAGAGTATCACACATGTTTGTTTGAAATTTTAGCCTGGTAGATGCATACTAGGTGTATCGTACATAATGAAATGTAAATGCATATGATCCCTCGACTTTGTAGAGAAAGAAATTAACAAAGTTGACGAAATAATGAAAGGGCATGGAGACTTCTGTGCTCTACTGGCCTCTTGTGGCATAGCTGCCGCCTTCATGAAAGCTGAGTGGAATCACGCAAAGGCCGTTAATAGGCCAAATTTCATCCTTGCACCAGCTGACCTCATTGATATTCCGGCCGAAGCCTAGAGCATAGGCAACAGATTTATTACTCAAATCTGGACGAAGGGTGGCCGAGAACTGGCTGTAGAGAAGCTCGAAGCCTGCTTAACAAGGTATGTAAGGTCTCTTTACCGTTAAGCATTTTTCATTTTTCCTTTGTTCCTTTGCTCCTCATTATCCTTTCCCTCGTCATCCTTCAGGGTGATGCCGGGAGCTGATGAGCCAAAGCCAATTCTGAGGCATTGAAGAAGACTGTAGAAACTCCTTTTGCTAACATCTGTAGAAATACTTTTGAAGGTTCTTTGTACAAAAAAGTGTATTATTTGACAAAAATTTGTAACTGAATGTGAACAAGTTGTTGTAAATATTTGTAAATGCTTCATAATGCTATTTTACCTTTCATTCGTGTGTCGTCTGCTTTGAAGTGGACGAAACCAATGCTTGTAGCTTTTTGAGCCGAAGGCGAAAAACACCTCCCCTTCTTTTCGTTCACATCGAAGCATCTTTCGTATACCACAAAGTATCATTTGAGATGAAGCATCTTCGTATATACGAAGCGTTTTCTCATTGAAAGCGGGCATCTCCGCTTTTCCTGTTAATGCCTTATGCTTTATGTCATGATGATGATCCTACGAATGTCTAATGTATGTTTGTATGAATGCAAGAGATGATGTGATGAAGTATGCAGATGTATGTCGAAGGTAAAAAACTCAGACAAATACACATAGACTCTACATCCCCTTAGGAACGACTTTGGAGTCTCTTCACCTTTTACTTAGGTGGTATTTCAGCTCTGCATTCCCTTAGGAACAACTTTGGAGCTAAGCTCAGCTTCCCCATAGGAACGACTTTGGAGCTTCTACAACTTTGACTTAGGTGGCATTTAAGCTCTGCATCCCCTTAGGAACAACTTTAGAGCTTCTTCACCTTTTACTTAGGTGGCATCTTAGCTCTGCATCCCCTTAGGGACGACTTTGGAGCTTCTTTATACTTTTTTACACTCGATGGTGTAATCCCAGTTTTTACATTTTACATGTGGGGGAATTTGGCCCTTGTATTGCATAGGGCTGCACAAGAAAAAAATGAAAATTACAACCTATGGCCCCATTAAAAACCTTTCTCCCCTCCTGAAAGAAAAAAGGTACCATAGGGAAGAAATAAGAAAATTACATAGTTTACACATAATATCTCCGAAGCTCATTCGCATTCGAAGACTTTGGAATGTCATTGCCGTCCAAGTCTTTCAACCAATATGATACAGGTCTTGACGAAGATATCACCAAGATGGGACCTTCCCACTTAAGCTGAAGCTTCCCCACTGTATCCGGGTTGGCCACCCTTCAAAGCACTAGGTGCCCTGGCATGATGTTCTTCAGTTTTACCTTCCGATCATGCCATTTAATTGTTTCGGCCTGATACTTATTGATGTGGTCTACTGCTCTGGTACCTTCTATGGTGTCTTTTGTTATTTTGCAATTCTCTTCATCTTTTGCCGAAGCTAAGGTCCATACTGAGCCCCTGTTGGGGCGAAGGCGAAGACGCCACCCTTCGCTCGAGGCCTTCGCCGTAGTCGTTAGCCCAACGGAGACAAGACAACGGGCAGGGACACCCTTCGCCCCATACGACATTGGACGAAGACCAGTGACGAGGTCATCCCACCGTGCGGCCTCGTCCAGCATGGAGGCCCACTTGTGATCCGGCTCATTGTAACGGGCCCTGCGTGGCCGCTGCGTGTTACGGGCCTAATTTGTAAAGGCGTCCCTGTAATTACAGTCTGTAACCCTGCTTTATGGGAATATTCTGGGAATAACCTAGGTGTCTGAGGGCACATGCGTCCTTAACACAGGACGCTAGGCACTCGGATACCTATAAATACCCCCGCACAGTGCCCTTGAGAGGCTGGATGAACAGAGCTTTTGCCATCACGTGCTGAAACCCTATTTGCGCTATTACACCCCCCCCCCCCGTTGGATCAACTTGCGCCTGTGTGCAAGTTCCAACATTTGGCGCCCACCGTTCGTGCTACGAAAAAACCACCCGCGATGGCACCCAAGAAAGCTAGCTCGAAGGCTGACGAGGCTGCGAAGGAAGCACTGCTGGCCGCAAAAAAGGGCAAGGCCCTCGCACTCACCCACTCCACCCACCAAGAGGCTGCTGAAGACGATGTTCCCCGCACCTGCGAAGATGACGCTCTCCGCACCTGCGGCCTTGAAGGACAACCGCAACCTCCCCCAGGCTTCGCCCCACCGGAGGGCGCGGACCTCACCGAGGACGGTGAAGTCCTCGGCTTCGCCCCACCGGAGGGCGCGGACCTCACCGAGGACGGTGAAGTCCTCGGCGTTTCAGCGGAAGAACAGCTGCAGCTGCGCGCCCTATGCCTCAAGAACCGCAATCTCCAGAGGCAAAAAGAGATACTGGAGGCCAAGCGCCAGCGCGTGTCTGCACTAGCCAAGGTGCGGCAAATGATACGCGACGAAGAGCAGAAGGCCCAGGACCTCGAGCGGGAGATCACGCTGATGCAGCGCGAAGGCCACCTCGGCTTGCAGCACGGGCCACCCCTGCAACACCGCGCGCAAGTGGAAGACCTCCCCCAGCGCGACTACGCCTTCCCACACGCCGCGCCATTTCAAGGGGTCAACTACCTCGACGAGCGAAGTCCCCTGGCGCCACATCTGCAAGTGACACCCTGGACTGCCAACTTCCAGGCAGGGACCTATCCCAAGTACAACGGCAGCACGGACCCAGCACAGTACATCATGAGTTATCAGGTCGCCGTTGCATCTTCCGGAGGGGACGACGCCACAATGGCCAAGTCTTTCATCATCGCCCTCGAAGGCCCAGCTCTCACCTGGTTCACCAGGTTGCCCCCGCTGTCCATTGACTCCTGGAGAAGCCTAAGGGACAAATTCCTGCTCAACTTCCAAGGGTACCGCCCAGACACCGACGCCTTGGCCGAACTCTCACTCTGCAAGCAGCTGGAAAAAGAGACTCTACGGGAGTATTACCGCAAGTTTCTAACACTCAAGTCACAGCTGCCCTCAGTTGATGACCAGATCGCCATTCACTACACCATCAGTGGCCTTCGCGCCGGCGTCCTTTACAGCCATTGCATCAGGGACCCACCCAAGAACCTCCAGGAATTATATCAACTATTTGAAAAATATGCCAAATCCGAAGAGCTCCACCAGCGCAAGGTTGAGTCTCAGAGGAAACCCAAAGATGCTCCACAGTCCAGCCGCACGTGGACGAGGACTCCGCAGCCAGACTTCGGCCGAGACGGTCGTAATCAGCAGCAGGTGCACAACATTGCCAACTAGCACCCCGCTGGTGATGCCCCTCGCCGCCAGGAATATCCCCCCTAGGGCCGCGGAAGTGGAACTCACGGTAGGGGCCGGGGACGCACGCAGCTGCCGCGTTGATTCTACTGTCTCTTCCACGGCGAAGACTGCGCCCACCAAACCAAAGACTGCCGAGAGACGAAGGCCACCAGAGACAGGATGGCACGGGCGCAACCGGCCGACAACCCAAGAGTCGTCGCGCACACTTATTAGCAGCACCCTCCACCATACATCCACGCCCCCGCCCCGCATCCACCGCACCACGCTTACCAACACCATCAAGAAGTACAAATCGTACCTCCCCCACCCCCGCCTCCACACCAGCAACAGCAAAACATCCCCCACCCCCACGCCCCCAAGCAAGAAGACTTCGCCGATCAGCCGTATCGCGGAGTCATTCATATGATCACTGGGGGGTCCAGTGTCGACTTCGACACCAAGCGACAGAAGCGGGACCACTACCGCAGCATCAACCACGTCGCCATCACCGGTCCAGTCGTGCAGACGAAGTGGTCCCATGTACCGCTAACTTTCGACGCCCGAGACGTCGACCTGCGCAGCGCCCCCCATATTGACGCCATGGTCATCAACTGCAGCGTGGCAGGCTGGGACCTGCACAAAGTCCTCGTTGATAATGGCAGTCAGGCAGACATCATTTTCCTCCATGCCTTCGACCGCATGGGCATAAGCCACAGCTTGCTCAAGCCTTCGGACAATCTGTTGTACGGCTTCGGCGGCAAGGGCACTTTTCCTATCGGCAAAATAGAGTTGCCTCTCTCCTTCGGTGTAGCGCCCAATGCCCGAAGTGAGCAAATAACCTTTGACATCGTCGACATGGTGTATCCGTACAACGCCATCATGGGCCGAGGCTCCATCAACAAGTTTGAAGCAGCCATTCACGGATTGTACCTGTGCACGAAGATACCAGGTCCGTTAGGCGCCATCTCGGTCTACGGCAATCAGCAGACTGCGCGTAATATAGAGCGGGACTTCGTCCCCGGGCAAAGAAATGTCCACTACCTTACGGCCCAGCGCGAGGTCCCAGCGCCCGCCAGCCCAACTGAAAAACAACACAAGGCGCAGCTACAAAGCAACGACGGGACCAAGACTGTTCCCCTCGACCAGGCCACGCCCAAGCAAACAGTCATGATCAACGAAGACCTCACTTCGCATGACGAGGAAAAACTCCTGTGCTGCTTGTCCAAGAACAAGGACGTCTTCGCTTGGTCAGCCCTCGACCTAGTCGGGGTCAGCCGATCCATAATTGAGCACAGCTTGGGAATCGACCCCTCGGTGAGACCGAAAAAACAGCGGCTTCGCAAAATGTCCGACGAGAAGACAGAAGCCGCCAAGGCAGAGGTACACCGCCTCCTGGAAGCCAAATTTATCGAGCCAGTGGCTTACCCCATGTGGCTCTCCAACGTGGTAATGGTGCAGAAAAAGAGCGGCAAGTGGCGAATGTGCATAGACTTCACCAACCTCAACAAGGCCTGCCCAAAGGACAACTTCCCGTTGCCCCGGTTTGACAAAATAGTCGATAGCGCGGCCGGGTGCGAGGTCATGTCACTCCTCGACTGCTTCTCTGGTTATCATCAAATATACATGAAGGAGGAGGACAAGGCCAGCACCAGCTTCATAACACCCTTTGGCACATATTGCTTTATCAGAATGCCGGAGGGACTCAAGAACGCCGGGTCCACCTTCTCCCGGCTCACTAAAACAGTGCTCGAAGGGCAAGTCGGCAGAAACGTATTCACATACATGGATGACATTGTCGTCGCCAGCAGGAATAAAGAGGACCATCTCGCAGAGCTCGCCGAAACATTCGCGAACATGCGGGACGCACGACTTCGCCTGAACCCCGATAAGTGCGTCTTCGGTGTTCGCCAGGGGAAAATATTGGGTTATCTGGTATCATACCGCGGCATCGAGGCCAACCCAACCAAAATCCAGGCCATTATCAACATGACGCCCCCGCAGTCAGCCAGAGAGGTCCAGCGTCTGATGGGCAGATTGGCCGCCCTCAACAGGTTCATTTCCGAATCTGCTGAGCGAAGTCTTCCCTTCCTCAAAACACTCCGCGGCGCAAAAGACTTCGCTTGGGGACCAGAGCAGGCGGCGGCCTTCGCCTCACTAAAACAGTACCTGATGGAGTTGGCCGTTCTTACGAGCCCCGACTCTTCGCTACCACTGTTGCTTTACGTTGCGGCTTCGCCGCACGCGGTCAGTGCGGCACTGGTTCAGGAGAAGACAGTAGAGGGCGTGATCAGGCAGTGCCCAGTATATTATGTCTCCGAAGTGCTCACACCGTCAAAATGTAACATGACGGAGCTCGAAAAGGTTGCATATGCAATTGTTATGTCTTCGCGCAAATTGCGCCACTACTTTGAAGCATTCAAGGTCCGCGTCACCTCAGATAGGGGACTTGGCGAATTATTCAGAAACCCGGAGGCATCGGTACGGATCGCCAAATGGGCGGCCGAACTCTCCGGCTACCACATCACTTTCGAGCCCAGGACAGCGATCAAGTCACAAGTTCTAGCAGACTTCGTCGTCGACTGGACCGGGCCAATAACACAGCCGGATCCGTCCGCAGAAAAGGTTTGGACAATCCACTGCGACGACGCCTGGTGCCATGCGGGGGCAGGCGCTGCTGCGGTCATCACCTCACCCGCCGGGGTCATGCACAGATACGCGGCACGCTTAAGCTTCGCTCTAGAATCCGACAGATGCACAAACAACATAGCAGAATACGAAGCTGTCATCCTCGGCCTCCGCAAACTAAGAGCCCTCGGTGTCACCACCTGCATAGTCCGAACAGACTCCAAGGTAGTCGCCGGCCAAGTCGAGAAAGACTATGCAGCAAAGGACCCCACACTTATGCAATATCTCGCGGCCATCCGAAGTCTCGAGAGACAATTCAAGGGATTCACATTGCAGCATGTGGACCGGGCCAAGAATGAAGAAGCTGACGCACTGGCCAAGGCAGCCGCCAGGGGTGAAGCCCTACCCTCCGACGTGTTCTATCACGTCATCGGCACACCAGCCGTCCGCAGCCCTGAAGGGCTCCAAATAACCAATGACGTCGAGGGCCACCGCATGATCAACCTTATCATGACCAAAGACTGGCGGGCGCCAATAACCCTGTACCTGCAGGGATACTACCACCCAATAGACAGCAACGAGGCCAAGCGCCTCCACGACCGAAGCCGGGACTTCGCACTGATCGAGGGCCAACTTTACAAAAAGGGGGTCAGTCAGCCGATGCTTAAGTGCGTCACCGAGACCGAAGGCGTTCAAATTCTGCGCGAAGTCCACAAGGGGACCTGCGGCTCCCACGCAGGCCCTAGGGCCCTAGCGGCAAAGGTGATACGCCAAGGTTTCTACTGGCCCGCCATTATCTGCGCCGCAAATCGAGTTGTCAGATCCTGCGAGGCCTGTCAGAAATTTTCCCCACGCACGGGACGCCCCTCGCAGTTCATGAAGTTGATCGCCCACACGTGGCCCCTTCAGCGCTGGGGCCTAGACATTGTCGGGCCCCTGCCCACGGCTCAGGGGAACCTCAAGTTCACCTTTGTAGCCATTGAATACTTCACCAAATGGATTGAAGCAAGGGCAGTGTCCACCATCACATCAAAGACAACCCAGAAATTCTTCTGGCAAAATATTGTTTGCCGCTTCGGAGTACCATCCGAACTCACGGTCGACAACGGCAAGCAGTTCGACAACCAAGATTTTAAAGACTTCTGCTTCTCCATCGGCACCAAGCTTGCCTTCGCCTCCGTGTACCACCCCCAGTCCAACGGAGTCGTGGAGCGCGCCAATGGCAAAATTTTCATAGCTGTCAAGAAAATGCTCCTCGACGACAAAAAAGGCAAGTGGCCCGACCTGTTACCCGAACTGGTCTGGGCACTGAATACAACTGAGTGCAGGGCGACTGGGTTTACCCCCTTCCGCCTATTATATGGATCGGAGGCCATGACTCCGCAAGAAATAAAGCATGGGTCGCCTCGGACAGCCGCGTCGGCCGTCCCAGACGTAGACGAGCCGACTTCGAAGGACCTCATCGACGGAGACCGCGTCTTCGCCCTACAGGCCCTGGACAAATACCAAGCCCAGACAAAAGCATGGCGCGACCAGGCAGTCATCCCAATGGAATTCAGCGAAGGGGACCTCGTACTCATCCGGACAGCTCGAACAGAGTCCAGAGGCAAGCTGGAGCCCATGTGGGAAGGCCCTTACATTGTCAAGTCAAAGGCCTCCCCAAGCGCATACAGGCTTGCAACGCCAAACGGCGAAGACTTAGAGCATTCCTGGAACATTGATAATCTGCGCAAATTTTTTGTTTGACTCATCAGGGCCAGCACGCCCTTGTAATTTGCAAAAACAATTTTGTTCTGGCCCGCACTCTTTTCCTCCCGGGGGGTGAGGTTTTTAATGAGGCGGAGTCATGTAATATACAAGAGAAAAATCCCCCGCAAAATCCACGTCGAAACAAGACCGCACAGACGGTCTTCAACATTCGACTAGTACAAAGTCACCGCGAGGTCCAGCGGCAGCCACCCTCGCATGCGACAATACCACGCAGAAGTCGCCTAAGGGTGCAGCCGGACCAGCACAACAAGTGCGAAAAATCGAAGTCTTCCACGAAGACTATCCGCGCAGAAGTCGCCTAAGGGTGCAGCCGGACTAGCACAACAAGTGCGAAAAATCGAAGTCTTCCACGAAGACTATCCGCGCAGAAGTCGCCTAAGGGTGCAGCCGGACTAGCACAACAAGTGCGAAAAATCGAAGTCTTCCACGAAGACTATCCGCGCAGAAGTCACCTAAGGGTGCAGCCGGACTAGCACAACAAGTGCGAAAAATCAAAGTCTTCCACGAAAACTATCCGCGCAGAAGTCGCCTAAGGGTGCAGCCGGACTAGCACAACAAGTGCGAAAAATTGGAGTCTTCCACGAAGACTATCCGCGCAGAAGTCACGTAAGGGTGCAGCCGGACTAGCACAATAAGTGCGAAAAATCCTAGTTTTCCGCGAAGACTATCCCTGCAGAAGTCGCCTCAAGGTGCAGCAGGGACAGCGCAACAAGTGCGACGAATCGACTACAATGGTACAGCCGGACGAAGCCTAACGAGTGCAAAAACGGCTACACCAAACTGTCCGCACAAAGACCGACTACACGCGCACCAGACCAACATAACAAATACACCAGACCAAGCACGTAACGCCCTCGAGAACATAGCCGAGTGTGCGAAGGCACACAACCTCATCATACAAGCCATTACACATGTACAAGCGAGGGCATCACACTCTACATCGGCTCAACCTTCGGAATAATTCCCATCTCCCTATAGTTAAATAACATTATCCTAAGCTCCTCACCTGCAAAAAGACTTCGCAACTCCCCCTCACCTGCACTCACAGCGGCCAGCAAGGACAACAGTTCCTGCCTGCCAGCCCCACTCACACGAAGCCGACCGACGTCCGCCCCACTCACTCTACGCTTCGCAACCGCCCTTCGCCGCCTACGCCCAGTACTCGGACCAGGCACAACTTCAGCATCCGCAGCTTGCGGCGAAGCCTCCGCCGCTGCCACATCCAAGGCCGCAAAGTAGTCCAAGTCCTCATCCGACGACTCCTCAGTCCAGTCAACCGAGCTCCCAGAGTCACCAAAATTAGAAAACTTAGATGCAGACCCGTCCGATTTATTACCATCATCCACGGTCGAAGCCGCCAAAAAACTAGTAATAGCGGTTGCGTGCGTAGGGCCAAAATCTTGAACCTGCGCAGCAACCAAGTTTCAGCAACATATCCAAAATTCCCTAACTACCCACACTGACTACGCCACCTGCGAAGACCGAGCCGTCGCAGGATCCTCCGCTGCCAGCTCTGCCGCCATCTGCACAGGATCGTCGGCCCTCAGCGCGGCAGTTGGCGACGGGCCTCCGCCGGCCACGGTGGCTGCGGGGGCATCGGGAACGCCTTCGACGGTTTCCGGGGGCGGGTCCGGGGCGGTCTCGGGCGCAGCCACCACCGGGTTCGACTTTGACTCAGGCTGCGCGCTGTTCAAGGCCCCAAAGTCCTCCACCCTCTCGCCACGCGCCGCCTAAGACAGGGCACACAGATTCAGCACACCCACATATAACCCACACGCAACAAGCACTAGACAAACGCTAAACATTACCTGACCCCTCGCCGTCTCGGCCCGCTCCCTGACCACCTCCCGACCGTGGGGGCCCCACATCCGGTCGTAGAGGGCTCCGGTGGATTCCTTCACTATAGGGTCCTCAACCTTGTAGACATCACGCTCAAAATCCTCATCAACTTGGTTGAAGACCTCATAGTGCCGGCACCCTTCGCGAGATAACGCGTTCATCGCCCCCTCGCAGGTGACCAGGGAGGCGTAGGACATAAACCCCTCCACAATGGTGGGGAGCGCCAGCAGTTCCTCCTGTATCCACTCGAAGCAGCAAAGTCCGGGCTCTCGATCCGGCACTTCGAAGTCAGCGGTCCGCGCGCCCAGCTCATGGTATGAGTCCACAAGATGTTTGCGTGTCCGCTCAGCCTCCGAGCGCGTCGAAGCCTTGGCCCTCTCCACTCGGGCCTGCAGAGCGTTGAGCCGCCCCTCCAACTCCTCGGCGCTCTGCCTGGCAAGACTGCCCTCCGCTCGCGCCAAATTGGCCTCTGCCTGCGCAGACTGCGCCTTGGCAAGGGCCTCATTGGCCTCCTTCCTTTCCTCCGCCAGTTGGCGCCGGAGGTCAGTCCTCTCACCCTCCAGCGCGGCCACCTTATCCGCCAGCTTGCGGCATTTGCTGTCGGCGGCCGACTTCTCCCGGACGGCATCAACATGTTGCGTCCGAAGTCTCTCGACTTCGGCAGACACAACTGCCGTCAGGGCTCCCGACGCCGTGCGGTCAGCGAAGTCAGTTGCCTACAAG
Organism: Zea luxurians; assembly: GCA_029449295.1. NCBI lineage: Eukaryota > Viridiplantae > Streptophyta > Magnoliopsida > Poales > Poaceae > Zea > Zea luxurians. The sequence goes on from JAOPSE010000003.1 coordinate 199,405,776, forward strand.
ACACACATAAGACCACAGCCCCAGCAAAGCAGGTAAAAAACCGAAGTCCAGCTCCACGGACCTGGCTTAGTGCCTCCTTCAGCTCCTTCAGCCGGCGGGACACAGCACCCGCCTCGTCCCTGACTGTAGCGAGCGCCGGAATCTCGCCACCGGCACTAAAAGCACCGCCCTTCGACCCGACAGGCGGAGCAACAACAAGTTGGCCTTCGTCCGACCCTGCAACATATCAACTTATTAAAAAAAATCGAGCCAGCGACTTACCAACAAGATAATCTTCCACACTAATGTCGGTGGCGAAGTCGGCGATGCGCTTGCCCGGCGGCGGCAACTCTCGGGCCGCCTTCGCAGCCTCTGGCTCCTCGCTGGGCACAGGGGCGGCCTTCACAGACTTGGAACCACCGGCGGCAGCCGCCTTCGCAGCCTCCGGCGCCCTGATGGATGCAGGGACGGCCGACTTCGCCGCCAGCGGCGGCTAGCCTCCGCCGGGGGCAGTAGCCTTCGCAGCCCCCCGCTGCCTCTTCAGCCTGGCTTCATGAAGCCTGACGACCGCCTGGCGCTTCTGTGCAGCTCCCTGGCAATCCTTGTCCATCACTGCCGACACAACAGCAGCAATATTCCGGCCGTAAGGAAACACTTTGCAATCACGAACCATGCGAGATGTAAAAAAGTCTTCGCCGGCCGCATGGGGGACAGGAACATTCTTAGGCCACCAACCCCCGGTAACCCTCAGCATCCGCGCCGAAGACTCCCGGAGCTCGGGCGAAGACATCCTTCCCCCCGGGGCCGCGCATGTCCTCATCAATTCTCTAGCAAAACCATTAGAAACCCCAAGTCCTCCCACAGCAGTACCTAGTTTCCTCTTCTTAGAGGACGGGGCGGCCGCCAGCGCGGGGTCGTCTCCAGACTCTACCATCGGTTTCTTCCCACGACGATACACATCGTCTTGGCCAGGATAACCACCATACGGCAGACGATTCAACTCAAAAACCCTGTTCAAGCGGTCATTTGACCCGCGAATGTCCCAGCTACGCTGGCCCTCTATCCTCGGTACATACCGACCAACGATTCGCACCGCCCCATCCTCCGTCTCACGCACAAAGGCGGCCGGATCGCGGCTATGCAGATCCAGCAGGAAGGCAGGACTTCGCACCAGCTTCCCACCATGGGAAGGCATCTGGCGAGGGCACACTTCGCCCAGCGCCCAGCCATGCGCCAAAGGCCATACCCCGTACGCCACAAACTCCTCAACCAAATCGCACCCGCTGCTCAGGCCGGCGGCGCACCGAAGGGCCCCTTCGTCCGCATCCTCCTCCGCCACTTCAAAAGGCGGGTACGCTGAGTAAAAATGCGAGCACATCTCGGACACGGGGAGCCCCGGATGGTCTTCGACTGTACCCTCCGCGACATAGAACCAAAACTCATGCCAATTGCCCCACTTGTTGCGGGCGCAAGGAACCAACTCAACTACCTCCATCGTGGTCTTGCCGGTCTTCGGCGTAAATGTATAGGACCCAAACTGGGCAACTTCATTTCCAATCATCCTCTTCTGCCAGTGCAGGCAATAGTACTTCGCGAAGACTTCGACTGATGGCTGTCCGCCGTACGAAGTCGTCGCCCAGACATACTTCGACAGAGCCACCACGGCATTCGGAGTCAGCTGATGGATCTGAATGTTAAATCTGCGCAGGACTTCTCCAACAAATCGGTGCGCAGGCAGGCGGAGACCAGCGGCAAAGACGCCTCGAACACAACCAACTCGCCTTCCGGCTCGGGGACTTCCTCCGTCCCCGGGACACGAGCGACTCCGCCGCCAAAGTAACCAAGCTGCTGCATATCTTGCACGTGGACCGACGACATCCCCGACACACCAAAATCCACCGTATCGCCGGCGCGCAACTCCTCCGCCGCCACAGTACTCAGCGTTTCCTCAGACGACGCGTCGGCCGGCGGCGTAGCGGCAGCAGAAGAAGAAGAGGTCGGCATCGCTACGTACCGTCGGCGGCGGCGGGCGGTCTGCTTCACTCGAGCCAGATCCATGGCGAACAAGAGCAAGGAGGGCAGACGAGCAGCAGGACGGTGGAAAAGGTGGCTAGGGTTTTCACGGAGCGCGGAAGGATAAAGTTCAAAACGCGCCGCCCCCCGCCCCCTTTTATACACAGGGCGCGGCGCTTCGGGAAACCCGCAGTCCAACAGTATGGTGTCAATCAACGGTCATGTCAAAAACCCCCGTGGAACCACTTCGAGCGAGGGCAGCGTCTCCGCCATCTAGCGACGTCTTCGGCACCAGATGACTTAGTCGAACTGGTCCCTCGGAGGACAAATGTTGGGGCGAAGGCGAAGACGCCACCCTTCGCTCGAGGCCTTCGCCGTAGTCGTTGGCCCAACGGAGACAAGACAACGGGCAGGGACACCCTTCGCCCCTTACGACATCGGACGAAGACCAGTGACGAGGTCATCCCACCGTGCGGCCTCGTCCAGCATGGAGGCCCACGTGTGATCCGGCCCATTGTAACGGGCCGTGCGTGGCCGCTGCGTGTTACGGGCCTAATCTGTAAAGGCGTCCCTGTAATTACATTCTGTAACCCTGCTTTATGGGAATATTCTAGGGATAACCTAGGTGTCTGAGGGCACATGCGTCCTTAACACAGGACGCTGGGCACTCGGATACCTATAAATACCCCCGCACAGTGCCCTTGAGAGGCTGGATGAACAGAGCTTTTGCCATCACGTGCTGAAACCCTGTTTGCGCTATTACACCCCCCCCCCGTTGGATCAACTTGCGCCTGTGTGAAAGTTCCAACAACCCCTTCTTGCTTCTTCCGATGTTATTGCTTCGTCACTGAACAGAAGCTTGAACGAGGTAGAACCGGTTAACCTTGAGACAGTAGTGTTGTGGTCCCACACCACCTTTATTAATTCGTCCGACCATTTTCCTCTGGGCTGGTTGAAGATTGACTTCATTATCCCTGTTATTATAATTCCATTTGCTCTTTCTACTAGTCCATTTGACTCTGGATATCTCACTGATGCAAAGCATATTTTTGTACCAATCTGGTCACAAAAGGCTTTGAACGTTTCAACATCAAATTGAGTTCCGTTATCAACCGTGATAGCCTTCGGCACACTGAAGCGGCAAACAATACTCTGCCAAAAGAACTTCTGGACTGTGGTCGAAGTTATTGTAGCTAGAGGCTTGGCCAGGTGGGCTGGATTAATTGGGTTAAAGACGAAGGTTGTTTCTGGTCTCTAGCACACTTCTGGCAATGTTGGTCACTTGTTCTCAAATGCTATGAATTAAGAACAAGGCAACACAAATGTTAATGGTTAAAGACCTTCGTCCTTCGAAGCATTATTTCCCTTAGGATATAATGATCTTCAGATGAAGGTCATGAAGGACATACCTTCATCATCTCAACATGTAAGAATAAAAACAGGAGTGTATGAAACATGAAGAGAACATGAATAATCATATTAAATCATTAGATTATCTACATTCTCATTATATAATTGTGAACAAACATTAATGATATTAAATTACATTTGTACCTTCAGCTTGACAGAAGGCAAGAATCCAAGAGTGACGTGCAAAAGATTCCAAGTCAGTGTGAACAGTACGGTGTTACTGTTCATCTATTTATAGGCACAGGACGCAGCCTGGGTAAAATTACATTCATATCCTTGACATTTACTATTGGATAAAGTGTAATCTATCGAGGACTGAGCAATCTTTTCCTCCTTTAGGTCAGTTTCATTCTCCATCACCGTCTTTGTGATAAGCCGAAGCTTCTCCATCCATATCTTCGGAATCACGCCTTTCATACCGTGCACACCTTCATCCCATAGCCGAAGCTTCCTATGACAGCATACTATACTCGAAAGCATATTAGTCGTGTTTTTGAGGACCTTCGGAAGATGAAGGCCCCCAATAGTAGCCCCTCACATTATTAATTTGTTCTTGTATCTAACAAATTCAGACTGCAACGTGAACGAAGGCCTTTAGCCGAAGGTCCGAAAGAACACCTTCCCTTCGCTAGAATAGCGAAAGTCATTGACAAATGGGGCCTGCCAAGTTGCAATGCACTAGGCATATAAATAGAAACCCATAGCGGTAGTATTTGTTACGCCATTTATGTTGCTTGCGTTATTTTCTCAAATTTTTAACTCTTGCTATCAGCTCTCGCTTGACTTTTGAGCTTCGTGATATACACAAGTGCTTGTTGCATGTCTGAAGAGAAGATGTCTGAGGAGAAGAAGGTTGTGGACCCTTTTCTTTCTGGGTTTTTTCGAGTCTATGAAAAAAAACAAACACAAAGAAGATCACAAATGAAATAATGGCAGATTTGTCTGAAGATTCTGACGATAGTGATGACTATGATGTGGAAAGTGGAGATGAAGATTCCGAAGATCGGCCCTGGCGGCCAAGCCATACGATCTTCGGAAAGTCGACCATTAAACAAAGTCAGATTGACGCCATGAAGGGAAGATACTTTCGTGACATGTCTATTGTGAGGGTTGGAGGGGACATCACCGCTCCTGCACCTGAAGAAAATGAGGTTCTTGTCTATAGAAGCTTTATGAAGGCGGGTCTTCGGTTCCCATTGAGCAAATTTTTGGTTGAAGTGTTGAAGATATTTTAGATCTTTCTTCATCAAATTACTCCCGAAGCTATAATCAGAATGGGTTTGTTTGTTTGGGCTATGAGAAGCCAAGGGCTGGAACCGAGCGTGAAGTGTTTTTGCAATATGCACGAACTATTATACGAGACGAAGGCCACTGGCAAAGAGCAGTATCACAACAACTTCGGTTGTTATGGATTCATTGCTTGTTCTAATGCAAGCTACCCAGTTCCAACATTTCGGAAAAGGTGGCCCAGTGCCTGGATGGAGGAATGGTTTTATGTTAAGAATAATCTGATTGAAAGGGAGGACATAAAGGGGATTATCTAATGCCCCATCTGGTCTCGCTTTGGCCTTCGAAGGCCGACTGTGGCGATTGAAAATGATGCCGAAGCATGTCAAAAGGCTTTCAGCAATGTCTGTGCTTTCATTGGTACAAGAGACCTGATCCAAGAGCACATAGCCTATAGGGTATGGCCACTTGTGGATAACTAGGAGATGCCGAAGGACACTGCTGCCGGGTCCAGTCAAGGTGGATTAATTCGCTAGAAATGCACCTTTAGATACAGAGACCGGTTTGACGAACGAAATGACGAGTGGCTGAAATGTATTGAGGCTACTAGCGACAAGTTACTTGGGGCATATACCAGAGCCGAAGATGATGCTTTGTCCTCAGCCTTCGGGGGTCGAGGCAAGAAAAGGTTGAACAGAGTTTTCGATGCGATTGGTTTTATATATCCTGATTATTGTTATCCCTCACAAAAGCAGGGAAAAAAGAGGAAAACTGCCGCTTCAGCCATCTCTGCTGTGCCGAAAGGCAAGAAAATCAAGGTTTTGACCCATTGGCCAAGATATATTGAAACGGCCGTAGTGCCAAAATTTGGTGAAGAGACATCTTCTGCTGCCGAAGCGGAACAAGCTAGTCCCGCCGCTCAGAGCGCTGAAGAATCGACTATAGTGCTGAAGGTGCCTATAGTCGAGCCAGCCGAAGCCAAAGATGGGGTGGCCGAAAAGCCAGAGTTAGAAAAAACAATGGTGCTGCCAGAAATTCTAAGCCCACCGGTAGAAGAGAATTGCCGAAGGTTGCAAAGGCTCCCGCCACAACTCCCAAGGGGAGGAGAATGGCTAGCGTGCTAGACGCTGTCATGGAGACCACAAAGGCATTAACTCCTGCCCCTACCAAGAAAGTTGCCGAAGCTGCCATAAGTCACACTGAAACCGAAGCTGGGCCCTCGGTGCCTACTGAGACGAAGCCCGCCGCAGCTGAGGATAAAGCTGAGCAAGAATCTCCAAATGCTGGCATGGTTGTGAAGCAGCATGTGGCCGAAGAAGCCAAATCCCCTGCTCTCGAAGCACCGTCCGAAGATCTTGACTATATTATTCGACATGCTTCGGGAAAAAGATTATCCTAAGAAGTTTTAGAAGCCAAACACTATGCCCGGGAACTGAAATACCCGAAAGGGGCCTTAGTGTTCAACACCACGGACGAAGATGATTTCCTATACTATCTCCCAGACAACAAAGAGATATCTGTCTGCCGGGAGATGGCCAAAAGTATGGGATTTCCGAAGCTCAAAGCCGGCCTCTCCGCCATGTCGAAGGATGACCTCGTGGACAGCCTTCCATACAACAGTTTAATGTACAGAAATTGTGAACTTAATGTCTATGAACTTGGCAATGAAGTCTTTTATTCTCATGCTAATCCTTCATCCTTTTTTGCAGGGCTTAATTCTTAGCAACGCCCTGAGGGCGCAAAAGAATGCTGAAGATGAAAGCTGCACGATAGCTCTCAGCAACCTTTGATCAGAAGTCATAAAGTTGAGAAATGATGCCCTGGAGAAGGATAAAATTCTACTTTCATTGGTGGATAAAGTGAAAGAAAATGAAGCAAAGTTTAACACTCAATCCGAAACTTATAAAGTCGAAATTGAAGACCTTCGGAAAAAACTTGCTGAAGCCAATGAGAACTTTGCAGTTGCCAAGGCTAGTCAAGAAATTAGTGAATGGTCAAAAACTAGGCTAGAGAAAAATGTTGAGGAGCTTCGCGAATCCAAGGAAAGGTGCTTCGAGAAATCCTTGGATTGCATGAAAAAATTGAAAACTAGCTTTGCCAAAGTAGGTGCTTATTCTTCCGAAGAGAACTTCATTCGAGGCGACCTCGAGGGCGTTATTGATTGGATAAACGGGGAAGCCAAAGCTTTTGAAGAGATCCTGAGCGATCATGGGGATATCTGTGCTTTCTCTGGCACTCGAGGGATTGCGGCTATCCTGGAAAAGGCTGGTTGTGATCATGTTAAAGCTACGGCCCAGGCTGAAGCCGCCTTCTCCATAGACGACACAAAAGACCCTTCAGCTGAAGCTACTTTGGTGGGCGAAAAATTTTATTCCAATGTCTAGGTGAACGGTGGCTAGGAATTGGCCAATGAAATCATAAAGAAAAATGAAAAAGAAACCCATGAAGCCCGAGAAGAAGCTAGGCGAGCCGTAGAAGCTGCTGAGCGTGAAAGGCGTATAGGTAATTTTTTTTGAAATGTAGCTTCAGCGTTTATTTTCTGGCTTCAAACTAACAGTTTGCCTATTACAGCCGAACTGTCGCCGCTACCCGAGCCATATAACCCCCTAGCCGATCCGGTCATGAAAGAAGCACTAGATATAATGAGCGTTGCTAACTCCATCGTCGATGAAGTCGTCGACAAGCTGCTGAGCGAAGCTACAGAAAAAATACTTAAGGAATATTAGACTTTATTGTAATGATACTATGTAACATTTGGTGTATGGAACAATTAATCAGACATGTAAATTATTGTAATATATTTCTTTACGATGCATGAAATTTACGCACATACCATTTTTGAGCCTTCAGCGAAAAAACACCTTCCCTTCTTTTCATGCTTCGTAAAAAAAGAAGCCCCTTCTATGGCAAGTCTGATAAAATCGTATTTCTCGAAGTTTGCTTCGTGCCTCAGCACATTTTCATTCAACAAAGTGTTGCCGAAGATTTGCTTCGTATCCAATCTTTTTTGTCGTTGATGAGATATGATGTATGATGTAATGTTATGCGGAATGATATGATGCAATATGATGGTGATGCCAAACACACACACACTCGCGCCTACACTGGAACACACAATACTCTGCATCCCCTTAGGGACGTCTTTGGAGTCTTTAAGCTCTGCATCCCCTTAGGAACGACTTTGGAGCTTCTTCACATTATATTTCGGTGGTATTTAAGCTCTGCATTCCCTTAGGAACGACTTTGGAGCTTCTTCACCTTCTATTTCGGTGGTATTAAGCTCCGCATCCCCATAGGAATGACTTTGGAGCTTCTTCACTTTATATTTCGGTGGAATTTTTGGCTCTGCATCCCCTTAGGGATGACTTCTGAGCTTAGAAAACTTACTCTACGCTCCCTTAGGAATGACTTTTGTGCTCCCTTAGGAACGACTTATGTAGCTTCGGAACTCACTCCACGCTCCCTTAGGAATGACTTTTGTAGCTTCAGAAGTCTATTTAAGACATTTTACTCGTTGATACAGACACAATTATTACATAAAATCGAAATTTAGTCCTTCATGACTTGTTTCTTATACAAATTAAAATGGCATAGAAGATAAAGGTACATTAGGAATAGGATATTCTTTAATAGATATGCTTGGATTCTGGCACAATGTTGTTGACTGTACGAGCTTCAGATTCCTCCTGAAAGTCACGCTATTGCTGTGCGTGTTGGTGCCCTTCTGGCTGCTGGCTTTGGGTCTGAGTGGGTGGTAATGGTGGTGGTAATGGGAGCTGGGCCCAGGAACCATGAGAGTGACTTGCCGAAGAGACCGAAGCCAAAGGTTGTTGATTGCCTACGTAATCTGGTACATAGGGAGAGTAGCATGAAGCAGTATGTAAGACCTGCTTCGGCAGATTCTGCCGCGCCTCAGCTTCAGCAATCTCCTTTTGCTTATGTATCGTGACTTGGCATGTTCTTGTGGTGTGGCCCTTATCTTCACCATAGAATAAACAATATAGCCTTCTGGGCTGATCTCCGTATCTTCCTTCGAAGCCCCTACCGCCTCTTCCCCTTGGGACTGTTGGCCTAAAAGAGCTTTGTTGTTGCCCTAAAGATTGGGAGCTGTGTTGTGGCCTTTGAAGCTGGCTTCCTCTGTCATCACTTAGGCTAGAATTACAGATTGATCTGACACGCCTGGGTGGATTCTTCCTTCGAAGCCCCTGGTCATCTTAGAAAACATGTAGGCTTCTTCCCTTCTATAGTGGAAATCATTATCAGCCCGGATATATTCATCCATCTTCTGAAGAAGCTTCTCTAGGGTTTGTGGGGGTTTCCTGGCAAAATACTGAGCCGTTGGTCCTGGCCAAAGTCCTTTGATCATGGCCTCAATGACAATTTCATTGGGCACTGTAGGCGCTTGTGCTCTCAGACGCAGGAACCTTCGGACATACGCCTGAAGGTACTCCTCATGGTCTTGTGTGCACTGGAACAAAGCTTGAGCAGTGACTGGCTTCGTCTGAAATCCTTGGAAGCCAGTGATTAGCATATCTTTAAGCTTCTGCCATGATGTGATTGTCCCTGGCCGGAGAGAAGAGTACCAAGATTGTGCGACACTTTTGACTGCCATGACGAAGGATTTTGCCATGACTGCAGTGTTGCCCGCATATGAAGATATGGTTGCCTCGTAGCTCATTAGAAACTGCTTCGGGTCTGAGTGCCCATCATACATAGGAAGCTGGGGTGGCTTGTATGACGGGGGCCATGGGGTAGCCTGCAATTCTGCTGCTAGAGGAGAAGCATCATCAATAGCAAAATTGCCATGATGGAAATCATCATACCATTCGTCATTGTTGTAGGAATTGTCTTGACAAAGCTCTCTGTGTTGAGGCCTTCGGTCTTGGTCATCATGGGTGAGATGACGCATTTCTTCAGCGGCCTCATCAATCTTCCTCTGAAGATCGGCAAGACAAAGCATCTTTTCTTTCTTCTTCTGGACCTGTTGATGAATGACTTCAAGGTCCCTGATTTCTTGGTCCAACTCCTCCTCCTAAGGTGTTGGACTGGTAGCCTTCCTTTTCAGGTTCCTAGCTTCGCGTAATGTATCTTGATTAACATCTAGTGGCTGCAGTGCAGCACCTAGCCCTGAAGACTTCTTCAGTGACATGACGAAGGTCATAGCTTGCCGAAGGTGGTCAAATGGGTTCACAGGAGGTGGGCGCCAATGTTGGTCACTTGTTCTCAAATGCTATGAATTAAGAACAAGGCAACACAAATGTTAATGGTTAAAGACCTTTGTCCTTCAAAGCATTATTTCCCTTAGGATATAATGATCTTCAGATGAAGGTCATGATGGACATACCTTCATCATCTCGACATGTAAGAATAAAAATAGGAGTGTATGAAACATGAAGAGAACATGAATAATCATATTAAATTATTAGATTATCTATATTCTCATTATATAATTATAAACAAACATTAATGATATTAAATTACATTTGTACCTTCAGCTTGACAGAACGCAAGAATCCAAGAGTGACGTGCAAATGATTTCAAGTCAGCGTGAACAGTACGATGTTACTGTTCATCTAATTATAGGCACAGGATGCAACCTGGGTAAAATTACATTCATGTCCTTGACATTTACTATTGGCTAAAGGGTAATCTGTCGAGGATCGAGCAATCTTTTCCTCCTTAAGGTCGGTTTCATTCTCCATCACCGTCTTTGTGATAAGCCGAAGCTTCTCCATCCATATCTTCGGAATCGCGCCTTTCATACCGTGCACACCTTCATCCCACAGCCGAAGCTTCCTGTGACAATATACTATACTGGAAAGCATATTAGTCGTGTTTTTGAGGACCTTCAGAAGACGAAGGCCCCCAACAAGCATTTTTCACATTTTTGAACCAAATCCGCTGCTGCCTTCGGCCAATAAAATCCTTGTCTAAAAACCTTCCCCAGCAAAGGCCTAGAACCAATATGGGCTGCACACAGTCCTGTATGTATCTCCTTCATCAGCTCTTGACCTTTAGTTCTAGACAAACATTTTAGTAATGGAGAGCAGACTCCTTGTTTGTACAATTCTCCCTCTATAATTACATAGGGTCTTGTTCTTGCTTCCATTCTTTTGTTGTAAGCTTCGTCATCTGAAAGACAATTGCCTTGGAGGAAAGATACAATCTCAGTCCTCCAATCTTCGCTATGCATTGGCGAGATTGTAAGCACTGCTCTCTCCATGAGCTCGACTAAAGGTGCTTTTATTGTTTCAAAAAATACCTCTGAAGGTAACAGAAGCCCCTGCACCGCTGACTTAGCTAATAACTCTGCATGTTCATTTTCTCCTCTTAGGATGTTTTTTATAGAGAAACCTTCGAAAGAGGCTTCCATCCTTCAGACTGTGTCCAAATACTTCTCGAGCTTCGGGTCCCTTGCTTTACTACTTTTGTCAACATGACCCCAAATGACTCGTGAGTCAGATTTGAGGATTGCCCTTCTTATTCCCATTGCCTTAAGTTTCCGAAGCCCCAAGAGAAGGGCCTCGTACTCTGCAATGTTATTTGTGCAGTTGAAGTCCAACCTTGCTACATAGCAGGTTTTGATTTTAGATGGTGAAATTAAAACGGCAACTGCTCCTGTGACGAAGGTTCCCCATGATCCATCACAAAATACTATCCAAGTTTTGGCATCATTTGTTCTCTCTTCGTTCTGAGCCCCTGGCGTCCAATCAGCAATGAAGTCTGCTAACGCTTGGGATTGGATCGAAGATCTATGAACGTAATCAATAGTGAATTCATTCAACTCTATAGCCCACTTTCCAACTCTTCCTGTGGCTTCTCTGTTTCTCATTATATCATTGAGACGTTGTGAAGAAGGTACTATAATATGGTACGCCTGGAAGTAATGCCGATGCTTTCTAGAAGCCATCAATACAACATATAGTACCTTCTCCAACAGTGTGTAATTTTTCTTTGATGGGATAAGTACTTCGGAGACGAAGTACACATGCACTTGCTTCTTTGCCTGGCCATCCTGCTTTTTTGCACCAGCGCCACACTAACCGTAGTGTGGGAAGTAGCTACATACAACAGCAATGGAGTTCCTGACGAAGGTGGGGTTAAGGTTGTTAATTCTATCAAATACTGCTTTAGTTCTTCGAAGGCTTTTTGCTGAGTTGGTCCCCATTGGAAGACTTTGGCTGACTTCAACACTTCGAAGAATGGCAAGATCCTCTCTATTGATCTTGAAATAAATTTATTCAATGATGCCAGCCTTCCTATCATCCTCTGGGCACCTTTTTGTGACTTCGGTGGCTCCATCCGAAGTATAGCTTCTATCTTACTTGAATTGGCTTCGGTCCCCTCTGTTGATACCAGACAACCAAGAAATTTTCCCTTCTTCACTCCGAAAACACATTTTTCTGTATTTAGCTTGAGAGCAGCTCTTATGAAATTAGCAAATGTTTCTTGCAAATCAGCAATGTGACTTTCTTGCTTCGTACTTTTGACTATGATATCATCAACATATGTCAACACATTCTTGCCAATTTGGGAGTGGAGGACTTTGGCAGTCATTCTGTTGAAGCTTCGTCTAGCATTCTTGAGCCCCTCGGGCATTCGAAGGTAAAAGTAGGTTCCACTGGGGGTTATGAAGTTTGTCTTCTTTTTTCATCCAAATTTGATGGTAGCCTAAATAACAATCCAATAGTCTCATTAGCTCCGAAGTAGTTGCTGCATCCACCAAAGAGTCTATTCTGGGTAAAGGAAACTCATCCTTCGGACATGCTTTATTAAGATCTGTGAAATCAATGCACATTCTTCACTTTCCATTAGCCTTCTTCGCCATTACAGTATTGGCAAGCCACTCTGGATATGTTACCTCTTTGATTACTCCGGCACTCAGAAGCCTTTTGACTTTGTTTCATGCACCTTCGACTTTGTCATCGGACATCTTTCGAAGCTTCTGCCTTCTTGGTCTGATAGCCGGATCTACATTAAGTGAATGCTCAATGACGTCTCTGTTGACACAATAGAGATCATTAGCTAACCAGGCGAAGACATCCTTGTTGTTGAATAAAAACTTCAACATGGGTTTTTCTTGTTCATCAGACAGTTGTGACCCCAGCAACACCTTCTACTCGGCTATGTCTGTAATACTCAAGTTGTATACCAAGAGTAATAGAGAGAGTTTCTCATTTTGTGTGATTCATTTGCATCATAAAAGAGCACCTATGTAATTGAGAGTGACTAAATAAAACAATTATGCTAAAATAAAGAAAAAGTGCATTTGTTGGAGTTTTATGTGTTGTGCATTAAATAAAACCATGAAGATAAAAATAATAAGGTATTAATTATTTGAAACTTGATTTAACCCTAAATTTGAAATTAGGGTTTTGAAAATAAGGAAAAGAGAAGAGATATGAAAAAAATAAATAAAATGTATCCATAAATATCTTCAGACTTACTATTTTTAGATGCAAAAATAGAGTTTACAAAAGAGGATCCACAAAAGTTTGAATTAAGTCAAATTTGGTTTGAAAATGAAGAAAGAAAACAGAAAAAGAAAAAGAAAAAGAAGAAAAAGGTTACCTGGGCTGACTGTCCCAATTCGGCCCACCCAGGGATGCTCTCCGCGCGGCCCATCTCCACGCGTGAGGGCGCCGACACGCGGGGCCCGCCGTCAGCCTCTCCGTCCGCGCGCGTATTCTCCTCCTCTCGCTGTGTCGCGGGTCCCGTTCGTCAGCCTCGCTGCCTCCTCCACACGCGCGCGCGGCCGACTGCTCACTCTCGCTGCGGTGTGGGACCCCCGTGTCAGGATCGTCCCCAACGGCTTCGCCGCGCATGGCGCGCGCGCGAATACCGCGGGGTCCGTTGAAGCAGCTCGGCCACGTCCGCGTCTTTAGGGGGGGAGCACGTCCGGGCTCGTCTCTCCCTCCTTATCCGCCTACCCTCGCGACTACCGCCGTAGCAGAGAGAGAATCGCTCGCGCCGCCATTGTTGGAGTGTGCCGCCGTCGGGGTGACTCGCTTCTAGTCGCCCTCTGGCCTCGGACCTGGGAGCGGGAGCTTCTTCGGAACCCGAGGAAGGTAGTCGTGGCCGGGCGGGCGTTGCTGCGCATCGCGACTGGGCGCAATTCTTCATCGGACTTCGAACCTCCGCCGCCAACCCGCCTTCGCCGTGGCCAGACACTCTGCGCGCCGAGACTGTCGGTAATAACCCCTCCACCACGTTCGCCATCTCCTCGGCTGCGTGGCGCACCATTTAATTTTTAGAATCACGCGCTTGGGCGTCGGATTGCCGTTTCCCCGGCGAGGTTCGCCGTGAAAGTGGGCGGCGCCGCCGTCGACAGGGGTGATTTGGGGGAGACGGCTGCGGACCGTTGGATCCCGCGCGTGCGGTCGAGATTAGATCAAACGTACCCCTTCGTCCGATCGAACTGCGACCGTCTGATGCGGATCCGACGCTCAGGACTCAATCCGTGCATTTTAAATCTGATACGTCCATCACGGATCGGGTGGTCAGGATTTGGTACCGGTTCGCTTCGATGTAGGTTTAATCTGGCGCGCCCAAGTCTAATCCAACGGCCGAGACTCGCCCATACCGCTTCATCGGTCAGTTTTGTTAAAGAGCCCTCGGGTTTCCGTAAAATAGAACCCGCCGTCCACCTATCACTGTTCTCTGTGTCTAGGATTTATTGCGCAGAGACCCCTGAGTTTTCTGGAATTTGGCGCCCAGTCCAGAGCACGATTAAAACATATAAATGAATTAGTAAATGTATTTTTAATACAAAAATAATTCCTAGAACTTAGTTAATTCATAGAAAATTCATTCTAAGTCCAAATTGGTCCATTCCAGTTCCTAAATTTTTGTAATAATATTGTCTACGCATTAGTGCCTCTGTTTTGGCATGAAAGGCTCATTTAAATTTATCTAATACTTAATCTTGTATTAAATACATAAAAGCTACAGAAATTCATAACTTGAAATATATAACTCCAAATTCAGTGATTCCAGTTCCTATGGTTTCCTTTTAATGTGTAGATTTTTACTGTATATTTCATGCATCTGTTTGGTGTGATGTTGATTTTGGCTATACTATGTATGTATTGTGTTGATGCGAGTAGACGAACAAGCCACTGAGGAAACTGAGGTTCAGCAAGTAGAGATAGCTGAGCAGGAGCTCATTTCAGGCAAGTTGTGCCCTTGATCACTTACTTTTCCCAGCCATGTTCTTATTAATTTCAATGATCTGCATAGGTTAATTTTGATGGGAACCTTTATGTACCCCAGTTTTGATTACCTCTATACCTTGTTCACCCCTGGAATATATTTTTGGGTAGTACTTGCTATTGCTTTATGTGGATTGGGTATGGAGATTCATTATTCATGATTATTCTGTTATTATTTTGTTATTATTGTTGTTCATGTTAAGATCATTAAATTAATGGGAACATGGAGCGACCACCCGGGAAAACAGTGCTACCACAAGGGTAGTATGGGATGCCCTTGGCTGATTAATTAGGAAAGCTAGTGGAAGACTACCTTACCCGAAAGGGGCAAGGGCAGTAGGGGAGAGGTCAGTGCGGGGAGGTCCCTAGTTGATTTTGCTGCGATGGCTATCAGCTAGGAACCCTTTACTGGATCTTCCCATAAACTGTAGCGGGTTTTCGGAAGCTAGTGGAACTTTGTAAAGGCCTCGTAGTGGATCCCTAGCCATTCACCTCGGTAGTGTCTAAGGGCCTTGCAAACCCAGGCGACATGGGATACACGACTTGTGGGTAAAGATGCGCAACCTCTGCAGAGTGTAAAACTAGTATACTAGCCGTGCTCACGGTCAAGAGCGGCTCGGACCCTCACATGATTAAATATGGAACTTAAGTTTAATTTGACATTTGCATCGCATTTGGGATTATTTTACTATTACTGTTCTTTATTATTATTAAGGATTGGTATTTACTTACACTTAGTAATTGCTAATAAAATTTTGACCAACTTATAAAAGCAATGCTCAGCCTTAGCCTTTATTTCATTGATCAGCCTTACACTTCATGAACTCCCACCTTTGGTGAGTTCATGTCACATTATTCCCCACGACTTGTTGAGCTATGATCGTATGTGAGCTCACCCTTGCTGTCTCACACCCCCCCCCACAGGAGAAGAACAGGTTGTTGAAGAGGAGCTGCCTAACACCGAGGAGTTCGATCTGATCTAGGTGGCGTTTCTCAGTCGACATTGGCGCCATCGATCCTTAGTTCGTTTTATGTTTATCTTTATTTTGTAATAAGACTTCCGCTATGTAATAAATACTCTGATGTTAATGACATTATTCTCTATACACTCTGTTATTATATATGTTGTCTTCTTGGCGCATGTATGAGATGCACCCGGCTTTGTTCTTTAAAACCGGGTGTTACAGAAGTGGTATCAGAGGAAATGTTGACTGTAGGACGAGACCTAGATAGACTGGACAGACCCTTACCTACTTATCTCATTCTGATTCATTCTACACTCACCTTACTCTAATTCTTTCTACACTTATCTTGATCCTGTCTCACCTTCTACTGTTCTACTCCGATCATCCTTACCTTTTCTACTCTGAGACAAGATGGATTTCACACCTTGGAATCCTTACCCCTATGACATTTTAAGAGATAGGAAGCCTAAGACAAAAGTAAAACTATTTTCTCTACTAAAAATATTGGTTGATTGTTCTGATGATCAATGCCTGATTTGCTTCTTTGATTGATTGGAATAGTATAGATGGACATTTTAGCATGTACCACTATAAGGTATTGTATTAGCTATAGTAGGTGAAATATTAATCTGCTTAGCTAATAAATCCCCCAAAGTAACATGATTTGTAATTACTGCCTTGTCTACTGCTCTTTCTTACCATATGTATCTAACTCAGATGGTCAATACCAGGAGGGGTGGTGGAATTGACTTGCCTCCTAACCAACACACTCGAAGACAACTTCATCCACAGCCTGCAGGGATGAATCCTCCCAATCCTCCACCAGGCGGAGTTGACCCACTGGTTGCTGCTCAGATGGCGGTGATGCAGCAGATGGCAGACACCATGGCTGATATGCGTGCTCAGATGCAGCAAGAACGCCAGGAGATGCGTCAAGAAAGAGAGAATATACGCCAGGAGTTGCGCCAGGAGAGAGATGAGATACGCCAAGAAAGGAGGGCGCAACAACAACAGCAACAGCAGCAACAAGTACCACTGCCTCCACCACCACCACCAGTTCCACCTCGTGACAAGCACCGGGAGTTCATGAGCCATAAGCCACCTACCTTCGCCAGCTCGCCAGATCCACTTGATGCAGACGATTGGTTGAAGTCAATTGAGAAGATGCTGAATATTGCACAATGCACTGATCGGGAGAAGGTCTTATATGCTTCTGGACGTCTGACTGGTCCTGCTGCTGACTGGTGGGATTCGTATACTGCTGCCCATGATGCTGCGGATAATATTACTTGGGCGGAGTTCAGCACACAATTCAGGAACTATCATATTCCAGCTGGTATGATCAAGATCAAGAAGAAGGAATTTCTGTCATTAAAGCAAGGAAGCATGTCAGTCAGCGAGTACAGAGACAAATTTATTCAGTTATCCAGATATGCTCCAGAGGAAGTTGCTGAGGATGAAAGGAAGCAGGAGCATTTCATTGAAGGACTTAATGGACCACTGCAGTATGCTCTAGTTGCACACACTTTTCCATCATTTCAGAGACTGTTGGATAAGGCCCTGGCTATTGAACACAAGCGTGTTCAATTGGGAGATTTGAAGAGGAAGGCTATCTCACAGGGACAGGGTAGCAGCAGTGTTCGTCCTCGCTACAGTTCACCACAGAGTACACCGCCTCGACCAGGAGGACCGCGCCCAGTTCAGCAATCACCAATGAGGACACCTACTCGACAGGCTACACCCACTGGCACCCCGACGAAGTTTGCAGGACAGAGTCAGGGCACTCAATGTTTCAAGTGTGGGAAGATTGGTCATTATGCAAATGTCTGCCCACAGAGGATTGCTACTACTCCAACTCAGAACAAGCAACAGACCCCTGGCAAGGGATATTCTATAGCCAGGGTGAATCAAGTCAGTGTTGATGATACTCCGGACGGAGGGGACCTCGTGATTGGTATGTTTTATGTTAATGCAATTCCTGCAACAATATTATTTGATTCTGGTGCAACACATTCATTCATGTCTGCTAGATATGCCAACACAAATGAAATACCCCTGCTAAATATGAGAAAACCACTGATAGTAATTACACCTAAAGGGCCTGTTGAAGCAAATCAAATGACACGTAAATTGACATTGACTATTATGGGTAGAGAATTTGGAGCTACTGCTATAATATTAGAGTCAAGCAGTATAGATCTGATCCTTGGAATGTCATGGCTAAGGAAGGCAAAGGCCGTTATAGCATGTGGTAGAGGTACCGTAGAACTCACTACTACTAAAGGAGAAAGGTTTCAAGTTAATATTGCAGTAACCTCCTCATCTATGCGTGCAATGTTCTTTATGCCTGAAGAGTTTGTTGGTGACAACATCCGGGTGGTTAGGGATTTTCCGGATGTCTTTCCAGAGGAGTTACCAGGGATGCCACCCGATAGAGAAGTTGAGTTTGTTATTGATCTCTTACCTGGAACCGCCCCTATTTCTAAACGGCCATATAGAATGTCCGTAGAGGAGTTGAAGGAACTGAAGAAGCAGTTGATGGAGTTACAAGAGGCTGGTTACATTCGTCCAAGTTCCTCACCTTGGGGAGCACCGGTGTTATTTGTGCAGAAGAAGGATGGATCGCAACGGATGTGTGTGGATTATAGATCTCTTAATGATGTTACGGTGAAGAACAAGTATCCGTTGCCCCGTATTGAGGATCTATTTGATCAGATGAGAGGAGCTAGAGTATTTTCGAAAATTGATCTCCGATCGGGTTACCATCAGATGAGGATTAGACCATCGGACATTCCCAAGACGGCTTTCTCGACTCGATATGGATTATATGAGTTTACTGTTATGTCATTTGGACTAACCAATGCACCAGCTTACTTCATGAATTTGATGAATAAGGTGTTTATGGAGTATTTGGACAGATTCGTCGTGGTATTCATCGACGATATTCTTATCTATTCTAAGAATGAAAGTGACCATGAAGAACATCTAAGGTTGGTGCTACAGAAGTTACGAGATAATCAACTCTATGCTAAGTTCAGCAAGTGCGAGTTTTGGATTGACAAGGTACCATTCCTTGGTCATATTATTTCTAATGGAGGAATAGCAGTGGATCCTGCTAAAGTGAAGGGGATTATGGAGTGGAGAGTGCCCACTACAGTTACGGAGATTCGGAGTTTCTTGGGACTCGCAGGATATTATCGGAGATTCATTGAAGGATTTTCCAAGATTGCTAAGCCCATGACATCGCTTTTGGAGAAAGGAAGAGAATTCAAGTGGGATGAGAAGTGTCAAGAAAGCTTTGATCAATTGAAGGAAAGATTGATGTCACCTCCAGTATTGGTTATGCCAGACTTGCAGAAGGGATTTGACATTTACTGTGATGCATGTGGCCAAGGACTTAGATGTGTGCTTATGCAAGAAGGTCATGTGATTGCCTATGCATCTCGTCAGTTGAGGAAGCATGAACTGAACTACCCCACTCATGATTTGGAACTGGCTGCCGTTGTGCATGCACTTAAGATTTGGAGACACTACATTATGGGGACTAAGTGCCAAGTATATACGGATCATAAGAGTTTGAAGTATATATTCACTCAGAAGGATCTCAATCTTAGGCAACGTCGTTGGTTGGAGCTCATCAAGGATTATGATTTGGAGATTCACTATCACCCAGGCAAGGCGAATTTGGTTGCAGATGCCTTGAGTCGGAAGGAGCATGTTCACTCCGCTTTCGTTGTTCAGCTACCTGATGAATTAGCAAAGGATTTTGAGAGACTCAACCTGGGAATTGTTACACATACAGAAGGAGTCACTATTGAATTGGAACCTACCTTGGAACAAGAGATTCGGAAGGGTCAGATTGGTGATGCTAAGATTCAGGAGATTAAGGATCTTATTACTGAAGGAAGAGGCCCAGAGTTCACAGAGGATGAGCAAGGCACGATATGGTTCAAGAATCGGATCTGTGTTCCCGATATTGATAGTCTTCGGGAAACCATATTGAAGGAAGCTCATGATTCAGTTTATTCAATCCACCCTGGGAGCACTAAGATGTATCAAGATTTGAAGCAAAAGTATTGGTGGTATGGATTGAAGAGAGATGTGGCTGCACATGTGGCTATGTGCGATGTATGCCAAAGAGTTAAAGCTGAACACCAGAGGCCAGCCGGACTATTGCATCCACTGAAGATACCTGAGTGGAAATGGGAAGAGATTGGCATGGACTTCATTGTTGGATTACCCCGCACGTCTGCTGGATATGATTCTATATGGGTGATTGTGGACAGGCTAACTAAGGTAGCCCACTTTATTTCAGTGAAGACCACTTATTCAGGAGCTAAGTTGGCAGAGTTGTACATGGCACGGATTGTATGCCTGCACGGTGTACCAAAGAAGATTGTGTCAGACCGGGGATCCCAGTTTACCTCTCGATATTGGAAGCAGTTGCACGAGTCATTGGATACGAGATTGAATTTCAGTTCGGCTTACCATCCCCAGACTGATGGGCAAACTGAGAGGACTAACCAAGTACTGGAAGATATGTTGAGAGCTTGTGCACTTAAGCATGGTGGAAGTTGGGATAAGAGTCTACCGTATGCGGAGTTCTCATATAATAATAGCTATCAGGCCAGTTTGAAGATGTCACCGTTTGAGGCTTTGTATGGCAGAAAGTGCAGGACTCCCTTGTATTGGAATCAAACTGGTGAAAGGCAGTTGTTTGGACCTGAGATTATACAGGAAGCAGAGGAACAAGTCCAACAGATCAGGGAGAATTTGAGAACTGCACAGTCCAGGCAGAAAAGTTATGCTGACACCCGGAGAAGACTACTTGAGTTTAAGGAGGGAGATTATGTTTATTTGAAGGTGTCACCACTCCGGGGCATGAGAAGGTTCAAAGTCAAAGGAAAATTGTCCCCTCGCTTTATTGGACCCTTTTTAATCTTAAAGCGAGTGGGAGAAGTTGCATATCAATTGGAGTTACCGGATCATCTTGCTGATGTTCATGATGTCTTTCATGTATCTCAGCTGAAGAAATGTCTCAGAGTGCCTGAAGAACAGTTACCAATGGAAGACCTTAGTGTTCAAGAGGATTTGACTTATGCTGAGTACCCCATCAAGATTTTGGATACTTTGACTCGAGTTACGAGGAATAAGGTTATAAAGATGTGCAAAGTTCAATGGAGCCACCATGGTGAAGATGAAGCAACTTGGGAAAGAGAAGAAGAACTTCGTATAGATTTTCCCCACCTTTTCCCTAGATCTTCTTAAATCTCGAGGACGAGATTATTTTTAAGGGGGGTAGGATTTGTAATACTCAAGTTGTATACCAAGAGTAATAGAGAGAGTTTCTCATTTTGTGTGATTCATTTGCATCATAAAAGAGCACCTATGTAATTGAGAGTGACTAAATAAAACAATTATGCTAAAATAAAGAAAAAGTGCATTTGTTGGAGTTTTATGTGTTGTGCATTAAATAAAACCATGAAGATAAAAATAATAAGGTATTAATTATTTGAAACTTGATTTAACCCTAAATTTGAAATTAGGGTTTTGAAAATAAGGAAAAGAGAAGAGATATGAAAAAAATAAATAAAATGTATCCATAAATATCTTCAGACTTACTATTTTTAGATGCAAAAATAGAGTTTACAAAAGAGGATCCACAAAAGTTTGAATTAAGTCAAATTTGGTTTGAAAATGAAGAAAGAAAACAGAAAAAGAAAAAGAAAAAGAAGAAAAAGGTTACCTGGGCTGACTGTCCCAATTCGGCCCACCCAGGGATGCTCTCCGCGCGGCCCATCTCCACGCGTGAGGGCGCCGACACGCGGGGCCCGCCGTCAGCCTCTCCGTCCGCGCGCGTATTCTCCTCCTCTCGCTGTGTCGCGGGTCCCGTTCGTCAGCCTCGCTGCCTCCTCCACACGCGCGCGCGGCCGACTGCTCACTCTCGCTGCGGTGTGGGACCCCCGTGTCAGGATCGTCCCCAACGGCTTCGCCGCGCATGGCGCGCGCGCGAATACCGCGGGGTCCGTTGAAGCAGCTCGGCCACGTCCGCGTCTTTAGGGGGGGAGCACGTCCGGGCTCGTCTCTCCCTCCTTATCCGCCTACCCTCGCGACTACCGCCGTAGCAGAGAGAGAATCGCTCAGCGCCGCCATTGTTGGAGTGTGCCGCCGTCGGGGTGACTCGCTTCTAGTCGCCCTCTGGCCTCGGACCTGGGAGCGGGAGCTTCTTCGGAACCCGAGGAAGGTAGTCGTGGCCGGGCGGGCGTTGCTGCGCATCGCGACTGGGCGCAATTCTTCATCGGACTTCGAACCTCCGCCGCCAACCCGCCTTCGCCGTGGCCAGACACTCTGCGCGCCGAGACTGTCGGTAATAACCCCTCCACCACGTTCGCCATCTCCTCGGCTGCGTGGCGCACCATTTAATTTTTAGAATCACGCGCTTGGGCGTCGGATTGCCGTTTCCCCGGCGAGGTTCGCCGTGAAAGTGGGCGGCGCCACCGTCGACAGGGGTGATTTGGGGGAGACGGCTGCGGACCGTTGGATCCCGCGCGTGCGGTCGAGATTAGATCAAACGTACCCCTTCGTCCGATCGAACTGCGACCGTCTGATGCGGATCCGACGCTCAGGACTCAATCCGTGCATTTTAAATCTGATACGTCCATCACGGATCGGGTGGTCAGGATTTGGTACCGGTTCGCTTCGATGTAGGTTTAATCTGGCGCGCCCAAGTCTAATCCAACGGCCGAGACTCGCCCATACCGCTTCATCGGTCGTTTTGTTAAAGAGCCCTCGGGTTTCCGTAAAATAGAACCCGCCGTCCACCTATCACTGTTCTCTGTGTCTAGGATTTATTGCGCAGAGACCCCTGAGTTTTCTGGAATTTGGCGCCCAGTCCAGAGCACGATTAAAACATATAAATGAATTAGTAAATGTATTTTTAATACAAAAATAATTCCTAGAACTTAGTTAATTCATAGAAAATTCATTCTAAGTCCAAATTGGTCCATTCCAGTTCCTAAATTTTTGTAATAATATTGTCTACGCATTAGTGCCTCTGTTTTGGCATGAAAGGCTCATTTAAATTTATCTAATACTTAATCTTGTATTAAATACATAAAAGCTACAGAAATTCATAACTTGAAATATATAACTCCAAATTCAGTGATTCCAGTTCCTATGGTTTCCTTTTAATGTGTAGATTTTTACTGTATATTTCATGCATCTGTTTGGTGTGATGTTGATTTTGGCTATACTATGTATGTATTGTGTTGATGCGAGTAGACGAACAAGCCACTGAGGAAACTGAGGTTCAGCAAGTAGAGATAGCTGAGCAGGAGCTCATTTCAGGCAAGTTGTGCCCTTGATCACTTACTTTTCCCAGCCATGTTCTTATTAATTTCAATGATCTGCATAGGTTAATTTTGATGGGAACCTTTATGTACCCCAGTTTTGATTACCTCTATACCTTGTTCACCCCTGGAATATATTTTTGGGTAGTACTTGCTATTGCTTTATGTGGATTGGGTATGGAGATTCATTATTCATGATTATTCTGTTATTATTTTGTTATTATTGTTGTTCATGTTAAGATCATTAAATTAATGGGAACATGGAGCGACCACCCGGGAAAACAGTGCTACCACAAGGGTAGTATGGGATGCCCTTGGCTGATTAATTAGGAAAGCTAGTGGAAGACTACCTTACCCGAAAGGGGCAAGGGCAGTAGGGGAGAGGTCAGTGCGGGGAGGTCCCTAGTTGATTTTGCTGCGATGGCTATCAGCTAGGAACCCTTTACTGGATCTTCCCATAAACTGTAGCGGGTTTTCGGAAGCTAGTGGAACTTTGTAAAGGCCTCGTAGTGGATCCCTAGCCATTCACCTCGGTAGTGTCTAAGGGCCTTGCAAACCCAGGCGACATGGGATACACGACTTGTGGGTAAAGATGCGCAACCTCTGCAGAGTGTAAAACTAGTATACTAGCCGTGCTCACGGTCAAGAGCGGCTCGGACCCTCACATGATTAAATATGGAACTTAAGTTTAATTTGACATTTGCATCGCATTTGGGATTATTTTACTATTACTGTTCTTTATTATTATTAAGGATTGGTATTTACTTACACTTAGTAATTGCTAATAAAATTTTGACCAACTTATAAAAGCAATGCTCAGCCTTAGCCTTTATTTCATTGATCAGCCTTACACTTCATGAACTCCCACCTTTGGTGAGTTCATGTCACATTATTCCCCACGACTTGTTGAGCTATGATCGTATGTGAGCTCACCCTTGCTGTCTCACACCCCCCCCCACAGGAGAAGAACAGGTTGTTGAAGAGGAGCTGCCTAACACCGAGGAGTTCGATCTGATCTAGGTGGCGTTTCTCAGTCGACATTGGCGCCATCGATCCTTAGTTCGTTTTATGTTTATCTTTATTTTGTAATAAGACTTCCGCTATGTAATAAATACTCTGATGTTAATGACATTATTCTCTATACACTCTGTTATTATATATGTTGTCTTCTTGGCGCATGTATGAGATGCACCCGGCTTTGTTCTTTAAAACCGGGTGTTACAATGTCCTCGCATAAAAGCATAGGCTTCAGCTGGTCTGCTGAGGCAGCATTATCTCTTTTGTGTTTGTACTGCTAATGAGCTTCGGCTTCATCTATGTTATGGATAGCCTTTGAATCTGTCCAATTCCCTTCAGCCCTTCTAGCAGCCCCTTGACTCCCATGCACATCTATGGGGCCTTGGTCTGATGGTATATTCATTCACAGATATGCTGGATGAAGTATTGCTTCGAAGGCGTTTAATGTTCCTCGCTCAATGATTGCATTGTATGGATACTTCATATCAATAATGTCAAAGACAACTTGTTCTGTCCTTGTGTTGTGAACATAGCCGAAGGTGATCAGCATAGTTATCTTACCAAGTGCCACTATCTGCCTTCCTCCGAAGCCACAGAGGGGGTTTGTTGCATCATGTATCTTGTCATCCTGTTCTTGCATTTTCCTGAAAGCTTTGCCAAAGATAATGTCTATTGCACTGCCTGTGTCTACAATGACATTGTGAACCAGGAACCCCTTGATGACACAAGATATAACCATTGCATCATTGTGAGGATAATCCTTGAGCTAAAGGTCTTCCTGGGAGAAGGTGATTGGTATATGAGACCACTTGGACTTGATGAAGGGTCCTTGCACTCCAACATGTTGTACCCTTCTCTGTGCTTCCTTCTTCTGCTTCTTATTGGCTAGTTCAAAACTTTAGCTGCCTGTGATTGGGAGCACCAGCTTCGTAGCTAAAGGTGCCACGACTTGGTTGCCTTGCGAAGCCATTATCGCAGTCGTGGAGGTGAGTTCACTGGAGGTGGGCACCAATGTTGTTCACTTGTTCTCAAATGTTGTAGATCAAGAACAAGGCAACACAATTGTTAATTATTACGGACCTTCATCTTCCGAAGCATTATCTCCACATGGGTATAATGCTCATCAGACGATGGTCAAGAAGGACATACCTTCATCATTTTATATGTGAATAGGAATACGAAAGGATTAAAGACAGTGACTGCATCTCTTTAATTCATACACATGATTACAATACAGCGTGAACAATACATGGGTATTACATAAAACATGTATGAATATTAACAGTATTAACATTACAATGATACCTTTGGCTTGCTCGAAGGTGAAGACGCGAGAGAATAATTACAATACAACGTGAACAGTATGGTGTTACTGTTCATCTATTTATAGGCACAGGACGCAGCCCAGGTAAAATTACATTCATGTCCCTTAACATTTATTTACAGATGACCTGGGTTATCAAAGGTTTAACTGGTATTTTCCTCTCCTGCTTGAGCCGAACCAAAGATGATGGTAGCTTCGACATTCTGCATTGTTGCTTCTATGCAGGGTCTTCGCCTTAAGAAGCTGAACCGAAGTTGATGACAGCTTTGGTGGGCCTCTGTATCATTTTGTCGAAGGCGTTCTTGTCTTGAGAACCTTCGATAGAGAAGAAGACCCCCAATAGATAGCCTCTGCCAGCGTGGGAAGTACAGGTGGCAGGTTCGGAGCTTCCTCCCCACCACGGGAAGTTCTAGCCCCATCCTTAGCATGAGTTCTGGACAGCATCTGAAGAAGAAAACATACTTGATTGTTACATGCCATGGTTACATAACCTCTGTTACATTATTCCAAACTTGTTCTAATTATACATACTTAACTTATACAACTCACTTTTCCTTATTTAGATTACATAAGGAACCCACATACTACTACACTAATCTAGTTATCCGCGTCCTTGGCTGCTCCCGCTCCACTGCTAGCTTCGGGAGAACAATCATCCGCGATGTTCATGGAAGGAGGGGCTCCAAAGAGATCCAACTCCCCATAAGGTCCTCAGCCAGCTGCTCATGAGGCACCAGTTCCCATCGCCGCAACCTCTGGTGGCACGTTCGGATGTAGCTGTTCATACAACACGTGCACTTCCTCGTGCAGAGTGTTGTTATACGCTTGCAGATTTTCTAGGGCTACGCTTAGCTCTTCCACCCAAGCTCAGGCAATCGCCTTGTAATCCCAGACTATAGATCGTGAATTTACAGCCCAGTCAATAGCCCTATCCCACTCCACAATCTCTCGCTACAAATGGTCAACCTCTGCTAAAAACGCAGCGATGCGACGACTATCACGCGCATGCGCCCTGCTTCCATGACGCAGTTCCATAGTTAGATGTTCAACTCTGGCCTCCAGATCCCCTATGGGATCATTACTCCTACTACTGCTCCCCTCATGTCGAGGAGCCAACTGGTGCTGTTGGGGGCCTTCGGCTTCCGAAGGTCCTCAAAAACGAGATTTGACAATATTTCTGAAGTATAATACATGAACAGGTACCTTTGGACATGGACTCTTCGGACAATTGCTATATGAAGAAACACAAACAGAATGAATGATGGAGTAGAGCCAAAGCTGTGCGCAAGGAAGCTTCGGCATGATAGCGGAGAAGAGGAAACCGACTTAAAAAGGAAAAGACTATCTAGACCTCAATAGATTATTATAGAGTTGTTATCAAAAGCAAAGGACCTGGATGTAATTTTACATGGGCTGCGACCCGTGCCTATAAATAGGTGAACAGTACTCACGCTGACTTGACATTCGCTTTTGCGTCACGCTTGTACTTTCATTCGAGCCGGAGGTACAAATGTGATTCAATATTGTTTTTATTCATTCATGATTATACAATAAAAGATATATGAACGGTGTCACATGATTATTCATGTTATCTCTCATGTTTCATATGTTTCGTCTTTCATTAGTACATACTGTTATGATGAAGGTACGTCCTTCATGACCTTCGTCTGAAGATCATTATATCCTTAGGTAAATAATGCTTCGAAGGACGAAGGGTGTTAACCATTAACCTATTTTTGTGTTGCCTTGTCCTTGACTCATAGCATTTGAGAACAAGTCTCCAACATTGGTGTCCACCTCCGGTGAACTCACTTCCACTTTTTGAGCTTCGACCACCTTTGGCAAGCATCGACCTTCGTCATGCCGCCAAAGAAAGCTTCAGCGACAGGGGCTGGTGCTCTACAGCCAATGGACCCGAACCAAGATACCCTTTCTCTTCGAGAGGCCCGAAGCCAGAAGAGGAAGGCCACTAGTCCAACACCCCAAGAGGATGACTTGGACCAAGAAATCAGGAATATGGAAATGTTGCATCAACAGGTGGAAAGGAAGAAAGAAAAGATGGCCCGGCTAGCTGACCTACAAAGGTAGATAGACGAAGCCTCTGAAGAGGTTCGTCATCTCACTCAAGATGAACAGAACCGAAGGCCCCAGCACAGAGAGTTGCACCAAGAAGGCTTCTTCAACGAGGACGACTGGTATGAGGATTTCCATCATGGGAATTTTGCTTTTGATGATGCTTCTCCTCTGTCAGCAGAGATGCGGGCTACACCTTGGCCTCAATCTTACAAGCCACCCCAGCTCCCCATGTATGACGGACACTCAGATCCGAAGCAATTTCTGATGAGTTACGAAGCAACAATATCTTCGTATGGTGGCAATACTGCGGTCATGGCGAAATCCTTCGTCATGGCAGTCAAAAATGTTGCACAAACCTGGTACTCCTCTCTTCGGCCAGGAACAATCACGTCATGGCACAAGCTGAAGGACATGCTAATTACCAGTTTCCAAGGATTTCAGATGAAGCCGGTCACTGCTCAGGCTTTGTTCCAATGCACGCAAGATCAAGAAGAATACCTCCAGGCCTATGTCCGAAGGTTCTTGCGATTGAGGGCAGAAGCACCAACAGTGCCCAATGAAATTGTCATTGAGGCCATGATCAAGGGGCTTAGGCCAGGACCTTCGGCCCAATACTTCGCTAGGAAACCCCCTCAGACCCTAGAGAAACTGCTTCAGAAGATGGATGAGTACATCCGCGCTGACAATGACTTTCGGCAGAGAAGGGAGGAAGCTTACAGGTTCTCCGAGATGACTAGGGGCTTCGGAGGGAGAGTTCACCCCAGGCATGTCAGATCAATTCATTCTACTCAGAATGACGACAGGGGAACCCAGCAACAGAGTCCACAATATTCTTCTCATGTTTTGGGGGCAACAACAGAGTTACCCTCGGCCCCCAGCTCCAAGGGGCAGAGGCGCTAGGGGCTTCGGAGGAAGGTTTGGGGATCAACCCAGGAAAATTTACTGCCTATTCTGCGGAGAGGACAAGGGCCATACCACCAGGATGTGCCATGTCACCATTCAAAAACAGAAAGAGATAGCAGAAGTTGCAGCCCAACAGAGTTAGCCAAAGCAGGTCATACATACTGCTTCGTATCATTCACCATACATTCCAGAATATGTTGGCAACCATTCTGCAGCTTCTGTTGCTTCGGCAAGTCAACCTCAGGCATCTTGGCAACAGCCCCCACCTCCACCACCAATGCAACCCGCTTATCCCCAAGGCCAGCAGCCAGAAGGGAGCCAGCACAGTCACTAGCAGAGAGACTTTAGGGAGCAGTCTGAAGCTTGCACAGTCAATAGTACTGTGCCAGAATCAAAGCACATCTACTAAGATATATCCTACCTCAGAAACAACCTTTACATTTGTCATCATTTACCTTTTCAATAAAGAACAATCATCAAAAATTCAGTTCTTTTGTTGTTTTCAATTTCTTGTAATAACTTTGTCATTATCATAATGAATATATCCTCTTTGAATATTGACGAAGTTCTAAAGGTTCTGACGAAGGAATGCATTGCAAGTTATCGTCGAAGCAACAAAAGTCGTTCTTAAGGGGACGCAGAGTAAGTTTTCTGCTCAAAAGTCGTTCCAAAGGGAATGCAGAGCTTACAGCAAAAAATAAACGCTGATACCGCCGAAGTAAAAGGCGAAGAAGCTCCTAAGGGAGGCTTACAGCGAAAAATAAACGCTGATACCGCCGAAGTAAAAGGCGAAGAAGCTCCTAAGGGAGGCTTACAGCGAAAAATAAACGCTGATACCGCCGAAGTAAAAGGCGAAGAAGCTCCTAAGGGAGGCTTACAGCGAAAAGTCAGCGCTGATGAACCGTAAAATGACCAAAAGATTGACTAGGGAGTGTGTGTAGGCCTTCGGCGCAAATATCACTTTGCATATCATTACATCATTACATCATGTGCATAACATAGCATCATACATCATATGGCATCAATGGCATAAGAAGGGGGTGCAATATGGATCTACGGAAAGGTACACAATGTTGGCCTACATTACTGAGCTTCGGAGATCGGTCCGAAGATGTGTCAAGGCACAAAATAGGTTTTCAAGAAATACAGCTCCATCATTATGATACGAAAAGGAGATCCATTGGTCACAAGGCATAGATGTTTTTTCGGAAACCGTAATATTTTTACGGAATATGGATATTCTTTACGAAGCATGAAAAGAAGGGAAGGTGTTTTTTCGTCGAAGGCTCAAAAACTGGTATGTACGTAAAATTCCATGCATCGTAAAGAGTTGAATCATAAACAGCTTATATATTCAAAATTACAAAATATTTTACATATTGTCCAGCAAATGTTACACTCCAAATGGCTTTACAATAACATCTATTCTTCTCGTAAAACTACTTCTGCAGCTTCGTTTAGCAGCTGTTCAACAACTTTATCTATAATAGCTTCGGCCATTTTTCTAATCTCATCATCCCCCTTTGCTTTGGGGTCCGCCAATGGATCGGCGGGCTCTGGGGGAGGAGCTTGTACGGCTGTGTTACAAAGTGTAAATAAGTCCGAAGTCATAAAATTACAACATAAAGTCAAAAGTTACTAGTCAATACCTATTTGCCTCTCGAGACCCGCACTTTTCTCATCGGCCTCTGCCACTTTTCTAGCATCGTGAATACCTTTTTCACTTCTCCTTATGATTTCCTGAGCCATTTCTTGCCTGCCATTTTCCCAGATGTCAGTGAAAAATTTTCCACCAACCAAGCTTGCTTCGGCCGAGGGGTCTTTTATATCTTCAGCAGTTAAGGCAGCCTCGGTTTGCGCCAAAGATTTCACATGATCGCAGCCTCATTTCTCCATAATAGTAGCAATCCCCCTAGCACCCGAGAAGGCACATATGTCCCCACGGCCACTCAAAATTTCTTCAAAAGCTTCGGCCTCGCCGTTGATCCAGTCAATTGGACCTTCGGGATCTCCCAGTACGAAGTTGCTTTCACTTGAAAATGCGCCGGCGCTGGTGAAACTACTCTTAATTGTTTCCACACATTTCATGGATTTTTTATAACATTTTTCTTTTGAAAGCCGAAGTGCTACAGCTGTTTTCTCCCAATGATTCTTCCAGTAGTCGCTGACTTCAAGGTTAGCTTCGGCAGTTGCACATTTTAGGTTCGCCTCAGCCAGCTGTTTCTGAAGATTTTCAATTTTGCACTTCTGGGCTTTAGCTTGAGCCTTGGAAGCATCTTCGTCTTCTTTTATTTTGTTAAGCAATGAATGTAAAATCTTGTCTTTCTCAAGACCTTCGTTCCTTAGCTCAATCACTTCGGAACGAAGGTTATTCAATGCCATCGTACATCCCTCGTCTTCAGCGCTTTTCTGCGCTCTGAGGGCATTGCTGAGAATAAGGCCTTGCAAAAGGAATGTGATGATAAGAAATAAACACACGAATTTCTAACCACGCAAAAAGTTTATTTTCTCACCTTTAAGCTGTTATATGCTAAGCTGTCGGCTATTTCATCTTTTGACAAAACTGAAAGCCCATCTTCTAGAGTTGGGAATCCGAAGCTTCTTGCCATCTCCCGGCAAACAGAGATCTCCTTGTTGTTTGGGAGACAATACAAGAAGTCTTCTTCTCCTGTGCCATTGAAAATCAACGCCCCTTTCGGATATTTTAATTTCTGGGCATAATGATGAGCTTCTCGTTTTTCTTCTTCAGATAGTATTTTGCCCGAAGCATGTCGCACAATATAATCAGGCAATTTGAAAGATGCTTCGGGAGTGGAAGAAAGTGTTTTTTCAGACAGAATTTGCTTTAAAGTTTCCTTTTTATTTTCTCCTTCACTCTCCAAGGATTTTTCTTTGGCGCACTCTGAAGGTCCAGTTTTGATTTCAGCCTAGTGCTTTGTAGCTTCACCTCCAGAAGTTTTTGTTTCAATTTGTGCTTTTTGAGCTTCGGCAACTTTTTCGGCGTGGAACTTGAAGACTTTATTGTCTCCAGTACATCCAAAACATTAACCATCCTTTTCCTTTTGGGGTCACAGCTGGACCCCTCTGAGTCTGTGGCACTCCGACTTCTGCTGAAGGGCTTAAAACTTCTGATATTTTTGTCCCTTCAGTTTTCGAGTCTTCAGCTCTTTCAGCCTTCAGTGTTGCAGTCAGCTCTTTAGCTTTTTGCGCAGATATAGATTTTTTGGCTTCGATAGCCGAAGGAGCCTCGTCAACAAACTCGGGCAATGTAGCCGGCTCTATATAGCGTGGCCGGTGCGTAAGGACCTTCACCTTTTTTCTCTTCGGCGCTGGCTCACTAGGAGCGGCCGAAGCAACTTCCTTCACAGAAGCTGTACCTTTTCTTTTTTCGCCCCGTATCGGGTAACAGGTAATCAGGATAGACGAATCCAATGGCATCAAAAACTCTATTCAGCCTCTTCTTTTTTTGACCACCGAAGGTCGCTGATAGCGCATTATCTTCCGTCTCCGAGTATGGCCCAAGCAGATCATCGCTTATGGCTTCAATACATTTCAGCCAATCATCATCTGGCTTGATAAATTTATCATCATATCTAAAGGTGAATTTCATCCTAATCAGCCCACCTTCGTCAGGCTTGGTAATAGTTTCTTTTGGCATTTCCCACTTTTCTACAAGAGGCCATACTCTGAAAGCTATGTGCTCCTGGACCAAGTCTCTTGTCCCAACGAAGGAGCAAACCACGCCGAAGGCCCTCTGGCATTCTTTGGCTGCTTCATCCATTTCTACCTTCGGTTTCCGGAGTCCGAAACGCTGCCAGATAGGGCGCATGATGATATCTTTAATGTCTTCTCGTGCCTTCAAACCGTTTTTCACATAAAACCATTCCTTCATCCAGTCCCCGGGCCATCTCTTCCGAAAAGTTGGCACGTGATAGCTTGACCCAGAGCGGGCACCGAAGCTATAACAGCCGAAATTGTTATGATATTGCTCTTTACCCCAGGGTTTCGTCTCATATATTAGCTCATGTATATTACAAAAACTTTTTGCATTTGGTTCCAAACCCTGGCTCTTCACGGCCGAGACAAAGATTCCCATTCTTATAATTGCTTCGGGCGTAATTTGATGAAGGTAGATTTGATAAATCTTCAAAACCTCAACCACAAATTTGCTTAATGGAAACCGAAGCCCAACCTTAAAAAAGCTTCGGAAGATCACAACTTCATTTTCTTCGGGAGTAGGCACAGTCTTCTCTCTGTCATTAGCCCTTACAATAGACATGTCCCGAAAGTATCTTCCCCTCATATTATCAAGATGGCTTTGCTTAATAGTCGATTTTCCAAAAACTACATAACTTGGTCGCCAAGGTCGATCTTCGGAGTCTTCTCCGCCGCTCTCCACATCATAGCTGTCACTATCACTGGTACCTTCAGACAAACCCTCCAAAGTTTCCTTAGCAATCTTCTCCGCATTTGTCCTTGCTATCGATTCAATAAAGCCAAGATTCATCTCCTCAGAAAGGCTCAGCTTCGTTTCAGCGGTAGCCTTCTTATCCTCAGACATCTTCAAAAGAGCTGAAAAAAGTGCTCTCAAAGTCGAAGCTTTAATATCTAAAAAATCTGGTCAAGTGTGTGTAAGCAAAGAGCTGTTTGAGCAGGCAAGGCAGATGGCAAGAAAGCGTGCTAAATGAGCTAGTGGTGCGCTCTTATTTATACGCCTGGCGTATTGTGTGCTGGAGGGCCCGCTTGTCAGTAGCTGTTGCTATTCCAGCAAAGGGAAGGTGTTTTTTCGAACCTTCGGCTTAGGGCCTCCGTCCATATCACAATTTGAATTTATTATCTTAACAAATTAATATTGCAAGGGGCTACTGTTGGGGGCCTTCGGCTTCCGAAGGTCCTCAAAAACGAGATTTGACAATATTTCTGGAGTATAATACATGAACAGATACCTTTGGACATGGAATCTTCGGACAATTGCTGTATGAAGAAACAGAAAGAGAACGAAGGATGGAGCAGAGCCGAAGCTGTGCGCAAGGAAGCTTCGGCATGATAGTGGAGAAGAGGAAACCGACTTAAAAAGGAAAAGACTATCTAGACCTCAACAGATTATTATAGAGTTGTTATCAAAAGCAAAGGACCTGGATGTAATTTTACATGGGCTGCGACCCGTGCCTATAAATAGGTGAACTGTACTCCCGTATTGTTCACGCTGACTTGGCATTCGCTTTTGCGTCACGCCTGTACTTTCATTCGAGGCGAAGGTACAAATGTGATTCAATATTGTTTTTATTCATTCATGATTATATAATAAAAGATATATGAACGGTGTCACATGATTATTCATGTTATCTCTCATGTTTCATATGTTTCATCTTTCATTAGTACATACTGTTATGATGAAGGTACGTCCTTCATGACCTTCGTCTAAAGATCGTTATATCCTTAGGGAAATAATGCTTCAAAGGACGAAGGGTGTTAACCATTAACCTATTTTTGTGTTGCCTTGTTCTTGACTCATAGCATTTGAGAACAATTCTCCAACAGGTGCCGAGGTACACCCTAAGGCCCGGTCGCCTTCCGCTGGGTAGTCTTGGTGCGTGCCATGTCGCTATAAGAGGGGAAGATTACTTAGTGTTGTTTAAATACGATGCATGCATATCCTATGATTATGGAATCAACCACTTGTTGATCCCATACCTGCTATGTATAACCTATTATTTGGCACTCTTTTACCCGACTTCAACAGATAAGTTGCTATAAGAAAGGATCAAGGTAAGAATAAAAGAATGTTCAAAGGTAAGTATTTTAAAATCTTTTGAAGCACTAAGTAATGTCCGAAGAAATGGGCTTCGCTTCGATACCAGCTGTCACAGAACCTCCCAAGGTATTAGGCCCACCTACAGATGTCCTTGTCCTGGGGACCTTAGACAGTCATGTAGGTGCGCATAATGGCTCGGCAAGTCCGGTTACCTGTATCTCCATCAGATCGCCCAAGAGCGCTTAACCCATCACACAGACAT
The DNA here is from genome assembly GCA_029449295.1 of Zea luxurians. Lineage (NCBI taxonomy): Eukaryota > Viridiplantae > Streptophyta > Magnoliopsida > Poales > Poaceae > Zea > Zea luxurians. Next base: position 199,440,267 of record JAOPSE010000003.1, read on the forward strand.
TGCACATCATCGAAGTAAGTGGAAAGGATTACAATAACATAATTTACATTCATAAGTAAAATATAGAAATAGTTGATTATTACATAATAGGTACTGAGTGTGAACTTATTATTACATCATAGGAAGGCCAAACACCTTCCCTAGGTAGGTCTTAGTTTTCTTCCTCCTGCTTTGGAACCACCTTGGAACAGAAACAACAGAACTCAGCAGTTTCATCACCTACAACAACATGGGTTTGAAAACCCTGAGTACGGAGTGTACTTTTGCTAGTCTTACCTATCTAAGGCAAAAGACTCTCAAGGATATGTTGTGTTGGTGTTTAGTGTCCGATCGCACACCCGGGTACCCTCGTGGTGCTTTTGGGCAGGACAGTGTCATGGATTGTAACTCGATGGTTCGTGCCGGGAGCATGAGAAAGAGAGAGTCGGGTGAGTTTAAGTAGGTTCGGGCCGCTTGAGGAGCATAATACCCTACTTCTTGGGGTGACTCTGTATGAGGGAGGTGTTTACAAGGTGGTGTCTACCGAGTGGTGAGGTGTTAAAGAGATGGAAATGATTGGGATCCCCCTTTGGCCTTATATACACGACCGTAGGGCGCTTCCCTCGTACACGCTGATCACACTATTCCAGCTTATCTCCTAGCTAATAGCGAACAAACTTCGCTATCCCGAGGAAAACCTGGTGTATCCGCTCTGAGCTGCCTCCGACGTTCGAGGATGTCGGGCACAGGAAAAGCGAACAACTTCAACAGGATCATGCCCAAGCCACAAGTAATCCGGGCGTGGGCCCATCGCCTTCCTGGGTCGGCCCATTTCTGTCGTTCTCTTTGTTCGGCCCACGACATGGCGCTCCTGTAGGGCGACTGGCATGTGGCCCCAAGCAAAGTTTTCGCCCCCGAGTGGACCCGGGGGATACCTGCCCCCCACAAGCCCCCAATCTTTGAGTTGATTTTGAAATAATCGATTCAAAGGTTCCTGATCCTAGCTTATGGGCTCGTCGTATGACTTGAAACATTTATAACTCTATTGGGTGTAGCCCTCGAGCTTTGAGTTGATTTTGAAATAATCAATTCAAAGGTCTTCATGTTATGCTTTAGAAATCAGCACTTGGCTTCAAAGTATTGTGAATCCGTTGGGTGCACCAAAGGTGCACCCAATGGGTGTAGCCCCCAAGGTTTGAATTGATTTTGAAATAATCAATTCAAAGGTCTTCATGTTATGCTTTATAAATTAGCACTTGGCTTCAAAGTATTGTGAATCCGTTGGGTGCATCGAAGGTGCACCCAATGGGTGTAGCCCCCGAGCTTTGAGTTGATTTTGAAATAATCAATTCAAAGGTCTTCATCTTATGCTTTTTTTCAAAATGTTTTTTTGGGATAACCCGGTGACGACATATGTCCGTATCTTGTTTGGTCTGGAATCAATTTGATCGGTAACAAGTTGGAGATCCAACCAATCAAACAGGGAGCTCTTGGTTAGATGCGACTCGGTCGCATATTTTAATGCCTCTGTTGATTGGACTTGTGCTTTGGTAACCGAATTTGGACTTCCTCCCATTTCAGCCGATCTTCCCCTTTGTTGCGGTATATTCATTGCGTATATGTTGCAGGTATCACTGCTTCAGAAAATCTTGGAGAATCCAGGTGGTACACCCAATGGGTGTGCCTAAAGGGTGTCTACCTAGTAAAAGGCATCTATCGCGTTGTCGTGAAGTAGTAAAATGACATGATGGAGAGGTGTAATACTTTGCCTGAGCGGTTGACTTGATTCCATCCGGTGCTGTGTTACGCGAAGCAGCGCCAAATGCCTGACTCATTTCTAGGCGATTTGAATTGCTTATTGAATTCTTGTGACTGTTCGGTGAGTGGAGTAGGAAGTGGACGGTCGCCTCATGACCTCTTTAAATAGCCCGCCTGCCCCGGCTGCTTTCTCAAGTCGTTCTTGATCACTTGCCTTCTCCTTCTTCTTCACTTCCCCTCCTTCTGCGCGGACCATGGCCGGAAGCAAGAAGGGCAAGAGAGGGCTCCGTCGTGCTGACGGGAAGCACAAGTGCCCCCTCGAGTCCTCCCTCAGAGGACTTCGGGGACTCGGAGTACTCGGAGGAGATCTCCTTTGAGTATGATCGCTCGCCTGCTCCGGCGTCCCCCATGGCGTCGTCCGAGGACTCAGACGACTCCATGGGGCTGTCCCTCGCAGCACGGGCATACTGGCGATCCATCGAGCGTGTGGGGCTCGGTGGGTTAGACAACTCGGAGGAGGCCTCCTAGGAGGAGGTGGAGGACTCCTCTGACTCCAAGGAGGGCAGCGGGAGCAAGGGCGACGACGGCAAGGGTGACGACAGCAGCGGCGATGATGGCAGCGAGGGCAGTGGCGACGACGGTGGCGAGGGCAGCGACGACAGTGACAGGTGGCGAAGGCAGTGGTAGCAGTGACGATGGTAACAGAAAGGGCGATGACAAAGGCGACGACGGCGATGGCAAAGGCGACGGGAACGGCGGTGACGACAAGGCTGGGGGCATAATGCTGCCAGCTTAAATATTAGTATAGCATAGTAGTAGTAGTTAGTAGTAGAATAATGTAGTTTAGCTAGTAGTATAGTGTAGTCTAAATAGTCATGTAATATAATGTAATGTGATGATCGAGGGGTGGGAGGCTGACTCATGATGAGTCGGTCTCAATTTTGTAATAATCTCCCCCTGGTGAATGAAAACCTGCTTTCGTGTCAATCTGCTGTTGCGCACTCTGCTCTTGTGTCTGACGGTTTACTTAGCATTTTAGAGGTAATACCCGAGTAAAGCTATTTTGCTGTAAACAAAACACTCTCGAGCTATCGGCCTGCCCTTTTGCGCCCGACTTAGTATACCAACTCATGCTTCTACTGACGTCATCTTGAACTCTGAACCCTAGTTCTTGTTTTTTCTCTGTCGCTCTCTAGCTTTCTAAGTTCACAAATCCTTTTACATTGTTTTGAAAAAATCACGATGGCGCCTAGGAAAAGAAAACAGAGTACTACCATCCCAGACATTGCTCCGATCGATCCCAATAGCCAACTCCCCTTCGCTGGAAACCATGTTTCTTCGTTTCTGAGGCTGACCTTCTGCATCTTGTTGAGATTGGTGTTCTACCGCTGAAGGAACTATGTTCCTGGCGGATCTGGCATGGAGCTACTGTCCCAACAGAGGATGCCTTTTCTCATCCGAGGACTGGCCCTACCATCTTCTCCCTTCTTTCTTGGTCTTCTTGATTTTTATTCTCTAAACTTTCCTCATCTGAATCCCAATTCTATGCTTCAAATTGCCGTGTTTGTACATCTTTGTGAAGCTTTTCTTGGAATTTTTCCACACTTTGAGCTTTGGAAATACCTTTACCATTGTCGGCCCGGGATGGCTGGAGGGCAGCATCAGCTTGTTGGAGGTGCTAGCTTGGAACTTCGCCGAGGCAAGAAAGCTGAGTATCTCAATATTCCATTGAAATACAACATTAAGGGATGGCGCTTCGAGTGGTTTACTATGGAAAATCACAACAATTCACTTCTCGCTCGATTAGGGAGACAACTCGATGTCCAAATGCCTAGCTGGACAGAGATCCCCATAGATTCAGAGCTTGCTGAGTCCAGGGTGTTACTTGCAGAGATATGAGCGTTGTGGGACATAGGCTTAACTACTGAAGCTGTTGTTGTCGACTTTGTTTTCAAGAATATTCAGCCTTTGAAAGATAGAGTCTAACCTGCTTATCTTTACACTGGTGTTAATGACCCCACTCGAATTACTAATAAGAGAATATCTGAGGAGGACGTGTTGAGTCGAGTTGATTCGATGCTGAGAGGCAAGGTTTCGAATGCTGGTTCTCTCCTTTCATATTCTGCCTGGAGTCTTCCCCCATAGAGGCCCTTTTCAGAGTTCATATCCAACCCTCCTGTTCAAGACGGCAGTCTAGGCCATAGAGTGCGACCCTCTTCAGAAGATATTGATGCCTTCATTGCTCTGTACAGGAATCTCCCTAAAGAGGAGAGACAGACCCATCTCCAGATGCAAATGACTGTCGATGAGGCTGAAGGGAACGCTGTTCTTAATATGCTAGCGGGCGAGTCGTCTGAATCTGCCCGTACTGAATTGGTGAGCGCTGCAGCTGGTCGCGTCTTCGGTGAGGATGAAGGAGCTTGCAGTCCAGGAGGTGCTCGTCGTAAATGATTATGTCGATTGGGCCACCCAGTCGTGTCTACCAAGGGGAAGAAAAGAAAGAGAAGATTTCGGCGTTCATCTGGCATGGAGCTGGAGGCTAACTCTACTGCCCTAGTCCTCGTTGGTGGCCCAACGAGTGTTGTCATACCCGGTTTAAGAAGGCAAACCGAATGCGAACCATATACGTGCTAGGATCAGAAATTCATATACACAACGATTACATAAATGACTCATCCTAGCACAATGCTTCGAATAACAATAACGAGTAAGTAATAATATTAAAGACAAGAGTCATTTACATAATATAAATCATAGTGCACATAATAGAAATGTACCAACGTAAACAACCCACCACAGGCAGCTGACTAGGGGAGGTCGCTAGCCTAATCCTCGAACTCGTCAAAGTCTTGGAACTCCTCGAGATCCGCCTCGACACCTTCTTCTTTACCTGAGCATAGGTTGCACCCAAGGCAACCTGGTGTTTTGTGAAAGCAAGGATGAGTACACATCAATGTACTCAGCAAATGTCCTGTTTGGCTGAGGTGGACTAGCTTTATGTGGAGTTAAGGTCAAAGCAGTTGCTTTTAGTTGGTCAGGTAATTATTACTAGTAGAGAGCCAGGTTTTTGTAACACCCAGTTTGTAATATATATTATAAAAGAGGAGAAAAGACATTTCCTATATCTTATGTGTGTGTTGAATCTACTTATCATCACATGTGAACACCATATTCAAACAACAAATAAATAATAAAGATATAAGCCACTAAATCATGCATCATGCTGGATATTATTTTGTGTGCATTTGGTGACAATATAAAAATAGTGTGACAAGAAATATATTAAAGTCCAAAAAGGGAATTTATGATCTAAATGAAATTCAAGGATTTAGAAAAAAGAGAAGAAGGAAACAATATTATGTGAGTGGAATGAGTAATAAAAAAATTATATATAATAAAATATATTATTTCTATAATGGGATTGGAATTTGTAAATTTTACTCAAAGGTGAAACTCCTAAAAGGGTGCAAAATTCAAATTTGGAAATTGAAAACAAAAATGAAATAAAACAGAAAATAAAATAAAAAGGGGAGACCTTACCTGGGCCCGGATTCCCCCTTTCTGGCCCAACTCCGGATCACTCCCGTGGCCCAACTCCACACCCTGGAGCTCTCGCTGATGTGCGGGCCCGGCCGTCAGTCTCCTCTACGCGCCGATTCTTTCGTTGATTGGTGGGCCGCTGGCCAGCCCAACTCCACGTTCCCGCTGCTGCACCATTGGATGCCGGCACCTAGGACCCCCTTGTCATTGACGTCGTCGTTCGTTCCTCTTCTTCTCTCGCTGTCACCTGGGACCGGTGTGTTAGCTCCTTCTCCTTGCGTTGGCTGTTATACGCGCGGGGATCGCGCGTCAAATCCCCTGCTGATGCGTGCCGAAAGACCCAGGCTGGTAGTTTGGGGTCCTCAACCGGGTATATAAGGATCTCGTGCCCCCTTTCGGCCGTCATCGCGAGCAGGCGCGGGTCATAGGGACCTCGGAGCGCGTGGGGAAACCATCGCCGTGGGCTGGGAAGAAAGGACCGCATCGGTCGATTCATCCCTGGGGCGACCCTATGGCTTAGGCATGTGGACCAGGGGCTTCCTAGTTGCACATGGAGCATGTACGATGGGATAGCCATGACCGAGGAGCGTCGACGACACCGGAATTGCTCGCCGGTGCGGCTCCATTGCTGCAACTTGACCCTCCATCGTGAACCGGCTTCCCCACTGCGCCATCGCTGGTAAGTAATCGACCCTTGTGTTCGGCGAGTCCTCCTTAACGCATTGTAGCTCGTTGCTTTGGCAAAAGGTCAGCGGGCGTCATGTCGGGCTAGCTTCGGTCATCCCCCACCGGTCGTTGTCGAGCGGCGCCGCCGTATTCAATTGTAGGATTGGGGAAATGTTTAGGGGCCATCTGATTGATCATCGACTGGTTAGGATTACAAGTGCGTACCGATTCGCCCCCTACCCATCTCAGCCGTTGATCGGTGCGTGAACGGGTGAGATCGTGCCCTCGCGTTTATGTTTGCGGATCAATTGTGGGCCGTGGGATCTAGATCCAGGGCTCAACGTTGAATACCGGTTTAGAGGAGATCAGATCTAATCTGTGCCGTACGTAGTTGATCGAGCGGCCAGGATTGTTACGTATCCTTTCGGTTGGCACAAGTTGTAAATAAGTCCCAGGATTTTATAGAATCCAACCCGCCGTCCATTTTCACTATGCACTGAGTCTAGGATATCTTGCGCAGAGCCCCCTGCACTCTTTGGAAAATGAGGCCCAGTCTAGTGACGTGATAAAATGAACAAATGAATTAGAATATAGGTTTTTATTGTATAAATGAGTGCTAGAATTTGAATAATTCATAGAAAATTCATATGAGCTCCAAATTACCCCATTCTAGTTTCTAAAATTTTGTAATTTTATTCTCTATCACTTAGAGTCTCTATTTTTACATGAAAACAGTAAGAAATTTAATTCCTCACTTAATCCATTTTAAACACATAAAACCTTTGAAAATCCATAACTTAAAATCTATAACTCTAAAAATTATGATTCCTGTTCCTAGGATTTTATTTTAATGTGTAGATTATTACTGTGTATTTTGTTTACATGTTTGGTGTGATGTTAATTTTCTCTATATACTGTGCTTGTTTGTATTGTGGCGAGTAGACGAGCCCGTGACTGAGGATCCTGGTGAGCAGCAGATAGAAGTAGCTGAGCAGGAGCTCATTGAAGGCAAGTTGTGCCCTTGACCACTTTTTACCTAATAATGTTCTTTAATATCACTTACTCATGCATAGGTTAATTTTGATGGGACCCGATAGGTCATCCTAGATTGTTTATCTCATTACCTTGTTTACCCCTGAATCACTTGGGTAGTTTGCTATTGCTTTACATGGTTTTGGGATAATCATTTATTATATCTATGTTCCAATCATTCTTGTTATTCTATTTATGTTCATATCAAGTTCATTAATGTTAATTGGAACATAGAGCTTAAATTGAGAACCACATGCTACCACAAGGGTTTAATGGGACGCCCTTGGCTGACTAATTAGGAAAGCTAGTGGAAGACTACCTTACCCGAAAGGGGCAAGGGCAGTAGGGGAGTTGCATGCAAGGATGTTCTCGGGTTGATTTAGCTGCGATGGCGGTCAGACGGGGGATTCTTGCAAGTGCTCTTCCCATAAACTGTAGCGGGTTTTCAGAAGCTAGTGGAACTTTGTAAAGGCCTCGTAGTGTTGCCCTGTCGTGCTTCCTAGGTAGAGGTGTATGGGAGTCACGACCCCTTGGCAGATGGGTAACATGACTTGTGGGTAAAGGGTACAACCTCTACAGAGTGTAAAACTGGTATACTAGCCGAGCTCACGGTCATGAGCAGCTCAGGACTCTCTGATGTTTAAATTATGGAACTTAAGTTCAATTTTGTCATTTGCATTGCATGGGTTTATTATTAATTTTGTTCAATTACTTTACTTAAGGTTTGGTATTTACTTACACTTAGTAACTGCTAATAAAATTTTGACCAACTACTTAAAAGCAATGCTTAGCTTTAACCCCTCCCTTTGATTAGCCTTACACATCACATGAACTCACACCTTTGTGAGTTTATGTCCACTGGTTCCCCACAACTTGTTGAGCTACGATGATGTGTGAGCTCACTCTTGCTTCTCACACCCCCCCCCCACAGGAGAAGAACAGGTGGTTCAGGAGGAGCCACAAGGCGAGGAGTATGATCTGATCTAGGTGGCGTTTCTTAGTTGACATTGGCGCCGACGATCCTTAGTTTGTTTTATATTTATTCTTTTATTTTGTAATAAGTCTTCCTCTATGTAATAAATACTCTGATGTTTTATGACATTTATCTCTATACACTCTGTTATTATATATGTTGTCTTCTTGGCGCATGTATGAGATGCACCTGGCTTTGTTCCTTAAAGCCGGGTGTGACAGAAGTGGTATTAGAGGAAATGTTGACTGTAGGACGAGACTTAGATAGAAATGGACAGACCCTATCCTACTTACCTTACTCTGATTCATTCTATACTTATCTCATCTTGGTCCTGTCTCACCTTCTACTGTTCTACTCTGATCATTCTTACCTCCTCTATCCTAAGACAAGATGGATTTCACACCTTGGAATCCTACCACTAAGATCTTTTTAAAGGATAGGGAACCTAAGACAAAATTTAAAACTATTTTCATTAAAAATGTTGTTTGATTGTGCTGATGATAAATGCCTGATTTGCTTCTTTGGTTGATTGAATTATTATAGATGGACATTTTAGCATGTACCAACATAAGGTATTGAATTAGCTTTAGTAGGTGAAATATTAACCTGCTTAGCTAATAAATCCCCCAAAGTAAAATGATTTGTAAATAACTGCCTTGTCTACTATTCTCTTACCATATGTATCTAACTCAAATGGTCAATACCAGGCGGGGTGGTGGAATTGATTTGCCTCCTAATCGACACACTCGGTGGATATATAGACAACCCCAGCCACAACCAGCAGAGATGAATCCTCCTGATCCTGCACCAGGCGGAGTTGACCCACTGGTTGCTGCTTAGATGAGGATGATGCAGCAAATGGCGGACACTATGGCAGATATGCGTGCACAAATGCAGCAAGAACGCCAGGAGATGCGTCAAGAAAGAGAAGAGATACGACAGGAGTTGTGCCAGGAGCGAGAGGAGATACGCCAGGAAAGGAGGGCGCAACAACAGCAGCTGCAACAGCAAATGCAACAACAACAACAGCAGCAGCAACGGCAACAAGTACCACTGCCTCCTCCACCACCACCAGTTCCACCTCGAGATAAGCATAGAGAGTTCATGAGTCATAAGCCACCTACATTTGCAAGCTCTCCTGATCCACTGGATGCGGATGATTGGCTGAAATTCGTTGAGAAGATGTTGAATATTGCACAATGCATGTGACGGAACCTCCCAAGTAATCAGGCCCACCTACAGTTGTCCTTGTCTAGCAGACATCAGACACCCTGTAGATGTTCCTAAGTTACTTGACAAGCTCGGTATCTTTCCTTACCTCACCAGGAACGTTTCACCCGTCTTGCAGACATTACAGATCATCGGAGATAAAGATATGCGGAAGCGAATTACATAAACTTACATTTATTTTAAAAAGCAAGCTCGAGTTATTTATTTACAGACCAGTCTAAAAGTGAGTGCATAAAAGTAATAATTATACAAACCTAGGGAGACACAAACTTCTCCCGAAAGGCTATAAACAAAAGATCCTAGATGGAGGACCGAGTCCTCCCGCACTTCAGTCTTGGTTTTCTTCTTTGGGAACCACCTTAGCACAGAAGCAGCAAAAGTTTGCTACTTCCCCACCTAAAAACAACAAAGGGATAAACCCTGAGTATGGAATTACTCAGCAAGTCTTACCCGACTAAGGAAAAGACTCTCAAGGGTATGCTGGTTATATGGGAGTCAAGGTAAGGCTTCTCAATAATCAAAGACTCTGTTTTGCAGAAATGCTTACTAAAGTGGATCCTTAAAAATCCAATTTTATTTGTCAAGTTAGGTAAAATTACCTGCACTAGAGTTCTTTCTACCCTAGTTCAATCACTGGTCCTGCACTAGCCAATTTCTTTAACAAAAGCCCATCATCTTAAGTGGAATGCTACGTGTAGGTCAGTGACCAAGTCTTCATAACCGCGAAGGTACGGCGATCCGAATCGATTATACTCAGCTGAGGATCTCCAATCACACGACATATGTAGCACTTAACCCTTGCATATGTCAACCCGCCACCGGGGTTCTTAAGACCGGATCAGGTTCACGCAAACCGAGAGCACAGATACACCACCGTCCAGCCTCTTGCCACGGAGGGTACACGCTACTCTCGCCACCGCTCCACTCCCATTTCGTGTTATCTTATTCCGGCCTTAGTCTGCCCGAGGCAAGGCTTACCCATGACGAGGCATGTGACCAGTTAAAGGGTCCTCGATCATCAAGCCTACATCGACAAGGTCCTTAATCGACTCAGACGGAGACACTACACCGAGACTCTCTTCTCGTGCAAGTCACCCGCCCGGTCTCAGCTTAATCATTTCAAACCCAAAGTTTGGTACCTGACAGAGGTACATCTTTTTCGATGTTGGACCCATCATGGCCATGATGGATCCACCATCAAGTTTTGTTTTCGAAAACATCCCTCCCACTTTGCCAAACATCTTTTGTAAAACAAATCCTTTTGTTTTTTCTAAAGCAATACTAAGCATAGTAAAACCTTTTTGTAAAAACAGGATTTCAAGGAGGGTAATAAAGATCAAGGAAGGTAATGCAGGAATTGTTTAATCAATCAACTCCTATCACCTAATGCAGCAAGCAAGTGAGAAAGATTTTAAAAACATCAAGGAAGGTGGCAAATGCACCGGGGCTTGCCTTTGTTATCAGGTGTGTCTTGCTCGGATCCACAAATATCGAAATAAAAGCAGTTGTCTGCTTGAGGATCAGAGGTGGGTGGTATCCCTTCTTCAGAAACTTCTTCTTCTTCTTCGTGCTCTAACATAACCATATACATGCATAAGAATGGATGTCATGGGATGCTCATGAGGATGCAAAGATAACATAAACTTATTATTTATGTCTTGAGTACAACTTTCCTTCACGGTACTCCGAGAACCTAGGGTTTCCGGAGTCAGTAAAGGAGTTCATGGAGCAGGGGGGGGTGGTTTTGGGTTTAGTGATCAAACAAGGTCCAAATCAAACCAAACTCTACCCATGGCTTCTAATTAATGTGAGAAGTTCACATAAAAAGTTTGGGAAATTTTTGGATTTATTAATTATTTTCTAAAAATCCAGAATCAATGGTTTAGGCTATTTTAAATACACTAAAATTCCCTATTTGATCTAAAAATCATGAAACTATTTTTATTAAATTCTAGGGAAAATAAGGAACCTAGGAAAATTGGTCTCATAATTTTATTATTTTTCTATAATTTTCTACAAATTTCTAAAATTCCACTGAAAAAGAAAAGGAAAAACTCTTAAACAGTACTGGGCCGAATTCAGCCCACCGGCCCAGTTCCAGGGAGGACAGCGCGCTCGCGCCCGCGCCCAGGCGATTTTGCAGAAAGGGCCTCGCGCTTCTGGCTAATCAGAAAAAGGTCCTTTCACTATTGTGTTGAGTCACTGACGGATTGCACAAATGCCCTCGGGTTCCTATTTCTTCCCCGCGATTGCCCCTGAACATGGCGCGTTGTTCGTTCATCACGGACAAGGCCCGTACCGGCCATGACCGGCGATGATCATTCAAGCTAACTGTCGGAGAGGCTCTACGAACCTAAGGCGACCTAAGAACGGTCCTCAATTTCGAATGGTGCTCCAAGAAAGTGTTCTGCCCACGCTCAGGGCGGAAACCGGGGCGTCGAGCTCACGTTCCCATACAACCATGGCCGGACTGAGCAAACGGACGCCACCGAGAGCTTCACAAGCATGCAGAGGCACGAAAATGATACACGAATTGAATGGCGACTTACCAGAATGAGCTGGCCACAGAGAGTTAGATTCTTGCGGTGTTTTGGGTGGATTTGGGGGAAACGCGAAATTCGAGCTCGTCGGTGAACCACTGGAGGCAATACTGGGCGTCGAGGTACTTGACTACCATACGGACCTAGGGGCACACTCAATTTATAGAGCTCATGGGCGGCGGCGATCAATTTGAGCAGGTTGTGCTGGCGGCCGGAGGGGAGGAAGAAGCACTGGTTTCGTGAATTCGTGGCCAACGACGTGGCAGTAACTCCGGTGAGCCACGGAGGGTTCAGAGAAGGTCACGGCGACACGGTAGAAAAGTTAAGCCACGCGGCGGAGGACCGTTGACTGGATTTGGAGGAGAATTGCGAGCTGAGGATGCGCTGGCAAGCCTACGGCGGTCTCCGGTGAGGGCACGGGTTGCCGCCGTTTACCCAGAGTTTGCCACCTCAGTAACTTATTGACACGTCGCCGGGGACTCTTTACCGGGACCGCCGACGACCAAATCGAGCCACGGCGGCATTCTTATCGCCGGCGAGGCTGATCTTTATCCCGATGCACTGTACCATCAGAACACCCTTATCAGAGCACCTGACAGCCCAGTTTCCAGAGCCCACAACTTCCAATTTTGTGCAGCAACTCGATTGCCTTTCTTAAACAAAATTGTAGAGCAACATACCATCTACAATTCGACTATAGGACTTGAACACATTTGAGCACTGGATCCAAATCAAAATCGAGCTCAAAGTTCACCCCATAGCACTGTAACTCTGAAATTCAACTTCAAGCAGTCTGACAGCCAGTTTTGGACTGGGTTTTTCTCCAAATTTCTCATAACAACTATGCTTACATCCTTAAGCAAAGTTGTTCTCCTTTGATTAGGCTTCAACTTTGATGTGGTGACCTAGGGCAAAAACCCTATATCCTGAAAGATACAAAGCCCCAAAGTTGAGCCAATTCACTGATTTTCAGACTTAACCCCAAAAAGGTTAAGTGGGCACTTTTACACTTAAGTCCAAATTTCAAGTTTTGGATTGCAAATTCTCACATAAGTAACCCAATTGACTTAAGGTACTTATTTAACTTGACTTTTGCACTTTAGTCCAAAAGTGGACTAATTTTGCACTTAGGTCCCTAGGGTTTGGTTTCAGGGTTTTCCAGGGTTCCAATTAGGGTTTCTGGTATTTCCAGAGGTATAAGTGGGATTCAACTTTATTCTTGGAGTCATTTTATGACTTTTACCCTAAAGCCTTTAGGTTTTCTTAACTTGGGTTAAGTTTTACCCCTTTAATCACTATTTAGGGTTAAGTCCTTTAACCAGGGTCCTATTTGTAAAACTTTAAAACAATACAACTTGTTTGAAATTTTTGCCTAGTGAATGCACTCTAGGTGTGTCAAACATATGCAATGCCCATGCTCATGATGCCATGCTCAAGTTTTAGTTATAGTAACACCAGGGGTGTTACATCCTTCCCCCCATAAAAGAATCTCGTCCCGAGATTTAAAGTCCTAGGGTGAGTAATGGAAAAGGAAATGTGTCACATCTTTATTTCCTTATTTTTGGTAGAAGGCAGGGGTGGTGTGGGGGTTTATTCCTTTATTACACAGCTATACAAACTTTACAACTTACAAGAGGCTAGAAAGCCTGGGAAATTCTTATCTAAGAAATCTTGGGTTTCCTATGTAGCCTCATCTTCCGAATGCTGGTTCCATTGTATCTTATAAAACTTGAGAGTCTTTCTCCGGGTAACCCTGTCCTTTTGATCCAGAACTCGAATGGGATGTTCCGAGTACGTTAAATCTGGTTCCAGGACAACATCAGTCACTTCAACGGTTCGATCGGGAACCCGAAGACACTTCTTCAATTGCGACACGTGGAACACATTATGCACAGCAGACAATGTTTCGGGGAGCTGAAGTCGGTATGCCACTGGTCCACATTGCTGAAGTACCAGGAATGGACCAATGTACCTGGGTGCAAGTTTTCCTTTAATCCCAAAACGTGATACGCCTTTCATTGGTGAAACCTTTAAGTAGACATAGTCTCCTTCTAAGAAGTATAAGGGCATTCGCTGTTTGTCTGCATAACTTTTCTGACGAGCCTGTGCCTTCTTCATATTATGAACTATTTTCTGAACCTTTTCTTCAGTTTCTTTTACCAAATCAGGCCTAAAGAAATACCTTTCACCAGGTTCAGACCAATTTAGCGGAGTTCGACACCGTCGCCCATACAAAGCTTCAAAAGGTGCCATCTTGATGCTTTCCTGGTAACTGTTATTATATGAAAACTCCGCCAAAGGTAAACATTCATCCCATTTCTGCGAGAAATCCAGGACACATGCCCGCAACATATCTTCAAGTATTTGGTTCATTCTCTCAGTTTGTCCACTGGTTTGAGGATGATAGGCCGAACTGTGGAGTAACTTAGTTCCCAGGGATTTATGAAGTTCTTCCCAAAATTTGGATACGAACTGAGGTCCACGATCCGACACTATGGTCTTTGGAACACCATGCAAACTGAGAATACGGGCAATGTATAACTCCGCATAGGTAAGTACCGGGTAATATGTCTTGACCGGCAGGAAATGAGCAACCTTTGTAAGTCGATCAACAATCACCCAAATAGAGTCATACCCTTTTGCGGTCCTGGGCAATCCCACAATGAAGTCCATGCTTATGTCTTCCCATTTCCATGTTGGTATTGGTAATGACTGCAATGGACCGGCAGTTTTCATGTGTATGGCCTTGACACGTCTGCAAGTGTCACACTTAGCCACATAGCGTGCAATTTCAATCTTCATCTTCGTCCACCAGTAGTGCTGTTTTAGATCGTGATACATCTTAGTGCTTCCCGGATGAATAGAATAGCGGCTAAGATGCGCTTCATCTAAGATTTGCTGGCGGAGTTCTTCATTCTTTGGCACTACTATGCGGTTGTTAAACCATAACACACCTTGATCGTCTTCCTTGAAACATTTGGCTGTTCCAGCCCTTATCTTCTCGCGTATGTGCTTCATACCCAGATTGTCCTTTTGAGCATCAATTATCCTTTGCAAAATGGTTGACTCAAGCTTTAGCTGATTCAGAGTCCCTTGTTGGATTATCCCCAGGTTTAACTTCTCCATTTCTTGACACAAAGTGTTTTTGGAGGTCTTTACCATAAGACAGTGGCAGGAAGTCTTACGACTCAATGCATCTGCCACCACATTGGCTTTGCCTGGGTGATAATGGATTTCCAGTTCATAGTCTTTAATGAGCTCAAGCCATCGTCTTTGCCTCATATTTAACTCTGACTGGGTAAATATATACTTCAAACTCTTATGATCTGTATATATGTGGCAGATATTTCCCAGCAGATAGTGACGCCATATTTTCAGGGCATGAACCACAGCAGCTAGCTCGAGATCATGTGTTGGATAATGCTCTTCATGTCGGCGTAACTGCCTTGAAGCATACGCAATTACTCGGCCCTCTTGCATCAGCACACAGCCGAGTCCACTGCCTGACGCATCACAGTATACATCAAAAGGCTTAGTGATGTCCGGTTGAGCCAATACCGGAGCAGTGGTCAATAGTGTCTTCAATTGCTCAAAGGCTTCGTTACACTTAGAAGACCAATTGAACTTAACATCATTCTTCAATAAACTTGTGATTGGCTTCACAAGCTTAGAAAAATCAGGTATGAATCTGCGATAGTATCCAGCTAGTCCAAGAAAACTCCGGACTTGGTGAACAGTCGTTGGGGGTTTCCATTCCAGAATATCCTTGACCTTGCTAGGATCTACCGCAATTCCTTTAGCTGATAACACGTGCCCCAAAAATTGAATTTCCTCCAGCTAGAACGCGCACTTGCTGAACTTGGCATACAGCTGATGTTCCCTCAGGCGCGTCAATACAATCCGTAGGTGCTGAGCATGCTCCTCTTCATTTTTAGAGTATATCAAAATATCGTCGATGAAGACCACCACGAACTTGTCTAACTCGGGCATGAACACCGAGTTCATCAAATAGGTGAAGTGGGCAGGAGCATTTGTGAGCCCGAAAGACATTACTAAGTATTCAAACAATCCATACCGCGTAGTAAATGCGGTCTTCGGTATATCCTCGGGCCGAATACGGATTTGATGATAGCCCGACCTGAGATCAATTTTGGAAAATACCCTCGCCCCAGTCAGTTGATCAAATAAGATATCGATCCTTGGAAGAGGGTACTTATTCTTGATGGTGACCTCATTCAGGGGCCGATAGTCCACGCACATGCGCAAGGTTTGATCCTTCTTCTTCACAAAGATGGCGGGACAACCCCACGGGGACGAGCTTGGCCGGATAATTCCCTTATTCAGTAGATCTTGTAATTGAATCTTCAATTCTGCCAACTCATTAGGGGGCATACGGTACGATCTTCGGGAGATGGGAGCCGTACCGGGCTTTAGCTCAATTACGAATTCTACATCTCTTTCAGGGGGTAGTCCAGGCAAATCTTCCGGAAATACATCTGGAAACTCACATACTACCGGAATGTTCTTGATCTCCGGTACAATGGCTTCAAATATTCTACCAGAAGCTTTGGCTGGATTGGTTTTGGGGAGAGACAAGAGAATTTCTTCTTGATTATAACTCAACCTGACGGTTCTGAGTTCAGTGTTGAGAATTGCCTTGTGTTGAGTTAACCAATTCATCCCCAAAATTACATCTATATCCTGGCCTCTTAGAACAATCATGTTAGCAGGAAAGTTCCGTCCGGCCATCGTTACTGGCACTTCATAGGCCACTTCTCAAGTAAAAATGTGTCCCCCAGGTGAATGAATTTTAAATCCCTCTTTTGATTCATGACATGCAATGTGATGTTGCTCCACAAATGTCTTGCTAATGAAGGTATGCGAAGCACCAGAATCAAAAAGAATAATTGCAGGGTGACTGGCCACAGGGAACGTACCCATCATCACCGGCTCTCCTTCCGGTGTGGTAGCCACTTGCGTATAATATACTCGCCCCGTCTTCTTGACATTCTTGCCCGAAGTACTTCCCTTGCCTGGAGCTGCATTCCCCGATCCTTGCTGATTATTAGCCTGATTTTGCCGAGGATAGGGGCAATCTTTAATAAAATGCCCAGATTTGCCACAGTTAAAACATCCAGTTGAAGAACTTGGCAGAGCAGGGAATCGAGTGCCTGGGGCACCCGGCTGACTTTGGACAGTAGGGGCTTTGTTGGGACGAATAATTATGGGCTGCTTGAAAGGGAAAGATGGTGCACTTGAACGGTTCTGGGTAGAGGGCCGGAGAATAAACCGTTGCCTCTTTGCCGGGCCCTGATTAGGCCTATCCCCACTGAATCCCTTACTTTTCCCAGAATTTGCATATTTGGCCTCCACAGATAAGGCCGTGCTGACAGCCTTCCCGTAGGTGAGATCAATACATGCAGCCATTTTTCGCTGCATTCGGTCATTCAGACCTCTCATAAAACAATTCCTTTTCTTCAAATCTGTATTCACCTGATCAATTGTGTATTGTGACAGGTGATTGAACTTGTTGAGATACTGATTCACAGTATCTCCCCCTTGTTTCAGTTTCATAAACTCTTCTTGTTTCATGTGCAGCACTCCCTCAGGAATATAATGCTCGTGGAATGCTGCTTTAAATTCATTCCATGTAATTTGATGGTTGTCCGGTTGAATGGCCACAAAGTTCCCCCACCAAGTACTGGCAGGGCCTCGGAGCTGCTGTGCCGCAAACAATGGCTTCTGGGTTTCCGAACAACGAAGAAGGCCAAATTTCTGTTCAATGACTCGTATCCACTCGTCGGCTTCGAGCGGATCTTCTGCTTTGATGAAGAGAGGCGGACGAGTCTCGGAGAAATCCAGATAAGTAGTCTCACGGGGACCTTGTGGAAAACCTCTTCCTGCTTGTTGCTGGAGCTGTTGCTGACCCGCCATTTCCCGAAGGAAGCGGGTATTGTCGACGGTAGCATTCACCAAGGCAGCTATTGCCTCGGCAAGCGTGGGTGGAACGGGAGGTGGATTCGGGGTAGCATCCCGACCCCCGGATGTTCCGGCTGCATCCTGTCCGCGAGTCCGGATCGGCATCTGAGGCAAAAACATTTGAATAAACATAATGTGCCAAAGAAAACCTTCCGTTTTACATTACTATAAAGAGTAATGATACAGACTCGATATTACACAACAGGATACATTACCCATTTTACAAAAGTTTAACCTATTATACAACAGTACACCCTACAATACACTACTCTACTTTATTACACCATTAGTCCTGCTTTCCATTGCTTTTGGCGGCTTCATTGTCAGGTGTGGGAGTCCAGACGTCAACCAACCTCAAGGAAGGAGGGGGTTCAAAAAGATCTAACTCCCCACCCAACGCGCGTCCCGCAATGTGAGAGGGTCCGGCTTCCGCCTCAGCAGAGTGTGCAGGCTCACTAGGGTGTAGTTGCGAGTAGAGCACATGGACTTCCTCATGCAATGTATTGCAGTAAACCTGCAGGTTGTCGACAGCTGAGCTGAGTTCTTTAATTCGGGCCTGAGCCCTTGCTTCCTTAGCACATGCCAACATATGTGACTGTACTGCCCAGTCAAGTGCTAAGTCCCGATCAGCCAGCTGATCCCGCAGGTGACGGATGTCCCTTCTTAGTTCATTTATTCTATCTCCGTCTGCAATCCAAGCATTGGTCCTGTGTCGCAGTGTTGCTTGAAGTCGACTCACTTCGGCTTCCAAGTCTCCTATGGGGTCATTACTCCCGCTGCTACTGCTTTCGTGTCGAGGGGCCAGTTGATGCCGGGGTACTCCAATTGGTCCCGTTGACTTTCGTGCCGTTAGCCTTGTGCGTGGCAGCATCTTTCTAAGGGGGAAAACTTATTAGCATAATTCTTAGCATGATGCATGAATAAGTACAGAATCAACCTTGGTCGATTCAACCTTCTATACGTTGCACTCTTCCTAACTGGTCTTTAAGATAAACTCTTCAGAGTACTTAGGTAAGAAGAGAAAAGAATCTTTAGGTAAGGCTTTTGAAAATCCTTTTGAAGATGCCTTATAATATCTGCAAAGAAGGGCTACGCTCCGATACCAGCTGTGACGGAACCTCCCAAGTAATCAGGCCCACCTACAGTTGTCCTTGTCTAGCAGACATCAGACACCCTGTAGATGTTCCTAAGTTACTTGACAAGCTCGGTATCTTTCCTTACCTCACCAGGAACGTTTCACCCGTCTTGCAGACATTACAGATCATCGGAGATAAAGATATGCGGAAGCGAATTACATAAACTTACATTTATTTTAAAAAGCAAGCTCGAGTTATTTATTTACAGACCAGTCTAAAAGTGAGTGCATAAAAGTAATAATTATACAAACCAGGGAGACACAAACTTCTCCCGAAAGGCTATAAACAAAAGATCCTAGATGGAGGACCGAGTCCTCCCGCACTTTAGTCTTGGTTTTCTTCTTTGGGAACCACCTTAGCACAGAAGCAGCAAAAGTTTGCTACTTCCCCACCTAAAAACAACAAAGGGATAAACCCTGAGTATGGAATTACTCAGCAAGTCTTACCCGACTAAGGAAAAGACTCTCAAGGGTATGCTGGTTATATGGGAGTCAAGGTAAGGCTTCTCAATAATCAAAGACTCTGTTTTGCAGAAATGCTTACTAAAGTGGATCCTTAAAAATCCAATTTTATTTGTCAAGTTAGGTAAAATTACCTGCACTAGAGTTCTTTCTACCCTAGTTCAATCACTGGTCCTGCACTAGCCAATTTCTTTAACAAAAGCCCATCATCTTAAGTGGAATGCTACATGTAGGTCAGTGACCAAGTCTTCATAACCGCGAAGGTACGGCGATCCGAATCGATTATACTCAGCTGAGGATCTCCAATCACACGACATATGTAGCACTTAACCCTTGCATATGTCAACCCACCACCGGGGTTCTTAAGACCGGATCAGGTTCACGCAAACCGAGAGCACAGATACACCACCGTCCAGCCTCTTGCCACGGAGGGTACACGCTACTCTCGCCACCGCTCCACTCCCATTTCGTGTTATCTTATTCCGGCCTTAGTCTGCCCGAGGCAAGGCTTACCCATGACGAGGCATGTGACCAGTTAAAGGGTCCTCGATCATCAAGCCTACATCGACAAGGTCCTTAATCGACTCAGACGGAGACACTACACCGAGACTCTCTTCTCGTGCAAGTCACCCGCCCGGTCTCAGCTTAATCATTTCAAACCCAAAGTTTGGTACCTGACAGAGGTACATCTTTTTCGATGTTGGACCCATCATGGCCATGATGGATCCACCATCAAGTTTTGTTTTCGAAAACATCCCTCCCACTTTGCCAAACATCTTTTGTAAAACAAATCCTTTTGTTTTTTCTAAAGCAATACTAAGCATAGTAAAACCTTTTTGTAAAAACAGGATTTCAAGGAGGGTAATAAAGATCAAGGAAGGTAATGCAGGAATTGTTTAATCAATCAACTCCTATCACCTAATGCAGCAAGCAAGTGAGAAAGATTTTAAAAACATCAAGGAAGGTGGCAAATGCACCGGGGCTTGCCTTTGTTATCAGGTGTGTCTTGCTCGGATCCACAAATATCGAAATAAAAGCAGTTGTCTGCTTGAGGATCAGAGGTGGGTGGTATCCCTTCTTCAGAAACTTCTTCTTCTTCTTCGTGCTCTAACATAACCATATACATGCATAAGAATGGATGTCATGGGATGCTCATGTGGATGCAAAGATAACATAAACTTATTATTTATGTCTTGAGTACAACTTTCCTTCACGGTACTCCGAGAACCTAGGGTTTCCGGAGTCAGTAAAGGAGTTCATGGAGCAGGGGGGGTGGTTTTGGGTTTAGTGATCAAACAAGGTCCAAATCAAACCAAACTCTACCCATGGCTTCTAATTAATGTGAGAAGTTCACATAAAAAGTTTGGGAAATTTTTGGATTTATTAATTATTTTCTAAAAATCCAGAATCAATGGTTTAGGCTATTTTAAATACCCTAAAATTCCCTATTTGATCTAAAAATCATGAAACTATTTTTATTAAATTCTAGGGAAAATAAGGAACCTAGGAAAATTGGTCTCATAATTTTATTATTTTTCTATAATTTTCTACAAATTTCTAAAGTTCCACCGAAAAAGAAAAGGAAAAACTCTTAAACAGTACTGGGCCGAATTCAGCCCACCGGCCCAGTTCCAGGGAGGACAGCGCGCTCGCGCCCGCGCGCGCGCGCCCGCGCCCAGGCGATTTTGCAGAAAGGGCCTCGCGCTTCTGGCTAATCAGAAAAAGGTCCTTTCACTATTGTGTTGAGTCACTGACGGATTGCACAAATGCCCTCGGGTTCCTATTTCTTCCCCGCGATTGCCCCTGAACATGGCGCGTTGTTCGTTCGTCACGGACAAGGCCCGTACCGGCCATGACCGGCGATGATCGTTCAAGCTAACTGTCGGAGAGGCTCTACGGACCTAAGGCGACCTAAGAACGGTCCTCAATTTCGAATGGTGCTCCAAGAAAGTGTTCTGCCCACGCTCAGGGCGGAAACCGGGGCGTCGAGCTGACGTTCCCATACAACCATGGCCGGACTGAGCAAACGGACGCCACCGAGAGCTTCACAAGCATGCAGAGGCACGAAAACGATACACGAATTGAATGGCGACTTACCAGAATGAGCTGGCCACGGAGAGTTAGATTCTTGCGGTGTTTTGGGTGGATTTGGGGGAAACGCGAAATTCGAGCTCGTCGGTGAACCACTGGAGGCAATACTGGGCGTCGAGGTACTTGACTACCATACGGACCTAGGGGCACACTCAATTTATAGAGCTCATGGGCGGCGGCGATCAATTTGAGCAGGTTGTGCTGGCGGCCGGAGGGGAGGAAGAAGCATTGGTTTCGTGAATTCGTGGCCAACGACGTGGCAGTAACTCCGGTGAGCCACGGAGGGTTCAGAGAAGGTCACGGCGACATGGTAGAAAATTTAAGCCACGCGGCGGAGGACCGTCGACCGGATTTGGAGGAGAATTGCGAGCTGAGGATGCGCTGGCAAGCCTACGGCGGTCTCCGGTGAGGGCACGGGTTGCCGCCGTTTACCCAGAGTTTGCCACCTCAGTAACTTATTGACACGTCGCCGGGGACTCTTTACCGGGACCGCCGACGACCAAATCGAGCCACGGCGGCATTCTTATCGCCGGCGAGGCTGATCTTTATCCCGATGCACTGTACCATCAGAACACCCTTATCAGAGCACCTGACAGCCCAGTTTCCAGAGCCCACAACTTCCAATTTTGTGCAGCAACTCGATTGCCTTTCTTAAACAAAATTGTAGAGCAACATACCATCTACAATTCGACTATAGGACTTGAACACATTTGAGCACTGGATCCAAATCAAAATCGAGCTCAAAGTTCACCCCATAGCACTGTAACTCTGAAATTCAACTTCAAGCAGTCTGACAGCCAGTTTTGGACTGGGTTTTTCTCCAAATTTCTCATAACAACTATGCTTACATCCTTAAGCAAAGTTGTTCTCCTTTGATTAGGCTTCAACTTTGATGTGGTGACCTAGGGCAAAAACCCTATATCCTGAAAGATACAAAGCCCCAAAGTTGAGCCAATTCACTGATTTTCAGACTTAACCCCAAAAAGGTTAAGTGGGCACTTTTACACTTAAGTCCAAATTTCAAGTTTTGGATTGCAAATTCTCACATAAGTAACCCAATTGACTTAAGGTACTTATTTAACTTGACTTTTGCACTTTAGTCCAAAAGTGGACTAATTTTGCACTTAGGTCCCTAGGGTTTGGTTTCAGGGTTTTCCAGGGTTCCAATTAGGGTTTCTGGTATTTCCAGAGGTATAAGTGGGATTCAACTTTATTCTTGGAGTCATTTTATGACTTTTACCCTAAAGCCTTTAGGTTTTCTTAACTTGGGTTAAGTTTTACCCCTTTAATCACTATTTAGGGTTAAGTCCTTTAACCAGGGTCCTATTTGTAAAACTTTAAAACAATACAACTTGTTTGAAATTTTTGCCTAGTGAATGCACTCTAGGTGTGTCAAACATATGCAATGCCCATGCTCATGATGCCATGCTCAAGTTTTAGTTATAGTAACACCAGGGGTGTTACAATGCACTGACCGGGAGAAGGTTTTATATGCTTCTGGACGTCTGACAGGTCCTGCTGCTGACTGGTGGGATTCATATACTGCTGCCCACGATGCTGCTGATACTATCACTTGGGCACAGTTCAGTACACAGTTCCGGAATTATCATATACCTGCTGGATTAATGAAGATTAAGAAGAAGGAATTTCTGTCGCTGAAGCAAGGAAGTATGTTAGTCAGCGAGTACCGCGACAAGTTCATCCAGTTATCCAGATATGCCCCTGATGAAGTTGCTGAAGATGAGAGGAAGCAGGAGCATTTTATTGAAGGACTTAATGGACCTCTGCAGTATGCTCTAGTGGCACATACGTTTCCATCATTTTAGAGGTTGCTTGATAAGGCCCTGGCTATTGAACACAAGCGTGTTCAGCTGGGAGATTTGAAGAGAAAGGCTATATCTCAAGGACAAGGAAGCAGCAGTGTTCGTCCTCGCTACAATTCACCCCAGGGAACACCAGTTTGCACTGGCGGAGGCCAGCGCCCAGTTCAGCAAACACCACTGAGGACTCCACCTCCTCGACAGGCTACCCCTACTGGCACCCCAACGAAGTTTTCAGGACAGAGTCCAGGCACTACTTGTTTCAAGTGTGGGAAGACTGGTCACTATGCAAATGTCTGCCCACAGAGGATTGCTACTACTCCAGTTCAGAACAGGCAGCAAACTCCAGGATCTGGCAAGGGATATTCTATTACCAAGGTTAATCAAGTCAGCGTTGACGCTGCTCCGGATGGTGCTGACATCGTACTTGGTATGTTTTATATTAATGCAATTCCTGCAACCATCTTATTTGATTCTGGTGCTACACATTCATTTATGTCTGCTAGATATGCCAACACAAATGAAATACCACTGGTAAAAATGAGAAAACCCATGATAGTAATTACACCTAAAGGGCCTGTTGAGGCGAATCAAATGACCTGTAGGTTGACATTGACCATTATGGGTAGAGAATTTGGAGCTACTGCTATAATATTAGAGTCAAGCAGTATAGATCTGATCCTTGGTATGTCATGGTTAAGAAAGGCAAAGGCCATTATAGCATGTGGTAGAGGTACCGTAGAACTCACTACCACTAAAGGAGAAAGATTTCAAGTTAATATTGCAGTAACCACCTCATCCAAACGTGCAATGTTCTTTATACCAGAGGAGTTTGTTGGTGACAACATTCGTGTGGTTAGAGATTTTCCGGATGTCTTTCCAGAGGAGTTACCAGGGATGCCACCTGATAGAGAAGTTGAGTTTGTTATTGATCTCCTACCTGGAACCGCCCCTATTTCTAAACGGCCATACATGATGTCTGTAGAAGAGTTAAAAGAACTTAAGAAGCAGTTAACAGAGTTACAAGAGGTTGGGTACATTCGTTTGGATTCTTCACCTTGTGGAGCGCGGGTTCTATTTGTACAGAAGAAAGAAGAATCGCAAGGAATGTGCGTGGATTATAGGTCCCTTAACGATGTCATTGTGAAGAACAAGTGCCCATTACCCTGCATTGAGGATTCATTCAGATAAGAGGTGCTAGAGTATTCTCGAAGATTGATCTCCGATCTGGATACCATCAGATGAGGGTTAGACCATCGGATATTCCCAAGACAGCATTCTCGACTCGATATGGATTA
Source organism: Zea luxurians (assembly GCA_029449295.1). Lineage (NCBI taxonomy): Eukaryota > Viridiplantae > Streptophyta > Magnoliopsida > Poales > Poaceae > Zea > Zea luxurians. Next base: position 199,464,770 of record JAOPSE010000003.1, read on the forward strand.
TATGAGTTCACTGTTATGTCGTTTGGATTGACCAATGCACCAGCTTATTTTATGAATTTGATGAACAAGGTGTTTATGGAGTACTTGGACAGATTCGTCGTGGTATTCATCGACGATATCCTTGTTTATTCCCAGAGTGATAGTGATCATGAGGAACATCTAAGGTTGGTACTACAGAAGCTACGAGATAACCAGCTATATGCCAAGTTTAGCAAGTGCGAGTTTTGGATTGGCGAGGTGCCATTTCTTGGTCATATTATTTCTAATGGAGGAATTTCAGTGGATCCTGCTAAGGTTAAGGAGATAATGGAGTGGAGAGTACCCACTACTGTTACTGAGATTTGGAGTTTCTTGGGAATTGGGATTAGCAGGATATTATCGGAGATTTATTGAAGGATTTTCTAAGATTGCTAAGCCTATGACTTCGCTTTTGGAGAAAGGAAGAGAATTTAAGTGGGACGAGAAGTATCAAGACAGCTTTGATCTATTGAAGAAGAGGTTGATGTCGCCACCAGTATTGGTTATGCCAGACCTACAGAAAGGATTTGATATCTATTGTGATGCATGTGGCCAAGGCTTAGGATGTGTGCTCATGCAGGAAGGTCATGTGATTGCATATGCTTCTCGTCAGTTGCGGAAACATGAATTGAACTACCCCACTCATGACTTGGAATTGGCAGCCGTTGTGCATGCGCTTAAGATTTGGAGACATTATATCATGGGGACCAAGTGCCAAGTATATACGGATCATAAGAGTCTGAAGTATATATTCACTTAGAAGGATCTCAACCTTAGGCAACGCCGTTGGTTGGAGCTTATTAAGGATTATGATTTGGAGATTCACTATCACCCGGGCAAGGCAATTTTGTTTGCAGATGCCTTGAGTCGAAAGGAGCATGTTCATTCAGCTATTGTTGCCCAGCTACCTGATGAGATTGTTGAGGATTTCAGGAGACTTTACCTGGGGATAGTTGCTCATACTGAGGGAGTCACTATTGATGTGGAACCTACTTTGGAGCAAGAAATCCGCAAAGGTCAACTTGACGATGCTAAAATAAAAGAGATTAAGGACCTGATTACTAAAGGTCGAGGTCCGGAATTTACGGAAGATGAGCAAGGCACCGTATGGTTCAAGGATAGGATGTGTGTTCCTGATATTGAAAGCCTTCGAGAGACTATATTAAAGGAGGCCCATGATTCGGATTATTCTATTCATCCTGGTAGTACCAAGATGTATCAGGATTTGAAGCGGAAGTATTGGTGGTATGGGTTGAAAAGAGATGTGGCTGCACATGTGGCTATGTGCGATGTATGTCAAAGAGTTAAGGCTGAACACCAGAGGCCAGCTGGACTATTGCATCCACTGAAGATACCCGAGTGGAAGTGGGAAGAGATTGGTATGGATTTCATTACTGGATTGCCTCGCACCCAGAAAGGATATGATGGTATATGGGTGATTGTGGATAGATTGACTAAAGTGGCTCACTTTATTCCCGTGAAGACTACATATAAAGGTTCTCAGCTAGCAGAGTTATATATGGCTCGGATTGTGTGTTTACATGGGGTACCAAAGAAGATCGTGTCTGATCGAGGTTCGCAGTTTACCTCAAGATTTTGGAGAAGCTTTCATGAGAATATGAGTACAAAGTTGAATTTTAGTACGGCTTATCACCCTCATACTGATGGACAGACTGAAAGGACTAATCAAGTATTGGAAGATATGTTGAGAGCTTGTGCACTTCAGCATGGAGGAAGTTGGGATAAGAGTCTACCTTATGCTGTGTTTTCATATAATAATAGTTATCAGGCCAGTCTGAAAATGTCACCTTTTGAAGCTTTGTATGGGAGGAAGTGCAGGACTCCTCTATATTGGGATCAGACTGGAGAGAGACAGTTCTTTGGGCCTGAACTGATTCAAGAAGCAGAAGAACAAGTCCGTATAATACGAGAGAATTTGAGGGTAGCTCAAACCAGACAAAAGAGCTACGCAGATAATAGAAGAAGACCACTGGAATTTGAAGAAGGAGATTATGTGTATCTCAAGGTGTCACCACTTCGTGGAATGAGGAGATTCAAAGTTAAGGGCAAATTGTCCCCTCGCTATATTGGACCATGCTTGATCTTTATGAGTTGGGGAGATGGCATACCAACTCGAGTTACCTGCTAGTCTATCGGATGTGCATAATGTGTTCCACGTGTCTCAGCTCAAGAAGTGTCTCCGTGTCCCTCAGTAACAGTTACCGATGGAAGAGCTCAGTGTTCAGGGTGATTTGACTTACACGGAGCACCTGATCAAGATTTTGGATACTTTGACTAGAGTTACAAGGAATAAGGTGATAAAGATGTGTAAAGTGCAATGGAGTCACCATGGCAAAGATGAAGCAACGTGGGAGAGAGAAGAAGAGCTTCGCATAGATTTCCCCCTTTTCCCTAGATCTTCTTAAATCTCGAGGACGAGATTATTTTTAAGGGGGGTAGAATTTGTAACACCCAGTTTGTAATATATATTATAAAAGAGGAGAAAAGACATTTCCTATATTTTATGTGTGTGTTGAATCTACTTATCATCACATGTGAACACCATATTCAAACAACAAATAAATAATAAAGATATAAGCCACTAAATCATGCATCATGCTGGATATTATTTTGTGTGCATTTGGTGACAATATAAAAATAGTGTGACAAGAAATATATTAAAGTCCAAAAAGGGAATTTAAGATCTAAAGGAAATTCAAGGATTTAGAAAAAAGAGAAGAAGGAAACAATATTATGTGAGTGGAATGAGTAATAAAAAAATTATATATAATAAAATATATTATTTCTATAATGGGATTGGAATTTGTAAATTTTACTCAAAGGTGAAACTCCTAAAAGTGTGCAAAATTCAAATTTGGAAATTGAAAACAAAAATGAAATAAAACAGAAAATAAAATAAAAAGGGGAGACCTTACCTGGGCCCGGATTCCCCCTTTCTGGCCCAACTCCGGATCACTCCCGTGGCCCAACTCCACACCCTGCACCTCTCGCTGATGTGCGGGCCCGGCCGTCAGTCTCCTCTACGCGCCGATTCTTTCGTTGACTGGTGGGCCACTGGCCAGCCCAACTCCACGTTCCCGCTGCCGCACCATTGGATGCCGGCACCTAGGACCCCCTTGTCAGTGACGTCGTCGTTCGTTCCCCTTCTTCTCTCGCTGTCACCTGGGACCGGTGTGTCAGCTCCTTCTCCTTGCGTTGTTGTTATACGCGCGGGGATCACGCGTCAAATCCCCTGCTGATGCATGCCGAAAGACCCGGGCTGGTAGTTTGGGGTCCTCAACCGGGTATATAAGGATCTCGTGCCCCCTTTCGGTCGTCATCGCGAGCAGGCGCGGGTCATAGGGACCTGGGAGCGCGTGGGGAAACCATCGCCATGGGCTCGGAAGAAAGGACCGCATCGGTCGATTCATCCCTGGGGCGACCCTATGGCTTAGGCGCATGGACCAGGGGCTTCCTAGTTGCACATGGAGCATGTACGATGGGATCGCCATGACCGGGGAGCGTCGATGATACTGGAATTGCTCGCCGGTGCGGCTCCATTGCCACGACTTGACCCTCCGTCGCGAACCGGCTTCGCCACCGCGCCATCGCCGGTAAGTAATCGACCCTTGTGTTTGGCGAGTCCTCCTTAACGCAATGTAGCTCGTTGCTTTGGCAAAAGGTCAGCGGGCGGCGCCGTGTCGGGCTAGCTCCGGTCATCCCCCACCGGGCGTTGTCGAGCGGCGCCGCCGTATTCAATTGTAGGATTGGGGAAATGTTTAGGGGCCGTCTGATTGATCATCGACGGTTAGGATTACAAGTGCGTACCGATTCGCCCCCTACCCATCTCAGCCGTTGATCGGTGCGTGAACGGGTGAGATCGTGCCCTCGCTTTTATGTTTGCGGATCAATTATGGGCCGTGGGATCTGGATCCAGGGCTCAACGTTGAATACCGGTTCAGAGGAGATCAGATCTAATCTGTGCCGTACGTAGTTGATCGAGCGGCCAGGATTGTTACGTATCCTTTCGGCTGGCACAAGTTGTAAATAAGTCCCTGGATTTTATAGAATCCAACCCGCCGTCCATTTTCACTATGCACTGAGTCTAGGATATCTTGCATAGAGCCCCCTGCACTCTTTGGAAAATGAAGCCCAGTCTAGTGACGTGATAAAATGAATAAATGAATTAGAAAATATGTTTTTATTGTATAAATGAGTGCTAGAATTTGAATAATTCATAGAAAATTCATATGAGCTAAAATTACCCCATTCTAGTTTCTAAAATTTTGTAATTTTATTCTCTATCGCTTAGAGTCTCTATTTTTACATGAAAACAGTAAGAAGTTTAATTCCTCACTTAATCCATTTTAAACACATAAAACCTTTAAAAATCCATAACTTAAAATCTATAACTCCAAAAATTATGATTCCTGTTCCTAGAATTTTATTTTAATGTGTAGATTATTACTGTGTATTTTGCTTACATGTTTGGTGTGATGTTAATTTTCTCTATATACTGTGCTTGTTTGTATTGTGGCGAGTAGACGAGCCCGTGACTGAGGATCCTGGTGAGCAGCAGATAGAAGTAGCTGAGCAGGAGCTCATTGAAGGCAAGTAGTGCCCTTGACCACTTTTTACCCAATAATATTCTTTAATATCACTTACTCCATAGGTTAATTTTGATGGGACCCGATAGGTCATCCTAGATTGTTTATCTCATTACCTTGTTTACCCCTGAATCACTTGGGTAGTTTGCTATTGCTTTACATGGTTTTGGGATAATCATTTATTATATCTATGTTCCAATCATTCTTGTTATTCTATTTATGTTCATATCAAGTTCATTAATGTTAATTGGAACATAGAGCTTAACTTGAGAACCACGTGCCACCACAAGGGTTTAATGGGACGCCCTTGGCTGACTAATTAGGAAAGCTAGTGGAAGACTACCTTACCCGAAAGGGGCAAGGGCAGTAGGGAAGTTGCATGCAAGGAGGTTCTCGGGTTGATTTAGCTGCGATGGCGGTCAGACGGGGGATTCTTGCAAGTGCTCTTCCCATAAACTGTAGCGGGTTTTCGGAAGCTAGTGGAACTTTGTAAAGGCCTCGTAGTGTTGCCCTGCCGCGCTTCCTAGGTAGAGGTGTATGGGAGTCGCGACCCCTTGGCAGATGGGTAACATGACTTGTGGGTAAAGGGTACAACCTCTGTAGAGTGTAAAACTGGTATACTAGCCGAGCTCACGGTCATGAGCAGCTCAGGACTCTCTGATGTTTAAATTATGGAACTTAAATTCAATTTTGTCATTTGCATTGCATGGGTTTATTATTAATTTTGTCCAATTACTTTACTTAAGGTTTGGTATTTACTTACACTTAGTAACTGCTAAGAAAATTTTGACCAACTACTTAAAAGCAATGCTCAGCTTTAACCCCTTCCTTTGATTAGCCTTACACATCACATGAACTCACACCTTTATGAGTTTATGTCCACTGGTTCCCCACAACTTGTTGAGCTATGATCATGTGTGATCTCACCCTTGCTGTCTCACACCCCCCACAGGAGAAGAACAGGTGGTTCAGGAGGAGCCACAAGGCGAGGAGTATGATCTGATCTAGGTGGCTTTTCTCAGTTGACATTGGCGCCGACGATCCTTAGTTCATTTTGTATTTATTCTTTTATTTTGTAATAAGTCTTCCGCTATGTAATAAATACTCTGATGTTTTATGACATTTATCTCTATACACTCTGTTATTATATATGTTGTCTTCTTGGCGCATGTATGAGATGCACCTGGCTTTGTTCCTTAAAGCCGGGTGTGACAGTTTTAACATTAACCCAAGTTGTTAACCCAAAAGTACTCCTTCTAAATGGAAAGAATACCTGAAATCATAACCATAATCATAATAGAAACCAACATTATCCTCATCATCATCTATGAACAAAGCATCTCTGATCATTGTGTCTCTAATCAATGGAGCTCCCAAGGCCACTCATAACCGTGAGCACGACTGAAATATCAGTTTCATAACGCACTGCAGAGGTTGCGCACTTTACCGACGAGTCGTGATTCCCTCTCTAGCCCGGGTTGCAAGACCCTTATTCACTCCCGAGGTGAATGGTCAGGGATTCACTATGAAGCCTTTACAAAGATTCCTTGAGGTTGTAGCCGCCCGTTAGGTTTCCTAAATGTACCGCACACCTCCCCAAGGGGCAATCCACCCTCGGCAGAGCGAGCCGCATACACGAGCTCCATTGATGACACAACGACGAAGTGAACTACACCTCAGTTCCTTTAATTAATTAGCTAAGGGCGTCACATACCACCCTCATAGTTGCACTGTTTTCTCGGGTGGTCATCCAACGAACAGGTCCTTACGGAGAGGCACTTGAGAAACTGCTTGAGTCCCCTAAAATGCCACAAGTATATCATCATATCCAGAATAAAATCATAGTATCATCATTGTATCTCATCATGTTCATTGATTAAAGTAAAGTGCTAGCATAGAACTAATCATAATAATCAATTCCCAAAGGGTAAACAAGGACAGGAAAACAGAATACTAGTCAATCCTTAGGTTGTTCATAGTATGCAGGACGGTGAATTATAAAGTAAATGGGACATAATGGGTCAGAGGGCACTTGCTTTCACCAAACATATGCTCAGGATCTTTAGCCTTGTATAACTCGAAGAGTTTGATCTCTTGGACGCCGAAGCTTGATTGTCGATTCCTCGAAGCTCGGAAATGGATCATAGTCTATTCTCAACAGGCAACGAATACAAAAAGGCACAAGCAAACATATATGTTGGGGACTTGTTCCCAAATGCTATGAATCAAGAACAAGGCAACACAGAAAAATGTTAATGGATAATGCCCTTCGTCCCTCGATACATTATTTCCCTTAGGATATAATGATCTTCAGATGAAGGCCATGAAGGACATACCTTCATCATCACAACATGTATATTAATGAAAGAAGAAACATACAAAACATAAGGGATGACATAAATAATCATATGATAACATTAATATTCTCTCATTATATCATTATGAATGAATATGAATAATATTGAATTACAATTATACCTTCGGCTTGACAGAAGGCAAAAATCCAAGCCTGACGCACAAGCGAGTACAAGTCAACGTGAACAGTACGAGAGTACTGTTCACCTATTTATAGGCATGGGACGCAGCCCATGAGAAATTACAATTATGCCCTTTACATTTACTATTAATTTATAGAAAAATCTATGAGGACTGAACAACCTTTTCCCTTTTTAGTCGGTTCCCTTTCCTGCGATTTAACCGAAGCTCCCTTTAGCACAGCTTCGGAGCGACGGTAACCTTCGTCATGATCAAGCTTCTCATCGTGCATGCCTTTATCATAAATCCGAAGATACCTATCTATAAACCATACTTGGAAGACATTGTTAAATTATGTTTTTGAGGACCTTCGGAGGACGAAGGCCCCTAACAGTAGCCCCTCGCAGTATTAATTTGTTTAAGATAACAAATTTAGACTGCGACATGGACGAAGGCCTTAAGCCGAAGGTCCGAAAAAACACCTTCCCTTTGCTAGAATAGCAACAGTCAATGACAGATGGGACCCTCCGATTTGTAGCGTGTCAATCCTATAAATAAGAACCCACCCTGACCACATTTGGTACGCTACTTGCTGCTTGCTTTGTTTGCTCAATTTTTTAGTTCTTGCTTACCAACACTTGCTTAGTTTCTCAGATTCCCTAAGCTTCGATTTTAAGGACGCATTTTCACCATTTCCGAAGAAAAGATGTCTCAGGACAAAAAAGTTGCCATTGAGACGAAGCTGACCGAGGAGGAGAAGCTCCTCGAGGAGAAGATTGCTGGATTTGTTGAGTCAATAGCAAAAACAAATACAGAGAAGATTACTAAAGAGATACTAGAGGGCTTCTCTAAAGATACCAATGATAGCGACAGCTACGATGTGGAGAGTGGAGGCGAAGACTCTGAAGAACGGCCATGGCGACCAAGTCATACAGTCTTCGGGAAATCAACTATCAAACAGAGTCATCATGATAATATGAGAGGAAGGTATTTTCGAGATATGTCTATTGTGAAGGCCGATGTATATAAAGCCGTTCCTGCTCCCGAAGAAAACAAAGTTGTGGTCTTCCGAAGCTTCAAAGCCGGACTTCGGTACCCGTTGAGCAAATTTATAGTTGAAGTTTTAAAGACATACCAGATTTTCCTTCACCAGGTCACCACCGAAGCAGTTATTAGAATGGGGATCTTCGTCTGGGCTGTGAGAAGTCAAGGTCTGGAGCCAAGTGCAAGATGTTTTTGCAGTATGCATGAACTTTCATATGAGACAAAGCCCTGGGGCAAAGAACAATATCAAAACAATTTCAGTTGCTATAGCTTCGTTGCTCGCTCCGGTGCAAGCTACCCAGTGCCAATGTTTCGGAAGAGATGGCCCGGGGCCTAGATGGAAGAGTGGTTCTATGTGAAAAATGATTTGGAGGCGAGAGAAGACATTAAAGAAATCATTATGCACCCCATCTGGTCCCGCTTCGCCTCCGAAAGCTGAAAGTAGAAATTGATGAGGCAGCCGAAGCATGCCGAAGGGCGTTCAGCATAGTTTGCTCTTTTATTGGGACAAGAGACTTACTTCAAGAGCATATAACTTATAAGATATGGCCACTGATAGATAGCTGGGAAATGCCGAAAGAAAACATCACTAACCCTAGCGAAGGTGGCCTAGTTCGATTGAAATACACCTTCAGGTTTGGGGACCAGTTTATTGAACCAGATGATGACTGGCTGAAGTGTGTTGAAAATACTAGCGATGAGTTACTTGGAACATATTCCAAGTCCAAAGATAATGCACTTTCCACGGCCTTCGGAAGCCGAAAAAGAAAAGATTGAATAGGATTTTTGATGCTATTGGATTTGTGTACCCTGACTATCGCTACCCGCCATGGGGCAGAAAAGAAAGGGTGCAACCTTTGAAAAGGTTATTGCTTCGGCTGCTCCAAGTGAGCCTGCGCCGAAGAGTAAAAAATTGAAGGTCCTTACCCACCGACCACGCTACATTGAACCGGCCGTAGTGCCTGAGTTTGGCAGGGAGACACCTTCAGCTACTGAGCCGAAGGAACCAATTGCTCCTATACAGAAGGTTGAAGAACCGGCTATAATACCGAAGGCACCCTCAACCGAGCAGGCTGAGGCAAAGTCTGGTAAAGATAAGGCCGAAAAGCCAGAGAATGAAGGAATAAAAATGTTAGAAGTTCTCAGCCCTTCGGCAGAAGTACCAATGCCGAAGATACAAAAAGGTCTTGCAGCCACTCCCAAAAGAAGAAGAATGGCAAGTGTACTGGATGTGCTAGAAACGGTAAAGGCTTCAAGCTCTACTCCAGGGAAAATTGCTAAGGCTACAAAAATACAAACCGAAGTTAAAACGAAACAAACCGAAACCGAAGCTGCAATGAGCCAGGCTAGCACCGAAGCCGGGCCTAAAGTGTCTTTTGGGACAAAGCTTGCCACACCCGAGCAGGAGGCCAAAGAAATACCTTCAGATATTAATATAGCTTTTGAAAAAAAATGTGGCCAAAGAAACCGAATCCCTTACCCCCGAGGCATCCTCCGAAGATCTTGATTATATCATTCGACATGCTGCGGGAAAGAAATTATCCAAAGAAGAAATTTATGAAGCCAAACACTATGCCCGGGAACTGAAGTACCCGAAGGAGGCCTTATTGTTTAATGGTACAAGTGAAGATGATTTTTTGTATTGCCTCCCAGACAACAAAGAATTATCCGTCTGCCGGGAGATGGCCAGAAGTATGGGTTTTCCAAAGCTCGAAGCTGGCCTTTGTGCCATGACGAAGGAAGATCTTGCGGATAGCCTTGCATACAACAGTCTGAAGGTACAAAAAGTTGTGAATTTCAAAGCTTATGGATTCTGTAATGGTCTTTTACTTCGTATATTAATTCATTCATTCTTTCTTGTAGGGCTTGATACTTAGCAACGCCTTAAGGGCGCAAAAGAATGCTGAAGATGAGAGTTGCACTATTGCTCTCAATAACCTTCAAATAGAGGTTATCAAGCTGAGAAATGAAGCCACTGAAAAAGACAAAATTCTACTAACATTGGTGGACAAAGTAAAGGAGGATGAAGGTAATTTCAAGGCTCAATCTGAGGTTCAAAAGAATGAGATTGAAAACCTTCGAAAAGAACTGGTTGAGGCCAAATTAAAATGCGATGTTGCCGAAGCTGACCAAGATGCCAGTGAGTACTGGAAAAATTATTTTGAAAAAACAGTTGCAGAGTTTCGCGCATCAAAAGAAAGATGTTTTGAAAAATCTGTGGAATGTGTGAGAAAGATAGAGACTAGTTTCGCCAACGTGGGCACGTACTCAAGTGAAAACAACTTTATACGAGGCGACCCCGAAGGCATCATCGAATGGATCAGTAACGAAGCTGAAGCTTTTGAGGAGATTTTGAGTGATCGTGGGGATGTCTGTGCATTCTCTGGTGCGAGGGGAGTTGCAGCCATTTTGGAGAAGGCAGGTTGTGAACATGTTAAAACCTTGGCCCAAATCGAAGCTGCCTTCTCCATCGACGATACGAAGGACCCCTTGACCGAAGCGAGTTTAATAGGTGGAAATTTTTTTACTGATATCTGGGAAAATGGCGGCCGAGTGATGGTTCATGAAATAATAAAAAAGAGCGAAAAAGATATTCATGACGCTCAAGAAGCAGCAAAAGAAGCTGAAAAAGCAGCGGAACTCGAAAGACGAATAGGTATTACTTAATGGCTTTTTGCTTTGTTATTTTTGACTTCGAGCTAACTGATATTTTCTCCTGCAGCTGAACTACCTCCTCCACCAGAGCCATTTGACCCACTGGCCGACCCAGAAACGAAGAAGGCAATAGAAATCATTAATGTGACCGAAGCTATTGTAGATGAAGTTGTTACCAAACTGCTAACCGAAGCTGCGGAAAAAGTTCTGAAGGAAGTAGATTAGCTATTGTCAAAACATTTTCTAGAATATTAATGTAACATTTGCTGAACTATGTTTGAAATATTTGGTGCTTGCAAGATTTAAATGTAATATATGAATTGCTTGTAATTCAGTTCTTTACGATGCATGAAACTTTATGTACATACCGTTTTTGAGCCCTCGGTGAAAAAAACACCTTCCCTTCTTTCCATGCTTTGTAAAGAAGAGTTTTTACGCCTCGTAAGAATCATCATCAATGCTTAGTAAAGAAGAAATCCCTACCTCCACATCAGAGCTGATGAAGCTGTAATTCTTAGCTTATTTTGTGCCTTGGCATCTTTTCATTTTTTATAAAGCATTCTCCGAAGGTCGCCCTCGCTTCCAATTGATGTTATTGATGTGATATAATGTATGATGTGATGCTATGCGATATGATGCGATGATATGATGTAAAGAATGATGCTAATGCCGAAGACACGTACCCACACTGAAACACAATATCTGCGTTCCCTTAGGAACCATCAAAAATCTCTTTGCCGTTTATTTTTCGGCTTCACCGCTTCTTTTTCAGTGTAAGTTTTGCATTCCTTTAGGAACGTCTTTTCAACTTCTTTGCCTTCTATTTCAACGGTATTCGTGTTGACTTTTCGCGCTTCGCCTTATATTTCGTCGGTATTCACGTTGACTTTTCGCGCTTCGCCTTATATTTCGGTGGTATTTGGCTCTGCATTCCCTTTGGAACGACTTTTGAGCAGAAAACTTACACTGCGCTCCCATGGGAATGACTTTTTGAAACTTCGGCAGATTTACGCTGTGTCCCTTAAGAACAACTTTTGTAGCTTCAGCAGTTTTTGAGCTTTGTAAGTCTGTAGGAAAGGTATATTTCATTGTGACAAGAACGAAGCTATTACAAGAAATTAAAAGTGACAAGAACTATTGATTTACACCAATTGTTCCTTATTAAAAAGAAAAATGACAATGAATGTAAAATGCTTAGGAGGTAGGATATCTCTCAACAAATGTGTTTTGACTCTGGCACAGTACTGTTCACTGTGCGAGCTTCGAATTCTTCCCTGAGCTCTTGCTGCTAATGAGTCAGATGGCTCCCTTTTGGCTGCTGACCTCTTGAATAGGCAGGTTGTAGTGGCGGCGGAGGTGGAAGCTGTGGCCAAGAAGCCTGTGACTGACTGGCCGAAGCAACAGAAGCTACAGGATGATTACCCACATACTCTGGTATGTAAGGTGAGTGACACGAAGTAGTTTGTAGGACCTGCTTCGGTTGATTTTGCCGGGCTTCGGCTTCTGCGATCTCCTTCTTCTTTTGGATGGTGATTTGGCACATTCTTGTAGTATGGCCCTTGTCTTCACCACAAAATAGACAGTAAATCTTCCTGGGTTGGTCCCCATATCTTCCTCCGAAGCCCCTGGCGCCTCTGCCTCTTGGAGCTGGCGGCCGAAAAGAACTTTGTTGCTGTCCCGAAGATTGTGAAGAACACTAGGGCCTCTATAGCTGACTCCCTCTGTCATCATTCTGAGTGTTGTGAATTGACCTGACATGCCTTGAGTGTATTCTTCCTCCGAAGCCCCTGGTCATCTCGGAGAACATGTAAGCTTCCTCCCTTCATTGGAGGAAGTCATTGTTAGCCTTGGTATATTCATCCATCTTTTGAAGCAACTTCTCTAGTGTCTGTGGAGGTTTTCTGGCGAAGTACTGGGCAGTAGGTCCTGGATGAAGCCCCTTGATCATGGCCTCAATAACAATCTCATTGGGCACTGTAGGCGCCTGTGCTCTAAGACGCAAGAACCTTCGGACGTATGCTTGAAGATACTCCTCATGATCTTGCGTACATTGAAACAGAGCCTGAGCTGTGACCGGCTTCGTCTGAAAGCCTTGAAAGCTTGTCAGTAACATATCCTTGAGCTTCTGCCACGAAGTAATAGTCCCTGGCCGAAGAGAAGAATACCATGTTTGGGCCACATTCCGAACTGCCATGACGAAGGATTTGGCCATGACAGCTGCATTGCCTCCATATGAAGATATGGTTGCCTCATAACTCATCAAAAATTGCTTCGGATCCAAGTGCCCATCATACATAGGGAGCTGAGGTGGCTTATATGATGAAGGCCATGGTATGGCTTGCAATTCTGGTGCCAAGGGAGAAGCAACATCAAAGGTAAAGGTATCATGATTAAAATCATCATACCATCCATCCTCGTTGAATAAACGTTCTTGATGAAGCTCCCTGTGTTGGGGCCTTCGGTCTTGTTCGTCTTGAACAAGATGGCGTACTTCTTCAATTGCTTCGTCGATTTGCCTTTAAAGATCAGCCAGTCTGGCCATCTTCTTCTTCTTCCTTTGTACTTGCTGATGAATTATCTCCATGTTTCTAATTTCTTGATCCAACTCTTCCTCCTGGAGTGTTGGACTAGTGACCTTCCTCTTCTGGCTTCGGGCCTCTCGGAGAGAGAGGTTCTCCTGATTTGGGTCCAGTGGCTGTAGTGCAGCAGCGCCTGTCGCTGAAACTTTTTTCGGCGGCATGACGAAGGTCAGTGCTTGCCGAAGGTGGTCGAAAGAGGGTTTACCGGAGGTGGGCACCAATGTTGGGGACTTGTTCTCAAATGCTATGAATCAAGAACAAGGCAACACAGAAAATGTTAATGGATAATGCCCTTCGTCCCTCGATGCATTATTTTCCTTAGGATATAATGATCTTCAGACGAAGGCCATGAAGGACATACCTTCATCATCACAACACGTATATTAATGAAAGAAGAAACATACAAAACATAAGAGATGACATAAATAATCATATGATAACATTAATATTCTCTCATTATATCATTATGAATGAATATGAATAATATTGAATTACATTTATACCTTTGGCTTGACAGAAGGCAAAAATCCAAGCGTGACGCACAAGTGAGTACAAGTCAACGTGAACAGTACGGGAGTACTGTTCACCTATTTATAGGCACGGGACGCAGCCCATGAGAAATTTGCAATTATGCCCTTTACATTTACTATTGGTTTATAGAAAAATCTATGAGGACTGAACAGCCTTTTCCCTTTTTAGTCGGTTCCCTTTCCTGTGATTTAGCCGAAGCTCTCTTCCACACAGCTTCGGAGCGACGGTAACCTTCGTCACGATCAAGCTTCTCATCGTGTATGCCTTTATCATAAATCCGAAGATACCTGTCTATAAACCATACTTGGAAGACATTGTTAAATTATGTTTTGAGGACCTTCGGAGGACGAAGGCCCCCAACAATATACTTACATAAGAACATTACACCATACAAGATAAAATATTATAAAAGCGAGCAATATAAAATAGAGAGCGCTTCTACGGTTACGCGAGGAAAAGAACCGCGATAGTCGAAGCTACGGTCGAGGGGTTAGCGTGTTTACACTAAGCAAGTATTAATTAGAATATTTAATCCGATATTTCTCAAATATAAATAATATCTACTACTTAGTTTTGGCTAACTTACTGTTTTAATTGTGGATGATTAAATAAATAACTAATTAACTTACATGAGTAATTATGAGCAAATGGTTTAATGTCGCGTGCGGAGAACGCGCGATACGTGCGAACGGCGCACGAGAAGACACACGACACACGCAAACGGAGTGTGACAACGAGTGTGAACAACACGTGCGACACTCGCGAACGATATGAGATGACGCGAGCGAAACACCACCGCGGCACGCGCATGGTACGCGCGGACCGACATGCAAAACTAATAAATAAATAACAACATGATTACACTAAACAATTATTAATAATTAATATTTTAGTTAAGGTTAATCATGTTGGTGACTAATTATAAATGCGCAAATCGAATTTCTAAATTAGATTTTAAAATTGAATTGTCGTTCGAGTAGCCATTGGTTAAACAAATATTTAACTAAATTAAATAAAATTTACAACAGTGGGGATAAATATTTCTAAATTAAGATAAATTTAATATGAATCTAACACAACTTTAATGGATCGAATCGGGTTTAAAACGCAAAAGTTTGTGTTTTAAACTAGACTGTAATTCGCGCATACTAAATTACAGAACTGCCATCTTCTTTCTCACCTCATCTTCTTACTTCCATCCATGGAAGAGAGAGGAGGGGAAGAGGAGGGGGCTGCGCAGGGAGAGGATTTGGTCGGGCCGGCAGCCACCGCGGGGGCGAGCGCGGCCGGGCGGGGCCACGGGCTGGGGGACGCGTAGGGCACGCACGGGGCATGGCCGAACCGAGCCACCACCGCTACGGGCGACCGCCGTCGCGGGGAGGTGGGAGGACCATGCCGGGAGGGGAATGTGGCGGAACCACCCGAATTATTCCAGCTTAAGTGCCTAAGTCACGCCTCAAGGGCCGTAACACACTTAAATCGGAATAACCCGTCAGTCCCTCAGATCTAGTCTGATGGAGCCACTTAACTAGGATCAAATTCCACAAGCTCACTCGAAGGTGAGTCACAGAAGAAATACAATAAAACAGGAAACCTCAAATTAAGTGCTGGATTATTACATAGATCGGAGTTTTGAGTAGCAAATAAGAGTTCACGAAATAAAATGCAGCGGATAATCGATGTCGTCGGTATCGAGGAAATGGGCAAGGCCTAGCCCACTACTCCTCGTGCTCCTCTCCTGCCGGAGCAGCATCCCACTCGACCGTCCATCCCGGTGGCAGGGTGGTAGGCCAAGTCATACCATCAACCATTTCCTGAACGGTACCTGCAAAAATTATGCCACAAGCAAGGCTGAGTATACTAATACTCAGCTAGACTTACCCAGTGTGAGGAAACTACTCCTCTACCTCTAGACTATGCAGCTGTTTGGCTGAGGGGTTTGGTTTGCCAAAAGCACTAGCTGTTTCTAAAATCAATTCTTAGCTTTTCAAATTCTAACATCATTATCTTAGCTAGGTTTGCTCTTTCTAAGCATACATGGTGACAAGCATTTAGTTCAATCAACAAATTGTCTCATGTAACCTCATTTCACTTCTTACTCGATGCAGTACAAGGGATCAAGCAGTCTCATTAGCTACGAGAAGCAGATGATTCGAATCGAGTTTTTATCCTTGCAAGGTAAACCTAAACACACGGCATGTCAGGGTACTCCGACCCCACACATGACAACCGTCCCCATCGATTCCCCGTTCGCGTCCAGGCCTCAACGCCTTGGCATACAATGCTCCACTGACCCCGGCTGCCGCCGTGCAGTGACCGCACTTGTACCCACCATTGCTAGCATGGGAGACCAAGTCTCAGGTCGCATGAGGGATAAAGTCCACGCCCAGCTTCACTCAGGTACTAGGTTTACCGGTTACCATTTTTCCCGGCATGTGTTTAGTACGTTCAAAAGCTTGACTCAGGTATCCACACATTAATCCTTAATTCTTTTTCCCGTCTCATGGTCAAGGCATCCTCCCTTGATCCAAGTCCATAGACTAACATAAATCCCGTTATCAAGATGAATACAATCAATTCCTAACCTCGTGCGAGTGCTAGAAAAATCACTCGACTTCTACCGAGATCCTAATTAGCGAAGCAGCTACTCGACCTAGCATAGTGGTATTCATCTCAAAAAGGAATCCTAAGTTCATGCATCTAGAGGTTTCAAACAACTCCTACACTTAAGTGCACATTACAAACCTACAAACATTAAGTGTAGTAAAATAGCATATATAAATGGTTATGCATAAAACCGGGGCTTGCCTTCAATTGCTGGGGCTACAGGGAGATCCTCGATAGCAGCCTCGGAGGCCTGCTCCTGGTCCTCCTCTTGGACAGATCCTTGCTCGGGGATGAGCACGTACTCTCCGTCGGCAAGATTACAAACTAATGAATGCAATGCGTAAGATATATGCATGATATGATATGTGCTTTAGTAATTTCAACTTCTGACAGTGTATGATTTACTTGAGTTAGACAAGGTTAAACCTTACTTATGTGAGACCTTTGGGTGGTATACTTAGTCAATTGGATCAAACTTAGCCAAGGTAAGTGGTAGGTTTATTTTCTTTGGGGTTCCACTGAATTCTTTTTAAGCCTTGGTGAGTTTTGACAAGAGTTCAAGTTGGACTTATTGGAGTGAGGTTTATTCCTTCTTCCTTTTTCTTTATTCTTCTTAAGTCTTTGGAGTGGGTTTGAACTACAAGTTGTTGTAATAAAATCCCAAAAATTCTGTAAAAAATTACAGTGGCTTATTACTGGTGTAAAATTTTCTGTCTCAAATTTTGGGGTTCAAAAAGTGAATAGTTTTCCTTGGACAAAAATACCAAATTTTAGGGCAGAAGGGGTGATTTGAACTACAACTATCAATTAAAAGTAGGTAATCCTCTAAAATTTATTTTTGCTGGCCTTTAGGTGCTATAACATGATTTGACACAAATTTCTAGCCATTATTGCCTATTAATTATTTTACTCGGGTTTTCTCAAATTTCTAGCCAAAGGGGTGCTTTCTACTACCACTATTTTTGAAAAATATCAAACAATAGACTTCTGGTTTTTCTTAGCTTCTATTTTGTGCAAGAGCAATCATTCTGAAGTTTGGCATCTTTTTGCTTAAGGGAAGGGGTGGTATGCATTTATTGGATTAAATGGCCTTTCTTATAAAATATTAGCAATAGGTATTACTTTGCATCTTTTTAATGGGTTTGTATTTTTTTCTGGTGGCCTATCTTATTATTGACTCAGCAAAATTTTATTTGCCCATTATTGTATTATTATGGGTTATTCATGATTTATTTAGAAAATGCCTCATTATCATATTACACTTATTTACCCTACTTAAAATGATGGGCTAGGGTGTTCATTATTTTTGTAGTGGGGTTCTGGTGGTTACAAGTCCACTGGATTTTTATTATCACTTTCGGGTTTGGTTTTGCAATTTTAATAATCGATTTCCAGTTGGAATGATGCTAAATAGAACATTTTATTTAAAAACTGATCTGGACTAAAGGCTCTTTATTTTTCCTAGGTTCTTTGTTACTTAAGTAAACTAGGAAAAATAATTTCACTCACTGCTCATTAATTTCTAATGCCTTTCTAATTTTCCTAAGTTTTGGGCAGAAATGGTTTTTAATGGATATCTACACTATATTCTTCAATACTGGGGTTCCTACTATTTTTAAACAGTGTCTAAATGAGGTTTGAATACCTACAAATTTTCTTATGTTCAGTAGAAGCAAAACAAATTTTCCTTAATTAAACAAGGTTTGGTCAGTTTCTGTTTTTAATTTTAAACCCTAAAAATTAGAATAGAAAGCATAAGGTTCATTATTTTTAAATGATAGCTCATATTATTCAGGGTCTAGGAAAATTAGTTTGACAACTTTTGCTTAAGAATTCATCAAGTTATGTATTTTCTAAGTTCTCTGGTTATTTAAAAAGATTAACAGAATTGGTTAAATGGAAAACTACGTTGCGCTGGGGTCCTTGGCGGGTGTTTCAAGTTTTTCCTCACGAATCAGTCCCTGGGCTACTATTCGCACGAGACACTGACATTGCAGAAAACCCCTCTGGTTCCTCTAATCCTAACCCGAGGTCCTTCTCCTAACTTAAACAGTGCCCACGGCAGAAGAAAGGGCGGAGGGGCTTACCGGCGACGAGATTGCTCCGGTGAAGTGGTCGAGGACGTAGGGGAGGTCTCGGGGATCACAACGATGTGCGGGTCGCCGTTGGGGGTGGTCGGAGTTGGCCGGTCCGCGAGCGCAGGCGGGGAGCTCATCGGCGGCGAGGAGTCCGGCCTATCTAGGGCAATATTGACCAATCAAACGGGTCAGAGAGCTTCACCAGGGATCAATGAGGGGTGCGCGCGAGGAATTGAAGAATGGCTCACTGGAGAGCTTGGTCCACGCGCGGGGGCGGGCGACCGAAGTCCGGCGAGGGCGATCTCGGGCTTCCGGTGAAGTTCTGCCGGGTCCGAGGGCTTGGAGAGCTTCACGGGCCTATGGCGAAGCTAACCAAAGCACTGGCGCGGCTTAGGGGTGACTGGGGTGGGCTGGCCATGGTGGCCGAAGCTCTGGCGGCAATGGTGGGCGGAAAAGAGCTCGCCGGAGCTAAGGAGGGGTGGCTGGCCGGTGATGGTGAGCGCGGGGTGAAGTGAGGCACGCCCGGGGATGCTTTATAGGCGCGGGCGGGCACGGCCGAGGGCAAGGGCACGCGGCGGATTTGACCGAACGCCGGGGCGAGCGCGCGCGGGTTGGGCGAGCGACGGCGTGCCGACCAAGGTCGAACACGTGTGCCCGTGCGTTTTGCCCAAGTTCTGGCGCGTGTGGTCACTCATCCGAGCCTGCTCTCACCTTGGTCAGTGCACAAAACCTCTTCTCCTCCCTACAAGCTACCGATCTTGTGTGGGGGTCATAGGATTTTGCCTACAGGTTGCAGAGATATGGAGCCCGGAAATCCGGTTTGTCTCTCTGCTCAAATCCGAGGCAAATCCAAGGTTTTGTCGTGTCTAGGGCTCGCGTCCCAATGCCATCATCTGGCACACGACAGAGGGGATAGTTAGGCACGTTTTTGTTAATGGGGTCATTAGGATTTGAGTTAGGGATCAAGGTGAACACGCTTGATCTTTGGCTCAAGGTCTGAAATTCAGAATTCTGAAATCCAGAATTTCCTATTGAGTCCCCACATGAGAATCTTGTTTGGGGTTTTATTTGAATTATTTTGGCCAAGCTTCTTCAATCTTTATTGTTGCTTATTAAATATACTTCAATGTTTATAATTGGCCCAAGCCATGATTTTAAATTTTTCATACTCTTTTCTTGAATTTTGCTCATAGGGCTCAATTAGGGATTTTGTTGGGGTTGCACATTTTACTTTTTGAAAAACCCATTTGTTTTGAATATGATACTTTTAAGTATATGCTTGGTGTATCATTTATTCTTAAGTGAATTTGATGTTCATGCTCAGGTTGGTTCACATAAAATGATGGTTCTTGGGTTAGCATCTTGAGAGAAACCCTAGGTGACACTGGGGTGTCACAGCCTTCCCCCCTTAAAGGAATCTTGTCCCGAGATTCTAGTCAGAGTCCTCCTGGGGTGAAGCGAAGGGTGAGACTTATAGGAAGTGGGTGATTTTTGTTGTTATTAGATCAAACTGCTCTTCGAATGTCATTCTCTTTGCAACTTCAGAAGGAAGTCCTTCTTAAATTTGGTTTCGTGATTACTTCATCCTGATTTAAGATTATATCTTTAGAATTTAGATTCGAAGGGCGGGAGGAGGGGTTCGGTGTGATTATGTACCAGTTTCCTTAGGTACGCAATCGGGGAAGTTGGATCTCAAGAATTCCTCAGTTTCCCAAGTAGCTTCTTCCTCTGAGTGGTTACTCCACTGGACCTTGTACATCTTGATCGATTTAGCCTGAGTTGATCTTTCCTTGCAATCCAGAATCTTGGAAGGGTACTCTTGGTACGATAGATCTAGTTCTATCTCCAATTCTGGCTCTGCTAAGATCTCGGTCGGCAATCGAACACACTTCTTCAGCAGAGATACAAGGAACACACTGTGAATGGTGGACATCCTTGAAGGTAACTTCAACTTATATGCCATGGGTCCACACGCTTCGATGATCTCATAAGGTCCAATGTAACGAGGGGCTAGCTTGCCTTTAATTCCAAACCTCTGCACTCCCTTGGTGGGTGATACCTTGAGGTACACGAAATCTCCCACCTTGAACTAGAGAGGTTTCCTTCTTCTATCATGATAACTCTTCTGCCTGGCCTGAGCAGCTTCTAGATTCTTCCTGATTAGTTTGACCTTCCTTTCGGCTTCAGTCACTAAGTCAGGTCCAAAAACTCCTCTTTCTCCAGGTTGAGACCAATTGAGTGGTGTCCTGCACCTTCTTCTATAGAGAGCTTCGAAAGGTGCCATCCTTAGGCTGGATTGATAACTGTTGTTATAAGCAAACTCTGCCAAGGAGAGGTGCTTATCCCAGTTCTTGCCACAATCGATTGCACAAGCTCTCAGCATATCCTCCAGAATTTGGTTTACCCTCTCTGTCTGACCATCAGTCTGTGGGTGGTAAGCTGAACTTCTGATTAGCTTAGTTCCCAAAGACTCCTGCAGTTGTTCCCAAAATCTGGCAACAAATTGGGCTCCTCGGTCAGAAACAATGGTCCGAGGTAATCCATGCAAACACACGATCCAATCAATATACAATTCTGCATACTTTTGAGCCTTATCAGTGGTGTGCACAGGAAGAAAATGTGCCACTTTCGTCAGTCGGTCCACAATAACCCAAATCGAATCATGATGACGAAAGGTGTTGGGCAGACCCACAATGAAATCCATGCTGATGTCATCCCATTTCCATGAAGGTATGGATAGGGGTTGCAAAGCTCCAGCTGATTTCAAGTGGCTTGCCTTTACCCTCTGACAGGTGTCACATTCCGATACATACTGGGCTATCTCCCTCTTCATTCTGGTCCACCAATACAAAGGCTTCAGATCATGGTACATTTTGGTGCTTCCCGGATGCATAGAGAATTTGGAGAGATGAGCCTCATCCAAAATTTTCCTCTTGAGGTCCTGGTTTTTAGGAATCACCAATCTGCTTTTGAACCATAACACACCCTTTTCATCTTGGCGGAAACAATTATACTTCTCAATCCTCTGATGGAGATTCTTCTTGATAATCTGCACTCCCTTGTCACTGAGCTGGGCCATGATGATCTGGTCTTGCAAAGCTGGCTCAACAGAAATGTGAGACAACGAACCAGAAGGAATCACTTCTATTTGCATCTTGCTCAACTCATCACACAAGGTGTTGATACGAGAATCCATCAGAATACAATTGCACTGCAACTTCCGACTCAAGGCATCTGCTACCACATTGGCCTTTCCTGGGTGATAATGTACCTCCAGGTCATAATCCTTGATCAGCTCTAGCCATCTTCTCTGCCTCATGTTGAGATCAGCCTGAGTAAAAATGTACTTAAGGCTCTTATGATCAGTGAAGATGTTGCAGTGGGTCCCCATTAAATAGTGCCTCCACATTTTTAATGCATGAACCACTGCTGCCAACTCAAGGTCATGAGTGGGATAATTTTGCTCATGAGGCCTGAGTGCTCTTGAGGCATAAGCGATGAATCGGTTGTCTTGCATTAAGACACAACCTAGTCTAGTGCCAGAGGCATCACAATATACATCAAAAGGCTTGCTGTTGTCGGGTTGCGCTAATACTGGTGCTGTGGTCAGATGCTGCCTTAACGCATGGAAGGCATTTTCGCACTTCTGACTCCAAACAAACTTGGATTCTTTCTTCAGCAACTCAGTTATAGGCTTCGCAATTCGAGAGAAATCCGGAATAAATCTTCGGTAATAACTAGCTAATCCCAGAAAACTCCGAATCTGACGGACAGTCGTTGGTGGCTTCCAGTTCATCACTTCTTGCACTTTATCAGGATCAATAGCTATTCCTGCCTGAGAGATAGTGTGACCCAAGAATTTGATTTCCTTTAGCCAAAAATCACACTTGGACAACTTGGCATAAAGGTGGTGCTCTCGCAGACGTTGAAGCACTACATGCAAATGCCCGGCATGTTTTTCTTCGTTCCTCGAGTACACCAAGATATCATCAATGAAAACCACTACGAATTTGTCCAATTCAGGCATGAAAACAGAATTCATCAGATACATGAAATATGCTGGTGCATTTGTCAGCCCGAATGACATCACCAAAAATTCATATAGCCCGTATCTGGTTGAGAATGCCGTCTTTGTAATATCGCTTGCTCGTATCTTGATCTGATGGTAGCCAGAGCGAAGGTCTATTTTGGAAAACACCTTGGCCCCGACCAACTGGTCAAAAAGAACATCAATACGAGGCAAAGGATACTTGTTCTTGATAGTTACCGCATTAAGAGGGCGGTAATCTATACACAGCCTCAAGCTTTCATCCTTCTTTTTCACAAAAAAGTGCTGGACATCCCCAAGGCAAAGTACTTGGGCAAATAAATCCCTTATCCAGCAACTCTTGCAATTGCTTTTTCAATTCTGCCAACTCAGCGGGTGGCATTCGGTAGGGCCTCTTGGAAATTGGGGCCGTTCCCGGTTGCAACTTGATGGCAAATTCAATATCCCGGTCCGGTGGCATTCCTGGCAATTCATTAGGAAGGACATCTGCATACTCATAGACCACTAGGATCTTCTTCAGCGGTAACTCCGTCATAGAGAAAGCATATGACTGAGTAGAACCTTGACTGGGCAGAATTAAGGTGAAGTTCCCACAGAACGGGGAATTAACTTCCACGGCACGGCTGGCTACATCAAGCACAACTTGGTGCAAGGTCATCCAATTAGCTCCCAGAATAATGTCCACATTTTCCAAACCCAGCACAAGAAGAGTGGTTTTGACAATGTGGCTTCCTAGCTGAATAGTCACACTTTGGTTTAATTGATTAGTTGAAATTTTACCCCTAGGTGTGACTATCATGAATGACCCTTTTGAGTGCGAGAATGGCAGTTCACATTTAGCACTGAACTTCTGGCTAATGAAACTATGAGATGCACCAGAATCAAACAGAATTAAAGCAGGTTGATTATAAACTGAAAAGATATCGGTCATGATAGGAGCTCCTTCAGGTACTTCCTCCAGAGTACTGAAGTTGAGCTTCCCTTGCCTGACTTGTACCTTCTGCTTTCTTCCCTTGTCTTGATTTGGTGTTGGCATCTGTCTCTGCTGGTCTCTGGGACAATTCTTGGCATAGTGGCCCACATTGCCACAAGTGAAACACTTGTTCCCATTGCCCTGGCGGAACTGCTGCTACTGCGGAGGCTGATTGTTCCTTGGGGCGGGAGCTGGAAAGCGGTTGGGTGCCGGCTGCTGCTGCTGAGGTGGCCTGATCACCCATCTGCCTGCCTGCTGCTAGAAACCTCTGCTCTGATTGTGAGAAACAATCCGGAACCTCTGAGCCTGAGCGGATGGTGCTGCCATTGGTGCCGTTCTCTTCTTCTCTGCCCGGTGAGCCATAATGCAGTCCTCCTAGGAGATGGCCAAGTTGACCAACTCATTGAAGCTATCAGCCCGGACAGTGTTGAGTCGTTCCCGCAGCTTGGTGTTAAGACCCCTGCGGAAGCGGTCTCTCTTCTTTTCATCAGAATCAGCATGGTACCCTGCATACTGGCACAGGTCGTTGAAGGCTTGCGCATACTACAGTACCGTGCGGGTTCCTTGATTAAGGGCCAGAAATTCATTCATCTTTCGATCAAGGATGCCAGCTGGGATGTGGTGTCCTCTGAAGGCAGTCTTGAATTCTTCCCAAGACACCTCACGATCAGCGGGGAGCATAGCACGGAAGTGGTCCCACCAAGTCCGAGTAGATCCGCGAAGCTGTTGCGCGGCGAAGCAGGTCTTGGTAGCATCAGGGCAATCTCCCGTGAGGAGGGGAAACTTGGACTCGACAACGCGAAGCCACACGTCGGCGTCCAACGGATCCTCTGCCTTGGTGAACAAGGGTGGTTGCATGCTCAGAAACTCCTGGTAAGTTGCCATTGCTGGAGGTCGCTGCTGCTGGCCTCCACCATGCTGCTGAGGGTGGGGCTGGCGCTGCAAGAGCTGTCGCAGAATCTCATTCTGCTGGGCCATCAGCCCCTGCACTGTGGGAGCTGGGGGAGGTGGCGGGGGAACCTACTCGTTATGCCCGCGATGCTGCCTAGCTGCCATCTGAAAACAGAAATTGCCGCCATTGTTATCCCATCTCACTGCTTCGAATCAACGAGATATCATCTCATATGGAAGGAAAAATTCCATAGTCATAATATTAGGTTCGAAAAGAGGGTAACATGGTGACAACATCCCATAGATTTCAAGGGTTCACAGGGTTACATCAATCAGGGGAAGTACCCGTAAGCCTAGTCCAAAATCTGACATTAACTAAGCTCGCATAGGTTTCTATCTGCCTAAAATTGTCAAAGTGACTGCTTAACCCTGAGCGGTGGAAGCGACACTGGATGCGGGTGAAGGGGGCATCGCGGAGGTAGTCCCATTGGCACCAGGGGCTGGTCCTAGCTCCTCGGGATCCTCTTCTCCCTCACTTCCGGCTTCATTGGCCTCCATCTCTAAGTGGTGCATGTCCAGGTGGTCATTCGCTTCTTTGAGTTCCCTCTGCACATCGTGAAGCAGGTTCTCCAAGACATCAATGGTGTTGTCTCGGATCTCCACCTGCTGCTCCAAGGTGGTAATGCACTGGCTCAGCCTTTCCACCTGCAGATCCTTCTCTACCAACTCGGTGGATAAATCGACCACAAAATCTTCTCGGCTATCGAGAGTGAGCTTGGTGGTTTGAGCGATTTTAGCAAGGTGTGCCATAGCGTCGCTCTGAAGGGCCTGAAGGCGGTACAGCGCACTCATGCACTGAACGGTGACCCTCCCAACCAAGTCAGGATACATCGCCTGCACATCCTTCACATGGCTCACGCGGTTACACCACATGGGATCATCTCTCTTCTCGGCAGGGAAGAGTCCCAAGGGGTGCATCACCATCTCCAGGGGATGGTAGCCACAGAAAGTCGTCAAAGTCTTCATGGCTGCGGCTTCGATGGTGTCGTCCGTCCTGAGTCCAATCGTCTCGGAATCAAGAGAACGCCAACCCGGCTGAAGGGGATGAGCCTCCAAAGTCAGCCAGACCCGACAACGAGGTACCCGATGCTCCTCATACAACTGCACCGTGTACAAAGGGGGCGTAGGGTAACCGGTGGAGTTAAGCACTTCCCACAAGATGGAAGGGAAGCCACTGCGAGAAAGGAAGTCAAAACTGAAACGAGGGTCTCCTCCACTGGCGGGGGTAGGTGAATTCATCTGCGGAAGGGAACCAAAGGTAAAGATTATGGTGGAAGGAAAAGAAAAAGAGAGCCCGGATAGTTTTAAAGAAAGTGGGTTAGCTCAAGTTTTTAATTCCCTTTTGTGTTTATAATGCATGCATGCTGAAGGTAACGTTGCCTCTCCAAAAATAGGGTGCTTTTAGGGCATCCTTAAAAAATATAAGTACGGGCCCACGGGCCTAATTAATTAGCCACCTATTTCTCCCTCTATGCCTAAGGCCTTTCGTCCTAGGTCTAGCGGTCTAGTCCTGACGATCCTTAGCAGTTTCTAAGCAAGTTTTAGATTTTGAAAATTGCTATTCTTGGTTTATTGTCCTTCTCTGTGGTGAAATTTGCTTCGATACCAGCTGTGGCGGAACCACCCGAATTATTCCAGCTTAAGTGCCTAAGTCACACCTCAGGGGCCATAACACACTTAAATCGGAATAACCCGTCAGTCCCTCAGATCTAGTCTGATGGAGCCACTTAACCAGGATCAAATTCCACAAGCTCACTCGAAGGTGAGTCACAGAAGAAATACAATAAAACAGGAAACCTCAAATTAAGTGCTGGATTATTACATAGATCGGAGTTTTGAGTAGCAAATAAGATTTCACGAAATAAAATGTAGCGGGAAATCGATGTCGTCGGTATCGAGGAAATGGGCAAGGCCTAGCCCACTACTCCTCGTGCTCCTCTCCTGCCGGAGCAGCATCCCACTCGACCGTCCATCTCGGTGGTAGGGTGGTAGGCCAAGTCACACCATCAACCATTTTCCTGAACGGTACCAGCAAAAATTATGCCACAAGCAAGGCTGAGTATACTAATACTCAGCTAGACTTACCCGGTGTGAGGAAACTACTCCTCTACCTCTAGACTATGCAGCTGTTTGGCTGAGGGGTTTGGTTTGCCAAAAGCACTAGCTGTTTCTAAAATCAATTCTTAGCTTTTCAAATTCTAACATCATTATCTTAGCTAGGTTTGCTCTTTCTAAGCATACATGGTGACAAGCATTTAGTTCAATCAACAAATTGTCTCATGTAACCTCATTTCACTTCTTACTCGATGCAGTACAAGGGATCAAGCAGTCTCATTAGCTGCGAAAAGCAGACGATTCGAATCGAGTTTTTATCCTTGCAAGGTAAACCTAAACACACGACATGTCAGGGTACTCCGACCCCACACATGACAACCGTCCCCATCGATTCCCCGTTCGCGTCTAGGCCTCAACGCCTTAGCATACAATGCTCCACTGACCCCGGCTGCCGCTGTGCAGTGACCGCACTTGTACCCACCATAGCTAGCATGAGAGACCCAGTCTCAAGTCGCATGAAGGATAAAGTTCGCGCCCGGCTTCACTTAGGTACTAGGTTTACCTATTACCATTTTTCCCGGCATGTGTTTAGTACGTTCAAAAGCTTGACTCAGGTATCCTCACATTAATCCTTAATTCTTTTTCCTGTCTCATGGTCAAGGCATCCTCCCTGGATCCAAGTCCATAGACTAACATAAATCTCGTTATCAAGATGAATACAATCAATTCCTGACCTCGCGCGAGTGCTAGAAAAATCACTCGACTTCTATCGAGATCCTGATTAGCGAAGCAGCTACTCGACCTAGCATACTGGTATTCACCTCAAAAAGGAATCCTAAGTTCATGCATCTAGAGGTTTCAAACAACTCCTACACTTAAGTGCACATTACAAACCTACAAACATTAAGTGTAGTAAAATAGCATATATAAACGGTTATGCATAAAACCGGGGCTTGCCTTAAATTGCTGGGGCTACAGGGAGATCCTCGATAGCAGCCTCGGAGGCCTGCTCCTGGTCCTCCTCTTGGACAGATCCTTGCTCGGGGATGAGCACGTACTCTCCGTCGGCAAGATTTCAATCTAATGAATGCAATGCGTAAGATATATGCATGATATGATATGTGCTTTAGTAATTTCAACTTCTGATGGTGTATGATTTACTTGAGTTAGACAAGGTTAAACCTTACTTATGTGAGACCTTTGGTTGGTATACTTAGTAAATTGGAACAAAATTAGCCAAGGTAAGTGGTAGGTTTATTTTCTTTGGGGTTCCACTAAATTCTTTTTAAGCCTTGGTGAGTTTTGACAATCGTTCAAGTTGGACTTATTGGAGTGAGGTTTATTCCTTCTTCCTTTTTCTTTATTCTTCTTAAGTCTTTGTAGTGGGTTTGAACTACAAGTTGTTGTAATAAAATCCCAAAAATTCTGTAAAAAATTACAGTGGCTTATTACTGGCATAAAATTTTCTGTCTCAAAATTTGGGGTTCAAAAAGTGAATAGTTTTCCTTGGACAAAAATACCAAATTTTAGGGCAGAAGGGGTGATTTGAACTACAACTATCAATTAAAAGTAGGTAATCCTCTAAAATTTATTTTTGCTGGCCTTTAGGTGCTATAACATGATTTGACACAAATTTCTAGCCATTATTGCCTATTAATTATTTTACTAGGGTTTTCTCAAGTTTCTAGCCAATGGGGTGCTTTCTAATACCACTATTTTTGAAAAATATCAAACAACAGACTTCTGGTTTTTCCTAGCTTCTATTTTGAGCAAGAGCAATCATTCTGAAGTTTGGCATCTTTTTGCTTAAGGGAAGGGGTGGTATGCATTTATTGGATTAAATGGCCTTTCTTATAAAATATTAGCAATAGGTATTATTTTGCATCTTTTTAATGGGTTTGTATTTTTCTCTGGTGGCCTATCTTATTATTGACTCAGCAAAATTTTATTTGCCTATTATTGTATTATTATGGGTTATTCATGATTTATTTAGAAAATGCCTCATTATCATATTACACTTATTTACCCTACTTAAAATGATGGGCTAGGGTGTTCATTATTTTTTCAGTGGGGTTCTGGTGGTTACAAGTCCACTGGATTTTTATTATCACTTTCGGGTTTGGTTTTGCAATTTTAATAATCGATTTTCAGTTGGAATGATGCTAAATAGAACATTTTATTTAAAAACTGATCTAGACTAAAGGTCTCTTTATTTTTCCTAGGTTCTTTGTTACTTAAGTAAACTAGGAAAAATAATTTCACTCACTGCTCATTAATTTCTAATGCCTTTCTAATTTTCCTAAGTTTTGGGCAGAAATGGTTTTAAATGGATATCTACACTATATTCTTCAATACTGGGGTTCCTACTATTTTTAAACAGTGTCTAAATGAGGTTTGAATACCTACAAATTTTCTTATGTTCAGTATAGAAGCAAAACAAATTTTCCTTAATTAAACAAGGTTTGGTCAGTTTCTGTTTTTAATTTTAAATCCTAAAAATTAGAACAGAAAGCATAAGGTTCATTATTTTTAAATGATAGCTCATATTATTCAGGGTCTAGCAAAATTAGTTTGACAACTTTTGCTTAAGAATTCATCAAGTTATGGATTTTCTAAGTTCTCTGGTTATTTAAAAAGATTAACAGAATTGATTAAATGGAAAACTACTTTGCGCTGGGGTCCTTGGTGGGTGTTTCAAGTTTTTCCTCACGAATCAGTCCCTGGGCTTCTATTCGCACGAGACACTGACATTGCAGAAAACCCCTCGGGTTCCTCTAATCCTAACCCGAGGTCCTTCTCCTAACTTAAACAGTGCCCGCGGCGGAAGAAAGGGCAGAGGGGCTTACCGGCGATGAGATTGCTCCGGTGAAGTGGTCGAGGACATAGGGGAGGTCTCGGGGATCACAACGATGTGTGGGTCGCCGTCGGGGGTGATCGGAGTTGGCCGGTCCGCGAGCGCAGGCGGGGAGCTCGTCGGCGGCGAGGAGTCCGGCCTATCCAGGGCGATATTGACCAATCAAACGGGTCAGAGAGCTTCACCAGGGATCAATAAGGGGTGTGCGCGAGGAATTGAAGAATGGCTCACCGGAGAGCTTGGTCCACGCGCGGGGTTGGGCGACCGAAGTCCGGCGAGGGCGATCTCGAGCTTCCGGTGAAGTTCTGCCGGGTTCGAGGGCTTGGAGAGCTTCACGGGCCTATGGCAAAGCTAACCGAAGCGCTGGCGCGGCTTAGGGGCGACTGGGGTAGGCTGGCCACGGCGGCCGAAGCTCTGGCGGCAATGACGGGCGGAAAAGAGCTCGCCGGAGCTAAGGAGGGGTGGCTGGCCGGTGATGATGAGAGAGGGGTGAAGTGAGGCATGCCCGGGGATGCTTTATAGGCGCGGGTGGGCACAGCCGAGGGCAAGGGCGCGCGACGGATTTGACCGAACGCCGGGGCGAGCGCGCGCGCGGGTTGGGCGAGCGACGGCGTGCCGACCAGGGTCGAACACGTGTGCCCGTGCGTTCTGCCCAAGTTCTGGCGCGTGTGGTCACTCATCCGAGCCTGCTCTCACCTTGGTCAGTGCATAAAACCTCATCTCCTCCCTACAAGCTACCGATCTTGTGTGGGGGTCATAGGATTTTGCCTACAGGTTGCAGAGATATGGAGCCCGGAAATCCGGTTTGTCTCTCTGCTCAAATCCGAGGCAAATCCAAGGTTTTGTCGTGTCTAGGACTCACGTCCCAATGCCATCATCTGGCACACGACAGAGGGGATAGTTAGGCACGTTTTTGTTAATGGGGTCATTAGGATTTGAGTTAGGGATCAAGGTGAACATGCTTGATCTTTGGCTCAAGGTCTAAAATTCAGAATTCTGAAATCCAGAATTTCCTATTGAGTCCCCACATGAGAAGCTTGTTTGGGGTTTTATTTGAATTATTTTGTTGCTTATTAAATATACTTCAATGTTTATAATTGGCCCAAGCCATGATTTTAAATTTTTCATACTCTTTTCTTGAATTTTGCTCATAGGGCTCAATTAGGGTTTTTGTTGGGGTTGCACATTTTACTTTTTAAAAAACCCATTTGTTTTGAATATGATACTTTAAGTATATGCTTGGTGTATCATTTATTCTTAAGTGAATTTGATGTTCATGCTCAAGTTGGTTCACATAAAATGATGGTTCTTGGGTTAGCATCTTGAGAGAAACCCTAGGTGACACTGGGGTGTCACAGGGAAACAGAGGGGGGAGGGGCGCCGCCACCGGGGAAGGTGAGGGGAGAGTGAGGAGGCCCTGCACGGACAGGAAAACAAAGAAACGAAGAAATCCTAGGTGCAAAAATGGAGGTTTCTCACCTGTGAAGAAGAACCTCACCGGAGCCAAAGAGAAATCCGTCGATTGCCGGAGATTCGGGGTTCGATCGACGAACCGAACACGCCCCAACGAAGCCCTCGACGAGACAAACGCAGCGGTACCATCAGATTCCACAGACAATGCATGGATTGAGAGTAATTGCTCGCCGGAGTTGTCACCGAAGTTGGAACCAATCCGAACTTCGGCGAGCAATACTCGGAGCTAGGGATCGAATTTGGAGAAACCGTTGCACGTTCTGGAACGGGCTCGACGAGGAGAAGCCGGACATGTATATATATCTAGGGTTCGGACGAGATGGAAATTCGGTTAAAATTCGGATTTTACCATTTTTTAAATTCGGAAAGCCTAGAAATCAATATTTTGTGCTCAAAATATTATAGATGCTTTCAAAAATTCTAGGAAAAATTCTATAAATGTTTTGCCACCTAATGAACTCAAAAAACATAATTAGAGTTTCTAAAAACATTTTTAAGTTCCTCAAATAAATAGATTTTGGTTTCCGAAAAATAGAAAATATTCCGAAAAATATGAAAATTTACCGAGCACTCCTATAAGATATGTTAACATGTTTCAAACATATTTTGCACTTAGAAACACCATGCAACGACATGAATGCAACAACCAAAGTGCCTCTAGGGCTCATTCCACTAGGTTTACGCCAATATAAACAAAATAATTCTCCATTTTTAGGAAAACGAAAAAAACAAAGAAATGGGAGAGTAACACCTGAATTTGGTGGATATTAGGAAAGAAATTTTATACCCCCAAATTTAGAGTGTTACAAATCTAACCCCCTTAACAGAATCTCGCCCTCGAGATTCAAGAAGAGGCTAGCAAGAAAATGAGATTGGTTCATTAGTCTTTCATAGCTTCTTCTAACCCAGCTTTGACTCTGATGGCTTGACTTGTGGATTGGTTTCTATGACCTTCAGATGCTTGAGACCGATTGATGTAATTCTTGAGGATCTCCTGGACTTGTGGGTTAGGACCCACACATGCTTTCGTTGCGCCACTCTGATCTTGTTGGTTGATGTTGATCTCATTGTCTTCATTGGGGTTTGTGGCTATCCCCCTTAACAAGAGCGTTGATATGCACTTGGTGAAGATGCTGCCAACTCTGATCTTGACTAATTTGGAGGAGTTAGAGGTTGCCAAATGGACAGGTGCAAGAGGAAAGAATAGCGAGAAAAGGTAAGTATAGACGAATTAGAGAGAGCAGGGGGAGAACCCAAGTACTTAACTCTATGGTACTCAGCTAGTAAAAAGATGCTATTGCGGACCAAGGGCCACAACACATCAACACTCATTCCAAAGAAGCAAATCAGTTATAGCAGAAGGACAAACATCATGAGCACACATCAACAAACATCTCGTTGGTGTACGTTCCTTTTAATTAAATGGTGGTCTTTTCTTACAATGTGGAGACTACTTTAAGGCCATCTAAAGACAAGGGGATCGATAAAACATGCAGGATAGGGGCATGAGCATAGTAAAGGATAGAGCTAAAGCAATGATTGTAACCGACAAGGGAGAGAATGCAACCAATGTCAGGATAGGTAAAACACCATTCTCAAATCAAGATGGAAAAGATGATATTTCAAAAGGTAGGCATAAGATAACATCATGGAAAGATCTAGATATTACAAAGGTAAGGGAGGTGAAAGGCAAAAGCACACCAAAAGATAGAGTTAGGACAAGACTTGCAACACGACAGAGGAAAAAGGGAACGAACAAGAGCGGGATGGGTAAGACATCACTCTTGAAATGAAATGGGAGAGGAGGCTTTAAAATGCAGGTGCAAGATAAGCATCATGGTAAAGATCAAGGGATGACAAGGGTTAAGGTGATAACAGACAAACACAACCAAGGATGTATTTTAGACAAAACTTGCGAGGCATCAAAGAAGGGGAAGCAATCAATGGTGAAGTAGGTGAGGCATTATCCTCAAACAGCGATGAAAAAGAGGAGGCTTTAAAGGGTAGGTTCAAAGTAAGCATGTGGGCAAGGGCATAGGTATAACGAGGGTTTAAAGGTGATAATGGACAAGGATGTAGGAGAGGAGGTAAATGTGCATAAAAACCAAGAATATAAATACCACAATGGATGGAGTTAAGACAAGACCTACAAAAGGAAAAGGAGAGGGTACGTCCAAGGGCCAGATAGGTAAACTGCCACTCTCAAATTGAGGTAGAAGAGAGGAGATTTTTTAAAGAGCAAGAATAAAGATAAGTATAAAGGCAAGACCGATGCATGACAAGGTAATGGTGATAGCACATAAAACACACATCAAACGATGGAATTAAGACAAAACTTGTAAGGCGACAAGGAGTGAAAAGAAATCAAGGGAGAGATAGGTAACTCACAGCTCTCAAACTGGGTTAAAAGAAAGGGGAGACTTTTAAAGGATATGTTCAAGGTAAGCATTTAGGTAGAAGACAAAAATATCGCAAGGGTCAAAGGCGATAACATACAAGGGTATAAGAGAAAAGATGAAGGCATAGAAGAGCTAGTGGTATAAGTACAACAAAGGATGGAGTTGCGCCCAAGCTTACACGTGGTAAAAACGAGATATTGTCAACGGTGAGATAAGTAAAACACCGCTCTCAAATTGAGATAGGAGACTAGAGATTTTAGATAGCAGACATAATGTAATCACAAGGTAGGACAGAGTGATGAGAAGGGTAAAGGAAATAACAAACAAAAACACAACAAAGGTTAGAGTTAAAAGTTCGGAGGTGACAAAGAAGAGGATACGACCAAGGGAAAAGTAGGTAAAGTACAACGTTCAGATTGAGATGGAAAAAGGATATTTTAAAGGCTGGTATAAGATAAACATCAAGGTAAGATATAGGGGTGATAAGGATAAAGGTGATAATGATGAAAAGCATAATCCATGGACAGAGTTAAGGCAAGACTCGCAAAGTGACGAGGTGGAGAAAACAATCAAGGACAAAATAAGTAAGGTTCCATCAGGATGATCGAAGTAAAGAATTCATTACCGAGGGATGTTATAAGGAACAACGAGATTAGCAAGAATGTGTGAAATAAAATGACCGCTCACGGTTCATCGAGAAACAAGGGTGGTCAAGGGCATGTTTATTGAAATGTCTTAAACATATATTGGGATATAAAGGTAAGCATATATAAAAATAAGAGTATGCAAGATTCCAACGGTACGAGCATACCAAGACCAAGAGAGTACAAATTGCCAAAAAGATAGCGACTTAACAATAGAATATAAAAGGGTCTCAAAGGACAGTAAGGTCATGGACATATAAACCGAAATGTTTAAATAGGCAGTAGAGTTTTTATTAGAGGTAGGTATTGAAACAAGAGTATTAAAGAATCCAGGGATACGAGCATGTTAATACTAGGGGAATAAAGATTGCCAAATGGTAGCAATTTAATGACAAAAGAGGAAAGGATCCCAAATGACAAGAAGGTTATGGTTAGGGGGCATCTACAAAATTGTCGCAAGCACAACTGTGAGATCAGATCTAATAGATTGAGAGAAGTATAGACCATACTAGAATAAAATACTTTTGGCAAGAGAGCATATAGGAGCACAATATAGAATTAGTCGAGGTGACTAATATTTTGAAGCAGAATCAAGGATGGGGTGAAGTAATAGTCAATAAGTCCTTAAAACGGCCAATGCTACTCTAGGCTAGCGGTCCTACAGTTAGCATGGCTTTGATACCACTTATGTCACACCCGGTTTTAGAAGGCAAACCGAATGCGAATCATGTACATGCCAGATCAGAAATTCACGTACAAAGCGATTACATAAATGACTCAACCTAGCACAATGCTTCGAATAACAATAAACAGTAAGTAATAATATTAAAGACAAGAGTCATTTACATAATATAAATCAAAGTGCACATAATAGAAATGTAGCCAACGTAAACAACCCACCACAGGCAGCTGACTGGGGGAGGTCGCTAGCCTAATCCTCGAACTCGTCGAAGTCCTGGAACTCCTGGAGATCCGCCTCGATACCTTCTTCTTTACCTGAGCATAGGTTGCACCCAAGGCAACCTGGTGTTTTGTGAAAGCAAGGGTGAGTACACATCAACGTACTCAGCAAATGTTCCGTTTGTCTGAGGTGGACTAGCTTTATGTGGAGTTAAGGTCAAAGCAGTTGCTTTTAGTTGGTTAGGTAATTATTACTAGTAGAGAGCCAGGTTTTAACATTAACCCAAGTTGTTAACCCAAAAGTACTCCTTCCAAATGGAAAGAATACCTGAAATCATAATCATAATCATAATAGAAACCAACATTATCCTTATCATCATTTGTGAACAAAGCATCACTGATCAATGTGTCTCTAATCAATGGAGCTCCCAAGGCCGCTCATAACCACGAGCACGACTGTTATATCAGTTTCATAACACACTGAAGAGGTTGCACACTTTACTCACGAGCCGTGATTCCCTCTCTAGCCCGGGCTTGCAAGACCCTTATTCACTCCCGAGGTGAATGGCCAAGGATTCACTACGAAGCCTTTACAAATATTCCCTGAGGCTGTAGCCGCCCGTTAGGTTTCCTAAATGTACCGCACTCCTCCCCAAGGGGCAATCCACCCTCGGCAGAGCGAGCCACAGACACCGAGCCCCATTGACGACACGACGATGAAGAGAACTACACCTCAGTTCCTCTAATTAATTAGCTAAGGGCGTCCCATACCACCCTCATGGTAGCACTGTTTTCTCGGGTGGTTATCCAACGAATAGGTCCTTACGGACAGGCACTCGAGAAACCGCTCGAGTCCCCTAAAATGCCACAAGTATATCATCATATCCAGAATAAAATCATAGTATCATCATTGTATCTCATCATGTTCATTGCTTAAAGTAAAGCGCTAGCATAGAACTAATCATAATAATCAATTCCCAAAGGGTAAACAAGGACATGAAAACACAATACTAGTCAATCTTTAGGTTGTTCATAGTATGCAGGACAGTGAATTATAAAGTAAATGTGACATAATGGTTTAGAGGACACTTGCCTTCACCAAACAGATGGTTAGGATCTTCAGCCTCGTAGAACTTGAAGAGTTCGATCTCTTGGTCGCCGAAGCTTGACTGTCGATTCCTCGAAGCTCGGAAATGGATTGCAGTCTATTCTTGACGTGCAACAAATACAAACAGCCACAAGCAAACATATACTTGTAGAAGAACATTACACCATACAAGATAAAATATTATAAAAGCGAGCAATATAAAATAGAGAGCGCTTCTACGGTTATACGAGGAAAAGAACCGCAATGGTCGAAGCTACGGTCGAGGGGTTAGCATGTTTACACTAAGCAAGTATTAATTAGAATATCTAATCCGACATTTCTCAAATATAAATAATATTGACGAACCAAACGCAGCGGTACCCTCGGATTCCGCAGATAATGCACGGATTGGGAGTAATTGCTTGCTGGAGTTGGAAACACTCTGAATTTCGGCGAGCAATACCGGGAGCTAGGGATCGAATTTGGAGAATCCGTTTCGTGTTCTGGAACGGGCTCGACAAGGAGAAGTCGGACATATGTATATATATCTAGGGTTCAGACGAGATGAAAATTCAGTTAAAATTCAGATTTTACCATTTTTAAAATTCGGAAAAGCCTAGAAATCAATATTTTGTGCTCAAAATATTATAGAGGCTTTCAAAAATTCCAGGAAAAATCCTATAAAAGTTTTGGCACCTAATGAACCCAAAAAACATAATTAGAGTTTCTAAAAACATTTTTATGATCCTCAAACAAATAGATTTTGGTTTTCAAAAAATAGAAAAATATTCCGAAAAATATGAAAATTTAACGAGCACTTCTATAAGATATGTTAACATGTTTCAAACATATTTTGCACTTAGAAACACCATGCAACAACATGAATGCAACACCAAAGTGCCTCTAGGGCTCATTCCACTAGGTTTACGCCAATATAAACCAAATAATTCTCCATTTTTAGGAAAAAGAAAAGAAAAGCAAAGAAATGAGAGAGTAACACCTGAATTTGGTGGATATTAGGAAAGAAATTTTATACCCCCAAATTCAAGGTGTTACAAGCGCCTACCTCGAAGATGATATTGAGAGTTATGGTGGCACTAGAGTTAGTGGATGTGTGTTTGATGAGGATGAAGAGGAAGTTTCCCCTTTGATTCTCAAGA
This sequence comes from Zea luxurians, assembly GCA_029449295.1. Lineage (NCBI taxonomy): Eukaryota > Viridiplantae > Streptophyta > Magnoliopsida > Poales > Poaceae > Zea > Zea luxurians. Next base: position 199,501,908 of record JAOPSE010000003.1, read on the forward strand.
ATTGTTGTAGCAAAAACAGTGACGATGTCCCAATTCAGGCTCTGTCAGGACTGGTTAGCCTCTAGAGGTTGACGATGTCTGCCAATTGATCATGCACTAGAGGAGATTATCCCTGAAGATCTTTTATTGGAACTTCCTGAAACTGAGGGTGCTGCATCCGTATAGAGGTCCCGGATGACACCCGTTCAGCTAGTAATCCAGTGAGGCAAGAGATAACCCGGACAATTTCCCATGCTTCTTTGACCTTTGAGGGCGGCCAAGTTCATGGGAACACCTCTGCTCCTGATGTTGCATGCCAGGGTTACCCAGCTCCTGTGGGTACGATTGAGGGTGCTTCGGCCCCTGAGGGTGCCACTAAGGATAACCCAGCCCCCGAGGGTGCTACCGAGGATGACCTAGCTCTCAAGGGTGCCGAGCTCGGCTCATTCTCGGCTGCTTCTATGGATGTTCATGTCGGATCACCACTAGTTCAGTTTGAGGAGCCAGTGTTAACGAGTCTTCCTACTGCTCTTGTTGGTCTGATCACTTTAGAGGTCAGTGACCTGAGGGCTAGGAATTTGCTGCACGCTGTTGGAGCTGAGGTTTCACTGAGTACTGCCTTGGGTGCGAGCTCTAATCCTCCTTTGTGGCTCCAGTCTACTCTCAATATTGTTTCTGCTAGTACCTCGTCGTCCGATAGCATGTCGATGCCTTCAGCTTTGGGATTTCTTTTGTTCCTTTCTAACCTCCAGGTGAGCTGACTTTTTCCCTGCTGTACTTGTGTTGACAAATAGATTCCCTTGCTAATTCTTGTATTTGCAGAATGTTCTTAGCTCTGTGTCAGCTCAGTTGAGGTCTTGCGGTGACCCTATTCCTGATCATGTCTTGTCCTTGCTGCAGTGGAATCCTCTCCTGCTCCAAAAGCAAATAGATGATCTAAAAGCCACGTACACCGGTTAGTGGGTTGATAACTTTCTTCTCTACTCATCGCTTCCCTCATTTTACCCTCTGTGCTCTTTCCTTTTTGCCTTTCCAGCCCTGACTTGGTGGTGCTCTGATGCTGAGGAGAGGTATGCTCAGAGTCAAGCCGACTTGAACCAGGTTTCTGCATTCTTGGATGGTGCCCGAACCCTGAACTCTTCCTTGAACGCTCAGCTTGATTCGAAGAAGAGAGCCCATGAGGTAGATTTTTCTAATTGTTCCTGATGCCTTTGTTTCGCGCCTTTACTTCAATGATTAGTACACCTCTTGCCTATAAGAGGAGATACGAAGACTTCTTGATTCCCATGACAGTCTGAATAAACTGTACCGTGATACCAGTAGTTCCATTACTACTTTGGAGAGGAGTCATCGCTTTACTATGTCAGAGCTTGACCATCATAGGGATGTGATGAGGGCTTCCCAGACTGAAGTGTCGCCGTTTAATAAGTTAGTGTCTTCAAAAGATTTTGTCATCAAAGAGTTGTGCGCCTCGAAGAAACTTGTTTCGCAGGAGTTGGAAATTGCTCGTCTCGACATTAAGGTCTTAGAGGATGACCATGGTATCATGAAAGCAATGTGTGATAAAGTGATGGACAAAGTTGTTCGTGCTGTGCGAATCCTAATGAAAAGACTTGGTGTTGTGGTGCCTAAGGAAATTGTTGCTGATGTTCTTCCTACGTCCGCTGGTGTGAGTAAACCTTCTTCCTCTGGTGATCCTGCTGGCAAGGTCCCCTACAAGAATGCTCCTACACAGTAATTGTGTAATGAAGACAAATTTTGATTCGTTCGGAAAGAAAACACTTTTCATTGAGTTGGTATTTCTTGTCGAGATGGTGCATCATAGAGTTCATGTATGCGTGATCACGCTGTGCTGGCTTAAGCCGACTATTCCGTTGGTAGGGTGTTGTGATCACCCTCGACTATGCGAGTGCGAGCACACCGCATTGACTTAATGCATTCCCGACTTAAGCTGATTGTTTTGTTAGTAGGGTATAGTAATCACCCTAAGCTATGCAAGCATGAGCATGTCGCACCGACTTAAGGCATTTCCGACTTAAGCCGATTGCTCCGTTAGTAGGGTATAGTAATCACCCTAAGGCATGTAAGCGTGAGCATGTCGCACTAACTTAAGATGTCTCTGACTTAAGCTGATTGCTCCATTAGTAGGGTATAGTAATCACCCTATGTCATGTAAGCATGAGCATGTCGCACCGACTTAAGCCGATTGCTCCGTTAGTAGGGTATAGTAATCACCCTAAGTCATGTAAGCATGAGCATGTCGCACCGACTTAAGACATCTCGTGTGACACCCCAGGTGTCTATTTCGTGTTATGGCGGGAGATTTATCCTAATCTCGGACGCTCAGTGAAAAATTCTATTTCTCGATCACGTTTATCTCCAATTATCAAGTTACTTGTGAAGGTTTCACCGAATTCTGATTTCATTCGATCTCTAGAATCGCCGAATTTGGAGCGTGTTAAAACTTTTATTTCTCGGAACGAATGCAGACTCGAAAATCATTGTCAACTTATAAATCTCGTCTAAAGCTCATTTAATCAGGCGCTCGACAATTGCTAGTCGAGCTGTGTCCGAATCTAATTTCTCGATGTTCGATCTGTGTCCAAAAATTAATCTGAGTCCATGCTCTCAAACGGAATACTCCACGTGTTGGCACCTATTTAATTTTATCCAACTCGGCTTAAAATCTCCATGTCCCATCTAAATTCGAAAGCCGACCTCGGCAATGATTTCTATTAATCGGACTCGCTTTATTTCGATTATGAACCCGAAGCCTATCAATCTCAATTCATTTTTATTTCTACTGGTGCGCGAGAATTTAATTTCCAGGCGACACCCGATTAAAATGTTTCGGTTCATTTTACTCTGTGGCCTCTTGTTCATCCGAACCTCATTTCGCTCTGTTCTCTGCGTCGGTCTCAGCCAACGAGTGAGCTGTGCAAATCGGCTAACGGATGACCACTCCTCTCCAACTAATAAATTGTCACCGTCCTAATAGACAACTCAGGCGGGAGCTCTTGTCTCATAGAAATCAAAATAAAAAAATTATTTAGCTCCTAAACAATCAGCCCTTTTTCTCTTTAAATAATTCACCAGCATCTGTTTTCTTTTCTCCGGCACGCCACGGTATGCTCAGGCTTGCAGCCACTGCCTGGCCACCGGCTACGCCAGCCAACGGCTGCCACTGCCAGCCATGGGCTAGTAGCTGGTCGCCGTTCTCTGCGCCAATAGCTGCATGCCGCACCTGCTCGCCAGTAGCTGCAGCCCGCCAATGGGTGATGCCGCCCGTGGTGGCCAATGGGCTGCCAGCAGCTCCTGTTAAATCAGCCAGACACCAGACTCCTCACGCACGCCAGCAGGCATTCTTCCTCCCCGCGCGCAGAGGCTCCTTGCAGCCATCTCCCTTCCTCCTTCCCCATCCCAGCCAACGCTGGCCTCCTCTGCCCTGCTCGGCTCCCTCTCCCAACGCGAAGGAGCTTCCAGGGAGTAGCCGCTCGCCTCTACAACTCCCTCAAGCCGGAACTCCCTGCCCTTCTTCCCCAGGCGCGGGCGAGCTTCCCTGGCCAGGGTGACTCCTTTCTAGCAGCTCGCCTCCATGGCCGGACTCTTCTGGAGCAGGCGCCCCCCCTGCATCTCCCTTGGCGCATGGAATCTCCAAGTGCAGGCGACCAACACTTTCCCCATGGCACCCCTCTCCATCTCCTCCCCTCGTGACTGCCGATTCTCTCTCTAGCTCCCTCCTCTCTGTTCCTTGCGCATAGGAAACTCCTTCTCCAAGACCGGCGCTTGTTTTCCCCCTGTGTCTTCTTCCATGCGCATCTGCAGGCCGCCGGACCTTGCTCCATCTAGATTTCGCGCCATATGCTCCTTCATCGATGCCATGGCGAGATCTGTCACCAGAGCCATGCTTGGCCTCGCCTCGGACCTTGGGTTCGCACCAGCGAGCTCACCTGTAGGTTCGGCCATGGCCCCTGCAGTGTCAAGACCATGTGTTCCTTCTTCGCCTAGCCCCACATCGGCTCGCCTCACCTCAGCCCGACTAGGCGCCCACACCCAGCGAGCTTCCCTTTGCTCGACCCTTCGCTAGTGCAGGACGCGTCCCTGCTGGAGGGCGAGAGCGAGGCCCACCGTCGACGCCTCTCCCTCAGCGGCAGCACCTGCAGCACCCCCCTGTTTCCTTTTCCGGCTGAGCTCCTCCCTTGCATCGTGGTTGGCTTCGCTGCTGCTCGTTCACTCCCTTGCTGTGCAGAGCAGCACATCGTCCGCACGCCACCTGTTCGACGCTATGCTGAGTCGGGTTGTCGTATGCTCAACCACGCCATGCAGCAGCAGCGCACTCCCTTCAGCCCCTGCACTGTCGTGCTTGCGCACTATTTGACAAAATGCACATATGAGCATTGTGTCGTGGACGGTGCCATGGTAGTGCCCTATGTTGTCGCTACTCATTGCACGACCTCGTCTTGCGCTCGCCTACTCTCCAAGCAGCAGCAGTAGCAACGCTCCTCGCGCTCGACCTCAACAAGGACATGCAGCCCCCCTCCTCGACGCCAAAATTCTTCGGTGAGACCTCGCTGTTCCGTGTTCCTTGATTTTATAAAATAACTAAACTAATACGCCGTGAAATAATTGTGTATGTCGTTTAATCGCAGCCCTTGTCGACATCGCGCTTCACGCGTCGTTTCTCGACAGAAAGCCCAACCGACATGCACGTGTGCACAACTCCACTCGGGTTTCAGCCAGGTTGTTCGCTTTAGAAAAATTGTGATTTCGTTTTTATTTACGATTCAGTCGATGGCGTGAATATGTGCGTAAAAATATAATTGTATGAATAGACGCTAGTAGAGAAAGAAGACGAAGTAGAAAGAAACTCGTATGTTTTATATTTTGATAAAAAAATATGCGATGCGTTGTTTGATGCGAAAAACTAAGTTACAAAATGCGGATTATGTTTTGGGAAATATATCGATATGTGTTTATGTGAAAAGTATAATTGTTTTATGCAATGTGATGGGATTCATGATTATATCGGGAGTATATTTATTAATGTGACAAGTAGTTTCGAAAATGCTAGTTGCGTGGAGGATGTATTGTTAAGATATGAGTGTCGGAGTTCATATATTAGTGGTCGCGCCACATTGATCGAAGTGTCTCGAGTGCACGCCACAATATGGTTGTATGCGAGACCGGGGTTATGTGCCTGACGAGTTAGTAAATATCCATCGGTGTCACTTGTGTTAAGTTGAGGTTTATTTGCGCGTGGAAAGTAATAATGTGCTTAATACCTAGAACTCTTAGTCGATAGTAGAAATTGTTTTGGCTTATATAGAGAGGTGGTTACATGCCAAAGTAGTTGTCGCTTCTCTATATTTATGAGTCGAGTCGTAACGATGCGTATTATGCGTTCGTTCAATTATGCGTCGCGTATAGTGTATGATTGTGCTCACAATTTTGAGTAGACGCTTCGAGTAAGTCAAGTAGATACAAGTGTGTAATGGAGTTAGTTGTCTTAGGATAAATATTGAATACTCGGTTCGTATGATAAACATCTATGCGTTCATAATTTGGGAAGTAAATGCATGGTGATTGCGATCTGGAGATTAGTGGTTTACAGTTAGTATAAATTGGTCGATGTGCGAAAATACTTGTGAATCTATGTGTTTATAAAAATCTTGTAGTATATGTTGTGTCTCGGATTGCGACGATAATAGGCAAGCCGACGTATATGTTATTTAATGACTATGTCGTTGTTCTAGTTAGCCGACTGTTAGATGGCTTTGGTTAAGCTCGTAATCCCGGTGATTTGCTTGTTTTGGTGTAGATGCACATGGTTATGGTAGTGGGTAAAATTAGTAGTGCTCATGTGATGTCTAATTTAAAATGCAAATTAGTGTGTGAAGGGCGTAATCGATATACACATTTATACTGGGTTTGATGATTGTGGTGAATGCGTTGATTAATTGTGTGTGGTAGTTTTAGAGCGCGAAATAAATTGTATAAAAATTTGTAAGTCTACTTATTGGTTCTAATTTGATGGTTTTAAATCTAACAAATGATAAAGTGTTAGAATAGTTAAAGTCTCTAGAACGCGGCAATTTTTGAAGTGAATAGGAGCTGAATTTTATAGGTTGCTGTTTTGGGCTGCACGTACTGTTTTTGTCGTGGTGTTTGTTTTCTGAACTAAATTATGTTTTCTGTAAAAAAGCCATATAAGAAAGTTGTAGATAACTTTATTATCTTACTTGTGTTAAAATTTGACAGCCATAAGTCTGATCGTTTAGAAGTTGTGCTTTTCACAAATTCAGTAACTGAATCTGCCCAAATTCTGTACAGATTTCAGAAACTGTATTGTTTGCCTAATTTAATTTTACAATCTGTTCATGGTCGTTATAAGAAAGTTGTAGATGCTTTTCTTATCTTGCTTGTGTTAAAATTTCATACCCATAGGCCTGACAGATTAGGAGTTATGAATTTTACAAACTGGTTGCTGTATTCTGTCCACTGACAGAACAGATTTCGAAAACTGAATTGTTTGATTCAGTTCAGCATAGAATCAATTCTTGGTGATTATAAAAGTATGTAGTGCTCTTGCCAAGCTTTCCAAAAAGTCTTGGATCACTCTTTTTGGTGATCTGAAGATTAAGTTATGGATGTTTAAAGTCTGAACACTGAATCTGTCCAATTCTGGACAGCAAAGCCTTCTAGTGTCTTTCGCCCTTAGTTAAACATTGAACCACCTTGAGATGTTTATAAATGATATGTAGACAATTTTATCGCCTTTCCAGAAAGTCTAGGATCAATTTGTTTGGATGTCTGAACCTGTAGTTGTGAATTTTTGAAGTCGCAAGTCTGAATCTGTCCAACCTGGACAGACCTGTTATTTTTGCACAGTTCGACTTTGCTAAGAGTCTAGTCATCTTGAGACGATAATACCAAAGTTGTAGAGCGTTTCCCAAGCTTTCCAAAAAGTATTTGTTCACTATTTTTGGATAAATATTTGAAGAGTTATGACTGAAATAAGCAACTACTGTGCTGTTGTCCTAATTTTATTATGTTTGGTGAACTGCTCTACTCTGTGGTGTATTTCTTGAGTCGACTGTTTCCTCGTTTGATAATTGGTTGAACCCGCAGTAATGATAATATAACTAATACAATTGGACCTAATTATATAAGTAACAAGTATACGTCTCGCTAAGTTAGTGAACCAAATTAGTGAGAGTCTAATAAGTGTTTGCCTAGTGAATAATTTTAAAGCCCAATTAAGTGTCTAGTTCCTTTTCAACTAAGTCTATCTATATATAAGTCGTAGCGAACTTGTGTACTTAACTAATTTAATGTTAGGTAACTAATGGATGATTAAAGTGAACGTGGTAAACACTTGTGCTCATGCTTGTGTGGTCATGTTTGTATTGGTTAAGTAAAGTAAGCGTCGTCATCTTTCCAGTGGTAGCCATGTATGCCCGATGACGTGTAGATAACTAATGCTAACATGTGGTGGTTTACGGTGTCTTCTAAATTAATGTTAGTTCGCTACTGTGTCTTTGTATATCTTGTGCTATTTTTCATCATATTCATACATATGCATTTTGCATCTCATTTAGGACCGAGAGAGGACGATCGTGCAAGTGATGTGGTGCCAACCACAAGGTGCAGTCAGTGGACGACCCAAGGAAGGATGGACTTAACCAGTGGATGCTCGCCAAGCGAGTACCCCCAACAAACACTATCTAAGTGTTAAATTAAAGGCAAGCCCCGGTTATATGCATAACCGTTTATATATGCTATTTTACTACACTTAATGTTTGTAGGCTTGTACTGTGCACTTAAGTGTAGGAGTTGCTTGAAACCCTAGTTGCATGAACTCAGGATTCCTTTTTGAGATGGATACTAGTATGCTAGGTCGAGTAGCTGCTATGCTAAATCAGGATCTCGGTAGAAGTCGAGTGATTTTTCTAGCACTCGCGCGAGGTCAGGAATTGGTTGTATCCATTTTGATAACAGAATGATGATGGTCTATGGACACGGATCCATGGGGATGCGTTGTCTATGAGATGAAATTGGAATAAGGATTAACGTGCGGATACCTGTGTCAAGCGTTTGAATGTACTAAACACATGTCGGGAAATATGGTAACCGGTAAACCTAGTACCTGAGTGAAGCCGGGCGCGGACTTTATCCCTCACTTGTCCTGAGACTGGGTCTCCCATTCTAGATATGGTGGGTACAAGTGCGGCCACTGCACGGCGGCGGCCGGGGTCAGTGGAGCATTGTATGCCAAGGCGGTGAGGCCTGGACGCGAACGGGGAATCAATGGGGACGGTTGACATGTGTGGGGACGGAGTGCCCTGACATGTCGTGTGTTTAGGTTTACCTTGCAAGGATAAACACTCGATTCGAATCGTCTGCTTCTCGCAGCTAATGAGACTGCTTGATCCATTGTACTGCATTGAGTAATAAGTGGAAATGAGGTGACTAGCAAAAGATGTTGATTGATATAATGTTTGATACCATGTATGAATAGATAGGTTCTCATCTAGTCTAAATTATTATTATAGAACTTGAAAAGCTAAAACTTGTTTTAGACTCAGCTAGTGCTTTTGGCAAACCAAACCCCTCAGCCAAACAGCGGCATGTCTAGAGGTAGAGGAGTAGACTCCTCACACCGGGTAAGTCTAGCTGAGTATTAGTATACTCAGCCTTGCTTGTGGCATAATTTTTGCAGGTACCTCCTTGTTTTGGTTGATGGTGTGACTTGGCCTTCGTCCCTGCCACCGGGATAGACGGTCGAGTGGGTTACTGCTTCCGCAGGAGAGGGACCAGGAGGAGTAGCGTGGCCAGGCTTCGCCATGTTACTCGGTTTTCTCCATTAGTTATTTCCGCTGCATTAAAAATTTATGGTTATTATTTCTGAAACTCCGATCATGTAATCACTATTGATACTTTCTTAATTTATGGTATTATGCTTTATTGTATTTCTCTGTGCCTCACCTTCGAGTGAGCTAGTGGTATTCGATCCTGGATAAGTGGCTTTATCGGACTAGATCCGAGGGACTGACGGGTTATTCCGATTTAAGTGTGTTGCTGCCTTTAAGGGCGCGACTTGGGCACTTAAGATGGAATAATTCGAGTGGTTCCGCCACAGCTGGTATCGGAGCGAATACCAGTACAGAGAAGTCAATAAGTCATGATTACCAACCTTTCTAAAGTAAAACTTGCTTAGAAACCAAAGTTGGATAGATATCAGGACGATAAGGATAGACCTAGGACGTGAAGCCTTAAGAAATAGATGGGTAGCTAGGTGGCTATTTATATAGGCCATAAAGGCTACTAATACTATTAATAGGGATGCTATAGAAGCACCCGAAAAATTAGTTAGGTCTGAGAAGACGTCTAGAATGAGCATGCATCATGATTGTCGCATCATTGTCTCTTGTGCACCAACATGCTTCTCTCACCTTTATTCCAATAATAAGAAATTGGGAATAATGTGATGTATTGCTATGTATGAACTATAAGACATGCCTTATCCTGTGTGTCATGATAGTCTTGACTAGGTTGTGTTCTGTGTTTCTCTTGTCTTGCTATCTAGATGGTATTGTAATTATTCAACCCTTTTTGCCCATAACTAGCAAAAAAATGCTTGTTCATAAAAAGACCCCCACTCCAAACAACCTAGTGGTTAGCAAGTAAAACCTTAAAAAAAATCAAATCACATGCTTGTGTTGGTTTTTCGAACCCTTGCGTGTTTTACCCTTGAAGTTACACCTATACAGCTTATAGACCGCCATAGCTTGACCGCTAGACCAACCCAAGTCTCCTTGTGCACATGTTGTTTGATGTATAGTTGCCCAAACCCTATCAAGGCCATGTTTCTTTCCATAAATCCTTACCAAAAAAAACTTCATAGCATTTATGTTGATCATCCTAGCTGATCTTGTTTGATGACCTCTCCTTTCACCTGGATCTGGTACTCTTTTCCTTGTGAATCATGTTGCGACATTATCACCCGAATCTCTGGATCCCTTATTGATTCTGCTTCGTTATCTGGATATCTGCTATAACCTGTTCTCATGTATCAAATGTGGATCAGTCTAATATCTCATTATGATCGTTCTCATACTCTTCTCTGAGGATCATGACGCTATTTTATCGATTTCATCTATCGACAGTGTACCCATTTGGCTCAATGGGTGTTGCTGTTGTCTTTAGTTCTCTCATGTCTCTAAAACTCAACGAGCTTGATCTCATGGTTGGTTCCTCCTCATACCAAACGTCGTATCAATCTTGGACTGATAATCCCCGTGTTGATCATAAAATAGTTCTCTGAGTTGAAGAAAATCCTGATGTGATGCTCTTTTGCCAACAATCTTTGCTTCAACTTCAGTCACATTTTCTGAGCCATATTCTCATGGGCTCCATCTATCTGTGCTATGTGGATTTCTCATTGGTTACGTTTGGTAATGGTGTTATGACTAACGACCGATGGTGCCGCGACGAAACCGAGAGCCTTCTATGGTGCACACATGGTTGAGCTGCTCGGCACGCGCTGGTATCAGCGATTAATAGTCGTGATCCATTATGGAACTACACCGATGTGCTGTGTTTTTGAACATTCTCTCAAAGTGGTCGTGACATTTTGTCTCAATATGTCACGGTATTCGGTCCAAATCTATCTTTAGTATCTTTTCAGATACCCTCTCATGAATTTGCATCTATCTTCAGTCTGGCAGTTACATGCTTCTCCACCCTTAAAGCTCCTCATTCGAATCTCGGGACGAGATTCCTTTAAGGGGGGAAGGCTGTGACACCCCAGGTGTCTATTTCGTGTTATGGCGGGAGATTTATCCTAATCTCGGACGCTCAGTGAAAAATTCTATTTCTCGATCACGTTTATCTCCAATTATCAAGTTACTTGTGAAGGTTTCACCGAATTCTGATTTCATTCGATCTCTAGAAACGCCGAATTTGGAGCGTGTTAAAACTTTTATTTCTCGGAACGAATGCAGACTCAAAAATCATTGTCAACTTATAAATCTCGTCTCAAGCTCATTTAATCAGGCGCTCGACAATTGCTAGTCGAGCTGTGTCCGAATCCAATTTCTCGATGTTCGATCTGTGTCCAAAAATTAATCCGAGTCCATGCTCTCAAACGGAATACTCCACGTGTTGGCACCTATTTAATTTTATCCAACTCGGCTTAAAATCTCCATGTCCCATCTAAATTCGAAAGCCGACCTCGGCAATGATTTCTATTAATCGGACTCGCTTTATTTCGATTATGAACCCGAAGCCTATCAACCTCAATTCATTTTTATTTCTACTGGTGCGCGAGAATTTAATTTCCAGGCGACACACGATTAAAATGTTTCGGTTCATTTTACTCTGTGGCCTCTTGTTCATCCGAACCTCATTTCGCTCTGTTCTCTGCGTCGGTCTCAGCCAACGAGTGAGCTGTGCAAATCGGCTAACGGATGACCACTCCTCTCCAACTAATAAATTGTCACCGTCCTAATAGACAACTCAGGCGGGAGCTCTTGTCTCATAGAAATCAAAATAAAAAAATTATTTAGCTCCTAAACAATCAGCCCTTTTTCTCTTTAAATAATTCACCAGCATCTGTTTTCTTTTCTCCGGCACGCCACGGTATGCTCAGGCTTGCAGCCACTGCCTGGCCACCGGCTACGCCAGCCAACGGCTGCCACTGCCAGCCACGGGCTAGTAGCTGGTCGCCGTTCTCTGCGCCAATAGCTGCATGCCGCACCTGCTCGGCAGTAGCTGCAGCCCGCCAATGGGTGATGCCGCCCGTGGTGGCCAATGGGCTGCCAGCAGCTCCTGTTAAATCAGCCAGACACCAGACTCCTCACGCACGCCAGCAGGCATTCTTCCTCCCCGCGCGCAGAGGCTCCTTGCAGCCATCTCCCTTCCTCCTTCCCCATCCCAGCCAACGCTGGCCTCCTCTGCCCTGCTCGGCTCCCTCTCCCAACGCGAAGGAGCTTCCAGGGAGTAGCCGCTCGCCTCTACAACTCCCTCAAGCTGGAACTCCCTGCCCTTCTTCCCCAGGCGCGGGCGAGCTTCCCTGGCCAGGGTGACTCCTTTCTAGCAGCTCGCCTCCATGGCCGGACTCTTCTAGAGCAGGCGCCCCCCCTGCATCTCCCTTGGCGCATGGAATCTCCAAGTGCAGGCGACCAACACTTTCCCCATGGCGCCCCTCTCCATCTCCTCCCCTGGTGACTGCCGATTCTCTCTCTAGCTCCCTCCTCTCTGTTCCTTGCGCATAGGAAACTCCTTCTCCAAGACTGGCGCTTGTTTTCCGCCTGCGTCTTCTTCCATGCGCATCTGCAGGCCGCCGGACCTTGCTCCATCTAGATTTCGCGCCATATGCTCCTTCATCGATGCCATGGCGAGATCTGTCACCAGAGCCATGCTTGGCCTCGCCTCGGACCTTGGGTTCGCACCAGCGAGCTCACCTGTAGGTTCGGCCATGGCCCCTGCAGTGTCAAGACCATGTGTTCCTTCTTCGCCTAGCCCCACATCGGCTCGCCTCACCTCAGCCCGACTAGGCGCCCACACCCAGCGAGCTTCCCTTTGCTCGACCCTTCGCTAGTGCAGGACGCGTCCCTGCTGGAGGGCGAGAGCGAGGCCCACCGTCGACGCCTCTCCCTCAGCGGCAGCACCTGCAGCACCCCCCTGTTTCCTTTTCCGGCTGAGCTCCTCCCTTGCATCGTGGTTGGCTTCGCTGCTGCTCGTTCACTCCCTTGCTGTGCGGAGCAGCACATCGTCCGCACGCCACCTGTTCGACGCTATGCCGAGTCGGGTTGTCGTATGCTCAACCACGCCATGCAGCAGCAGCGCACTCCCTTCAGCCCCTGCACTGTCGTGCTTGCGCACTATTTGACAAAATGCACATATGAGCATTGTGTCGTGGACGGTGCCATGGTAGTGCCCTATGTTGTCGCTACTCATTGCACGACCTCGTCTTGCGCTCGCCTACTCTCCAAGCAGCAGCAGTAGCAACGCTCCTCGCGCTCGACCTCAACAAGGACATGCAGCCCCCCTCCTCGACGCCAAAATTCTTCGGTGAGACCTCGCTGTTCCGTGTTCCTTGATTTTATAAAATAACTAAACTAATACGCCGTGAAATAATTGTGTATGTCGTTTAATCGCAGCCCTTGTCGACATCGCGCTTCACGCGTCGTTTCTCGACAGAAAGCCCAACCGACATGCACGTGTGCACAACTCCACTCGGGTTTCAGCCAGGTTGTTCGCTTTAGAAAAATTGTGATTTCGTTTTTATTTACGATTCAGTCGATGGCGTGAATATGTGCGTAAAAATATAATTGTATGAATAGACGCTAGTAGAGAAAGAAGACGAAGTAGAAAGAAACTCGTATGTTTTATATTTTGATAAAAAAATATGCGATGCGTTGTTTGATGCGAAAAACTAAGTTACAAAATGCGGATTATGTTTTGGGAAATATATCGATATGTGTTTATGTGAAAAGTATAATTGTTTTATGCAATGTGATGGGATTCATGATTATATCGGGAGTATATTTATTAATGTGACGAGTAGTTTCGAAAATGCTAGTTGCGTGGAGGATGTATTGTTAAGATATGAGTGTCGGAGTTCATATATTAGTGGTCGCGCCACATTGATCGAAGTGTCTCGAGTGCACGCCACAATATGGTTGTATGCGAGACCGGGGTTATGTGCCTGACGAGTTAGTAAATATCCATCGGTGTCACTTGTGTTAAGTTGAGGTTTATTTGCGCGTGGAAAGTAATAATGTGCTTAATACCTAGAACTCTTAGTCGATAGTAGAAATTGTTTTGGCTTATATAGAGAGGTGGTTACATGCCAAAGTAGTTGTCGCTTCTCTATATTTATGAGTCGAGTCGTAACGATGCGTATTATGCGTTCGTTCAATTATGCGTCGCGTATAGTGTATGATTGTGCTCACAATTTTGAGTAGACGCTTCGAGTAAGTCAAGTAGATACAAGTGTGTAATGGAGTTAGTTGTCTTAGGATAAATATTGAATACTCGGTTCGTATGATAAACATCTATGCGTTCATAATTTGGGAAGTAAATGCATGGTGATTGCGATCTGGAGATTAGTGGTTTACAGTTAGTATAAATTGGTCGATGTGCGAAAATACTTGTGAATCTATGTGTTTATAAAAATCTTGTAGTATATGTTGTGTCTCGGATTGCGACGATAATAGGCAAGCCGACGTATATGTTATTTAATGACTATGTCGTTGTTCTAGTTAGCCGACTGTTAGATGGCTTTGGTTAAGCTCGTAATCCCGGTGATTTGCTTGTTTTGGTGTAGATGCACATGGTTATGGTAGTGGGTAAAATTAGTAGTGCTCATGTGATGTCTAATTTAAAATGCAAATTAGTGTGTGAAGGGCGTAATCGATATACACATTTATACTGGGTTTGATGATTGTGGTGAATGCGTTGATTAATTGTGTGTGGTAGTTTTAGAGCGCGAAATAAATTGTATAAAAATTTGTAAGTCTACTTATTGGTTCTAATTTGATGGTTTTAAATCTAACAAATGATAAAGTGTTAGAATAGTTAAAGTCTCTAGAACGCGGCAATTTTTGAAGTGAATAGGAGCTGAATTTTATAGGTTGCTGTTTTGGGCTGCACGTACTGTTTTTGTCGTGGTGTTTGTTTTCTGAACTAAATTATGTTTTCTGTAAAAAAGCCATATAAGAAAGTTGTAGATAACTTTATTATCTTACTTGTGTTAAAATTTGACAGCCATAAGTCTGATCGTTTAGAAGTTGTGCTTTTCACAAATTCAGTAACTGAATCTGCCCAAATTCTGTACAGATTTCAGAAACTGTATTGTTTGCCTAATTTAATTTTACAATCTGTTCATGGTCGTTATAAGAAAGTTGTAGATGCTTTTCTTATCTTGCTTGTGTTAAAATTTCATACCCATAGGCCTGACAGATTAGGAGTTATGAATTTTACAAACTGGTTGCTGTATTCTGTCCACTGACAGAACAGATTTCGAAAACTGAATTGTTTGATTCAGTTCAGCATAGAATCAATTCTTGGTGATTATAAAAGTATGTAGTGCTCTTGCCAAGCTTTCCAAAAAGTCTTGGATCACTCTTTTTGGTGATCTGAAGATTAAGTTATGGATGTTTAAAGTCTGAACACTGAATCTGTCCAATTCTGGACAGCAAAGCCTTCTAGTGTCTTTCGCCCTTAGTTAAACATTGAACCACCTTGAGATGTTTATAAATGATATGTAGACAATTTTATCGCCTTTCCAGAAAGTCTAGGATCAATTTGTTTGGATGTCTGAACCTGTAGTTGTGAATTTTTGAAGTCGCAAGTCTGAATCTGTCCAACCTGGACAGACCTGTTATTTTTGCACAGTTCGACTTTGCTAAGAGTCTAGTCATCTTGAGACGATAATACCAAAGTTGTAGAGCGTTTCCCAAGCTTTCCAAAAAGTATTTGTTCACTATTTTTGGATAAATATTTGAAGAGTTATGACTGAAATAAGCAACTACTGTGCTGTTGTCCTAATTTTATTATGTTTGGTGAACTGCTCTACTCTGTGGTGTATTTCTTGAGTCGACTGTTTCCTCGTTTGATAATTGGTTGAACCCGCAGTAATGATAATATAACTAATACAATTGGACCTAATTATATAAGTAACAAGTATACGTCTCGCTAAGTTAGTGAACCAAATTAGTGAGAGTCTAATAAGTGTTTGCCTAGTGAATAATTTTAAAGCCCAATTAAGTGTCTAGTTCCTTTTCAACTAAGTCTATCTATATATAAGTCGTAGCGAACTTGTGTACTTAACTAATTTAATGTTAGGTAACTAATGGATGATTAAAGTGAACGTGGTAAACACTTGTGCTCATGCTTGTGTGGTCATGTTTGTATTGGTTAAGTAAAGTAAGCGTCGTCATCTTTCCAGTGGTAGCCATGTATGCCCGATGACGTGTAGATAACTAATGCTAACATGTGGTGGTTTACGGTGTCTTCTAAATTAATGTTAGTTCGCTACTGTGTCTTTGTATATCTTGTGCTATTTTTCATCATATTCATACATATGCATTTTGCATCTCATTTAGGACCGAGAGAGGACGATCGTGCAAGTGATGTGGTGCCAACCACAAGGTGCAGTCAGTGGACGACCCAAGGAAGGATGGACTTAACCAGTGGATGCTCGCCAAGCGAGTACCCCCAACAAACACTATCTAAGTGTTAAATTAAAGGCAAGCCCCGGTTATATGCATAACCGTTTATATATGCTATTTTACTACACTTAATGTTTGTAGGCTTGTACTGTGCACTTAAGTGTAGGAGTTGCTTGAAACCCTAGTTGCATGAACTCAGGATTCCTTTTTGAGATGGATACTAGTATGCTAGGTCGAGTAGCTGCTATGCTAAATCAGGATCTTGGTAGAAGTCGAGTGATTTTTCTAGCACTCGCGCGAGGTCAGGAATTGGTTGTATCCATTTTGATAACAGAATGATGATGGTCTATGGACACGGATCCATGGGGATGCGTTGTCTATGAGATGAAATTGGAATAAGGATTAACGTGTGGATACCTGTGTCAAGCGTTTGAATGTACTAAACACATGTCGGGAAATATGGTAACCGGTAAACCTAGTACCTGAGTGAAGCCGGGCGCGGACTTTATCCCTCACTTGTCCTGAGACTGGGTCTCCCATTCTAGATATGGTGGGTACAAGTGCGGCCACTGCACGGCGGCGGCCGGGGTCAGTGGAGCATTGTATGCCAAGGCGGTGAGGCCTGGACGCGAACGGGGAATCGATGGGGACGGTTGACATGTGTGGGGACGGAGTGCCCTGACATGTCGTGTGTTTAGGTTTACCTTGCAAGGATAATAACTCGATTCGAATCGTCTGCTTCTCGCAGCTAATGAGACTGCTTGATCCATTGTACTTCATTGAGTAATAAGTGGAAATGAGGTGACTGGCAAAAGATGTTGATTGATATAATGTTTGATACCATGTATGAATAGATAGGTTCTCATCTAGTCTAAATTATTATTATAGAACTTGAAAAGCTAAAACTTGTTTTAGACTCAGTTAGTGCTTTTGGCAAACCAAACCCCTCAGCCAAACAGCGGCATGTCTAGAGGTAGAGGAGTAGACTCCTCACACCGGGTAAGTCTAGCTGAGTATTAGTATACTCAGCCTTGCTTGTGGCATAATTTTTGCAGGTACCTCCTTGTTTTGGTTGATGGTGTGACTTGGCCTTCGTCCCTGCCACCGGGATAGACGGTCGAGTGGGTTACTGCTTCCGCAGGAGGGGACCAGGAGGAGTAGCGTGGCCAGGCTTCGCCATGTTACTCGGTTTTCTCCATTAGTTATTTCCGCTGCATTAAAAATTTATGGTTATTATTTCTGAAACTCCGATCATGTAATCACTATTGATACTTTCTTAATTTATGGTATTATGCTTTATTGTATTTCTCTGTGCCTCACCTTCGAGTGAGCTAGTGGTATTCGATCCTGGATAAGTGGCTTTATCGGACTAGATCCGAGGGACTAACGGGTTATTCCGATTTAAGTGTGTTGCTGCCTTTAAGGGCGCGACTTGGGCACTTAAGATGGAATAATTCGGGCGGTTCCGCCACATCTCGGACTTAAGCCGATTGCTCCGTTTGTAGGGTATAGTAATCAGCTTAAGTCATGTAAGCATGAGCATGTCGCACCGACTTAAGGCGTTTCCGACTTAAGTCGATTGCTCCGTGGATTGGGTATAGTAATCACCCTAAGTCATGTAAGTGTGCAGGTATGTTGCGCCGGTTTTAAGTCATTTCTGACTTAAGCCGCTTGTTGATTGAAAGTTTGTATGCGGTAGAACACAGAAGCTTTATTGATAATGAAACCTTTTGCTTACAAAGTATAGCTTGCCCACAAGAGTTTCAAAGTACTGCTATGGATAGAATTTCACGAGGTGTTCAATATTCCACGAATTCCCCACTTCGGTTCCATCCATTTGGGTAAGTCGGTAGGATCCTGGCCGGGTAACCTCTGCAACGATGAATGGTCCTTCCCATGGAGGTGACAGTTTGTGTCATCCTTCTCCCGTCAGCACTCGGCGGAGGACTAGGTCTCCTACTACGAACGATCAATGCTGCACTGCTTTATCGTGGTAGCGCCTCAGGGTTTGCTGGTATCTGGCCGATTGAATGACAACATTCAGATGTTCTTCCTCTAATATATCAACATCTTCTAGTCTGGTTGCTTCTGCCTCAGCTATGCTTTTAAATGTTAGCATGGGCGCTCCAAAGATTAAATCTGCTGGTAATACTGCTTCTGATCCATATACAATGAATAATGGGGTGTTTCCATGCAAGGCCCGGCTTGGCTGGGTTGGTAGGCTCCAGACCATATACGGTAGTTCTCTGATCCATTTTTCTGCAAGCTTTTCGCTCTTGTCGAACACCTTTTTCCTGAGTGCATCAAGTATCATCCCGTTAGCTCTTTCCACCTGCCCATTAGCTCTTGGGTGTGCCGCTGATGCATACTTGATCTGGATGTTCCTCTGCTCGCAGAAATCAAAGAATTCTGAGCTAGTGAAGTTAGATCCCAGGTCTGTGATAATGTTGTTAGGTATCCTAAACCAAAACATTATTTCTTGAATGAATTCCACCGCTTTTGCTGAGGTCAAAGAGGCGGTGGGCTTGTACTCTATCTATTTGTGAACTTGTTAATGGCGATGAGTATAACATCTTGAGCTTTTTTGAATGGCCCAATCATGTCTAGCCCCTAGCACGCGAAAGGCTAGGTTACAGGAATAGTTTGCAAATGTTGGGCGGGTAAGTGTTGCTGCTTTGATAGGAATTGGCATGCTTCACACTTCTGAACCAACTCTGCTGCATCACTCTTTGCTATTGACCAGTAGAACCTACACCTCAAGCTTTCCCTATTAATGTCCTTGATGCTGCATGCACGCCACATTGCCCCGCATGGATTTCATCTAGCAGCTGCCTTCCGGTAGCCGAGTGAACACACTTCATGAGGACGCCTCCTGCACCTCTCGTGTACAGCAGACCCCCTATAATGGTATAGTGGGCTAACTGTCTTGCGATGCATTCAACTGTGGCCTTGTCTTCTGGTTCTTCCTTGCTTTTTATGTACTTGATAATTGGTTCCCTCCAGTCGTTGGGATCCGCTTCTGCTTGGTCTAGAGCGTTGCACTCCTCAGCCTGCTCTGTGGTGACGCTCGGTTGCTGTACCTCTTGGACCAAAATCCCAGGCAGAACCTGGGCCTGACTGGATCCCAATTTTGATAATGTGTCTGCCGCTGCGTTGCAATCCCTTTCCATGTGGTGAAATTCTAAACCTTCAAATTTGTCTTCTAGCTTTCGCACTGCAGCACAATATCGATTCATTGAGTCGGTTGAGCAGTCCCAATTCTTGTTTACCTGGCTGATGAATACCAGTGAGTCACCTTATACCATTAACCTTTTGATGCCTAGTGAAATGGCGATGTTCAGCTCGTGAACCAGGGCCTCGTACTCTGCGGCATTGTTGGATGCTGGAAACAGGAGCTGAAGCGCATACTTGAGTTGGTCACCTTCAGGGGCAATAAAAAAGATCCTTGCTCCTGCTCTCTGCAATCTTAGTGAGCCATCAAAGTATATTTTCCAGACTTCAGTAGCTTCTGGGTTTTCTGGGACCTGGTGCTCAGTACATTCTGATAAGAAATCAACTAGTGCTTGAATCTTTATTGCAGTACGAGGTCAGAATTCTATATCATGAGCTCCGAGTTCGCATGCCCATTTGGCTGTTCTTCCAACAACTTCCTTATTGTGGAGTATATCTCCTATTGGGAATCTCGTGATTACTATGACTTTATGGTCATCAAAGTAGTGTCGGAGCTTACGAGCAGTTAGAAGTACTGCGTATAATAATTTCTGAACATGACGATACCTTATCTTCGAGGGACCGAGGACTTTGCTGATAAATTAAACCGGATGCTGTACTAGATATGCATGCCCTTCTTCTTCCCGCTCGACTACCAACGCAGTGCTTACCACATGAGTCGTGCAGGAGATATATAGCAGTAGGTCTTCAGCCGGCTGATCGGATGTAGCTCGGCGTGGTGGCTTGAGTACTGTTGGTGTGGTTAGAAACTTATTTAGTGCTTCCAAGGCTTCTTAAGCTTTTGTGGTTCACTGGAATTTATCCACCTTTTTGAGCAATTTATAGAATGACATCCCTTTCTCACCAAGCCTTGATATGAATCTACTCAGCGCTGCCATGCATCCAATGAGCCTTTATACTTTCTTTTGTGATCATGGTGGCTCCATCCTCATACTGGCTTCAATTTTTTCCGGATTTTCCTCTATTCCTCGATGGCTGTCGATAAACCCGAGTAGCTTTCCAGCCGGTACTCTGAACACGCACTTCCCTGGGTTTAGTTTCCATCGGTAGCGACTCAAGCTATTGAAGACCTGTTGCAAATCCTCGATGAAGTTATCTGAGTTTTCTGCCTTGATAACTACATCATCAACATAGGCCTCTACGCGCTTGCCCCAGTGGTTGGCTAAGCATGTTTGGATAGCCCTTTGGTAAGTTGCTCTAGCGTTTTTATGCCAAACAGCATGGAGGTATAGCAGAAGGCTCTGAACGGCATGATGAATGCAGTCTTCTCCTTATCTTCCTTTGCCAAATTGATAAGGTAAAGTTTAATCTTACTACTGGAAATTCTAGTGGTATACTTAGCCATTTTAGGGTCAAGTATGGTCAAGTTTAAGTGGTTAGATTATTTGGGTGTCCCAATGGTTTACTTTTAGTGTCTTAGTGAAAGTCTATCATGATCCTTGCTGAATTCATTGGGGTGAGATTTATTATTCTTACCAATTCACTCTTTGTTGGGGCGAAGGCAAAGACGCCACCCTTCGCTCGAGGCCTTCGCTGTAGTCGCCGGTCCGACAGAGACAAAACGGTCAGGGACACCCTTCGCTTGATACGGCATCAGACGAAGGCCCGCTACGAGGTCTTCCCACCGAGCGGCCTCATCCAGCTCGGAGGCCCACGTATGCTCCGGCCCATCGCAACGGGCCCTGCGTGGCCGCTGTGCGTTACGAGCCTAATTTGTAAAGGCGTTCCTGTAATTACAGTCTGTAACCCTGCTTTATGGGAATATTCTGGGGATAACCTAGGTAACTGAGGGCACATGCGTCCTTAACACAAGGCGCTGGGCGCTCAGGTACCTATAAATACCCCCGCATAGTGCCCGTGAGAGGCCAGATTAACAGAGCTATTGCCATCTAGCGCGAGAACCCTGTTGACGTCACTGTTCACCCTTGTTGGATCCCCTTGCAACTGAGAGCAAGTTCCAACATTTGGCGCCCACCGTTCGTGCTACGAGAAAACCACCCGCGATGGCACCCAAAAGAGCTAACCCGAAGGCTGACGAGGCTGCGAAGGCAGCACTGCTCGCCGCAAGAAAGGGCAAGGCCCTCGCCCTCACCCAATCCACCCACCAAGAGGCCACTGAAGACGAGGTTCCCCGCACCTGCGAAGACGACACTCTCCGCACCTGCGGCCCTGAGGGACAACCGCAGCCACCCTCAGGCTTCGCACCACTGGAGGGCGCGGACCTCACCGAGGACGGTGAAGTCCTCGGCGTCTCAGCGGAAGAACAGCTACAGCTGCGCGCCCTGCGCCTCAAGAACCGCAATCTCCAGAGGCAGGAGGAGATACTGAAGGCCAAGCGCTAGCGCGTGTCCGCACTAGCCAAAGTGCGGCAAATGATACACGACGAAGAGCAGAAGGCCCAGGAACTCGAGCGGGATATTGCGCTGATGCAGCGTGAAGGCCACCTCGGTCTGCAGCACGAGCCACCCCTCCAGCAGCGCGCACAACTCGAAGACTCGCGCGAAGGCCACCTCGGCCTGCAGCATGGGCCACCCCTGCAACACCGCGCGCAACCGGAGGACCCGCGTTTCCCCCAGCGCGACCACACCTTCCCGTACGCCGCGCCATTCCAAGGGGTCAACTATCTCGACGAGCGAAGTCCCCTGGCGCCACACCTGCAAGTGACGCCTTGGCCAGCTAACTTCCGGGCAGGGACCTATCCCAAGTACAACGGCAGCACCGACCCGGCACAATACATAATGAGTTATCAGGTCGCCATTGCATCTTCCGGAGGGGACGACGCCACAATGGCGAAGTCTTTCATCATCGCCCTCGAGGGCCCAGCACTCACCTGGTTCACCAGGTTGCCTCCGCTGTCCATTGATTCCTGGAGAAGTCTCCGGGACAAGTTCCTGCTCAACTTCCAAGGGTACCGCCCAGACACCGACGCCCTGGCCGAACTCTCGCTCTGCAAGCAGCTGGAAAAGGAGACTCTGAGGGAGTATTACCGCAAATTTTTAACACTCAAGTCACAGCTGCCCTCAGTTGATGACCAGATCGCCATCCACTACGCTATCAGTGGCCTTCGCGTCGGCGTCCTTTACAGCCACTGCATCAGAGATCCGCCAAAGAACCTCCAGGAGTTATATCAGCTATTTGAAAAGTACGCCAAATCTGAAGAGCTCCACCAGAGCAAGATTGAGTCCCAAAGGAAGCCAAAAGACGCTCCACAGTCCAGCCGCACGTGGACAAGGACTCCGCAGCCGGATTCCGGTCGCGACAGTCGCAGTCAACAGCAAGTACACAACATCGCCAACCAGCATCCCGCTGCTGACCCCCCTCGTCGCTAGGAATATCCCCCCAGGGCCGCGGAAATGGAACTCGTGGTAGGGGCCGAGGGCGTGCGCAGCAGCCGCGCCGATTCTACTGCCTCTTCCATGGCGAAGATTGCGCCCACCAAACCAAAGACTGCCCCGAAACGAAGGCCACTAGAGACAGAATGGCACGGGCGCAGCCAGCCGACAACCCCAGAATTGTCGCGCACAATTACCAGCAACCCCCTCCACCATATATCCACGCTCCCGCCCCGCATCCACCGCACCATGCTTACCAACACCATTAGGAAGTACAAATCGTACCTCCTCCACCCCCACCACCACACCAGCAACATCAAAACATCCCCCATGCCCCAAAGCAGGAAGACTTCACCGATCAACCATATCGCGGAGTCATCCACATGATAACTGGTGGGTCCAGCACTGACTTCGACACCAAGCGGCAGAAGCGGCACCACTACCGCAGCATCAACCATGTCGCCGTCACTGGCCCAGTCGTGCAGACAAAGTGGTCCCACATACCGCTAACCTTCGACGCACGAGACGTTGACCTGCGCAGCGCCCCCCACTGCGACGCCATGGTTATCAATTGCAGCATGGCAGGCTGGGACCTACACAAAGTCCTAGTTGACAACGGCAGTCAGGCGGACATCATCTTCCTCCACGCCTTCGATCGCATGGGCATAAGCCACAGCCTGCTTAAGCCTTCGGACAACCCGTTGTATGGCTTCGGCGGCAAGGGCACCTTCCCCGTCGGCAAAATAGAGCTACCTCTCTCCTTCGGTGTAGCACCCAATGCCCGAAGTGAGCAAATAACCTTTGACATTGTGGACATGGTATATCCTTACAATGCCATCATGGGCTAGGGCTCCATCAATAAGTTCGAAGCAGCCATTCACGGACTGTACCTATGCATTAAGATACCAGGTCCGTTAGGCGTCATCACAGTCTTCGGCAATCAACAGACTGCGTGCAACATAGAGCGGGACTTCGTGCCCGGTCAAAGAAACGTGCACTGCCTCACGGCCCAACGCGAGGTCCCCGCGCCCGCCAGCCCAACCAATAAGCAGCACGACAAGGCACAGCTGCAGAGCAACGACGGGACCAAGACTGTCCCCCTCGACCAGGCCACGCCCAGGCAGACAGTCATTATCAGCGAAGACCTTACTTCGCATGAAGAAGAGAAGCTCCTCTGCTGCCTGTCCAAGAACAAAGATGTCTTCGCCTGTTCGGCCCTCGATCTGGTCGGGGTTAGCCGTTCAATAATTGAACACAGTCTGGGAATCGACCCTTCGGTAAGGCCAAAAAAGCAGCGGCTTCGCAAGATGTCCGACGAGAAGACGGAGGCCGCCAAGGCAGAAGTGCACCGCCTCCTGGAAGCCAAATTCATCGAGCCGGTGGCTTACCCCACATGGCTCTCCAATGTCGTGATGGTGCAGAAAAAGAGCGGGAAGTAGTGAATGTGCATCGACTTCACCAGTCTCAATAAAGCCTACCCAAAGGACAATTTCCCGTTGCCGCGGATCGACAAAATAGTCGATAGCGCGGCCGGATGCGAAGTCATGTCCCTCCTTGACTGCTTCTCCGGTTACCACCAGATATACATGAAGGAAGAAGACAAGGCTAGCACCAGCCTTATAACACCCTTCGGCACATATTGCTTCATCAGAATGCCGGAGGGACTCAAGAACGCCAGGTCCACCTTTTCCAGGCTTACCAAAACAGTGCTCGAAGGGCAAGTTGGCAGAAACATATTCACATATGTGGACGACATTGTCGTTGCCAGCAAGAGCAAGGAGGACTACCTCGCCGACCTCGCCGAAACATTCGCGAACATGCGAGACGCACAACTCCGCCTAAACCCGGAAAAGTGCGTCTTCGGCGTTCGCCAAGGCAAAATATTGGGCTACCTGGTATCACAACGCGGCATCGAGGCCAACCCAACCAAGATTCAGGCCATCATAGACATGACGCCTCCGCAGTCCGTCAGGGACGTCCAGCGCCTGACAGGCAGATTGGCCGCTCTCAACAGATTCATCTCCAGGTCCGCCGAGCGAAGTCTCCCCTTCCTCAAGACACTCCGTGGTGCAAAAGACTTCGCCTGGGGACCAGAGCAGGCGGCGGCCTTCGCCTCATTAAAACAGTACCTGACAAAGTTGGTCGTCCTTACCAGCCCCGACCCCTCGCTCCCCCTGCTACTCTACGTCGCGGCTTCGCCACATGCGGTCATCGCGGCACTAGTGCAGGAGCAGGCTGTCGAGGGCGTGGTCCGGCAGTGCCCCGTGTACTATGTCTCCGAAGTGCTGACACCGTCCAAGTGCAACATGACAGAGCTGGAGAAGATTGCCTACGCAGTCGTCATGTCATCACGCAAACTGCGCCATTACTTCGA
The DNA here is from genome assembly GCA_029449295.1 of Zea luxurians. Lineage (NCBI taxonomy): Eukaryota > Viridiplantae > Streptophyta > Magnoliopsida > Poales > Poaceae > Zea > Zea luxurians. The sequence goes on from JAOPSE010000003.1 coordinate 199,527,002, forward strand.
AGCATTCAAGGTCCGAGTCACCTCAAACAGGGGACTCGGCGAATTATTCAGAAACCCGGAGGCATCGGTGAGGATTGCCATGTGGGCGGCCGAACTCTCCGGCTACCACATCTGCTTCGAGCCCAGGACAACCATCAAGTCTCATGTCCTGGCAGACTTCGTCGTCGACTGGACTGGGCCAACAACACAGCCAGACCCGTCCGCAGAGAAGATTTGGACGATCCATTGCGACGGCGCATGGTGCCATGCGGGGGTAGGCGTCGCTACAGTCATCACCTCACCAGTCGGGGTCAAGCACAGATATGCAGCACGCCTCAGCTTCAATCTGGAATACGACAGATGCACAAATAATATAGCAGAATACGAAGCAGTCATCCTCGGCCTCCGCAAGCTAAGGGCCCTCGGAGTCACCACCTGCATCATCAAAACAGACTCCAAGGTAGTTGCCGGCCAAGTCGAGAAAGACTATGCAGCAAAGGACCCCGCGCTCATGCAGTACCTCGCGGCCATCCGAAGTCTTGAGAGGCAATTCAAAGGGTTCACCTTGCAGCATGTGGATCGGGCCAAGAATGAAGAGGCCGACGCATTGGCCAAGGCTGCCGCCAGGGGCGAAACTCTGCCCTCCGACGTGTTCTTTCATGTCATCGGCACGCCAGCCGTCCGGAGCTCCGAAGGGCTCCAAATAACCAATGACAGCGAGGGCCACCACATAGTCAACCTTATCATGACCGAAGACTGGCGGGCACCAATAACCCTGTTCCTACAGTGGTATTATCATCCAGCCAACATCAGTGAGGCCAAGCGCCTCAGACATCGAAGCCGAGACTTCGCACTGATTGAAGGCCAACTCTACAGAAAAGGGGTCAGTCAGCCAATGCTTAAGTGCGTCACCGAAGCCGAAGGCATCCAGATCCTACGCGAAGTCCACAGTGGCACGTGCGGCTCACACGCAGGTCCAAGGGCCCTGGCTGCCAAGGTGATCCGCCAAGGCTTTTACTAGCCCGCAATAATCTGCGCCGCAAATCGGGTCACAAGGTCCTGCGAAGCCTGCCAGAAGTTTTCTCCTCGGTCAGGCAGCCCCTCGCAGTATACAAAGCTGATCGCCCACACGTGGCCTGTCCAACGCTGGAGCCTGGACATCGTCGGGCCCCTGCCCACCGCTCAGGGGAACCTTAAGTTCGCCTTCGTCGCTGTCGAGTACTTCACCAAATGGATCGAGGCAAGGGCTGTTTCTACAATAACATCAAAGACTGCCCAAAAATTCTTCTGGCAGAACATTGTTTGCCGCTTCGGAGTACCGTCCGAACTAACAGTTGACAACGGCAAGCAGTTTGACAACCAAGACTTCAAGGATTTTTGTTTCTCCATTGGCACCAAGCTTGCCTTCGCCTCAGTCTATCATCCGCAGTCCAACGGGGTCGTGGAACGCGCCAACGGGAAAATCTTCATAGCTATCAAGAAGATGCTCCTTGATGAAAAAAAGGGCAGATGGACCGATTTGTTACCTAAGGCAGTCTGGGCACTAAACACGACTGAGTGCAGGGCGACCGGGTTTACTCCCTTCCACCTTCTATACGGATCGGAGGCCATGACCCCGCAAGAAATAAAGCACGGGTCCCTGCGAACAGTTCCGTCAGCCGTCCCCGATGTGGACGAGCCAACTTCAAAGGATCTCATTGACGGAGACCGAGTCTTCGCCCTACAGGCCCTAAACAAATACCAAGCCCAGACCAAAGCATAGCGCGACCACAGTGTCATCCCGAGGGAATTCAGCGAGGGGGACCTCGTACTTGCCCGAACAGCTCGGACGGAGTCCAAGGGCAAGCTGGAGCCCAAGTGGGAGGGCCCCTTTATAGTCAAGACAAAAGCTTCCCCCAGCGCTTACAGGCTCACAACGCCAAACGGCGAGGACCTGGAGCACTCCTGGAACATCGACAACCTCCACAAATTTTTTGTTTGACTCCTCAGGGCTGATTTCGCCCTTGTAATTCGCAAAAACAATCTTGTACCGGCCCGCACTCTTTTCCTCCCGGGGGGTGAGGTTTTTAACGAGGCGGAGCCATGTAATATATGTGTGAAAATCCCCCGCAAAAACATGCGTCGAAAAAAGACCGCGACGACGGTCTTCGACATTCGACCAATACGAGGTCACCGCGAGGCTAAGCGCTAGCCACCCTCGCGTGCGACAAATCCGCGCAGAAGTCGCCTAAGGGTGCAGCCGGACTAGCACAACAAGTGCGAAAAAACCGAAGTCTACCGCGAAGACTATCCGCGCAGAAGTCGCCTAAGGGTGCAGCGGGACTAGCACAACAAGTGCGAAAAAACCGAAGTCTACCGCGAAGACTATCCGCGCAGAAGTCGCCTAAGGGTGCAGCCGGACTAGCACAACAAGTGCGAAAAAACCAAAGTCTACCGCGAAGACTATCCGCGCAGAAGTCGCCTAAGGGTGCAGCCGGACTAGCACAACAAGTGCGAAAAAACCGAAGTCTACCGCGAAGACTATCCGCGCAGAAGTCGCCTAAGGGTGCAGCCGGACTAGCACAACAAGTGCGAAAAAACCGAAGTCTACCGCGAAGACTATCCGCGCAGAAGTCGCCTAAGGGTGCAGCCGGACTAGCACAACAAGTGCGAAAAAACCGAAGCCTACCACAAAGACTGTCCATGCAGAAGACACCTAAGGGTGCAACCGGACTAGCAAAACAAAAGCAGAAACGACTACATCAAACCGTCCGCGCCAAGACCAACTATAATCGCACCAGCACAGCACAACAAAACACACCAGACAATGTACACAACGCCTTCGCAGGCATAGACAAGCGAGGGCACACAACTTCATCATACAAGCCTTTACACATATACAAGCGAGGGCACCACACTCTACATCGGCTCAACCTTAGGAATAATTCCCATCTCCCTATAATTAAATAACATTATCCTAAGCTCCTCACCCGCAAAAAGACTTCGCAGTTCCCCTTCACCTGTATTCACGGCGGCCGGCAAAGACAACAGTTCCTACCGGCCAGCCCTGCTCACACGAAGCCGAGCCCCCTCCGCCCCACTAACTCTACGCTTCGCAACCGCCCTTCGTCGTCGTCGCCCGGTGCTAGGACCTGGCATATCTCCTGCGTCCGCGGCGTGCGGCAAAGCCTCCGCCGCAGCCACATCCAAGGCCGCAAAGTAGTCCAAATCCTCCGACGACGACTCCTCAGTCCACTCAACCGAGCTCCCAGAGTCAGCAAAATCAAAAAACTCAGATGCAGATCCACCACATTCATTACCATCTTCCGCGGTCGAAGCCGCCAAAAATTTAGTAGTAGCGGTTGCGTGCGCAGGCCCAAAATCTTGAACCTGCGCAGCAACCAAAATTCAGCAACATATACAAATTTCCCCAACCCTCTACACCCACTACGCCACCTGCGAAGGCCCTGACGTTGCGGGAGCCTCCGCCGTTGGCTCCGCCGTTGCTTCCGCTGTTGTTTCCACCGCCACCGCTGCGGGATCTTCAGCACTCGGCGCAGCAGCTGCGGGGGCATCAGGCGCGCCTTCGGCGACCTCTGGGGGTAGGTCTTCGCCGGCCGCAGCGGATGCGGGGGCATCCGGTGCGTCTTCCACAGTCTCCGGGGTCGGCTCCAGGGCGACCCCAGACACGGCCTCCGCCGGGGTCGGCTCCGGGTCAGGCAGCGCGCTGTTCAATGCCCCGAAGTCGTCCACCCTCTCGCCACGCGCCGCCTAAGACAAAACACACAAAATTCAGCACACACACACAGCCTACATCCAACAAACACCAAACAAACGAAAACGTTACCTGAGCCCTCGCCGTCTCGGCCCGCTCCCTGACCACCTCGCGACCGTGCGGACCCCACATCCGGTCGTAGATGGCTCCGGCGGATTCCTTCACTACGGGGTCCTCAACCTTAAAGATATCTCGCTCAAAATCTTCATCGGCTTGGTCGAAGACCTCGAAGTGCCGGCACCCTTCGAGGGAGAGCGCGTTCATCGCCCCCTCGCAAGTGACCAGGGAGGCATACGCCATAAACCCCTCCACGACAGTGGGGAGTGCCTGCAACTCCTCCTGCACCCACTCCAGGCAGCGAAGTCCGGGCTCTCGGTCCGGCACTTCGAAATCACCGGTTCCCTCGCCCAGCCCACGGTATGTATCTATAAGCAGCTGGCGCGTCCGCTCTGCCTCCGCGCGTGACATGGCCTCGGCCCTCTCCACGCGGCCCTCCAGGGCGGTGAGCCGCTCCTGCAGCTGCTCGGTGCGCTCCCTGGCAAGATTGCCCTCTGCCCGTGCCAGGTTAGCCTCCGCCTGCGTAGCCTGCGCCTTGACAAGGGCCTCGTTGGTCTCCCTCCTCTCCCCCGCCAACTGGCGCCGGAGGTCAGCCTTCTCTCCCTCCAGCGTGGCCACCTTGTCCGCCAGCTTGCGACACTTGCTGTCGGCGGCCGACTTTTCACGGACGGCGTCAGCGTGTTGTGTCCGAAGTCTCTCGACTTCGGCAGCCACAACTGCCGTGAGGGCCCCCGACGCTGTGCGGCTGGCGAAGTCAGCCACCTGCAGAGCAATCGTAAGACCGCGGCCCCAGCAAGCCGATATATATATATATATAAAAAACGAAGTCCAGCTCAGCGGACCTGATTTAGCGCCTCCGTCACCTCCTTCAGCCGGCGGGACGCAGCGCCCGCCTCATCCCTGACAACCGCGAGGGCCGACACCTCGCCTCCGGCGCTAAGAGCCCCGCCCTTCGCCTTCGGCACTGCGGCAACCGTCGTGGTCGCCGCGACAGGCGCAACCACAGCAAGTTGGCCTTCGCCCGACCCTGCGACGTACCAACGAATAAATTTAAAAAAAAAGAAAAAAGCCAACGACTTACCACCAAGATAGTCGTCCACAGTAATATCGGTGGCGAAGTCGGCGACACGTTTGCCCGACAACGGCAACGCTCGGGCCGCCTTCGCGACCTCCGCCACTCCGCTGGACGGCGGCACCGCCTTCGCCGATTTGGAGCCTCCGGCGCCTGCCGTTGCCTCCGGCGCCTTGCTAGATGCAGGGACGCCCGACTTTGCCGCCAGCGGCAGCCTGCCTCCGCCGGGGGCCGCAGCCTTCGTAGCCCCCCGCTGCCTCTTTGGCGTGGCTTCAACGAGCCTGACAGCCGCCTAGCGCTTTTGTGCAGCTCCCTGGCGATCCTTGTCCATCACTGCCGACACAACAGCAGCAATATTCCGCCCGTAAGGAAAAACCCTCCATTCACGAACCATGCGAGATGTAAAATAGTCCTCGCCAGCCGCGTGGGGGATAGGAACATTTCTAGGCCAACAACCCCCGGTAACCCTCAGCATCCGAGCCGAAGACTCCCGGAGCTCGGGCGAAGACATCCTTCCCCCCGGGGCCGCGCATGTCCTCATCAACTCCCTAGCAAAACCATCAGAAACCCCAAGTCCTCCCATAGCAGTACCTAATTTTCTCTTTTTAGAGGATGGGGCGGCCGCCGGCGAAGGGTCGTCTCCAATCTCTACCACCGGCTTCTTCCCACGACGGTCCACATCGTCTTGACCAGGATAGCCAGTCATACGGCAATTGATTTAATTCAAAAACCCTGTTCAAGCGGTCATTCGACCCGCGGATATCAAAGCTGCGCTGGCCCTCTGTCCTCGGCACATAACGTCCAACGAGCCGCACCACCCCATCCTCCGCCTCATGCACAAAGGCGGACGGATCGCGGTTTTGCAGATTCAGCGCGAAGGCGGGACTCCGCACCACCTTTCCGCCATGGAAAGGCATCTGGCGAGGGCATACTTCACCCAACGTCCAGCCATGCGCTAAGGGCCATACCCCGTATGCCACAAATTCTTCAACCAAGTCGCGCCCACTGCTCAGGCTGGCGGCGCACCGTAGGGCCCCTTCGTCCGCATCCTCCTCCGCCACTTCAAAGGGCGGGTACGCTGAGTAAAAATGAGAACACATCTCGGACACGGGGAGTCCCTCATGGCCTTCGACGGCACCCTCAGCAACGTAAAGCCAAAACTCATTCCAGTTGCCCCACATGTTGCGGGCGCAAGAAACCAACTCGACTACCTGCATCGTGGTCTTGCCGGTCTTCGGTGTGAACGTGCAGGACCCAAACTGAGCAACTTCGTCTCCAATCATCCTCTTCTACCAGTGCAGACAATAATACTTCGCAAAAACTTCGACCAATGGCTGTCCGCCGTACGAAGTCGTCGCCCAGACATACATCAACAGAGCCACCACGGCATTCGGTGTCAGCTGATGTATCTGAACGTTGAACCTGCGCAGGACTTCGCCAACAAATCGGTGCGCAGGCAGGCGGAGACCGGCGGCGAAGAACGCCTCGAACACAACCAACTCGCCCTCCGGCTCGGGGACTTCCTCCGTCCCCGGCACACGAGCAACTTTACCGCCGAAGTAACCCAACCGCTGCATATCTTGCACGCAGACCGACGACATCCGCGACACGCCAAAATCAACAGAATCGCCGGCGCGCAACTCCTCCACCATCAAGCTACTCAGCGTCTCCTCAGACGAGGCGTCGGCCGTCGGCGAGCCGTCGGCCGACGGCGAAGCGGCAGCGGAAGAAGAGGAGGTCGGCATCGCTACGTACCGTCGGCGGCGGCGGGCGGTCTGCTTCACTCGAGCCAGATCTCCGGCGAACAAGAGCGCGGCGGGCAGACGAGCAACAGGACGGTGAAAAGAGGCGGCTAGGGTTTTCACGGAGCACGGAAAGTGAAGTTCAAAAAGCACCGACCCCCGCCCCCTTTTATTGGCAGGGCGCGGCTCTTCGGGGAACCCGCACTCCAACAGGGCGCGGCGCTTCGGGAAACCCGCAATCCAACAATATGCTGTCAATCAACGGTCACGTCAAAAACCCCCGCGGAACCACTTCGAGCGAGGGCAGCGTCTCCGCCATCTAGCGACGTCTTCGGCACCAGGTGACTTTGTCGAACTGGTCCCTCGGAGGGCAAATGTTGGGGTGAAGGCAAAGACGCCACCCTTCGCTCGAGGCCTTCGTTGTAGTCGTCGGTCCGACGGAGACAAAACGGTCAGGGACACCCTTCGCTTGATACGGCATCAGACGAAGGCCCGCTACGAGGTCTTCCCACCGAGCGGCCTCATCCAGCTCGGAGGCCCACGTATGCTCCGGCCCATCGCAACGGGCCCTGCGTGGCCGCTGTGCGTTACGGGCCTAATTTGTAAAGGCGTTCCTGTAATTACAGTCTGTAACCCTGCTTTATGGGAATATTCTGGGGATAACCTAGGTAACTGAGGGCACATGCGTCCTTAACACAAGGCGCTGGGCGCTCAGGTACCTATAAATACCCCCGCACAGTGCCCGTGAGAGGCCAGATTAACAGAGCTATTGCCATCTAGCGCGAGAACCCTGTTGACGTCACTGTTCACCCTTGTTGGATCCCCTTGCAACTGAGAGCAAGTTCCAACACTCTTTTCCCTTTTTCTATTATGTTTTTTAAAGTGGGTTACTTTTTAAAATGGTTTACTTTTCCTAATTTTTCTATTTCTTCTTTGCGCAAGAGCAATCATTCTAGAGTTTGGCAACTTTTTGCTTAAGGGAAAGGGTGGTTGAAATTCTTGGAGTATATGACCTTTTTCTTGGGGTAGGGGGTAATGTGTGTTACCTTACATTTTCAATTGAGTTTTATATTTTTCTCTGGTGGTTTACATCATAAGTAATTGGGTAAACATTTGTTTGCCCACTGTTGCACATTTCTGGGCTTTCTCATGATTTATTTAAAGCATGGGCCAATTTCAAGTTTTAATTGTTCAACTCACTTATTGTGATGGGTTGGGGTGTTTATCATTATTGTAGTGGTGTTCTAGTAGTTAGAAGTATACTGAATTTTTCTTGCTACTATTGCAATGGTCCTTATATTTTTAATCATGGCTTTTCTTGATTTCTTAGAGCTTAATAAAATGAATAACCTTGGACTAGCTCTGGTCTAGGGTTCTCTGTATTTTTCCTATGTTCTTTACACTTAGGTTTACTGGGAAAAATAGGTTCATCCTCTAGTCATTATTTTCCATTACCTTTCTTGTTTTTCTAAAGTTTGGGCAGAAATAGTTTTTAATCGACGTTCTTGGGTTGTTCTTGTACACTGGGGTCCTTAGTATTTTTAAACAGTGTGTGTTGGGTATGTACCTCGACAAATTTTCTTCAGCCTAGTATAGAGGTATTTCTATTTTTCTCTGGATTAATAAGGTTTGGGTAGTTTCCTAATTTAAATCAAAACTCTAAAAATTATTGTAGGAACCATGGGGTTTACTATTTTTGTTGGATAGTTTATAATATGTAGGTCCTAGAAAATTTTGTTTGACCAAATTTGGTTGAATACAACTCAAGTTATGAATTTTAACTGATTTACTGCTGATTTAAAGAATTGATATTCGAATTGAAAAGGAAAATCCACTTTGCTCTGGGGTCCCTAGTGTTTTCTCCCTAGGTTCCTTACAAACAAGTCCTCGGTTTCTTATTGCACTGAGTCACTGACATTGCACTTAACCCCCTAGCTTTTTATCCCCTCTAACCCGCGCTCCTCCTTCACCTAAACAGTAACCGAGGAAGAAAAAGCAGTGGCGTGGCTTACCGGCGATGGAAGAGGTCCGATGAAGGGTCGGTTGAGGTCCGGGGGTCTCTAGCGATCACGTCGAGGTGCGGATCGCCGGTGGTGGTGACCGGAGGTGGGCTGGCCGCTTGAGCAGGCGGTAGGGCTCGCCGATGATGCGTGCTCCGGCCTACTCACGGCGGTAGAGTTCAATCAAAGTGCTCGAGGAGCTTCAAGGGAGGTCAGTGACGACGTGGGTGCGAGGAATTGGATAATGGCTCACCGTGTGACCCGGTCCACGCGCGGTGGCGGTCGGCCGAAGTCCGGCGATGTCGCGCTCGCGTCTCCGATGAGCTAATGCCTCGGCTCAAGCTTGGACAAGCTTCATGGCCTCTCAGGGATGCCGTCCAGGGGCTAGGGCGAGACTAGGGGTCATTGGGAAGGGCTGGCCACGACGGCTGTGCTCGGGCAGTGAAGGCGAGCGGTGGAGAGCTCGCCGGAGTTGGAGTTTCTGCTCGGGGCGTGAGGCGAAGTGAAGGGTGAATGGCTACGCACCAGGGGTACTTATAGGTGCCCTCAAGCATGGCTGGGCACGGGCGCAGGGGATAGAGACTGACCATGTGCGGTGCGCGTGCAGAGTGCAGCCAGTGCGTGGCCGAGCGCTTGAGCACGCGATTGAACACGTGGAAGTGTGATTCTGCCCGAGTTCAAACGCCTGTTGGCCGACCTAAACGTGCATATCTTCCCAAGGATCCTGTGAACCGTTTCTTTACCGTGCCAAGGGCTTTCTATTGTGTGTGAGTCCCTAGTGAAGATATGGCCTAGGTGAGAAGATATTGTGGCGTGAAGATAGCTCTGTTTGCACTGTTCAAGCCGAGACAAAACCAATGTCAAATTATGTCAAACGATTTGGGTTTGGTTTCAAATTTAACCAGAGTGTTCCTAGGGTATTTTGGTGCCACTTTGCTATTTGGACTTTGTGGATTCAAGTTTTGGAAAATAAGGAACACATCTGAACCTTGGGAAGGGTTTAAAATTCAGTTTTCTGAATTTCTGAATTTTTCGTAGAGGTTTTACTTCATGGGCTGTTTTGGGAATTTAGAAAAATCCTAATGACCAAACTCCCTTACTACATTTTGTAGTTTATTTAATGCTCTACAACTTTGTTAATTGGTCCATATTAAGATTTGTATTTTTCCCAAGTCTTTTCTCTATTTCCCCTTTGTGCTCAAATGGCCAATTTGAATGGTGTTAGGGTTTTTGATGTTTTTCTTACTTAAGGTGCATGATGTGCTTAGTGTATGATTCTTGAGCTGAAAAAAGTCTTTTCTTAGGCCTTTAATCCTTTAAGTTTGGTGCTTTTTTCATCATTAGAGCCACATGTGATAATGGTCACAAGTTTGGGGTACTAGGAAAAACCCTAAGTAACACTGGGGTGTTACAGTCCTCCAATCTTTGCTGTGTACTGGTGAGATTGTCAGCACCGTTCGCTCCATAAGCTCGACTGAAGGTGCTTTTAAAGTTTCAAAGAATACTTCTAAAGGAAGTGGGAGCCCCTATGTTGCTGATTTAGCTAGTAAATCTGCATGCTCATTTTCTCCTCTTGGATATTCTTCACTTAGCAACCTTCGAAAGAGGCTTCCATTCTTCGGACTGTATCAAGATACATCTCAAGCTTCGGATCTCTTGCTCTGCTGCTTTTGTTAATGTGGCCTGTGCTAACCTGTGAGTTAGATTTGAGGACTGCCCTTCTTATTCCCATGGCCTTAAGCTTTTGAAGCCCCAAGAGAAGAGCTCCGTACTCTGCGATGTTATTTGTGCAGTTGAACTCTAATCTGGTTGTGTAGCAGGTTCTGATCTTGGATGGTGAAATTAGGATAGCAGCTGCACCTGCGCCGAAGGTCCCCCATGACCCATCATAGAATATTGTCCAAGCTTCGTTGTCTGTTGTGCTTCCTTCGTCTTGAGCCTCTGGTGTCTAATCAGCAATGAAGTCTGCTAACGGTTGGGATTGGATTGAAGATCTATGGACAAAATCAATAGTTAACTCATTCAGTTCTGCATCCCATTTGCCAAATCTCCTCGTGGCTTCTCTATTTCTTATAATGTCATTGAGAGGTTGGGATGAAGGTACTATAATGTGGTATGACTAGAAATAATGCTAAAGGTTTCTAGAAGCCATCAATATAGCATATAGTACCTTCTCCAGCTGTCACACCCGGATTTAAGGGATAAAGTCGGGTGCATCTCATATGTGCGCCAAAGAAGAACAACACATATAATAACATAATGTATAGAGATAAATGCACAATGTCATAAAAGTAATTATTACATAGTGGAAGTCTCATGAAAATAAAAGATAAATATAAAGCGAACTAAGGTCCATCCTTGGCGCCATAAAGTCGATTGGGAGACGCCACCTAGATCAAGTCGAACTCCTCATTGTGCGGCTCCTCCTGGGCCACCTGTTCTTCTCCTATGGGGGGTTTATATATCGCAAGTGTGAGCTCATAAAAGGTCATAGCTCACAAGTCATGGGGAATAATGTGCATGAACTCTCCAAAGGTGGGAGTTCATGAGGTGTGTAAGGCTGATCAATAATAGCGGTTAAAGCTGAGCAATGCTTTTAATAAGTTGGTCAAATTTTATTAGCAATTATTAGATGTAAGTAAATACCAAACCATAATAGAAATAATAGAACAAAATTAATAATCAATCCCATGCAATGCAAATGACAACTTGAATTTAGTTCCATAATTTAATCATGCGAGAGTCCTGAGCTGCTCATGACCGCAAGCACAGCTAGTATACCAGTTTTACACTCTACAGAGGTTGTACCATGTACCCACAAGTCATCTTACCCATCTACCATGGGGTTGTACGGGCCCCATTATAACACCCCAGGTGTTACCATGGCCATGGCACATCTAGGCACTAATGACTGTGATCACATGTAGGAGAGACTTGAGAAGAAGAGCATAAAACCTTAAGAACCATGTATTAACCAAGAATGTTAATGTCCAACAGCACTACCCAAGCATTTATGCAAGTATCACCTTGGGCAAGAGAAGAATAAACCCTAGACCCTTCTTAAGCTCTTAACTCCCAAAACCCTGGTAAAGGGGGGGAGGTTAAGCAAATGTGCAAATCATGAGTTAACCTTTAGCCAAAGTTTAAGTGACATTACAATCTACAAAATACAGAGAGGAAACATTGCAAAAAGACCCCTTAAAGAACCCCAAATCCATTCCTTAAGTGGAGAGAGAGCTAGAGCTCTCTAATTCTTTCTTAGTCAAATTTTGAACCTCATCTAAAGATCCACCGTGTTCACTTAGTAAATGGCACAAAAACCAGTTTGAGTTGTATACCAAAAATGTGTCATACCACCTAAGGCACCCACTGGAAAAAGTTGAAACCGAGCCTAAGAAGTTTGACATGATTTGGCATGGCTTTTGTCGCGAGGTGGGCAGAGGGACAAGCCAGATTTGGCGTCCGCATGTCTCCCTACCTAGGGCATATCTGCCATGGGGACTCACATACAAGAGATAGCCCTAGGTGCTAGGAGGAGGCCTACGCCGAATTTTTGCCAAGATTCGCACGCTTGCGATCTCGGCGAACTGTTGAACACAGGCAGAAGAACACTTCCACGTGTTCGACGCGCTCTGAGCGCGCCAGAGCACGCCCACGCCCGACCCCGCGCGCCACGCTGAGCCATGCCTGTGTCCCCTGCTCGCGCCCGCGCCTATAAAGCCCCCCTCAGGCGTCGACCATACTCCTCCGCGCACGCTCGACCTCACCGAAGCCAGAAACCACCGGCGTTGCCGTGCAAACGGCGTGCCCGCGGCCACCCGATCCCCCGCCACCGTAGACCGGCCAGCAGAGCCCTTCCCAGCCACGCCTGACCCTCGGAAGACACCGTGCATGCCTCGGTGAAGCTCCCCGAGCAAGGAATCAGACTTTGCTTCGCCGGAGAAGCCAGTCCACGGTCGCCGGACTTCACCCGACCGCCGGTGATCGTAGACCGGGTAAATCACTGCCCCATTCTTCGATTCCTTGCGCACAAAGCCTCTACGTCACCCCGTGGAGCTCATCGTGCCGTTTGATTGAACTAGATCATCGTGGTTAAGCCGGAGTACTCGCCGCCGACGAGATCACCCGCATGCGCACGTGGTCTGGCTGATTCCGACCACCACCGCCGTCGAGTCGTACCTCGCTGTGACCGCCAGAACCTCCCGAAGCCAACCCCGCCTCTCGTCGGACCTCTCTCACCGCCGGTAAGCCGCGCCGTCCTTTTCTTTCCCGCGGGTAGGGATGAAAGTGGTAATCCGAACTGTTAGAACAAATTTAATATTTTAAAATAGATATGTATAAAATTTGATGTTGATCTTTTCTTATATTATCAATCACATTAGTACAAATATGAATAAAATATTATATAATTTGTTTTATGTATTATTTGCTCCCTACAACACAAAAAGTTGAAAAAATTACCGAATTTGTTTCTGAATCCATACCGAAGTTTATATCTATTATTTGAAAAAATGTAGGATGAATTTGAGGTTTACCTTTTATGAATCTTAACAAGCTGAATGTTAAAAACAAGAATACAAATTTGTATTGTATATTCTATATCCTATTTATTCGCAATCAAAGAAAAAACTGATTATCGAATAAATACCGTTTCCGACCGTTTTCATCCCTACCCGCGGGTACTGTTTGCATAAGGGGAGGGACCTCGGGGAAGAAGAAAGAAAGGCCAGGGGGTTTTGTGCGCTGTCAGTGACTCAGGGGAATAGTAGCACAGGGGTAGAAAAGAATGGATTGATTTAGGAGGAACCCAGGGTCTACGGTGCAAAGTAGTTTTCCAGGAAACCTTTTAAAAATTCTGATTTAAATCCAAACAGAACTTGAAAAATCCATAACTTTAGTTTGGTTTACCCAAATCGAGTCAAACCAATTTTGCTAGATCCTAAATAATGTAAACTACTTAGGAAAAATATAAGACCCCTAAGTGTTACAGAAAACTTTAAGGTTTTGATTTAAATAGTTATCTGGTCAAAAGCTAAAAGAAATAAGGAAAAATAGTTGCACTATTTGACTGGGGTTAAGAAAATTTAGAGAAGTACTTGATCACTTCCTAACATGTACAAAAATAATAAACCCCTCTGTACACCAAGTTAGGGTAGAGTTTACCATTTAAATCATTTTTATCCTAAGGTTAGAGAAAATATTAAAGGTGGTTTAAATAAAGAACCAGGGAACACCCACATATTTGTTAGTTCACTTATTCAGTATAGTTCACTAGAAAAATTTATTATACCCTTGTTTAGTACAGAATAAATGAAATACCTTTTATTTTTGGGAAACAAGGAAAACTTAGAAAAACCCTAGAAAAATAACCCCAAGGGGAAAACACGCCAAACCTTGGGATAACTAATGTTTTGTTATTATGAACATAGGAAAAATATGAAATCTGTTGTTTGATATTTTTCAAATAACAAGTTAGTTATAAGCACCTTTATGGCATAAAACTTTAGAAATTCACAACTAAATATCCAGTATGCCTTTTTCTGTGATTTTTAACACAAAGGCCTAATATCACCTATGTGTTTGGACAAAAATAAAATTTGGTACAGAAACCTCAATTAAATCATAGCTATAGTGTAAAGTGCCTTTTTAAAACTTATCCTTGTTAATTTTGCACAAGTAGTATCTGAATCAGTAACCACCTCAAATTTATGGGACAACCTGCAGTGACAAATAGTGACCCACTGTAATTTCTATAGATTTTTTTTTGGAAAAAGTTAAACCACTGTTGTAGTTCAAACCCACACTAGAATTCATAAATAGAAAATGAAAAAGGGAAATTAATAATGGAGATTAATGTCACCCTAACCCAACCAGCAAAACCCCTTAATTGCCCACTAAAATATCTAAGGGAAATACCATCCACTATGCTTATTCCTAACAAAACCCAAAACCTAAGTGGATAAGCATACACCACTAAGAGCCACGTATAATCGGGAAACCCTAAATTACTAACTAAGTTAGTTTTTCTTCACTTAGCATAATGATTATTAAATCCTGCATAATCATGGCATACATATTCTTATTCATTGCATTCGATAGATTGCAACCTCACCTACAGAGAGTACGTCCTCGTGCGGGAACAAGGAGCTGCTCAAGAGGTAGCCCTGGATCCCGCACCAGAGCCTGCCTCAGAGGATCTGCCTGCCCCAGCTTTGGAAGGCAAGCCCCGGTTTTATGCATAACCTGTTTATTATGCTATTTTACTACACTTAATGATTATAGGATTGAATGTGCACTTAAGTGTAGGAGTTGTTTGAAACCCTAGTTGCATGATCTCAGGAATCCTTTTATGATGGATACTAGTATGCTAGGTCGAGTAGCTGCTTTACTAATTAGGGATCTCGGTAGAAGTCGAGTGATTTTTCTAGCACTCATGCAAGGTCAAGAATTGGTTGTATCCACTTTCTTATCATAATGATGATTGATTATGGACAACAATCCATGGGGATTGGTTGTCTACAGGATAAAAATTGGAATAAGGATTAAAGTGTGGTACCGTGAGTCAAGCGTTTGAACGTACTAAGCACATGCCGAGAAATAAGGTAAATCGGTAAGCCTAGTACCTGATTGAACCTGGCAGTGGACTTTACCCCTCACGCGACCTGAGACGTGGTATCCCATTCCGGTTATGGTGGGTACAAGTGCGGTCACTGCACGACGGCAGTCGGGGTCAGTGAGGCATTGTACGCCAAGGCGGTGAGCCCTGATCTGCTGACGGGGAATCAATGGGGACGGTTGATGTGTGTGGGGACGGAGTGCCTTGCCACGTCATGTGTTTAGGTTTACCTTGCAAGGTTTAAAAACCTGATTCGAATCGTCTGTTTCTCGTAGCTAATGAGACTGCTTGATCCATGCTGCTACATTGAGTAACAAGTGGAAATGTGATGATGTGACAAAAGATGTTGATTGCTAAATTCGCTTGCTACCATGAATGAGTAGATAGTACACATCTAGTCTTAAGAGAGTCACACTAAAACTTGACAAAGCTAAAACTTGATTTATAAACTCAGCTAGTGCTTTTGGCAACCAAACCCACAGTCAAACAGCTGCATGTCTAGAGGTAGAGGAGTAGACTCCTCACACCGGGTAAGTCTAGTTGAGTATTAGTATACTCAGCCTTGCTTGTGGCATAATTTTACAGGTTCTCTGGAGGACATGGTTGCTGGAGTGACTTGGCCGTCCATCTTGCCACCGGGTTGGACCGTCGAGTGGGACCCTGCCTCGGCTGAGGAGCATGAGGAGTGATGGGATAGGCTTCCCCATCTCTCTGTTTATTTATCGTTAGTTTTATTCTGCTGCACTTCGAATAATGATGACTACTTTTGTTAAAACTCTGATGATGACGTAATAAGTTTAATACTATTTAATATATGGTTTTATGCTTTATTGTATTTGCTCTGTGACTCACCATCGAGTGAGACTGTGGTACTTGATCCTGTCAGTGGCCTCGTCGGACTAGATCCGAGGGATTGACGGGTTATTCCCATTTAAGTGTGGTCTAGCCTCTAAGACGGGACTTAGGCACTTAAGTTGGAATAATTTGGGCAGTTCTGCCACAGCTGGTATCGGAGCTTGTACCACCACAGAGGAATCAATAAACTATAAGTGATGCGTGGTGAGTTAATGTCCCATCTGATGGCATTGTTGGAGGCAACAAAGATCACTTTGGATAATAGAGAGGAACTTGTGGTTGACTTGTCCACTAATATGGTGGAAAAGGACTTACAAGTGGAGCAACTGTCAAACGAGATCCAAGAGCTTGAGGAACTAGTGGGAACGAGGGAGAACACCATCGAGGTTCTCGAGGATCAATTGATCAACACCCAGCAGCAGCTTGCAGAGGCTAACCAGCACCTGGATATGCACCACCAGGAGATCCAAGACATGAAGGCCAACGAGGATGTCGACATCGAGGGAGGAGAGGAGTCTGCCTCCGGTTTGGACACTGCTGGCTCAGGGAGACCACCTTCCCCCGAGTCGAGTGTTGCCTCGTTTGCTCACTAGATCACATGGATAGAGTTAGAAGTCTGTGATGGTAGGACTCCTCGAAGCTAGCTTAGCTTTTGCACCTTGGGGTACTAGGCTAGATTGAGTTGAGTCTTTTGGGCTATTGATGTAATCGTGATAAACTCTTTTGGAAGCATGGTTGGTGAATGCTGTCAGTCTTAATTTAAGGGGAAAAGTTTGGACAATGTGGAATCTTTTATAATTATGCAAAAATATATTGGTTTTGCTCTTTTGACTCTTTCACCACGATTGAACCTTGAACCTCAGAATTGTGATATTGAAAATATATATACATGATTTTTCAGATGGCAGGGAGAGCGCGTCGTGGTCAGAATGAGCGCGTTCCTTCACCACTGCCACCACCTCCTACTCTGCAGGAGCTGATGGCTCAGTAGAACGAGATCTTAAGATAGCTAGCTCAGCGTCAGCCACCACCTCAGCACTATGGTGGCGGTGATCATCAGCGTCACCCCACAGCAGCCACTTATCAGGAGTTCCTTAGTACCCAGCCACCATTGTTCACCAGGGCAGAGGACCCACTTGATGCTGATGTATGGTTGAGGGTAGTGGAATCCAAATTCCCGCTACTCCATGGAGTTTGTTCAGAGGTGACTAAGGTCAGGTTCGCCACCCAGCAACTTCGCGGACCCGCGTGGACATGGTGGGACCATTTTCTTGCTATGCAGCCAGATGACCGTGAGGTGGAATGGAGAGAGTTCAAGGCAGCTTTCAGGGGGCACCATATACCAGCGGGCATTATGGACCACAAGCTCAACGAGTTTTTGGCACTCACTCAAGGGAACCGGACAGTGTTACAGTATGCTCAGGCTTTCAATGACCTGTTCCAGTATGCGGGATATCATGCAGACACCGACAAGAAGAAGAGGGACAGGTTCAGGAGGGGGCTCAGCACTAAGCTCAGTGACCATCTCAGCACAGTCAGGGCCAACTGCTATAAGGAGTTAGTCAACATGGCCATTTCTCAGGAGGACTGTATCACAGCTCGTTAGGCAAAAAAGAAGAGGAAGACCCCTGTGGTAGGACCCTCATCTCAGCCACAGCGCTTCAGGATCGTGTCTGACACTTAGAACAGAGGACCTCAGCAGCAGCAAGGACGTTGGGTGATCCGACCACAGCAGCAGCAGCAGCAGCAGCAGGCACCCAACCGCACCTAGTTTCCAGCTCAGAGGAACAATCAACAGCAGCAGCAATACCGCCAGGCCAATGACAACAGGTGTTTCACTTGTGGTAACACTGGACATTATGCCAAGAATTGCCCCAGAAACCAGCAGAGGCAGGGACAGAATGCCAACCAGAATCAAGGCAAGAGACAGAAGGTGCAAGTGAGGCAAGGCAGATTGAACTTCACCACCATGGCTGACATTCCCGAGGGAGCACCCGTCATGACTGGTATCTTTTCAGTTTTGAATTATCCTGCTATTATTCTTTTTGATTCGGATGCATCACACAGTTTTATCAGTGCTAAATTTAGTGCCAAGTTCCAATTACCTTTTCACCACACAAATGGGGGTGTTACAATTTCAACACCAGGAGGCAGAGTTGCCACCTATCAAATCAACAGACATGTGCCTATAAAGTTGGGTAGTTTGATAATTAAAACCACCCTCCTCATATTGGGTTTGGATAGCGTGGATATCATATTGGGAACTGACTGGTTAACAAGACATCAGGCAGTTATTGATATTGCAGCTAGGGCCATTGAGGTGCACTCACCGACTTGTGGTGAAACCACATTATGTTTGCCCGACTAGGGTTGTACCCGTTCTTGTGCCTTCGTTATGGTAGAGTCCCCGGTTGAGAGAATCCCAGTGGTCTGTGACTACCCAGATGTTTTTCTTGATGAATTGCCAGGGATGCCACCTGATAGAGATATAGAGTTTGCGATTGAATTGCAGCCTAGGACTGCTCCTATATCCAAGAGGCCTTAAAGGATGCCTCCAGCGGAATTGGCAGAATTGAAAAAGCAACTGCTAGAGTTGTTGGACAAAGGGTTCATTCGCCCAAGTACTTCACCGTGGGGATGTCCGACCTTATTTGTGAAGAAAAAGGATGAGAGTTTGAGAATGTGTGTTGATTACCGCCCTCTCAATGCGGTGACCATCAAGAACAAATACCCGCTGCCCCGCATTGATGTTTTGTTTGATCAGTTGGTGGGAGCCAAGGTATTCTCCAAGATAGACCTTCGCTCAGGCTACCATTAGATCAAGATCCGTGCCAGTGATATTCCAAAGATGGCTTTCTCGACCAGATATGGGCTTTATGAGTTTTTGGTGATGTCTTTTGGGCTAACCAATGCCCCGGCTTATTTCATGTATCTGGTGAACTCAGTATTCATGCTAGAGCTGGACAAATTTGTAGTGGTTTTCATTGATGATATCCTGGTCTATTCCAAGAATGAAGATGAGCATACTGAGCATCTGCACATCGTGCTTCAGCGACTGTGTGATCATCGTTTGTATGCTAAGTTGTCTAAATGTGAATTCTGGCTGAGGGAAATTAAATTCTTGGGACACAATTTCTCAGGACAGGATATCAGTTGATCCTGAGAAGGTACAAGAAGTAATGGATTGGAAACCTCCTACCACAGTGAGACAGATTCGGAGTTTTCTGGGATTGGCAGGGTATTATCGACGATTCATTCTGGATTTCTCCAGAATTGCCAAGCCAATGACTGAACTATTGAAGAAGGGAGTCAAGTATGATTGGAGCCAGAAGTGTGAGGATGCCTTTCATACACTCAGGCAGCACTTGACAACAGCCCCAGTGCTAGCTCAACCTGACAACACCAAGCCCTTTGAAGTGTATTGCGATGCTTCCGGTACTAGATTGGGATGTGTCTTAATGCAAGACAACAGAGTAATTGCTTATGCCTCCTGAGCACTCAGACCCCATGAGCAAAACTACCCCACACATGATCTGGAGTTAGCAGCTGTGGTTCATGCTCTCAAGATATGGAGACATTACTTGATGGGAGCCTATTGTAACATTTACACTGACCATAAGAGCCTCAAATACATTTTCACTCAAGCAGATCTTAATATGAGGCAGAGGAGATGGTTAGAGCTAATCAAGGACTATGATTTGGAGGTGCATTACCATCCTGGAAAAGCCAATGTTGTGGCAGATGCTTTGAGCAGAAAGGCCCAGTGCAATTGTATGAGCATGGATGCAAGAGTCACCAACCTGTGTGATGAGTTGTGCAAGCTGAACCTAGAAGTTGTTTCTTCAGGTGCTTTAAATTATATCTCGGTGGAGCCCACATTACAAGAGCAAATAGTCAGGGCATAGATTGAAGACAAGGGTGTTCAGGTCATTAAGGAAATGATCAAGCAGAAAGCAGAAAAATACAAATGCTTCCTGTAGGACAGCAAAGGAATCCCATGGTTTGGAGATCGATTGGTTGTTCCCATGGACCCTGAGCTCGGAAAGAAGATATTGGATGAAGCTCACCTTTCAAAATTCTCCATGCATCCTGGCAGTAATAAGATGTATCATGACCTCAGATCCTTATACTGGTGGACCAGAATGAAGAGGGAAATTGCCAAGTACATATCCAAATGTGACACCTGCTAGAGAGTCAAGGCCAGTCATTTGAAGGTAGCAGGCCCTTTGCAACCCCTTTCCCATACCATCTTGGAAATGGGAGGACATTTGTATGGATTTTATCGCGGGATTGCCCAATACCTCCCGGCACCATGATTCCATTTGGGTCATTGTGGACAGATTGACCAAGACAGCTCATTTCTTGCCGATACACACCACCCACAGGATGGAGAAGTATGCAGAAATCTACATTGACCAGATAGTTCGTTTGCATGGAATACCACAGACTATAGTATCAGATAGAGGAGCACCGTTCGTGGCACGATTTTGGGAGCAATTACAGGAATCACTTGGGGCCAAGGTAATAAGAAGCTTAGCATACCATCCTCAAACAGATGGCCAGACAGAAAGGGTAAATCAGATTTTGGAAGACATGTTGAGGGCATGTGTGCTACACTATGGAAAGGATTGGGACATGTGTCTTTCATTGGTAGAATTCTCCTATAATAACAGCTACCACTCCAGTTTGAAGATGGCACCTTTTGAAGCCTTATATGGGAGAAGGTGTAGGACCCCGCTAAATTGGTCTCAAGCTGGAGAGAGAAATATTTGGGCCAGACTTGGTACTTGAAGCAGAGAAAAAGGTCAGAGTTATTAAAAACAACCTAGAAGCTGCCCAGGCCAGGCAAAAGAGCTATCATGACAAGAGAAGGAAGCCTCTACAGTTTGAAATGGGAGATCATCTCTATCTTAAGGTGTCACCCACCAAAGGTGTCCAGAGATTTGGAATCAAGGGCAAGTTAGCTCCTCGCTACATTGGACCCTACGAGATCAAGGAAGTTTGTGGACCCGTAGCATATCAATTGAAGTTACCACCTCACATGTCAGCTGTTCATGATGTGTTCCATGTATCCCAGCTACGGAAATGTGTCCGCTTACCCACTGAAGTGCTACTTGAACCAGAAATTGAGATAGAACTAGATTTATCTTATCAAGAGCACCCCGTAAAGGAATTGGACCAAAAGGAGAGATCAACGCGGGCAAGATCGATCATAATGTATAAGGTTCAGTGGAGTCACCATTCAGTAGAAGAGGCTACATGGGAGACTGAGGATTACTTACGTTCTCGCTTCCCCGACTTTCTGCCCAAAGGAGTCGATACGTAACCCAAAACCCCACCCCACCTGCCCTTTGAATTCAAATATAAGAAAAACCTAGATGTTAAGGGTAGTATAAGTTTTGGAAATGACTCAAAAAGGACTTCCTTCTGAAGTCGCAAAGAGAATGACATTCGAAGAACAGTTAACTAGAGAAACTTGGATAAAAGAAGGAACAACGCACCAACACGCCTTCATGGCACCCCTCCAGTGGACTCTACCTAAAATCTCGGGACGAGATTCCTTTAAGGGGGAGGGCTGTAACACCCTAGGTGTTACCATGGCCATGGCACATCTAGGCACTAATGACTGTGATCACATGTGGGAGAGACTTGAGAAGAAGAGCATAAAACCTTAAGAACCATGTATTAACCAAGAATGTTAATGTCCAACATCACTACCCAAGCATTTATGCAAGTATCACCTTGGGCAAGAGAAGAATAAACCCTAGACCCTTCTTAAGCTCTTAACTCCCAAAACCCTGGTAAAGGGGGGAGGTTAAGCAAATGTGCAAATCATGAGTTAACCTTTAGCCAAAGTTTAAGTAACATTACAATCTACAAAATACAGAGAGGAAACATTGCAAAAAGACCCCTTAAAGAACCCCATATCCATTCCTTAAGTGGAGAGAGAGCTAGAGCTCTCTAATTCTTTCTATGTCAAATTTTGAACCTCATCTAAAGATCTACCGTGTTCACTTAGTAAATGGCACCAAAACCGTTTGAGTTGTATACCAAAAATGTGTCATACCACCTAAGGCACCCACTGGAAAAAGTTGAAACCGAGCCTAAGACGTTTGACATGATTTGGCATGGCTTTTGTCGCGAGGTGGGCAGAGGGACAAGCCAGATTTGGCGTCCGCATATCTCCCTACCTAGGGCATATCTGCCATGGGGACTCACATACAAGAGACAGCCCTAGGTGCCAAGAGGAGGTCTGCGCTGGATTTTTGCCAAGATTCGCACGCTTGTGATCTCGGCGAGCTGTTGAACACGGGCAGAAGAACACTTCCACGTGTTCGACGCGCTCTGAGCGCGCCAGAGCACGCCCGTGCCCAACCCCACGCGCCCCGTGCCGCGCTGAGCCGTGCCCGTGTCCCCTGCTCGCGCCCGCGCCTATAAAGCCCCCTCAGGCATCGACCGTACTCCTCCGCGCATGCTCGATCTCACCAGAGCCAGAAACCACCGGCGTTGCCCTACAAACGGCGTGCCCGTGGCCACCCGATCCCCCGCCACCGTAGACCGGCCAGCAGAGCCCTTCCCAGCCACGCCCGACCTTCGGAAGAGATCGTGCATGCCTCGATGAAGCTCCCCGAGCAAGGAATCGGACTTTGCTTCGCCGGAGAAGCTAGTCCACGGTCGCCGGACTTCACCCGACCGCCAGTGATCATAGACCGGGTAAATCTCTGCCCCATTCTTCGATTCCTTGCGCACATAGCCTCTACGTCGCCCCGTGGAGCTCATCGTGCCGTTTGATTGAACTAGATCGCCGTGGTTAAGCCGGAGTACTCGCCGCCGACGAGATCACCCGCCTGCGCACGTGGTCCGGCCGATTCCGGCCACCATCGCCGTCGATCCGTACCTCGCTGTGACCGCCAGAACCTCCCAAAGCCAACCCTGCCCCTCGCCGGACCTCTCTCACCACCGGTAAGCCGCGCCACCCTTTTCTTTCCCGCGGGTACTGTTTGCATAAGGGGAGGGACCTCGGGGAAGAAGAAAGAAAGGCCAGGGGGTTTTGTGCGCTGTCAGTGACTCAGGGGAATAGTAGCACAGGGGTAGAAATGAATGGATTGATTTAGGAGGAACCTAGGGTCTGCGGTGCAAAGTAGTTTTCCAGGAAACCTTTTAAAAATTCTGATTTAAATCCAAACAGAACTTGAAAATCCATAACTTCAGTTTGGTTTACCCAAATCGAGTCAAACCAATTTTGCGAGATCCTAAATAATGTAAACTACTTAGGAAAAATATAAGACCCTAAGTGTTACAGAAAACTTTAAGGTTTTGATTTAAGTGGTTATCTGGTCAAAAGCTAAAAGAAATAAGAAAAAATAGTTGCACTATTTGACTCGGGTTAAGAAAATTTAGAGAAGTACTTGATCACTTCCTAACATGTACAAAAATAATAAACCCCTCTGTACACCAAGTTAAGGTAGAGTTTACCATTTAAATAATTTTTAGCCTAAGGTTAGCAAAAATATTAAAGGTGGTTTAAATAAAGAACCAGGGAACACCCACATTTTTGTTAGTTCACTTATTCAGTATAGTTCACTAGAAAAATTTATTATACCCTTGTTTAGTATAGAATAAATGAGATACCTTTTATTTTAGGGAAACAAGGAAAACTTAGAAAAACCCTAGAAAAATAACCCCAATGAGAAAACACCCCAAACCTTGGGATAACTAATGTTTTGTTATTATGAACATAGGAAAAATATGAAATCTGTTGTTTGATATCTTTCAAATAACAAGTTAGTTATAAGCACCTTTTTGGCATAAAACTTTAGAAATTCACAACTAAATATCCAGTATGCCTTTTTCTGTGATTTTTAACACAAAGGCCTAATATCACCTATGTGTTTGGAAAAAAATAAATTTTGGTACAGAAACCTCAATTAAATCATAGCTATAGTGTAAAGTGCCCTTTTAAAACTTATCCTTGTTAATTTTGCACAAGTAGTATCTGAATCAGTAACCACCTCAAATTTATGGGACAACCTGCAGTGACAAATAGTGACCCACTGTAATTTCTATAGAATTTTTTTTTGGAAAAAGTTAAACCACTGTTGTAGTTCAAACCCACACTAGAATTCATAAATAGAAAATGAAAAAGGTAAATTAATAATGGAGATTAATGTCACCCTAACCCAACCAGCAAAACCCCTTAATTGCCCACTAAAATATCTAAGGGAAATACCATCCACTATGCTTATCCCTAACAAAACCCAAAACCTAAGTGGATAAGCATACACCACTAAGAGCCACGTATAACCGGGAAACCCTAAATTACTAACTAACTTAGTTTTTCTTCACTTAGCATAATGATTATTAAATCCTGCATAATCATGGCATACATATTCTTATTCATTGCATTCGATAGATTGCAACCTCGCCGACGGAGAGTACGTCCTCGTGCCAGAGCAAAGAGCTGCTCAGGAGGTAGCCCCAGATCCCGCACCAGAGCCTGTCCTAGAGGATCTGACTGCCCCAGCTTTGGAAGGCAAGCCCCGATTTTATGCATAACCTATTTATTATGCTATTTTACTACACTTAATGATTGTAGGATTGAATGTGCACTTAAGTGTAGGAGTTGTTTGAAACCCTAGTTGCTTGATCTCAGGAATCCTTTTATGATGGATACTAGTATGCTAGGTCGAGTAGCAGCTTTACTAATTAGGGATCTCGGTAGAAGTCGACTGATTTTTCTAGCACTCGCGCGAGGTCAGGAATTGGTTGTATCCACTTTCTTATCATAATGATGATTGATTGTGGATGACAATCCATGGGGATTGGTTGTCTAAGGGATAAAAATTGGAATAAGGATTAAGTTGTGGTACCGTGAGTCAAGCGTTTAAACGTACTAAGCACATGCCGAGAAATATGGTAAATCGGTAAGCCTAGTACCTGATTGAACCTGGCAGTGGACTTTACCCCTCACGCGACCTGAGAAGTGGTCTCCCATTCCGGTTATGGTGGGTACAAGTGTGGTCACTACATGACGGCAGTCGGGGTCAGTGAGGCATTGTACGCCAAGGCGGTGAGCCCTGATCTGCTGACGGGGAATCAATGGGGACGATTGATGTGTGTGGGGACGGAGTGCCTTGCCATGTTGTGTGTTTAGGTTTACCTTGCAAGGTTTAAAAACCTGATTCGAATCGTCTGTTTCTCATAGCTAATGAGACTGCTTGATCCATGCTGCTACATTGAGTAACAAGTGGAAATGTGATGATGTGACAAAAGATGTTGATTGCTAAATTCGCTTGCTTCCATGAATGAGTAGATAGTACACATCTAGTCTTAAGAGAGTCACACTAAAACTTGACAAAGCTAAAACTTGATTTATAAACTCAGCTAGTGCTTTTGGCAACCAAACCCATAGCCAAACAGCTGCATGTCTAGAGGTAGAGGAGTAGACTCCTCACACCGGGTAAGTCTAGCTGAGTATTAGTATACTCAGCCTTGCTTGTGGCATAATTTTACAAGTTCTCTGGAGGACATGGTTGCTAGAGTGACTTGGCCGTCCATCTTGCCACCGGGTTGGACCGTCGAGTGGGACCCTGCCTCGGCTGAGGAGGAGCATGAGGAGTGATGGGATAGGCTTCCCCATCTCTCTGTTTATTTATCGTTAGTTTTATTCCACTGCATTTCGAACAATGATGACTACTTTTGTTAAAACTCCGATGATGACGTAATAAGTTTAATACTCTTTAATGTATGGTTTTATGCTTTATTGTATTTGCTCTGTGACTCACCATCGAGTGAGACTGTGGTACTTGATCCTGTCAGTGGCCTCGTCGGACTAGATCCGAGGGATTGACGGGTTATTCCCATTTAAGTGTGGTCTAGCCTCTAAGGCGGGACTTAGGCACTTAAGTTGGAATAATTCGGGCAGTTCCGCCACACCCATACACCTCTACCAAGGAAGCGAGGCAGGGTAACACTACGAGGCCTTTACAAAGTTCCACTAGCTTCAGAAAACCCGCTAGAGTTTCTAGGAAGAGCAATGCAGGAATCCCCCGTCTGACTGCCATCGCAGCAAAATCAACTCGGGAACCTCTCTACACGCCTACTCCCCTACTCCCCTTGCCCCTATCGGGTAAGGTAGTCCTTCACTAGCTTTCCTAGTTAGTCAGCCAAGGGCGTCCCATTCTGAAAGGGAAATAGCCTCAACATTTCCTATAATCGATTTTGGTGTTTGACGATCATCACAAACCTTGTGGACTAACCAGTTTGCCTAGTTAATCATTTCTCAGGTGCATAAGTTCATCTACAACTATTCTAAGTCGACCATCCGTGACACCAGGGTGACCCTAGGATAGGAATACTGCAAAAACACAAGTTTACACTACGGACCGTCCGATGGAGAAGCGAGCACCGTCCGAGACCAAGCGCGGACCGTCCGGCCTCAGGCGCGGACCGTCCGGTCATTGAAAAACCAGAAAAACCCGAAGGTGACGGGTTCGGCAAAATTCATTTTTAGCGTCCTCACAGACCGTTCGGGGTGCACGGCCGGACCGTCCGCGACTACTTTATCTGACATCTGACGATGCATTAAATGCTTTATAGCCG
Source organism: Zea luxurians (assembly GCA_029449295.1). NCBI lineage: Eukaryota > Viridiplantae > Streptophyta > Magnoliopsida > Poales > Poaceae > Zea > Zea luxurians. Next base: position 199,553,679 of record JAOPSE010000003.1, read on the forward strand.
TTGATATAGCCGTTACTGCTGACCGTTGCGATTTCAACTGTTGATGTGTAGGGGCAGACTGTCTGGACCAAGGGCGCGGACCGTCCGCGGTCGACAGGATTGGAGCAATGGCTAGGAAGTGGTTGGAGGCTATAAATACAGCCCCAACCACCTCCATTCACTATACCCAAGCACTCCACTCCTTCACATTCAATACAAGAGCTAGCAATCCACTCCAAAACACACTCAATGCTTTCAACCTCTCAAAGTTTCACAATTTAGACAAGTGATCATTAGTGACTTAAGAGAGAGTAATCCGTGTGTTATTTGTCGCTCTTGTTGCTTGGTTTTCGCAATCGTGCTTTCTTCATCTCTTTCTCGGCCTTCTAAGTGAATTGTAAAGCAAGCAAGAGACACCTAATTGTGTGGTGATCCTTGTGGGGTCTACGTGACCCGTGAGATTAAGAAGAAGCACTCAACTGATCTTAGTGACCGATTGAGAGAGGGAAAGGGTTGAAATAGACCCAGCCTTTGTGGCCTCCTCAACGGCGACTAGGTTCTTTGGAATTGAACCTTGGTAAAACAAATCACCGTGTCTACTCGCTTTGATTCCCGCTTGATTTGTTTGCCCTCTTTCCTCTGTCTAACATTTCCTTGCTAGTATTGATTTGAGTTTGCTCCCGTACGTCATCCGCATCCTTTGAGCAACTCTTAGCAAGAGAAACATTGTTTCGAACTTGAATTTAATTCTAACGCTAACCCTAGCCAGGTTTCGCCTATTCACCCCCCTCTAGGCGACTTTCAATTGGTATCAAAGCCAGTGCTTCATTAAGAGCCTAACCAACTTGAAGTGATGTCTAGAGATCACGCCAAGAGAGAGATCATGACCGGTGAAAAGCCCATAGTCTCGGGAAGACACTCTCAATAGAGTCTAGCAACAAATACAAGGAGGAATTCTCTTCCTCCATCAAGTCACATCGGAGGGGTGACAAGAAGAAGAAAATGAAGAAGGTGGTCTATTACGAGACCGACTCTTCGTCACCCTCCACATCTGGCACCGAGTCGTCGACTACTTCTAAGCGCCATGAGCGCAAGAAGTATAGTAAGATGCCCCTACGCTGTCCTCGTATTTCAAAGCGCGCTCCATTACTTTCCGTACCCCTAGGCAAACCACCATATTTTGATGGTGAAGATTATTTCATGTGGAGTGATAAAATGAGGCACCATCTAACCTCACTCCAAGAAAGTATTTGGGATATTGTTGAGTTTGGTCCGCAGGCACCACAAGTGGGGGACGAGGACTATGACTCGGACGAGGCCGCCCAAATTAGGCACTTCAACTCCCAAGAAACTTCTATACTCCTCGCCTCCTTGTGTTGAGAGGAGTATAACAAGGTGCAAGGGTTGAAGAACGCCAAAGAAATTTGGGACGTCCTCAAAACCACACACAAATGGGACGAGGTGACCAAGATCACCAAGCGCGAAACGATCAAGGGAGAGCTCGATCGATTCATCCTCAACAAAGGGGAAGAGCTGCAAGCTATGTACAACTGGCTCAAGACGATGGTCAACCAAGTGCGCAACCTCGGGAACACAAAATGGGATGACCATGAAATGATAAAGGTTATTCTTGGATCCCTCGTATTTCGTAATCCTACTCAAGTTCAATTAATACGTGGGGATCCTAGATACAAACAAATGTCTCCCGAGGAGGTTATTGGCAAGTTTGTGAGCTTTGAACTTATGATCAAAGACTCCAAACACATTGTCAACTTGGAGCAAGGCGCCGCCTCTACACCCGAGGTGCAACCCGTTGCATTTAAGGCAACAGAAGAAAGGAAGGAGGAGTCTACACCAAGTAGGCTTCCAATCGATGCCTCCAAGCTCGACAACGAGGAGATGGCACTCATCATCAAGAGTTTTCACCAAATCCTCAAGCAAAGGAAGGGGAAGGACTACAAGCCCCGCTCCAAAAGGGTGTGCTACCGGTGTGGTAAGTCAAGTCACTTTATCGCTAAATGGCCATATTCTAGTGAAAGTGATAGGGACGAAGACAAGAAGGGGAAGAAGAAGGAGAAGAAGAGATACTACAAGAAGAAGGGCGGCGAGGCGCACATGGGGCGTTAATGGGACTCCGACGAGAGCTCCACCGACTCCTCCTCCGATAAGGACGCCGCCAACATCACCGTCAACAAGGGCCTCCTCTTCCCCAACATCGGCCATAAGTGTCTCATGGCTAAGGATGGCAAAAAAAGAAGGTACACTCTAGAGCCACACCCAAATACACCACATCTAGTGATGAGGGTAGCTCTAGTGAAAATGAAGATGATTTAGTTTCTCTCTTTGCCAACCTCACCATGGACCAAAAGAAAAAATTAAATGAATTTATTGAAACCATTAATGAGAAGGATGATCTCTTGGAATGCCAAGAGGACTTGCTCGTTAAGGAAAATAAAAAAATTGTTAAATTGAAGAATTCTTATGCTCTAGAAGTAGAAAAATGTGAAAATTTGTCAAAGGAGCTTAGCATGTGCAATGATTCTATTTCATGTCTTAGAAATGAAAATGCTAGTTTAGTTTCTAAGATTGAAGAACTAAATGCTTGCAATAATTCAATTTCATGTCTTGGAGATTAGAATGCTAGTCTAAATGCTAAGATTAATGAATTGAACACTTGCATATCATCTACATCTACTGTTGAAAATGTTGCCATTTGTACTAGATGTAGAGATGTTAATATAGAAGCTATTGATGATCACATCGCTATGATTAAACAACAAAATGATCACATAACTACATTAAATGCCAAAATTGCCAAGCATGAACTTGAAAATGAAAAATTTAAATTTGCTAGAAGCATGCTCTATAATAGGAGACGCCTTGGCATTAAGGATGGCATTGGGTTCCAACAAGGGAACCAAAGCAATGTCAAGCTTAATGCCCTAAGAAATTGTCTAATTTTGTAAAGGGTTTGTCAGGATAGTGAGGGTTACATTTTATATCCTGCAAACTATCCTGAGCATAAGATTAGGATAATTCATGCTAGGAAATGATGAGGACATCACTTCTATACATACAATGAATGGACCGATAACACGATCGCATGCACGACAGCTAAATCTCCACGTACGTTCTACCCTAGTCAATTGTGTTTCAGAACTTACGCTTGGGGCCATGGATGTTTTGATGATTAGGAACTTTGGAGAGGACCAGCAAGGACTTGGGAGAGGCCAAGGTGTTGAGGAGGAGTAGCAAGAGCGTCCACAACAGAAAGGAGATCAAGTCCGACTCGGTTGCGACTCCATCTTAGGTTACAGGACCATTCTGCACTAAAATGGACGCCTAGGATGCATCCAGACTCCGATTGCGACGGACTTGATATGGTTGGAATGATAAGGAGCTTATCTAACCAACCCAACTGGTTCCACCTTAAAATTCATCCGAAGTCAACGGGAATCGTCAAAACAATTCAGCATTCAGATTCTGTTTTGGTGCTGCGACACCGTCTGTTGGGCTGTTAGGCCGTGTATCACATCGGAGCCCATTAGGGGCGAGTCCAGGGGTCATCCACGCCCTAATACTCTATTTATTCAGCAGCTACCGCCACATTAGGTTTTGGGATTTTTCTTAGATCATTCTGTCATCGAACAGTGTCGTCGTCATCGGTTTGTGAGACCCCATCCCGTAATCAGTACAATTTTGGTTGTGTTTCTTTCCTGTTCTTGCTTGTGTTCTTATTTGCGCTTGCAGGTGTGACGGAACCTCTCAAGTCATTAGGCCCACCTACAGTTGTCCTTGTCCAACGGACCTCAGACAACCCTGCAGGTGCCCCTGAATCACTTGACAAGTTCGATATCTACTTTCCTTACCTTTCCCAAGAGCGTTTCACCCGTCACGCAGACATTACAATACATCGGAGGTACAAAAAATGCGGAAGCAATTACATTAACTTACCTTTATTGAAAAGTAAGACAGAGTTATATAGTTACATACCAGAACATAATATGAGTGCTGAGTATTATTATTACAAACCATGGGAGGTAAAAACCCCTCCCGATAAGTATTAAACAAAAGTTTTATGGAGGATCCTTTCCTCCCACAGCTTTAGTCTTGATTCTCTTCCTTTGGTACCACATTTGAATAGAAGCAACAAAAGTTTGCTGCTTCTTCACCTAAAACAACATGGGACAAAGTCCTGAGTATGGAATTACTCAGCAAGTCTTACCCGACTAAAGAAAAGACCCTCAAGGGTATGCTGGCTAGAGGGAGTCAAGGTGAGGCTTATCAATAATCAATGACTCTGTTTGCAAAAATGCTTACTAAGAGTGGATCCTTAAAAATCCAATTTTATTTGTCATCTTAAGTAAAGATTACCTGCAGCTAGGGTTATGTCTACCCTAATTCAATCACATGACCTGCACTAGCCAATTTCTTAACAACCCTTCATCTTTACTGGATTTCTACGTATAGGTCAGTGACCAAGTCTTCATAACCGCGAAGGTACGGCGATCTGAATTGATTATACTCAGCTAAGGATCTCCGCTCACATGACATATGTAGCACTTAACCCTTGCATATGTCAACTCGCCACCGGGGTTCTTAAGACCAGGTCAGGTTCACGCCAACCGAGAGCACAGATACACCACCGTCCAGCCTCTTGCCACGAAGGGTACACGCTACTCTCGCCATCTCTCCACTCCCATTGCGTGGTATCTTATTCTGGTATTAGTCTGCCCGAGGCAAAGCTTACCCATGACGAGGCATGTGACCAGTTAAAGGGTCCTCGGTCATCAAGCCTACATCGGCACGGTCCTTAATCGACTCAGATGGAGACACTACACCGAGACTCTCTTCTCGTGCAAGTCACTCGCCCGGTCTCAGCTTAATCATTTCAAACCCAAAGTTTGGTACCTGGCAGAGGTACATCTTTTCCGATGTTGAATCCATCATGGCCATGATGGATCCACCATCAAGTTTTATTTTTGAAAACATCCCACCCACTTTGCCACATCAACTTTTGAGAAAACAAAACCTTTTGTTTTTCTAAAGCAAAGCTAAGCATAATAAAAACCTTATGTAAAACAGGGATTTAAGGAGAAGTAATCCAAGGAAGGAAATGCAAGAATTAGTTTAGCACACAACTCCTGTCACCTAATGCATCAAGCAAGTGAGAATATTTTAAAAGTAACAAGGAGGTGGCAAATGCACCGGGGCTTGCCTTGTGTTACTGGTGAATCAGGCTCTGCTCCGCAGATATCAAAATAAAAACAGTTGCGTGCCTGATGTTCCTCAGGTGGTGGTGGTGAAGTCTTCTCTTCTTCGACTTCTACTTCTTCTTCGTTTTCTAAATATGACCATACATAATAATGAATGCCCATGTAATGCTCATGAGAGTGCAAAGATAATAAAAGTTTATTATCTAAAGTCTTGAATACAATTTTCCTTCACGGATCTCCGAGAACTTAGGGTTTCCGTAGTCAATAGTGAAGTTCACAGGGCAGGGGGGCTAGGGTTTTAGGTTCTAAGCTTCAAACATGGTCCAAACCATTCCAAACTTTACCCAAGGCCTCTAAATATTATTTAAAGTTTACCCTAAAAATTTAGTGAATTTTGGATTTACTATTTATTTTCTAAAAATCCAGAGACGCGGTTTTTGGCTATTTTAAATGCTCTATAATTTCCTATTTGGACTAAAAATCAAGTAACTATTTTTATTAAATTCTATAGGAAATTAGGAGCCTAGCAAATTTGGTCTGGTATTTTTAATATTTTCCTACAATTTTCTACAGTTTCTTTGGCTCTAGCAGAAAAGGAAAAAGAAAAGGCATGAACAATTTTGGACCGAAACTGCCCCAGGTCGACCCAACTATGGGCGAACACGCGCGCGCCCGCGCCCATGTGTGTTGATTTTGTAGAAGGGGACTTGTCTTATGGGATAACCTAAAGCGGGGTCGTGGCACTTTTCGACTGAGTCGCTGACATTTGTAGAAAAGCCCCTGCACTTCTATTCCTTTACCGCCTGAAGCCCACGACGACGAATGACGCCGAGTCGCGCTCCGGTGAACCCTCACCGGCTGATTAACTCAATGACGGGCGCCCTACTTCAGCAGAAATCAAATTCTAGACCTAAGGATTGTTTTCCCCAAACTAATTTCATGATTGGTGATCTAACCTGCTCTACCCACGGTGACAATGGGTATCGCGGACAACCGATCGCATTCCTGATGATCTATGGGGTCCTAGCTCAATTGAGCGGGTCGGTGAGCATCAAGAGCAAGTAAGGGTGTTGAAACAATAACACAGAGGGCGAGACCGGACCTGAATTGGGCTGGCCACGGCGAGGTTAAACGGAGCAGTGTTCTTGAGTGGGTTGGGGGAAATGCAAAATTGGAGCTCTCTGGTGGAGGATTCGATGTGCGAGTGGGTGCGCGAGCTGCTTGATTACATGACGGAGCCGAGGGCGTGCTCAATTTATAGAGCCCGCGAGCGGTGGCCGGTGAATTAGACGACGACGCGCGGTGGCCGGAGGAACAAGGAGTTACTGGCGCGCGCGATTAGTGTCCGATTACCGTGGCAAGCTCCCCGGCGATGGACGGAGGGTTACAGCAAGTCACGGCGACGCGGTGGATGTGCCAAGGCATGTGGCGCAAGGCCATGAGGCGGCTGTCACTGGCGAGCTCATCCGAAGCAGCCATGGCAAGCTCGGTACGGTGGCCAGAGTAAATTATTAGCCGGAATATATCCATGGCGACGATATTTACTCAGCCCCAAGCGCTATCCAACCAATCCGAGCATGAATCAAGATGGCGAAGGCACGAATCGCGCACGGCACATCGGTGGCGAGGGACTGAGCTGGCGGCCTGATCCCGTTACTGTACCATCGCGAAGTGCATTCAGTTGGTCTGACAGAGCAGATTCAAGGCAGATTTTCTCTAAATTTTGCATGACAACTTCATCATCCTTCTGCACCAAAGTTGTAGTCCTATCAACCATCTTCATCTTTGTGATAGCATCCCTAGTCAAGTTCTCACTGGATCATGCTTAAATTCGAGCCCTAAGTTCGGCCAATACCACTGGTGGCCATGTTTCAGTTTAAAAACCGACTGACAGCCCATCTTTGGGCCCAATTTTCTCAAAATTCTTCATGGTACGAAGGCATGATTTCTATAGTAAAGTTATTTCCCTTTCATAGATCTACAAAATTGATGTGGTGACCTAGGGCAAAAACTTTATAACTTGATAGATATAGGGCTCCAAAGTTGAGCCAATGCCACTGAAACTCAGACTTAGCCCATAGGTTTCAAATAGGACTTTTTGCAATTAGGTCCAAATCTCAAAGTTTTACTTGCAAATTTACATATTTGTGAACCATATGACTTAAGGTGCCTTACTTTCATGGTTTTTGCACTTTAGTCCAAAAGTTCACTAATTTTGCACTTAGCCCCCTAGGGTTTAAGTTTAGGGCTTTCTAGGGTTCTATTGAGGGTTTGTCGTACTTTTAGGATGTTAATACCACCATAGCCCATTCATATTGATATTTTATGATTATTATAGCTAAGCTTTGGAGTGTTCTCTTAGTTAAGCTTTGGTTACCCCTTTAAGCACAATCTAGGGTTAGGTATCTTACCCTAGGGTTTAATCCACAAAATGTTATATCAACACAACTTGTTTGAAATTTTTGCCTAGTGAATGCACTCTAAGTGTGACAAACACATGATATGCCAATGCTTATGATGTTATGCTCAGGTTTTAGTGACAGTAACACCAGGGGTGTTACAACAGGGATAAGCCTTCGTGGCGAGGTCACTCGTGTGTCACAGGAGATAACCAACGGAGCCATGGTGTAGTGATTGCTAGTAACCGTTCGCTCAGAGCCTTGGATCATCAACGTCGAGATGTCCACTCAATCAAGTTATCGTATCTCACAAAAGATCGGGCCTCGTCCTCTATCAAGTGGTACCAGATTTCCAAGTTGCCCGTGTGTGACGGAACCTCCCAAGTCTTTAGGCCCGCCTATAGTTGTCCTTGTCCAATGGACCACAGACAACCCTGCAGGTGCCCCTGAATCACTTGTCAAGTTTAGTATCTGCTTTTCTTACCTTTCCCAAGAGCGTTTCACCCGTCACGCAGACATTACAAGCATCGGAGATACAAAAATGTGGAAGCAGTTACATAAACTTACCTTTATTTAAAAGTAAGACAGAGTTAAATATTTACAGACCAGAATATAATATACGAGTGCAGAGTATTATTATTACAAACCATGGGAGGCAAAAACACCTCTCGATAAGTTCAAACAAAAGTTTTATGGAGGATCCTTTCCTCCCGCAGCATTACTCCTGGTGCTCTTCCTTTGGTACCACCTTAGAACTGAAGCAGCAAAAATTGGTTGCTTCCTCACCTAAAATCAACATGGGACAAAGCCCTGAGTATGGAATTACTTAGCAAGTCTTACCCGACTAAAGAAAAGACTCTCAAGGGTATGCTGGCTTTTAGGGAGTCAAGGTAAGGCTTAACAATAGTCAATGACTCTGTTTGCAGAAATGCTTACTAAGAGTGGATCCTTACTCTTGCCATGGAGGGTACACACTACTCTCGCCATCTCTCCACTCCCATTGCTTTGTATCTTATTCTGGTATTAGTCTGCCCGAGGCAAAGCTTACCCATGACGAGTCATGTGACCAGTTAAAGGGTCCTCGGTCAGCAGGCCTACATCGAGACGGTCCTTAATCAACTTAGACGGAGACACTACACCGAGACTCTCTTCTCGTGCAAGTCAGCCGCCCGGTCTCAGCTTTATCATTTCAAACCCAAAGTTTGGTACCTGGCAGAGGTACATCTTTTCCGATGCTAAACCCATCATGGCCATGATGGATCCACCATCAAGTTTTATTTTTGAAAACATCCCACCCACTTTGCCACATCATCTTTTGAGAAAACAAAACATTTTGTTTTCTAAAGCAAAGCTAAGCATAAGGAAAACCTTTTGTAAAACAGGGATTAGGGAGTAATCCAAGGAAGGAGATGCAGCAACAGTTTAGCACACAACTCCTATCACCTAATGCATCAAGTAAGTGAGAAAGAGTTTGAAACTAACATGGAGGTGGCAAATGCACCGGGGCTTGCCTTGTTTTACTGGTGAGTCAGGCTCAGTTCCACTGATGTCAAAATAGAAACAGTTGCCTGCCTGATGTTCCTCAGGTGGTGGTGGAGTCTTCTCTTCTTCTACTTCTTCTTCGTTTTCTAAATATGACCATACATAATAATGAATGCTCATGTAATGCTTATGAGAGTACAAATATAATAAGAGTTTATTATCTAAAGTCTTGAATACAATTTTCCTTCACGGATCTCCGAGAACTTAGGGTTTCCGGAGTCAATAGTGAAGTTCACAGGGCAGGGGGTAGGGTTTTAGGTTCTAAGTATCAAACAAGGTTCAAATCACACCAAACTCTACCCAAGGCTTCTAAATAATATATAAGGGTCATCTAAAAAGTTTGGTGATTTTTAGAATCATTATCTATTTTCTAAAAATCCAGAAACAAGATTTTAAATTATTTTAAATACTCTATAATTTCTTATTTGGATTAAAAATCCTAAAACTATTTTTATAAAATTCTACGGAAAATTAGGAATCTAGCAAAATTGGTCTTATATTTTTAGGATTTTTCTACAATTTTCTAGAATTGTTTTAGCTCTGGTAGAAAAAGAAAAAGAAAAATAGTGAATAGTACTGGGCTGAAAGCAGTCCAAATCGGCCCACTCCTAGTAGAAGAGCGCCCGCGCGCGCCCGTGTTGATTTTGCAAACAGACTCCTGGCGTTCTGGATAACTTGAAGTGGGTTCCTCCACTGTTTCCGCGAGTCGCTGACAGTTTACAAGAAACCCCCCCCCCCCCCCCACGTTCTATTCCTTTACGCAGCCCGATCCACGACGGTGAACCGCGCGGGGCAGAGCTCCAGTGAGCTTGTACTGGGCGATTCAGGCAACGACCGGTGTTCTACTTTGGTTTAAACCTAATTTAGACCATAACCAAAGTTTCCCCTCATGTAATTTCACTAATGGCTACCCAATTTGCTCTAGCCATGGTGAGAGCGGAGACAATCAATGGAACAGCATGTTTCCGGCGATCCATGGCGGTCTAGTTCAATCCGAGGTATCGAGGAGCTTGAGGAGAGCCTAAGGATGCTAGAACAAATGACGGAGAAGCTTGAACTGACCTGGAATTAGCTGGCCACGGTGAGGCTAAACCGAGCGGGTTCTTGAGCATTTTGGGAAGAATCCAAAATTGGAGCTCACTGGTGATCGATTGAGGGCAATACTTGACGGCTGGGTGCGTAATGATCCTACAGAGCTCACGGTGGCTTCAATTTATAATAGGCAAGAGTGGTGGCCGGGAATTCGAGCGACGACGCACGGCAGCCGGGGAAACAAGGAGGTCTGGCGCTTGCGCTTAGTGTCCGGTTACCGTGGCAATCTCTCCGGCTATCAACGGAGAGTTACAATGGTTCACGGTGATGCGTTGGAGGTATCAGGGCACGTGGCGCAAGATCAACAGGCGGCCATCGCCGGTGAACTTATCCGCGCCGGTCGCACGATAAGGGGGTACGGTGAACCTCATCCGCGCTCGAGCCCGAGTTAATCTAGTGCCAAGATCTTTACCTTATCATGGTTATCCCCATACCAGCGAACACGGATCACGGTGATGGTAGGAATCACAACGTAGAGATCGTCGACGGTGAGGGGGTGAACCTGAGATCACGTTCAGGTTACTATACCATGGCGTGTTACATTCAGGCGACCTGATAGAACAAATTGAAGCTGAATTTTCTCCTAATTTCACTTGGCAACCTATCCAAGGCTCTACAGCAAAGTTGTAGCCCAACATACCATCTTTATCTTTATTATAGTATTCCAAAACAAATTCTTACTGGATCATGCTTAGAATCGATCAAACCCACTAGCAGTCCAAATTCAGACTTCAAACTGTCTGAAAGCCTAACTTTGGGTGTATTTATCTCTAAATTCTTCATAACAACCATGTTTAACCCCTTAAACAAAGTTGTTCACCTTTGATAGATCTACAAACTTGATGTGGTGACCTAGGGCAAAAACCTTATAATTTGGCAGATATAGAGCTCCAAAGTTGAGCTAATTACACTGATTTCAGACTTAGCCAATAGGGTTCAAGTGTGGCTCTTTTGCAAATTATTCCAAAACTCAAGGTTTAACTTGCAAACCTACTTATTTGTGAACCATATGACTTAAGACACTTTATTATCATGGCTTTTACACCTTAGTCCAAAAAGTGCACTTATTTTGCACTTAGCCCCTAGGGTTTAGGTTTAGGGCTTTCCAGGGTTCCAATTAGGTTTTCTTGCATTCTTATGGTTTGGATCCTACTTGAGTTCATCCATGGAGACACTTTATGACCTTTTCAATTGAATTTTAGAGTTTTCTCTTGTTTAAGCCTTGTTTGTTCTATTATACCCAATCTAGGGTTCAGTTCCCTACTCTAGGGTTTTATCTGCAAAAGGTCATATCAATACAACTTTTTTGAAATTTTTGCCTAGTGAATGCACTCTAGGTGTGTCAAACATATGAAATACCAATGCTTATGACGTTATGCTCAAGTTTTAGTGACAATAACACCAGGGGTGTTACACTGTGAGGTATTGTCGGGGACCGTAATTAGGGGTACCCCCAAGGCTCCTAATCTCAGCTGGTAACCCCCATCAGCACAAAGCTGCAAAGGCCTGATGGGCGCAATTCCGGTTAAGGCTCCGTCCACTCAAGGGACACGATCTCGCCTCGCTCGAGCCCAGCCTCAGGCAGGAACGGAAGACCAAGGCAGATTCACACCTCGCCCGAGGGTCTCCTCAAGCAACGGGCGCACCTCCGACTCGCCCGAGGCCCAGCTCGGGCAGGCTTCACGGAGAAGCAACCTTGGCCAGATCGCCTCGCCAGCCGACCGGATTGTAGGAGCATTCAATGCAAGGATCGCCTGACACCTTATCCTGACACGTGCTCTCCAGTCGACAAGGCCGAAATGACCGCAGTCACCTCGCCCCTCCACTAACTGACCTGACAGGAAAACAGCGCCGACTATGCTGCTCCGACTGCTGTGCCACCCGCCAAGGTGAGGCTGACATCAACCAAGTCCAGCCTCGGGCGCCATAGGAATCTCCGCCTCGCTCGACCCCAGGGCTCGGACTCGACCTCGCCTCGGACGACGATCTCCGCCTCGCCCGACCCCAGGGCTTGGACTCAACCTAGACTCCGGAAGAAGGTCTCCGGCTCGCCCGACCCCTGGGGCTCGGACGAAGCCTCGACCTCGGAGGAGTCACCACCTCACTCGGGCCGACCACGCCACAAGGGGAGGCCATCATTACCCTACCCCTAGCTAGCCCAGGCTACGGGGAACAAGACCGGCGTCCCATCTGGCTCACCCTGGTAAAACAAGTAATGATGGCACCCCGCGTGCTCCATGACAATGGTGGTTCTCAGCCCCCTACGGAAGCAAGGATACATCAGCAAGGATCCGACAGCCCCGACAGCTGTGCTTCTACAAGGCTCAAGCGCTCCTCCGACGGCCACGACGCCACATGAACAGGGCTCCAACACCTCTCCGACAGCCACATCGGCACGTACATAGGGCTCTAGCTCCTCTATGCTAGACACGTTAGCACATTGCTACACCCCCCCGTTGTACACCTGGACCCTCTCCTTACATCTATAAAAGGAAGGTCCAGGGCTCTCATACGAAAAAGGTGGCCGCGCGGGAGAACTGGCAGCCTCACGCCCCCTTTCTCTCTCTCTCTCCCTCGCGAACGCTTGTAACCCCCTACTGCAAGCGCATTCGCCCTGGGCGCAGGACAACACGAGGCCGCGGGTTTCCCCTTACTGTTTTCCCCCCTTGTGTCTCCGTCTCGCGCCAACCCATCTGGGCTGGGACATGCAGCGACAATTTACTCGTCGGTCCAGGGACCCCCCGGGGTCGAAACGCCGACAGTTGGCGCGCCAGGTTGGGGCCTGCTGCGTGTTGACGAACAGCTTCCCGTCAAGCTCCAGATGGGGAGTGTCTAGCAACCTCTCCAACCCGGGACGAAGCTCCGTTTCGGGAGTCTCGAGTTCATGTCCCTCGACAGCAGCTACGACATGATACTCCTTCCTCCGCCGCACGACAACGACAATGGCGGCCGTCAGCCCGCCCGCCGGCAGCGGAATCAACGACGTCTTCCCCGCATGGCGGAAGAACAGCATCCGAGTCTGTCCCGTCACCTTCCCCGTCGACGGGGAAGGAGGCGGGGCAATCATGGCCAAGCATGAGGCGGCGCCTCGTCGGCTGTCGAGCGAGTCGACGACGCCGGCGCCCCAGCGGGGGACACATCGGGCGTTGACCTTGCGTTTGAGACGAAGACGAGCGTCGTTTCCCCGCAACACGCCAACCCCATGCATACGACGGGCGACGCCAGCATGCTCGCGAAGGACTTGTTGGGCATTAGCCTTGTACCTGAGATAACGGTGCGGTCCGTCCCCGACGCAACTTCGTCACCGTCCGTCGATCAAGAGGTACTGTCTGTTTCCCATCCTGTGCCTTTTAGATTCAGCTTCGACCCACCAGGCAACACCGCTTTGGTGGACACTTTCATAAAGGCATATCCAAACCTCCCGAGGTACCATATGTGGTCAACCTGGGACAGATTGACGGCCGTCTCGACCTACGGGCCCCCGGGTTCCGAGGAAGACGACGAGCTTGACTCTGGTTGGGGTTTCTCCGGGCTCGGTAACTCTAGTGCCATGCGGGACTTCATGACTGCATGTGACTACTGCCTCTCCGATTGCTCCGATGATAGCCATAGCCTCAGCGACAAGGATTGTGGCCCAAGTCACGAATGTTTCCACGTCGATCTAGAGGGTCTCGACGAAGGAAACCACCCTGGTATGCTGGAGGACGACGATCCCTCTAGGCCTGTGCCTCGCGTTGACATCCTTCGGGAGCTAGCTCTGGTCCCAGTCCCTGCGGGGGGTCAGGACACACAGCTCGAGCAAATCCGCGAGATGCAGGCCAGGCTCGACGAGGAAGCAGGACAACTTCTGTAGCTCCAGCAGAACATTGGGTAGGAGCGGGCAGGTCGAGCACCGGCCGGAGAAGTGTGTCATCTGACCCAGGATGTCCAGCACCACATCGCCGACGATGCCAGGGCCAGGCTGCCCCCGGCTTCCAGTGGGGTCAGCCAGAACCTGGCTGCAGCAGCAATACTGCTCCGAGCGATGCCAGAACCATCCACCACCGAGGGGCGGCGTATCCAGGGAGAACTCAAGAATCTCCTGGAGGATGCCGCGGTCTGACGGGCTGAAAGCTCTGCCTCCCGAAGGTAGGGATACCCCCCAGAGCATCGTGCTGCGACTTCCCAATTCATGCGGGAGGCCTCGGTCCACACAGGGCGCACGTGGGATACAGCGCCTGCGGCCCCAGGCCGCCTCGGCAACGAGCACCATCGCCGCGACCATCGAGCCCACCTCGACGAGAGGATGCACCGAGGCTACCACCACAGGCGTGGGGGATGCTACAACAGCGGGGAGGATCGGAGCCCCTCGCCCGAACCACATGGTCCGCAAGCTTTCAGTTGGTCCATACGACGGGCGCCGTTCCCGACCCGGTTCTGGGCCTCGACTACCATCACCAAGTACTCGGGGGAGACGAGGCCTGAAATGTGGCTCACGGACTACAGGCTGGCCTGCCAGCTGGGTGGAACGGACGATGACAACCTCATCATCCGCAACCTCCCCCTATTCCTCTCCGACGCTGCCCGAGCCTGGCTGGAGCATCTGCCTCCTGCGCAGATCTCCAATTGGGACGTCCTGGTCAAAGCCTTCACCGGCAACTTCTAGGGCACATACGTGCGCCCTGGGAACTCCTGGGATCTCCGAAGCTACCGCCAGCAGCCGGGAGAATCCCTGTGGGACTACATCCGATGATTTTCGAAGCAGCGCACCGAGCTGCCCAACATCACCGACTCCGATGTCATCGGCGCGTTCCTCGCTGGCACCACTTGCCGCGACCTGGTGAGCAAGCTGGGTCGCAAGACTCCCACCAGGGCGAGCGAGCTGATGGACATCGCCACCAAGTTCGCCTCTGGCCAAGAGGCGGTCGAGGCCATCTTCCAGAAGGACAAGCAGCCTCAGGGGCGCTAGCCGGATGACGTCCCCGAAGCGTTTGCTCAGCGCGGCACGAGGAAGAAGGGCAAGAAGAAGTCGTAAGCGAAACGCGACGCCGCCGACGTAGACTTTGTCGTTGCCGCTGAGCACAAGAACCCTCGGAAACCTCCCGGAGGCACCAACTTGTTCGACAAGATGCTCAAGGAGTCGTGCCCCTATCATCAGGGTTCCGTAAAGCACACCCTTGAGGATTGCGTCATGCTTCGGCGCTACTTCCACAAGGCCAGGCCACCGGCGGAAGGTGGCAGGGCCCCCGACAACGACAAGAGGGAAGCTCACAAGGCAGAGGAGTTCCCCGAGGTCCATGACTGCTTCATGATCTACGGTGGGCGGGTGGCGAACGCCTCGGCTCGGCACCGCAAGCAAGACCGCCGGGAGGTCTGCTCGGTAAAGGTGGCGGCGCCAGTCTATCTAGACTGGTCCGACAAGCCCATCACCTTCGACCAAGACGACAACCTCGACCGTATGCCAAGCCCGGGGAAGTACCCGCTCATTGTTGATCCCGTCATCGGCAACATCAAGCTTACCAAGGTCCTCATGGACGGAGGCAGCAGCCTCAACATCATCTACACCGACACCCTCGGGCTCCTGCAGATCGATCTGTCCTCGATCCGGGCCGGCGCGTCGCCCTTTCATGGGATCATTCCCGGGAAGCGCGTCCAGCCCCTTGGACAACTCGATCTGCCCATCTGCTTCGGGACTCCCTCCAACTTCCGAAAGGAAACCCTCACGTTCGAGGTGGTCGGGCTCCGAGGAACCTACCACGCAGTGCTTGGGAGACCATGTTATGCCAAGTTCATGGCCGTCCCCAACTACACCTACCTCAAGCTCAAGATGCCAGGCCCCAACGGGGTCATCACCGTCGGCCCCACGTACCGACACGCATACGAATGCGACGTGGAGTGCGTGGAGTACGCCGAGGCCCTCGCCGAATCTGAGGCCCTCATCGCCGACACGGAAAACCTCTCCAAGGAGGTTCCAGATGCGAAGTGCCACGCCGGCAACTTCGAACCAGCAGAGGCGGTTAAGTCCGTCCCTCTCGACCCCAGCAACGACGCCTCCAAGCAGATCCGGATCGGCTCCAAACTCGACCCCAAATAGGAAGCAGTGCTCGTCGACTTTCTCCGTGCGAACGCTGAGGTTTTTGCGTGGAGTCCCTCAGACATGCCTGGCATACCGAGGGAAGTCGCCGAGCACTCACTGGATATCCGAGCTGGAGCCCGACCCGTGAAGCAGCCTCTGCGCCGATTCGACGAAGAAAAGCGCAGAGCCATAGGCGAGGAGATCCACAAGCTGATGGCTGCGGGGTTCATCAAAGAGGTATTCCATCCTGAATGGCTAGCCAACCCTGTGCTTGTGAAAAAGAAACGTGGGAAATGGCGGATGTGTGTAGACTACAGTGGTCTAAACAAAGCATGTCCGAAGGTTCCCTACCCTCTGCCTCGTATTGATCAAATCGTGGATTCCACTGCTGGGTGCGAAACCTTGTCGTTCCTCGATGCCTACTCAGGGTATCACCAAATCAGGATGAAAGAGTCCGACCAGCTCGCAACTTCTTTCATCACACCTTTTGGCATGTACTGCTACATTACTATGCCATTCGGTTTGAGGAATGCAGGTGCGACATACCAAAGGTGCATGAACCACGTGTTCGGACAGCACATTGGTCAAATGGTCGAGGCCTATGTCGATGACATCATAGTCAAGACGAGGAAAGCCTCCGACCTCCTCTCTGACCTTGAAACGACATTCAAATGTCTCAAAGCGAAAGGCGTAAAACTCAATCCCGAGAAGTGTGTCTTCGGAGTTCCTCGAGGCATGCTCCTGGGGTTCATCATCTCCGTGCAGGGCATCGAGGCCAACCCGGAGAAAATCGCGGCCATCACCAACATGGGGCCTGTCAAGGACATGAAAGGAGTATAGAGGGTCATGGGATGCCTTGCGGCTCTGAGCCGCTTCATCTCACGCCTCGGCGAAAGAGGCCTACCCCTGTATCACCTCTTAAGGAAGACTGAGTGCTTCACTTGGACCCCTGAGGCTGAGGAAGCCCTCGAGAACTTGAAGGCGCTCCTTACAAGCGCGCCCATCCTGGTGCCCCCCGCTACCGGAGAAGCCCTCTTGATCTACATCGCCACTACCACTTAGGTGGTCAGCGCCGCGATCGTGGTCGAGAGACGAGAAGAAGGGCACGCACTGCCCGTCTAGAGGCCGATTTACTTCATCAGTGAGGTACTGTTCGAGACCAAGATCCGCTACCCGCAAATTCAGAAGCTGCTGTACGCGGTGATTCTGACACGGTGAAAGTTGCGACACTACTTCGAGTCTCATCCGGTGACTGTGGTGTCATCCTTCCCCTAGGGGAGATCATCCAGTGCCGAGAGGCCTCAGGTAGGATCAAAAAGTGGGCGGTGGAGATCATGGGCGAGACGATCTCGTTCGCCCCTCGGAGGGCCATCAAGTCCCAAGTCTTGGCAGACTTTGTGGCTGAATGGGTCGACACCCAGCTTCCAACAACTCCGATCCAACCGGAACTCTGGACTATGTTTTTCGACGGGTCGCTGATGAAAACAGGAGCGGGCGCGGGCCTGCTCTTCATCTCACCCCTCGGGAAGCACCTCCACTACGTGCTGCGCCTCCATTTCCCGACGTCCAACAACATGGCCGAGTATGAGGCTCTGGTTAACGGGTTGCGCATCGCCATCGAGATAGGGGTCCGGCACCTTGACGCTCGCGGCGACTCGTAGCTTGTCATCGACCAAGTCATGAAGAACTCCCACTGCCGCGACCCGAAGATGCAAGCCTACTGCGACGAGGTTCAGCGCCTGGAGGACAAGTTCTATGGGCTCGAGCTCAACCACGTCGCTCGACGATACAACGAGACTGCAGACGAGCTGGCTAAGATAGCCTTGGGGCGAATGATGGTTCCTCCAGGCGTCTTCTCCCGAGACCTACATCAACCCTCTGTCAAGACCGACGACACGCCCGAGCCCGAGAAGGCCTCAGATCTGCCCGAGGCGCCCTCGGCTCTGCTTGAGGCACCCTCGGCCCTCGAGGGTGAGGCATTGCGCGTCGAGGAAGAGCTGAATGGGGCCATGCCTAATCGAAACTGGCAGACCCCATACCTGCAATATCTCCACCGAGGAGAGCTACCCCTCGATAGAGCCGAAGCTCGGTGACTGGCGCGGCGCGCCAAGTCATTCGTCTTGCTGGGTGACAAAAAGGAGCTCTACCACCGCAGCCCCTCAGGCATCCTCCAACGATGCATATCCATCGCCGAAGGTCAAGAGTTATTGCAAGAAATACACTCGGGGGCTTGCGGTCAGCACGCAGCACCTCGGGCCCTCGTGGGAAATGCCTTCCGACAGGGCTTCTACTGGCCAACTGCGGTGGCCGACACCACTAGGATTGTACGCACCTGCCAAGGGTGTCAATTATACGCAAAGCAGACCCAACAGCCCGCTCAGGCTCTGCAAACAATACCCATCACCTGGTCGTTTGCTGTGTGGGGTCTGGACCTCGTCAGTCCCTTGCAGAAGGCACCCGGGGGCTTCACGCACCTGCTGGTCGCCATCGACAAATTCTCTAAGTTGATCGAGGTCCGACCCCTAAACAGCATCAGGTCCGAATAGGCGGTGGCGTTCTTCACCAACATCATACATCGCTTCGAGGTCCCGAACTCCATCATCATCGACAACGGCACCCAGTTCACTGGCAGAAAGTTCCTGGACTTCTGCAAGGACCACCACATCCGGGTGGACTGGGTCGCCGTAGCTCACCCCATGACGAATGGGTAGGTAGAGCGTGCCAACGGCATGATTCTACAGGGGCTCAAGCCAAGGATCTACAACGACCTCAACAAGTTCGACAGGCGGTGGATGATGGAACTCCCCTCGGTGGTCTGGAGTCTGAGGACGACGCCAAGCCGAGCCACGGGCTTCACGCCGTTTTTTCTAGTCTATGGGGCCGAGGCTATCTTGCCCACAGACTTAGAACATGGCTCCCCGAGGACGAGGGCATACGATGCCCAAAGCAACTAGGCAAACCAAGAAGACTCACTTGACCAGCTGGAAGAGGCTCGGGACATGGCCTTACTACACTCGGTGTGGTATCAACAGTCCCTGCGACGCTACCACGCCCGAGGGGTTCGGTCCCGAGACCTCCAGGTGGGCGACTTGGTGCTTCGGCTACGACAAGACGCCCGAGGGCGCCACAAGCTCATGACTCCCTGGGAAGGGCCGTTCATCATCGCCAAGATTCTGAAGCCCGGAACATACAAGCTGGCCAACTAGTCAAGGCGAGGTCTACAGCAACGCTTGGAACATCCGACAGCTACGTCGCTTCTACCCTTAAGATGTTTTCAAGTCATTCATGTACCTCATTTACACACACAAGCAAAGTCTAACCTTCAAGGAAGGGTCAGCCTTGCCTCGGCAAAGCCCAACCCTCCCTCGGGGGCTAGAAGGGGGGAACCCCCTCTGCGTCAAAATTTTCCTCGGAAAAAGTCTTTCTGCCAGAACATCTTTCGTGCTTTTCAACTACTTCGATAGTGGAGTCCTGAAAACGACGGAGTACACGTAAGCAGGCAAGGCCGACTGAGCCGAGGGACTCCTATGCCTCCGGGATACGGATACCTCACTCATCACCTTCTGCGATAAGTAACTCACCCTCGGATAAGGGATTCCGCTGACCGAACAAGTCTTAACGCTCGAAAACTTTTTCTGCTGAAACGATTTTTTGTGCCATCTCGACTATATCGATAACAGAATCTTACGGACGAGTAAGAGTACACGTAAGCAGGCAAGGCCGACCGAGCCAAGGGACTCCTACGCCTCCGGGATACGGATACCTCACCCATCACCTTCTACGATAAGTAACTCACGCTTGGATGAATGATTCTGTTACCGACGAACAAGTCCTGATACTCGAAACAAAGGGAAAAGAAACGCAGCTTTACAACACGACGACGGTATGTTTTGGCCTCGGCGGCCGCAAAAAACATACGCATGCTACAGACAAACTGTTCCTACAGGTTCAGACGTCAGCAGGGGGAGCAGCAGCGCCCTCGGCATCAACTCCACCCTCGACGGAATCCGACCCGGCCTCGAACAGCGACATGGTCGAAGGATCTCCACCTCGAAGGAAGATGTCAGCACCGCGCCTAGGCCATCGCCACCAGGGTCTCCTCCAGGAACCCGACCCAAGCAGACGGCCAGACCGGCCGCTCCGTAGCCTCAGCCAGCTGTCCCCCGAGGACACCAACCCGGCTCATGGCCTCGGCAGCCCGACTCCAGGGTTGGTCCTGCTAGTGGACGACCTGGCTAGGTCCCAGCTGCTACTGCAACGCCTCGTCGGCCTGGGAAGTCCCCTACTCCCGGGCCGATGAAGTTTCTTCTCCAGCCAACTCTGCCTCTGTCCATGCTGACACCACTGCCTCCGGCTTTGGCTCGTCGTAGAGCAGCCGAGGTTTCCTTCACTAAGCAAGAGGAGCCTCGAGCGGTAAGGCCGACTGAGCCGAGGGATTCCTACGCCTCCGGGATTTGAATACCTCACTCGTCACCTTCCGCATAGGGCAACTCACACTTAGTTAAGCAGTCCAGCTAGCCGACAGGCGAGTCCTGGTGCACGAAATGGGGAAGAAACACGGCTTTACGCCCAAATACACAAATGTTCAGGCCCCGACAGCCGCAATGAACATACGCCAGCACTCAAGGTGCCATTACAAATGGGACTCCGGTTCCGTTCCCGCGGGTACGAACAAACTCCATACCAGGAGGCCCGTGGGACGATGAACTCCAAGCGGCTCACCGCCGCCTGCTTCGATAGCAGCGACAACGACCCCCGCTCCGGGCGGCCAAACAGCAGCAGCGATGACCTCAGGGCGGACGCTGCTATGACAAGGTCCTCGCCCATGTCTCCACTCGAGGGGCGAGGACCAGCTATCAAAGCCAAAGAGCCGGAGGCCCGGAGCGCAGATGGCAGCGGCGATCTCGTCGGCGACGAGGACTTCTCCGGCCACTTGTCCACCGGCAGATCCCCACTCAAGTCCTCCCGGACGGGCAAGCACTGACCACCGCGTGAAGGCGTCGTGCCGGAGCAAGGGCAGGACAGCCCAAGAACACGAGCGCCGCCCTAGCAGCGCGCAACGTCTTGGGCGGTCCCCTGGTGTGCGCGGCGCAACCGCCGCCCGTACGGCGGGCGAATAGCCGCACTCCGCACAGCGGTGGGAGGTGGCACCGGAAGCCGTGCCAGAGCCAGCTGAGCCAGCGAACCAGGCGTGCTGGAGCTGATGACGCTTGCGGCCGCTCGGCCACGCGTTGTCGAAGTCCGCCCCTTCCGCTAAGCCAGTGAGCGCCCTCTCCCATGAATGCTGAAGGAGGAGGTGGCCCGTCGACCCGTACGGGAGGTAGAGCTCCGGCTCAGCTTGCCCTCCGCCCCAGCTCGGATGACAAAAATCCTTGAAGCTAAGGGCGGGGCAGGAGGCCGCAGCCCAGCTCGCTTCTCTCCACCAAATTGCCCATCGGTGGGGGAAGACGGCTGGGCTGCCTGACGAAAATCCTTGAAGCCGAGCGATGGCTGAAAGGTACCAACCTCCACAAGGTTGCGCTCCTTCCACAACAAGACGAAGACAACGCGGGTGCTCCCCATCTGGGGGCTCGGAAGGTGGAAGGATGCGACGCATGAGGAAAGTGTGAAGGCATGGCTACCACCCAGGAGGTCGATCCCTTTTTAAAGGCGACTCTCCCCGCTCGCGTCCTCAAGTCGTCGAGGACTAAGTCTTCACCAACACGCTTCAAGGTCCTCCCCCTACGACACGGGGGCTGGGCCCCACACGTCATGCGAGCTGCCCCAGGACAGAAGAAGCCAAACCGCCACGCGCGCGGAGCGTGTAACCGCCCACTGGTTACAAGCATTCCTTCGCCTTCGCCCAAACCAGCGGGTGAAAGGGCGGACCGCCATGCAGGCGGCATGCAACTGCACCAAGGGGGCGCACCCTTTCGACTTCGACACATCCAACATGGAGGCCCAGGCCCGCACGTCATGTAACCGGTGCGCCGGTTACTACGTGCAAAAAACTGCAGCGCCACTTGCACCAGCGCCGCGCCTTCTCGACTACGGAACCGGTGCCGTGACTCGAGGCAACCCTGCGCATGGCCCAGCAGTGCCAGCCAGGCACGCCGGTCACGGGTCATTCAGCCGTGGGAGAAGGCGCGACGGTCAACATGGCCAAAAGTGGGCCGGCAGCAATGGCGGTGGCAGGCGGGCGGAAGCAGCAGTCAAATCGTCTGCAGGCTCACGTCCCCCCTGGAACAGCGAGGGAGCTCTCTCCCACGGCGTGAAGACGATGCGCCCGTGTTCCATTCCTTGAACGGCTCGCGCATTCGCAACGGCTACCCCGCGAACCACTTGTCCCGTCGCATTAACCCTGCGGCAGGACAGGCGACACCTTTGGCAGGCGAAGCCGGCGATGCTTCACCTCCGCCATAATGACTGCGTCAAAAAAGGTGCGCCACGTCGTTCAATTTCGTATCCTTTTCCTCTTCCCCTTTCTCTCTCTTGCTACAGGGACCGGGAAAGGGGATACTCCGAAAGGGATCCTTCTCCGCGAAGGAAGCGGGCCCCGAGCCCCCCTACTGATCAGAGGTTCGAAGGCTGGCCCCTCGGAAGGGTTCGACAGCCGCCTCAGAGCACTCGGGCTCCGCGCCCACTACTAGTCAGAGGTTCGAAGGCTGGCCCCTCGGAAGGGTTCGACAGCCGCCTCATGCCACTCGGCTCCACGCCCACAACTGATCAGGGGTTCGTAGGCTGGCCCCCCGACGGGTTCGACAGTCGCCCCAGATCACGCAGAGTGAGGGATGACTCTGGGTATGTTCGATACATAACCAAGGATCGGGCTACACTCCCGAGGTACCCTAGGACATTTCTGAGACCAGCAGGAACGATTCTGTAACGGAATCCCATCAGAGGGAGGCATCGAGCCCTCGGACCATATCAAACAGGACCGGGTCCGACAAATCACCTGCAGGTACTTTTGGAGTGCGCCTCTGGGCCACTAGCCAACCCTTATCGAACGGGGCACGGGCGTCCACTCGGATCACCCGTTAGCAACTCACTAGAGACACCATGTTCGGCGCCCACCGAGGGCAACATGGCGCTTTCCCCCCTCTTCCTTGCGAAAAGGCGACGTAGGGGCGTATGAAAAAAGCCGAGTCTGCCCTTGATCATCCTCTCGCCCTGTGCAGAGGCGCGGGGGCTGCTCTCGCAAACCCGGCTTCGGCCAAACCGTTGATAGCGTCAACATACCAGCCCGAGAACTCGGAACCTGACTATGCACCCGGGCAACGACCAGTTCGCATGAGGGAACAACCAGACCGACCGAGCCATCACGAAAGGCATTAAGACCTCGAAGGAGTCAAACCACTCCTCCGAGGCCTCGGGGGCTACACCCGGCGGGTGCGCTCACGCGCACCCACCGGAACAAAATGCAACCGAGAAAGGCCGGTCCCCTTGCAAAAAAGTGCGGCAAAGCCTCCAAGCGAGTACCCACACTCCCTTTGAGGCTCGGGGGCTATTGTCGGGGACCGTAATTAGGGGTACCCCCAAGGCTCCTAATCTCAGCTGGTAACCCCCATCAGCACAAAGCTGCAAAGGCCTGATGGGCGTAATTCCGGTTAAGGCTCCGTCCACTCGAGGGACACGATCTCGCCTCGCCCGAGCCCAGCCTCGGGCAGGAACGTAAGACCAAGGCAGATTCACGCCTTGCCCGAGGGTCTCCTCAAGCAATGGGCGCACCTCCGACTCGCCCGAGGCCCAGCTCGGGCAGGCTTCACGGAGAAGCAACCTTGGCCAGATCGCCTCGCCAGTCGACCGGATCGCAGGAGCATTCAATGCAAGGATCGCCTGACATCTTATCCTGACGCGTGCTCTCCAGTCGACAAGGCCGAAATGACCGCAGTCACTTTGGCCCTCCACTAACTGACCTGACAGGAAAACAGCGCCGCCTACGCTGCTCCGACTGCTGTGCCACCCGCCAGGGTGAGGCTGACATCAACCAAGTCCAGCCTCGGGCGCCATAGGAATCTCCGCCTCGCCCGACCCTAGGGCTCGGACTCGACCTCGCCTCGGACGACGATCTCCGCCTCGCCCGACCCCAGGGCTCGGACTTGACCTCGACTCCGGAAGAAGGTCTCTGCCTCGCCAGACCCCTGGGGCTCGGACTTAGCCTCGACCTCAGAGGAGTCACCACCTCGCTCAGGCCGACCACGCCACAAGGGGAG
The DNA here is from genome assembly GCA_029449295.1 of Zea luxurians. Lineage (NCBI taxonomy): Eukaryota > Viridiplantae > Streptophyta > Magnoliopsida > Poales > Poaceae > Zea > Zea luxurians. The sequence goes on from JAOPSE010000003.1 coordinate 199,578,154, forward strand.
GCCATCATTACCCTACCCCTAGCTAGCCCAGGCTACGGGGAACAAGACAGGCGTCCCATCTGGCTCGCCCCGGTAAAACAAGTAATGATGGCACCCCGCGTGCTCCATGACAACGGTGGTTCTCAGCCCCCTACGGAAGCAAGGATACGTCAGCAAGGATCCGACAGCCCCGACAGCTGTGCTTCTACAAGGCTCAAGCGCTCCTCCGACGGCCACGACGCCACATGAACAGGGCTCCAACACCTCTCAGACAGCCACGTCGGCACGTACATAGGGCTCTAGCTCCTCTCTGCTAGACACGTGAGCACATTGCTACACCCCCCTGTTGTACACCTGGTCCCTCTTCTTACATCTATAAAAGGAAGGTCCAGGGCTCTCATACGAAAAAGGTGGCCGCGCGGGAGAACGGGCAGCCTCACGCCCCCTGTCTCTCTCTCCCTCGCGAACGCTTGTAACCCCCTACTGTAAGCGCATCCGCCCTGGGCGCAGGACAACACGAAGCCGCGAGTTTCCCCTTACTGTTTTCCCCCCTTGTGTCTCCATCTCGCGCCGACCCATCTGGGCTAGGACACGCAGCGACAATTTACTCGTCGGTCCAGGGACCCCCCGGGGTCGAAACGCCGACAGGTATAATCCTACCTTTAGATTAGTTTTGTTTCATCCCATAGTCCACAAAAAGCAAAAGAATTTAATTATGATTAGTTTATCCTGACCTAAAACCATCACCTTAGCCTTTGCACAATTTAGTTTTAGAGTCCGTAGTTCTGAGTTCGTGTTTTAGGTTGAGTTTGGTTGCTGGTTTAGATTTGTTTTGGTTCATTTTGATTCTTTCCATCCACTTCCATCCTACAAAATCGACCCTATCCACAATACAGATCCTATCTCTAAAACTGACCCTATCCTAAAACCGACCCTATCCAGAAAATAGATCCTATCGCTAAAACCGACCCTATCCACAAAACAAATCCTATCTCTAAAACCGACCCTATCCATAAAACAGATCCTATCTCTAAAACTGACCCTATCCACAAAACCGAACCCCCCCACCCTTCCAACACCTCGCCAGAAACCCTGATTCGGAGTCCAAACTTAAAACGGCCATAACTTTCGCCTCGAAACTCGAATCGGGCCCATTTTTTTCAAATCGCACAGAATTAAATTTCGCATCTGATTCTTTCCTGCTTTGCCGGATTCGCCATTTTTAAAAATCCCAAATTTGGCTTGGAAATAGGACTTCTCATTTTCCAAGCATTTATTCTGTTTTTAGGGCAAACTTGCAGAAATTCCAAAGGACGCGTCTTTGCACAAAAAAATCTAAAACTTGGTGTGTTTCCTTCTTATGTGCTGCTGCAAAAGATAAAAATATAAAAAATATTTGAAAAAAAATCACAAGAAAAAAAAGAGTAGCACATAAGCAGAAACGCCAGTGTTCTGTGCACCTCTGTGATTATTTTGCCCCAAGCCTGTTTTATTGCTGCACCTAGATACTTGTACCTCCTTTCTTGTGCCTTGGTCCAACTGTTCTATTACATTTTCTAGGCCAGCAATTAGGACGAGTACTTGGAACACTTATTCAGCATTATTATTTGTTACTGACTTGTGTGCCACATATATATATATTTAGTCAGCCTTTCCAGAGCTCCAGCTTTCTCTCGAGCAGAACAGGTACTCCTTTGCAATCACACCCACGCTCGTTGGATAGTCACACCGGTCACCATTTGCCACCTGCAGTGCTGGTAAGAACCTTGTAAGAGCAGGGTAAGACGCTTCATAATTTGTGTTCCACCACCAGCACCCTGAGAGATAGTTGTAGGGTTCACATTGTTTGTTGCCTATTTGTCTCTGTTTTGTGCTAACAATGACAGGACCAAAGAACCAAATGGACAAGGAGAAGGAGCCTAAGCTTAACGATGATGAGTGTGTCTCTCAGCTTGAATTGAAGGAGATGATGCGCGCGTTGACTGAAGCTTTTAAAAAATTCCACGACTCTGCGGCAACATCCTATGAGCAGCTTGATCGACGAGTTGCTGAACTTGTTACATGCATGGACGTACTGGAGGCTCGTCCGCCACCACCAACTCCAGCCCCAGCTCACTCGCTTATGGACGATGATGACAACAGCGGTGATGTTTATGCACCGCTGCGACGACGCCTCGCATGTAATCGACAAGGTATGGGAGGTAATGGTAGACATCGTCATTAATCCTGAACCAGACCATGATCCATTTGCTAAGATTAAGTTCCCCATTCCACCGTTCATGGGTTCTTATGATGCTGAAGCTTACTTAGACTAGGAGATGACGGTAGAACAAAATTTTAATTCCCATCTTGTTCCTGAGCAGCATAGGTTTAGACAAGCCACTAGTGAATTTAAAGATTTTGCTATCATTTGGTGGAATGAAGTTGTTAACACACGTGCTGCACCACAAACATGGAGTGCGTTAAAAGAGGAGATGCGAGCTCGCTTTCTTCCCCCTTCTTATAGACGTGATCTTCGAAAAAATTGCAACGCTTAGATTAGGGAGACATGTCGGTACAGGAATACTACTAAGAGCTTCAGAAAGGTATGCTACGATGTGGGGTAGTTGAGGATACGGAGGATCAAATGGTTAGGTTTTATGGGGGATTGAGGCGGGAGATTCAGGATATTGTTGATTATAAAGAATATCATTCTATACAACGTTTGTTCCATCTTTCTATGTTGGCAGAAAAAGAATTACAGGGTTGTCAATAGCGGAGGAGCAGCACCTTCGCGCCACGACAACCACCGGCGCCAACCAAGGCGTCATCCTCTTCAGGCATATGGACATCCACACCTTCCTCCACCAGTGGCACACGCAGCACCGCACCTTCGGCATCATAGGGACACGACAACAGCAAGTCCTTGTTGCCTTCGGGTGTTGCAGCAAAACCTGCTACGACCACCTCTTCCATAGGTCGCTCCTCCGACATCAAGTGCCACCGCTGGTAGGGACTTGGCCATATTTAGCAAGATTGCCCCAGCAAACGGGCATACATTGCTACTGGTGATGGTGGGTAGGTTAGTGCTTCTGATGTTGAAGATGAAGATACTGTTGGAGCTAACATTGCAGAGACTTATGATGGTGACGAAGAGGTTCTTGGTACAACAGCAACCGAGACTTATAAGTCCTTGATTGTGCAACGAGCTTTGAGTGTCATGGCTAGTGACGATGCCAACAGACAGCGCCACAACCTCTTCAACATGTTCCTCATCGTCAAGGACTGCTGTGTACATACCATCATTGACGGTGGTAGCTGCAACAACTTGGTGAACGTTGAGCTGGTCAAGAAGCTTGGCTTGACCACACGAGAGCATCCCCACCCTTATCACATTCAATGGTTTAACAACAACGGTAAGTTCAAGGTAACAAAAACAGCAAGGGTGCATTTTTCTATTGCCTCTTACCATGACTTTGCTGATTTCGATGTGGTGAGTATGGATGCTTGCTCTCTTTTATTTGGACGTCCTTGGGAGTTTGATATTGATGCTATTCACCATGGTATATCTAATAAATATACTTTCATGCATAAGGGAAAGAAAATTGTGTTGCTTCCTATGACTCCCACTAAAATTGTCCACTTTGAACATGAGAAAAAGACTAATGCTAAGCAAAAAGGTGTTTTGAACTCTGAAAATCAGCAACCTATTAAGTTAAAAACTCCGACTTTGTTATCTACTAAATCTGATCTTGATGAGTTACATGCCTCTGTTGGACTTTGCTATGCCTTAGTGTGCAAAAATGCATTCTATTCCATTGATGATACGTCTATTGCTTTTACCACCGGCTGTTGCTAACCTTTTGCAAGAGTATATGGATGTGTTTCCCTCTAAGATACCCCCTGGATTACCACCTGTGCGAGGCATTGAGCACAAGATTGATTTAATTCTAGGGGCGAACTTGCCCAACCGTGCTGCCTACAGGACCAACCCCGAGGAGACTAAGGAGATTCAGCGCCAGGTCCAGGACCTTCTTGACCGTGGGTACATTCATCAGAGCCTTAGTCCTTGTTATGTTCCTGTTCTTTTGGTTCCTAAGAAAGATGGCACTTGGCGCATATGTGTTGATTATAGAGCCATTAATAACATCACAATTCGGTACCGATATCCTATTCCTAGGTTGGATGATATGCTTGATGAATTAAGTGGTTCTATTGTTTTCTCTAAAATTGACTTGCGTATTGGATAGCACCAGATTCGTATGTCTTTAGGTGATGAATGGAAAACTGCATTTAAAACTATGTTCGGTGTTTATGAGTGGTTAGTCATGCCTTTTGGGTTAACTAATGCGCCTAGCACTTTCATGAGATTGATGAACGATGTTTTACGTGCATTCATTGGTAAATTTGTGGTGGTATATTTCGATGATACTCTTATCTATAGTATGTCTCATGATGATCATATTGAACACTTACGTGTTGTTTTTGATGTTTTGCGTGATGCACGTTCATTTGGTAACCTTGAGAAGTGCACCTTCAGCACCGATCGTGTGTCTTTTCTTGAATATGTTGTGACATCGCAGGGCATTGAGATGGATGAGGCAAAAATTGTTGCCATCACGAGCTGGCCACTTCCAACAACGGTTACGCAGGTTCGAAGTTTTCTTGGTCTTGCAGGATTCTACAGGCAATTTGTGCGGGATTTCAGCACCATTGCAGCACCTCTCCACGAGTTGACAAAGAATGGAGTGTCGTTTCATTGGGGACCAGCACAACAACAAGCTTTTGGTGCCTCAAGTCGAAGCTCACACAAGCACCACTGCTGCAACTTCCTGATTTTGACAAGATATTCAAGCTCGAGTGTGATGTGAGCGACATTGGGATTGGAGGAGTGCTCATTCAAGGAGGTAAACCTGTTGCTTTCTTTAGTGAAAAATTGCATGGTCCAACTCTGAATTATTCTACATATGACAAAGAATTATATGCTTTAGTATGAGTTTTACAAACTTGGCAACATTATCTATGGTCTAAAGAATTTGTCATACATTCGGATCATGAATCTTTGAAGTATCTTAAGTGACAATCTAATCTAAACAAACGACATGCTAAATGGATTGAATTCTTAGAATCATTTCCTTACATTATTAAGCATAAAAAAAGGAAAGGATAATGTGATTGTTGATGCTTTGTCTAAACGTTTGTTCCAACTTTATTTGCCTCTTCCTGTTCCTCGTGCACCTTGGGAGGATATTTCTATGGATTTTGTTTTGGGATTGCCTAGAACAAAGAGGGGGAGTGATAGTGTTTTTGTCATTGTTGATCGTTTTTCAAAGATGGCACATTTTATACCCTGTCACAAAACTGATAATGCTTCACTTATTGCTGATTTGTTCTTCACTGAGATTGTGCGTTTGCATGGTGTGCCAAATATTATTGTTTCTGATAGGGATGCTAAGTTTTTAAGTCATTTTTGGAGAACCTTGTGGTTTAAATTGGGAACAAAGTTGTTTTTTTCTACTACTTGTCATCCCCAAACTGACGGGCAAACAGAGGTTGTTAATCGCACTTTATCTACCATGTTGTGGGTTGTTTTGAAGGATAATTTGAGGTTGTCGGAGGAATGCTTGCCACATATTGAGTTTGCTTATAACAGATCAATTCATTCCACAACCAAGCTTAGTCCATTTATGGTAGTATATGGTTTCAATCCTCGTGCTCCAATTGATTTGCTACCTTTACCAACTTCTGAAATAGTGAACTTGGATGCTACACAACATTCTGAATTCATTCTTAAGTTACATGAAACAACTAAGTTGCAAATTGAAAAGATGAATAAAAAGTATCGCATTGCTGCTAATAAAGGCAGGAAGGAAATGAAATTGGAACCTGGTGACTTGGTGTGGGTTCATTTGAGAAAGGATAGGTTTCCTGATTTGAGAAAGTCTAAACTCATGCCACGTGATGCTGGTCCTTATAATGTTCTTGCAAAAATTAATGATAATGCATATACACTTGAGTTGCCTCCAGATTTTGGGGGTTAGTCCCACCTTTAACATTTCAGATTTGAAGCCATATATGGGTGACGAAGATGAGATCGAGTCGAGGATGACTCCAACTCAAGAGGGGGAGGATGATGAGGACATCACTTCTATACATACAACGAATGGACCGATAACACGATCGCGTGCACGACAGCTAAATCTCTAGGTACGTTCTATCCTAGTCAATTGTGTTTCAGAGCTTACACTTGGGGCCATGGATGTTTTGATTATTAGGAACTTTGGAGAGGACCAGAAAGGACTTGGGAAAGGCCAAGGTGTTGAAGAGGAGCAGCAAGGGCGCCCACAACAGGAGGAGATCAAGTCCACTCGGCTGCGACTCCATCTCGGGTTCCAGGACTAGTCTGCACTAAAATGGACGCCTCCTGGTTCCAGGACTAGTCCAGGACTCCATCTCGGGTTCCAGGACTCCATCTCGGGTTCCAGGACTAGTCCACTCGGATGCATCCAGACTCCAATTGTGACAGAATTGATATGGTTGGAAAGATAAGGAGATTATCTAACCAACCCAACTGGTTCCACCTTAAAATACATCTGGAGTCAATGGGAATCGTCGAAACAATTCAGCATTCAGATTCTATTTTGGTGCTGCGACACCGTCTGTTGGGCCGTTGGGCCGTGTATCGCGTCGGAGCCTATTAGGGGCGAGTCCAAGGGTCACACACTCCCTAATACTCTATTTATTCAGTAGCCGCTGCCTCATTAGGTTTTGGGGTTTTGCTTAGATCATTCTGTCATCGAAAAGTGTCGCTGTCATCGGTTTGTGAGACCCCATCCCGTAATCAATACAATTTTGGTTGCGTTTCTTTCCTGTTCTTGCTTGTGTTCTTGATTGCTCTTGCAAGGATAAGCCTTCGTGGCGAGGTCACTCATGTGTCACGGGTGATAACCAATGGAGCCATGGTGTAGTGATTGCGAGGAACCATTCGCTCGGAGCCTTGGATCATCAACGTCAAGATCTCCACTCAATCAAGTTATCGTATCTCACAGAAGATCGGGCCTTGTCTTCTATCAGGAAACCTCATACTATTTCTCACCATGCATTTATGTATAAAAATGAGGCTTCTAGTTCTAGGCATACCACTAATGTTAAAATGTCTAAGAAGAAAATTCCAAGTGCATCAAATGAACATAATATTTCATTTAAAACTTTTGATGCTTCTTATGTGCTAACTAACAAATCAGGCAAAGTAGTTGCCAAATATGTTGGGGGCAAACACAAGAGTCCCAAGACTTGTGTTTGGGTACCCAAGGTGCTTGTTTCTAAAGTGAAAGAACCCAATACTGTTTGGGTACCTAACAACAAGGCCTAAAATTGTTTTGTAGGTTTATACATCTGGTGGATCAAGTTGGATAATCGATAGCGGGTGCACAAACCACATGACATGGGAGAAACGGATGTTCTCCTCGTTTGAGAAAAATGAAGATCCCCAAAGAGCTATTACATTTGGGGATGGAAATCAAGGATAGGTCAAAGGTTTGGGTAAAATTGCTATATCCCCTGACCAATCCATTTCCAATGTTTTTCTTGTAAAATTATTAGACTACAATTTGCTTTCTGTATCTCAATTACACAAAATGGGCTACAACTGTCTATTTACTGATGTAGGTGTTACTGTCTTTATAAGAAGTGATGATTTAATAGCATTTAATGGAGTGTTAGATGGTCAGCTATATTTAGTTGATTTTAATGATAACAAAGCTGAACTAAACACTTGCTTAATTGCTAAGACTAATATGGGCTGGCTCTAGCATCACCGACTCGCCCATGTTGGAATGAAGAATCTTCTAAACCTTCTAAAGGGAGAGCACATTTTAGGACTAACAAATGTTCATTTTGAGAAAGACAGGATCTGTAGCGCATGCCAAGCGGGAAAGCAAGTTGGAGTCTATCATCCACACAAGAACAATATGACGACTGACAGGCCACTTGAGCTACTCCACATGGACCTATTCGGCCCGATTGCTTACAAGAGAATCGGCGGGAGTAAGTACTGTCTAGTTATTGTGGATGATTATTCTCGCTTCACTTGGTTATTCTTTTTGCAGGAAAAATCTCAAACTCAAGAGACTTTAAAAAGATTCTTAAGACGGGCTCAAAATGAGTTCGGATTAAGAATCAAAAAGATAAGAAGCGATAATGGAACGAAGTTCAAGAATTCTCAAATCAAAGGGTTTCTTGAGGAGGAGGGCGTCAAGCATGAGTTCTCTTCTCCCTACACACCTCAACAAAATGGTGTAGTGGAGAGGAAGAATAGAACTCTACTGGACATGGCAAGAACCATGCTTGATGAGTACAAGACACCGGACCGATTTTGGACGGAGGCGATTAACACGGCCTGATACTCCATCAACCGGTTATATCTTCACCAAATCCTCAAGAAGACATCATATGAACTCCTCACTGGTAAAAAGCCTAATGTTTCATATTTTAGAGTCTTTGGGAGCAAATGCTTTATTCTTATTAAAAGAGGTAGAATGTCACACCCGGTTTTGGAAGGCAAACCGAATGCGAACTATGTACGTGCCAGGATCAGAACTCACGTACACAGCGATTACATAAATGAACATCATCGCACAACGCTCGAATAATAACATAGAAGAGTATTAACTTATTACATCACAGAGTCATAGACATCCACATAGTCATCAACTTAACAGTTAAATCAAAGTGCTAGCGAAACGCAGTAAAGATAGGGCCTTCACAGGCAGCTGACTGGGGGTTGCCGCCAACCCACACCTAGAACTCGTCGTAGTCTTGGAACTCCTGGAAGTCTCCTTCCACGGCTTCGCCTTCTCCTGAGCAGTGGTTACAATGCGGACAACCTGGTGTTTTGTGGTAAAGCAAGGATGAGTACACATCAACGTACTCATCAAATGTCCCGTTTGGCTGAAGTGGACTAGTTTTATGTGGGGTTAGGCTCAAGCAGTTGCTTTTAGTTGGTCAGGTATTTATCATTAGTAGAAGCCAGATTTTAGCATTAACCAACCCGTAAACCATTTCCTCATCGAGGAACAACATCATCATAGTCGAACCAAAACCATAACATAATCCTTGAATCTCGAACCATCTGTATCTCTAATCAAAGAGGATCCCAAGGCTGCTCTTAACCGTGAGCACGGCTGATATATCAGTTTCACTACCCTCTGCAGAGGTCGCACACTTTACCCATGAGTCATGATACCCTTTCTACCCGGGGAGAGCTAATCCCCATTGACCACTACCTAGGTGGTCCGGCAAGGTATCACTACGTAGCTTTTACAAAGATTCCCTAGAGATCATAGCTGCCCGTTAGGTTTCTCCAGTTTGATAAACACAGTACCCCTCCCTGCAGGAGAGTGACTAACAAAAAGCAAAACAAAAGAACCTCGGCACTCAGCCTCGGCAGAGCAAGCATTGTGCCTGGACCCCATTGACGGCACGACTGCTAAGCAACTACACCTCTAGTTCCTCTAATTAATTAGCTAAGGGCATCCCATTTCACCCTCATGGTTGCACTGTTATCCCAGGTGGTCTCTCAACGAACAGGTCCTTACGGAGAGGTACTCAGGAAACAGCCTGAGCCCCCTAGAGTATCACCAGACCATCAACATCATCAGGATAACAGTATCATAAATAGTCACATCATGTTCATTGATTAAGTTAAGGCAATAGCAGAGTGCTAACCATAACAGCCCATAAGGTCATCAAGGATAAAGTAAAGTGTAAAGCTAGTCAATCCTTAGGTTTCAAGTAAGTAATGCGGGGTAGTAAGTTATAAATGAATAGGACATAATGGGACAGAGGACACTTGCCTTCACCAAACTGCTGATCAGGGACTTCCTCTGCAACTTCCTCGGGAAACACAGACTGCTCGTTGTCTACGTAAAGTAATCATTCACACTATGCACTTGGGAAGTAACAAACAAAAGCAATATACCAAACATATGCAGCAGAGAGATCACAAGTTCACAATAGAAAAGGATTGGTACTCTAGTATTCCCTAGGTATAGGGTAGAGGACTATACAAAGTGATTCATTATCCACTAATCAGGTTTAAGTCAGTGGTGGGGTTAAATCATTACATGGTTTTAAGTTCCTAAACTTAGGTGCTTAAGTCCATAGACTTAGGTGCTCTAACTTTTATTAAAGTCTACCATTTTCTATTTATCTCAAATAGGGTTCCAATAACCTTAATCCTATCCTAATGATCAACTATTAATTGGGACATGGAAACAGCAGGGAAACATTGTTTAAATAGATAGACAAAAATACTATGAGCATTTTGCAATTTGAAACACCTAATTTGGAGTTCATATGACAAAGTTATGAATTTTACAAGTTTAGGGGTTAAAAGTATACCCTAAACACTTATTTTGAATTAAATAAAAGGTCCGAGGACCTAACTGTGAGAATCCAGGGACGGCGGGTTAAATTTCAGAAAACCGGGGGTCTCTTTAAGAAAATGCGCGGGCGAAGGGGTATCGGGCTCCTATGGCCGTCGGATCTCAGATTAACGCGCAGGATTAGATCCGCGGGCGGGCGCGCGAGCGCGCGGCAGCCTGAGCGGCTGAAAGGCGGGGCCAGCGAGCTGAGCGGGCGCGGGCGGGCTGACAGGCGGGGCCAGCGGGCAGAGCGGGCGCGGGCGGGCTGACAGGCGGGGCCAGCGGGCAGAGCGGGCGCGGGGTGGGCTGACAGGCGGGGCCAGCGGCCAGAGCGGGCGCGGGGTGTGAGGGAAGCGGCCCTGGGCCGTTGGATCTCCGGTGGACGGCCAGGATTGGGCCCGGGCTAATTGAATCAGGGCCGCCCGATCTGGGATGAACGGCGGGGGTCGGGTGGCCGGCCTTGGCCTTTCCTACGACTAGCAGAGGCGGCGGCGCTCGTCTCCGCGGCGGAGAACTCGCCGGAGACGAGGGGCGTGGGCGCTCTGTGGGTCTTTGGGGCGACCTGAGCGGCCGGGAAGGTTGGGGAGGGCGCGGGGAATCGTCCGGTGGGGACTGGGTCGGGGCAGGGGCACCGGAGGGGGGCGGTTCACGGCGAAGCGACTCGGCGGCGGCGTTAATCAACTTCGACGAGGAACTAAGCGCAGCAGAGAGCAATAGAGAGGAAGGGAGAGGGCAGGGGAGGTTCCTTACCTCAAGGCGGACTCCGGGGGCTCCTCGGTGGCGGCAATGGCGCGACGACGGCCCGGGTCGGCGGTGGCGGACCTCCGCGGCTGCACGGAGGACGGCGGGTGAGCGCGGGCAGAGGGAAATAGGGAGGGGGAGGGGAAACTGGGGCGCGTCCCAAGTTGCGGACGTCGAGGCGAAGCTCACCGTGGCAGAGAGCACGGCGGAGCTCCAACGGCGACGGGGAAACGGGCTCGGGCGGCGATGGTTCATGGCGGCAGCGCTCTGGCGTGCGCGCAGCGAGGGGGATGTGAGAGAGGGGTCTGTTGGTGCGCAAATGAGGGAGGGAGAGAGGGCGAGTGGGGTTCTAGGCTCAAGTGGCCGGGGGCGGGGCGGTTGCGAGCTCCACGCGCGACGTGGGCGCGGAGTCCGCGGCAGCGTGCAGCTCGGGCGGCGGTTACGCGGGGAAGACGGGGCTGACAGGCCGGGCCCGCGAGCAAAGAGAGAGGGGAAAGCGGGTGCGGGCGCGGGGAAGGCTGGCCGCAGCTGACGGGCGGGCCCGCCAGGACAGAGAGAGAAGGGGGGGGAGAGGCGCGCGCGCGGGATTGGGCCGGCTGGGCCGAAAGGCCGAGGGGGGGGGGGCAGGGTTGGGCTTCTTTCCCTTTTCTTTTATTCTGTATTTGTTTTCTCTTTTCTTTTTATTTATTCTATTTGATTCAAATCCAAATAAACCACAAACTCAAACTAGACTTTCCAAGAATTATGCACCAAACAAAAGTGAAATCTAGGTGTTGGGGACTTGTTCTCAACGGCTAAGAGTTAAGAACAAGGCAACATAAAAAATGTTAAGTGTTAAAGTCCTTCGTCCTTCGGAACATTATGTCCCTTCGGGAGATAATGTATCCCGGACGAAGGTCACAAGAGACATACCTTCGTAAACATAGCAAGTGATGACGAAGGATTCATATAGGGCATAAAATATAATATAAACACCATCATAGAATCATTTCTATTTTATTAACATGGGAAAAATAGAAATGATTTCAAATTACAAATGTACCTTCGGTCCTGAGAGAAGGTAGAAAGTACAAGCGTGACGCAAAAGCAGATGCCAAGTCAGCGTGAACAGTACGGGAGTACTGTTCATCTATTTATAGACGCGGGACGCAGCCCACGTAAAATTACATCCATGTCCATTACATTTGTTAACGGCTTATGGAAATCTGTCGAGGCCCACGTAGTCTTTTCATCTTTAAGTCGGTTCCCCTTTCCGCTATCACGACGAAGCTTCCCTGCACACAGCTTCGGCTGTGCACCGTCCTTCGTAGAACTTGGTAATCAGCTCGTCCTTCGTCTGGCTCAGGCTTCGTCCTGACCGTGCTTTATGTTCATAATTCTGAGTCCGAAGATACCTGTTCACATAATCCACTTGGAAAACATTGTCAAATCATGTTTTTGAGGACCTTCGGAGGACGAAGGCCCCCAACAGTAGCCCCTCGCAATATTAATTTGTTAATAATAAATTCAGATTGCGATATGGACGAAGGCCTTGAGCCGAAGGTCCGAAAAAACACCTTCCCTTTGCTAGAATAGCAACATTCACTGACAAGCGGGGTCTTTCAATTTTCAGCGCCCTGGGCGTATAAATAAGATCACACCGCCAACTCATTTGGTACGCACACTTGCCATCTGCTTCGGTCCACTAAATTTTTAGCTCTTGTGCATTAAGATTGGTGACCTTTTTGATTACGAAGCTTCGGCCCTGAAAACAGTTTTTTAGCGTGTCCGAAGATGTCTGAAGGTAAGAAGATCCCTGCTGAGACGAAGCTGAGTCTCGAAGAAGAGAAGAATTTGGGGTTCCTGATAGCGATGGCGGAGACCAATACAGAGAAAATCACCAAGGAGATTCTCGAAGGTTTGTCCGAAGATACTGGTGACAGCGACAGCTATGATGTAGAAAGTGGTGGGGAAGAGGCCGAAGATCGACCATGGCGGCCAAGTCACACGGTTTTCGGTAAGACCACTATCAAGCAGAGTCATATTGATAATATGAGGGGGAGGTATTTTCGAGATATATCTGTTGTGAGGGCTGACGCTGGAGAGAAGACTTCTCCCACCCCAGAAGAAGATGAAGTCGTAGTCTTCCGAAGCTTTCTCAAGGCTGGGCTTCGGTTCCCCCTAAGCAACTTTGTTGTTGAAGTCCTGAAGACATTTCAAGTCTACCTTCATCAAATTACCCCCCGAAGCCATCATAAGAATGGGGGTGTTTGTCTGGGCTGTGAGAAGCCAAGGTTTGGAACCAAACGCTAAAAGTTTCTGCAATATTCATGAGTTATTATACGAGACGAAGCCCTGGGGAAAAGAACAATACCACAACAATTTTGGGTGTTATAGCTTCGGTGCCCGCTCCGGGTCAAGCTGCCCTGTGCCGACCTTTCGGAAGAGGTGGCCCGGAGCCTGGATGACAGAGTGGTTCTATGTGAAGAATGACTTAACAGCACAAGAAAATGTTAAAAGTATCATTATGCGCCCCATCTGGCAACGCTTCGGACTTCGAAGGCCGAAGGTTGAAATGGACGAAGCAGCCGAGGAATGCCAAAGAGCCTTCGGCGTAATCTGCTCTTTCATTGGGACAAGGGACTTGGTCCAAGAGCACATTGCCTTCAGGGTATGGCCACTTACAGAAAAGTGGGAAATGCCGAAGGAGACCATTAAAGAATCCGACGAAGGCGGATTGGTCAGACTGAAATACACATTCAAATATGCAGATAAATTTGTTGAACCTGATGATGACTGGTTGAAAAGCATTGAAACATTAAGTGACGAACTGCTTGGGGCATACTCGAAGGCTGAAAATACTGCGCTATCAGCAGCCTTCGGAGGCCGAAAGAAGAAAAGGCTCAACCGTGTGTTTGACGCAGTCGGGTTTATCTACCCTGACTATCATTATCCGGTATTGGGTCGCAAAAGGAAAAATGCTTCTCCTGCGACAGAAGCTACCACAAGTGCCACTAGTGAGCCAGCGCCTCAAAGGAAAAAGATGAAGGTGCTCACCCATCGGACACGCTTTATTGAGCCGGCCACAGTGCCAGAATTTATTGGTGAAATTTCTTTGGCCTCTGAAGCTACAGAACCAGCTCCAGTGCCGAAGACAGTAGAGAAAACTGAAGCGCCTTCAGCAGTAGAAAAACCGAAGACTGAAGGGCCAAAAACATCAGAAATTTTAAGTCCTTCAGCAAATGTCGACACAACAAAAAATCAAAAGGGCCCATCGGTGACCCCAAGAAGAAAAAGAATGGTGAACGTACTGGATGTCTTGGAGACAATTAAGTCTTCAAGCACAACCGCAAAGGAGTCTGTTGAACTCGCTGAAGCATCTACAGAAGCTTCGAAACAACAAACTGAAGCTGAAGCCGAAGCTGGGCCTTCAGAGCCCACCAAGGAACAATCTGAGAAAATATCAGAACCAGTCTTGGTTAAAGAAATTGATACTGCCGCCCCCGAAGCTCCCTCCAGTATACGCGATTACATCGTGCGACATGCTTCGGGGAAGAAACTGTCTGAAGAAGAAATCTATGAAGCGAATCACTATGCTAGAGAGTTGAAGTATCCGAAGGGGGCAGTAGTATTCAATGGGACAAACGAAGATGATTTCCTGTACTGTCTCCCAGACAATAAGGAACTATCCGTATGCCGGGAAATGGCTAGAAGCATGGGGTTCCCGAAACTCGAAGCTGGATTATGCGCCATGACGAAAGAGGATCTCGCAGACAGTCTTGCATATAATAGCCTAAAGGTATGGAAATTAAGCGTTTGAAAAAACTTTTTAATGCGTAATTCATTCCTTTATTCTTATATGGATTCTTTTTCATATAGGGCTTGATTCTGAGCAACGCATTAAGAGCCCAAAAAAGCGCCGAAGATGAGAGCTACGACATTGCGTTTAACAATTTACGCTCCGAAGTTATCAAACTGAGAAACGAAGCTCTGGAAAAGGATAAGATTCTGCTTACACTGGTAGATAAAGTAAAGAAAGACGAAGCTGCTTCAAAAACCCAGGCCGAAGCCCAAAAACGTGAAATTAAAGATCTTCAGAAACAGCTGGCTAGAGCTAAAGAGGAACGTGTGCTGGAGGAAACAAAACGAGAACTCAGTGATCATATGGTCAATAAATTGGAGTTAAGTGTTAAAGAGCTTCGTGCATCTCAGAGGAAATGTTATGTTAAATCTGTAGAATGCGTGAAAAAGATAAAATCCAGCTTCGCCAGCGTTGGCGCCTTTTCTAGTGAAGAAGACTTTTCAAGAGGCAATCCCGAAGGTCCACTGGACTGGATTAGTCACGAAGCAGAAGCCTTCGAGGAAATCCTGAGCAGCCGCGGTGACATCTGCGCTTTTTCAGGCGCCAGGGGAATTGCTGCTGTTTTGGAGAAAAAAGGTTGTGAACATATAAAATCCTTAGCTCAATCCGAAGCTGCCCTATCCTCGGAAGATATCAAAGATCCCTCGACCGAAGCCAGCATGGTTGGCGGTAAATTCTTCACTGATATCTGGGACAATGGCGGCCGAGAAATGGCGCAAGAAATAATTCAAAGAAGCGAAAAAGGCATCCATGATGCTAGAAAGGTGGCAGAAGCTGCCGAAAGAAGTACAGAGCCCGAAAGGCAATTAGGTATTAATTAGTCGTTCTTATTGTGTTGTAATTTTTATTTCAAACTTTGCTCACGGTTTGTAATAGTAATGAAGAAATGTTCTCTTCCCTCAGAAGCTGCTGGATCGACTGCCGACCCCCACACAAAAGGGGATGATGAAATTAAACAAATGGCCGAAGCTATCATGGACAAAGTTGTTGATCAACTTCTAAATGAAGCCGCCGAAGCAGTATTAAGAGAAGACTAGATGCTATTTAGAAAAAACATTTAAAATGTGATCTATGTAACATTTTGTACATTTGAATGTAATACACAAGTTTCTTTTCATTATTCAATTCTTTACGATGCATGAAACTCTACATACATACCATTTTTGAGCCTTCGGCGAAAAAACACCTTCCCTTCTTTTCATGCTTCGTGAAGAAGACATTCTCCGTTAAAATTATTCTGATGAAACACGTTCATGCTTCATGAAAACATTCTCCGAAGCTATACAATTTCGATATTGCTCTGATAAAGCTCGTCCATGCTTCGTAAAAATATTCTCCGAAGCTATACAATTTCGATATTGCTCTGATAAAGCTCGTCCATGCTTCGTAAAAATATTCTCCGAAGCTGTATTTCGAAGATTATCATTGTATTCCCTCGTGACTTTACACAATTTTCACTTTCTCAAAGCATCCTTTCGAGGGTTGATACTGTGTCCCCTTCTTTTGCCAAATGCAACATGATGTATGATGCTTATGTTATGCAAAATGATGTGATGATGTTATGTTATGCAAATGACATTTGTTCCGAAGATACACACAAAATATATTCGTAAGCTCTGCATTCCCTTAGGAACGTCTTTGGAGCTTCTTCGCCTTTTACTTAGACGGTATAAGCTCTGCATTCCCTTAGGAACGTCTTTGGAGCTTCTTCGCCTTTTACTTAGGCGGTATCAGCATTGACTTTTCGCTGTATGCTCTGCATTCCCTTAGGAACGTCTTTGGAGCAAAAAACTTACACTGCGCTCCCTTTGGAACGACTTTTTGTAACTTCGGCGACTTACTCTGCGCTCCTTAGAACGACTTTTTGTTGCTTCGAAGGGTTTTTAATAATCCGAAGATCCTCCTTGTTACCACGAATTTTTAAGCTTCAGCAACTTAAACCTGTAGAGAAGATAGGTTTTTCTGATAACCAACCACGAAACTATTATATGAAATCTGAAGTGTTCTTTATTAAACAGAAAACAGAATTTAAACGGAAAAGACTGCTATCAAAGTAGGATATTTGTCAATAAATGTGCTTCGACTCTGGCACAATACTATTGACTGTACGGGCTTCAGATTGCTCTCTGATATCCCTTTGGTGCGGAACATATTGGCTCCCTTCTGGCTGCTGGCCTTGTTGCAGCGGAGGTGGAGGCGGGGGCTGTTGCCATGAAGCTTGAGGTTGACTTGCCGAAGCTACGGAAACCGCAGGGTGGTTGCCCACGTACTCCGGGATGTAAGGCTGATGGTACGAAGCAGTATGCATGACCTGCTTCGGCTGTCCCTGTTGCGCTGTAGCTTCCACTAGCTCCTTTTGTTTCTGGATGGTAACATGGCACATCCTGGTGGTATGGCCCTTGTTCTCACCGCAGAATAAGCAAAATGTCCTCCTTGGTTGATCTCCAAATCTCCCGCCGAAGCCCCTGGCGCCTCTGCCTCTTGGAGCTGGTGGCCGAAAGAAAGTTTGCTGCTGCCCCGAAGCCTGTGAGGAGCACTGCGGCCTGTTCTGCTGACTGCCCTTATCATCATTTTGAGTGTTGTGGATGGACCTGACATGCCTCGGATAGAATCGTCCCCCGAAGCCCCTGGTCATCTCAGAAAATCTGAAGGCCTCCTCCCTTCTTTGGCGAAAGTCGTTATCTGCACGAATGTACTCGTCCATCTTTTGGAGTAGCTTCTCCAGAGTCTGAGGAGGCTTCCTAGCAAAGTATTGGGCTGCAGGTCCAGGACGAAGCCCCTTGATCATGGCTTCGATAACAATTTCATTGGGCACCATTGGTGCCTGTGCCCTCAAACGCAAGAACCTTCGGACATACGCCTGAAGGTATTCTTCATGATCCTGAGTGCACTGAAACAAGGCTTGAGCAGTAACCGGCTTCGTCTGAAATCCTTGAAAGCTGGTTAACAACATATCCTTCAGCTTCTGCCATGAGGTGATCGTTCCTGGTCGAAGGGAGGAATACCAGGTCTGAGCAACATTCCTGACGGCCATAACGAAAGACTTCGCCATGACTGCAGCATTGCCCCCATACGAAGACACTGTTGCTTCGTAGCTCATTAAGAACTGCTTCGGGTCTGAGTGGCCGTCGAACATGGGAAGCTGGGGTGGCTTATAGGATGGAGGCCAAGGTGTAGCCTGCAGCTCAGCGGACAAAGGAGAAGCATCATCGAAAACAAAATTTCCCTGATGGAAATTGTCATACCAGTCATCTTCGTTGACGAAGCCCTCCTGATGAAGGTCTTTCTGCTGAGGCCTTCTGTTTTGCTCATCATGAGTAAGATGGCGAACTTCCTCAGAGGCTTCGTCTATCTGCCGCTGCAACTCAGCTAGCCGAGCCATCTTCTCCTTCTTTCTCTGCACCTGTTGATGTAGCATCTCCATATCCCTGATTTCTTGGTCTAGCTCTTTCTCCTGAAGCGTTGGGCTGACGGCCTTTCTCTTCTGGTTTCGGGCCTCCCGAAGAGAGACAGTCTCCTGGTTGTGGTCCAGCGGTTGCAGTGCTGCAGCCCCAGCCGCTGAAGCTTTCTTCGGTGCCATAGCGAAGGTCTACAGCTTCCGAAGGTGTTCAAAAAACTCGAAGTGGAAGTGAGTTCACCGGAGGTGGGCGCCAATGTTGGGGACTTGTTCTCAACGGCTAAGAGTTAAGAACAAGGCAACATAAAAAATGTTAAGTGTTAAAGTCCTTCGTCCTTCGGAACATTATGTCCCTTCGGGAGATAATGTATCCCGGACGAAGGTCACAAGAGACATACCTTCGTAAACATAGCAAGTGATGACGAAGGATTCATATAGGGCATAAAATATAATATAAACACCATCATAGAATCATTTCTATTTTATTAACATGGGAAAATAGAAATGATTTCAAATTACAAATGTACCTTCGGTCCTGAGAGAAGGTAGAAAGTACAAGCGTGACGCAAAAGCAGATGCTAAGTCAGCGTGAACAGTACGGGAGTACTGTTCATCTATTTATAGACGCGGGACGCAGCCCACGTAAAATTACATCCATGTCCATTACATTTGTTAACGGCTTATGGAAATCTGTCGAGGCCCACGTAGTCTTTTCATCTTTAAGTCGGTTCCCCTTTCCGCTATCGCGACGAAGCTTCCCTGCACACAGCTTCGGCTGTGCACCGTCCTTCGTAGAACTTGGTAATCAGCTCGTCCTTCGTCTGGCTCAGGCTTCGTCCTGACCGTGCTTTATGTTCATAATTCTGAGTCCGAAGATACGTGTTCACATAATCCACTTGGAAAACATTGTCAAATCTTGTTTTTGAGGACCTTCGGAGGACGAAGGCCCCCAACACTAGGGTTCAACATGATGCAACAATTCATACTCCCTTGGAGTTTGAGCTAATAGACTATAATTACAAATAAAATAACCACTTTTCTCCTATAGAAATGAGAAAGAGAAGATTGGGGAAGGATGAGAAAAGGGAAGTAACACCTGAATTTGTGAATATTTGCAAAGAAATTTTATACCCCCAAATTCAGGGTGTTACAAACCTATCCCCCTTAAAAGAATCTCGCCCCGAGATTCAGGGTTGGTCAGCAAAGAGTTCAGGATATTTGGCCTTCAGATCATCTTCTCGTTCCCAGGTTGCTTCTTCCTCGGAGTGGTGACCCCATCTGACTTTGCACATTCTGATGGTATTCCTCTGGGTGACTCTGTCTGCAAACTCCAGAATCTGCGTTGGCTTCTCTATATATGTCAGATCCTCCTGGACCTCCAAACCCTCCACTGGCAACTGTTCTTCTGGTACTCGCAGACACTTCTTCAATTGCGACACGTGGAACACATTGTGCACTGCTGACAAGCTCTCTGGTAGGTTGAGCTGGTAAGCCACTTCTCCACGTTTTGCTTGAATCTGATAAGGTCCGACGTACCGGGGTGCTAGCTTGCCTTTAACTCCGAACCTTCTGACTCCCCTGATAGGTGACACCTTCAGATAGACGTAATCCCCCACTTCGAAACTCAGTTCTCTTCTCCTTCGGTCCGCATAGCTTCGCTGTCTTGACTGGGCTATCTTCAGGTTCTCCCAAACCATTTTGATATTCTCTTCGGCTTCAAGCAGGATGTCGGGGCCAAACACCTGTCTCTCTCTAGGCTGGTCCCAATGCAGCGGAGTCCTACAACTCCGCCCATAGAGTGCCTGAAACGGCGACATCTTCAAGCTGGCCTGGTAACTATTGTTATAGGAGAATTCTGCATAAGGTAACCTTTTGTCCCATCCTGACTTGTCTTGCAACGCACAGGCTCTCAGCATATCTTCTAGGATCTGGTTAGTTCTTTCAGTCTGACCGTCTGTCTGTGGATGATAAGCCGAGCTGAAGTTCAAATGTGTGCCCAAAGTGTGACACCCCAGTGTCACTCAGGGTTTCTCTCCAATGCCAAACCTAGAACCATTTTTTTTGTGTGAACCAAAGTAAGCATGAGCATCAAAATAACTTAAGTAATAATGAAGTCACCAAGTATATACTTAAAAGTGTCATGATCAAAGCAATTGAGTCTATTAAAAGATAAGATTGTGCAACCCTAATTAAAAACCCTAAATGAGCCCATGAGCAAAATTCAAGGAAGTAAGAAAAAGGGAGTGTAAAGTTTAAAATTTTGAGTTGAGCCAATTATATAAGTTAAAGTATGTTTATTAAGCAACAAGAAAGATTGAGAAGGCTTAGCCAAAATAATTCAATTAAATCCCCAAATCAGCCCTTGATCTATGAACCCTTGGGAAATTCAGATTTCTGAATTTCCGAATTTCAGACCTCTTTCCAAAGATCATCTGTGTTCTCTGCTTTTCAAAACTCAAAGCCAGAAGATCCAAATATCAAAGTCGTGCCAAATTACCTTGAACACATTCTGGGAAAGTTTGAATTCAAACCAAATTCATTTGACACGATTTTGGCGCAGCTTAACCTCGGGACCAGACATTCTGACACTGGCACCTTGGTGACGCTACAACTCCTTGTCCCTAGCCTAAAACCGCGCGTCATCCATACACAAAAGACAAAGCTTGGTCTGGTGAACAAATCCCTTGCAGTGATCTTGCCCAAATTCGCGAAGATTTGCTCCCAATCGGCGCTTGAACAGGGGCAGAGGCAACGGGAACACGTGTTCGACCGTGGCTGACACCCCCGGTTCACGCCCGTTCGCGCACCGCGCCTTCCCAGTGCACGCCCGCGCGCACTCGCCGGTCCACGACCGCCCGTGCACCGCGCCGTGCCTATAAAGCCTCCCCAGGCGCACCTCACTTCGCCCTGCACTCACCCTCACCGGCCAGCCACTTTCCCTTAGCTCCGGCGAGCTCAATTCCGCCCGCCATTGCCGCCAGAGATTCGGCCACCGTGGCCAGCCCACCCCAGCCATCCTCCGGGCAAGCCAGTGCTTTGGCTAGCTCCGCCAGTAGCCCGTGAAGCTTGCCAAGCCCTCGGACCCGGCCGGACTTCACCGGAGACCCAAGATTGACTTCACCGGACTTCTGTCTTCCGCCGCCGTGCGTCGACCGAGCTATCCAGTGACTCTCCGCCCAATTCCTTTCGCTCATGACTTCTCTGGCATCCCGTGGACCTCCCTGACCCATTTGATTGAACTATCTCGCCGTGACCAGGCCGGTCTCCTCGCCGCCGACGAGCATTCCCGCCTGCGCGCGTGGACCGACCGACTCCGGCCATCTCCGACGGCGTTCCGCACACCGTTGTGATCCCCAAGACCTCCCCTTCATCCTCGACCACTTCTCCGGAACAGTCTCACCGCCGGTAAGCCCCTCCGCCCTTTTCTCCGCCGCGGCTACTGTTTGAGGTAGAAGAAGGACCTCGGGTTAGGATCTGTAGAACCCGAGGGGTTTTCTGTAATGTCAGAGACTCATGTGAATAGTAGCTTAAGGACTGATTCGCGAAGAAAACTTAGAAAACCGCCAGGGACCCCAGTGCAAAGTAGATTTTCATTTAAATCAATTCTGTTATTCTTTTTAAATAACCAGAGAACTTGTAAAATTCATAACTTGATGAATTTCTAATCAAAAGATGTCAAACCAATTTTGCTAGCTCCTGTATATTATAATCTGTCATTTAAAAATAGTAGACCCTATACTTTCTGTTTAAAATTTTAGAGTTTAAAATTAAAAACAGAAACCCACTAAACCTTGTGTAATCAAGGAAAATTAGTTTTTCTTCTGTACTAGACTTAAGAAAATTTGTGGGTATTCAAACCTCTTTTAGACACTGTTTAAAAATAGTAGGAACCCCAGCATCAGAAATTATGATGTAGTTTCTCATTTAAAGATGTTTTGTCCAAAACTTAGAGAAAATCAGAAAGATATTAGAAATTAATGAGCAGTGATTAACATTATTTTTCCTAGTTTACTTATGTAACAGAGGACTTAGGAAAAATACAGAGACCATTAATTTGGACCAGTTTTAAATTAAAATGATTTGTTTAGCCTAAATAAGACTGAAAATCAATTATTAAAGAGGCAAAACTATAACCAAAATGCTTAACAAAATTCCAGTGGACTTATAACCACCAGAGCCCCACTACAAAAATACAGAGCACCTCAGTCCAACTCTTTAAGTAAGGGAAATAAATACAAAGTGATAATAAGGCATTTTTCAACTAAATCATGAACAACCTCAAATAATGTGATAATGGGCAACCAAAAATTTACTAAGTCTATGATGAGGCAAACTACCAGAGAAAAATGCAAACCCATGAAAAAGAAGCAAACTCTTACCAATTGCTAATGATTTAAGAGAAAGGCCATTTAATTCAAATAATGCATACCACCCCTTCCCTTAAGCAAAAAGATGCCAAACTTCAGAATGATTGCTCTTGCACAAAACAATAACTAAGAAAAATAAGAACTCTGTTGTTTGATATTTTTCAAATATAGTGGTAGTAGAAAGCCCCTATTTGGCTAGAAACTTGAGAAAACCATAGAAAAGTAATTAAAAGGTATTAATGGCTAGAAATTTGTATCAAGTCATGTCATAACACCTAAAAGCCAGCAAAAATAAGTTCTGAAGAATTACCCACTGTTAAATAGTAGTTGTAGTTCAAAGCACCCCTTCTACCCTAGAGTTTAATAATTTTGTGCAGAGAAAACTATTCACTTTCTGATCCCCAAATTTTAAGATAGAGAAACACACACCAGTAGCAAGCCACTGTAATTTTTACAGAATTTTTAGAATTTTATAAAAGCAACTTGTAATTCAAACCTACTCCAAAACATTAAAGAGAATAAAAGAAAAGGAAAGAAGAAATAAACCCCACCTCAATAAGTCTAACTTGAGTACTTATCATTTATCCCTAAGACTTAAAAAGAATTCAGAGGAACCCCAAAATTAAACCTACCTTTTACCTTAGCTAAATTTGAACCAATTTACCAAGTATACCACCCAAGGGTCTTGCATAAGTAAAGTTAACTTTGTTTAACTCAAGAAAGATTATACACCCTTTTAAGTTGTGATTTCTAAAAGCACATATCATATCATGCATATATCTTACGCATTGCATTCATTAGATTGTAGTCTTGCCGACGGAGAGTACGTGCTCATCCCCGAGCAAGGACCTGTCCAAGAGGAGGACCAGGAGCAGGCTTCAGAGGCTGCTATCGAGGATCTCCCCGCAGCCCCAGCAATTGAAGGCAAGCCCCGGTTTTATGCATAACCTATTAATTATGCTATTTTACTACACTTAATGCTTGTAGGATTGCAATGTGCACTTAAGTGTAGGAGTTGCTTGAAACCTCTAGTTGCATGGACTTAGGACTCCTTTTTGAGATGAATACTAGCATACTAGGTCGAGTAGCTGCTTGCTAATCAGGATCTCGGTAGAAGTCGAGTGATTTTTCTAGCACTCGCGCGAGGTCAGGAATTGATTGTATTCGTCTTGATAACGGGATAGATGTTGGTCTATGGACTTGGATCCAGGGAGGATGCCTTGTCTATGAGACGGGAAAATGAATTAAGGATTAATGTGTGGATACCTGAGTCAAGCTTTTGAACGTACTAAGCACATGCCGGGAAATATGGTAACCGGTAAACCTAGTACCTGAGTGAAGCCGGGCGCGGACTTTATCCCTCATGCGACCTGAGACTGGGTCTCCCATGCTAGCTATGGTGGGTACAAGTGCGGTCACTGCACGGCGGCAGCCGGGGTCAGTGGAGCATTGTATGCCAAGGCGGTGAGGCCTGGACGCGAACGGGGAATCGATGGGGACGGTTGTCATGTGCAGGGTCGGAGTACCCTGACATGCCGTGTGTTTAGGTTTACCTTGCAAGGTTAAAACTCGATTCGAATCGTCTGCTTCTCGCAGCTAATGAGACTGCTTGATTCCTTGTACTGCATCGAGTAAGAAGTGAAATGAGGTTACATGAGATAACTTGTTGATTGAACTAATTGATTGTTACCATGTATGCTTAGAAGGAGCAAATCTAGCTAAGTTAATGATGATAACATTTGAAAAGCTGAAAATGGATTTTAGTAACAGCTAGTGCTTTTTGGCAAACCAAACCCCTCAGCCAAACAGCTGCATAGTCTAGAGGTAGAGGAGTAGACTCCTCACACCGGGTAAGTCTAGCTGAGTATTAGTATACTCAGCCTTGCTTGTGGCACCCTTTTTGCAGGTACCATGCAGGAATTGGTTGATGGTGTGACTTGGCCTACCACCCTGCCACCGGGTTGGACGATCGAGTGGGATGTTGCTCCGGCAGGAGAGGAGCATGACGAGTAGTGGGCTAGGCCTTGCCCATTTCCTCATTACCGGCGACATCGATTATCCGCTGCACTTTACTTTATGAACTTTATTTGCTACTCAAGAACTCTGATTTATGTAATAATTCAGTACTTAATTTGAGGTTTCCTGTTTTATTGTATTTCTTCTGTGACTCACCTTCGAGTGAGATTGTGGAATTTGATCCTGGTTAAGTGGCTCTATCAGACTAGATCTGAAGGACTGACGGGTTATTCCGATTTAAGTGTGTCACGGCCCTTGAGGCGTGACTCAGGCACTTAAGCTGGAATAATTCGGGTGGTTCTGCCACAGCTGGTATCGGAGCAAATTCCACCACAGAGAAGGACAATAAACCATGAATACCAATTTTCAAAATCTAAAACTTGCTTAGAAACTGCTAAGGATCGTCAGGACTAGACCGCTAGACCTAGGACGGAAGGCCTTAGGCATAGAGGGAAATAGGTGGCTAATTAATTAGGCCCCGTGGGCCAATACTTATATTTTAGGATGCCCTAAAAAGGCACCCTATTTTCTTTTTGAGAGGTAACGTTTCTTCTATCATGCATGCATTATAAAACATAAAGAGGAATTAAAATTTGAGCTAACCCCTTTTCTTTGAAACCATCCGGGCTCTCTTTTTCTTTTTCCTTCCACCATAATCTTTATCTTTGATTCCCTTCCGCAGATGAATTCACCCACCCCCGCCAGTGGAGGAGACTCTCGTTTCAGTTCTGACTTCCTTTCTTGCGATGGCTTTCCTTCCATCTTGTGGGAAGTGCTTAACTCCGCCGGTTACCCTACGCCCCCTTTGTACACGGTGCAGTTGTATGAGGAGCATCGGGTACCTCGTTGTCGGGTCTGGCTGACCTTGGAGGCTCATCCCCTTCAGCCGGGTTGGCGTTCTCTTGACTCTGAGACGATTGGACTCAGGACGGACGACACCGTTGAGGCAGCAGCCATGAAGGATCTGACGACTTTCTGTGGCTACCATCCCCTGGAGATGGTGATGCACCCCTTGGGACTCTTCCCTGCTGAGAAGAAGGATGATCCCATGTGGTGTAACCGCGTGAGCCATGTGAAGGATGTGTGGGCAATGTATCCTGACTTGGTTGGGAGGGTCACCGTTCAGTGCATGAGTGCGCTGTACCGCCTTCAGGCCCTTCAGAGCGATGCTATGGCACTTCTTGCTAACACCGCTCAAACCACGAAGCTCACTCTCGACAGTCAGGAAGATTTTGTGGTCGACCTATCCACAGAGTTGGTGGAGAAGGATCTGCAGGTGGAGAGGCTGCGCCAGCGTATCGCTACCTTGGAGCAGCAAGTGGAGATCCGAGACAACACTATTGATGTCTTGGAGAACCAGCTTCACGATGTGCAGAGGGAACTCGAGGAAGCAAATGACCACTTGGACATGCACCACCTGGAGATGGAGGCCAATGAAGCAGGAAGCGAGGGAGAAGAGGCTCCCGAGGAGCTAGGACCAGCCCCTGGTGCCAATGGGACTACCTCCGTGATGCCTCCTTCACCCGTATCCAGTGTCGCTTCCACCGCTCAGGGTTAAGCAGCCGCTTTGACATTTTTAGGTGGATAGAAACCTATGCGAGCTTAGTTAATATCAAATTTTGGACTAGGCTTGTGGGTACTTTCCCCTGATTAATGTAACCCTGTAAACTTTTGAAATCTGTGGGATCATTGTCACCATGTTATCTTAAATTCGAACCTAATATTATGATTATGGCATTTTTTCCTTCCATATGGGATAATATTCTGACGTTCGAAACTGTGAGTTGGGATAACAATGGCGACAATCTCTGTTTTCAGATGGCAGCTAGGCAGCGTCGCGGGCATAACGAGCAAGCTCCCCCGCCACCTCCTCCAGCTCCCACAGTGCAGGAGCTGATGGCCCAGCAGAATGAGATTCTGCGACAGCTCTTGCAGCGTCAGCCCCACCCTCAGCAGCATGGTGGAGGCCAGCCTCAGCGACCTCCAGCTATGGCAACATACCAGGAGTTTCTGAGCACGCAGCCGCCCTTGTTCACCAAGGCAGAGGATCCGTTGGACGCCGACGTATGGCTTCGCGTCGTCGAGTCCAAGTTTCCCCTCCTCACGGGAGACTGCCCTGATGCTACCAAGACCCGCTTCGCCGCGCAGCAGCTTCGTGGATCTGCTCGGACTTGGTGGGATCACTTCCGTGCTATGCTCCCCGCTGATCGTGAGGTATCTTGGGAGGAATTCAAGACTGCCTTCAGAGGACACCACATTCCAGCTGGCATTCTTGATCGGAAGCTGAATGAATTTCTAGCCCTCAATCAAGGAACCCGCACGGTACTGCAGTATGCGCAAGCCTTCAATGACTTATGCCAGTATGCAGGGTATCATGCTGATTCTGATGAGAAGAAGAAGGATCGCTTCCGCAGGGGTCTCAATACCAAGCTGCGGGAACGACTCAACACTGTCCGGGCTGATAGCTTCAATGAGTTGGTCAACATGGCCATCTCTCAGGAGGATTGCATTGTTGCTCACCGGGCAGAGAAGAAGAGAAAGGCACCAATGGCAGCACCATCCGCTCAGGCTCAGAGGTTCCGGATTGTTTCTCACAATCAGAGCAGGGGTTTTCAGCAGCAGGCAGGCAGATGGGTGATCAGGCCACCTCAGCAGCAGCAGCAGCCGGCACCCAACCGCTACCCAGCTCCCGCCCCAAGGAACAATCAGCCTCCGCAGCAGCAGCAGTTCCGCCAGGGCAATGGGAACAAGTGTTTCACTTGTGGCAATGTGGGCCACTATGCCAAGAATTGTCCCAGGAACCAGCAGAAACAGATGCTAGCACCGAATCAAGACAAGGGAAGAAAGCAGAAGGTGCAAGTCAGGCAAGGGAAGGTCAACTTCACTGCTCTTGAGGAAGTGCCAGAAGGAGCTCCTATCATGACTGGTATCTTTTCAATTTATAATCAACCTGCTTTAATTCTATTTGATTCTGGTGCATCTCATAGTTTCATTAGCCAAAAGTTCAGTGCTAAATGCAAACTGCCATTCTCTCACTCGAAAGGGTCATTCATGATAGTCACACCTGGGGGTAAAATTGCAACTAATCAATTAAACCAAAGTGTGCCTATTCAACTAGGAAGCCACATTGTCAAAACCACTCTTCTTGTGTTGGGATTGGAAAATGTGGATATTATTCTAGGGGCAAATTGGATGACCTTGCACCATGTTGTGCTTGATGTAGCCAGTCGTACCGTGGAAGTTAATTCTCCTTTCTGCGAGAACTTCACTTTGATTTTGCCTAGTCAGGGTTCTACTCAGTCGTGTGCTTTCTCTATGACGGAGTTACCCCTGAAGAAGATCCCAGTGGTCTGTGAGTATGCAGATGTCTTTCCTGATGAATTGCCGGGAATGCCACCAGACCGGGATATTGAATTCGCCATCGAGTTGCAACCGGGAACGGCCCCAATTTCCAAGAGGCCCTACCGAATGCCACCCACTGAGTTGGCAGAGTTGAAGAAGCAATTGCAAGAGTTGCTGGATAAGGGTTTCATTCGCCCAAGCACTTCGCCTTGGGGATGTCCAGCACTGTTTGTGAAGAAGAAGGATGAAAGCTTGAGGCTGTGTATAGATTACCGCCCTCTTAATGCGGTAACTATCAAGAACAAGTATCCTTTGCCTCGTATTGATGTTCTTTTTGACAGTTGGTCGGGGCCAAGGTATTTTCCAAGATAGACCTTCGCTCTGGCTACCATCAGATCAAAATACGAGCAAGTGATATTCCGAAGACGGCATTCTCAACCAGATATGGGCTATATGAATTCTTGGTGATGTCATTTGGGCTGACAAATGCACCAGCATATTTCATGTATCTGATGAATTCTGTTTTTATGCCGGGATTGGACAAGTTCGTGGTGGTTTTCATCGATGATATTCTGGTGTACTCAAAGAACGAAGAAGAACATGTCGGGCATTTGCATGTAGTACTTCAACGTCTGCGAGAGCACCACCTTTATGCCAAGTTATCCAAGTGTGATTTTTGGCTAAAGGAAATCAAATTCTTGGGTCACACTATCTCTCAGGCTGGAATAGCTGTTGATCCGGATAAAGTGCAAGAGGTGATGAACTGGAAGCCACCAACAACTGTTCGCCAGATTCGGAGTTTTCTGGGATTAGCTGGTTATTACCGAAGATTTATTCCGGATTTCTCTCGAATTGCGAAGCCTATTACTGAGTTGCTGAAGAAAGAAGTCAAATTTGTGTTGAGTCAGAAGTGCGAGGATGCCTTCCATGCATTAAGGCAGCATCTGACCACAGCACCAGTATTGGCGCAACCCGACAGCAGCAAACCTTTTGATGTATATTGTGATGCCTCGGGCACCGGGCTAGGTTGTGTCTTGATGCAAGACAACCGAGTCATTGCTTATGCTTCAAGAGCTCTCAGGCCTCATGAGCAAAATTATCCCACTCATGACCTTGAGTTAGCAGCAGTGGTTCATGCATTGAAGATGTGGAGGCACTATCTAATGGGAACATCTTCACTGATCATAAGAGCCTTAAGTACATTTTTACTCAGGCTGATCTTAACATGAGGCAGAGAAGATGGCTAGAGCTGATCAAGGATTATGACCTGGAGGTACATTATCACCCAGGGAAGGCTAATGTGGTAGCTGATGCCTTGAGTCGGAAGTTGCAGTGCAACTGTGTTCTGATGGATTCTCGCATTAACACCTTGTGTGATGAGTTGAGCAAGATGCAAATTGAAGTGATTCCTTCTGGTTCTTTGTCTCACATTTCTGTTGAGCCAGCATTGCAAGACCAGATTATCATGGCCCAGCTCAGTGACAAGGGAGTGCAGATTATCAAGAAGAATCTCCATCAGAAGGTTGAGAAGTATAATTGTTTCCGCCAGGATGAGAAGGGTGTGTTATGGTTCAAAAGCAGATTGGTAATTCCTAAAGACCAGGATCTCAAGAGGAAAATTTTGGATGAAGCTCATCTCTCCAAATTCTCTATGCATCCGGGAAGCACCAAAATGTACCATGATTTGAAGCCTTTGTACTGGTGGACCAGAATGAAGAGGGAGATAGCCCAGTATGTATCAGAGTGTGACACCTGTCAGAGGATAAAGGCAAGCCACTTGAAGTCAGCTGGAGCTTTGCAACCACTATCCGTACCTTCGTGGAAGTGGGACGACATCAGCATGGATTTCATTGTGGGTCTACCCAACACCTCTCGTCATCACGATTCAATTTGGGTTATTGTGGACCGATTGACGAAAGTGGCACATTTTCTTCCTGTGCACACCATTGATAAGGCTCAGAGATATGCAGAATTGTATATTGACCGGATCGTGTGTTTGCACGGATTACCTCGGACCATCGTTTCTGACCGAGGAGCCCAATTTGTTGCCAGATTTTGGGAACAATTGCAAAAGTCTTTGGGAACCAAGCTAATCAGGAGTTCAGCATACCACCCACAGACTAATGGTCAGACGGAAAGGGTAAACCAAATCCTGGAAGATATGCTGAGAGCGTGTGCGATCGATTATGGCAAGAACTGGGATAAGCACCTCTCCTTGGCAGAGTTCGCTTATAACAATAGTTATCAATCCAGCCTAAAGATGGCACCTTTTGAAGCTCTCTATGGAAGAAGGTGCAGGACACCACTCAATTGGTCTCAACCTGGTGAAAGAGAAGTTTTTGGACCTCACTTAGTGACTGAAGCCGAAAGGAAGGTCAAGCTAATCAAGAAGAACCTAGAAGCTGCTCAGGCCAGGCAGAAGAGCTATCATGATAAAAGAAGGAAACCTCTCCAGTTCGAGGTGGGAAGTTTTGTATACCTCAAGGTATCACCCACCAAGGGAATGCAGAGGTTTGGGATCAAAGGCAAGCTAGCCCCTCGTTACATTGGACCTTATGAGATCATAGAAGCATGTGGACCCGTGGCATACAAGCTGAAGTTACCTTCAAAGATGTCTGCCATTCACAGTGTTTTTCATGTATCTCAGCTGAAGAAGTGTGTTCGATTGCCGACTGAGATCATAGCAGAGCCAGAATTGGAGATAGAGCCAGATCTATCGTACCAAGAGTACCCCTCCAAGATTCTGGATTGCAAACAAAAATCAACTCGGGCTAAATCGATCAAGATGTACAAGGTCCAGTGGAGTAATCACTCAGAGGAGGAAGCTACTTGGGAAACCGAGGAATTCCTGAGATCCAACTTCCCTGATTGCCTACCTAAGAAAGCTGGTACGTAATCACCCCCAACCCCTCCTCCTGCCCTTCGAATCTAATTTTCAAAAATATGATCTTAATTCAGAATAAAGTAACTATAAAGTAAAATTTAAAGGACTTCCTTCTGAAGTTGCAAAGAGAATGACATTCGAAGAGCAGTTTATCCTAATAATGGCAATCATCACCCTTTTTCCTATCAGTCTCACCCTTCGCTTTACCCCGGGAGGACTCTGGCCCGAATCTCGGGACGAGATTCCTTTAAGGGGGGGAAGGCTGTGACACCCCAGTGTCACTCAGGGTTTCTCTCCAATGCCAAACCTAGAACCATTTTTTTTTGTGTGAACCAAAGTAAGCATGAGCATCAAAATAACTTAAGTAATAATGAAGTCACCATGTATATACTTAAAAGTGTCATGATCAAAGCAATTGAGTCTATTAAAAGATAAGATTGTGCAACCCTAATTAAAAACCCTAAATGAGCCCATGAGCAAAATTCAAGGAAGTAAGAAAAAGGGAGTGTAAAGTTTAAAATTTTGAGTTGAGCCAATTATATAAGTTAAAGTATGTTTATTAAGCAACAAGAAAGATTGAGAAGGCTTAGCCAAAATAATTCAATTAAATCCCCAAATCAGCCCTTGATCTATGAACCCTTGGGAAATTTAGATTTCTGAATTTCCGAATTTCAGACCTCTTTCCAAAGATCATCTGTGTTCTCTGCTTTTCGAAACTCAAAGCCAGAAGATCCAAATATCAAAGTCGTGCCAAATTACCTTGAACACATTCTGGGATAAGTTTGAATTCAAACCAAATTCATTTGACACGATTTTGGTGCAGCTTAACCTCGGGACCAGACATTCTGACACTGGCACCTTGGTGACGCTACAACTCCCTGTCCCTAGCCTAAAACCGCGCGTCGTCCATACACAAAAGACAAAGCTTGGTCTGGTGAACAAATCCCTTGCAGTGATCTTGCCCAAATTCGCGAAGATTTGCTCCCAATCGGCGCTTGAACAGGGGCAGAGGCAACGGGAACACGTGTTCGACCGTGGCTGACACCCCCGGTTCACGCCCGTTCGCGCACCGCGCCTTCCCAGTGCACGCCCGCGCGCACTCGCCGGTCCACGACCGCCCGTGCACCGCGCCGTGCCTATAAAGCCTCCCCTAGGCGCACCTCACTTCACCCCGCACTCACCCTCACCGGCCAGCCACTTTCCCTTAGCTCCGGCGAGCTCAATTCCGCCCGCCATTGCCGCCAGAGCTTCGGCCACCGTGGCCAGCCCACCCCAGCCATCCTCCGGGCAAGCCAGTGCTTCGGCTAGCTCCGCCAGTAGCCCGTGAAGCTTGCCAAGCCCTCGGACCCGGCCGGACTTCACCGGAGACCCAAGATTGACTTCACCGGACTTCGGTCTTCCGCCGCCGCGCGTGGACCGAGCTATCCAGTGAGTCTCCGCCCAATTCCTTTCGCTCATGACTTCTCTGGCATCCCGTGGACCTCCCTGACCCATTTGATTGAGCTATCTCGCCGTGACCAGGCCGGTCTCCTCGCCGCCGACGAGCATTCCCGCCTGCGCGTGTGGACCGACCGACTCCGGCCATCTCCGACGGCGTTCCGCACACCGTTGTGATCCCCAAGACCTCCCCTTCATCCTCGACCACTTCTCCGGAACAGTCTCGCCGCCGGTAAGCCCCTCCGCCCTTTTCTCCACCGCGGCTACTGTTTGAGGTAGAAGAAGGACCTCGGGTTAGGATCTGTAGAACCCGAGGGGTTTTCTGTAATGTCAGAGACTCATGTGAATAGTAGCTTAAGGACTGATTCGCGAAGAAAACTTAGAAAACCGCCAGGGACCCCAGTGCAAAGTAGATTTTCATTTAAATCAATTCTGTTATTCTTTTTAAATAACCAGAGAACTTGTAAAATTCATAACTTGATGAATTTCTAATCAAAAGATGTCAAACCAATTTTGCTAGCTCCTGTATATTATAATATGTCATTTAAAAATAGTAGACCCTATACTTTCTGTTTAAAATTTTAGAGTTTAAAATTAAAAACAGAAACCCACTAAACCTTGTGTAATCAACGAAAATTAGTTTTTCTTCTGTACTAGACTTAAGAAAATTTGTGGGTATTCAAACCTCTTTTAGACACTGTTTAAAAATAGTAGGAACCCCAGCATCAGAAATTATGATGTAGTTTCTCATTTAAAGATGTTTTGTCCAAAACTTAGAGAAAATCAGAAAGATATTAGAAATTAATGAGCAGTGATTAACATTATTTTTCCTAGTTTACTTATGTAACAGAGGACTTAGGAAAAATACAGAGACCATTAATTTGGACCAGTTTTAAATTAAAATGATTTGTTTAGCCTAAATAAGACTGAAAATCAATTATTAAAGAGGCAAAACTATAACCAAAATGCTTAACAAAATTCCAGTGGACTTATAACCACCAGAGCCCCACTACAAAAATACAGAGCACCTCAGTCCAACTCTTTAAGTAAGGGAAATAAATACAAAGTGATAATAAGGCATTTTTCAACTAAATCATGAACAACCTCAAATAATGTGATAATGGGCAACCAAAAATTTACTAAGTCTATGATGAGGCAAACTACCAGAGAAAAATGCAAACCCATGAAAAAGAAGCAAACTCTTACCAATTGCTAATGATTTAAGAGAAAGGCCATTTAATTCAAATAATGCATACCACCCCTTCCCTTAAGCAAAAAGATGCCAAACTTCAAAATGATTGCTCTTGCACAATACAATAACTAAGAAAAATAAGAACTCTGTTGTTTGATATTTTTCAAATATAGTGGTAGTAGAAAGCCCCTATTTGGCTAGAAACTTGAGAAAACCATAGAAAAGTAATTAAAAGGTATTAATGGCTAGAAATTTGTATCAAGTCATGTCATAACACGTAAAAGCCAGCAAAGATAAGTTCTGAAGAATTACCCACTGTTAAATAGTAGTTGTAGTTCAAAGCACCCCTTCTACCCTAGAGTTTAATAATTTTGTGCAGAGAAAACTATTCACTTTCTGATCCCCAAATTTTAAGACAGAGAAACACACACCAGTAGCAAGCCACTGTAATTTTTACAGAATTTTTAGAATTTTATAAAAGCAACTTGTAATTCAAACCTACTCCAAAACATTAAAGAGAATAAAAGAAAAGGAAAGAAGAAATAAACCCCACCTCAATAAGTCTAACTTGAGTACTTATCATTTATCCCTAAGACTTAAAAAGAATTCAGAGGAACCCCAAAATTAAACCTACCTTTTACCTTAGCTAAATTTGAACCAATTTACCAAGTATACCACCCAAGGGTCTTGCATAAGTAAAGTTAACTTTGTTTAACTCAAGAAAGATTATACACCCTTTTAAGTTGTGATTTCTAAAAGCACATATCATATCATGCATATATCTTACGCATTGCATTCATTAGATTGTAATCTTGCCGACGGAGAGTACGTGCTCATCCCCGAGCAAGGACCTGTCCAAGAGGAGGACCAGGAGCAGGCTTCAGAGGCTGCTATCGAGGATCTCCCCGCAGCCCCAGCAATTGAAGGCAAGCCCCGGTTTTATGCATAACCTATTAATTATGCTATTTTACTACACTTAATGCTTGTAGGATTGCAATGTGCACTTAAGTGTAGGAGTTGCTTGAAACCTCTAGTTGCATGGACTTAGGACTCCTTTTTGAGATGAATACTAGCATACTAGGTCGAGTAGCTGCTTGCTAATCAGGATCTCGGTAGAAGTCGAGTGATTTTTCTAGCACTCGCGCGAGGTCAGGAATTGATTGTATTCGTCTTGATAACGGGATAGATGTTGGTCTATGGACTTGGATCCAGGGAGGATGCCTTGTCTATGAGACGGGAAAATGAATTAAGGATTAATGTGTGGATACCTGAGTCAAGCTTTTGAACGTACTAAGCACATGCCGGGAAATATGGTAACCGGTAAACCTAGTACCTGAGTGAAGCCGGGCGCGGACTTTATCCCTCATGCAACCTGAGACTGGGTCTCCCATGCTAGCTATGGTGGGTACAAGTGCGGTCACTGCACGGCGGCAGCCGGGGTCAGTGGAGCATTGTATGCCAAGGCGGTGAGGCCTGGACGTGAACGGGGAATCGATGGGGACGGTTGTCATGTGCAGGGTCGGAGTACCCTGACATGTCGTGTGTTTAGGTTTACCTTGCAAGGTTAAAACTCGATTCGAATCGTCTGCTTCTCGCAGCTAATGAGACTGCTTGATTCCTTGTACTGCATCGAGTAAGAAGTGAAATGAGGTTACATGAGATAACTTGTTGATTGAACTAATTGATTGTTACCATGTATGCTTAGAAGGAGCAAATCTAGCTAAGTTAATGATGATAAAATTTGAAAAGCTGAAAATGGATTTTAGTAACAGCTAGTGCTTTTTGGCAAACCAAACCCCTTAGCCAAACATCTGCATAGTCTAGAGGTAGAGGAGTAGACTCCTCACACCGGGTAAGTCTAGCTGAGTATTAGTATACTCAGCCTTGCTTGTGGCACCCTTTTTGCAGGTACCATGCAGGAATTGGTTGATGGTGTGACTTGGCCTACCACCCTGCCACCGGGTTGGACGGTCGAGTGGGATGTTGCTCCGGCAGGAGAGGAGCATGAGGAGTAGTGGGCTAGGCCTTGCCCATTTCCTCATTACCGGCGACATCGATTATCCGCTGCACTTTACTTTATGAACTTTATTTGCTACTCAAGAACTCCGATTTATGTAATAATTCAGTACTTAATTTGAGGTTTCCTGTTTTATTGTATTTCTTCTGTGACTCACCTTCGAGTGAGATTGTGGAATTTGATCCTGGTTAAGTGGCTCTATCAGACTAGATCTGAAGGACTGACGGGTTATTCCGATTTAAGTGTGTCACGGCCCTTGAGGCGTGACTCAGGCACTTAAGCTGGAATAATTCGGGTGGTTCTGCCACACAAAGCTTCTTGTAGCTGCTGCCAAAAATGAGAGGTGAACTGCGTTCCTCGATCTGACACTATCTTCTTCGGCACACCATGAAGGCAGACTATCCTTGACATGTATAACTCAGCTAACGTTGCTCCGGTGTATGTTGTCTTCACAGGTATGAAATGGGCCACCTTTGTTAAGCGGTCCACAACCACCCAGATGGAATCATAACCGGCCCGGGTACGAGGTAGGCCAACTATAAAATCCATCCCGATCTCATCCCACTTCCACTGAGGAATCCGCAATGGCTGCAACAATCCGGCGGGCCTTTGATGCTGTGCTTTGGTTCTTTGACAGCTATCACAGATGGCGACATATTCTGCGATTTCTCTTTTCATGCCATACCACCAAAACCTCCTTTTTAAATCCTGGTACATCTTTTCACTTCCCGGGTGTATGGAGTAGGCTGTCTCATGAGCTTCCTTTAGGATCAGCTCCCGAATAGGTTTGAGGTCGGGGACACACAATCGGTCCTTGAACCATATTACCCCCTCTTCATCCTCTCGAAAGTCTTTGCCTCTTCCTTCTAAGATCAGCTGCCGGATCTTGTTGATGCTTTCATCATCCTTCTGCCCTTCTTTGATCTCCCGCTCTAGGGTGGGCTCTAATTCCACTGTTACTCCTTGCGTACTGTTCAGGAAACCGAGACTCAGTCTGTCGAACTCCTTGGCCAACTCATATGGCATCGGGCACGTGGCCAACATATTGACTTGACTCTTCCTGCTCAGAGCATCTGCAACAACATTGGCTTTGCCTGGATGGTAATGTATCTCCAACTCATAGTCTTTGATCAATTCCAACCATCTTCGCTGCCTCATGTTTAACTCTGACTGGGTGAATATGTACTTCAGACTTTTATGATCTGTGTAAATGTCGCACTTCTGCCCATACAGGTAATGTCTCCAGGTCTTTAAAGCATGAACCACTGCTGCCAACTCCAGGTCGTGTGTGGGATAATTTTTCTCATGGATCTTCAACTGTCGAGATGAGTATGCTACAACTCTTCCTTCTTGCATTAGCACACACCCCAATCCGGTGTAAGAAGCGTCGCAATACACTGAGAATGACTTGTGAACATCAGGCAGGACTAGCACAGGAGCTGTAGTCAATCTATTTTTCAGTTCTTCAAATGCTTCCTGACACTTTTGGGTCCACTTAAACTCAACTTTCTTTGCTAGTAACGCTGTCATTGGTCTAGCAATCTTTGAGAAGCCTTCGATGAAACGCCTATAATACCCAGCCATTCCAATGAAGCTCTTGATCCCACGAACATCCTTTGGTGCTTTCCAGTTCAGGATATCTGCTACTTTCTTTGGATCCACTGCCAACCCATCTTGGTTTATGATGTGACCCAGAAATAAGACTTCATGAATCCAGAACTCGCATTTGCCCAGCTTGGCATACAACTGATGCTCTCGAAGTCTTTGCAATACCATTTTCAAATGCTCTACATGATCTTCCTCACTTTGAGAGTATATGAGAATATCATCGATAAACACTACCACAAACTTGTCCAGATAATCCATGAACACACTGTTCATCAGGTACATAAAGAAGGCTGGCGCATTTGTCAAACCAAAGGACATAACTGTGAATTCATATAACCCGTACTTGGTGATGAATGTTGTCTTCGGTATGTCCGAGGGTCAGATTCTGAGTTGATGGTAGCCTGACCTCAGATCTATCTTCGAGAATACGCTGGCACCTCTGAGCTGGTCGAACAAATCTTCTATCCTTGGCAGGGGGTACTTGTTCTTGACAGTGACTTCATACAAGGCTCTGTAATCTATGCACATCCTTTTGGTACCATCTTTCTTCTCTACAAACAACACCGGAGCGGCCCAAGGCGAGGTACTTGGTCTGATGTAACCCTTCTCTAACATCTCATCTATCTGCTTCTTGAGTTCCACCAATTCTGGTCCAGACACTCGGTAGGCTCTTTTGGAAATGGGGGCGGTACCAGGGATAAGCTCTATGGCAAATTCAACTTTTCTCTCGGGTGGCATGCCCGTTAGCTCCTCGGGAAATACGTCCGGAAAGTCTGACACAACCTTGATAGCCTCGAGCGGGTTGGGCTCTTTACTATCAACTGAAATCTGGTGACAGACACCCTCCGCTGATTTAGGCATCCTTAGCTCGGCCACTACCTCTTCTCCTGACGGGGACTTCAATGTTATGGTCCTCTTGTCACAGCTAACATTCGCTTCATACTTCATTAACCAATTCATCCCTAGGATGACATCTATCCCAGGGGTGTCTATTACTATTAAGTCACTGGGGAATCCTATCCCCCTTATTTCCACCCTTATATTTGAGCATATTTTATCTGTTTGCACCTTGCCACCAACCGAATTAATCCTCATGGGCGGCATCATTGCCTCTACTGAGATGTTATGCAATTCTACCCAGGTTGCAGTGACAAATGAATGAGTTGCACCAGTATCAAATAGCACTTTCGTGGGATGAGATTCGACTGAGAACATACCTACTGCCACATCTGGTGCATCCTGGATCGCTTCGGCCTCCAAGTGGTTCACCTTTCCACGGTTGTACGCTTGGCTACGATTGCCTGCTGTCGGCTGCAGTACACCTTGCCTTGTTGGAGCATTGGGGTTGGTCTGCTGCTGCGCCATCTTCTTCGGGCATTGCATCGCCCAGTGGCCTTGTTCTCCACAGTGGAAACATCCTCTGCCTCCTCCTTGTGCTGGGGCTGCTTGGTTGCTCTGATTTGCTGCTGGGGCAGGAAGGCGAGGTGCCTGGTTGTTCTGCTTCTGATAATGGTTACCTCCCTGCTGGCTGTGCTGACGATACTGCTGCTACTGCTGTGGGTACTGCCTCTAAAACTGCTGCTGATGCGGACGCTGATTCTGATTCTGATATCCTTGTGGGTGACCAGGCCTGCCTTGCTGAGATGAACTGCCTGAGAAACGTGGACGGCTGATGCCTCCGGTCTGGGGTCCACTCATCTTGCGCTTCCGATCTTCCATATCCTTACGCTTCTTCTCAGTCATAACTGCCCTATCGATCAGGTGCTGGAAGGTGGGGAAGGTGTGATTCATCCGCTGGTAATGCAAGGGATCCACCAAACCCCTCATGAACCTGTACTGCCTTTTAGCATCAGTGTTGACATCCTCAGGTGCATAACGAGATAGATGCAGAAACTTGTCTCTGTATTCACTAACAGACAGGGGTCCCTGCTTCAGAGCCAGAAACTCCTCCTTCTTCACGATCATCAGTCCCTCCGGCACATGGTACCTGCGGAAACTCTCGCTGAATTCTTCCCAGGTGATGGCTTCGGGGTCAGCATGGGTGGCGAGGTAGGACTCCCACCAGGACTGGGCTGCTCCCCTTAGCTGGCGGGGACCATACAGAACCTTCTCCCTGTCGTCACATTGGGCGGTGCGCAGTTCCCTTTCCACTGCGCGCAGCCAGTCTTCTGCATCCATGGGGTCAGCAGAATGGGCGAAGGTAGGAGGGTGCCCTCTCATGAACTCACCACACTTATCCCGTGGCATCTGGGGCATCTGCACTTGCAATTGGGGTTGGGGTTGCTGTTGAGCCTGCTGCATGGCTGCCAGAGTCTGCCCAATGGCCTGCACTGCCTGAGTCTGCATCAAGAACATCTGCTCCACTGACATCGGGGGTGGTGGGGGAGGCTGCCTCTGATGTTCCTCCTGCTGGTCATGCTGCTCTTGCTGAGCACGCCTGTTGCATCGGCGCCTGTTGTCAGACATCTGTGGAAGACATTCATACATCAGCATTGATCTTACAACCCTTCAGCATAAGAAAAGAGAATACAGAATTCTTCATGACACTGAGTGAACAAAGAGCTTCACTGATCCTCATTATGATTCAACACAGCTTCTCAGATAAGAAGGAAAGTGGAAGTAAATGGTTTCCCAACTAAGCAACTGACTTCATTAACATTACTAGCTAGGCCAAACTGCAGGGGAAACCCACAGGTTGGCAACAGTCATTACAAAGATTAGAATCCAGCACGAGTTCATCATAACAAGCATGAAAGCAACTGATAAGCAAACTAAACTAAATGGAAGCAACTGATAAGCAAACTAGACTGACTACCTAAGACTGAGACATCTGACTTAAGAATTATTACAAACTCCGACGCTAACGATCTAAGGATCCAGATCTATCCTGGTCTTACAGGCAGGGGAACCATAAGTGTGGTGACCTCGTGGCGGTGAGCGGTATGGGTGCTGAGTCCCAACAGGAGCGGGAGAACCACCCTCCTGGTGATGGCGCTCTGCCAGCTCAGCACGCAACTCCGCAATCTCCGTTCGAGCCCTGCTTAGCTCATCCAGAGAGTGATCCAGCTCAGTGTTAAGCACTATGGCTAGGTTGACTGTGCTGCTCAACCTAGGGTTAGCCTCACCAACAGGTGAGACAACCACACTCTCTGTTCTGCCAGTAGGGCGACGGGGGTAGTACCGTAGGTTAAGACCGTCGGCCACGCCACCGAACAAAGAACAGTACTGAGAGAGTGCACGTCATGCTGCATCCTGCATAGCCGCCTCTGCAGTGTCCCTCTCGGAGATGGAATAGTGCTCCGAAACGGCCTCCGCACCCCAGAGGTCATCCTCTGGACGGCGAACTAGGCAGGTAGCCTCCCAGCGGTCCGGGTACCTCCCGCGACTGTGCTGGTAGACTACACAACGATACTCGATCGACCAGGTGTGCCGGTCGAAAGCCTGGCGCAGCAAGGTGTCGAGTGCGTCGTGGAAGTGACAACAGCGGGCGGCGTCACGGGTGATGGGTCGGGCGACCCATCCTTCCGCCTCCTGCGGCTCAGAAGACTCCGTGCTGTGGTCTGAGTCGTCGTCGTCGGGGTCTCCTCCAGGACCTCCTCCAGTAGCTCCTCCAACAGCCGGGGCGTCCCGCGGTGGTGTAGGGGGCGCCTCCAGCTGGGCAACAGAGGAACGGGGCCTCACGGACTCCACCTCTTGCTGTGGTGGGGAGGAAGAGCCCTGCTGCTCTCTGTGCTGGCGCCGGCGTTCCTGCTCCTCACGCAGACGGTGGTGCAGTCTCTCCAGGTGACTCGACTGACCGGACACGGTGTGGCGCAGAGGACGCTCCACAAGTCGAGATGGCAGGAAAGGAATCACCGACTTACGTGCAGTGTGTCTAAGACGAGCCATCTACAAAAGACACCGTAAGCATAAGAGTAAGAGCAGAACTAATATGACAAGTGAATAAACCATAGACAGAATAAGATAAAAATTTTAACAAGGTATAATATAGTATATATATGTAGTAAAACATAGGGTTGGTCGAGGTGACCGACTTTTGAAGTAACATCAGAGGACAAGGTGAGAGGGAAGGTCAATAGTCCTTAGTACGACCAGTGCTACTCTAGGTCAGCGGTCCTACAGTCAGCACGGCTTTGATACCACTTATGTCACACCCGGTTTTGGAAGGCAAACCGAATGCGAACTATGTACGTGCCAGGATCAGAACTCACGTACACAGCGATT
Source organism: Zea luxurians (assembly GCA_029449295.1). Taxonomy (NCBI): domain Eukaryota; kingdom Viridiplantae; phylum Streptophyta; class Magnoliopsida; order Poales; family Poaceae; genus Zea; species Zea luxurians. The sequence continues at coordinate 199,619,602 of JAOPSE010000003.1, forward strand.
ACATAAATGAACATCATCGCACAATGCTCGAATAATAACATAGAAGAGTATTAACTTATTACATCACAGAGTCATAGACATCCACATAGTCATCAACTTAACAGTTAAATCAAAGTGCTAGCGAAACGCAGTAAAGATAGGGCCTTCACAGATAGCTGACTGGGGGTTGCCACCAACCCACACCTAGAACTCGTCGTAGTCTTGGAACTCCTGGAAGTCTCCTTCCACGGCTTCGCCTTCTCCTGAGCAGTGGTTACAATGCGGACAACCTGGTGTTTTGTGGTAAAGCAAGGATGAGTACACATCAACGTACTCAGCAAATGTCCCGTTTGGCTGAAGTGGACTAGTTTTATGTGGGGTTAGGCTCAAGCAGTTGCTTTTAGTTGGTCAGGTATTTATCATTAGTAGAAGCCAGATTTTAGCATTAACCAACCCGTAAACCATTTCCTCATCGAGGAACAACATCATCATAGTCGAACCAAAACCATAACATAATCCTTGAATCTCGAACCATCTGTATCTCTAATCAAAGAGGATCCCAAGGCTGCTCTTAACCGTGAGCACGGCTGATATATCAGTTTCACTAGCCTCTGCAGAGGTCGCACACTTTACCCATGAGTCATGATACCCTTTCTACCCGGGGAGAGCTAATCCCCATTGACCACTACCTAGGTGGTCCGGCAAGGTATCACTACGTAGCTTTTACAAAGATTCCCTAGAGATCATAGCTGCCTGTTAGGTTTCTCCAGTTTGATAAACACAGTACCCCTCCCCGCAGGAGAGTGACTAACAAAAAGCAAAACGAAAGAACCTCGGCACTCAGCCTCGGCAGAGCAAGCACTGTGCCTGGACCCCATTGACGGCACGACGGCTAAGCAACTACACCTCTAGTTCCTCTAATTAATTAGCTAAGGGCATCCCATTTCACCCTCATGGTTGCACTGTTATCCCGGGTGGTCTCTCAACAAACAGGTCCTTACGGAGAGGTACTCAGGAAACAGCCTGAGCCCCCTAGAATATCACCAGACCATCAACATCATCAGGATAACAGTATCATAAATAGTCACATCATGTTCATTGATTAAGTTAAGGCAATAGCAGAGTGCTAACCATAACAGCCCATAAGGTCATCAAGGATAAAGTAAAGTGTAAAGCTAGTCAATCCTTAGGTTTCAAGTAAGTAATGCGGGGTAGTAAGTTATAAATGAATAGGACATAATGGGACAGAGGACACTTGCCTTCACCAAACTGCTGATCAAGGACTTCCTCGGGAAACACAGACTGCTCGTTGTCTACGTAAAGTAATCATTCACACTATGCACTTGGGAAGTAACAAACAAAAGCAATATACCAAACATATGCATCAGAGAGATCACAAGTTCACAATAGAAAAGGATTGGTACTCTAGTATTCCCTAGGTCTAGGGTAGAGGACTATACAAAGTGATTCATTATCCACTAATCAGGTTTAAGTCAGTGGTGGGGTTAAATCATTACATGGTTTTAAGTTCCTAAACTTAGGTGCTTAAGTCCATAGACTTAGGTGCTCTAACTTTAATTAAATTCTACCATCTTCTATTTATCTCAAATAGGGTTCCAATAACCTTAATCCTATCCTAATGATCAACTATTAATTGGGACATGGAAACAGCAGGGAAACATTGTTTAAATAGATAGACAAAAATACTATGAGCATTTTGCAATTTGAAACACCTAATTTGGAGTTCATATGACAAAGTTATGAATTTTACAAGTTTAGGGGTTAAAAATATACCCTAAACACTTATTTGAATTAAATAAAAGGTCCGAGGACCTAACTGTGAGAATCCAGGGACGGCGGGTTAAATTTCAGAAAACCGGGGGTCTCTTTAAGAAAACGCGCGGGCGAAGGGGTATCGGGCTCCTACGGCCATCGGATCTCAGATTAACGCGCAGGATTAGATCCGCGGGCGGGCGCGCGAGCGCGCGGCAGCCTGAGCGGCTGACAGGCGGGGCCAGCGAGCAGAGCGGGCGCGGGCGGGCTGACAGGCGGGGTCAGCAGGCAGAGCGGGCGCGGGCCGGCTGACAGGCGGGGCCAGCGGGCAGAGCGGGCGCGGGGTGGGCTGACAGGCGGGGCCAGCGGGCAGAGCGGGCGAGGGGTGTGAGGGAAGCGGCCCTGGGCCGTTGGATCTCTGGCGGACGGCCAGGATTGGGCCCGGGCTAATTGAATCAGGGCCGCCCGAATCTGGGATGAACGACGGGGGTCGGGTGGCCGGCCTTGGCCTTTCCTACGGCTAGCAGAGGCGGCGGCGCTCGTCTCCGCGGCGGAGAACTCGCCAGAGACGAGGGGCGCGAGCGCTCTGCGGGTCTTTGGGGCGACCTGAGCGGCCGGGAAGGTTGGGGAGGGCGCGGGGAATCGTCCGGTGGGGACTGGGTCGGGGCAGGGGCACCGGAGGGGGGCGGTTCACGGCGAAGCGACTCGGCGGCGGTGTTAATCAACTCCGACGAGGAATTAAGCGCAGTAGAGAGCAATAGAGAGGAAGGGAGAGGGCAGGGGAGGTTCCTTACCTCAAGGCGGACTCCGGGGGCTCCTCGGTGGCGGCAATGGCGCGACGACGGCCTGGGTCGGCGGTGTCGGACCTCCGCGGCTGCACGGAGGACAGCGGGTGAGCGCGGGCAAAGGGAAATAGGGAGGGGGAGGGGAAACTGGGGCGCGTCCCGAGTTGCGGACGTCGAGGCGAAGCTCACCGTGGCAGAGAGCACGGCGGAGCTCCAACGGCGACGGGAAACGGGCTCGGGCGGCGATGGTTCGTGGCGGCGGCGCTCTGGCGTGCGCGCAGCGAGGGGGATGTGAGAGAGGGGTCTGTTGGTGCGCAAATGATGGAGGGAGAGAGGGCGAGTGGGGTTCTGGGCGCAAGTGGCCGGGGCGAGGCGGTTGCGAGCTCCACGCGCGACGTGGGCGCGGAGTCCGCGGCTGCGCGCAGCTCGGGCGGCGGTTACGCGGGGAAGACGGGGCTGACAGGCCGGGCCCACGAGCAGAGAGAGAGGGGAAAGCGGGTGCGGGCGCGGGGAAGGCGGCCGCGCTGACGGGCGGGCCCGCCAGGGCAGAGAGAGAAGGGGGGGGGGAGAGGCGCGCGCGCGGGATTGGGCCGGCTGGGCCGAAAGGCCGAGGGGGGGGTGCAGGGTTGGGCTTCTTTCCCTTTTCTTTTATTCTGGTATTTGTTTTCTCTTTTCTTTTTATTTATTCTATTTGATTCAAATCCAAATAAGCCACAAACTCAAACTAGACTTTCCAAGAATTATGCACCAAACAAAAGTGAAATCTAGGGTTCAACATGATGCAACAATTCATACTCCCTTGGAGTTTGAGCTAATAGACTATAATTACAAATAAAATAACCACTTTTCTCCTATAGAAATGAGAAAGAGAAGATTGGGGAAGGATGAGAAAAGGGAAGTAACACCTGAATTTGTGAATATGAGCAAAGAAATTTTATACCCCCAAATTCAGGGTGTTACATAGAAGTTCTAAATTTGCTCCTAAAGCAGTAGAAGGCTTTTTATTAGGTTATGACTCAAACACAAGGGCATGTAGTCTTCAACAAATCCACTGGACTAGTTGAAGTTTCTTGTGACATTGTGTTTGATGAGACTAATGGCTCCCAAGTGGAGCAAGGTGATCTTGATGAATTAGATGATGAAGAGGCTCCATACGTCGCACTAAGGAACATGTCCATTGGGGATGTGTGTCCTAAGGAATCCAAAGAGCCTCCACAAACATAAGATCAACCATCATCTTCCATGCAAGAATCTCCACCAACTCAAGATGAGGAACAGGCTCAAAAAGATGAAGATGAAGATTAAGACGATGAGCCACCTCAAGAGGAGGACATTGATCGAGGGGGAGATGAAGACAATAATGACATGGAAGATGATCAAAAAATTAGGGATCAAAGACTGCCAGACCCAAGAGTCCACCAAGCAATTCAAAGAGATCACCACGTCAACTCCATATTCGGTGACATTTACAAGGGGGTAACCACTAGATCTCGAGTTGCACACTTTTGTGAACATTACTCTTTTGTGTCCTCTATTGAGCCATACAGGATCGAGGATGCATTAAGAGACCTAGATTGGGTGGTGGCAATGCAAGAGGAACTCAACAACTTCACAAGGAATGAGGTATGGCATTTAATTCCACGTCCTAATCAAAATGTTGTAGGTACCATGTGGGTATTCCGCAACAAGCAAGATGAGCATGGTGTGGTGACAAGGAACAAAGTTTGACTTGTGGCAAAAGGTTATTCACAAGTCGAAGGTTTGGACTTTGATGAAACTTATGCACCCGTAGCTAGGCTTGAGTCAATTCGTATATTACTTGCCTATGCTACTTACCATGGCTTTAAGCTCTATCAAATGGGCGTGAAAAGTGCCTTCCTAAATGTCCCTATCAAGGAAGAGGTGTATGTTGAGCAACCTCCCGGCTTTTAAGATAGTGAGTATCCTAACCATGTTTATAAGCTCTCAAAGGCGCTTGATGGGCTCAAGCAAGCCCCAAGAGCATGGTATGAATGCCTGCGAGACTTTCTCATCACTAATGGCTTCAAAGTTGGAAAAGCCGATCCTACTCTCTTCACTAAAACTGTTGCAAAAGACTTGTTTATATGCCAATTTTATGTTGATGATATTATATTTGGGTCTACTAACAAGTCAACTTGTGAAGAGTTTAGTAGGATCATGATACAGAAATTCGAGATGTCTATGATAGGGGAGTTGAAGTATTTCCTTGGATTTCAAATCAAGCAACTCCAAGAGGGCACATTCATCATCCAAACAAAGTACATTCTAGACATACTTAAGAAGTTTGGAATGAAGAATGGCAAACCCATCAAGACACCCATGGGAACGAATGGGCATCTCGACCTCGACACAGGAGGTAAGTCCGTGGATCAAAAGGTATACCAGTCTATGATAGGATCTTTACTCTACTTATGTGCATCTCGACCAGATATTATGCTTTATGTATGCATGTGTGCAAGGTTCCAGGCAAATCCTAAGAAAGTTCACCTTAGGGCAGTGAAAAGAATCATGAGAAATTTAGTTTACGCTCCTAAGTTTGGGCTTTGGTACCCCAAGGGATCTACCTTTGATCTAATTGGGTATTCCGATGCCGATTATGCCAGATGTAAAATTGATAGAAGGAGCACATCAGGGACTTGTCAGTTTCTGAAGATCCCTGGTGTCATGGGCTTCAAAGAAACAAAACTCCGTAACTCTTTCCACCGCCGAAGCCGAGTACATTGCCGTAGGCCACTGTTGTGCACAATTACTTTGGATGAGGCAAACCCTTAGTGACTATGGCTACAAATTGAGCAAAGTCCCTCTCCTATATGATAATGAGAGTGTAATCCGCATGGCGGATTATCCCGTTGAACACAGCCGCACTAAGCACATAGACATCTGGTATCACTTTCTGAGAGATCACCAACAAAAGGGGGATATCAAAATTTCTTATGTGAGCACCCACAACCAATTAGCCGATATATTTACCAAGCCACTAGATGAGAAAACCTTTAGCAAACTTAGGAATGAACTAAATATACTTGATTCTCAGAACTTTGATTGAAACATTGCACACATAGCTCATGTATATACCTTTGATCATGTCTCTATCATTTGGTACAAATGCATATTTCTTATTCTTCTTGTGCCAAGGCTAAGACTAATGTGCTTTCAAGTATATTTCTATCATTAGTCTTAGATTGAAAGGGAAATGGAGTATTCAGCAAAGACATGGCTTCCACTCCAACTCTGACGGTATCATTTACCCTTTGCCGTTACTCATGTGACTCTCATTGGTATGACCCTTCACTCATACTTATCTTACCATTTGGGAGAAAGTATTAGGCCCCAAAGGGGGAGAAAATGCAAAAGGGCTCTCACATTCTCCATTTTTGGCGATTAATGCCAAAGGGGGAGAAAGTATTAAGCCCAAAGCAAAAGGACCGCACCACCATTTCAAAAATTTTACAAATGTCTATTTCAATTGGTATTTGAGTTAGCCTCAAAATGAATTTTCAAATTGGTGTCTTAAAGTCAATATTAAATTGGTATCTCTTTCGTATGAAAAAAATCAATTGGTTTTTGATATTCATTTCAAAAACCCTCTTGAAAAGCTAAGGGGAGAATTCATTTAGGGAGAGCTTTTACTTAGTCAAAGGAAAAGCATTTGAAATAGGGGGAGGAATTTCAAATCCTAAAAATGCTCCTTGAAATCGTATTCTTATACCTTTGGCTATTTGCAAAACAATTTGAAAAGACTTTTCTCAGAAGATTTGCAAAAACAATCTGAGTGGTGCAAATGTGGTCCAAAATGTTAAATATATCAAATCAATCTTATCTGCTTAGAAATGCTTTCATTTCAAAATAACTTATGCACATCTTTCAAAATGCAAACTGGTTACATTTCTACACTTTGTATTTGCTTTGGTTTGTGTTGGCATCAATCACCAAAAAGGGGGAGATTGAAAGGAAAATAGCCTCAACATTTCCTATAATCGATTTTGGTGTTTGACAACCATCACAAACCTTGTGGACTAACCAGTTTGCCTAGTTAATCATTTCTCAGGTGCATAAGTTCACCTACAATTATTCCAGACAGGAGAAGCTTTTTGGAAAAACAACTATGCGTGGACCGTCCGGGCCCTTGCGGCGGACCATCCGCGACACCACGGTGACCCTCGGACAGGAACACTCCAAAAACACAAGTTTACACTATGGATCGTCCGATGGAGAAGAGAGCACCGTCCGAGACCAAGCAGTGGACCATCCGACCTCAGGCACAGACCGTCCGGTCGTTGAAAAACCAGAAAAACCTGAAGGTGACGAGTTTGGTAAAATTAATTTTTAGCGTCCTTGCGAACCGTCCGGGGTGCACAGCCGTACCGTCCGTGACTACTTTATCTGACATCTGACGACACATTAAATGCTCTATAGTCATTGATATAGCTGTTACTGCTGACCGTTGCGATTTCAGCCGTTGATGTGCAGGGGCAGACCGTTCGGACCAGGGGCGAGGACCGTCCGCGGTCGGCAGGATTGGAGCAACAGCTAGGAAGTGGTTGGAGGCTATAAATACAACCCCAACCACCTCCATTCACTACACCCAAGCACTCCACTCCTTCACATTCAATACAAGAGCTAGCAATCCACTCCAAAACACACTGAAAGCTTTCAACCTCTCAAAGTTTTACAATTTAGACAAGTGATCATTAGTGACATGAGAGAGTGTAATCCATGTGTTATTTGTCGCTCTTGTTGCTTGGTTTTCGCAATCATGCTTTCTTCATCTCTTTCTCAACCTTCTAAGTGAATTGTAAAGCAAGCAAGAGACACATAATTGTGTGGTGATCCTTGTGGGGTCTTAGTGACCCGTGAGATTAAGAAGAAGCACTCAACCGGTCTTAGTGACCGATTGAGAGAGGGAAAGGGTTGAAATAGACCTGACCTTTATGGCCTCTTCAATGGGGACTAGGTTCTTTGGAACCGAACCTCGGTAAAACAATTCATCGTGTCTACACGCTTTGATTCCTGCTTGATTTGTTTGCCCTCTTTCCTCTCTCTAACATTTCCTTGCTAGTATTGATTTGAGTTTGCTCCCATACGTCATCTACATCCTTTGAGCAACTCTTAGCAAGAGAAACATTGTTTCGAACTTGAATTTAATTCTAACGCTAACCCCAGCCTTAGTGTGTGCTTAAGTTTATAAATTTCAGGTTTCACCTATTCACCCCCTCTAGGCGACTTCCATATTCCACCCTTGTGGTGGCACGTGTTTCTTAAGTTAAGCTCCATGTTCCAATTAAAAATAATGATCTTGACATGAACATAAATAAAATAATAGTATAATTGGAACATGAAGATAATGTAATATTTAACCCAAAACCATATAAAGCAATAGCAAAACTACCCAAAAAATCAAGGATAAACAAGGTAACAAGATAACCAAACTAGGGTGACCTATTGGGCCCCATCAAAATTAAGCCTATGCATGGATAAGTGATAATAAAGAACATAATTGGGTAATAAAAGCGATCAAGGGCACAACTTGCCTTCAATGAGCTCCTGCTCAGCAACTTCTACCTGCTGAACAACGGGATCCTTAGCCACAATACAAACAAGCATAGTACAAAGGAGAAATTAACATCACACCAAACATGTATACAAAATACATATAAATAACTATGCATTAAAATGAGATCATAGGAAAAAGAATCATTAAATTCGCAGTTATCGATTTTAAGTTATAAATTTCTAAAGGTTTTATGTATTTAATACAAGATTAATTAGGAGATCAATTTTAATATGGCTTTCATGTCAAAATAGTGACACTAAATGATAAACAATAATATTACAAAATTATAGGAACTGGAATAGATCAATTTGAACAAAGTATGAATTTTCTAGGGATTAAACAAGTTCTAGTGATTATTTTTACATTAAAAATCAATTTCTATTATTTACTATCAAATTCCTCAGGTCTCTGGACTGCGCCCCAAAAACTGAGAAGTGCAGGGGCGACCTCATAAAATTCCCTAGACTTAGTCAACAGTGCACGGGACTGTGGGCTGGTTTCTATGAATTCCAGGGGTTCTTCTGAAATTTGGGCTCAGTGAAAGGGTATCGCGAGACTTAGGCCGCCGGATCCTCCCTAGACGGCCCAAATTAGATTGTGCGCCCTACGAACCGGTATCTAATCCTATCCATGAGATTGGAAATCCATGGTCCTAAGCATCCATGGCGTAGACTAAACCCCTACCGTGGATGCGCGCGATCAACAATCTAGATCCCTTCAACGACACAGCTACACACTCTCCCTCGCCTTAGCCGTTTACTCCAAGATCTACGGTCATGATACTACGGATCGTACTTAAATTCTGATCCGCTCGTCATCAGGATCAACGGCACGGATCAACCCACAAACCGGTATCTGCGTTCTAATCTCACTCGCACGTTACCGGATCAACGGTCCACGTGATTCCTTCTCTCCTTCTATTCTCCGCCCAACCCGAGACGGCGGCGCCATGGCCGAAACTCCCAAATCCCTGATTCTCATGCCTAAACTCTAATCCGAAAGTCGTAGCGGACAGCGGTAATAGTAGGGTATCACTACGGGAGATACTCACCGAGATCCGAAGGGCGCCTAGACCCTTCCACGGCGCGCGGCAGAATTCAGCGACCCACGACGAATTCTGGGCAACGTAGAGGTTGATTTCCCCTAATCTGTTACAAGCGCTTCACCAGCGACCCCACGAGGCACATAGATACGTTGTGAGTCCCTCGAGCTCCAAGCGCAGACGGGGTCGGCATCAGCGAATGCACTCCGACCGCGGCTCTCTCTCTCGCACGGCCGTGGGTGTCTGGCTTTGGTTCTGGCGATGAGAAACGGGCGTGAGAAGCAGCTGGGGATCGGTAGACAAATCCCCGAAAGGAGGGCGACGTGGGACGCAACAACTCCGACAGATGCACGTGGGTGGGTGAGCACGGCGACATTTGAGCGGAGCAGGGAGAGGTGGCCGGCAGCTGGGCCTGCACGGTAGCGACATAAGAGGAGGAGCGTGCATGTGGAAGCTGACGCGTGGGTCCTACTCTGCAGTGGCACAGGGTGCGCATGGGTGAGACTGACGGCTGGGCCCCACGTGTCGGCACACAGAGACCCCCAGCTGGGCCGCGCAGGTGAATGCCCTCGTGGGCCAAACACTGGCAGAACCGACCGAGGCGCCATGTTTTTCTCTTTCTTTTTATTTTTTGTTTTCTTTTCCTTTTGATTTCTAGATTTCAAATTTGAATTCCAAAATTTGTTGTGAGTTTCACCTTTAGTTTGAATATATAAATTCAGATACTGGTCTAAAATATTTTTTATTTATATATTTATTTTCTCTATATGTTATAGTATTTTCCCTCTCTTTCTCCACATTCTAATTATAATTTAGGTCTTAATTTCAAATTTGGACATTATTGAATTTCTATTAGTATCTTCATTATTATTACCATATGCACACACAAATAAACTCCAACATGATGCACAGGTTACTTATGTGTCATTTGTGTAATTATTCATTTTTTTGAATGTGGCTATTCTCATGCTCAAATAAATGGGGCAAACCATATAAGGAAATCAACTATATTCTCATAATATACACTTTGGGTATTACAAATCCTACCCCCTTAAAAAGAATCTCGTCCTCGAGATTTAGGAAGGACTAGGGAAAAGATGGGGAGATACTATCTGAAGCTCTTCTTCTCTTTCCCAAGTAGCTTCATCTTCTCCATGGTGACTCCATTGCACTTTGCACATCTTTATCACTTTATTTCTTGTAACTTGAGTCGAAGTGTCAAGAATCTTGATAGGATATTCTGTATAAGTCAAATCACCCTGAACACTGAGCTCTTCCATTGGTAGCTGTTCCTCAGGGACACAGATACACTCCTTAAGTTGAGACACGTGGAATACATCATGCACATCAGATAGGTGATCAAGTAGATCGAGTTGGCATGCCATCTCCCCAACTCGCCTAAAGATTCTGAAGGGTCCAATAAAGCGAGGGGATAACTTGCCCTTAACTTTGAATCTCCTCATCTCATGAAGTGGTGACACCTTGAGGTACACATGATCACCTTCCTCAAACTCCAGTGGTCTTCTTCTATTATCAGCATAGCTCTTTTGCCTAGTCTGTGCTACCCTCAAGTTCTCCCTGATTATATGGACTTGTTCTTCTGCCTCTTGAATAAGTTCAGGCCCAAAGAACTGTCTTTCTCCAGTCTGATCCCAATATAGAGGAGTCATGCACTACCTGCCATATAAAGCCTCAAATGGTGACATCTTCAGACTGGCCTGGTAACTATTATTATATGAGAATTTAGAATATGGTAAACTCTTGTCCCAACTGCCTCCATGCTGAAGGGCACAAGCTCTCAACATATCCTCCAGTACCTGATTAGTCCTTTCATTCTGGCCATCAATTTGAGGATGATAGGCCAAACTAAAACTCAACTTTGTATCGATGTTCTCGTGGAAGCTTCTTCAGAATCTTGAGGTAAACTGTGAGCCTCTATCCAAAACGATCTTCTTTGGAACACCGTGTAAACACACAATCCGAGCCATATATAATTCTGCCAACTAAGATCCCTTGTAAGTAGTCTTGATCAGAATGAAGTGAGCCACTTTGGTTAGTCTATCCACAATTACCCATATGGAATCATACCCTTTCGGGGTGTGAGGCAACCCGACAATGAAGTCCATACCAATCTCTTCCAACTTCCATTCGGGTATCTTTAACGGGTGCAGTAGTCCAGCTGGTCTTTGGTGTTCAGCCTTGACTCTTTGACACACATGACACATTGCCACGTGTGTAGCCATATCTCTTTTCAGCCCATACCACCAGTACTTCTGCTTTAAATCCTGATACATCTTAGTGCTACCAGGATGAATAGAGTAATCAGAGTCATGGGCTTCCTTAAGTATAGTCTCACGAAGGCTGTCAATCTTAGGAACACATATCTGGTTCTAGATCCATACTGTGCCTTGCTCATCCACCGTGAATTCTAGACCTCTACCATCAGTAATCAGATCTTTGATCTCTTGTATTTTAGCATCACCAATCTGACCCTTACGGAGGTTCCACTTCAATAGTGACTCCTTCAATATATGTGAAACTATTCCCAGGTTGAGTCTCCTGAAATCCTCAACAATCTCTTCGGGTAGCTGGGCAACAATAGCAACATGTACGTGCTCCTTCCGACTCAAGGCATCCACAACCAGATTCACCTTGCCCAGATGATAATGAATATCCAAATCATAATCCTTGATAAGTTCCAACCAACGGTGTTGCCTAAGGTTGAGATCCTTCTAAGTGAATATGTACTTCAAACTCTTGTGATCGGTGTACACTTGGCACTTGGTTTCCATAATATAATGTCTCCATATCTTGAGCGCATGCACTACGTCTGCCAGTTCTAATTCATGAGTGGGATGGTTCAACTCATGTTTCCGCAACTAACGAGACGCGTAGGCAATCACGTGTCCTTGCATAAGAACACATCCTAGGCCTTGGCCGCATGCATCACAATAGATATCAAATCCCTTTTGCAGATCCGGCATAATCAATACTAGGGGTGACATCAATCCCAACTTTAGTTGATTAAAACTATCTTGGCACTTCCAGTCCTAGTTAAACTCTCTCCCCTTCTCCAGAAGTGAGGTCAAAGGCTTAGCAATCTTAGAGAACCCTTCAATAAATCACCGATAATAGCATGGAAGTCCTAAGAAACTCTGGATCTCAGTAGCTGTACTGGGTATGCTCCACTCCACTATATCCTTGACTTTAGCAAGATCCATTGAGACTCCACCATTAGAGATGATATGTCCAAGGAATGGCACTTCGTCAATCCAGAACTCGCATTTGTTGTACTTGGCGTAGAGTTGATTATCTCGTAGCTTTTGTAGCACCAATCTCAAATGTTCCTCATGATCACTATCACTCTTAGAATAAATAAGAATATCGTTGATGAATACCATGACAAATCTATCAAGATACTCCATGAGCACCTTATTCATCAGATTCATAAAATAAGCTGGTGCATTAGTTAGTCCAAATGACATAACCGTGAATTCATATAAACCATATCAGGTTGAAAAAGTCGTCTTGGGAATATCATATGGCCTAATTTTCATTTGATGGTAACCCGATCGGAGATTAATCTTCGAGAATACTCTAGCACCTCCCATCTAATCAAATAAATCTTCAATACAAGGTAAAGGATACTTGTTCTTCATAGTAACATCATTAAGAGATCTATAATCCACACACATCCTCTGTGATCCATCCTTCTTCTGTACGAACAGAACCGGTGCTCCCCTAGGTGAGGAACTCGGTCGAATGTACCTAGCCTCCTGTAACTCAGTTAACTGCTTCTTGAGTTCCTTTAGTTCTTCTACTAACATCATGTATGGTCGTTTAGAAATAGGAGCAGTCCTAGGTAAGAGATCAATGACAAACTCAACTTCCCTATCTGGTGGCATCCCGGGTAACTCCTCTTGAAAGACATCGGGGAAATCTCTAACCACACGGATGTTGTTGTCTACAAACTTCACGTCCACTAGAGATACGGTGGGTCTGGTAGAGGCAGTTATGGTAATTTCAACTTCAAATCTTTCTCCTTTAGAGCTGGTGAGTTCTACTGTTCCCCTGGCACAGTGTATAACTGCTTTGGCCTTCCTTAACCATGACATACCAAGGATCAAATCTATATTGCTTTCCTCTAATACTATAGGGGTAGCCCGGAATTCTTTTCCCATAATTGTCAATGTCAATCTATGTGTCATATAATTTGCCTCAACAGGCCCTTTAGGTGTAATTACTACCATTGGTGTTTTCATATTTTGCAGTGGTAACTCATTTGTTTGGCATATCGAGCAGACATAAATGAATGTGTAGCACCAGAATCAAATAATATTGCTGCAGGAATTGCATTAATATAAAACATACCAATAGCGATGTCAGCTCCCTCAGCAGTAGTATCAGTGCTGACTTGATTAACCCTGGCAATACTAAATCCCTTGCCAGATCCTGGAGTCTGCTGCTTGTTCTGAACGGGGGTAGTAGCAATCCTCTGCGGACAAACATTAGCATAATGTCCAGTCTTCCCACACTTGTAGCATGTGGTGCCTACACTCTGTCCTAAGAATTTCTTCGGGGTGCCAGTGGGGGCAGCCTGACGAGTCGGTGGAGTCCCCTGTGGTGTGTACTGAGCTGGGCGCTGGCCTCCTCCAATGCGAACCGGTGTACCTTGGGGTGGAACATAGCGAGGACGAATGCTGCTTCTCCCCTGACCTTGGGTGATCGCCTTCCTCTTCATGTCTCCCAGTTGAACACGCTTGTGTTCAATAGCTAGCGCTTTATCAAGCAGCCTCTAAAATGATGGGAATGTATGAGCAACCAGTGCATACTGTAGTGGACCATTGAGTCCTTCTATGAAGTGCTCCTGCTTCCTCTCATCTTCATCCACTTGATCTGGTGCATATCTTGAGAGCTGAATGAATCTGTCGCGATACTCACTAACTGACATGCTCCCCTGCTTCAGCGACTGAAACTCTTTCCTCTTTATCTTCATCAGTCCAGCAGGTATGTGATAGTTCCTGAACTGAGTAGCAAATTCCATCTAGGTGATAGTATCAGCAACATTGTGGGCAGCGATGTAAGAATCCCACCAATCAGCAATAGGACCAGTAAGACGACCAGAACCAGAGAGAACATTCTCCTGGTCAGAGCACTGTGCAATAATCAACATCTTCTCCACAGACTTCAACCAATCATCAGCGTGTAGAGGATCTGGAGAGCAGGCAAATGTCGGTGGCTTGTGGCTCATGAACTCCTGGTGCTTGTCCCGGGGTGAAACTGGTGGTAGTGGTGGTGGAGGCAATGGTGCTTGCTGCTGTTGCACCCTTCGCTCTTGGCGCATCTCCTCCCTCTCTTGCGCATCTCTTGATGCTCCTGCCGTATCTGCGCATGCATATCTGCCATAGTATCAGCCATTTGTTGCATCATCTGCATCTGGGCTGCAACTACTGGATCATTTCCAGCTGGTGGAGGATTCGGAGGATCTATCTCTACTTGCTGTTGCTGTTGTCTAAATACCCTTCGATTGAATGGGTTGGCAGGTAGATCAATTCCGCCTCCCTTCCTGGTATTGACCATCTGAGTTTGAAACACATGGTAAGGAAGAATTGTAGACAAGACGAGTATTACGAAACATGTTACTTTGGGGGTTTTATTAGCTAAGCAGAGTGTGTCTCCTACTAAAGCTAATCCATTTTCTTATGGTGGTACATGCTAAGATGTCCAACTATAATGTTTCAGTCAATCAAAGAAGCAAATCAGACATTTATCATCAGAACAATCAACCAACATTTTTAAATAGAGAAAATAGTTTTAATTTTGTCTTAGGTCTCCTATCTCCTAAAAAGGTCATAAATGTAGGATTCCAAGGTGTGAAATACATCTTGTCTTAGAGTAGAAAACATAAGAGTAATCAGAGTAGAACGGCAAAAACGTGAAACAGGATCAAGATAAGTATAGAAAGAATCAAAGTAAGGTAAGTAGGTAAGGGTTTGTCCATTTATATCTAGGTTTCGCCCTACAGTCAACATTTCATCTGATACCACTTCTGTCACACCCGGATTTAAGGGATAAAGCCGGGTGCATCTCATATGTGCGCCAAAGAAGAACAACACATATAATAACAGAATGTATAGAGATAAATGTCACAATGTCATAAAAGTAATTATTACATAGCGGAAGTCTCATGAAAATAAAAGATAAATATAAAGAGAACTAAGGTCCATCCTTGACGCCATAAAGTCGACTGGGAGACGCCATCTAGATCAAGTTGAACTCCTCGTTGTGTTGCTCCTCCTGGGCCACCTGTTCTCTTATGGGGGTTTATATATCGCAAGTGTGAGCTCACAAAAGATAATAGCTCAACAAGTTGTGGGGAATAATGTGCATGAACTCTCCAAAGGTGGGAGTTCATGAGGTGTGTAAGGCTGATCAATAATAGGGGTTAAAGCTGAGCAATGCTTTTAATAAGTTGGTCAAATTTTATTAGCAATTACTAGATGTAAGTAAATACCAAACCATAATAGAAATAATAGAAGAAAATTAATAATAAATCCCATGCAATGCAAATGACAAATTGAATTTAGTTCCATAATTTAATCATGCGAGAGGCCTGAGCTACTCATGACCGCGAGCACGACTAGTATACCAATTTTACACTCTGTAGAGGTTGTACCCTGTACCCACAAGTCATGTTACCCATCTGCCACGGGGTTGTACGGGCCCCATACACCTCTACCAAGGAAGCGAGGCAGGGTAACACTACGAGGCCTTTACAAAGTTCCACTAGCTTCAGAAAACCCGCTACAGTTCTAGGAAGAGCAATGCAGGAATCCCTCGTCTGACTGCCATCGCAGCAAAATCAACCCGGAAACCTCCCTGCACGCCTACTCCCCTACTACCCTTGCCCCTATTAGGTAGGGTAGTCCTCCACTAGCTTTCCTAGTTAGTCAGGCAAGGGCGTCCCATTCCACCCTTGTGGTGGCACGTGTTTCTCAAGTTAAGCTCCATGTTCCAATTAAGAATATGATGACCTTGACATGAACAATAAATAAAATAACAGAATAATTGGAACATGGCCTTTACAAAGTTCCACTAGCTTCAGAAAACCCGCTACAGTTTCTAGGAAGAGCAATGCAGGAACCCCTCGTCTGACCGCCATTGCGGCAAAATCAAACCGAGAATCTCCCTGCATGCAAGTCCCCTACTTCCCTTGCCCCTTTCGGGTAAGGTAGTCTTCCACTAGCTTTCCTAATTAGTCAGCCAAGGGCGTCCCATTCCGCCCTTGTGGTGACACGTGTTTCTCAAGTTAAGCTCCATGTTCCAATTAAAATTAATGATCTTGACATTAACATAAATAAAATAACAGTATAATTGGAACATGAAGATAATGTAATATTTAACCCAAAACCACATAGAGCAATAGCAAAACTACCCAAATAATTCAGGGATAAACAAGGTAACAAGATAACCAAACTAGGGTGACCTATTGGGCCCCATCAAAATTAAGCCTATGCATGGATAAGTGATAATAAAGAACATTATTGGGTAATAAAAGTGGTCAAGGGCAAAACTTGGCTTCAATGAGCTCCTGCTCAGCAACTTCTATCTGCTGAACATTGGAATCCTCAACCACTGGCTCTTCTACTCGCCACAATACAAACAAGCATAGTACAAAGGAGAAATTAACATCACACCAAACATGTATACAAAATACATAATAATAATCTATGCATTAAAATGAGATCATAGGAAAAAGAATCATTAAATTCGGAGTTATGGATTTTAAGTTATGAATTTCTAAAGGTTTTATGTATTTGATACAAGATTAATTAGGAGACCAATTTTAATGTGGCTTTCATGTCAAAACAGTGGCACTAAATGATAACAATAATATTACAAAATTATAGAAACTGGAGAGGATCAATTTGGACTAAGTATGAATTTTCTAGGGATTGAACAAGTTCTAGTGATTATTTTTATATTAAAAATCAATTTTTATTATTAACTAACAAATTCCTCAGGTCTCTCGACTGCGCCCCAAAAACTGAGAAGTGCAGAGGTGACCTCGTAAAATTCCTAAGACTCAGTCAACAGTGCACGGGACTGCGGGTTGGTTCGTACGAATTCCAGGGGTTCTTCTGAAATTTGGGCTCAGCGAAAGGGTATCGCGAGACTTGGGCCACCGGATCCTCCCTGGACGGCCCAAATTAGATTGCGCGCCCCATGAACCGGTATCTAATCTTACTCGTGGGATTGGAAATCCACGGTCCTAAGCATCCATGCCGTAGACTAAACCCCAACCGTGGATGCGCGATCAACGATCCATATCCCTTCAACGACACAGCTACACAATCTCCCTCGCCTTAGTCATTTACTCGAAGATCTACGGCCACGATACTACGGACCGTACTTAAATTGTGATCTGCTCGTCATCACGGATCAACGGCACAGATCAACCCACGAACTGGTATCTGTGTTCTAATCTCACCCGCACGTTACCGGATCAACGGTCCACGCGATTCCTTCTCTCCTATTCTCCGCCCAACCCGAGACGACGGCGCCATGGCTTTCACGGTGGCGCCATGGCCGGAACTCCCAAATCCCCGATTCTCATGCCTAACTCCGATCTGAAAGTCATAGCGGACAGTGGTAATAGTAGGGTATCACTACGGGAGATACTCACCGAGATCCGAAGCGCGCCCAGACCCTTCCAGGGCGCACGGCAAAATCCGGCAACAGACGACAAATTTCGGGCGACGTAGAGGTTGATTTCCCCCAATCGGTCACGAGCGCTTCACCAGCGACCCCATGATGCACCAGATACGTCGTGAGTCCCCCGAGTTCAAGCGCAGACAGGGTTGGCGTTGGTGGATGCACTCCGACCATGGCTCTCTCTCCCTCTCTCGCATGGCCATGGGTGTCTAGCTTTGGTTCTGGCGATAAGAAATGGGCGTGAGGAGCAGCTGGGGATCGTTAGATTAATCCTCGAAAGGAGGGTGACGTGGGCCGCAACAACTCCGGTGGATGCGTGTGGGTGGGTGAGCACGGCGACATTTGCGCGGAGCAGGGAGAGGTGGCTGACAGCTGGGACCGCACGACATCGACATAAGAGGAGGAGCGTGCGCGTGCATGTGGAAGCTGACATGTGGGTCCTACTCTGCAGTGGCAGAGGGTGCGTGCGGGTGAGACAGATGGCTGGGCCCCACGTGTCGACACGTGGAGACCCCCAACTGGGCCGCGCGCGTGAATGCCCTGGTGGGCCGAACAGTGGCAGAACTGGCCCAGGCGCCATGTTTTTCTCTTTCTTTTTATTTTCTGCTTTCTTTTCCTTTTTATTTCTAGATTTCAAATTTGAATTCCAAAATTTTTTGTGAGTTTCACCTTTAGTCTGAATATATAAATTCAGATACTAGTCTAAAATAGTTTCTTTATTTATATATTTATTTTCTCTATATGTTATAGTATTTTCCCTTACTTTCTCCACATTCTAATTATAATTTAGGTCTTAATTTCAAATTTGGGCATTATTGAATTTGTATTAATATCTTCATTATTATTATATATGCACACACAAATAAACTCCAACATGATGCACAGGTTACTTATGTGTCATTTGTGTAATTATTCATTTTTTTTAATGTGGCTATTCTCATGCTCAAATAAATGGGGCAAACCATATAAGAAAAATCAACTATATTCTCATAATATACACTTTGGGTATTACACGTGCTCTGTGTAATTTCTCTTTGTTGGACTAAGTACTTCGGAGACGAAGTATACTGGGACCTACTTCTTCGTTTGGCCATCTTGTCTCTCCTGCACGAGCACTGCAATGACTGTAGCGTGAGATGCAGCTACGTACAGTAGCAGTGGGGCTTCTGACGATGGTGGAGTCAAGGTTGTCAATTGTATCAGATACTGCTTCAGTTCTTCGAAAGTCTTTTGTTGAATTGGTCCCCATTGAAAGACTTCCACTGATTTCAGTACTTCAAAGAATGGCAAATCCCTCTCTGCTGATCTTGAGATGAACCTGTTTAGAAATGCCAGCCTTCCTGTTAATCTCTGATCACCTTTCTTTGCCCTTGGTGGCTCCATCCGAAGTATAGTTTCTATCTTGCTTTGATTTGCTTCAATTCCTTTTGTTGATACAAAGCACCCAAGAAACTTTCCCTTCTTAACCCCAAAGAGACATTTCTCTGGGTTTAGCTTGAGACCAGCCTTCCTAAAATTGGCAAATGTTTCTTGCAGATCGACATTATGATTTTCTTGCTTTGTGCTTTTTACAGTGATGTCATCGACATATGTCAAGACATTCCTGTCAATCTGAGAGATAAGGACTTTGAAGGTCATTCTGTTGAAGCTTCCTCCGGCATTCTTGAGCCCCTCGGGCATCCAAAGGTAGCAATAGGTCTCACTAGGGGTTATGAAGCTTGTTTTAGGATCATTTTTCTTCTTCATTCAGATTTGATGATATCCTGAATTGTACTCTAATAAACTCATGAGTTTTGAAGTTGCTGCTGCGTCCACAAGTGAGTCTATTCTTGGCAAGGGGAACTCATCCTTCGGGCATGCCTTGTTGAGATCTGTAAAATCAATGCACATTCTCCACTTTCCATTAGCCTTTTTCACTATCACAGTATTGGCTAGCATTCTGGCTATGTCACCTTTCTGATTACTCTGGCACTCACGAGTCTTTTGACTTCGTTTCTTGCACCTTTGGCTTTGTCATCAAACATCTTCCGAAGCCTCTGCTTTCTTGGTCTGATGGCTAGGTCTACATTGAGTGAGTGTTCAATGACATCTCTGTTGACACCACAAAGATCATTGGCTGACCAAGCAAAAACATCCTTGTTGTTGAACAGGAACATCAACAAAGTTTTCTCTTGCTCACCAAACAATTGAGACCCAGCAACACATTTTGTTCAGTTATGTCTTTGCACAAAAGCATAGGCTTTGGTTGATCTGCTGAGGCAGCCTTATCTCTTTTATGTTTATACTGTTGATGAGCTTCAGCTTCATCTATGTTATGGATGGCTTTTGAATCTGTCCAGTTCCCTTCGTCCCTTCTAGCAGCCTCTTGACTTCCATGCACAGCGATGCCCTGGTCAGATGGTATCTTCATGCACAGATTTGCTGGATGGAGTTTTGCTTCGAAGGCATTTAATGTCCCTCGACGAATGACTACATTGTAGGCATAGTCCATATCGACAATGTCAAAAACAACTTGTTCTGTTCTTGTGTAGTGAACATAACCAATGGTGATTGGCATTGTTATCTTTCCGAGTGCCACTATCTGCCTTCCTCCGAAGCCACAGAGGGGGTGTGTTGCATAATGTATCTTGTCATCCTGCTCCTGCATCTGCCTGAAGGCTTTTGTAAAGATGATATCTGTTGCACTGCCTATGCCTACAAGGACATTATGAACCATAAACCTCTTGATAACACAACATATAACCATTGCATCATTATGAGGGTAGTCCTTGAGCTGAAGGTCTTCCTGGGAGAAGGTGATTGGTATATGAGACCACTTGGACTTGATGAAGGCTCCCTACACTCCAACATGTTGTACCTTTCTTTGTGGTTCCTTCTTTTGCTTCTTATTGGCTGGTTTAGAACTTGAGCCACCTGTGATTGGAAGCACCAGCTTCGTAGCCGAAGGTGTCACAACTTGGTCACCTTGCGAAGCCATTGTCGTGGTCGTGGAAGTGAGTTCACCGGCTGTGGGTGCCAATGTTGGTCACTTGTTCTCAAATGCTATGGATCAAGAACAAGGCAACACAATTGTTAAGGATTAAGGACTTTTGCCCTCTGAAGCATTATCACCTTTTGGATATAATGATCTTCACACGAAGGTCATGAAGGACACACCGTCATTATTTATGAAAATATGAATACATAGAGATAATATATATATATATAATCCATTCATTCATATACAAACTTCGTGATATTCACATGAACATTAATAGAATTTATATTACATTGATACCTTTGGCTTGTTCGAAGGTGTTGACGCGAGAGCAATTACAATCCAGCGTGAACAGTACGGGGTACTGTTCACCTATTTATAGGCACGGGACACAGCCCGGGTGAAATACATTTGTGACCTCAATTTTTATACATAATCGTAACACGTCATTAGGGATTAACTGGTCTTTTCCTCTTCGGTTCAGCGTCATGCTTGACCTTCGTCGCCACCTTAAGTCGAAGTTGTCGTCCTTCGGTGGTAGCTTCGGTATTCGACATTATAGCTCTCAGATAGTATCTTCATCTCGAGGACCTTCAATTTAGAGGATCCTAAACATCACATTGCCAGTGATACCTTTGTCTTGAGGACCTTCGATGGAGAAGAAGACCCCCAATAGGGAACCTATCAAGAAAGAGTCGAGACGAAGTGAAGGAGTTTGGCTCAAAAGAGCCAAATTTGAACTTGACAGGGCTTCTCCGGACGATCCCGTGTGCAACGAACATGTCAGTTGCCTGGCCTTGTCAACTGGCCACTCTTGGCCTTCGCCTAGGTTCGCTGGATATAATTCACCGGATAGTCCGGTGTGCACTGGACATGTTCAATGTGCCTAGTGGCCAACGGATCTCCAGGCGGCGCAATGGTCGGTAGGCAATGGTTGGCTCTGCCACATCAGCGAGCAACAGTCAGATGGGGTCACTGGATAGTTCGGTGTGCCACCGGACAGTCTGGTACCCACCCTAAAAGGAAAGGAACCAGTCACCTGATCTGGTGACCGTTGCACATGGTGATGTCTGGTG
The DNA here is from genome assembly GCA_029449295.1 of Zea luxurians. Taxonomy (NCBI): domain Eukaryota; kingdom Viridiplantae; phylum Streptophyta; class Magnoliopsida; order Poales; family Poaceae; genus Zea; species Zea luxurians. Next base: position 199,641,524 of record JAOPSE010000003.1, read on the forward strand.
TGCACCGGACTGTTTGGTGCACCCGTGGACAGAAGGAAATTTGGATCTTCTTTGTAAGGAAAGGAGCAACTCCTAGGGGCTCTTTTAGGGCTATAAAAGGGCCCCTAGGCGCCCATTTGGAGGACACAAGTGCAGCAAACAAGTCCAAACATCAAGAGATAAAATTCTTTCTCTCCCTCTCTTGTGTATCTCTCTAGTTTGTGTATAGGCAAAGTTATAAGCCTTTAGAGAGAGGGGAAGTATTGCCTAGAACTAGAGCAAGATCTTGAGCAAGTTGTTACTTTGTCGGAGTGCTGTCAAGAAGACTGTAAGCAGCCATGGCGTTGTTGTAACCAACAAGTGACATAATGGAAGGCTCTATCTATCAGATAGATAGATCTGAGCAAACCGAGGAAGGAGTTGAAATAGACTCCAAGCCAAGGTGTGGCTAACTCCAACGTGGACTAGGCAAACATTTCAGGCTTGGCTAAACCTTGAGATAAATCCCTTTGTCTATGTGCTTTGCTCTATGTTGTGTGTTGTCTTTCTGTCTTGTTCGTTTTTAATACTTGCACTTCAATAATTACCTTTGGTATAAGCTATCTTTGAAGTGCAGGATATTTTGAGATATGAACTTCATTTCTACTGCGACCTACTCGAAGGGTCTTTCATTCCACTGTGATCCAGTCTTCGAGTAGAGTAAGAATTTCTAGTTTGTAAGTAATAATTTTATTCGCCTATTCACCCTCCTCTAGGCGACATCTAGATCATGTTCCTTTGCAAAGGGAACTTTCAATTGGTATCGGAGCTAGGCCTCTCCAGTGTGGGCTTAGCCATCTGGAGATGACGATGTCGTCACAAGAGGTAACTCTAGAACTTCTTTTTGACGATGGTTGAAATTACAAATCTCGGTATTTTTCTATTTATAATGCCTTCATGTATGTTGATCCTAATTTGAGATAGATTTTTAGTATAAGTATTTTACCCTTTGATATTAGTGAAAAATCCTTCTAAGGTAGAACTAAGATGTTTATCTCTCAAACACCATGCTTGCAACATATTAACTGACTCTCTTTCTAGAAATGCTTATTTTGCCATCATGAGTAGTGATAGTGATTTATTTGTTGATGCTCACAATATATGGACTAGAATTAAGTTAATTTTTTTAAATCCATATTGTCGGTGTTTGTGACCCGGCCACGCACCATGGGGTTACCCACATGATGCTTTAGGGTAGGACGGCGTCAGTGATTGCAACTCAATGGTACGTGCAGAGGCATGTCGGTATTACTCGTAGAGTTATACAGGTTTGGGCCGCTTTGAGTTGTGTAATACCCTACTTCATGTTATGGCTAGGTATTGATTTCTAGAGTACTAGGATTACAAATGAGCTTTGTGATGGCTCAACTACTGTTGATGAGGATGGGGTGAAGTGATGTGAGATGAGATGATTTTGTAGGGGTTCCCCTCGGCTTTATATACACGAGTAGAGAGTTATCCGTTTACAAGTTGTGATCACTATCTACTTCGCTCATCCCCTTCTTTGTCGTAGATTCCAATCATATATATCCGGAGTCCGAGTTATCGCCGAATGCATAGCTCCTCGGGTGCTTGCAATCGCATCACCAGGGATATCAATGCTTCAGTAGCACCTAGTTCGGATGTCGGTCTCTATCGTCTTGGATCAGGCTCACCTAACCCAGCTACATCTTGCCAGCGCATCCCGTAGGACGACCCAGTAGGAGGCCCGTTAGGCGGCCCATGATACGTTTTAGTGTCCATGAGGACCCGAGATATCTATCTCCCACAAGCTCCTGTAAGACCTAAAATTGGCATATATATATCATAAAATAATAAAATAGATATATTTATGATAGCATTTCTAGAAATTTTTGAAAGCCTTTGGAAAATTTACTAGGACTTTTCCTATTCATAATCGAATAATAATGTTAACTTAGTTAAGTAGCCACTAGATAAATAATGAGGAGAGGCATCTCTTGCTTATAATTCGTGGTGAAACATCCTATTGAAATAAGGTATCATAATTTAAATTTGAGCTCAAAATTTTAAATAAAAATATAAAACAGAAAATGAGGAAAAAAATTGTAATAGTAATTATGACATCTATAATTTGAGAATAGAAGGAGAATAAATAATAATAATAAATATATATATATATAGGATTTATAATAACATTTGGATTATACCTGAGATTTGGACATCTAAAAAAATAAATCAGAAATCTGAAATTAGCTTCAAGTTTGATTTGAAATTAAAATAGGAATTTAGAAATTTCAAAGAAAAGAAAAAGAAACAGAAAAACCCACTTGGGCCGATTCTAGCGCCACTCGGCCCATTCCCTGTTTTCTCCCCCCCCCCCCCTCAAACGCGGCCCACCTTGTCACACCCGGGTTTCATGGGTCCAAAACCCGGGCGTGATAGAACTGGTACCAGAGGGATGTTGACTATAGGATGAAACCTAGATAGAACTGGACAACCATTACATACTTACCTTTGTTACTCTGATCCTTTCTAAACATTCCTTAATCTTTTCACATCCACTGCTGCTTTACTCTGATTATTCTTATCTTTTCTTTTCTAAAGACAAAAGTGGATTTCACACTTTGAAATCATGTACCTAAAGTGACCTTTAGGAATGGGAGACCTACTTTGAGGAACAAAAAAACTATTTTTATAGGTATCTACGTGCTTGAATGTTTGTTCTTATGATACTTGTCTGATTTGGATCTTTGATTGAGTGTGATGAGTTGTGGAGTAGTGTCCACAATTGCATCTACATATACTTAGGCATAATATATATATAAGATAACTAACCAACTTAGATTGTCCCTCATTAAAAATGTATCTAGCTTAATAGATCCACCTTATCTTAATAGATTCATCTTATCTTCAAAGATTTATCTTATCCTAACCACCTTGCTTATCTCATCCTCAGGTAACAACCATGAGCTAATCCCAAAATTTATTTAGATCTTACCTAGTCTAAACTAGTCATAACAATTTATTCTAGATTGGATCCAATCTAAAGGGTTAATCAAACCTAACCAAGTCTAACCTTAAGTTGAGCTAATCTAAGACCGGTCACTTAACAATGTTAATAATGGTGAAATAAATTGGACCCTACTCCTGTAAATATGTTTGACCTGAATCGATGCTCCAAACTAACTTGATCATATACAACTACCTTAACCACCCGATAGTTGCATAACCCCTCTATTTTAATCAATCAGCGATTCTAACACCATATAGTCTATCCTATCTCAAAAGATTCTAACATATCCTAATAATATTCATCATACCCTAGTAGATCTATCTAACCTAAACTAGTCTAATCTAGTCATATCCAACCTAATCTAGATTTTATCTAATCTAATATGATCTAATATAGAGTGGCTTACTTAATGATGGTACAAAGGATAAGGCCATACCCCTAATTCACTTGGGCCAAAATCGGTGACTCAGACCAACTCGGTCATACTGAAAGCTCTCTTGTGGGTTTTGGTGTTTACATGACAACCCAATTAAAGGACTAACAAGTGTGCTAAGTGTTGAACAGGTGCATAATGCAAAGCTAACAGGGTTCAACACAAGTGAACAAGTGTGATGGTCCAAAGACGGGATTATAGATAGATAATGGACATCACAAGTAAGAAGGACATTGCATAAGTGAGACTCGTGTGCGTAGCTCGGAGACAACTGATCAAGCTAAGGATGGAGGCAAGAAGAGCTTCGAGGTACCGAGTGCACGAGAGAAGTCAAAGAGGCTGAGGAACCCAAAGCCAAGGGTGAAGAAGAAGACTTGCAAAGTCAAGGTTGATCGAGTTGAGAAGAGTTATGGCACATCAAGGATCACTACATAAGGACGTGACTTACAACCAATGAGGTAACATCTACAGTCATATGGTTTAAGTCATAAGGCTCAATATCAAGCTCAAAGAAGTGAACAAGGTCACTAGAAGAAGGTGCAGTGTCAAAACCAGAACTGAAAGTAGCCCAAAAGAGCTAAGTTCACCTTGATCTGTAATTTGGGTTGGTTCTATGTTTGGATATATTCTATATGACCTTTACAGGATGTTGGAACTCAGATATGTCAATCTAGATAAAGTCAAGTTGACTTGATGGTTTAGAGTCCAACACTGATCTCAAATGTGCCAAGTGCAAAAACAAGAATCAAGGTACGTCTCTAGACTTAGTGAATTGTTTTTGTTACTAACATGGTTCTCTAAGTGCTAGAAACCTTGTCAAGAAAAGTGGAAATAGAATTGGAGAAGTTTGGCTAAATCTGGCCAAAACTTGCATCAGTCTATGGTGCACCGGACTGTCTGGTGGTGCACAGGACAGTGTCCGGTGCACAGGCTAGTTGAGCAGTAAACTAGGTGCTCTCGGGAATTCGCCGAGGGCGCCACGGCTAAAATTCACGAGACTGTCCATTGTGCACCAGACTGTCCGGTGAGCCAACGGCGCCCATAGCCAACGGTCGACTGCGTGATCAAAGGGCGACACATGGCCAAGCCAACGGTCACTTGGTCGCACCGGACTGTCCAGTGCACCAAGGGGACCGAAGGCCCAACGGTCGGCTTCGCTAGAAAAGGAAGGAGATCAGGCACCGGACAAACATTGTTCATGTCCGGTGGTACACCAGACTGTACGGTGTGCCACCCGACAGAAGGCAAGGATTGCTTTATAAATGGAACTCCAACGGCTTCTAGGCCCTTTGGGGCTATAAAAGGGACCCCTAGGTGCCTCCAACATGCACACAAGAGCAGCCAACAAGTGCATACATTATTTGGATCAATTCTCTCTCTCCCTCTCTTGTGTATCTCTCTAGTTTGTGTAGAGGCAAAACTATAAGCCTTAGAGAGAGGAGAAGTGTTGCTGAGAGCTAGAGCAAAATCTTGAGCGTATCGTTACTCTACCGGAGTGCTGTCAAGAAGTCTGCAAGCAGCTGCAGCGTTGTTGTAACCAATATCAACATAGTGGAAGGCTCTATCTGTCGTACTGACAGATCTGAGCAAACGGAGGAAGGAGTTGAAATAGACTCCAAGCCCAGGTGTGGCTAACTCCAACGAGGACTAGGCAAGCATTTTAGGCTTGGCCGAACCTCGGGATAAATCCTTGTGTCTGTGTGCTCTGCTCTGTGTTGTGTGCTATTTCTCTGTCTTACTTGTTGTTTATACTTGCACTTAAATATTTATATGTGGTACAAGCTGTCTTCGAAGTGTAGGGTACTTTAAGATAGGAACTTCATTCCACTGCGATCCAACCTTCGAGTAGAGTAAGAATTTTCAGTTTTTTACAGTGATAATTGTTATTCGCCTATTCACCCTCCTCTAGGCGACATCCAAATCCTGTTCCCGAGCATAGGGAACTCTCAATTGGTATCAGAGGTAGGCTTCTCCAGTGTGGGCTTAGCCGTCCGGAGATGACGATGTCGTCACAAGAGGTAACTCTAGAACTTTTTCTAGGCGATGGTTCTAATTATAAATCTTGGTCTGTGTCTATTTATAATGCTTTCATGCATATTGATCCTAATATGAGACAGATCTTTAGTAGAAGTATTTTTCACTCTAAAATTAGTAAAAATCCTTCTAATACTGAACTAAGATGTCTATCTCTCAATCACCATGCTTGCAACATCTTAGTTGACTCTCTTTCTAGAGGTGCTTATTTTGCCATCATTAGTAGTGATAGTGATTTATTTGTTGATGCTCATGATCTATGGAATAGAATTGAAATAAAATATTCTGAGTCAAATTGTACTACTTCTACTACCTATGTTGCTTGTGATACTAACCTTTCAAAGGGATAAGAAAAACGATGGCTACCAAATGATGAATCCACCTCACCGACAGGTTTGTCTTCCACTAGTAATAAATGTCTTATTGCTAACAATGGTGGTGGAGACGAAAGCGATGATGAGGAGGAATATGAGGATGATAGCGAGGACAAGTCTTCATCACCACAAGGTACATTTTCCTGTATTGCTTCCACTAACAATAATGACATGGGAAATGAGACCGATGATGTGGAAGAAGAGGAGATTCACCGGTTCTACACCCATCTCAACAAGGAAGACAAAGTGATCTTGGTTAATCTGTTGAGGAGGAACAAGGAACAAGGCGAGATGCTTCTCAGGCTAGAGGAGACTCTGATCAAAACCAACAACAGCCTGGAGAAGATGACCAAAGAACATGAGGAGCTAAAGTGCTCTCATGAAAATTTGGTCCAACGGTATGAGTCTGTTTTATTTGAACAAAGAGATAATCATGATGTATTATCTGATGTGGCTCAACTTAAAACTGAGAATTCTATGCTTAAGAGTCAAGTAGAAATGATAAATTTAGAAAAACTTGCTCTAAGTGAAAAATATGATATGCTATCTTATTCTCATGATGAATTAGTTGATGACCATATCATGCTCGATGTTGCTCATGAGGTTGTAATTGTGAACTTAAATTCATGTGAACCTCATTCCTGCACATGTGCGCATTTAGATAATATATCACCATGTGCTAACCCATGTTGCTCAAAAGAAAGCCAATCTTTGATTGAGCAACAAGTTGTAGGGTCAAAAAGAAAATTACTTGGGAACAAGAAACAAAAACAATTGAGGAGAAGACGCATTGCTCAACCTCTTCAAGATATCCATGGACGCATGGTGAAGAAGCTTGAGACGGGATAAACCGCAGCAAGTGTTAAACCCCATAAGAAGGATGTTCCTGAAGCAATAATGGAGGAAATAAACATGAACAAGGAAAAATGTAAAAATTCAATTAGTCATGTTATTTGCACTAATCATCTTTCTATGTCATCCAAAAGCAAAAAGAGAAGAGGAAAAATGAGGTGCTTCAAGTGCAAGAAATTAGGCCACTTCATTGCAACTTGTCCACATAAAGACAAGGATGAAGGGATAAGGAGATGTTTTGGATCCAACGATAAGGACCACATGATCACTTCATGTCCGATCATGAAGAACCAAAGACGTGCACCCTCCAAGATGACCCTCACCAAGAAGAAAGACAAACAGCAAGCGTCATGTCAGGTTGAGCGACGTTTCTGCTACATGTGTGGTGAGCATGGTCATCTACCTAAGGTATGTAAGAAGGGTAAGATTCCTAAGCAAGTAAATTTATCTCAATGTTATTCGCTTAGGAGATCCAAATCATACACTTCTGCTAGATTAGTAATGGGATCACCTAGAACTAGCACAAATGCTATTTGGTTACCGAAGGCTCTTTTAGATGAACGTTATGGACCCATCCCGAGATGGGTACCAAACTGTGCCAACTAGACCATGCAGGTGCCTCGAGATGGACTAGAGACCCTGGGAGAGCTTAAGATGGTTAATTCAAACTCTATGCTTAAGCTGTCAATTTTATTGTCTATTTATTGACCCAAGGTTGAATTATTGTGCAATACTAATCCCATGTTCATCTTGAGTTAAATAAGTTGTAGAGGTCCTTAATCATTATTGATGAATCAAGCAAAGGACTTTGATGAGAATCTGCAACTTACTCTCCAAAGGACGGTACTCGTGTATCTTAAGTGCATTATTTCTAATCAGTATTGCTTTTAAGTTGGATTGTCGTGCTATACCTATCATTGGAGTAGTTATGCTTTTGAGATTGCTTGTGTTGAATATCTTTCAATTAATGATCCATGATTGTTTTGTTTAGTCCATGTTCACCTGATTACTTTGTCTTCATACTCTGTGTACCAAAACAAGAAATCCATGTTGTGTCTCTAATGCACCCTCTCGAGCTATGTGGTGCATAAGCAAAAGGAGCCCTAAATTGGTGACAACAGGTGCTCTCACTCCACACTACCTAAAAGAATGAATCTCATGGCATTCAGGTAAAAGGCAAAGGTATGGAGAATGGAACTATGCAATTTCATTGAATATATTGAAGTTTCATTGATTATGATCATAGCTATGTTCTTGCCTCTCAAATTGGCATATGTGTTGCAATGATCATCATGTGTGGAGCGTGCCTAGGTTGCTTTTAAAATGTTATATATCTTGAGGCATGCATTGTTTCCACTAGTCATAAGTTGTATTATGTCATCTATTCAATTGTTATCTTTTTGTGATGCAATTGATATATTATGGTTAGACCTAAGATATGTTGTGATCCTCTCTAGCTCTGAGGATGCTAGAATGTGCAAGGTGCAAGTCATTCAAATACTTGATGCACAACTTTAGGGGGAGCACACATAACTTTTGTCTTCTGAGACTAATTGTTTCTTGAGTGATCCTGTACAGTCTCAAGGTGGAAAAGGGAAGATAAGCAAGAAATGAAGCAATCAGGACTTGGGTACCTCCACAAGTCAAGTAATTGGTATCTAAAGTTGTGAGTAATTGTGTATTTAAAGGTTGCTCGTGCTCTATAATAGTTGGTGATCCTAGATGCTTATCTTTAAATATCATGGAGCTATGTTAGTAATGATTTTTCAATTGGTAGCCTTGGTAGTGTGCTTCAATTGGTATCTTTTGGTAATCACTAGAATAGAAGCTTCATCTTGTGCCACAATACTATAACTTGTTTTAAGTTTGGTGTCTTAGCAACAAGAAAAGATGAGGATAAAGGTTCAGGCACAAGTGTAAAGGAGCTCCCTAGAGATAAAACTTTCAAGATGGAAATCTTAAATTGATGACAAAAGGAACTCCGCCCACTTAGATGGAAAGTACACCATAACATGGTAAAGGTACAAAAGGAGGTATTAACCTTTTTGCGTATTTGTACTTTAATTGTCTTCCAATGCTTGTGTTGCATATGTTTAATGCGTAAGGGGGAGTAATGTTAGTATGTTGCATTTTCCCTGCTTACTATTCTGTTGTCCCTTGACATCATCCTATGTTCTTGCTTGAATATGGTTTTGGTGTTTGATGTCAAAGGGGGAGAATTTGTGCATTAAAGCTTACCTCGACCTGAGAGGAAAGCTTACCTTAAGAGTGAAGATTAATTTTTTGTGTGATAAAGGACTCAAAGGAATTTCCTTGAGTTCCCTTGATCTTAAGGAAGAATGTGTTTGTTTTGTTGATAATACTTATCATATGCTTCTTATTGTAATATATGGTGAAAATGCATAATTAGTGTTTCCGGTGATATAAATCAATTAGTATCTATTGTGTTTGTCCTGTAATAGATATTCATGTGGTTCTGGTGCTTTGAAATTAGTATTTTAATGGTGAATAGTGGTAGGTTGATATCCCTGTGGTATATCCATTTAATTGGTGTTTAACTCTGATTTTGTGCATTTATGTGTTATACGCATCATGGTTTAATTATTGACACATTGTATCCCACGGGTGCTAAGGTGTAGTTATGCTTCGAATTAGCCTAAGTATGTGCAATTTGCCATATAAGGCCAAAGTTAAGATTTTAATGTAAGCACATATTTAGGGGGAGCGTTCTATAAACTTAGAATTCAAAATTTGTGCTTTAAATCTTATTCTTGTGTAAGCTTTAATTATGTTGCCATCAATCACCAAAAAGGGGGAGATTGAAAGCACTCTTGTGGGTTTTGGTGTTTAGATGACAACCTAATTAAAGGACTAACAAGTGTGCTAAGTGTTGAACAGGTGCGTAATGCAAATCTAACAGGGTTCAACACAAGTGAACAAGTGTGATGGTCCAAAGACTAGATTATAGGTAGATAATGGACATCACAAGTAAGAAGGACATTGCATAAGTGAGACTCGTGTGCATAGCTCGGAGACAACTGATCAAGCCAATGATGGAGGCAAGAAGAGCTTCGAGGTACCGAGTGCACGGAAGAAGGTCAAAGAGGCTAAGGAACCCAAAGCCAAGGGTGAAGGAGAAGACTTGCAAAGTCAAGGTTGATCGAGTTGAGAAGAGTTATGGCACATCAAGGATCACTACATAAGGACGTGACTTACAACCAATGAGGTAACATCTATAGTCATATGGTGTAAGTCATAAGGCTCAAGGTCAAGCTCAAAGAAGTGAACAAGGTCACTAGAAGAAGGAGCAGTGTCAAAACCAGAATTGAAAGTAGCCCAAAAGAGCTAAGTTCACCTTGATCTGTAATTTGGGTTGGTTCTATGTTTGGATATATTCTATGTGACCTTTACAGGATGTTGGAACTCAAATATGTCAATCTAGATCAAGTCAAGTTGACTTGATGGTTTAGAGTCCAACATTGATCTCAAATGTGCCAAATGCTAAAGAAGTGCAAAAACAAGAATCAAGTTACGTCTCTAGACTTAGTGAATTGTTTTTGTTACTAACATGGTTCTCTAAGTGCTAGAAACCTTGTCAAGAAAAGTGGAAATGGAATTGGAGAAGTTTGGCTAAGTCTGGCTAAAACTTGCATTAGTCTATGGTGCACCAGACTGTCCGGTGGTGCACCGGACAGTATTCGGTGCACAGGCTGGTTGAGCAGTAAACTGGGTGCTCTCGGGAATTCGCCGAGGGCGCCGCGGCTAAAATTCACCGGACTGTCTAGTGTGCACCGGACTGTCCGGTGAGCCAATGGCGCCCGCGGCCAACGGTCGACTGCGCGATCAACGGGCGACACGTGGCCGAGCCAACGGTCCCGTGGTCACACCGGACTGTTCGGTGTGCACCAGACAGTGTTCGGTGCGCCAAGGGGACCGAAGGCCCAATGGTCGGCTTCACCAGAAAAGGAAGGAGATAAGGCATCGGACAAGCACTGTTCATGTCCGGTGGTGCACCGGACTTTCTAGTGCGCCACCCGACAGAAGGCAAGGATTGCTTTCTAAATGGAACTCCAATGGCTCCTAGGCCCTTTGGGCTATAAAAGGGACCCCTAGGCGCCTCCAACATGCACACAAGAGCAGCCAACAAGTGCATACATCATTTGGATCAATTCTCTCTCTCCCTCTCTTGTGTATCTCTCTAGTTTGCGTAGAGGCAAAACTATAAGCCTTAGAGAGAGGAGAAGTGTTGCTAAGAGCTAGAGCAAAATCTTGAGCGTATCGTTACTCTGCCGGAGTGCTGTCAAGAAGTCTGTAAGCAGCCACAGCGTTGTTGTAACCAATATCAACATAGTGGAAGGCTCTATCTGTCGTACTGACAGATCTGAGCAAATGGAGGAAGAAGTTGAAATAGACTCCAAGCCCAGGTGTGGCTAACTCCAACGAGGACTAGGCAAGCATTTCAGGCTTGGCCGAACCTCGGGACAAATCCCTGTGTCTGTGTGCTCTGCTCTGTGTTGTGTGCTATTTCTCTGTCTTACTTGTTGTTTATACTTGCACTTCAATATTTATACGTGGTACAAGCTGTCTTCGAAGTGCAGGGTACTTTAAGATAGGAACTTCATTCAACTGCGATCCAACCTTCGAGTAGAGTAAGAATTTCCAGTTTTTATAGTGATAATTGTTATTCGCCTATTCACCCCCCTCTAGGCGACATCCAGATCCTGTTCCCGGGCATAGGGAACTCTCACATACACAACAACTTGACTTACATAACAGGTTACATAACTTATCCAACCAATCAAGGAGCAAACAACCAAACTAGATTCTAACTAATCTCATTTAACTCATAGCCACTTACTAAACTAGCTGCTATACCTACTTGTCACCAACCGTGAGCAGAAGAGCTAACCCAACCAATAGAGTCATGATGAATTACATAATCTATCTATCCCCACCTAACATCAAACAAGTTTTTGATCTACATCATGTAGTCTACCTCATCCATATCTATCTTAACCATATTCCCCAACCTCGATGATATACACTCACCTCAAATCAATGAGACCAAGACCGGAGAAGAAAAGATCAGCGTCGACAAGGAAGGATATAACAGTCAAAGTGAATCTCAAAATGAATCAGGACTTAAACATTTTGGATGAAGTCTTTTCCTCACCATAATCTTTCTTATCTCAACCTGTCCAGCTTATATCCTACATAATAAGAAGCTAGATACATATGCTCTCCTAATCACCCACTATTAACTATAAAAAAGGGAGACTCTGGATTTTTGAACCAACTATAGACTCAAAGCTGAATTACAAACCAATCCTTCTGTATCCCTTTTCTTACTAATCTCGAGGACGAGATTTCTGTTAAGGGGGTAGGATTTGTAAAGCCCTAAAATTTGTATAAGGTAAAAAATAATAAAATAAATAAATACATGTATTTACATAAAAGGGTTTTGGGAATTATTTGATTTCCTTTACTTCGTGCAGACTCGCTTAAGGGAAGTAAAATAGTCAAATAACAAATAAATAAATACATAAATATGCATCTCATGCTGAGGATTCTTGTATTTTTGCATTTGGTTTTAAAATCACAAGGCCAGTTTAAGTTGAAAATTCGAATTTGGTTAGAATACTTGAAATTGGAATTTAAAACAAAGAAGAAGAAAATTATAAAAGAAAAGAGATAAAGGAAAAGAAAAAACTCGCTGCCTGGGCCGATTTTTTCCTTCCCCGGCCCACCTCCATTGTTTCCCCCGAGGCCCATTTCCAAAACTCCACCACCGCTAGCCCATTTCAACCAGTCTCCCTCGCGCGCCGATAGCGTGGCCCCACTGACCAGCTATTCCTGCCGCATGTGCTCAAAGGCTTTGTGACTGCATGTGGGACCTTCGCGTCGGCCTCACTGTGCTCACGCTCTCCCGCCTGAGTCACTGGCAACTAGGCCCGGGCTATCAGCACCATCTCTCTCCTACCTGCCGCCAAGGTCTTCTCCACTCCTGCGTCACCGACCCTGCGAAAACCATGGGCCATTGCGGACTACTCCTTTTTCTTGTCCCCCCGAACCAACCGGCTGTAGACCCCCCACACCGGAGTATAAAGCAGGACTGAACCCCTAGTCTGTAGCCATCTCGAGCCGTGAGCCACCGTTGCCACAGATCCCGCCGTCGCTGACCCGATTAATCTGCGGGTGAATCTCTTCAGTAAAGGGTGTCTTGTCTTGCTTCGGGCCTGCGGAAGCTCGAGGTAGCAACGTCCGGCGCAAAAACAACTTGGGGCCTATTGGATTGCTCGCCGGAGCAAATACTCGGTCGCGGATTTGTAGCTCGCCGTGGACCATCCCCACCATGACACCATCGCCGGTAAGATTACCTCCTTATCACCCGCCTTGTCCTTCTCAAAGTGTAGCACCGTTCTAATCAGAGTTTAGGGTGTTGCGCGCCGGGATGGCCATCTCCGGCCATGGTCGTCGCCGTGGGGCACTGCTCCATCGCTCGGCGCGATCGGTATGGTGCCGATGCACGACTGTCGTTGGATCGATCACCGGAGGGCGGGATTAGAGCTGAGGTTAGCGCTTCGGTCCATTAAATCCGGGGCGTTTAGAGCTGATCGGGTGGATAGGATTTAGTCAAACACATGGACGTCTTATGTGCCATGGATCTCTGATCCAAGGGCTCATATTGCATACCGTTTCATTTAAAGCACGATCTAATCCGGGCCGCCGGATCTGGATCGGGTGGCTCTAGGTACCTGATACCCCTTCGTTGTGTAACATTTGCTAAAGGGACCCCCGAAGATAGTTAAATCAACTCGCTGTCCAGGTTAATATTCAAATCATTGTAGGGAGGCCCTGAAATTAACAAAAACAACCCTGACCTCTCTGGAAATTTTGTCCGCAGTCTAGAATTATTAGGAATATTCATAATTAAATCAGAAAATGATTTTTAGTATAAAAATAATTCCCGAAACTTGTTTAATTCATTCTAACTCCTTTTTGATCCGTTCTAGTTGCATTAAATTCATAACAATATTATTTATCATCTGGTAATCTTATTTTGTCATGAATCATAGATTAAAATTATACACTCAGTTTATTCTATATTAAACACCTAAATCTTCAAAAAATCATAACTCTTAAACCGTAACTCCGAATTTAGTGATTCTCGTTCCCACGATCTCGTGGCATCGCGTAGATTATTATTACGCAGTTTGTTCTTATGTTTGGTGTGATGTTAATTTTGCCTATACATTGTTTGTTTATATTGCTACGACTATCAGGGAGGTCACGAGTTATCTGAAGAGCAAGTTGGTACCTGGAATCTCAAGTCTCAGGCAAGTTGTGCCCTTGATCACTTCTTTTTACCCATTCATGTTCTTATTAATCATAATGATTTGAATAAGTTAATTTTGATGGGATCCAATAGGTCACCCTAGTTTGGCTATCTTTATACCTTGTTTACCACTAAATTTTTGGGTAGTACCTGCTATTGCTTTTTGTGGTTTTGGGTATGGAGATACACATTATTCATGATCATACTTTTATTAACAGTTTGTTATTTACTATTCATGATAAGATCATTATGTTAATTGGAACATGGAGAACCACCTGGGAAAACATTGCTACCACAAGGGTGGTATGGGACACCCTTGGCTGACTAATTAGGAAAGCTAGTGGAGGACTAATTTACCTAAAAGGGGCAAGGGCAGTAGGGGAGTGGTCAGTGTGGGGAGGCCCTTGGGTTGATTTTGCGGTGATGGCGGTCAGGCGAGGGGTCCCTACATTAGAGCTTTCTAGAAACTGTAGCGGGTTTTCTGAAGCTAGTGGAACTTTGTAATGGCCTCGTAGTGTTACCCTTCCTCGCTTCCTTGGTAGAGTTGTATGGGAGTCATGATCCCTTGGTAGATTGGTAACATGACTTGTGGGTAAAGATGTGCAACCTCTTTAGATTGTAAAACTGGTATATCAGCCATGCTCATTGTCATGAGCAGCTCGGCACTCACATGAGTAATTTATGGAACTAAAATTCAATTTGTCATATGCATTGAATCGCAGGTGTTATTATCAATTTTGATCTGCTACTTAATTGGGTTTGTATTTAATTATACTTAGTAATTGCTAATAAAATTTTGACCAACTTTAAAAGCAATGCTCAGCTTTAACCATCCTCTTTGGTAAGCCTTACACTTCACATGAGCTCCCACCTTTGGCGAGTTCATGCACATTATTTCCCACAACTTGTTGAGCGATGAACATATGTGAGCTCACTCTTACTGTCTCACACCCCCATAGGTCAAGAATAGGTACCACAAGATGAGGCGTATGGAGGATGCTATGACGAGTTCGTGAGAGGTCTAGGCCGTCGTCTCCCAGTCAACTTTGGGTTGTTGTATCATTGTCTCCTTATGATGTAATTATTTATTTATTTTGTACAGAACTCCTATTATATAGTAAAGATGTGACATTCGTTTCTATACCACTATTCATCATATGTGTGAGACTTGGTCCCAACACACCTAGTGATTATTTCGCGCCCAGGTTTTGGACCCCTAAAACCCGGGTGTTACACACCTCTTTCCATCTCAACATCACGCGGCCACTCTGGTGTTCCTCCATTCCTCCGTGCATCATGCTTCTGGCTGGTGGCCCTCGCAGGCAGGTCTGCAACCGTGAGGCTGGATACCGTGTGTTGGGGGCTAGCTTCATCACCGAAGGTCCTGCAAGAAGAAACACCTTCGGAAGGTCAACACAGAAGCAGCGCCGAAACTGTCATCTAAGGAGCTTCGGCATAGTAACACGCTTTGAGACGAAGGTGTAACACCGACTTAAAGATGAAAGGACAGATTGACCCATGATAATTTATGTCATAAAAGTAGTCAATTATACAGGGTATAATTGTAATTTCACACAGGTTGTGTCCTATGTCTATAAATAGATGAACAGTACCCCCGTGCTGTTCACGCTGACTTGTATTCACTCGTCCGTCACGCTTGGACTTTTACCTTCTGTCAAGCCGAAGGTACAAATGTAATATGATATCGTTTTTGTCTATCTATGATAATAATAAATATATTAGCAATGTCATATGATTTTTCATGTTGTTTTTCATATCTTATATGCTCCTTCTTTCATTAACATTCGTTGTGACGATGAAGGTATGTCCTTCATCACCTTCGTCTGAAGTTCATTATATCCTATGGGAAATAATGCTCCGAAGGACGAAGGACATTAACTTTTAACATTTTATGTTGCCTTGTTCTTAATTCATAGCACTTGAGAACAAGTCCCCAGCATTAGCGCCCACCTCCGGTGAACTCACTTCCACTGTTGAGCTGATGGCTTTGTTCAACAACCAAGCTGAAGTACCTTCGGATATGAAGTTGGTGCTTCCGATAACAGGTGGTTCAAGTTTGGAACTGGCTAACAAGAAGCAGAACAAGGAAGCATAGAGAAGGGTGCAGCATGTTGGGGTGTAGGGACCCTTCATCAAATCAAAATGGTCCCACATCCCATTCACCTTCTCCCAGGAGGATCTTCAGCTTAAAGATTACCCTCATAATGATGCTATGGTCATATCTTGTGTCATCAAGGGATTTCTGGTCCATAATGTTCTAGTTGATACACGCAGTTCAGTGGATATCATATTTGCTAAGGCCTTCAGACAGATGCAAGAGCTAGAAGACAAGATTCATGATGCTACTCACCCTCTTTGTGGCTTCGGAGGAAGGCAGATTGTAGCACTCGGCAAAATCACAATGTCAGTTACCTTCGGCTTTGTTCATAACACAAGGACTGAACAGATTGTCTTTGATATTGTTGATATGGAGTACCCCTATAATGCAACCATTGGTCGTGGAACACTTAATGCCTTTGAAGCAATACTTCATCCGGCATATCTATGCATGAAGATACCTTCGGAAGAAGGGCCCATTGCTGTTCATGGAAGTCAAGAAGCTACCAGAAAGGCCAAAGGAAATTGGACAGACTCAAAAGCAATTCACAATATAGATGGAACCAAAGTATGTGAGCAGTACAAATACAAAAAAGAGAAGGCTACTTCAGCAGATTAGCCGAAGCCTATGCTTCTATGTGAAGACATAGCAGAGCAAAAGGTATTGCTGGGGTCTCAGCTATCTGAAGAATAAGAGAAAATTTCGATAAGATTTTTATTCAACAACAAAGATGTCTTTGCTTGGTCAGCCAATGATCTATGTGGTGTCAATAGAGATGTCATTGAACATTCACTCAATGTGGATCCATCCTTCAGGCCAAGAAAGCAAAGGCTTCGGAAAATGTCTGATGATAAAGCCGAAGGTGCTCGGAATGAAGTGAAAAGACTTTTCAGTGCTGGTGTCATCAGAGAGGTAAAATACCCAGAATGGTTAGCCAATACTGTTATGGTGAAGAAGGCCAATGGCAAATGGGGAATGTGTATTGATTTTACAGATCTTAACAAGGCTTGTCCGAAAGATGAATTCCCATTGCCAAGAATAGATTCTCTAGTAGACGCAGCAGCTTCTTCAGAGCTCATGTGTCCACTGGATTGTTACTCTGGCTACCACCAAATCTAGATGAAAAAGGAAGATGAGCCAAAAACTAGCTTCATAATCCCTAGTGGCACATATTGCAATCTTCGGATGCCTGAGGGGCTCAAGAATGTTGGAGGAAGCTTCATCAGAATGACAGCCAAGGTCCTTCATTCTCAGATAGGCAGAAATGTGCTGACCTATGTTGATGATATCATAGTGAAAAGCACGAAGCAAGAAAATCATATTGCTGATTTGCAAGAAACATTTGCCAATTTCAGGCAAGCTGGCCTAAAATTAAATCAAGAAAAATGTGTTTTTGGAGTGAAGAAAGGCAAGTTCCTTGGCTGTCTGGTATCAACGAAAGGAATTGAAGCTAACCCAAGCAAGATCAAAGCTATCCTTCGGATGGAGCCACCAAGCACGAAGAAAGGGGCTCAACGGCTGGCAGCAAGATTAGCATCATTAAATAGATTCATATCTAGATCAGCGGAAAGAAATCTGCCATTTTTTGAAATACTGAAGTCACCCGAAGTCTTTCAATGGGGCCCGGCACAACAAAAAGCTTTTGAAGAGTTGAAACAATATTTGATTGATTTAACAACATTAACTCCACCCGTGCTAGGGGCTCGATTGCTCTTATATGTGGCAGCTTCGCATTCTGCAGTAAGTGCGGCACTGGTATAAGAGAAGCTAGATGGTCAGACTAAAAAGCAAGCTCCAATATACTTCGTCTCCGAAGTTCTAAGTCCATCAAAGAAAAATTGCACAGAATTGGAGAAGGTATTATATGCTATGTTAATGGCTTCTAGAAAGCTTTGGCATTATTTTCAAGCATACCACATAATTGTTCCTTCGTCACAACCTCTAAAGGACATCATGAGGAACAGAGAGGCTACTGGAAGGATTGGAAAATGGGTTGTAGAGCTTAATGAATTCACCATTGATTATGTGCATAGATCTTCAATTCAGTCCCAAGCATTAGCAGACTTCATCGTTGACTAGGCGCCAGGGGCTCAGGAAGAAGAGATAAATAAAGATGCCGAAGCTTGGACAGTGTTCTGCGATGGTTCTTGGGGAGCCTTCGGTGCAGGAGCAGCTGTTGTTCTAGTAGCACCTTCGAAAGTCAGAACATGTTATGCAGCCAAGCTAGACTTCAGTTGTACAAATAACATTGCCGAATACGAAGCACTCCTGTTGGGGCTTCGGAAGTTAAGGGCAATGGGAATAAGAAGGGCCATTCTGAAAACTGATTCTCGAGTCATTTCTGGCCATATAGATAAAAGTAGCAAGGCAAGAGATCCGAAACTTGAAAAATATCTGGATATAGTCTGAAGGTTGGAGGCTTCCCTCGAAGGTTTCTCTATCAAGAACATTCCAAGAGGCGAAAATGAGCATGCAGATTTGTTAGCCAAATCAACGGCTCAGGGGCTCCCTCTACCTTCGGAAGTATTTTTTGAAACAATAAAGGCACCTTCGGTTGAACTCATGGAGAGAGCAGTACTCGCCATTTCTCTAGTACATAGTGATGATTGGAGGACTGAAATCATATCTTTCCTCCAGGGTAACTGCCTCTCGGACGATGATGTTTATAATAAAAGAATGGAAGCAAGAACAAGATCGTATATCATAATAGAAGGGGAATTATACAAACATGGAGTTTGCTCCCCCCTTCTCAAGTGTTTATCCAGAACCGAAGGTATAGAACTAATGAAGGAGATATATGCAGGATTGTGTGGATCTCATATTGGGTCTAGGCCTTTGCTGGGAAAGGTTTTTAGACAGAGATTTTACTGGCCGAAGGCAGCTTCGGATGCAGCAGATCTGGTCCAAAAGTGCGAAAATTGTCAAAGATGTGCAAGAGACCAAAAACAACCTTCGTCATTAACTCAATTATTACAACCAACATGGCCATTGCAAAGATGGGGCCTGGACTTGTTAGGACCACTTCCACCAGCGCAAGGTAATTTGAAATATGTCGTGGTGGCTGTAGAATATTTTTCTAAGTGGATTGAAGCAAAGCCTTTGGCTACAATAACTTCAGTTACAGTCCAGAAATTCTTCTGGCAGAATATCGTTTGTCGCTTCGGCGTGCCGAAGGCTATAACTGTGGACAATGGAACACAATTTGATGCCAAAACTTTCAAAGATTTCTGCAACCAGATTAGGCACGAAGATCATTTTGCATCAGTCAGACACTCGGAGTCAAACGAGCTGGTCAAAAGAGCAAATGGTATTATAATGACGGGAATAATGAAGTTAATCTTCAATCGACCCAGAGGAAAGTGGCCAGATGAGTTGATTAAAGTGGTGTGGAGCCACAATACAACTATATCAAGGTCAACAGGTTTTACACCGTTCAAGTTATTGTTTGGTGACGAAGCCATAACCCAGAAGAAGCCAAGGCAGGGTCAATTAGAACAGTAGCTTCGACAGAAGACGAAGCTGATTATTCTGTGGCAAAAGATGCTCTAGAAGGGACCAGACTTCAGGCTGTGGAGAATATCAATAAATATCAAGCCAAAACAATAAAATGGCGTGACAGAAAGGTTCGGCTGAAAAACATTAAGCCAGGGCATTTGGTACTTCAGAGAGTGGCCAATCCAGACACAGTAGGCAAGCTATAGTTGAAGTGGGAAGGACCCTTTCTGGTGGTATCTTCGTCAAGACCCGGTTCTTACAGATTGAAGGATATGGACGGTAACGACATTCCTAGATCTTGGAATGCGGATGAGCTTCGACGATATTATGTGTAACTTGATGTAATCTTTTTTCATTTTTTCTATGGCACCCTTTTCCTTTCCAAGGGGGGAGAAAGGTTTTTAATGGGGCCATAGTTTATAATTTTTCCTTTTTTATCCAGCTCTACGATAGCAAAATCCCCCAAAAATATGTAAAATGTAAAATCTGAGCATGCACCATCGAGTGCAGAGAGAGAAAAAAAAATAGGAAGAAGCTCGAAAGTCGTCCCTAAGGGGATGCAGAGCACGACGAAGCTACAAAAAGTCGTCCTTAAGGGAGCGCAGCGTAAGTTTTCTGCTCAAAAGTCGTTCCTAAGGGAATGTAGAGCCAAATACCGCCGAAATACAAGGCGAAGAAGTTCAAAAGATGTTCCTAAGGGAATGCAAAACTTACACCAAAAAGTCAACGGTGATACCGCCGAAATAGAAGGCGAAGAAGTTCAAAAGACGTTCCTAAGGGGATGCAGAACTTACACTGAAAAATAAGCGGTGCAGCCGAAAAATAAACAACAAAGAGATTTTAGGTATTCCTAAGGGAATGAAGAGTTTTGATGTGGCTTCGTAAGCATGTGTCTGGACATTCATTTGCACAATACATCACATCATTCATTGCATTCATATACATTCATTTAGACATACATAGCATCATCATCATCATATCATACAAATATAGATAGTTGCTTCGGCTTTAATGATAAGGCTTCGGCGAAAGGAAAAGAAGCAGATTTATGCTTTGTTGTGTATGAAAAGAAGGGAAGGTGTTTTTCGCCTTCGGCTCAAAAAATACAAGTTTCGTCCACATCAAAGCAGTTCATGGACGGAAAGGTAAAAATATATTACAAGGTATGGACAAATTTACAGAGTAGTATCTGATTCTTAAATTACAATATTTTTCACAAGAATAATTCAAAAGTTTCTCTAAAAGTTTTTTCATAGCAATGTCTTCAGCTTCAACACCACCCGCTAAGCTTCGGATCATCCACCAAACTTCAGATCATTGCTCTTCGGCTTCGTCATCCTGTTCATAACAAAGCATTATAAGGTAAATTCAAGTTTCAAGGAAAAGGTAAGCACAAGGTATGAGTTTATTACTGGTTTGAGGTGACTTCGAGCTTCGTCACCAGCCAAGCTTCGTCCACCCTTCGCCCAAATTTGAGTTACGAATCTGTTCCCAATGCTTTGTGCCAGGCTAGAAATGTCATTCAAGTCCGCTGGTGATAAGCTGAAGTTCGGCCTGTTTACAATATTCCCGTGTGTGCAACCAGCCTTCATAAAAGCAACAGCTATGCCACGAGAAGCTAGCAGAGCGCAGAAGTCACCGTGTCCAGCTATGACTTTGTTAAGAGCATCAACTTCACCTTCAATATGATCAAAAGTGTCTGGCAGGTTTTCAACTGAAGGTTTAAACTTTTCAGAGCTGGCTCCAACTGAATTGAAGACCTGCTTCAGCCGTTGTATGCACTGGATGCCGAAGTCTAAACATTTATCTTGAAGCTCCTTCAGAGATTTCTGCAAATTCGAACTCTTCTCAACTTCAGCTTCAAGTCTTATTTCCAAATTTTTATTCTCCCGTTCAAAGCTTTTTGACTTTGTAGAGAGTTCACTGTTCAGTCTGGCAATCTCGGCTTGGGCTTCTGCCAGTGAACCCTCCATCGTTTGAAGCATAAAGTCTTTCTTTTCCAGAGCAGATTCATGATCTTTAATTTTGCTCTCTAAGCCCTCAATTATGGCTTCATTTTTCTTCTCCTCGAGGTCTTGTTGCATCCTCAAGGTTTTGCTTAGTAGTAGGCTCTGAAAAAAAATCTTCGTCAAAAAACACCTTAATCGCAAAACAATAAAAAGTTGAGGAAAAAGCCTAACCTTAAAATTAGAATAAAACAAGCTACCGACGATATGTTGCCACCGGTACCTGCTGAGGTCGGCTTCAAGCTTCGGAAAACCAACACTCTTCGATAGAGTGCTGATAACCTTCGCTCTAGTTCGGTCTCGAAGGCAACCTAAGCTTTCTTCGTCAACGCCACCGAAGAGCAGCGCTCCTGGCTGGTAGCCGCAAGATATAGCATACTCTCTTAACTCTTCTTTTTCAGCCTTAGATAACTCTTGCCCGATCATGTTTTGAAAGTTGAAGTCCCTTTCCCCCGAAATATCTTCGGCAGACTTCTTCTCTTTTCTAGGCATTGTGGCCAGGGTTTCTGCAGCAGCTGCAACAGTTTCTTCCGTGGTCAAGTCCAAAATCATTTTATCAATGTCAGAGAACATGCTTTCCAGGTTTGTGGTTTCGGCCACAGCAGTTTCGGAAGTTGTAGCTTCGGTGGCAGCAGCTTCGGTAACTGTAGCTTCTTCGGCAGCTGGTGTTCTTGATGCTGGCGCCGATGGTGGCGTCTCTTCAATAGCTTCGATTACAGTAACAATTCTTCGTTTTTTCAGCCCAGCAGACTTCTTTGCTGCCGAAGGCTCCTCCTTCTGTAAAAGCTTCGTCAGATGTAGCCCTAGTGGACTTAGCTCGATAGGCAAGCATTCAGTCATTACCTTTAAAATTTCTTCCACGTCAGTGGCAGAAGGTGTTGAAGGAGCTTCTTCCTCTATATCAGTTGTTTCTGGCCTCGGAGCTGTAGCTTTTCTCTTCTTCGGAACGGCCACCTTCGGCTCAGGGCTAGTTTTCCCTTTTTCAGTAACTTTTCATCTTCTTTTATCATTCTAGCAGCTTGTCTCTTCATAACACTGATAACTCTTTTTTGCTTTGGCCCTTCGGCACCCTTGCTTAATCGTTCATAGTCAGGGTATTCAAATTTCAGAGCATCCATTACTCGGTTCAGCCTTCGTTTCGGTCGGGTGCCGAAGGCTGCGGTCATCAATTGATCTTCTTTTTTAGTATAGTTGCCCAAACTTTCATTGTACATAGCTTCAATCATTTCCAACCATTCTTGGCAAGGCTCTTTGAAATGTTTCTTGAACTTGAAGTGATAGGGCAGTCGAACAAGTTCATTCTTTTTCTTTTCTCCTGTGCCTAAGTATTTCTGCACCAAATCTCTAGTACTAATATGCTCAGACACAACTTGGAATTCGCCCACAGCTTTTCAGCATGGTGACCCTTGCAGCATGTCGCACAGGGGCCTAGTTAACCCAAAGGTTAGGACCAGTGGGCTCCGAACTATCTTCTCCTTCTTCTCATTAACCTTAACATAAAACCACTCATTCTTCCAACCGGTTGGCCATTTGGTGTGATAGCTGACCACTGGAGTCTTCATATCTTTGCGATAAGTAAAGTTGTAACAACCAAAATTCTCGTGAAGCCCATCTTCTCTAGCCTTCATCTGATAATGAAGCTTGTGCACCTGGCAGAAAGCTTCGGCAAGAGGCTCCACTCCTTGGCTTCGAAGAGCCCAGATAAAGACGCTGAGCCAAACAATGGCGTTAGGAGTCAGCTGATGAAGATAAATTTCGAAATCTTCCAAAACATCCCCAATCATTTCATGCAAAGGAAACCTCAATCCTGCTTTGAAGAAAATTCTGAAAACTACCACCTCATCATTTTCTGGCTTCGGAGTGGTTTCTTCCCTGCCAAAATGATTTAGCTTCTTCTCGGCTTCCCCGAAGTAGCCAAGCTTTAACATCTTGGGCATATCAGCCACAGAGACAGTAGACTTTCCAAAGTCCAAGTGGCTGGTTGGATGGCATGATGGTGTTATAATCTATCTCTTCTTCATCAGCATTACCCTCTTCAATGTCAGCCTATTCAGCTTCGGAAGCATGTGCACCTTCGTCAGAGGCACCCTCTGTTACAACCAGTCCCGATTGCCTCATTACTTCAGAGATTGGGGTAGTTTCAGCAGCTTCAATCTCCTCTCTGTCGCGCGTAATTCTAGCGGTTGAACGCACTCTGGCCATTTGTTGATTTCCTTGCAGTTCTTACAAAGTTGATTGTTTTTTCGCAGTTTTTTGATGAAGCTCCGTCTTTTGATGAAGCTAATCTAGAATAGTTGCTTGCTCGGAAATGTAGTGAAAAAGCTTCGGCTATGGTTAAAATTTTCAACAGCACAACAGTACAATGGCAATGAATGCTGTGATAACTTAACAACTACCCGTCTATTTATATAGTGTTGCAGGTGGGAAGGTGAATCACCAAACTAACCGCACCCGCTAAATAGTTACTCACACCCGCTGAATGGTGGACCAACTGATGCTTGGGAGAAGAACCGCCAGACCGCGCATATCCGCTGCATGGTGAACCACCTCTCGCGCATGGAATATTTTAATCGTTTCTCGACAACGAGCTCAGGGAAGGTGTTTTTTGGCCCTTCGGCATTCCGATGCTTTGGAGATGTTTTCACAGATCAAGCTCGTTACGAAAAACGATCTAGCACCGCGAAGGGGCTACTGTTGGGGGCCAGCTTTGTCGTCGAAGGTCCTGTAAGAAGAAACACCTTTGGAAGGTCAACACAGAAGTAGCGCCGAAACTGTCATCTAAGGAGCTTCGGCATAGTAACACGCTTTGAGACGAAGGTGTAGCACCGACTTCAAGATGAAAGGACAGATTGACCCATGATAATTTATGTCATAAAAGTAGTCAATTATACAGGGTATAATTGTAATTTCACACAGGCTATGTCCTGTGTCTATAAATAGATGAACAGTACCCCCGTACTGTTCACGCTGACTTGTATTCGCTCGTGCGTCACGCTTGGACTTTTACTTCTGTCAAGCCGAAGGTACAAATGTAATACGATATCGTTTTTGTCTATCATGATAATAATAAATATATTAGCAATGTCATATGATTTTTCATGTTGTCTTTCATATCTTATATGCTCCTTCTTTCATTAACATTCGTTGTGATGATGAAGGTATGTCCTTCATCACCTTCATCTGAAGTTCATTATATCCTATGAGAAATAATGCTCCGAAGGACAAAGGACATTAACTTTTAACATTTTATGTTGCCTTGTTCTTAATTCATAGCACTTGAGAACAAGTCCCCAACACCGTGGGTCTCAGGCAGGTAGGCTCGTGTAGCCTGATCTCCCTCTCCCACCCCGCACGTAGTCGAACTCGGAACCGATGGCCCCTGGCTCGCGTGGATTTTGCCGAGCTTTTGCCTAGGACCATCCGTCCTCTCTGGCTGGGCCTATATATACGGATGCCCGCACGCTCGAGGCACTTGTGTATCGCCTGGGCTGTTGACGCCATTGCCGACCTCGAAAGAGTTTTTTCTACCGCCAATAATCCTCATCGCCAAAGGTGTTCCGGCCGCGACTGTGGGCCTGGGATCATCATGGACTCAAGTCGAACGTGTTCGTGGCGGTAGCAGACTCTGTCAGAGAAGGAGGGAGTGGTGATTCCTCGCCGGACTTGAAAATTAGTCGCCTGGCCGCTTCCCTCCGACGCCTGCGTACCCTGGCACACCAAACCTAGGTAAGAAATCTACAACTGTGTCTGTCTCCGTCTTTGTAAACCCTAGGATCTAGCTTCTAAAACCCTAGTCAGTCAAAAAAAATGAATGAGGAATTTATGTTAAGTATGTATCCTATTAAAGAGGCATATTTCTTTTAAATAAATGTATTCTTTATAGGAGGGTATACAAAAGATCCTTATATGTTTATAAACAGTTCCTTGAAATATCTAAGTTAACATATAATATATATTAGAAATTACTTTCAAAAAAATAATAAATACACTTCGAAATATACAAGTGACATATTCAGAAGCATTTTTATAAATAAAATAATAAATAGATTAATAAAAGTATATTCATGTATTCGTATTGAAGTTCCCACTGCCCATGGGCCCCGTTCCTCAGGCGCTCCTATGCACGCTTTCGAGTGGGACCGCCCTGCCAGTGTTACCTGCTTCACTACGACCGAGTCGTGCGCAACAGAATCGGAGCTCGCCGAATCTTGCTCCTCGGTTGTTGCTACTCGCCCCAGCATGCGGGGGACCAAATCACCCCTAATCTTGGGTATTTAGGCATGCCCTCGGGACCTCCTCCCCCGTGAACGGTGACACCAAAGTCCCTGCTCCTGCGGCCGTGCACCCCTCTCCGGCCACCCACCGCTGCCGCGACCAATTCATGCCTTCGTGGCCGTCACCCTAGTGCTGATGGGTCAGGGCGATTCACCAGATCTTGTGGAGTTTGGGCGCGGAGTATTTGGGCTCGGTGGAGGACCATGGCACCGGCAATGGCTCGTCGGGGCAGCGGCTATCTTCGGTCCGCAAGAACTCGGCGACGGAATTCCCTGCTTCACTGCTGAAGGTAACGTGCCTTCCCTGAAGTTCGCGGTCGCCTGCGCTCTGTGTATCATCGTTTGGGAGGGGAGTTAGGGCATTGGATCCCTGGGTCAATTCGCGCCGGGTATGGTGCCACCGGGGTGGACGTTGTGCCGCCATTGCGGTCGTTCATGGGGAAGAAGACGGGTTCTGGGCCGTCACCATGTCGATCTGCAGCTCAGATTGTGCGTGGGTCTTTTGGACGCGCGTCCGGGTTTGGGGGAAACCGTGATCGTGGATCTGGTCATCGACGGTGGAGATCTGGTCCAAACGTTTTTAAAGCATGTGCGTTGATCGGTATCGGATGGTCCCCGTCGCATACCGGTTCAGTGTTATTGGTTGATCTAATCTCAGCCACAGAACTCCGATCCTACGGCTCAGATCACGTAATACCCCTTCGTTGGATCTATTTTGCATATGAGCCCCTCCACTTGCCAGAATTAGACCCGCCGTCCACACACATAGAAGAATAATTGAATCTAGATCCTAGAATTTACACTAAAACCCCTAAGCTCTCCTGATATAATGTCACCGGTCCACCGTGTTGGGATTAAGTAAAATAATTCTGAGAAAATGTATTTTTAGGTATATAAATAATTCCAGAACTTATATAATTCATAAAAAATTCATCTTAGCTCCTTTTTAATCCAATCCAGTTGCAATAATTTTGTTTTAATATTGTTCATCATCTAGTACCTTTTTTAGCCATGAAACTTGAATTAAAATTATTCACTTTAATTACTCTATTCTAGGTACTAAATAACTCCGGAAAATCATAACTAATTCATTTTAACTCCGTTTCAATCCGTTCAAGATGCGTTAGCTTCGTATAAATATTTACTATACAGTAGCAACATTGATTATATGATATCTCATACTTTTATAATTAAGTAACTAATTGGACTAATCTATGTCTATTGGGATTAGCTTTATTAATATAGCATTCTGGTCTTATGGTTATGATTTGACTAAAAGATGATCCTTAATCAAGTAATGACTTAGATTAATGTTGAGTTAATTATTTATAGAATAGTCTCTCATATGATATATCCTAACCAATTTATAATATAGTTTAATATTTAAATCACATAGATTGTCCATAAATCATAACTCCTTAACCGTAGCTCCGAATTTAGTGATTCTCGTTCCCACGATCTCGTAGCAATGTGTAGATTATCATTATGCAGTTTGTTCTTATGTTTGGTGTGATGTTAATTTTGTCTATACCATGTTTGTTTGTATTGCCACGTCTAGCAGTAAGGTCACGATTCACTTGAAGGTCATCCTGGTACCTGGAATCTCAAGTCCCAGGCAAGTTGTGCCCTTGATCACATTTATTACCCAATAATGTTCTTTATAATCATTTATGGATGACTAATTAAGAAAGCTAGTGGAAGACTACATTACCCGAAAGGGACAAGGGAAGTAGGGGAGTTGCAAGCAGGGAGGTTCTCGGTTTGATTTTGCTACGATGGCGGTCAGACAAGGGATTCCTGCAAGTGCTCTTCCCATAAACTGTAGCGGGTTTTCGGAAGCTAGTGGAACTTTGTAAAGGCCTCATAGTGGATCCCTAGCCATTCACCTCGGTAGTGTCTAAGGGTCTAGCCAACCATGGTGACAAATGATACCCGACTTGTGGGTACAGGGTACAACCTCTGCAGAGTGTAAACTGGTATACTAGTCGAGCTCACGGTCAAGAGCAGCTTAGGACTCTCGCATGATTAGATTATGGAAATAAACTCAATTTGTCATTTGCATTGCATGGGATTTATTATTAATTTTGTTTTGTTATTATTGTGGTTTGGTATCTACTTATACTTAGTAATTGCTAATAAAATTTTGACCAACTTTAAAAGCAATGCTCAGCTTTAACCATTCTCTTTGGTAAGCCTTACACTTCTGTAATACCCAACTTGTAATTTGTGGAGGATAACCTCAAAGGAGAAATGATATTCCTGTGTATATATGTGTGTTATCCATATTTATCATTCTATGAGAACATCACATGAAAACAAATAAATAAATAACAAAAGATACCCAAAAAACAAATTATGCATCATGTTGGGATTTTATTTTGTGTGCATTCTGTGACAACATAAAATAATACAAAAGAAAAGAAATATGTTAAAAATCTAAGGTGGAATTTAAATTCCAAAGGAAAATCCTAGAATTAGGAAAAAGAGAAGAAAACACTATACAAACAGTATAAAATAAAAATATAAATGAACAAAATTTAGTTTATGTTGTCATGTAAATATAGAAAATTAACCTGAGTTTGAACTTCCCACAAAAATAGATTCAAATTTGAAATCTAAATCTGAAAAGGGATAAAACAAAACAAAAAAAGAGAAAAGCATGAGAACTCGACTGGGCCGAATCTGTCTGGCCCAACTCGTATTTCTCTCCTGCGCAGCCCGAGTTGCGGTTCACGCGCGTCTGTGCGGATGCTGAGCGTGCAATCTCTGAAGGCGGGCCCCACCTTGTCATAAGCCACCATTCCTGCTATCACACACGCTTGGTAACTGACCGGTGGGCCGTGCATGTCAGCTCCACCTCTTCCACCGAATCCCCAATAGAACGCTACGAAATCCTCTCAACACTCTCCGCGAATCCCGGCTTGGCTTTGTGCCCACGCCTCTTGGTTATAAGCCGAGCACCCATGACCTCCCAACCTCCTCGCGACCTCGTTTGGCGCTTTAGCTAAGATCGGGGATGGGACACCTCGCTGTCGTGCGGGATCCATGGCGGTTCGTTGCCACCAGCGATTCTGCGCATGTACCCATGGCAGAGTCCCCATGACCATCTAGGGAGCTGCGTTTCGTCCTAGGAATGACGTCGATAGTCTCTGGTGGTGCTGGTGGCCTCGCTGGTATGCGTCGCGCGTAGGGTAGACGCGCGGTGGAAGCTCCGGGCCTGGGGCGTCCTCTCGACGTCTGAATCGCTCGTCGGAGTCGGGGTCTTGCGGCCTCAACCAACGGCGCGTATTGGACCTCGATGCCGATTTCGGCCTGTTTGATCTAAGACGTTGGATATTATGTGGATGGCTGGATTAAAGGTAGCTTACCATTCGGGAGAATTTGATCCAAGCCAATGATCTCAGATCGTGGGGCTACGGGTGATTGGGATTTCATTGAACCCGGATCGTCGGATCGTGATCCGATGGTGGTCATGGCATACCGCAGTGTGGGCACGATTTAATCCGAGCCCTCCATCTGGGATCACACGATCAAAATTTACCAATACCCCTTCGCTATGGCCTATTTGCTAATGAGACCTCGTATTCTTCTCCAATTAACCCACGATCCTTCCACCTTTAAGAATCATAACAAGCGGGTCCTGGAATTTAGGCTTTGAACCCTGAGCTCTCAGGATTTTGTTCCCTCGATCCAAATGCTATTAAAATTTATGAGTAAATCCTAGAAATTAATTTTTAGTGCAAAAATAAATACTGAAAAATTGTGTAATTCATATTTAATCCAATTTAACTCCGATTTGACCCGTTCAAGTTGTGATAGTTTTGTGATAAATTTGCCTACACAGTGGTAACATTGGTTGTGTCATATCCTACACTTTTAAAATTAGAAGTTTGTTTACCCTTTGAGCAGTGGATTTATTTTACTAATCAAGGTTGATAAGTATATAATTATAATTTTACTATGATATGATTTCTAAACAAGTTATAATATATATTAAAGATAAATTAAATATTTAGAGTATATTCTCGCATATGATGTATATTAACCAATTTATAATATAGTTTGTTATTTAAACCACGAGAATCTTCATTAAATCATAACTCCGTAACCGTAACTCCGATTTTAGTGGTTCACAAAACCACGATCTCGTAGCGACACGTAGATTCCTATTATGCAGTTTGTACTTATGTTTGGTGTGATGTTAATTTTGCTTATACCATGTTTGTTTGTATTGCTACGACTAGCATGAGGTCACGAGTCATCTGAAGAGCAAGTTGGTACCTGGAATCTTGAGTCCCAGGCAAGTTGTGCCCTTGACCACTTTTATTTACCCAATAATGTTCTCTATAATCATTTTGGCATGCATAGGCTTAATTATGATGGGATCCAATAGGTCACCTAGTTTGGTTATCTTTACACCTTGTTTACCCCTGAACTATTTGGGTAGTTTTTGCTATTGCTCTATATTGTTTTGGGATTAATATTACATTATGTTCATGTTCCAATTATACTGTCGTTTTATTTATTGTTCATGACAAGATCATTATATTAATAGGAACATGGAGCTTAACTTGAGAAACACATGCCACCATAAGGGTGGAATGGGACGCCCTTTGCTGACTAATTAGGAAAGCTAGTGGAAGACTACCTTACCTGAAAGGGGCAAGGGCAGTAGGGGAGTAGGCGTGTAGGGAGGTTCTCGGGTTGATTTTGCTACGATGGTGGTCAAACAAGGGATTCCTACATTGCTCTTCCTAGAACTATAGCGGGTTTTTAGAAGCTAGTGGAACTTTGTAAAGGCCTCTGTAAGGAAAATGGACCCCGGGCCATTTGGCTAATTGAGTTTTGGTGTTTGATGAACAACACAATCCGTGAACTAATAAGTTTTCTAGTGTTTGTGTTTGTAGTTCACAGGATGCGAAGAGAATTGGACCAAGGCAATGAGGATGCAACACCTCAAAAGAAGACATAAAAAGATACATAGGAGTCCAATACTCAAGAACAAAGAAGCCCGAAGAAATCGCGAAGAAATCCAAGATGAGGGCTGTCAGCCAGCGCCTGATGGCGCACCGAACATTGGTGTCCGGTGTGCACCGGACTGTCCGGTGTGGCACCGGACAGTCTGCGCAGAGAGGCCGCAGACAGGCGCTCTCTGGCTGTAGCACCGGACTGTCCGGTGTGCACCGGACTGTCCGGTGTGCCAACGGGCAGACGGCAACGGTCGGATCCAACGGTCGACTGCTACAGGCGCCAACGGTCGGCTGACGTGGCGTGCACCGGACATCCACTGTGCAGTGTCCGGTGGTGCACCGGACTGTCCGGTGCACCCGACGAAAGAAAGTTGCTGCTTTCTGTCCAACGGCTAGTTGGGGGTGTGAAGGCTATAAATACCACCCCAACCGGCCATTCTCAAGTGTGAGAGCCCAAGCAACATACCAAGGCATATAATGCACATTTCCAAGAGCTCAAACACCCAAGTGCTTAATAGAATCACTCGGTGATTAGCGTAGGTGCTTTGCGAAGTGCTTAGGTTAGTTAGACCGCTTTAGCGCTTGCTCTAGGTGAATCCTAGTTAGTTGAGTGAGTTTTGTAAAACCACACAACCCCTCGGCTCTTGCGTGAGTCGTTGTAATTGTATAGAGTGGAGCGAGAGTCTTGCGAGACCGTGACAACCGCGTTTGTGTCACGGCCGCCACCGTGTACCGGAGGGAACGAGGCCGGCGGCGTTTCGGCCGGAAGCTCGATAGTGGAGACGGCGGGGAGCGTCCGAGAGGAGCCGGAAGCGGAGCACCACTTGCGCGTGGAGAAGGCCCACGGCTCTCTATGGAGTTACTCGACCGTGGTGCTTGGCCCTCGCGTGGGCTTCCCTTTGCGTAGGGGCACCAATGAGGATTAGTCGGAACCTTGCGTGGTTCCGGATACCTCGGTAAAAATACCGGCGTCTTCCACGAGAGTTTGCTTCTCTACTTAGCTCTTTACATTCCGCATTTATATTAAGCATTTAAGTTTCAATCTTATTGTCATACTTATTTAGTGTAGATTGAAACTTAGCCTTTGCGGTAGAGATAGCAACACTTAAACAAAACCGAGTTTGCACATTCTAGTTTTGATTATTTGCATAGGTTTTGCTCTAGGGATTTAATTGTGGCCTAGTTTAGTAAAAGTTTTAGAAGTCCTAATTCACCCCCCCTCTTTGGCGTCACCCATTTCCTACAAGTGGTATCAGAGCCCGGTTTGGCTCATTTGAAACGCTTTAGCTTCACCGCTAAAAGAGCCGACGCTTTTTAGAGGAAGGGATGGATACCCATAGGCCACCACACTTTGACGGCACTAACTTCCCATATTATAGTGCTAGAATGGCTTGTTACCTAGAGGCCGTTGATCTAGGTGTTTGGAGAGTCACTCGTGACGGGATGAAACCCCTCAAGAATCCCGAGAAACCCACCACGAGTGAGGAAAAAGAAATTCATTTAAATGCTAGAGCCAAGAATTGCTTGTATGAATCTCTTAACATGGACATTTTTAACCAAGTATTTACCCTGAAAACTGCTAATGAGATTTGGCTAAAATTGCATGAGCTCCATGACGGCACATCCAATGTCCGTGAGCAAAAACATTGCCTAGTCTTAAATGAGTATAATTCTTTTGCTATGAAAGATGATGAGCTTGTTAGAGACATGTATTCTCGTTTGAATCTAATTATCAATGAGCTCAATTCGATTGGCATTAATAAGCTAGGTGATGCAGACATTGTGAGGAAGATTATCTCCCTGCTACCACAACAAAGATATGGGAGCATCATCACCATCCTTCACAACATGGAGGATTTGAGCAACATGACCCCGACCATTGTGATTGGGAAAATCGCGGCCTTTGAGATGTCGCAAAAAATGAGTCAGGGAGAGGAGCCAACTTTCTCAAGGCCATATGCTTTTGCATGTGATGAAAGGAAGGGCAAAAAGAAGGCTCCCACTCCAAGTTCCTCAACCGAAGAAGAGGAAGAAGAAGAAAGTGATGATGATGAAGATAATCAACCATGCACATCATCCTCCGAGGATGAAGAAACAGTCCGACGCGTCGGAAAGGTAATGAGGATGATCCGCAAGATTAATCTAATGGGTGTGCCCCTGCAGGTCGAGGATCTTCTCTTTAACATTGACAGGAAAAAGCAAAGGAAGAGAGGATGCTTCGCATGTGGGGAGAAGGGCCACTTCAGGGACAACTGTCCAAATATGGCCAAACCCAAAAAGGAGAGGAGCAAAAGCAAAGCGCTAACAAGTGTTAGAACTTGGGATGATTCTTCAAGTGAAGATGAACCTCCAAGGACGCGCAACCACCGGTCCTCGTCACGATCATCACGGTCATCACACAAATGCCTTATGGCAAGAGGTAACAAAAGCATTCCATCCTCTAGTGATGAAAGTAGTAGTGATGATGAAGGTGAGGGAAAGCCCTCTCTAGATGAGCTTGCGGAAGCCGTAGAATTTTTCCAGGATGTTTGCACTAAGCAAAAAGCTCAACTTAAAACTTTGAAAAATAAGTTGGTTAGCTCTCAAAATGATTACAAAGGTTTGCTAGAAAAATTTGAAACTTCTGCAAACTTAAATAGTGAGCTATCAACTAAAATTGAGCTATTAGAATCTAGTGCTCCATCCACTGCTACCGATGATAGCCTTATTAAAAAGAATGAAAAACTTAAGGCTAAGTTAGCTAGCTCACAAGAAGCTATTGAAAATTTGCTAGAGAAAATGGAAATTCTTAGCATTCACAATAATGAGCTAACTACTAAGCTAGAAAACATTGGTAGCACCCCAGCAGCATCTTTAGTTGAAATACCTAAAATAATTAAGAAAGATGCTTCTACTTCCTGCTTTGATTTAATTGATGATTCTAACCCCTGCAACCAAGTCGTTGTTGAGAATATTGTTGTAGAGACATGTTCGGATGAGGTTGCAAAAGGAAAATGAACAATTAAAGCAAGAAGTGGCTCGCCTTGGCAAGGCTTTGTATGACAAGAAAGGCAAAGCCAAACAAATCCTGACCTCCACAGGATAACACCACTGCGGGAGTGAACAAGCCTGTAGAGGGAGAAACTGTGATTTGTAGGCTATGCCACATGGAAGGCCACAAGTCTTTCCAATGCAAGGCGATGACCGGGGATAAACAAAGGCAAAAGCTCAAGCAAAAGCCATCAAGCAAAATCTCCAACACCTACATCAAAAAGGTGAACAAAAAGGATGCTACACCATATTTGATCAAGAAGAAAAAGAATGGAAAGGTGATAGCAATCAAGGCCAACAAGCAAGCCAACAAAGGAAAAGGGGTCAAACGCATCTGGGTGCCAAAGGAGATAATTTCAACCATGAAAAGCACCAAGAAGGTTTGGATTCTGAAAGGGAAGTGAGTGGACCAAAGGTCTTCGGGAAATTTGGAGACTTGGCAAGTTTGGGATGTATATCATGGGATACATCATATTGGATCAAGTTTATTGCTAAGTGGGTTAGTGAAAATTTTGGACCCAAATTTCCCACCCTTGACTAAGGTAACTAGCTTTATTGTATTCTTCGTTTTTAGATATGTGTATCTATTTATCTTTTATCTAGTTTACCTTTCTTGCCTAGTATTACATTTGTTATGTACTTTTGTTTAAAATCATGCATAATAGGTAAATCATATGGTAGGATTGCTTGTTTTTAATTCATATACTTAAGCAAACCTACATGGCTTAAAATGTTTAGTTAAAGCGCGGCACATAGCTTTTAGTAAATGATGCATCAATTGAAAATTTTGATTTCTACAAAGTGTATCATTTAACTTATATGTGCCAAAGTTTGGATTATGGATAATTTGCCCCTCTTGATATCAAATCAAAGTGCATGTCTCCTACAAGTATTCAAAACTCGTATGCACACCTTTAGGGGGAGGTTACTCTATAATCTAACACTTTGAGACTAACACCTTTTCAAGTCTATTTCATGTGATAGTCTCATTGTAAGGAAAATGAAGTCCCCAGAGAAAGACAACAATCTTCCACTGCAAAATCTCCAAGAACTCTCATGTTTCTCAAGCTCGCCATTGATCTTCAATTGGTATCTTTTGAGACTACATTCAGTATCATTTACATGTCTTCTCCAATATTTGATTAGACTATATTTCATATCATATGCTTCCATGTTGCTAAAAATGCATAAGTAGTTAACTCATATTCTGTTACCTATGCATAAGGGAAGTTAGTCTTTTCAAATCTTGTCTTGCACCTCTAATTTTCACATGCTTTTTCCTAAGATCTCTGTTAGGGGGAGCTTTTCTTCATCTCTAAAGGGGGAGAAAAACTCTTTCTAAAGGAGAATACTTATTTAGGGGGAGTAATCTTTTGAGGACAAGGTTTTATTTACTTCCTACATGCTTTTAATGTCTTCCTTTTCGGTGGTTGATGCCAAAGGGGGAGAAGTTTAGGGACCAAAGCAATGAAAACTTTATCAAACACCAAACACCACCAATTTAAAATTTTATATCTACAAATGGCTTTTCAAGTGGTTTTGGTTATTTGGTCCAAAAATAGGAAGTAAGTGAATTATGGAGTTAGGGGGAGGCTTAAGTCCATAATATCACATTGTGGGGACATCCATGCATCTTAGCAAGTAAAATGCATATTTTCATTCAAATACTTGTATTATTTGCTTGCTTTGGTTGTGTTGTCATCAATCACCAAAAAGGTGGAGATTGTAAGGAAAATGGACCCCGGGCCATTTGGCTAATTGAGTTTTGGTGTTTGATGAACAACACAATCCGTGAACTAATAAGTTTTCTAGTGTTTGTGTTTGTAGTTCACAGGATGCGAAGAGAATTGGACCAAGGCAATGAGGATGCAACACCTCAAAAAAAGACATAAAAAGATACATAGGAGTCCAATACTCAAGAACAAAGAAGCCCGAAGAAATCAGCGAAGAAATCCAAGATGAGGGCTTTCAGCCAGCGCCTGATGGCGCACCGGACATTGGTGTCCGGTGTGCACCGGACTGTCCGGTGTGGCACCGGACAGTCTGCGCAGAGAGGCCGCAGACAGGCGCTCTCTAGCTGTAGCACCGGACTGTCCGGTGTGCACCGGACTGTCCGGTGTGCCAACGGGCAGACGGCAACGGTCGGATCCAACGGTCGGCTGACGTGGTGTGCACCGGACATCCACTGTGCAGTGTCCGGTGGTGCACCGGACTGCCGGTGCACCCGACGATAGAAAGCTGCTGCTTTCTGTCCAACGGCTAGTTGAGGGTGTGGAGGCTATAAATACCACCCCAACCGGCCATTCTCAAGTGTGAGAGCCCAAGCAACATACCAAGGCATATAGTGCACATTTCCAAGAGCTCAAACACCCAAGTGCTTAATAGAATCACTCGGTGATTAGCGTAGGTGCTTTGCGAAGTGCTTAGGTTAGTTAGACCGCTCCTAGTTAGTTGAGTGAGTTTTGTAAAACCACACAACCCCTCGGCTCTTGCGTGAGTCGTTGTAATTGTACAGAGTGGGGCGAGAGTCTTGCGAGACCGTGACAACCACGTTTGTGTCACGGCCGCCACCGTGTACCGGAGGGAACGAGGCCCGCGGCGTTTCGGCTGGAAGCTCGATAGTGGAGACGGCGGGGAGCGTCCGAAAGGAGCCGGAAGCGGAGCACCACTTGTGCGTGGAGAAGGCCCGCGGCTCTCTACGGAGTTACTCGGCCGTGGTGCTTGGCCCTCGCGTGGGCTTCCCTTTGCGTAGGGGCACCAACGAGGATTAGTCGGAACCTTGCGTGGTTCCGGATACCTCGGTAAAAATACCGACGTCTTCCACGAGAGTTTGCTTCTCTACTTAGCTCTTTACATTCCGCATTTATATTAAGCATTTAAGTTTCAATCTTATTGTCATACTTATTTAGTGTAGATTGAAACTTAGCCTTTGCAGTAGAGATAGCAACACTTAGACAAAACCGAGTTTGCACATTCTAGTTTTGATTATTTGCATAGGTTTTGCTCTAGGGATTTAATTGTGGCCTAGTTTAGTAAAAGTTTTAGAAGTCCTAATTCACCCCCCCCCCTCTTAGGCGTCACCCTTTTCCTATAGCCTCGTAGTTGTCGCACCCAGTTTTAAGGGGCAAAACCGAATGCATATCATATGTGTGCCAGGATCTATTTCCACACATATGTTGACGTCACAAGTGTAATATATCAAAAGAACAATGCATAAAAGCATAAATAAAGATTATATTAACATAGTACACTTCAAATAGACATGAAGTCTTAACCTTTATTCATCAAAGTACAGCGAAACATGGACATCCTTCCACAGGAAGATGACCGGGGGTATCACTAGACTAGCATCAATCGAGTTCATCATCAAAATCTTCATCTGCAAACTTCTGATCAAAATTAAGCAAGGGTGAGCTCACTTATGGTCGGGGCTCAACAAGTGGGGTGGAAATGCAAGGTTACAAGGTAAGGCTAAAGTTCAATGCAGTTAGCATTTTAGTTGGTCAACATTTTATTATCAACACCTAATTACTAGGTATAAGTATATATCAAACCCATTTAAGCATAAGCGATAATCTTCAGCATATATATATCATCAACATAAATAATCACCAGCATAAACTCAGAACCACTTGAACCATAAAGGACCATGAATTATTTTCATCTTCGAGTTCAATTATCATGTGAGGGTCCGGGCTGCTCTTAATGATGAGCACGGCTAATATATTAGTTTTACACTCTGTAGAGGTGGTACAACTTTACCCACAAGCCATGTATCCCATCTAGCCTGGGTCGGCCAAACCCGTAAACACTTCCGAGGTGAATGGCTAGGGATCCACTATGAGGCTTTCACAGAATACACTTAATACAAAGCAACCTGCTAAGGTTTCTAAGTTGGTGTGGAGGCCCTCTAGGTGAGGTACCTTAGCCAAGAATATGTCTCCATGTTAACGTGAGCTTCCATCACTGCCGCTCCCCATCTTGCCCATATTTCAGGTATGGTTGCTAGGCACTAAGCATATAAAGCTAATTAGCAAAGCTAGAGCCATGATAGCACTCGTGGTTGCACAGTTTTCCTAGGTGGTCACCCCATGTTCCAATTATCATAATATGATCTTGCTTAATCATCGGATTAACAACAATAATGTAAACTTACCATTTGGAACATTAATATGATTAAAGCGTGACACCATAAAAATAAAGTTGTAGCAATAGCATAGCTATTTGATTAAATCATAATCCCAGGTTAAACAAGGAATAAGGTTGGAAAGGTTAGATGTATCTGAATAGGTAACCCATCAAATTATGCATATATCCAAAAGTAAACTTTATTAAATGCATTGTATGGGATCAGACAGAATATGCAGAGGGAGAAGTCCACTTGCCTTGTTTATAGAAAACTTCAGATTCTTCCAAGGAATAGATCTTGATTCTTAACTACTGGATCAATCACTAAACATCACATAAACAAACAAGAAGAAACATGCACCACTCAATAACATACAACATTCACCATCGATAAATCTAAAAGAAAGCATAACAAAAAGAGCATTTTCTTTTCAAAAACATCACAAGAAATAGTTATAACAAGGCGCTCTTTTGAAAAAGGTTTGATTCATATTTTGTAAAACAAGACCTAAGCTTGAAAATATCTTAATTATAGATATACAAATATTAGGTTTATCATTTGAACTTTTTATGAAAGCCATATGTGGTATATCTAAGATTAAAGATTCATAAAATGATAAAACACATTATAAAATTATTAAACCTTTTAGCCGTTTAGAAAAGATATATGTTATATGTCTATGGTTAATGAGTTATGAAACATATGAACATTGATTTATGAAACATTACAAAACATATTGTAAAACATTTATTGATGAAAAGTTATTGTATAAGCCTAATCGAGTTTTATGTGGATGGGTGATTAAACAAATAATTATATTTATTCTTATTAAGAAAATACATGGCCTAGATAGGTTTTTTTATGCAACAGATAATTAAACAATTAATTATATTCACTTTTGCTTCAGAAAACACTAGCCTACATTTTTATTAAGAACGTTATATACAAAACAACATATAATTACAAAAACTTGGATACAAAACTAATCAAGTTTTATGTGAAAGCATATTTATATTTTTAGTAGCAAAAACACTTAGTCTATGTTTGTTAATAAAACTATATTAAAACCTATAAGCCATCATTTTCAATCTAAGGATATGAACACCGATTTTACTATTTTAGCATTTTAGATAATCCTATCTTTAGTATGAATAAGCAATTTATATACACATATATAAATTTTGAGCATAAAACTAAATCATTTTATAAGGAAAGACAATGAACTAATTTCGTTATCTTTTATCTTTGACCGAGAATTGTGTATCCTACAACTTATTAAGAATACTATATATAAACTCATTATTTTATTTATCAAAAACATGAACACTAATATATTACTTTTAACATGATTAGGAAAACTCTATGGGAGACTACAAAGTATATAATATATCTTATTTAAGAAAATTTTGTTTATAAATCTAAATCAACTTTTATAGAGAAAGATATATAATTATCTTTTAATGTTATTGAGAAACATATGGTCTACATTTTATTTTAAATTTCTATTTAAGAAAGTCATACTAAAACATCTATAATAGACATTTGTTAAATTATGAAAACATGACTCTATTGAAAAGGTCATTTTAATATTTCTTGTATAACAACCGTGATTCAAATTGACTATGAAAATATGTGAACTATTGGAAACACTTATTAAAATGCTTATCACCTAATTAATGAAACTAACAAAACCATTCTATTTTATGTGTGTTCTAAATTTACATTTTATAATAACTACTATAACAGGGAGCAAGACATAATTAAAGATAGACTAGGAGAGGTAGCCAGTAAATTTATATTTTTACACACATATCATTATAAACAACTATTTTTTTTACAAAAACATAATTGCTATAATTTTTTTAATTCCTTAATTTGATAACTACATATGAATCGAATATAATGATCAAATTTGAATTAATAAAACGTACACGTAAATTGTTCCGTATACTTATACTAGTATAAAGTATTTTGTATAAACTTATGAACAACACAATGATCAAATTATTTACACTCTAAATAATTATTTTATAAACTAAAAAATATCGAAGAACTACTTACACTATTAAATATAGTCAGCAGAAGTAGATTTCAATTTTGACTTTCTTCTACCTCTCGACTTCGGCGTGCAGGGAAGAAGAAAACGGTAGCCGCAGGGCTTTGGCACGGAGAAGGGACACCAGAGCAAGCTTTGGCATTGAC
Source organism: Zea luxurians (assembly GCA_029449295.1). NCBI lineage: Eukaryota > Viridiplantae > Streptophyta > Magnoliopsida > Poales > Poaceae > Zea > Zea luxurians. The sequence goes on from JAOPSE010000003.1 coordinate 199,681,770, forward strand.
GTTGCGACACAGCATAGAGGTCCGGAGCATAGAACTTGATGAATGGCTGCGTGACGATGAAGAACAGCGACGACGACACGGCTGCGATGATGCGAACTCCGACGTGAGTGGTACACATGATCGGCGTGTCTGGCATGGTCGCCGGTGGCCTTCAGCGAGCGTTGGCGCGAGCAGAGAAATAAATATGGGGCGGCGACAGCGTTCCTCAAGCAAGGCAGGAAATAGTCGATGGCGGGGTCGCTTTTCGGAATCTCCGGTGAACAGCTCGTGTGGCAGGGAGCAATGACACTGAGCAGAGGCGTGCAACGGTGACGACGCTTCACGGGTAGCATGCAGGGGTGTGGTAGAGGGGAAGGGAAGCAGAGATCTAGCTTCGTGGCTTCGCAGGTGGTTCAGCACCGAAAGCGAGGCCTCGGCGGACCTTCGGTGCCGAAGAATGGTGAGCGACTACATACTGTTTCATGAGCGGCAGAGGAGAGCAGGGTGCAGAGCTGAGCAGGGGGAAAAGAGCAAGCGAGCTTGTGTCGTGTTTTATAGGCGAGAGAGAGGGAATCGCGGGCGGCTTTGATAGCCATTGCTGCGCTATAAAGAAACAGTTCTTGTTACTACGTCATAAATGGAGGTTTTGAAGAAGGGTAAACGGACGACGTGAGTGGAGGGTGGAAGAAGAAGGGTCGGCCGGTGGCGTGGGCTTTTATTTTGTGGGGAACACGAACAGGCACAACAACTGACGAGAGAGGGTGGCATGAGGCGAACTAAAAGTGAGGGTCGGCAGCGTCGTTCCGACGGCGACGAACGAGAGAAGAAACGGCAGGCAGCCATGAGCCCATGACGTAACCTGGAAGATGAACGTGCAAATCTCTGATGGGTGGGACCCACACGTAGAGTTAGGGGCAAAACATAGGCAGTGGCCACATGAGTCGGCCCTGGGCCGTTCATTAGATTAGCTTTTCGTTTTTTTAATTTGAATTTCTTTCTTTTTTATATAATATAATATATAGAATAAATATATACTAAAAATATATAATAAATACTCTATACTAATGTTTACATAAATAAAACATCTATTTTGAAAGTATTTAAATTATTTTAGGACAATTCGAATAATTAGATAAAGTGGGCCTTACAAAAAGAGGTCAATGAATAAAATGAGATTCTTGCAAATAATTTCAAACAAAAGTTAAGAACATACTAATCCAAGAATAATATTTATACAACTCATCATTATTTTATAAAATAAGATTTTCATAGCACCCTAAATCCAAAAATTGGATACATCAAACAAAATTTATGCCTCGGCGTGAATGCATCAAACATTTGACAAATTTTATTTATTCAGAAATTGTTAATTTGTTTCTATAATCATTTTCATTATTTAAAACATAATATTTTTCTTTCTTTTGGAAACTATTAAATTAAACTAGATTGTTCTTAATTGATGGATTTATACTGTTATAGTAGTGGATCCCTAGCCATTCACCTCGGAAGTGTCTAAGGGCCTTGCAAACCCTGGCGACATAGGATACACGACTTGTGGGTACAGGGTACAACCTCTGTAGAATGTAAAACTGGTATACTAGTTGTTCTCGCGGTCATGAGCAGCTCAGGACTCTCGCATTGATAATAGCCTTATTCTAGGCTAACCAATTCATGCCCAGAATCACATCTACGTCTTGCCCCTTTATAACTATCATATTAGTGGGGAAATCATATCCGGCTAAATTCACGGGTATGTGGAAGACTACTTCCTTAGTAAAAAATTGACCCCCGGGTGATTGAATAATAAGACTCTTCTTTGATTCAACACTAGGTATGTAATGCTTCTCAACAAAAGCGTTGCTCATAAAAGTATGTGATGCACCAGAATCAAAAAGAATGATGGCGGGATGATTGGCAATGGAAAACATACCCACCATCACAGGCTCTCCTTCCGGGGTGGTAGCCACTTGAGTATAGTAGACTCGTCTAGTTTTCCTTTGATCTTTGCCTGCCTAAGTGCTTGCCACATTTCTCTTGCCTTGAGTTGTGCTTCCAGAAGCCTTTTGGAAGTTGGATTTATTTTGCTTTGGATAGGGACAATCCTTGATGAAATGCCTAGACTTTCCACAGTTGAAACAACTGTTAGATGAACTGGGTAAGGCCGGGAAACGAGTACTAGGGGCACTTGGCTGACTGTTTTTAGCAGGGGCAGGAGTGGGACAAATGAAAACTGGTTGCTTGAAAGGATAGGCGGGTGGACGAGGAAAAGAGTGATTTGGGTTAAAGGGACGGATCACCAACCTTGACCGCTTCTCGGTTCCTTGAGAGGATCCTTCACCCCCTCCAGGCCCAAAACTTTTTGCCTTTCCTTGCCCTAAATTCTTGGCATCCACCAAAAGTGTAGTGCTCACGGCCCTGCTATAAGTGACATCTAGACAAGTGGTCATCTTCTGTTGTAGTCGATCATTCAAACCTCTCATGAAACAATTCTTCTTTTTAGGTCCGTGTCAACTTGCTCGATAGCATACTGGGAGAGATGGTTGAATTTGGCAAGCTATTGCGTCACCGAGTCTCCTCCATGCTTTAAGCGAACAAACTCTTCCAGTTTCATCTGTAGAACACCATCTAGAATGTAATGTTCCGTGAACTCTTGCTTGAACTCTACCCACGTGACAAGATGTCCTTTAGGTTGAACAGCTACAAAGTTTGCCCACCAGGTACTGGTAGGACCTCTCAGTTGCTGGGCAACAAATAGGAGCTTCTGGGTCTCTTTGCACTGAATCAGTCCAAATTTCTGCTACATAACCCGCATCCATTCGTCTGCCTCCAAAGGTTCTTCTGCTTTAACGAAAATAGGTGGACAAGTTTATGAAAATTCCATGTACGTAGTGTCTCTGGGGGCTTAGTGTTGACCTCTGCCTCCTTGCTGATGAATTTGATTCCCATCCATTTCTCGAAGAAAACAAGTGTTATCAGTAGTGACAATAATTAAGGCAGTGATAGCCTCTGCTAGCGTGAGAGGTACAAGCGGCGGGTTTGGAGTTTCCTCCCCACTACGGGAAGTTCCAGCCCCGTCATGAGCACGAGTTCTGGACGGCATCTGAAGAAGAAAAACATACTTGATTATTACATGCCACGATTACCCAACTTTGTTACATTATTTCAAACTTGTCCTAATTATACATACTCAACTTATACAACTCACTTTTCCTTATTTAGATTACATAAGGAAACAACCTACATCTATAGTAATCTAGTCATCCGCGTTTTTGGCTGCTCCCGCTCAACTGCTATCTTCGGGAGAACGATCATCCGCGATGTTCATGGAAGGAGGGGCTCCAAAGAGATCCAACTCCCCATAAGGTCCTCCGCCATCTGCTCCTAATGCACCAGCTCCCATCGCCAAAACCTTCGGTGGCACGTTCGGATGTAGCTGGCCATACAACATGTGCACTTCCTCGTGCAGAGTATTATTATATGCTTGCAGATTTTTTAGGGCTACGCTTAGCTCTTCCACCCAGGCTCGGGCAGTCACCTCGCAATCCTAGGATATAGATCGTGAATTCACAGTTCAGTCAATAGCCCTATCCCGCTACACAATCTCCCGCTGCGAACGGTCAACCTTTGCTGACAACTCAGCGATGCGGCAGCTATCACGCGCATGCTCCTTGCTTCCATGGCGCAGTTCCATTCGTTAAGCGTTCAACTCTGACCTCTAGATCCCCTATGGGATCATTACTCCCACTACTGCTCCCCTCATGCTGAGGAGCCAACTGGTGCCGAGGTACACCCTAAGGTCCAATCGCCTTCCGCTGGATAGTCTTTGTGCGTGCCATGTCTCTATAAGAGGGGAAGATTACTTAGTGTTGTTTAAATATGATGCATGCAGGTCCTACGATTATGGAATCTACCTCTTGTTGATCCCATACCTCCTATGTATAACCTATTATTTGGCACTCTTTTACCTGACTTCAAAAGATAAGTTGCTATAAGAAAGGATCAAGGTATGAATGAAAGAATGTTTAAAGGTAAGTATTTTAAAATCTTTTAAAGCACTAAGTAATGTCCGAAGAAATGGGCTTCGCTCCGATACCATCTGTCACGGAACCTTCCAAGATATTAGGCCCACCTACAGATGTCTTGTCCTAAGGACCTTAGACAGTCATGCAGGTGCACTCAATGGCTCGGCAGGTCTGATTACCTGTATCTCCATCATATCGCCCAAGAGCGCTTATCCCATAACGCAGACATTACACATCATCGGAGTAAGCAGAAAGGATTACAATAACATAATTTACATTCATAAGTAAAATATAGAAAGAGTTGATTCTTACATAACCGGGTCTTGTGTGATTAAACTTATTATTACATCAAGACTTCCTTCTCGTGCAAGTCACCCGCCCAGTCTCGTCTTTATTACTTAAAACCCCAAAGTTTGCTACCTGGTAGAGATACTCCTTTTTAGATGTTGAACCCATCATGGCCATGATGGATCTACCATCATCAGTCTTTTCTTTGTAAAAATTCCCATCCCGTGGGAAGCATCACCTTTTTTCAAAACAAAACCTTTTGTTTTCTATAGCAAGACTAATCATTAGAAAACTTGTTTAAATAAAATAGGTAAACAACGAATGGTAACCAATTTTCCAAGGAAGGAAATGCATCAACTTTTTAACACCCAATTTGTCGGTACCCTGGATTAGGGGTACCCCTTACTACGGTATGAAGGCACGATGCCTGTGTGGCTACCCTTAGCCGCGCGGAGGACAACCTCAGGGGTATTTCGTGGGTAGTTAAGGTGGCATTCTCGGAGACAATGCCCTCGGGCCTAGAAGGCACAGGACCCCTGTGCACACGACCCAGACCCTCGAAGTAAAGCAGCCCGAAGCCAATGGATAGGGTTCGGACCCACCAAGTGAGCTCCGGACCACCCATAACAATGTCCCGGGAAAGGAAGTGTCATAACCTAGGCCTGGGTCCGGGATTAACGCGTGTCCTGGCTCTATCCGTAGCGCCTCCGCCCCCCGCTTGGCTAAAGGTCTAATGCAGCCACATAGCATATTGCCCGTGACGTAGGCCAGCGGGTGGAGCATGACGTAAGGGCTCTGAGCCGCGCGGCCTCCACATTTATTGTGGAGAGGACATGCCGCTTGTCCACCCTTCTAACATATGATGTGCCCCCACGGCATTTATTGCGTCCTATCCATTCCGCTAGCAGGCGGCGCTAGGGCCACCGTGCAGACTGCGCGCCTGTCTAGTCCGTTGTCGAAACAGTGTGCCTGTGCTGCACGGTGCACTGTACTCATCCCTTATACGAGAAGCTTCCCCCTGTGCGCTGAGGCTATGCAGATCTCGGGTATCAGGGCGCACGGAGATTACACGGGCATGGCAAGCAGTAGTTCCATCCTTCAATTTGTCCCTGGGCTCACGTGTCGGGGCTTAGAACCCTTGTACATGCCCCCCTTGAACTATAAAAGGGGAGTCATGCAACATGAGAGGACTCAGACGCAAGTCATTTAGGCTTACACACAACTCAAGCTCTCGAGCAATACAACACTCAGTGGAGTAGGGTATTACGCTCCGGCGGCCCGAACCACTCTAAACCCTTGCGTGTTCTTGTGTTCATCCCTCCAATCTCTAACAAGCAAAATGCTTAAGCCCCCTCCACATCTTAGGACTTAGGGCGGGTGCACTCCGCCACCCGGCCGGAGAATTTCCTCTCCAACATTTGGCGCACTAGGTAGGGGCTAGGCATTAGGTTTTTGCTTGTTTTCTCGCTCAGCATGATGGTGCAAATCGTTGAGCACTGCGCCGAGACTTTGGTGGATTTCGTGGTAGAGGAAGAAGTTGCTTCTTCCATGCCACAGGTTCCCAACCGCCCTGTGCCGTGCACTGCTGCTATACACGCCGCACAGCAGCATACAGCTGCACAAACATCCCGGGCTCCGTCAAGGGCGGCTCCAGGAGCGTTGTCAGCAGCCAGGGAGTTGTTGTGACACCCTCCAAGCTCCACGGCCTCGCTAGGGGCCATGAAGCAATGGCGGGACGACGTCGACCGGCTGCTCAGTATGGCACATTCTACCTCGACCAGGTCGAGGCCACGGTCATCCCGGCGCCAACATGAGGCGTCGGCGTCTGTGCGCTCACCCTCAGTGAGGGGCGCACAGACCAACAACCTCCGGGCAGAGCTCAACCGCAGGAGTGTGGGGGAGCATGCCCGGGTATCTCTGGATAGGGCGCGGGAGCGCCGACAAAACTTCGAGGGTCACGATGACGCTCAAGTCTCTCTGGAGAGGGCGCGTGAGCGCCGCCAAAACAACGAGGGTAGCAACCTCGATCAGGACTTCACTACGGTAGCATCGCAGACACCAATGGGCACCCGGTCCCAAGCTGGTGTCCCCTTGGCCGCCGTGGGCTGTGCTGCTTTCGCGGATCATCTCCGCGCGGCATCATGGCCGCCCAAGTTCCGGCCACACCTGCCGGAAAAGTACGATGGAACGTCAAACCCATCGGAGTTCCTGCAGGTGTACGTCACCACCATCACGACAGCTGGAGGAAACACCGCTGTGATGGCGACATATTTTCATGTCGCCTTGTCTGGACCTGCCCGGACTTGGCTCATGAACCTCGCCCCAGGGTTAGTATACTCCTGGGAAGAGCTCTGCGCGTGGTTCGTTGCGAACATCGCCAGTGCTTACCAGCAGCACGAGGTGGAGGCCCACCTCCATGCGGTGAGGCAGGAGCCTGGGGAGACTCTCCGAACGTTCATCTCTCGTTTCACCAAGGTGCGAGGTACTATACCTCGCATTTCTGATACTTCCATTATCACGGCATTCTGACAGGGAGTACGTGATCAGAAAATGCTGGAGAAGTTGGCCACGCACGACGTGGAGACTGTCCCCATGCTCTTTGCTCTGGCCGACAAATGCGCTAGAGCCGCCGAGGGCCGTGCATGGCACTCGGCCCCACAAACTAGGGTTGCCCAGTCGGGAGGCTCGGGTACCATCCCCCGGGATGGTAAGAAGAAAAAGAAGAAGGACCGCGACTTCCAGAGATCGCGGTCCATCGCTCTAGTCATTGTAGCTGCGACCGAGGGCCGGGGCGACCGCAACAAACGCCCACGGCCATAGAGGGGTAACAGCGTCCCATGCCCTATGCACCCCAACGGTCGCCACAGCGCCACGAAGTGTCGAGAGATCATTGATCTCACGAAACGTGTCAGCGAACAGCACGAGCAGTCCTCCAAGGACGGCTCCCCACCTCGTCGCTGACCTGGCAAAGAAAAGGTCGACGACGGCGAGGTGGTCGCAGCTGAACAGGACCTCGGGTATCAGTCACCCGAGGGGGACCTGAAGGATGTCTTCGCCGGATGCTCCTACTCCGGTGGGGACAACTAGACGGACCCCAGAGGGACCCCATGCTCCCCGATCTATGGGGGCCGAAGCCTACCTTCTCCCGGAAACCCTTCTGGATTCCCCGCAGGTCCAGACTTCCTCTCAGGTGCATGCAGAAATGGCCACAGCCTAAGACGAGGGCTCCCTCGTCAAACACAGATGGGGACCCAGGGCCAGGACCTAGTCTTACGGTAAGTACCAAACCATGAAGGGCTCCACAACTCTCCCCAGCTAGGAAGGACCCTTCAAGGTAACGAGAATGTGCTGACCCGAGGGTAACCGTCTAGCTACGACTGAAGAAGTGCCTCCCCCCGGTGCTGGAGCATCTCTGTAAGTTCTATCCATAGGAGCATATCTGAGGGGTCAAATTTGTTTCCCTTTTGTAACTAGGTAACGCATACGTGTACGCCAACCCGGTGAGGTCCGTCCCCATAAACCCGGCCTGTTGGTCTGCACCCATGCATGATAAGTTATAAAGAAAAGAATTACCCCCTCAGATATGCCCCTATGATAGTGACATATGGCTACTCCATAGTCCTACCTTGCAGTTTTTTCAGATAATACCTTTTATCTAACCCACCCGCACGGTTCCCATCCGTCCTAACATGACGACATCCGAATTGAGCAGCCAGGCTTGCAGTCTAGGAACTCCTTTACGAAAGCTAGGAGGTCCGACAGCCCGGGGGCCGGTTCCAAAGAACGGGAGCTCATTCCATGGAGTGGTCTGGAGCGGTGTAGCCGCATAGCCTAGTCCCGTACCGTAAGCCTGCACAGCCCACCATTTTGTGACGGGTGCCTTAGTATTTGGAACTATAGTTCTATGGGTCCGACAACTTGAGGTCCGGCTCAGGAAAATAGGCACTTGTCTCCGGGGTGGTCCGGGGCTGTGTAGCCGCTTAGCCTGGTCCAGTACCGTAAGCCTGCACACTCCACCACCCCTAGCGACAGGAGTCCTAGTATCTAGAGCCGTGACCCAAGGGGGTCCGGACACGCAACTTGGCCACCCAGACTAAACCCTACGAGTCCCGAGCATGTATCAAAGGATGGCTAATATCAGGCAAGGGACCCTATGGGTGTACTACTAACGCTCCCTAGATGAAGCTGTGTACAGATCTAGATCCCGGCTGAGGCTGTCTCCCGAGAGTCGTTGACAACCCTTTCAGATACGCTGGTATCCAACCTCGACACATCAAGCCTGCATCCCAGGAGGGGGGCCAGGTACCAGGGAGGAGTCAACAACATCACACACAGCAGGGACAGGCGATACACAGATAAGTGCTAACACTGCTTGATAAGTAGTACTCAAAAAGTACCTTACAAAAAGGAAAAGTATTACATCCGCCTTCAAGCAGAATCCTAGTTCCATCTCTACTCTGTAGGTATAAACTACTAGACGCTAGCAAAGTCGCACTAGAAGTTCGCGGCCACTGTCCTTGCGGAATCCTCCAAGACGGCGTGAAAGCGGTGATGGCCGCCTCAATGCATGTGCCATTGCGAAGAGGTCCTCGCCCCCGTCCTCCTATGGGGGGGGCGACAACGAGGCCATTAAAGCCAAAGAGTTGGAGGCTCGGCGGCAGGTGGTGCTGGTGGTCTCGCCAGCGGAGGCAACCACCTCTACACTAGGCAGCCTCACCAACGGCAGCGACTACCTCGGCTCTAGGTGGCTCGTTAGCAGAGGCAACCACCTCTGCAACGGGCAGCCCCTCCAGTGGAGGTGACCACCTCAGCACCGACGACAGCGGCCACCTCCACGCCGATGTCTTGCCAGCGATGGCGACCACCACAGCGTGTGCGCCGTGCTAAAGAGGCCCTCGCCCCTGCCCTCCTACAGGGGTGAGGACAAGACCATCCAAGAAAGTGGTCGCCACCTCCACGGCGTATGATGTCTTATACAACCCCTCGGGCGGTGTCGAAGCAGCGTGGCTGGCGACGCAAGGGACGCTACGGATACGGCGGACCTGCGCACGGTGCGACCGTCGCCTGTGCAGTGGACGGACAGCCACACCCCACATGGCGGCGGGAGGTAGCGTTGGAGGCGGCACCAAAGCCATCCAAGCCAAGGAGCCAGACATGTGGCAGCTGACGGCGCCTGCAGCTGGCTGGCCCCGCGTAGCCGAGGTTCGCCTCCTCCGCAAGGCTGGTGAACACCCTTCTCCTCCAAATGCTGGAGGAAGAAGCGGATCACCAGTCCATGCGGAAGGCAGGACCCCAACCCGGCTCGCCTTCCACCCCAGCGAGGATGATGAACATCCTTGAAGTTGAGGGCAGGGGGGAGGCTGCAGCCCGGCTCGCTTCTCTCCACCACGAGGCTGGTGGTCATCCTTGTAGATGACCACCAGTGGGAGACCGCAGCCAGGCTGCATGATGAAAATCCTTCAAGCTGAGCGATGGCAGAAGAGTGCCAACCCCCACAAGGTCGCGCTCCTCCAATAGCAGCAAGAAGAAGACAAGATCGGCAGCACCACCGCGCAGGAAACGAAGAGCGCGAGCTCCCCGGTGGTGAGACCGCTGGGGGTGACCCTGACGCGGATCCCCCCAGCGAACACCAGCGCACCCCATCCAGAGGTTCGGAAGGTGGAAGGGCATGGTGAATGCAAGTAAAGCGAGGCATGGCTACTGCCCGAGGGATGAACTCCTTTTTAAAGGCAGATTTCCCCGCTCGTGCCCCGAAGCGTCATGGGCAAGTCTCCCCCAATACACGCCAGGGCACCCAGCCTATGGCATGGGGGGCCAACCCTGCGTAACTCGCACAAGGAGCGTGCAACCTCCCTACGGTTATACGCCCTTCCATCTTCACCACAACCAGCGGTTAAGGAGGCGAACCACTACACAAGAAGCATGCAACCGCCCCGTAGTTGCACGCCCCCTCAGCTTCGCTGCAACCAGTGGTTCAACCTCTGGAATGGGGGGCCCAGGCCCACATGTCATACACCCGGCGTGCCGGTTCCTGGGTACAGGAAAGTCGCACCGCCGCTCGCGCCAATACCACGCGTCCTCGAGACCGTCGCAGAAGACTAAGAAGATAAATTTTCAAAAACCAATGCAGCGACTCGAGGCACCCCACGCATGACCCAACAAAGGCATTAAGTACGGAGGTCACAGGCCAATTAGTCGTGGGGGTAGGCGTGGCAGTCGGCGTGACCATAGGCAGGCCGGCAGTAACTGCATCAACGGGCACGCAGGAGCAGCGAGCCGATCATCAGTCGAACTCTAGCCCCGCCTGCAGGCTCGCATCCTCCCTTGATGCAGGCCCGGGGGCCACTGTCGGCACCCTAGATTAGGGGTACCCCTTACTACGGTATGAAGGCACGATGCCTGTGCGGCTACCCTTAGCCGCGCGGAGGACAATTTCATGGGTATTTCATGGGCAGTTAAGGTGGCATTCTCGGAGACAACGCCCTCGGGCCCAGAAGGCACAGGACCCCTGTGCGCACGACCCGGAGCCCCGAAGTAAAGCAGCTCAAAGCCATTGGATAGGGTTCAGACCCCACCAAGTGAGCTCCGGACCGCCCATAACAAGGTCCCAGGAAAGGAAGTGTCATAACCTAGGCCTGGGTCTGGGATTGACGCGTGTCCTGGCTCTATCCGTAGCGCCTCCGCCCCCCACTTGGCCAAGGGTCTAATGCAGCCACATAGCTTATTGCCCGTGATGTAGGCCAGCGGGTGGAGCATGACGTAAGGGCTCTGAGCCGCGCGGCCTCTGCATTTATTGCGGAGAGGACACGCCGCCTGTCCACCCTTCTGACAGATGATGTGCCCCCATGGCATTTATTGCGTCCTGTCCATTCTGCTGGCAGGCGATGCCAGGGCCACCCTGCAGACTGCACACCTGTCCAATCCATTGTCGAAACAGTGTGTCCGTGCTGCGCGATGCACTGTACTCATCCCTTATACGAGAAGCTTCCCCCTACGCGCCGAGGCTACGCAGATCTCGAGTATTAGGGCGCATGGAGATTACACGGGCATGGCAAGAAGTAGTTCCATCCTTCCATTTGTCCCTGGGCCCATGTGTCGGGGCTCAGAACCCTTGTACATGCCCCCCTTGAACTATAAAAGGGGAGGCATGCAACGTGAGAGGACTCAGACGCAAGTCATTTAGGCTTACACACAACTCAAGCTCTCGAGCAATACACCACTCAGTGGAGTAGGGTATTACGCTCCGGTGGCCTGAACCACTCTAAACCCTTGCGTGTTCTTGTGTTCATCCCTCCGATCTCTAACAAGCAAAACGCTTAAGCCCCCTCCACATCTTAGGACTTAGGGCGGGTGCACTCTGCGACCCGGCCGGAGAATTTCCTCTCCGACACAATTCCTATCACCTAATGCATCATATAAGGTGATAAAGATTTTAAAACAACAAGGGAAAAGGGATAATGCATCGAGGCTTGCCTTGTGTTGTAGGAGGGTCTGTTTCCACACCACAGATATCGAAATAAAAGTTGTTCTCGACTGGAGGATTCTCACTATGCGAGACAACTTCTTCCTCTACTACAGATTCTTCTTCATGCTCTATACATGATAATACATGTACATTAATGCTTATGCTATGTTATGAATATGCAATCATATAATAGAAATATAGTAAGTTACATCTTGAATACAACTTTCCTTCACGGTACAAATCAATCACTATGATTTCCTAGTTACGTGTTCCTTTGGGATTTGTATTAGATAATTAATCTTATGAAGCTAGTTATGGGGTTTTCTGGTCAAATGGTGTCCAAACCATTTCAAACTTCACCCAAGGTCTCTTATCACCATATTAAGTCTACTCAAAAAGTTTTATAATTTTTGGAATTACTAAACTATCTCTAAAATTCTAAAAGACTTTATTCAAGCTCCTTTAAATGCTACATAATTCTAGGTATGAACTAAAAATCTTGGAATTATTTTTATTAAATACTACTTGATTTTAGAAATATAACAAAATTGGTCTCACAATTTTACCATTTTTCTACTACTTTCTATAAGTTTCCTAACCTGACCATAAAAAGAAAAGAATAAAACATGAATAGTAACGAGCTCAATTAAGCCCGACCGGCCCAAATCCGCACAAAATCCGAGCGCGCCCACGCCCTCGTTGACGGATTTGCACCAGGTCCCCTAGGCATTTGAATAACCAGTAAAGAGCCCTAGAGTACTATTCACATGTTCGTAACAAGAAGGCGGAGCAAGGAGAGGCATCAATTTATAAGGATCGATCACCTGTGCCATGAATTTGAGTGAGGATGAGCTTACGGCGGTGAGTGGATGAGTCATCAGAGCTCATTCACTGTGGCGCTACGGTAACCCGATGACCCAGGGGTATACTTCGATAGCCGCCATGACTATTGCAGAGTAATGAGTGGACTACCACATGGCACAACTGGGAGAACAGATGGATCAACGACGGCGATCCTACAACCACGACACCGGGGAAGTGGTGCTACGACAAGCTTGCTCTAGGGCCCAAGTTCATCCCCTCAGCGATCTTTTCACCCTCCCCACCGATATTTTTACGCTCCAGCGCGCACACATCTCAACCATCACGTGGATCACGATGCATGATCATCGGCGATGTAGTGCTCTGAATCCCTGATCTTTTTTAGACACTGTACCATGCCACGGTGATTTAGGGTGCCTGACAGAGCGACTTTAGGGCCCCTTTTCTTCAATTTCTATGCGATGAGCCACTAATCCAACTACATCAAAGTTATTCTCCAATAAACCAGCTTTAATTCGGTCATAAGGATCCTAATCATTTGCTCACTAGATCGACCACAGTCTTGCTTCAAAGTTGGAGAATTGTCACCAAAACTTAGTTTCTGCCCCATCCACAGTCTAATAGCAACACTTTGGGGACATTTTACACTAAATTCCATATGGTTTTGGGGCTAGATCACTTAATCAAATTTGTACTACTATGGTAGCTCTACAACTTTGTTGTGATAACCCATTACAAACTCCTCATAGATCAAGAGATATAGAGGTTGAAAATTGTAGTGTTGACACTATTTTCAGGGTTTAGGACATGGGTAGTCTTGGATCTTTTGCAATTTATCCCAATTTTCACCACAAAACATGGAAATCCCCAGACATGAAAGTTGCTTAACATGATTATCCTATCACTTTGATGTATACACTTTTGACTAAAAGTGCATAGAACTCAAAATCACCCAATAGGGCACTAATTATGGTTTTAGGGTTTCAAATTAGTGTTTTGAGTGTTCTAGGGTACATATGGCACTTAAGTTCTCTAAGCTTAACCTTTCTTGAACATTTCTACCAACTTGTTGAGATCATCCCTTAGTGCTCATCTCACAAGGTCATAGGTCTCCAATCCTTAAAGAGAGATACTCTAACCTAGGGTCAAGAATCCCTTTTTCCAAGTCAGAGCATCACATCACATGTTTGTTTTGAAAATTTAGCCTAGTGGATGCATCCTAGGTGTATCATACATAATGAAATGTCAATGGATATGATGTCATGCCAAAGTTTTAGTTCTCGTAACACCAGAAGTGTTACACTTTTCGCTATTTACTTTGAGCATTGTGTGATGATGTCCAATTACGAAATCGTTGTACGTGAGTTTCTGATCCTGGCATGTACATGCTTCGTATTTGGTTTTCCTTCCAAAACCGAGTGTGACATCAGTGGTATCAAAGCCTTGCTGACTGTAGGACCGCTAACCTAGGCTAGAATGGTCACCCTAAGGACTATAGGCCCCTACCCTTACCTTGACCTTTGGTGTCACTTCAAAAGTTTGTCATCTTGACGGATTCTATGTTATATTACTATCTATACATTCACCTTACAAAAATTTTGTCTCTCTTGCTTTCTGTTTACTTGCTGGTCATATAGTTCTACTCTCACTCTTGTGCTTACGATGTCTTTTGTAGATGGACCGTATTAGATGCACTGCATGTAAGTCAGTGATCCCCTTGTTGCCCTCTCGCCTTGCGAAGCGCCCACTGCGCCGCAAGGTGATAGGTCACTCTAACCACCTAGAGAGACTGCATCGTCGCCTACACAAGGAGGAGGAGCGCCGACGCCAGGAGCAGGAGCAGCAGGATCTTCCCCCTCACCTCAGCAAGAGGTGGAGTTTGGGAGGCAGCCTTCCCCTACACCTCAGCCAAAGATACCCCCTGCATCACCATAGGGCATCCCGGCTGCTGGAGGAGACCCTGACGGAGACAGAGACAACAACGACGCTGGCAGTTCGAGCCACAACACGAAGCTCTCAGAGGAGTAGGTACCAAAGGGATGGATCACTAGACCCATCACTCGTGATGCCACTCGCGGTTGTCACTTCCACGACGCTCTCGACACCTTGTTGCGTCAGGCCTTCGACCGACACACTTAGTCCATTGAGTATCGTTGTGTAGTCTACTAGCATTGCCGAGGGTTATATTCAGACCAGTGGGAGGCTACTTGTGTGGCAGAACCTCCCAAGTTATTGGGCCCACATGCACCTGCCCTTGTCTCAAAGACCTCAGACGGCTATGCATGTGCACCAGATAACTTAACATGATCCGTTCGAGTGTCCCAAGGACCCCGGATAAACCACTTACAACAAGGATCACAAGATTAAGTAAACACAAATCACACACCAACATTTTGCAGCGGAATTTCTTTATTACAAAAAGTTACAAGTTACAACAAATTTACATTATATTTATTTGAGTGATTACCAAGTGATTCAAATAAATAAACTTTGAAATGTTATAAATTATTTATAAGTTGAAATATATGCTAGCTCAATGACAATGCTCAATAAGAAGCATAGAAGAGCTACTTTAACCTATAAGAAGGTCGTGCCCACAGGCGCTTAACACCATTCACAGCAGCACAAATCTAGTACCTGCAAGAACATGGGTTCGAAAACCCTGAGTATGAAGTGTACTTTCGCAAGTCTTATCCGTCTAAGAAAAAAGACTCTCAAGGATATGCAGACTTTTGGGAATCAAGGTAAAGTTTAACAAGATTCAAAGACTCTTTTGTAGAAAAGCTTACTATGAGTGGATCCTAATGAATTCATTTTACTTGTCAGTTTAAGTAAAGTTACCTGCATCTAGAGTTCTTTCTATCCTAGATCAAACACTTGGCCTACACTAACCGTCTTTTATCATCCTTTCAGTTCACTAGATGGCTACGTGTAAGTCAGTGACCAAGTCTTCATGTCCGAGAAGTAACGGCGATCCAAATCGACTAATACCCAGCTGGAGATCTCCAACCACATGATATATGTAGCACTTAACCCTTGCATATGTCAACTCGCCATCGGGTTTCTCAAGACCAGAATGGGTTCACGCCAACCGAGAGCATAGATACACCATCGTCTAGCCTCTTGCCACAGTGGGTACACGCTACTCTCGCCATCTCTGCACTCCCATTGCGTGGTGGCCTTTCTGGTATTGGTCCGACCGAGGCAAAGATTACCCATGATGAGGCATGTGGCCAGTTAAAAGGTCCTCAATCATCAAGCCTACATCGACATGGTCCTTAATCGACTTAGATGGAGACACTACACCGAGACTCCCTTCTCGTGCAACTCACCCGCCCGGTCTCAGCTTTATTATTTAAAACCCAAAGTTTGGTACCTAGCAGAGGTACATCTTTTCAGATGTTGAACCCATCATGGCCATGATGGATTCACCATCAAGTCTTTTCTTTGAAAACTTCCCATCCCATATGAAGCATCACCTTTTCTAAAGCAAGGCTAAGCATCATAAAAATCCTTTTTATAAAAGGGAGTCAAGGAATGGTGATCAATTTTCCAAGGAAGGAAATGCATCAATTGTTTAGCACACAACTCCTATCACCTAATGCATCATATAAGGTGATAAATATTTTAAAACAACAAGGAAAGGGATAATGCACCGGGGCTTGCCTGGAATAACACTAGGTTAGTGTTTGTTAGATGACGTCCACTTAGCGATCAACTTTTGGTCTGACACTTGTTCGGGTAATCCATCCTTAAGTTCGTCCATCGGCATCGCCTCGTGAAGAAGCCCACGCTTAACACCATCTTGTGGTCGACTCAGCTCGTCTTCCACATCACATGATCAACTAGCGCACCTAATTGAAATGGATGAGGCACATGATTGAATATGAGCAGGAATAGCACACGATAAATAATGCAACACAGTAGAAAACTAAACACTTAATGGTGAGGCACCAAACAACACCCATAAGTAAACGCTAGACATCGATAAACTAAACACCATAATCTCGCTTTTCTAGTTCATTTGGATCTAACTCAACATCACGAAACAATAATGTTGGTCCTTGTTCTCAAATGCTATACAACCAGAACAAAGCAACACAATTGTTAACAATTAAAGACCTTCGTCCTTCGAAACATTATCTCCTTTGGGATATAATGATCTTCAGACGAAGGTTATGAAGGACGTACCTTCATCATCTCAATAAATAAACACAAGTAATAACACATGAAGTACAAAAGAGTATAAATAATGATTATATAACGATAGATTATTCATATTCTCATTCCATAAACATAAACAAACGTCCGCAATAGTTATACTACATTGGTACATTCGGCATGTCAGAAGGTGAAAATACGAGAATGACGCAAGAGTGATTACAATTCAGCATGAACAGTATGATGTTACTGTTCATCTATTTATAGGCATGGGACACAGCTCGGACAAAATTACATTCATGTCCCTGACATTTACTATTAACCATAAGGCAAGCTATCAAGGACTAAGTAGTCTTTTTCCCCTCTAGGTCAGTTTCGTCCCCCACCTTCGTCATCATATTGAGTTGAAGCTCCTTCAGCCATAGCGTCGGCGTTCATCCATGTCACCCTCAGGTTGTATCTTCATATCACGCATGACTTCACCAGAAGAGGAAACCTTCATCCTAAGTTTTGAAGCCTCCTGTAACAGTCTATGTTACACAACATATGATGTCATGTTTTTGAGAACCTTTGGAAGAGGAAGGCCCCCAACAGTAGCCCCTTGCAGTATTAATTTGTTTCTTTGTAACAAATTCAGACTGCGACGTGAACGAAGGCCTTTAGCCGAAGGTCCAAAAAAACACCTTCCCTTCTCTAAAATAGCGAATATCACTGACATACAAGATCCACCAAATTGTGGGGCGCTAGGCATATAAATAGGAACTTATATCAAGAGCATTTTTGTGCCATTTCAGTTGCTTGCGCTATTTTTGGCATTCTGAATTTTCTTGCTCTGTCGAGTTTTGATTAAATTTTAAGCTTCGGCAATCGTGCAACCGTTGTTTAAATGGCTGAAGAGAAGTAGGTTGCTGACCCTGCATTGCCGGGTTTTATGAAGCTATGGAGAAGACAAATACGGAGAAGATCACCAATGAGATGCTAGCTGGGTTATCTAAAGATTCCGGCGATAGTGAAAGTTTTGACTTAGAAAGTGGAAACGAAGGTGCCGGAGATCAGCCCTGGCGGCCGAGTCATACCATCTTCGGGAAGTCAACCATCAAACAGAGTCAAATTGATTCAATGAAAGGAAGATACTTCCGTGATATTTCTATCATGAGGGCTGGAGGAGATAGCAATGCCCCTGCACCTGAAGCAGACGAAGTTGTTGTCTACAGGAGTTTTATGAAAGCAGGGCTTCGATTCCCTCTAGACAAATTTTTAGTTGATGTTTTGAAGAGTTTTGAAATTTACCTTCATCAGATTACCCCCGAAGCTATCATCAAAATGGGGATTTTCATTTGGGCCATGAGAAGCCAGGGTTTAGAGCTGAATGCAAAATGCTTCTGCAACATGCATGAGTTGTCCTATGAGACGAAGGCTACTGGCAAAGAGCAATATAATAATAATTTTGGTTGTTACGGCTTCGTGCCTTGCTCTGATGTGAGCTATCCAATCCCGACATTTCGGAAGAGGTGGCCAGGAGCCTGAATGCAAGAGTGGTTTTATGTGAAGATCGATTTAGTTGAAAGAGAAGATATAAAGGGGATTATTCAACGCCCTATTTGGTCTCGCTTTGGCATTAGGAGACCGTCTCTCGCACTTGGGAACGATGTCCAGGCGTGCCAAGCTACTTATAGCATAGTTTGCACCTATATTGGCACCAGGGACTTAGTCCTAGAGCACATTGCTTATAAAGTGTGGCCGCTCGGATGTGGGTGGGAAACCACTGCTAGGTCCAGCGAAGGTGGTTTGGTCTATCTGAAATACACATTCAGGTATAGGAATCAATTTGATGAGCCGAATGATGACTCGTTAGATTGTATTGAGGCAACCAGTGACGAATTGCTTGGGGCCTACACAAGGGCCAAAGATGACGCCATGACAGTGGCCTTCGGAGGGCGAGGCAAGAAGAGATTGAACAGAGTTTTTGATGTGATTGGTTTTGTGTACCCAGACTATTGTTATCTCTCGCGAAAGCAGGAAAGAATAGAAAGGTTGTTGCTTCGGCTATCTCTAGCACGCTGAAGGGGAAAAAGGTTAAAGTTTTGACGCACCGACCTAGGTATATTGAAACGGCCAAAGTGTCGAAGCTTGCGAAGGGCCTTCTTCTGCTGTTGGGCCAGACTACCCCGCTCTTGCTGAAGCCAAGGGAGAATCGGTCGAAGTGCCGAAACCGATGATAATAGCGGAACAGGAGAAAACCAGGATAGACGAAGTGCCGAAGCGTTCTACCAAAGCTAAGGAGAAAACAGCCGAAGAACCAGAATTAAGGAAGTCGGCAGAGCAACCGAAAACCCTGAGCCTGCCACCAGAGCCAGAACTACCGAAGGTGTCCAAGATTTCTGCAATAACTCCAAAAAGGAGGAGAATGGCCAGCGTACTAGACGCTGTCATGGAATCGACAAAGGTACAAACTCCTGCCTCTACAGAAATACCTAGCATGGGTGACAAAATACAAAGGAAACTGCCGAAGCTGTCATAACTCGGGTTGAAGCTGAAGCCGGGCCCTCTGTTCCCGCAGAAACAGGGCCTACGGATCTTGTTGAAAAGAATACTGAACAAGGACCTTCGAATGCTGCAAAAGCTCCGTTACCATTAGAAAAAGAGAGAATCAGCAAAGAATCTGAATTCCCTACCGCTGAAGCTTCTACTGAGGGATTGGAATTTATAATGCATCACGCGGCAGGGAAAAAGCTATCAGAGGAGCAGGTTGCTAAAGCTAGGCAATATGCTAAGAATCTAAAGTATACCCCAGGATCCTTGGTGTTTAATGGCACTAACGAAGACGATTTTTTGTATTGCCTTCCAGATAATAAGGAGATATATGTTTGCCGGGAGATGGCAGAAAATATAGGATTCCCGAAGCTAGAGCTTGGCATGTCTGCAATGTCGAAGGATGACTTTGCGGACAACCTTGCCTATAACAGTCTAAAGGTGATGATGTTTTAACTTATAAGCAGATTACTTTTTGTATCTTCTCTTATTATTGTGTGCTGATCCTTCATTTTTGTAGGGCTTAATCGTAAGCAAGGCTCTAAGGGAACAAAAGAATGCGGAAGACGTAAGGTGCCAAATAGCCCTTGGGAACCTTCGGTCAGAAGTTATTACGCTAAGGAACGAGGCACTTGAAAAAGATAAAATACTGCTTTCCTTTGTGGATAGACTGAAGAGCAACGAAGCAAAACTTAATGCACAATCCGAAGCTCATAAAGCCAAAGTCAAAGACCTTCGGAAAAAGCTTACCGAAATGAGCGAAAATTTTGAAGTTGCAAAAGCAAGGCAAGAAATAAGTGAATGGACTAATTCAAGATTGCAAAAGAATGTGGAGGAGCTTTGTGTATCCAAGGAGAGATGCTATGAGAGATCCTTGGATTGCGCAAAGAAACTGAAAGATAGTTTTGCGAAGGTGGGTGGATACTCATCGGAGCAAAAGTTTATTCGAGGCGATACCGAAGGAGTCGTTGAATGGATCGGCGAAGAAGTTGAAGTTTCAAAGAAATACTTAGCGACCGTGGGGATTTTGTGCCTTCGCCGGTGCTCGAGGGGTTGCAGTGGTTCTAGAGAAAACTGGTTGTGAACACGTTAAAGCTGCATCCCAGGCAGAAGTGTTATCCATAGACGATACAAAGGAAGCTTCAGCCGAAGCTACTCTAATGGGTGGTGAAATTTTATTCCGATGTTTGGATGAAGGGCGGCCGCGAGATAGCCGACGAAGCAATAAAGAAAAATGAAAAGAAACCCATGATGCCCGGATAGAAGCAAAGGAAGCTGAGAAAGCTGTCGAACATGCATTGATTATAGGTACTGTTTAATGCCCCTTTTGCTTTATTATTCGTTTCTAGCTTCGAAACCTTATTAACATATACTTTTACTGTAGCTGGCCTTTCACCACCACAAGAGCCATATAACCCTGAGGCAGATCCCATTATGAAAGAGGCTTTGGATGTGATGAGTGTTGCCAATACAATCGTCGACGAAGTTGTCGACAGGATGCAGAATGAAGCTGCCGAAAAAGTACTCAAAGAAGACTAGATTCTTATGTTGCTAGGAAAATGTAATATTTGTGTATGAGTCAAACAGCAAACATGTATATTGATGTAATATATTTCTTTGTGACGCATGAAAATTATGTACACACCATTTTTAAGCCTTCAGCGAAAAAACACCTTCCCTTCTTTTCATGCTTCGCAAAGAAAAAATCAGACCTTCTATGCCATAGCTGTTATATAATATTGTTGTCGATGAAGATTTTCTTGGTATGTAAAATTATAACTACCGAAGGTATGCCTTGTGCTTTAGCACATTGTTCCATTCATCAAATTTTTTGAAAGAAGCATCTTTCCTTCTCCACAGTCTTGTTGCTGATGCGATAGGATGTATGATGTAATGCTATGCGAAATGATGCGATGATATATGACGCTGCATGATGTTTATGCCAAGACACACTCATACGAGAACACACCCAGACTCTGCATCCCCTTGAAATGACTTTGGAGTCTCTTCACCTTTTACTTAGGTGGTGTTTCAGCTCTGCATCTCTTATGAACGACTTTGGAGCTAAGCTCTGCATCCCCTTAGGAACGACTTTGGAGCTTCTTCACCTTCTATTTCGGTGGCATTTAAGCTCTACATCCCCTTAGGAACGACTTTGGAGCTTCTTCACATTTTATTTCGGTGGCATCTTAGCTCTACATTCCCTTAGGAACGACTTTGGAGCTTCGGAACTTACTCTGCGCTCCCTTAGGAACGACTTTGGAGCTTTGGAACTTACTCTGCACTCCCTTAGGAACGATTTTGTAGCTTCAGAACTTACTCTGCGTTCACTTAGGAACGACTTTGTAGCTTCGGAAGTATTGTTAAGGGGATGCGCTCCACACTCGATGGTGTGACCACAATATTATTACATCAAATTGGAAATTTATCCTTCGTGAATTATTTTTCATGTAAGAAAATAAAATGGCGGAAAAAACTAAAATACACCAGGGTAGGATATCCCTTAATCGAATCATCATGGCACCTTTAATAGATGTGCTTCGACTCAGGCACAGTGTTGTTGACTGTGCGAGCTTCGGACTCCTCCTGAAGGTCGCGCTGTTGCTGAGCGTGGTGATGCCCTTCTGGCTGTTGACTGCGAACTAGGGTAGGTGCTAGCGATGGTGGTGGTGGCAACTAGGCCCAGGAAGCTTGAGAATGGCTTGCCGAAGCGATAGAGGTCGTAGGCTGTTGATTGCCTACATACTCCAGGACGTAGGGAGAGTAGCACGAAGCGATATGCAGAACCTGCTTCGGTTGATGTGGCGGAACAGCCCGAGTTATTCCAACTTAAGTGCCTAAGCCCTGCCTTAGAGGCTAGACCACACTTAAAAGGGAATAATCCGTCAATCCCTCGGATCTAGTCCGACACGGCCACTGACAGGATCAAGTACCACAATCTCACTCGATGGTGAGTCACAGAGCAAATACAATAAAGCATAAAACCATACATGTCAGAGTATTAAGTTATTACATCATCATCATCATCGGAGTTTCTGCAAAAGTGACCATCATTTTTTTCGAAGTGCAGCGGAAACAAACTAGCGGTAATAAATAGAGAGATGGGGAAGCCTGTCCCATCACTCCTCATGCTCCTCCTCAGCCGAGGCAGGGTCCCATTCGAAAGTCCAACCTGGTGGCAAGGTGGACGGCCAAGTCACTCCAGCAACCATTTCCTCCAGAGAACCTGGAAAAAAATATGCCACAAGCAAGGCTGAGTATACTAATACTCAGCTAGACTTACCCGGTGTGAGGAGTCTACTCCTCTACCTCTAGACATGCAGCTGTTTGGATGTGGGGTTTCGTTGCCAAAAGCACTAGCTGAGTTTCTAAATCAAGATTTTAACTTTGTCAAAATTAAGTGTGACTCTCTTAAGGCTAAAAGTGTACTATCTACTCATACATAGTAGCAAGCATTTTTAGCAATCAACATCTTGTATCATCTCATCACAGTTCCACTTGTTACTCAATGCAGTACAATGGATCAAGCAGTCTCATTAGCTGCGAGAAGCAGACGATTCGAATCGAGTTTTTATCCTTGCAAGGTAAACCTAAACACACGACATGCAGGGGCACTCCGTCCCCACACATATCAACCGTCCCCATTGATTACCTGGCAACAGAAAGGGGCTCACCGCCTTGGCGTACAATGCCTCACTAACCCCGACTGGCCGTCGTGCAGTGACCGCACTTGTACCCACCATAACCGGAATGGGAGACCTCGTCTCAGGTCGCGTGAGGAGGGCAATCTGCGGGCAGGTTCACTCAGGTACTAGGCTTACCGATTTACCATATTTCTCAGTATGTGTTTAGTACGTTCAAACGCTTGACACAGGTATCCGCACGTTAATCCTTATTCCATTTTCCATCTCGTGGACAACCAATCCCCATGGATTGTTGTCCACCAACTAGTATCATGACAGTGTGAAAGTGGGTACAATCAATTTCCTGATCTCGCGCGAGTGCTAGAAAAATCACTCGTCTTCTACCGAGATCCTAATTAAATAAAGCAACTACTCGACCTGTCATACTAGTATTCATCTCAAAAGGATTCCTGAGATCATGCAACTAGGGTTTCAAACAATTCCTACACCTAAGTGCACAATCAATCCTACAATCATTAAGTGAAGTAAAATAGCATAAATAACAGGTTATGCATAAAACCGGGGCTTGCCTTCCAAAGCAGTGGCAGGCAGGTCCTCTGGTGCAGGCTCTGGTGCTGGGTCTGGGGCTACTTCCTGAGCAGCTCCTTGCTCCGGCACGAGGACGTACTCTCCGTCAGCAAGATTACAGTCTATCGAATGAAATGAACATGTATGTTATGATTATGCAGGATTAATAACATTATGCAAAATGAAAACTAAGTTAAGGAATAACTTAGGGTTTCTGGGTCATACGGGGCTTTTAGTGGTTTAGGCTTATTACTCCTAGGTTTAGATGTTTGTTGAGGATAACATAGTGGATTTGCATTGTCCTTACATATTTCAATGGGAAATGTTATAAGGGTTTTAGGGTGACACTAATTACCAGTATTTATTTTCCTTTCTTTAATTTCCACTTATGGTTTTTTTGTGTAGGTTTGAACTATAAGGGCTATGCTTTAGACAAAAATAACAAGGGTTGTGTAAAATGGGCCACTTTACACTACACCTCACCATTAGAGTTGAGTTTCTTCCTAAGGGTCATTTTTGTTGGGTTCTAACAGTAATACTAATCCTCTGTGCCAAAATCCATAGAAAGTTAATTGGTGATTATTTAATTGTGATTTTCTAAAGTTTAATGCCAAAAAGGTGCTTATAACTAACTTGTCATTTGAAAAATATCAAACAACAAATTTTGTATTTTTCCTCTGTGCATAATAACCAAACATTAGTTATCCCAAGGTTTGGGGTGTCATTGCCTTAGGGTTATTTTTGTAGAGTTTTTCTAAGTTATCCTTATTTTATTAATTTAAAAGGTATCCTTCTTATTTTATACTAAACCAGGGTATGATATATTTTTCCAGTGAACTACATTAAATAAGTATCCTAACAAAAATAGGGGTGCTCTCTGGTTCATGGTTTAAATTACATTTTCTATTTTTCTTATCTTTAAGCATATTATGGAATAAGGGGTGAAAACCAACTTAATAGAATGGACAGAGAGGTTCAATATTTTTAAACAGGTCAGTAGGTAGATATAAACTTCTCCAAATTTTTCTAACCCTAGTCAAATAGCACAACTATTTTTCTTACTATTATTGAGCTTTTGGCCAAAACTAACATTAAATCAGAGTTTTAAAATCTTCCTTAATACCAAGGGGTTTTTATATTTTTCCTAAATAGGTTACATTAATTAGAGTCTGACAAAATTGGTTTGACCAAATTTGGATGAACTAAACATAAGTTATGAATTTTTAAAGTCTCTGTTCAATTTTAAAATAGATTTTAAAAAAGTTTCCTGGAAAAACAGTTTACACCGGGGTCCCTGGGTTTAAAACAAATCAACCCTCGCGGATCTACCCTTGCGCCACTGTTCCCCTATGTCTCTGACATTTCACAAAACCCCCCGACCTTCTCTCTCTCTCACCCACAGTCCTTCCCCCAACTGAAACAGTAACCGTGGGAAAGAAAAGGGTGGCGTGGCTTACCGGCGGCGAGGGAGGTCCGGCGAAGGGTGGGGTTGGCTCGGGGAGACTCTGGCGGTCACGTCGAGGTACGGCTTGACGTCGGGGATGGCCGGAATCGCCCGGTCCACGAGCGCAGGCGGGTGTGCTCGTCGGCGGCGAGTGTACCGGCCAAACTACGGCGAACTGGTTCAATCCAAGGGCATGGTGAGCTTCACGGTGTAATGTAGCGACTGTGTGCACAAGGAATCGAAGGATGGTTGAGTGGTTTACCCGGTCCACGTACTCCGGCGGGGTTGAGAGCTCCGGCGAGCGTGGACTGGCCTCTCCGGCGAAGCAAACTCCGATTCCTCGCTCGGGGAGCTTCACGGAGGCGTGCACAGCCTTCCCCGAGGGCTGGACGGGGTTGGGAATGGCTCTGCTAGCCGGTCTACGGTGACAGGGGGATTGGGCGGCCGCGGACTCGCTGCGTACGGGCAAACGACGACGAGCTAACTCCGGTGAGGTTTTGAGGGTGCGCGGAAGAGTGTATTCGAAGCCTGGGAGGGTTTTATAGGCTCGGGCGCGGGCCACGGCGCTAGTTTGGCTCGGGCGCGGCGCTGGGCACGTGGGAGCGCGCGCGGGCGTGCTCTGGCGCGGGCAGAAGGCGTCGAACACGTGGAGGTGAGTTTCTTCCATTGTTCAAACGCCTCCAGAGATCGCAAATGTGCGAATCTTGCCATGAATCCGGCGCAGACCTCCTCCTGGCACCTAGGGCTATCTCACATGTGTGAGTTCCAAAGGAAGATACGCCCTAGATCAGGAGATAGACGGGCGCCAAATCTGGCTTGCCTCACTGCCCACCACGTGACAAAACTGATGCCAATCCCTGTCAAACGTCCAAGTCTCGGTCTCCACTTCTTCCAGGGGGTGCCTTAGGTGGTATACCACATTTTTGGTATAGAACCCAAGTGGTTTTGGTGCCATCTTCAAGGTGAACACGGTTGATCCTTAAACTAGGGTTAAAAATGGACTTAGAGAGAAATAGAGAGCTCTAGCTCTCTCTCCACTTGGAGATTTGAATTGGGGTTTCTCCAGGGGTCTTTTTGCATTATTTCCCTCCCCTAATTGCTGGTTACAAGGTTGCTTAGGGTTTGGGTAAAGATTGTCCATGCTTTGCACATTTGCTCACTCTCTTTCCCCCCCCCTTTACTTAGGGTTTTGGAAGATAGAGTTTAAAAAGAGGTCTAGGGTTCTTCTCCCCTCTTATCCAAGGTAGTAAGTGAGCAAGGATTAGAGTAATGCTTCTTAGGTCATTGGCAACATGGTTAGCACATGATCTCCAAAGTTCTTTGGTGTGGCCCTAAGCCTCTACCACATGTGATCAAAGCCTTTAGTATTAAGGTGGGCTCCAACCAAGGTAACACCTGGGGTGTTACAGCCCTCCCCCCTTAAAGGAATCTCGTCTCGAGATTTTAGGTAGAGTCCCTTGGAGGGTGCTTGAAGGTGTGTTAGTGCTACTCTTCCTTTATGCTCAAGTTTCACTTATTAACTGCTCTTCGAATGTCATCCTCTTTGCAACTTCAGAAGGAAGCCCTTCTTAAGTTTAATCCACAACTTAGACTATCCTTGTTATCTAAGTTTTTCTTATAATTGAATTCAAAGGGCAGGTGGGGGTTGGGTTTTTGGGGTTACATACCGACTCCTTTGGGCAGAAAGTCGGGGAAGCGAGAGCGTAGAAAATCCTCCGTCTCCCATGTAGCTTCTTCTGCTGAATGGTGACTCCACTGAACCTTATACATTCTGATTGATCTTGCCCGAGTTGATCTTTCCTTCTGATCCAATACCTTGACGGGGTACTCTTGGTAGGACAAGTCTGGTTCTATCTCAATGTCTGGTTCCGGTAGCACTTCAGTGGGTAGACGAACACATTTCCGCAGCTGAGATACATGGAACACATTGTGAACTGCTGACATGCGGGGTGGCAATTCCAATTGGTAAGCTACGGGTCCACAACTTGCCTTGATCTCATAGGGTCCAATGTAACGAGGGGCTAACTTGCCCTTGGTCCCGAATCTCTGGACACCCTTGGTTGGTGATATCTTAAGGTAGACATGATCTCCCACCTCAAACTGTAGAGGCTTCCGCCTCTTGTCATGATAACTCTTTTGCCTGGCCTGAGCAGCTTCTAGGTTCTTCTTGATAATTCTGACTTTTGCTTCTGCTTCAAGTACCAAATCGGGCCCAAAAATTTCCCTTTCTCCTGCTTGAGACCAATTTAGTGGGGTCCTACACCTTCTCCCATATAAGGCTTCAAAAGGTGCCATCCTCAGACTGGATTGATAGTTGTTATTGTAAGAAAACTCTGCCAAAGACAGACACTTGTCCCAATCCTTTCCATAATGTAGTGCGCATGCCCGCAACATGTCTTCCAAAATCTGATTTACCCTTTCTGTCTGGCCATCAGTTTGCGGGTGATATGCTGAGCTTCGGATTACTTGGGTCCCAAGTGATTCTTGCAGTTTCTCCCAAAAGCGTGCCACAAACAGTGCTCCTCTGTCAGATATAATGGTCTTTGGAATACCATGCAATCTTACTATCTGATCAACATAAATTTCGGCGTACTTCTCTGTCTTGTGGGTGGTGTGCACTGGCAAGAAATGAGCAGTCTTGGTCAATCTGTCCACGATAACCCAAATAGAATCATGGTGCCTGGAGGTATTGGGTAATCCCACTATGAAGTCCATGCAAATGTCCTCCCATTTCCAAGATGGTATGGGAAGGGGTTGCAAAGGGCCTGCTGCCTTCAAGTGACTAGCTTTTATTCTTTGGCAAGTGTCACACTCGGAGATGTACTTGGCAATTTCCCTCTTCATTCTGGTCCACCAGTAAAAAGGTCTAAGATCATGGTACATCTTGTTGCCACCAGGGTGCATGGAGAATTTGGAAAGGTGAGCTTCATCCAGTATCTTCTTTCTAAGTTCAGGGTCCTTGGGAACCACCAATCGGTCTCCAAACCATAAAATTCCCTTGCTGTCCTGACGGAAACACTTGTATTTTTCTGCCTTTTGCTTGAGCATATCTTTGATAACCTGAACACCCTTATCCCCAATCTATGCCTGAACTATTTGCTCTTGCAATGTGGGCTCCACCGAGATATATCTCAATTCACCGGAAGGAACAACTTCCAGGTTCAGCTTACACAGCTCATCACACAGGGTGGTGACTCTTGCATCCATGTTCATACAATTGCACTGGGCCTTTCTGCTCAAAGCATCTGCCACAACATTGGCTTTGCCAGGATGGTAATGCACCTCCAAATCATAGTCCTTGATTAATTCCAACCATCTCCTCTGCCTCATGTTCAGATCTGCCTGAGTGAAGATGTATTTGAGGCTCTTATGATCAGTGTAGATGTTACAGTGAGCCCCCATCAAGTAGTGTCTCCATATCTTAAGAGCATGAACCACAACTGCCAATTCCAGGTCATGTGTAGGGTAGTTCTGCTCATGGGGCCTGAGTGCTCGGGAAGCATAAGCAATCACTCTGTTCTCTTGCATCAAGACACATCCCAATCCTGTACCAGAAGCATCACAATAAACTTCGAAGGGCTTAGTGTTATCGGGTTGAGCCAGCACTGGGGCTGTTGTCAAATGCTGCCTCAAGGTATGAAAAGCATCTTCACACTTTTGGCTCCACTCAAATTTGACTCCCTTCTTTAACAGTTCAGTCATTGGTTTGGCAATTCTGGAGAAATCCGGAATAAATCGTCGATAATACCCTGCCAATCCCAGAAAACTCCTAATCTGCCTCACTGTAGTTGGAGGTTTCCAGTCCATCACTTCTTGCACTTTCTCAGGGTCAACTGATATCCCATTCTGAGAAATTTTGTGACCCAAGAATTTAATCTCCTTCAGCCAGAACTCACACTTACTCAACTTAGCATACAACTGATGATCACGCAGTCTCTGAAGTACAGTATGCAAGTGTTTGGCGTGCTCGGCTTCATTCTTGGAATAAACCAGGATGTCATCAATGAAAACGACCACGAACTTGTCTAGCTCTGGCATGAAAACTGAGTTCATCAAGTACATAAAATAAGCCGGGGCATTGGTCAGCCCAAAAGACATCACCAAAAACTCATAGAGCCCATATCTGGTAGAGAAAGTCATCTTGGGAATGTCACTGGCACGGATCTTAATCTGATGGTAACCTGAGCGAAGGTCTATCTTGGAGAATACCTTGGCTCCTACCAACTGATCGAACAGAACATCAATGCGGGGCAGCGGGTATTTGTTCTTGATAGTCACCGCATTGAGAGGGCGGTAGTCAACACACATCCTCAAACTCTCATCCTTTTTCTTCACAAATAATGCTGGACATCCCCATGGTGAAGTGCTTGGATGAATAAACCCCTTGTCCAACAATTCTTGCAATTGCTTTTTCAATTCTGCCAATTCCGCGGGAGGCATCCTATAGGGTCTCTTGGATATAGGAGCAGTCCCAGGTTGCAACTCAATTGCGAACTCAATGTCTCGGTCAGGTGGCATCCCTGGTAATTCCTCCGGAAAAACATCTGGGTAGTCACGGACCACTGGGATCTTTTCCACCGGGGATTCTAACATAACAAAGGCACAAGACCGGGTACAACCCTGGTTGGGTAAATGCAAAACAGCCTCGCCATAAGCAGGGGAATGGATTTCAATGGCTCTGGCTGCAATGTCCAATACTGCCTGATGCCTGGTCAACCAGTCAGCTCCTAAAATAATATCGACGCTATCCAATCCTAAGATGAGAAGGGTGGTTCTAATCACCAGTCTACCAAATTTTATAGGCACTTGCCTGTTGATTTGATAAGTGGCAACTCTGCCTCCTGGCGTTGAAATTGTAATGCCCCCATCGGTATGGTGAAAGGCAACTGGCATTTGGCACTAAACGTGGCACTGATAAAACTATGTGAAGCACTGGAATCAAAAAGAACAATAGCGGGAAAATTTAAAACTGTAAAGATACCAGTCATGACGGGTGCTCCCTCTGGAATATCAGCCATGGTGGTGAAGTTTAACCTGCCCTACCGCACTTGCACCTTCTGCCTCTTCCCTTGGTTCTGATTAACATTCTGCCCCTGCCTCTGCTGATTCCTCGGGCAATTCTTGGCATAATGCCCAGTGTTACCACAGGTGAAACACCTGTTGTCATTTGCCTGGCGGTACTGCTGCTGCTGATTGTTCCTCTGAGCTGGAAACTGGGTGCGGTTGGGTGCCTGCTACTGCTGCTGCGGTGGTCTAATCACCCATCTCCCTTGCTGCTGCTGGGGTCCCCTGTTCTGCGTGTCGGACACAATCCTGAAGCGCTGCGGCTGAGCTGAGGGTCCTGCCACAGGGATCTTCCTCTTCTTCTCTGCCTGTCGAGCTGTAATGCAGTCCTCCAGGGAGATAGCCATGTTGACCAACTCATTGTAGCTGTTGGCCCTAACGGTGTTGAGACGATCACGGAGCTTGGTGCTGAGCCCCCGTCTGAACCTGTCCCTCTTCTTCTCGTCCGTGTCTGCATGGTATCCAGCATACTGGCACAAGTCATTAAAGGCCTGGGCATACTGCAACACTGTCCTGTTGCCTTGAGTGAGTGCCAAAAACTCATTGAGCTTCCGGTCCATGATCCCGGCTGGTATATGATGTCCTCTGAAAGCTGCCCTGAACTCCCTCCACTCCACCTCTCGGTCTTCTGGCTGCATAGCAAGAAAATGATCCCACCAAGTCCTTGCGGGTCCGTGAAGCTGCTGGGTGGCAAACCTGACTTTGGTGACCTCTGAGCAAGCTCCATGGAGCAGTGGGAATTTGGATTCCACCACCCGCAACCATACATCTGCATCAAGTGGGTCCTCTGCCCTTGTGAACAATGGAGGCTGGGTGCTGAGGAACTCCTGATAGGTAGCCGCCGCGGGGTGACGCTGATGGTCTCCACCACCATAGTGCTGAGGTGGTGGCTGATGCTGAGCCAGCTGCCTCAAGATCTCATTCTGCTAAGCCATGAGCTCCTGCAGAGTGGGAGGCGGTGGCGGTGGAGGAACGTGCTCATTCTGGCCACGACGCTGCCTCCCGGCCATCTGAAAAGCCACATACATGCTTAACACCACATCTCCAAGTTCAAGATTTTATCGCGGAGAAAAAGTTAAAACAACATGATAGACTCCAACTTCAACATAAAGATTTTTAAAAGTCATAAATTCCTCTTTCCAAATTTAAACTGATAGTAGCATCCCTCAAACAGGCTTCCAGGAGAGTTTAGCATGGTTACATCGATTTGTCCCAAAATGACTCAACTCTATCTAGCCTAGTACCCCCAAGGGCGCAAAAGCTAAGCTAGCCATGAGGAGTCCTACCATTACCAACGTCTAACTCTACTCTGGTCACCTAGTGCGCGAATGAGGCCGCACTCGACTCGGGGGAAGGTGGTCTTCCCGAGCCAGAAGTGTCTACACTGGAGGCAGGCTCATCTCCTCCCTCGATGTCGACGTCCTCGTTGGCCTCCTGGTCCTGGATCTCCTGGTGATGCATGTCCAGGTGCTCGTTAGCCTCAGCAAGCTGCTGCTGAGTGTTAATGAGCTGATCCTCTAAAACCTCGATGGTGTTCTCCCTGATGCCCACTAGCTCCTCCAACTCATGAACCTCATCAGACAGCTGCTCCACTTGCAAATCTTTTTCTACCAGCTCCT
The DNA here is from genome assembly GCA_029449295.1 of Zea luxurians. Lineage (NCBI taxonomy): Eukaryota > Viridiplantae > Streptophyta > Magnoliopsida > Poales > Poaceae > Zea > Zea luxurians. The sequence goes on from JAOPSE010000003.1 coordinate 199,713,377, forward strand.
GGGACAAGTCAACCACGAGCTCCTCCCTGTTGTCCAAGGTGATCTTGGTCGCCTCTAGCAGTGCCATCAAATGAGACATTGCCTCCCCACGCATCACTTGCAGACGATACAGGGCGTTCATGCATCGCACCGACAAGTGAGCCATGTGGCCTGGGTAGAGAGCCCAGATGTCCTTGGCATGCTCCACCCGATCCTTCCACATCGGGTCGTCCTCCTTTTCTGCGGGGAACAACCCAATGGGGTGGGTAGAGAGCTCCAAGGGATGGAACCCACAAAAAGTCGTCAACCCGTGCAGAGCGATCGCCTCGATCGTGTCCTCCGCCCGGTATCCGAAAGACTCGGAGTCCAGAGAACGCCAGCCTGGCTGCAGGGGATGAGGCTCTAAAATCATCCTCACCCTACAGCGAGGCACCCGGTGCTTCTCAAATTGCTGCACCGTGTACTGAGGGGGTGTCAAGTATCCGGCCCCCTGAAGTACCTCCCACAAGATGCGGGGAAAACCCTCTCGTGCAAGTCCGTCAGTGTGGGTCAGTGCATTTCCGTCATCGGAGGATCCGTGGGAAGTCACCTGTGTATGGTTAAGCGTAAGTAAAAGAAAAAGAATTATAAAAAGAACAAGGAAAAATAAAACTCAGCCCTTCTCTAGTTAAATGAAAAGGCACTGTGGACCTAGTTGTTTGTTATCTTGTTTGTAAGTCCTTTACTCAGTTATCCATTTGCTTAATTATGAATGCATGCATGCTCGTCCTGAACGACCTCACAAGATAAAAGGAATCGGGAGGAACTCCCATCCTGTAAAAGTGGCCGGTAGGGCCTAGTTACTTAGCCACCTAGCTACCCTTTTATTACCCTAAGGCTTCACGTCCTAGGTCTATCCTACTCGTCCTACTATCTATCCAATATTATTTCTATCAAATTTTACTTGGAAAATTGATGGTGTTTACATTTTATTGATTCCTCTGTGGTGGTACAAGCTCCGATACCAGCTGTGGCGGAACTGCCCGAGTTATTCCAACTTAAGTGCCTAAGCCCTGCCTTAGAGGCTAGACCACACTTAAATGGGAATAATCCATCAATCCCTCGGATCTTGTCCGACACGGCCACTGACAGGATCAAGTACCACAATCTCACTCGATGGTGAGTCACAGAGCAAATACAATAAAGCATAAAACCATACATGTCAGAGTATTAAGTTATTACATCATCATCATCATCATCATCGGAGTTTCTGCAAAAGTGACCATCATTTTTTTCGAAGTGCAGCGGAAACAAACTAGCGGTAATAAATAGAGAGATGGGGAAGCCTGTCCCATCACTCCTCATGCTCCTCCTCAGCCGAGGCAGGGTCCCATTCGACAGTCCAACCTGGTGGCAAGGTGGACGGCCAAGTCACTCCAGCAACCATTTCCTCCAGAGAACCTGGAAAAAAATATGCCACAAGCAAGGCTGAGTATACTAATACTCAGCTAGACTTACCCGGTGTGAGGAGTCTACTCCTCTACCTCTAGACATGCAGCTGTTTGGCTGTGGGGTTTGGTTGCCAAAAGCACTAGCTGAGTTTCTAAATCAAGATTTTAACTTTGTCAAAATTAAGTGTGACTCTCTTAAGGCTAAAAGTGTACTATCTACTCATACATAGTAGCAAGCATTTTTAGCAATCAACATCTTGTATCATCTCATCATAGTTCCACTTGTTATTCAATGCAGTACAATGGATCAAGCAGTCTCATTAGCTGCGAGAAGCAGACGATTCGAATCGAGTTTTTATCCTTGCAAGGTAAACCTAAACACACGACATGCAGGGGCACTCCGTCCCCACACATATCAACCGTCCCCATTGATTCCCTGGCAACAGAAAGGGGCTCACCGCCTTGGCGTACAATGCCTCACTGACCCCGACTGGCCGTCGTGCAGTGACCGAACTTGTATCCACCATAACCGGAATGGGAGACCTCGTCTCAGGTCGCGTGAGGAGGGCAATCTGCGGGCAGGTTCACTCAGGTACTAGGCTTACCGATTTACCATATTTCTCGGTATGTGTTTAGTACGTTCAAACGCTTGACACAGGTATCCGCACGTTAATCCTTATTCCATTTTCCATCTCGTGGACAACCAATCCCCATGGATTGTTGTCCACCAACTAGTATCATGACAGTGTGAAAGTGGGTACAATCAATTTCCTGATCTCGCGCGAGTGCTAGAAAAATCACTCGTCTTCTACCGAGATCCTAATTAAATAAAGCAACTACTCGACCTGTCATACTAGTATTCATCTCAAAAGGATTCCTGAGATCATGCAACTAGGGTTTCAAACAATTCCTACACCTAAGTGCACAATCAATCCTACAATCATTAAGTGAAGTAAAATAGCATAAATAACAGGTTATGCATAAAACCGGGGCTTGCCTTCCAAAGCAGTGGCAGGCAGGTCCTCTGGTGCAGGCTCTGGTGCTGGGTCTGGGGCTACTTCCTGAGCAGCTCCTTGCTCCGGCACGAGGACGTACTCTCCGTCAGCAAGATTACAGTCTATCGAATGAAATGAACATGTATGTTATGATTATGCAGGATTAATAACATTATGCAAAATGAAAACTAAGTTAAGGAATAACTTAGGGTTTCTGGGTCATACGGGGCTTTTAGTGGTTTAGGCTTATTACTCCTAGGTTTAGATGTTTGTTGAGGATAACATAGTGGATTTGCATTGTCCTTACATATTTCAATGGGAAATGTTATAAGGGTTTTAGGGTGACACTAATTACCAGTATTTATTTTCCTTTCTTTAATTTCCACTTATGGTTTTTTTGTGTAGGTTTGAACTATAAGGGCTATGCTTTAGACAAAAATAACAAGGGTTGTGTAAAATGGGCCACTTTACACTACACCTCACCATTAGAGTTGAGTTTCTTCCTAAGGGTCATTTTTGTTGGGTTCTAACAGTAATACTAAACCTCTGTGCCAAAATCCATAGAAAGTTAATTGGTGATTATTTAATTGTGATTTTCTAAAGTTTAATGCCAAAAAGGTGCTTATAACTAACTTGTCATTTGAAAAATATCAAACAACAAATTTTGTATTTTTCCTCTGTGCATAATAACCAAACATTAGTTATCCCAAGGTTTGGGGTGTCTTTGCCTTAGGGTTATTTTTGTAGAGTTTTTCTAAGTTATCCTTATTTTATTAATTTAAAAGGTATCCTTCTTATTTTATACTAAACCAGGGTATGATATATTTTTCCAGTGAACTACATTAAATAAGTATCCTAACAAAAATAGGGGTGCTCTCTGGTTCATGGTTTAAATTACATTTTCTATTTTTCTTATCTTTAAGCATATTATGGAATAAGGGGTGAAAACCAACTTAATAGAGTGGACAGAGAGGTTCAATATTTTTAAACAGGTCAGTAGGTAGATATAAACTTCTCCAAATTTTTCTAACCCTAGTCAAATAGCACAACTATTTTTCTTACTATTATTGAGCTTTTGGCCAAAACTAACATTAAATCAGAGTTTTAAAATCTTCCTTAATACCAAGGGGTTTTTATATTTTTCTTAAATAGGTTACATTAATAGAGTCTGACAAAATTGGTTTGACCAAATTTGGATGAACTAAACATAAGTTATGAATTTTTAAAGTCTCTGTTCAATTTTAAAATAGATTTTAAAAAAGTTTCCTGGAAAAACAGTTTACACCGGGGTCCCTGGGTTTAAAACAAATCAACCCTCGCGGATCTACCCTTGCGCCACTGTTCCCCTGTGTCTCTGACATTTCACAAAACCCCCCGACCTTCTCTCTCTCTCACCCGCAGTCCTTCCCCCAACTGAAACAGTAACCGTGGGAAAGAAAAGGGTGGCGCGGCTTACCGGCGGCGAGGGAGGTCCGGCGAAGGGTGGGGCTGGCTCGGGGAGACTCTGGTGGTCACGTCGAGGTACGACTTGACGTCAAGGATGGCCGGAATCGCCCGGTCCACGAGCGCAGGCGGGTGTGCTCATCGGCGGCGAGTGTACCGGCCAAACTACGGCGAACTGGTTCAATCCAAGGGCACGGTGAGCTTCACGGTGTAACATAGCGACTGTGTGCACAAGGAATCGAAGGATGGTTGAGTGGTTTACCCGGTCCACGTACTCCGGCGGGGTTGAGAGCTCCGGCGAGCGTGGACTGGCATCTCCGGTGAAGCAAACTCTGATTCCTCGCTTGGGGAGCTTCATGGAGGCGTGCACAGCCTTCCCCGAGGGCTGGACGGGGTTGGGAATGGCTCTGCTGGCCGGTCTACGGTGACAGGGGGATTGGGCGGCCGCGGACTCGCTGCGTACGGTCAAACGGCGACGAGCTAACTCCGGTGAGGTTTTGAGGGTGCGCGGAAGAGTGTATTCGAAGCCTGGGAGGGTTTTATAGGCTCGGGCGCGGGCCACGGCGCTGGTTTGGCTCGGGCGCGGCGCTGGGCACGCAGGAGCGCGCGCGGGCGGGCTCTGGCGCGGGCAGAAGGCGTCGAACACGTGGAGGTGAGTTTCTTCCATTGTTCAAACGCATCCAGAGATCGCAAACGTGCGAATCTTGCCATGAATCCGGCGCAGACCTCCTCCTGGCACCTAAGGCTATCTCACATGTGTGAGTTCCAAAGGAAGATACGCCCTAGATCAGGAGATAGACGGGCGCCAAATCTGGCTTGCCTCACTGCCCACCACGCGACAAAACTGATGCCAATCCCTGTCAAACGTCCAAGTCTCGGTCTCCACTTCTTCCAGGGGGTGCCTTAGGTGGTATACCACATTTTTGGTATAGAACCCAAGTGGTTTTGGTGCCATCTTCAAGGTGAACACGGTTGATCCTTAAACTAGGGTTAAAAATGGACTTAGAGAGAAATAGAGAGCTCTAGCTCTCTCTCCACTTGGAGATTTGAATTGGGGTTTCTCTAGGGGTCTTTTTGCATTATTTACCTCCCCTAATTGCTGGTTACAAGGTTGCTTAGGGTTTGGGTAAAGATTGTCCATGCTTTGCACATTTGCTCACTCTCTTTCCCCCCCCCCCTTTACTTAGGGTTTTGGAAGATAGAGTTTAAAAAGAGGTCTAGGGTTCTTCTCCCCTCTTATCCAAGGTAGTAAGTGAGCAAGGATTAGAGTAATGCTTCTTAGGTCATTGGCAACATGGTTAGCACATGATCTCCAAAGTTCTTTGGTGTGGCCCTAAGCCTCTACCACATGTGATCAAAGCCTTTAGTATTAAGGTGGGCTCCAACCAAGGTAACACCTGGGGTGTTACAGTTGATTCGGTCGTGCTTCAGCTTCAGCATTTTCTTTCTGCTTCTGAATCGTAACTTGGCACGTTCTTGTGGTATGCCCCTTATCTTCACCACAGAACAAACAAAACAGTTTCCTGGGTTGATCTCTATATCTTCCTCCAAAGTTTCTCCCCCCTCTACCTCTTGGAGCTGGTGGCCTGAAAGAGCTTTGTTGTGCTCCAGACAACTGAGAGCTGTGTTGCTGCCTTTGGGTATGGTTTCCCCTGTCATCACATGCCTAGGGTGGAATCTTCCTCTGAAGCCCCTGGCCATCTCAGAGTATCTGTAGGCTTCTTCCCTTCTTTGCCGAAAGTCATTGTCGGCTCTGATGTACTCATCCATTTTTTGGAGAAGCTTCTCTAAGGTTTGCAGCGGCTTCCTTGCAAAGTATTGTGCCGTTGGTCCTGGTCTGAGCCCCTTGATCATGGCCTCAATAACAATCTCATTGGGCACTGTAGGCGCCTGGGCTCTCAATCACAGGAACCTTCGGACATACGCTTGGAGGTATTCTTTCTGGTCTTATGTGCATTGGAACAGAGCTTGGGCAGTGACTGGTTTCGTTTGAAAAGCCTGGAAGCTAGTGACCAGCATGTCTTTTAGCTTTTGCCACGACGTAATTGTCCCTGATGGAAGAGAAGAGTACTGTTAGAACTTGCTTTCCTGGGCAAGTTGATCCAATGGGGGAGTGGAAAGAGTGCAAGCAAAGTTTGACACGGGATGGCCAAAGCTCTGTTAATCTGGCCTCTCAAGGGCACTGTATGGGGTTATTTATAGGCACCCGAGTGACCACCGTCCTTTAGCAAGAACGTTTATGCCCTCAGGCACCCAGACTATCCCCAGAATATTCCCGCAGGGGAGTTACAGACCGTCATTACAGAAAAGGCTATTACAGACACGACCCGTAATATGGCGACCCGCGCAGGGCCCATTACGGTGGGCCGAATCCCACTTGGGCCTCCGGACACGATGAGGATGTGGGACTAGCAGACATCGACGGTGTCTTCGTCTTGCGACGGGGAGGACGAAGGGGGACCACGTCGGTCTTCATCCACTCGACACCTTCTGCTTGCTCGGGCGTGCTCTATGGATGTGGTCTTCGTCGATATAGCGAGGCGACGAAGGCATCAAGCGAAGGGTAGCGTGTTCGCCTTCACCCCAACATTTGCCCTCCGAGGGACCAGTTCGACTAAGTCATCTAGTGTCGAAGATGTTGCTAGATGGTGGAGACGTTGCCCTCGCTCGAAGTGGTCCCGCGGGGGTTTTGAGGTGACCGCTGATGGACGTGGTACTGTTGGACTGCGTGTTTCTCGAAGCGCCGTGTCCTGCCTATAAAAAGGGCAGGCGCGGCCGGGGCTGTCTCTTACTCTTGCGTGCGCCGTCAAAACCCTAACTCTTTCAAGCCGCTCGCCTGCCCTCCTTGCTCTTTTGCTCAAGAACTCTGGCCCGTGTCAAGCAGACCGCACGCCGCTACCGACGGTACGTAGCAATGTCTTCCTCCTCATCTGCTGCAAGTACGTCGTCAGCCGGTCCATCGTCTGAGGACACGCTCAGTGGCGACGACAGAGTTGCAGCCAGGCCACACCGTGGAGTTTGGCACATCGAGGATTTCCTCGGTTCGCGTGTAGGAGATGCAACAACTTGGATATTTCGGTAACGGTGTCGGGCGGGTTTCGGGCGCTGAGGAGATCCCTGAGCCCGAGAGCGAGTTGGTTGTGTTCGAGGCATTTTTCATCGCCGGCCTTCGCCTACCGGCGCATCGTTTTGTGGTGGAGGTTATGTAGAGGTTCGAGGTGCAGGTCCACCAGTTGACACCTAACGTCGTGGTCGCCCTGGTGAAGTATGTCTGGGCGGTTATGTCATACGGCGGCCAGCCGTCCGTGGAGGCCTTCGCCAAGAACTATTGTCTGCACTGGCAAAAGAGGAAAATTGGAAATAAAATTGCACAATTTGGATCATGCACTTCCACGCCGAGGACTGGAAAGACTTCGGCGGAGGTCGTGGAAATAGTCCCCTGCGCTCGGAATAAGTGGGGCAACTGGTGGAATTTTTGGTTTTATGTTTCTGGTCGGGAAGTCGAAGACCTCCCTGGGCTCCCCACAGCCGTTATGTGCTCTCATTGCTACGTGGCGTTCCCGCCGTTTGAGGTGTCGGAGGACGATGAGGACGAAGGGGCCCTCTGGTGCGCTGCCCACATGAGTAACGGGCGCGATCTGGTGGAGGAATTCATTGGTTATGGAGTATGGCCCTTGGGGCATGGTTGGGCTCTTGGCGAAGTGTGCCCCCGCCAGATGCCGACGTTGGGCGGGCAATTGGTGAAAAGTCCTACCCTTGCCTTGGATTTGCGGGGCCGCAACCCAGCCTCATTTGTGTAGGAAGTAGAGGCTGGGGCCGTGAGGATCGTGGGGCTGTACGTACCGCAGACGAAGGCCTTGCGGAGTTGGGATATATGCGGTTCTAACATTCGTTTGAACCACGTTTTTGAGTTGAACCAACTGCCGTATGGCAGGTACCCGAGAGACAATGTTGATGATACTGTCGATCGCCGAGGAAAAAGTGCGGCGGCTGCAGTTGAGGAAGGCCCTTTGTGGGGAGTCGTGCCGGCTGCGACCACTAAAAAGAGAAAGCTAGGTACTATGACCGATGGGTTGGGGGCCTCCGATCGTTTTGCTGTGGATTTAATGGGGACTTGCGCGGCCCCCGGGGGAAGGATGTCTTCGCCTGAGCTCTGGGAGTCTTTGGCGCGAATGCTGGAGGTTACCAGGGGTTGCTGGCCTAGGAATGTTCTGATCCCTCGGGCGACCGACGAGGACATTTTTACGTCTCGCTTGGCCCGTGAGATGAAGATTTTTCCTTACAGACGGAATATTGTTGCTGTTGTGTCGGCAGTGATGGATAAGGATCGCCAAGAAGCAGCGCGGAAGCACCGGGCGTTCACTAGGGTCGAGGACCCTAATCGCGAGGCCAAGAAGGCATGGGGGATCTCGAAGTCCGCCGCCCCCGGCAGCAGCAAGCCACCACCGGCTGTGAAGACTGCTGTCCCTGGCCCCAGCAAACCTTCATCGGGTGCGAAGGCCGTTGCTCTCGACTCGAGCAAGCCGCCTTCTACTGAGCCCTCGCAGGAGCGAGGGTCGCCGTCTCCGATGTGCCCTGCCGAGGCGGTGGCGGGTGGGACCGGACCCTTCATGGACATCTGCATGGATGACTACCACGTGGGTGGTGTCATGATGTTCGATGCCCACACAGGGCGTGGACTTGTCGGTGAGTGTTTTACGATGTCTCCATGTTTTTTTACGAGGTCCTCGTTCTTGACAAGACTGTGATGCAGGGTCAGATGCTGGGCAACTCGTTGTTGTCCCGGCGCCGGTGGCGGCTGCATCGGTTGTGGGGACGACCGAGGCGAAGGGGTCTTCGCAGGATCCCTGGTCTAGGTTTCGTGCCAGCGGCAAAATTACTTTGGCTGCCGTCGCTAAAGACGTGGCGGACTCGGTTTCACAGCAGCTGAAACATGTAAGCCGTTTTGGACTTCACGCAATTTGGAATTCTTACGTGGTTGCGGATTTGACATTATTTTACGCCAGGCGGCCGCCTTCGCCGATCATGTTGCTTCGGGCGTCCTAACCTCGAAGTTTGCTACCGAGAGGCAGCGACTCGAGGGTAGGATCGAGCGCCTCCGGACGCAGCATACCGAGGTGGTGCGGGACAAATCAGCCGCGAAGAAAAAGAGCCGCAAGCTGAAGGAGAGGCTGACGGCTGTGGAGGCCAAAAAGGAGGAACTCGGCCGCCGGCTGGCGGCGGAAAGGGAGGATGCGAACAGGGCCTACGCGGAGGCCCACGCCGCGCATGCCGAGGCCAAAGTTGCGTGTGCTGAAGCCAGCCTCACCATCCAGCGCGCGGCGGAGGCAGAGGCGAACCACAGCAGCCTGCGCGGCTGTCTGGACAAGGCGAAGGCCTCTACCCACATAGAAATGGACCGAGCGCATGCATTACTCGTGGACGTGTACCGGCACCTTGGTGCGCGTACCGCCCCCTTTGATGCATCTGGTAAAGAAGTTGGCCTCCGCTCTCTTGGATGGTTGCAGGAGGAACTGGAGGTGCTGCCGATGATTGTGACGGGCCTCATGTCCTACTCGTCACTCGTTAGCTGTGAAGGGGCGATGAATGCCTTGTCCCACGAGGGGTGCAGGCACTTCGAAGTCTTTGACCGATCGGACGAAGACTTTGAACGTGGAATCTTCCAGGTCGAAGACCCGGTGCTGAAGCGATCTGCCGGGGCACTTTATGATAGGATGTGGGGCCCTCACGCCGTGATACTGTCCGGGAGAGGTCCGACCGGGCGATGGAGCAGGTACAGACTTGTTTTGTGATTGCATATATGGGTATATGTGTATTTATATGTGGTTTTTGGTGAATGAGTATGCTATTTCTGTAGATGGCGCATGATGAGGAGGTCAAAGATCTCGGGGACCCTGGAGAGCACGCTGCCCGCGTCGGCGGGTGCGAAGGAAGGGATCGGGGGGCAGCTGGTGGAGCTGTTCGATGCAGGCGAAGGCCCCGAGGTGATCCTCGCGCCGACCAGTGCTGGCAAGGACCCTGTGCTGGCTGCTGCGCTGAGCGATGAGGACACTTTGGTGGTGGCGGTCGAACCAGCTGCTGTAGACCCTGCAGCGTCGGCCGACCCTTCACAGGTGGCGGAATAGGGGCTAGGGCTATCGGATGTAGGATTTTGTTTTTATGATACTGAAACTCGGTTGCTGCGCAGGTTCCGACGTGTGGGCCTGCGCAAGCAACCGCTGCTGACGATACTAATTTTGTGGCGGCCGCAACCACAGTGCCTGCTAATGATAATTTATCTGGTTCTGAATCTGGGTCTTTTTCGTCTGATGGTGAGTTTGGGAGTCTGTTTTCCTAGAGCGAAGAGTCTTCTGATGAAGACTTGAATAATTTTATTGTGTTACATGTGGCCGTGGTGGAGTCCTCACCGCGGCTAGAGGCTAGCGAGGTGTCTCATCTTCCCAATGCGAGAACCGAACGCTGGTGACGAAAAGTGGTGTTGAAGCATAGCGTTGGCGAGATGTCGCGAATCGGTAGGCACCATCGAATGGGGGTGGAAAGGGACCGCCCTCGAATAGATCGGTTTGGTAAACGAGAGCTACTGTCCTCGCCGATTGGGACGAGCATTGGTGAAGGCGATCTGCGAAATCTTTTTGAGGGTGAGGAATTGAAGATAATGTTATTCAATTATAGGGAGGCGGGAATCATTCCGAAGGGAGCCTGATGTATTGTGAGGTGCCCTCGCGTTGTCCTATAGTGGTAGGAGTCGCAATTGTATTTATTTGCGTGTTGGGTTCGGTGACCCTTCGCGCTCAATGTACGTAATCTGCAACTTGTATTGTGATGTGGCATGTTGTTCTTTGCTTATCAGTGTGATGTTGTGCGTGTCCGACGACACCCTTGTCGATTCTTTGGACGAGGGTTTGTCTCGTGGGGTAGACTTCGTGTTGCGCGTTACTGTGCTTGACCGGCTGCACCCTCAGGCGGCTTTTGCGTGGAGTGTCTTTTAGTAAAAGACATCGTATTGCGCACTTGTTGTGCTTATCTAGCTCCACCCTTAGGCGACTTTTGCATGGAGTATCTTTTAGTAAAAGACTTCATATCGCGCACTTGTTGTGCTTATCCGGCTGCACCCTTAGACGACTTTTGCATGGAGTGTCTTTTAGTAAAAGACTTCGTATCACGCACTTGTTGTGCTTATCCGGCTGCACCCTTAGGCAACTTTTGCACGGAGTGTCTTTTAGTAAAATACTTCGTATCGCGCACTTGTTGTGCTTATCCGACTGCACCCTTAGGCGACTTTTGCACAGATTATTGCACACGAGGGTAGTCTATGCTACCTGTCGCGGTGACTTCGAATTGGTCGAATGCCGAAGACCATCGAAGCGGTCTTTTCCGACATGTTGCACTTGAGTTTTTGTTTTTGCGGGGGCTTTTACTGATATATTACATGGCTCCGCCTTGTTAAAAACCTCACCCCCGGGAGGAAAATAGTGCGGGCCGGAACAACATTGTTTGCTGAATTACAAGGGCGCGTGGGCCCTGAGGGTTAAACAAAAAATTTCTGGAGATTGTCAATGTTCCAGGAGTGCTCTAAATCTTTGCCGGAAGGTGTTGCCAGCCTATACGCGCTAGGGGATGCCTTTGTCTTGACAATGAATGGACCTTCCCACTTCGGCTCCAGCTTGCCCCATGACTCTATCCGGGTGGTCCGGACAAGTACAAGGTCTCCTTTGTTGAATTCCTTTGGGACGACTACGTTGTCGTGCCAGACCTTTGTTTGGTCCTGATATCTGTCGAGAGTCTGTAGGGCTAGGACGCGGTCTCCGTCGATGAGATCCTTGGAAGTTGGTTCATCGACATCGGGGACTGCCGATGTGCTTGTCCGGGGTGATCCATGCTTTATCTCCTGTGGCGTCATGGCTTTGGATCCATACAATAGGCGAAAGGGTGTAAACCCGGTCGCCCAGCATTCTGTAGTGTTTAGGGCCATTACCACTTCGGGTAGTTGGTCGGCCCATTTGCCCTTTTTGTCGTCGAGGTCTTTTTTTGATAGCAGTGAAAATCTTGCCATTGGCACGCTCAACGATGCCGTTGGACTATGGGTGGTATACCGAGGCAAACACGGGCTTGGTGCCGATGGAAAGACAGAAATTGCTGAAGTCTTGGCTGTCGAATTGTTTTGCCATTGTCGACTGTGAGTTCGGACGGGACTCCAAAGCGGTAAACAACGTTTTGCTAGAAGAATTTTTGTGCGGTCTTCAATGTTATGGTAGATACTGCCCTGGCCTCGATCCACTTTGTGAAATATTCCACAGCGGCGAAGGCAAACTTGAGGTTCCCTTGAACTGTAGGCAGCGGTCTAACGATGTCCAGCCCCCAGCGCTGAAGTGGCCATGTGTGGGCGATGAGTTTGGTGAATTGTGACGGGCTACCTGAGCGAGGTGAGAATTTTTGGCATGCTTCACATGACCTTGTGACTCTATTGGCAGTGCAAATTATTGCGGGCCAGTAGAATCCCTGCCGAATCACCTTGGAGGCGAGGGCCTTGGGTCCTGAGTGAGAGCCACAAGTTCCGTTGTGCACTTCGCGGAGGATTTCTATGCCTTCCATCTCAGTTATGCACTTTAGCATAGGCTGGATGATCCCCTTTTTGTATAGCTATCCCTCGACCAGTGCGAAGTCCCGGCTTCTAAGTTTCAGTCGTTTGGCCTCGTTGTGGTCGTTGGGGTGATAGTGACCTTGCAAGTACAGGGTTATTGGAGCTCGCTAGTCTTCGGCCATGATGAGATTGATGATGCGGTGGCCTTCTGTGTCCTGCATTATTTGCAGGCCTTCGGGGTTGCGGACAACTGGTGTGCCGATGATGTGATAGAACACGTCAGAGGGCAGGACCTCGCCCTTGGCTGCTGCTTTGGCCAATGCGTCGGCCTCTTCGTTCTTGGCGCGGTTGACGTGCTGCAGGGTGAAACCTTTGAATTGTTTCTCGAGGCTGCGGACTGCTGCGAGGTATTGCATGAGCGCAGGGTCTTTGGCTGAATATTCTTTCTCGACCTGGCCGACGCCTACTTTGGAGTCTATTCTGATTATGCAGGTGGTGACACCGAGTGCTCGTAATTTGCAGAGTCCCAAGATGATGGCTTCATACTCTGCTAGGTTGTTGGCGCATTTGCTGGACTCCAAGGCGAAGCTTATGTTAGAAATATGCCCTAGAGATAATCATAGAGATGAGCATATTTCTTTGTATCCATGATATATATATTGCTTAATTGAATATCCATGGAAGGCATCTTGTATTGATTAGCATATATGTGAATTGTTTGTGAGATTCTTTACTTATATGGTTATTCTAAATGATGTCCCTAGTCAGAGTCGATGACTAGCACATGTATTAGTTGATGACTACATTTCACAAGTCATGAACATGGAGATGTTAAACTAATAATGTGGGCGCATGTATGACATGTGGCTGGACCGACCCAACGTGAGATATTGTAATATAGTTCTCTTCTTGCAACATGAATACTGTATCCTTAGACCTGAGATTGTCGCATGTTCTCAAGATGTGAATTGACTTACTTAGGGACTATCAAACGCTATCCCGTGACTGGGTAGTTATAAAGGTAGTTTTGGGTTTGTCAGGAAGCATGCTATGAGGCATGGTCAGTCAAGATGGAATTTGTCCCTCTCTTTGTGAGAGAGATATCTCTGGGCCCCTCGAGTGATTTGATCAAGAAATGCATGGCCGTGCTAGGGTTAAGAGTTAACCATTGAAAGGATTCCAATTCACAGTATCGAGAAAGAGAGGTCATCTTGGAGCCAGACCAAATATCGTGAGACAAAGGGAACATCATGTACGTAATGTCGCAAGGGTTCGTCTGATATGATCTTTACGTACACATAGGAGTTGACATGTCTTGCTAGAGGCCGCTGTCAATTATTGGGCCAAGTAAGAGTACTCGGGCTATGTCTATTTGTACGTGAACCTATAGGGTCACACACTTAAGGGGAAGGAAGCCTAATTCGGATTAGATCCGAATTTAGACTGGGCTTTAGGGTTAATGATGGGCCTCGGCGTCAGAAGCCCACCATAACGCCTATATAATGAGGGGCGGGGGTGCGGTTAAGAGATAACCTAATTCGCCACCAGCAAATCAGCAGCCGCCGCTCGCCTCTCGCCCTCGCCAAGCCGCCATCGCGAACCTAGCAGTTCGGTACGCGGCGCTTCCTCCCTATACGTGTGGATACCTCGGAGGTGCTGCATCTGGAGCACTTGGACGAACCGTGCGAGGACGTGAAGGACGCCGGCGACTGCACGGCACTGCTCGACGTGTTCGTCTACATCGAGACGTCTTCCGCTGCTCTGCGCGTCTAGTGGTAATTCCATGACCTATAACCGCAGTAGTTCTTGGTATTATGGGGATGAAAATTTTGTTTTGCGCTAGCGTAGCCTCCCCGTAATCCTCCAGTGGTATCAGAACAGGTTCTGCGTAGTTTTAGGTCTGGATCTAGGTTCATGAGATGGATCTACTTGATGCACGGTTTGATTAGATCAATTGGTTATAAAGGGTTGAAGTAGATTACATCGGATATGACTGGAGAGATCAGTTCGTCCTTCTCTGTTATGTGCGCGACTTGCCCCTACCGGCTGGAATCACCATCGGGGCTAACTGCGTACACAACTAGCAGATTGATGTAACAGATCAACGTCATGAGTGTAATCTTCTTCGGGTCGAAAGTCTCGGATTTGGGTTGATTTGATCAACCGCATGAGATTTCCTTGGAATTTCCATACATACGATGCATGGAATCCTGTGAGGTTTTCAGGGCGCTGCCATGAGACCGTATAGAAACGTGTTTGTCTAACCTGTTTATCCTGTTTTTGTCGAAACGTCTTCATCAGGACCGCCGTGGCTATCTGCTGAAGTGGCGAACGTATAGAAACGTGTTTGTCTAACCTGTTTTTGCAGGACGTCCTGTGATCGGTATGGCTATTGTGTATATGATGCATGTTAATAAATTATTCATGACCTGCGTGTCGTGACCAGGGCAATACGGCTGGAGCCACATGTATTGTCCAAATTTAATGTAATGACCTGCGTGTCAACATGTGATGATCCAAAGCGTATATGTAATTTGTTTACCAGCATACGTTAGATAGGTCTTGAAGGACTCATCACCTGGAGGATGGCATACCTATATCATGGTGTCGGCGTTTCGGGACCGGGGGGTCCCCGAGCCGACGAGTGAGTGTGCCGCGTGCCCCAGCCCAGATGGGTCGAGCGCGTGGGCGAGCGCGAAGGGGGGAGAGAGCGAGAGCGAGGTGGCCGGAGCCGGGTCGTGAGGGAGTCGGAGATCCCGCGGCCTTCGTGTTCGTCCCGCGCCCAGGTCGGGTGCGCTTGCAGTAGGGGGTTACAAGCGTCCGCGCGGGTGAGGGGAGCGAGCGGCCCCGAGAGAGCGCCTGCCCCTGCCCTTCGTTCCCGCGAGGCCAACCTTCTCTAAGAAGGCCCTGGTCCTTCCTTTTATATGCGTAAGGAGAGGATCCAGGTGTACAAATGGGGGTGTAGCAAGGTGCTACGTGTCTAGCGGGGGAGAGCTAGTGCCCTGAGTACATGCCAAGGTGGCTGCCGGAGAGATCTTGGCACCCAGCTGGTGTGGCGTCGTGGCTGTCGGAGAAGCAATGGAGCCTGGCGGAGGGACAGCTGTCGAAGTGGTTGGGCCCTTGCTGACGTCCCCCTGCTTCCGTAAGGGAGCTGAGAGCCGCCGTCGTCATGGATCTAGCGGGGCGCCATCATTGCCTATCTGGCGAAGCTAGCCAGATGGGGACGTCGGTCCTGTTCTCTGCGGCCCGAGTCGGCTCGGGGTAGGGTGATGATGACGCTTCCTGTTGACGTGGCGGACTTGTGCCCTAGGTCGGGCGACGTGGAGGCTCCTCCGAGGCCGAGGTCGAGTCTGTCCTGCATGGTCGAGGCCGAACCTGAGCTCCCGGGTCGGGCGAGGCGGAGGTCGTTCGGCAGAGGTCGGGGTGGAGTCCGAGCCCTGGGTCGGGCGAAGCGGAGTTCATCGTCTTCCGGGGCCCCAGCCCGAGTCCGAGCCCTGGGTCGGGCGGAGCAGAGTTCGCCGTCTTCCGGGGCCTCAGCCCGAGTCCGAGCCCTGGGTCGGGCGGAGCGGAGTTCGCCGTCTTCCGGGACCTTAGCCCGAGTCCGAGCCCTGGGTCGGGCGGAGCGGAGTTCGCCGTCTCCCGGGGCCTCAGCCCGAGTCCGAGCCCTGGGTCGTGCGGAGCGGAGTTCACCGTCTTCCGGGACCTTAGCCCGAGTCCGAGCCCTGGGTCGGGCGGAGCTTCCTCTGGCGCTTTTGGCCAAGCCTGGCTGCCCGTCAGTCTTACTGTTTGCGTTAAAAGACCCCAGTGACTTGGTCGGTTAGTGCGGTGATTTAGTCAGGGTTGCTTCTTAACGAAGGCAAGGCCTCGGGCGAGCCGGAGATGCGTCTGCCGTGAAAGAGGAGGCCTCGGGCGAGACGGAAACATCTCAGGGTCGGCTGCCCTTGCCCGAGGCTAGGCTCGGGCGTGGCATGATCGAGTCGCTCGTACGGACTGATCCTTGACTTAATCAAACCCATCAGGCCTCTGCAGCTTTATGCTGATGGGGGTTACCAGCTGAGAATTAGGCGTCTTGAGGGTACCCCTAATTATGGTCCCCGACACATGGAGATGAAGATCATCGTGATGGACAGATTATTGGAGATGGGGATCACCATGTGACAGCAAGCCATACCGAATCACAACTGTTGTGTGAATGCCACTCTTATTGTTCTACTTGTTTATATTGCATATATGTCCTTGCGTGCGATGTTATAAGTAGGACGATCCCTCATAAATGTTTAAGCTTTAATGCCTCTCCAAACCTTGCACTATCATAAGTCTTGTACAATTGGTGGTGGGTCTATGAAATTAGGGTGCCACCAGTTTTCCTTGACTAGATAGGTTTGTATCGGATACGAACTGCAGAAAGGGTTGGTTAACTTAAACAAAGTCAGCTTAATGGTTAAGGACTTTGAGGCATAAGGTTGGGAGCCGAGACGTAGAGATGTCACCCAACAACAGGAGTCATATATATGATATGATTAGCAAGGAGTTGCTTACCGATCTACCTTGTCTTCTAGCGGTGATGCTAAAGCTCACTAGTAGACTTGTTAGTTGTGGGTTCTGAATCACTAATTATCAATCGAGGGATATTGATTTTAGTGGGAGTAGACTATTAAATGTTTAATATGATTTACTCTGTCATGGATATTTTTGTCTTAGTATTTTGCATTATTTTGTTGTAGATAAATGGCACCTAGCACACCAACATTTACTTTGCGATCAATTCTTGAAAAGGATAAGTTAAATGGAACAAACTATACGGATTGGATCCGTAACCTGAGAATTGTTCTCAGGGCTGAAAAAAAAGGAAGACGTTCTAGACACCCCACTACCAGAGGATCCTGGTGAAAATGCAACTGCTGTAGCTAAAACCGCTTACAAGAAAGCAATGGATACTAATCTTGAAGTGAGTTGCCTAATGCTTGCTTGCATGGAGCCTGAGCTGCAGATGCAGTTTGAGACAAACCATGAGGTACACGATATGATCGTGGCGCTCAAGGATATGTTCCAGACTCAGGCTAGGACTGAAAGGTTCAATGTGTCCAAAGCCTTTCTGGAATGCAAGCTAGCAGAAGGCGCAGCAGTTGGGCCACACATAATCAAAATGGTTGGTTACAGTCAGAGGTTGGAGAAGCTAGGCTTCCCAATAAGCCAAGAGTTGGCCACTGACTTCATTTTGGCATCTCTTCCGCCCAGCTATGGAAACTTCATCACGAACTACCATATGCATGGGGCGGAGAGGGGCCTCAATGAACTATGTGGCATGCTGAAAACTGCAGAAGGGGACATAAAGAAAAGCGCTGGCAGCAGCGGCCATGTGATGGCGGTCCAAAACAAACCCAACTTTAAGAAGAAGGGTAAAACTCAAAAGAAGAAGGGCAAGGCAAAGGATACAGTATCCAAGCCAAATCAAAAGCCCAAGGCTGGACCAGCTGCAGATGCAGAGTGCTTTTATTGCAAAGAACTTGGTCACTGGAAAAGGAATTGCAAGCAGTACTTGGCCTCTATTAAGGATCGCGGCGGTAAGGGTACAGCCGCAGCAGGTACACTTGCTATTCACATTACAGAAATTTTTCTTGCTGATTCTTATATTAATTCTTGGGTATTTGATACCGGATCGGTTGCCCATATTTGCAATTCGATGCAGGGAATGATAAGAAGTAGAAGCGTGAAAAGAGGAGAAGTTGATTTCCGGGTAGGCAATAATGCAAGAGTTGCTGCGTTGACCGTCGGGACGATGCAACTCCACCTCCCATCAGGATTTATTTTGGAGTTAAATAATTGTTATCTAGTTCCTAGTATGAGTCGAAACATTATGTCTCCTTCATGTTTGATGAAGGATGGTTATTCATTTGCGAGTGAAAACAATGGTTGTGTGATCTCTAAGAATGGCATGTTTGTGGCTTTTGCATCCATTATGAATGGGTTATTCATTTTAAATCTTGATGATGCACCTATCTGTAATATTAGTGCTAAAAGGCCTCGGCCTAATGATTTAAGTCCTACCTACATGTGGCACTGTCGTTTGGGTCATATAAGTAAGAATCGCATGAAGAAGCTTCATTCTGATGGGCTTTTAACTTCGTTTGATTTTGAATCATACGAGACATGTGAAGCTTGCTTACTTGGTAAGATGACCAAGGCGCCCTTCACGGGTTTACCGTAGAGGACGTTAGATTTATTGGAACTCATACATACTGATGTGTGCGGACCAATGAGTACGACAGCTAGGGGAGGATTCCAATACTTCATAACCTTCACTGATGATTTTAGTAGATATGGGTATGTCTACTTAATGAAACACAAGTCTGAATCCTTAGAAAAGTTCAAAGAGTTTCAGAATGAAGTAGAAAATCAGCGTGGCAAGAAAATTAAAGCACCGCGATCAGATCGTGGTGGTGAATATTTGAGTCATGAGTTTAGCAATCATCTAAAGAGTTGTGGAATTATTCCACAGCTTACGCCGCCTGGAACGCCTCAGAGGAATGGCGTGTCTGAGCGACGTAATCGGACTTTATTGGATATGGTTCGATCAATGATGAGCCAGTCGGACCTACCTTTGTCGTTTTGGGGATACGCTCTAGAAACAGCAGCTTTCACACTAAATAGGGTACTGTCTAAGTCCGTAGTTAAGACACCATATGAGATGTGGACTGGGAAGACTCCCAGCTTGTCTTTTCTGAAGATTTGGGGTTGTGAGGTTTACGTCAAGCGACTACAGTCGGATAAACTCACTCCAAAATCGGACAAGTGCATGTTCGTGGGATATCCAAAGGAAACTTTAGGATATTACTTTTACCACCGGTCAGAGGGCAAAGTGTTTGTCGCCCGGAACGGTGTGTTCTTAGAGAAAGAGTTTCTCAAAAGAGAGAAAAGTAAACAAAAGGTGTATCTTGAAGAAGTTCAGGATGAGCCAGTGGGACAAGATTCAACAAGTGATGCTAATGTAGCAGAACAAGTTGAGACGTCTATGGCAAGAGAATCACCACCACAACCACGAAGGTCAGCAAGGCTTCGCGAGGCACGAGGAGAAGTGCTATTGTTGGGCAATGGGGAAGTGTTGTTGTTAGACAACGACGAACCTGCAACATATTCAGAAGCGATGATGGACCCAGATTCCGAGAAATGGCATGTCGCCATGAGATCCGAGATAGATTCCATGGGAGAAAATCAAGTTTGGAACTTGGTTGACCCGCCTGATGGTGTTAGACCTATAGAATGCAAATGGATCTATAAGAAGAAGAAAGACATGGATGGAAATGTTCACATCTATAAGGCTCGACTTGTTGCAAAGGGTTTTCGACAAGTTCAAGGAGTTGACTATGACGAGACATTCTCGCCAGTAGCGATGCTTAAATCTATTCGGATCATTCTAGCTATTGCCGCATATTTCGATTATGAGATTTGGCAGATGGATGTCAAAACAGCTTTCCTTAATGGAAACCTAGATGAGGACGTGTATATGATACAGCCCGAGGGTTTTGTCGATCCGATCAATGCTGGAAAGATATGCAAACTTCAGAAATCCATTTATGGGTTGAAGCAAGCATCTCGGAGTTGGAACATTCGTTTTGATGAAGTGATCAAAGGGCTTGGTTTTCATCAGAATGAAGAAGAAGCTTGTGTTTACAAGAAGGAGAGTGGGAGCGCTATTGTATTTCTGATCTTGTATGTGGATGACATATTATTGATTGGGAATGACATTCCTATGCTGGAGTCCGTCAAGGCTTCACTGAAAAAGAGTTTTTCTATGAAGGACTTAGGGGAAGCAGCATATATTTTGGGCATAAGGATCTATAGAGATAGGTCGAAGAGGCTTATAGGATTAAGTCAAGATACGTACATTGACAAGGTTTTGAAACGGTTCAACATGGAACAGTCCAAGAAAGGGTTCATACCTATGTCACATGGTAAACACCTTAGCCAGATGCAATGTCCTACAACGGCTAATGAGCGAGAGCGCATGAGTAAGGTACCATACGCCTCAGCAATTGGTTCAATCATGTATGCCATGATAAGTACACGCCCAGATGTTTCATACGCTATAAGTGCTACGAGTAGATACCAGGCTGATCCAGGTGAGGATCACTGGACAGCGGTAAAAGGCATTCTTAAGTACTTAAGAAGGACTAAAGATATGTTCCTGGTATATGGGGGTAAGGAGGAGCTCGTTGTAACTGGTTACACCGATGCTAGCTTCCAAACTGACCCAGACGAGTTAAAATCGCAATCAGGTTTTGTGTTCACAATAAATGGTGGTGCTGTTAGTTGGAAGAGTTCCAAACAGGAGACTGTGACTGATTCTACAACAGAAGCCGAGTACATTGCAGCTTCTGAATCTGCGAAGGAAGGTGTTTGGATAAGAAAGTTCCTCATCGAGCTTGGTGTGTTTCCTAATGCATCTAGCCCATTGAACCTCTACTGTGACAACAATGGGGCTATTACGCAAGCTAAGGAGCCAAGGAACCACCAGAAAAACAAACACGTACTGCGGAAGTTTCACCTCATACGGGAATTCATTAGGCGGGGTGAGATAAAGATATGCAAAATACATACGGATTTGAATGTTGCTGATCCTTTGACAAAACCTCTTCCACAACCTAAGCATGAGGCACACGTGAGATCTATGGGTATTAGATATCTTCTAGATTAACTCTAGTGCAAGTGGGAGACTGTTAGAAATATGCCCTAGAGATAATCATAGAGATGAGCATATTTCTTTGTATCCATGATATATATATTGCTTAATTGAATATCCATGGAAGGCACCTTGTATTGATTAGCAATTATGTGAATTGTTTGTGAGATTCTTTACTTATATGGTTATTCTAAATGATGTCCCTAGTCAGAGTCGATGACTAGCACATGTATTAGTTGATGACTACATTTCACAAGTCATGAACATGGAGATGTTAAACTAATAATGTGGGCGCATGTATGACATGTGGCTGGACCGACCCAACGTGAGATATTGTAATATAGTTCTCTTCTTGCAACATGAATACTGTATCCTTAGACCTGAGATTGTCGCATGTTCTCAAGATGTGAATTGACTTACTTAGGGACTATCAAACGCTATCCCGTAACTGGGTAGTTATAAAGGTAGTTTTGGGTTTGTCAGGAAGCATGCTATGAGGCATGGTCAGTCAAGATGGAATTTGTCCCTCTCTTTATGAGAGAGATATCTCTGGGCCCCTCGAGTGATTGGATCAAGAAATGCATGGCCGTGCTAGGGTTAAGAGTTAACCATTGAAAGGATTCCAATTCACAGTATCGAGAAAGAGAGGTCAGCTTGGAGCCAGACCAAATATCGTGAGACAAAGGGAACAGCATGTACGTAATGTCGCAATGGTTCGTCTGATATGATCTTTACGTACACATAGGAGTTGACATGTCTTGCTAGAGGCCGCTGTCAATTATTGGGCCAAGTAAGAGTACTCGGGCTATGTCTATTTGTACGTGAACCTATAGGGTCACACACTTAAGGGGAAGGAAGCCTAATTCGGATTAGATCCGAATTTAGACTGGGCTTTAGGGTTAATGATGGGCCTCGGCGTCAGAAGCCCACCATAACGCCTATATAATGAGGGGCGGGGGCGCGGTTAAGAGATAACCTAATTCACCACCTGCAAATCAGCAGCCGCCGCTCGCCTCTCGCCCTCGCCAAGCCGCCATCGCGAACCTAGCAGTTCGGTACGCGGCGCTTCCTCCCTGTACGTGTGGATACCTCGGAGGTGCTGCATCTGGAGCACTTGGACGAACCGTGCGAGGACGTGAAGGACGCCGGCGACTGCACGGCACTGCTCGACGCGTTCGTCTACATCGAGACGTCTTCCGCTGCTCTGCGCGTCTAGTGGTAATTCCATGACCTATAACCGCAGTAGTTCTTGGTATTATGGGGATGAAAATTTTGTTTTGCGCTAGCGTAGCCTCCCCGTAATCCTCCAGTGGTATCAGAACAGGTTCTGCGTAGTTTTAGGTCTGGATCTAGGTTCATGAGATGGATCTACTTGATGCACGGTTTGATTAGATCAATTGGTTATAAAGGGTTGAAGTAGATTACATTGGATATGACTGGAGAGATCAGTTCGTCCTTCTCTGTTATGTGCGCGACTTGCCCCTACCGGCTGGAATCACCATCGGGGCTAACTGCGTACACAACTAGCAGATTGATGTAACAGATCAACGTCATGAGTGTAATCTTCTTCGGGTCGAAAGTCTCGGATTTGGGTTGATTTGATCAACCGCATGAGATTTCCAGTGGAATTTCCATACATACGATGCATGGAATCCTGTGAGGTTTTCAGGGCGCTGCCCTGAGACCGTATAGAAACGTGTTTGTCTAACCTGTTTAACCTGTTTTTGTCGAAACGTCTTCATCGGGACCGCCGTGGCTATCTGTTGAAGTGGCGAACGTATAGAAACGTGTTTGTCTAACTTGTTTTTGCAGGACGTCCTGTGATCGGTATGGCTATTGTGTATATGATGCATGTTAATAAATTATTCATGACCTGCGTGTCGTGACCAGGGCAATACGGCTGGAGCCACATGTATTGTCCAAATTTAATGTAATGACCTGCGTGTCAACATGTGATGATCCAAAGCGTATATGTAATTTGTTTACCAGCATACGTTAGATAGGTCTTGAAGGACTCATCACCTGGAGGATGGCATACCTATATCATGGAGATGAAGATCATCGTGATGGACAGATTATTGGAGATGGGGATCACCATGTGACAGCAAGCCATACCGAATCACAACTGTTGTGTGAATGCCACTCTTATTGTTCTACTTGTTTATATTGCATATATGTCCTTGCGTGCGATGTTATAAGTAGGACGATCCCTCATAAATGTTTAAGCTTTAATGCCTCTCCAAACCTTGCACTATCATAAGTCTTGTACAATTGGTGGTGGGTCTATGAAATTAGGGTGCCACCAGTTTTCCTTGACTAGATAGGTTTGTATCGGATACGAACTGCAGAAAGGGTTGGTTAACTTAAACAAAGTCAGCTTAATGGTTAAGGACTTTGAGGCATAAGGTTGGGAGCCGAGACATAGAGATGTCACCCAACAACAGGAGTCATATATATGATATGATTAGCAAGGAGTTGCTTACCGATCTACCTTGTCTTCTAGCGGTGATGCTAAAGCTCACTAGTAGACTTGTTAGTTGTGGGTTCTGAATCACTAATTATCAATCGAGGGATATTGATTTTAGTGGGAGTAGACTATTAAATGTTTAATATGATTTACTCTGTCATGGATATTTTTGTCTTAGTATTTTGCATTATTTTATTGTAGATAAATGGCACCTAGCACACCAACATTTACTTTGCGATCAATTCTTGAAAAGGATAAGTTAAATGGAACAAACTATACGGATTGGATCCGTAACCTGAGAATTGTTCTCAGGGCTGAAAAAAAGGAAGACGTTCTAGACACCCCACTACCAGAGGATCCTGGTGAAAATGCAACTGCTGCAGCTAAAACCGCTTACAAGAAAGCAATGGATACTAATCTTGAAGTGAGTTGCCTAATGCTTGCTTGCATGGAGCCTGAGCTGCAGATGCAGTTTGAGACAAACCATGAGGTACACGATATGATCGTGGCGCTCAAGGATATGTTCTAGACTCAGGCTAGGACTGAAAGGTTCAATGTGTCCAAAGCCTTTCTGGAATGCAAGCTAGCAGAAGGCGCAGCAGTTGGGCCACACGTAATCAAAATGGTTGGTTACAGTCAGAGGTTGGAGAAGCTAGGCTTCCCAATAAGCCAAGAGTTGGCCACTGACTTCATTTTGGCATCTCTTCCGCCCAGCTATGGAAACTTCATCACGAACTACCATATGCATGGGGCGGAGAGGGGCCTCAATGAACTATGTGGCATGCTGAAAACTGCAGAAGGGGACATAAAGAAAAGCGCTGGCAGCAGCGGCCATGTGATGGCGGTCCAAAACAAACCCAACTTTAAGAAAAAGGGTAAAACTCAAAAGAAGAAGGGCAAGGCAAAGGATACAGTATCCAAGCCAAATCAAAAGCCCAAGGCTGGACCAGCTGCAGATGCAGAGTGCTTTTATTGCAAAGAACTTGGTCACTGGAAAAGGAATTGCAAGCAGTACTTGGCCTCTATTAAGGATCGCGGCGGTAAGGGTACAGCCGCAGCAGGTACACTTGCTATTCACATTACAGAAATTTTTCTTGCTGATTCTTATATTAATTCTTGGGTATTTGATACCGGATCGGTTGCCCATATTTGCAATTCGATGCAGGGAATGATAAGAAGTAGAAGCGTGAAAAGAGGAGAAGTTGATTTCCGGGTAGGCAATAATGCAAGAGTTGCTGCGTTGACCGTCGGGACGATGCAACTCCACCTCCCATTAGGATTTATTTTGGAGTTAAATAATTGTTATCTAGTTCCTAGTATGAGTCGAAACATTATGTCTCCTTCATGTTTGATGAAGGATGGTTATTCATTACGAGTGAAAACAATGGTTGTGTGATCTCTAAGAATGGCATGTTTGTGGCTTTTGCATCCATTATGAATGGGTTATTCATTTTAAATCTTGATGATGCACCTATTTGTAATATTAGTGCTAAAAGGCCTCGGCCTAATGATTTAAGTCCTACCTACATGTGGCACTGTCGTTTGGGTCATATAAGTAAGAATCGCATGAAGAAGCTTCATTCTGATGGGCTTTTAACTTCGTTTGATTTTGAATCATACGAGACATGTGAAGCTTGCTTACTTGGTAAGATGACCAAGGCGCCCTTCACGGGTTTACCGTAGAGGACGTTAGATTTATTGGAACTCATACATACTGATGTGTGCGGACCAATGAGTACGACAGCTAGGGGAGGATTCCAATACTTCATAACCTTCACTGATGATTTTAGTAGATATGGGTATGTCTACTTAATGAAACACAAGTCTGAATCCTTAGAAAAGTTCAAAGAGTTTCAGAATGAAGTAGAAAATCAGCGTGGCAAGAAAATTAAAGCACCGCGATCAGATCGTGGTGGTGAATATTTGAGTCATGAGTTTAGCAATCATCTAAAGAGTTGTGGAATTATTCCACAGCTTACGCCGCCTGGAACGCCTCAGAGGAATGGCGTGTCTGAGCGACGTAATCGGACTTTATTGGATATGGTTCGATCAATGATGAGCCAGTCGGACCTACCTTTGTCGTTTTGGGGATACGCTCTAGAAACAGCAGCTTTCACACTAAATAGGGTACTGTCTAAGTCCGTAGTTAAGACACCATATGAGATGTGGACTGGGAAGACTCCCAGCTTGTCTTTTCTGAAGATTTGGGGTTGTGAGGTTTACGTCAAGCGACTACAGTCGGATAAACTCACTCCAAAATCGGACAAGTGCATGTTCGTGGGATATCCAAAGGAAACTTTAGGATATTACTTTTACCACCGGTCAGAGGGCAAAGTGTTTGTCGCCCGGAACGGTGTGTTCTTAGAGAAAGAGTTTCTCAAAAGAGAGAAAAGTAAACAAAAGGTGTATCTTGAAGAAGTTCAGGATGAGCCAGTGGGACAAGATTCAACAAGTGATGCTAATGTAGCAGAACAAGTTGAGACGTCTATGGCAAGAGAATCACCACCACAACCACGAAGGTCAGCAAGGCTTCGCGAGGCACGAGGAGAAGTGCTATTGTTGGGCAATGGGGAAGTGTTGTTGTTAGACAACGACGAACCTGCAACATATTCAGAAGCGATGATGGACCCAGATTCCGAGAAATGGCATGTCGCCATGAGATCCGAGATAGATTCCATGGGAGAAAATCAAGTTTGGAACTTGGTTGACCCGCCTGATGGTGTTAGACCTATAGAATGCAAATGGATCTATAAGAAGAAGAAAGACATGGATGGAAATGTTCACATCTATAAGGCTCGACTTGTTGCAAAGGGTTTTCGACAAGTTCAAGGAGTTGACTATGACGAGACATTCTCGCCAGTAGCGATGCTTAAATCTATTCGGATCATTCTAGCTATTGCCGCATATTTCAATTATGAGATTTGGCAGATGGATGTCAAAACAGCTTTCCTTAATGGAAACCTAGATGAGGACGTGTATATGATACAGCCCGAGGGTTTTGTCGATCCGATCAATGCTGGAAAGATATGCAAACTTCAGAAATCTATTTATGGGTTGAAGCAAGCATCTCGGAGTTGGAACATTCGTTTTGATGAAGTGATCAAAGGGCTTGGTTTTCATCAGAATGAAGAAGAAGCTTGTGTTTACAAGAAGGAGAGTGGGAGCGCTGTTGTATTTCTGATCTTGTATGTGGATGACATATTATTGATTGGGAATGACATTCCTATGCTGGAGTCCGTCAAGGCTTCACTGAAAAAGAGTTTTTCTATGAAGGACTTAGGGGAAGCAGCATATATTTTGGGCATAAGGATCTATAGAGATAGGTCGAAGAGGCTTATAGGATTAAGTCAAGATACGTACATTGACAAGGTTTTGAAACGGTTCAACATGGAACAGTCCAAGAAAGGGTTCATACCTATGTCACATGGTAAACACCTTAGCCAGATGCAATGTCCTACAACGGCTAATGAGCGGGAGCGCATGAGTAAGGTACCATACGCCTCAGCAACTGGTTCAATCATGTATGCCATGATAAGTACACGCCCAGATGTTTCATACGCTATAAGTGCTACGAGTAGATACCAGGCTGATCCAGGTGAGGATCACTGGACAGCGGTAAAAGGCATTCTTAAGTACTTAAGAAGGACTAAAGATATGTTCCTGGTATATGGGGGTAAGGAGGAGCTCGTTGTAACTGGTTACACCGATGCTAGCTTCCAAACTGACCCAGACGAGTTAAAATCGCAATCAGGTTTTGTGTTCACAATAAATGGTGGTGCTGTTAGTTGGAAGAGTTCCAAACAGGAGACTGTGACTGATTCTACAACAGAAGCCGAGTACATTGCAGCTTCTGAATCTGCGAAGGAAGGTGTTTGGATAAGAAAGTTCCTCATCGAGCTTGGTGTGTTTCCTAATGCATCTAGCCCATTGAACCTCTACTGTGACAACAATGGGGCTATTACGCAAGCTAAGGAGCCAAGGAACCACCAGAAAAACAAACACGTACTGCGGAAGTTTCACCTCATACGGGAATTCATTAGGCGGGGTGAGATAAAGATATGCAAAATACATACGGATTTGAATGTTGCTGATCCTTTGACAAAACCTCTTCCACAACCTAAGCATGAGGCACACGTGAGATCTATGGGTATTAGATATCTTCTAGATTAACTCTAGTGCAAGTGGGAGACTGTTAGAAATATGCCCTAGAGATAATCATAGAGATGAGCATATTTCTTTGTATCCATGATATATATATTGCTTAATTGAATATCCATGGAAGGCACCTTGTATTGATTAGCAATTATGTGAATTGTTTGTGAGATTCTTTACTTATATGGTTATTCTAAATGATGTCCCTAGTCAGAGTCGATGACTAGCACATGTATTAGTTGATGACTACATTTCACAAGTCATGAACATGGAGATGTTAAACTAATAATGTGGGCGCATGTATGACATGTGGCTGGACCGACCCAACGTGAGATATTGTAATATAGTTCTCTTCTTGCAACATGAATACTGTATCCTTAGACCTGAGATTGTCGCATGTTCTCAAGATGTGAATTGACTTACTTAGGGACTATCAAACGCTATCCCGTAACTGGGTAGTTATAAAGGTAGTTTTGGGTTTGTCAGGAAGCATGCTATGAGGCATGGTCAGTCAAGATGGAATTTGTCCCTCTCTTTGTGAGAGAGATATCTCTGGGCCCCTCGAGTGATTGGATCAAGAAATGCATGGCCGTGCTAGGGTTAAGAGTTAACCATTGAAAGGATTCCAATTCACAGTATCGAGAAAGAGAGGTCAGCTTGGAGCCAGACCAAATATCGTGAGACAAAGGGAACAGCATGTACGTAATGTCGCAATGGTTCGTCTGATATGATCTTTACGTACACATAGGAGTTGACATGTCTTGCTAGAGGCCGCTATCAATTATTGGGCCAAGTAAGAGTACTCGGGCTATGTCTATTTGTACGTGAACCTATAGGGTCACACACTTAAGGGGAAGGAAGCCTAATTCGGATTAGATCCGAATTTAGACTGGGCTTTAGGGTTAATGATGGGCCTCGGCGTCAGAAGCCCACCATAACGCCTATATAATGAGGGGCGGGGGCGCGGTTAAGAGATAACCTAATTCGCCACCTGCAAATCAGCAGCCGCCGCTCGCCTCTCGCCCTCGCCAAGCCGCCGTCGCGAACCTAGCAGTTCGGTACGCGGCGCTTCCTCCCTGTACGTGTGGATACCTCGGAGGTGCTGCATCTGGAGCACTTGGACGAACCGTGCGAGGACGTGAAGGACGCTGGCGACTGCACGGCACTGCTCGACGCGTTCGTCTACATCGAGACGTCTTCCGCTGCTCTGCGCGTCTAGTGGTAATTCCATGACCTATAACCGCAGTAGTTCTTGGTATTATGGGGATGAAAATTTTGTTTTGCGCTAGCGTAGCCTCCCCGTAATCCTCCAGCTTAGGCGGGCGGCGTATCTGTATTTGACACCTACGGGCAAAGTGATGATTGCCGCAACGCCTGCCCCCGCATGGCACCACACACCGTCGCAGTGAATGGTCCATAGTTTCTCTAGGTACTCTTCTTGTTGTCGTGGTGGTCCCATCCAGTCAATGATGAAGTCTGCCAGGACCTGTGACTTGATCGCTGTTCTGGGTTCAAAGGTGATGTGGTATCCAGAAAGTTCCGCTGCCCACTTGGCGATTCGGGTGGATGCCTCCGGGTTCCGGAATAGCTCTCACAGGCCTCTGTCAGAAGTGACCCGTACTTTGAATGCTTCGAAGTAGTGGTGCAGCTTGCGAGATGCCATGACAACCGCGTATGAAATTTTTCCCAGCTCGGTCATATTACACTTGGAAGCTGTGAGGACTTCGGAGACATAATACACTGGGCACTATCGGGTCATGTCCTCTTTGTCCTGTTCTTGGACCAACGCTGCACTGACTGCACATGGTGAGGCCGCTATGTATAGCAGTAAGGGAAGCGAAGGGTCGGGACTAGCGAGGGTTGCTAGATTGGACAAGTGTTGCTTGAGCAACTCAAAAGGCGGCCGCCTGCTCTAATCCCCAAGCGAAGTCTTTGGCGCCGCACAGTGTCTTGAGGAAAGGTAGGCTGCACCCTGCTGATTTTGAAATGGACCTATTCAAGGCGGCCAATCTGCCTGTCAATCGCTGGATGTCCCTAGCTGACTGCGGAGGTGTCATGTTGATGATTGCCTGGATTTTTATCGGGTTGGCCTCGATCCCTCTATGCGACACCACGTAGCCGAGTATCTTCCCCTGGCAGACTCCGAAGACACACTTTTTGGGGTTAAGCCGAAGTCGTGTGTCCTGCATGTTAGCGAAGGTTTCGGCGAGGTTGGCCAGGTGATCCTCTTTGTTCTTGCTCGCGACGACAATGTCGTCCACGTAGGTGAAAATGTTGCGGCCTACTTGGCTTTCGAGGACCTTTTTTGTGAGGCGGGAGAAGGTTGACCCAGCGTTTTTGAGTCCTTCTAGCATTCTGATGAAGCAGTATGTGCCAAAGGATGTGATAAAGCTTGTGTTTGCCTTGTCTTCCTCTTTCATGTAGATCTGGTGGTAACTGGAGAAGCAATTGAGGAGGGACATGACTTTGCATCTAGCTACGCTGTCGACTATTTTGTCGATCCATGGCAGGGGGAAATTGTCCTTGGGACAGGCCTTATTGAGACTGTTGGGGGCCTTCGTCTTCCGAAGGTCCTCAAAAACATGATTTGTTTCCCAAGTGTAACATATGAACAAGTACCTTCAGACTCGGATCAAAACCACACACGATGTGAAAAGCATGGACAATACGAAGGTTGATACAACCCCAAAGCTACGTGTAAGGGAGCTTTGGCTTAGCGGCAGAAAAAGAAACTGACTTAAAGGGGAAAAGGCTATCCAAACCTCGGTGGATTATTCTAAAGTCAATAGTAAATGTAAAGGGCTTGAATGTAATTTTACACAGGCTACGCCCTATGCCTATAAATAGATGAACAGTATCCTTGTATTGTTCACGCTGACTGGTAGTTGCTTGTGCGTCATGCTTGTACTTTCACCTTCTATCAAGCCGAAGGTACCAATGTAATTCAACATTGTTCTTATTAATTCACAATTATATAATAAGAAATATATATTATAATGTCATATAATTATCCATGTTGTTTCTCATGTTTCGTATGTTTCGTCTGTCATTAATATATACTGTGATGATGAAGGTATGTCCTTCATAACCTTCGTCCGAAGATCATTATATCCTTGGGGAAATAATGCTCCGAAGGACGAAGGGCATTAACCATTAACCTATTTTTGTGTTTCCTTGTTCTTAATTTATAGCATTTGAGAACAAGCCCCCAACATTGGTGCCCACCTCCGGTGTACTCACTTCCACAACCTTCGGCAAGCATTGACCTGTGTCATGCCGCCGAAGAAGATAACAGCGACAGGGGTTGCTGCACTACAACCACTGGTTCCAAACCAGGAGACTCTCTCTCTCCGAGAGGCCCAAAGCCAGAAGAGAAAGGCCACCAGTCCAACACTCTAGGAGGAGGAGTTGGACCAAGAGATCAGGGACATGGAAATTATCCATCAACAAGTGCAAAGGAAAAAGGAGAAGATGGCCCGGCTGGCCGATCTTCAAAGGAAGATCGACGAAGCTACTGAGGAAGTGCGTCATCTTGCTCAAGATGAACAGGACCGAAGGCCCCAACACAGGGAGCTTCGTCAGGAAGGCTTATTCAACGAAGATGGATGGTATGATGATTTTAATCATGATACCTTTACTTTTGATGATGCTTCTCCCTTGGCAGCAGAATTGTAGGCTATCCCATGGCCACAATCCTACAAGCCACCCCAGCTACCCATGTATGATGGGCACTCAGACCCAAAACAATTTCTGATGAGCTATGAGGCAACAATATCCTCATACGGAGGCAATGCAGCTGCCATGGCTAAGTCCTTCGTTATGGCAGTCTGGAACGTGGCCTAGACATGGTATTCTTCCCTTCGGCCAGGGACAATCATGTCGTGGCAGAAGCTCAAGGACAAGCTGGTGACCAGTTTCCAAGGTTTTCAAACAAAGCTAGTTACAGCTCAGGCTTTGTTCCAATGCACGCAAGACCATGAGGAATACCTTCAGGCGTATGTCCGAAGGTTCTTGCGACTGAGGGCACAGGCGCCCACAGTGCCCAATGAAATTGTCATTGAAGCCATGATTAAGGGACTTCGGCCAGCACCTACCACTCAGTACTTTGCCAGGAAGCCCCCACAAACTCTGGAGAAGCTACTTCAGAAGATGGATGAATACATCCGGGCTGACAACGACTTCCGCCAAAGAAGGGAGGAAGCTTACAGATTCTCGGAAATGACCAGGGACTTCGGAGGAAGAATTCATCCGAGGCATGTTAGGTCAATCCACAATAGTCAGAATGACGACAAGGGAAATCAACTTCAGAGGCCACAGTACACCTCACAATCTTCGGGGCCCCAGCAAAGCTCTTTCAGGTCGCCAGCTCCAAGGGGCAGAGGCGCCAGGGGCTTCGGAGGAAGATATGGGGATCAGCCTAGGAAGATCTACTGCTTATTCTGTGGTGAGGAAAAGGGCCATACTACAAGAATGTGCCAAATCACCATTCAGAAGCAAAAGGAGATCGCAGAAGCCGAAGCTCGGCAGAGTCAGCCGAAGCAGGTCTTGCACACTGCTTCGTGTCACTCCCCTTACATACCAGAATATGTGGGTAATCATCCTGCAGCTTCTGTGGCTTCAGCTAGTCAGTCACAGGCTTCCTGGCCACAGCTCCCACATCCACCACCACTTCAACCTACCTATTCATAAGGCCATCAGCTAGAAGGGCGCCAGCACTCCCAACAGTAACGGGAATTTAGGGAGGAATCCGAAGCTAGCACAGTCAACAGTACTGTGCCAGAATCAAAGCACATTTATTAAGAGATATCCTACTTCTAAAATACTTTTACGTTCTATGTCATTTTGTTTTTCAATAAGGAACAAGTAATGTAAATTTAGATTTAATTCCCTGTAATAGTTTCGTTTCTATTAAAATGAAATATATCTTTGTCACATACTTACGAAGCTCAAAAATTGCCGAAGCTCAAAAAGTCGTTCCTAAGGGAATGCAGAGAAAAAAACTATCGAAGCTACAAAAAAGACATTCCTAAGGGAGCGCAACGTAAGTCTTGCCGAAGCTACAAAAAGTCGTTCCTAAGGGAGCACAGTGTAAGTTTTCTGCTCAAAAGTCGTTCCATAGGGAATGTAGAGCCAAATACCGCCGAAATATAAGGCGAAGAAGTTCAAAATACGTTCCTAAGGGGATGCAGAACTTATACCGCCGAAATAGAAGGCGAAGAAGTTCAAAAGACATTCCTAAGGGAATGCAGAACTTACACCGAAAAATAAGCGGTGAAGCCGAAAAATAAGCAGCAAAGAGATTTCAGTCGTTTATAAGGGAATGCAGAGATTGTGCGTTCCAATGTGGGAATGTGAATGTGCGTCTTCGGCATCATTATCATTTTGCGTCATATCATCACATCATTTCGCATAGCATCACATCATACATCATATTCCATCAATGACACAAGAATAGGATACGAAGCCGACCTTCGGAGAATGCTTCGTAAAAATGAGAACATGCTAAAGCACAAAATAAGCTTTGAGAAATACAGCTTCATCAGCCCTGAGAAGGGATCCCTTGTTTGTGAAGCTTGGATATTATTATGATGCATGGACCTTTTTCTTCACGACGCATAAAAGATGGGAAGGTGTTTTTTCGCCAAGGGATCAAAAACGGTATGTATGTAAGTTTCATGCATCATAAAGAAATAAATTATAATAATTTACATATTCGATCCAAAGTTATACACACCAAATGTTACAGCTTCGTTACAATGAAAAAGCACAATGTTCATGCTAGTGCCTCTTACATCGATCATTTAAAAATGTTTTTACAATAAGTGCTAGTCTTCTTTCAGGATTTTTTCCGCAGCTTCATTTAGCAATTTATTGACGACTTCGTCAACAATAGATTTAGCCATATTAATGATCTCCAGTGCTTCCTTCGCTTCTAGATCGACCAGGAGATCGAGCGGTACCGGCAGTGGAGATAATTCAGCTGAAGAAGGAAAAAGATAATCAGTCCGAAGCTATAAAAACAAATGCCAAAGCTAAAAGTCACGAAACAATACTATAACACCCCTGTGTTATGAGAACTAAAACGTTGGTATGACATCATATGCATCATCATCATTTGGCTTGATACACCTAGAATGCATTTTTCTAAGTCCAAAATTTCAACTGAAACCCTAAACTAGCCCAAAAAGTGGAAATCAAAATCTAGAGAGAAGTTGCCAAAAGTCCATGGTAGATCTTGGAAAGTTGAACAACTTCCATGAGGGGAGATGTCCAAGTGTTATAGGAAAAATCAGAGTAAACTACTGAAATTCAGTTTTGGTGCAATTTGGAATTTGTTCAAAGTAATGTCAATTAGCTAACTTTGGGCTGTTATAACTTTTGACTTCTAGACAATTTTGGGCTGGGCACTGTAGCAAAGTTGTGGGGCTACCTTAGGTGTACAAACTTGTTTAAGTTACTTAACCCTAAAGTCATATGGAATTAGGAGTAAAACTGGTCAAAAGATGGGCTGATAGGTTTGGATTTCAGACTTGGTGTAATTGCCCAAGTCTGAATTTCAGTGTGTCTGGCTCAACTTTGGAGCTTTGTGGTGCCTGATCCATGTGGTTTTGGACTAAGGTTGCTGTAGCAAGTTTGAAGACCATATGTTGGTGCGCAAGTTTAGTTAAAGGTCATACCCCTAAAGCTACTTGGAACTTGGAGAAAAGGTGGTTCAAAGTGGTGTTGGCTGAATTCTGAATTTTCAGATTTGGAATAGTGTCTAAGTCTGAATTCAGTATTTTAGTGCTTAGTTTGGAGCTCTGTTGTGATTAATCTATATGGTTTTGGACTGAAATTCCTTCAGCAAGCTTGAAGACCATATAGTGGTGAATAACTTTCTTTAAAGGTAATGGACATGATCCTATACAAAAATTGGAGTAACATCGGCTCAAATTTGGACTGTTAGGTGGCTGAATTCTGAATTTTCAGGTTTGGAATAGCGTCTAAGTCTGAATTTCAGTGATTGTGACTGACTTTGGAGCTTCCTAGTGCATAATCCATAAGGTTTTGAACTATGGTTTCTATAGAGGAATTGAAGACCATAAGTTGGGGTACAAATGTCTTTAAGGGTGATGGATATGATCCTACACAAAAAGTGTAGAAAAATTTGACTGAAAAAGGACTGTTGAGTTGCTGGTGACTGAAATCAGTTCAGTTAACAAAGACTGAAATTCAGTGAATGGTGCCAAATTTGGAGATCATTTGTGATCAATCCAAGCAGTTTTAGACTAAAGTTTCCATAGCAACGTTGGAGCCCATAGTACAGAGAATAAGTTTCATAATGAGGGTTGGACTTGGTTCTACATAAACTTTGGAGTAAAATGCAACCAAATTTGCCCTGTCAGATTAGGTGTATGGTGTCGGTTTCAGAAACTGCCCCTGGATTCAGTGTCTTGTGAGCAGTTTTGGAGTACCATAACATTGAACTCTTGCACTTTTGGCCCTGGAATACTATAGCAACCTTGGAGATCTATAGTTGGAGAACATTTTCTCTTGAGAAGGTGGAGTTTGTTAGTGTACAAAAATAGGAATAAATCAGCCCTAAATGCTCTCTGTCAGGTTAGTTTAGTGCTGAACCATGTTCAGTTTATTAAGGCAATGAATTTGGGTTAACCTTCGAGTAGGGTAACTCTTGATCTGTGAGCTTTTGGCTTGGGGTTGCTGTGTCAAGATTGTAGAGTTAAGTTTTGTGAGCATATTTGGTTAGCATCGGTCGACCTATTGCTGTTGGAAATGGGAGAAATCAGAGTTCAATAGGTATTGGGGTTTGCTATAAAAATCTAAAGAAAAGATCTTATCCCATTTTGTGTTCCAGCTGTCCCTGGGTATTCTGGAGATGTAGATAAATGTTGGCTCGACGTTATCTGAGGATAGGCTCAACGTTAAAATATCTAGGTTGGAAGAGTCGTGTGATTTACTGCTGGTGACCACCTTGTCTGCCTGCCTGTTTCTGATTGGGTGCCACCAGTTTTGGTTCATCAGTTGTTAGGTGCTGATCCTCCGTGGTGCTCATGCAGCCGAACTGCATGTCCACGTGCTTGATGTTGGTGGTGTTACCCGCATGTGTATCTCTGGGTTGAGATTTAGGTTGATCCAGCGTGGCCAGTCATCTTTCTTCCTTGGTCACCATGGTTCTCGGTCGAGTTAAGTAGTCTTGTTCGCATTCCCTTCCTCCAAATCACTAGTTCATCAGGATCGCTGTCACACTGCGTTTGGAAAAACTTCAGCCCCATTGCTTGCTCCTGCCCGAGTTCACCTCAAGCTGTGCTGCCGTCTCTACTTGCCACCATGCCTCCCAACCCCACCTCGCTGTGGCTTGAACACCTCGATGTGTGGCATGCCCGAGGGAAGCTTGTTCTGTGATCTCCATAGGTCAGTGAAACTTTCCCTGCTGGTATTTTGAACTCTGTTGTTGTCGATTGCCTAGAGCACGCTTGTGCCGTCGTGGTCTTGCACCGTGGACAACCTCTGCACTGATTTGTTAATCCGTGCCGTCCCCGGTGATCCTCACGCAAGAACCGTAGCTGGGTAAATGTTTAAGTGTATTTAGAGCTGGTTTGCCTAGAGAACCTTGAAATAACTAAAAGAGGAAATATAAAAGCCACACAAGTAGTGTCAACATATGTTGTAGCGGAGTTAGACCCTATAAAGTGTTGGGTAGCAACAATTTAGTGAATCTTAATATGTTTAGTCCTCTGGTTTGTTCAACTAAATTTAGTTTAGGCATGTAGATCAAATGTTAAGTTAGGTATAAGTATAGGTAAGCTTGTCACGTGCTTAGTTAGAGGTGTTTATGTTCCCCACCTCTCCTTTGTGAGAGTTTGCATTTCATGTCATTACATAAGCATCCATGTATTTGTAATTGACTTGTAGAACACCTAGAAGAAGTGGTGTTGAAGAAGTCTGCTCCAAGTACTGTTGATCTCGTGGTGGAGTCCCATCTAACTATAAAAAGGTTTTGAATCTTCTCTGCAACAAGGCAAGCCCCGGTGCATTTGCCACCTTCCTTGTGTTTACAAAATTTTTATCACTTATATGCTGCATTAGGTTATAGGAGTTTATTGATTAAAGCCTTGATGCATTACCATCCTTGAATGGTTGATTACCACACCTTGTCACCTGTTTTATAAAAGCTAGAGATGCTTAGTCATGCTGATAGACTAACAAAAATGTTTTTGATCTACGACTGATGTTTTTACAAAAAAGAAAATGGGCTTGGGATAATGAAGGCATCAAGACGTTGATAAATTCATTATCCAGACATGGCCCCTCTGCTAGGCGCCAAAATTTTGAAATAGTTTAAAATGGGACCAGACGCTGAGCAAGAAAAGTTGTCCATCTGTGTCTATTAAGGACCGTACCGATTGTTGGCCTAATGATCTAGGACCTTTTAACTAACCACATACCTCGTCATGGGTAAGCCTGAACCCCGCTATTCCATACGTGAAATGACAATCGCGCACTAGGCATGGGAGATGGTGGGAGTAGCAGTTATCCTCCTGGCAAGAGGCTGGATGGTAGGGTAATGTGCTCCCGGGTAGCTCGAACCAGTTCATGTAGTGGAGGATCCGTGGGAATGGTTGACATATGCAAGGGTTACGTGCTACATATGTCGTGTGGTTGGAGATCCCTAGCTGAGTATTAATCGATTTGGATCGCCGTTACTTCTCGGATATGAAGACTGGATCGCTGCCCTTCATCGTAGATAACAAGCGAAACAAAATTTGGATTTTAAAAGCAACCTAGTGTGGGTCAAGTGAATGCTCTAGATTAGGAAAATGCTAGATTTAGGCTAGAAGATTCAGGTAATAAACTAACTTGTGAAATAAAACTTGGTTTACGGACCCACTTCTAGTAAGCTTTTCTGCAAAATGAGTCCTTGAACTTTGATAAGCTTTACCATGATTCCCAAAAGCCAGCATACCCTTGAGAGTCTTTTCTTTAGTCGGGTAAGTCTTGCTGAGTAATTGCGTACTCAGTGTGGCAGAACCTCCAAGTTATTGGGCCCACATGCACCTGTCCTTGTCCTAAAGACCTCAAACGGCCATGCATGTGCACCAGATAACTCAACAGGATCTGTCCGATTGCCCCAAGGACATCGGATAAACCACTTTCAACCAGAACCGCGGGATTAAGTAACACAAATCACACACACCAATATTTTTGCAGCGGAAATACTATTACCAAATTTTACAAGTTACAAAAATTTTATATTATTTTATTGGAGTGATTACAAAAGTATATGTTTGAAATATATGCTAGCTCAAACGACCATCCTCAATAAGAAGTATAGAAGGGTTACTTAGACTTATAAGAAGGCCGAGCCCACCGGCACTTAACACCATCACAGCAGCACAAGGTTAGAACCTGAAAAACAACAGGGAATAAAACCCTGAGTATGGAATTACTCAGCAAGACTTACCCGACTAAAGAAAAGACTCTCAAGGGTATGCTGGAATTGGGAATCAAGGAGAGGCTTTAGCAAGAATCAACTTAGATACTTTTGCAGAAATAGCTTACTAAAGTGAGTCCTTACTTTCAATATTTTAACGCCAAATTAAATATTAATAGACTCTGTTTGCATCTAGTCTAAATTTCATCATCTCATCGATACAACATCATTTTTATTCACGAAGTTCACGTCTTGACTTAGGTTGTAGGGAAGTGACCAAGTCTTCATAACCGCGAAGGTACGGCGATTCGAATCGATTATACTCAGCTGAGGATCTCCAATCACACGACATATGTAGCACTTAACCCTTGCATATGTCAACCCGCCACCGGGGTTCTTAAGACCAGATCAGGTTCACGCAAACCGAGAGCACAGATACACCACCGTCCAGCCTCTTGCCACGGAGGGTACACGCTACTCTCGCCACCGCTCCACGCCCATTTCGTGTTATCTTATTCTGGCCTTAGTCTGCCCGAGGCAAGGCTTACCCATGACGAGGCATGTGACCAGTTAAAGGGTCCTCGATCAGCACGCCTACATACGCATTCAATCCTTAATCAACCTGGGTAGAACATCACCTGTTCCTAACCCAAGTCTCAATTTAAGTATTTCCATCCTTAGGATTGTTTCTGTTCCTTAGGATGAAAAGAGCATCATAGGGAACTTTGCAGTAAGATCCCACCATTGCTCCAAAAGAAAATATTCTTGCGCGTAGAAGTCATCCTTTCTCGAGCTAGGCTAAGGACAACCTCTATCCACAAGATCTAAGCAGGGCTAAGCATTTTTGTAAATCATGTTTTCGATACTTCACCAGAAGTATCTATAAAGGTATGGATATCAAGGAAAGCAATGCATCAAAGGGTTTCAAGCAACTCCAATAACCTAATGCACATTTCACTAGACTTTAAGTGTGCGAAAAGTATTTAAAAACACAAGGAAAGGGGTTGCATGCACCGGGGCTTGCCTGGGTAACACTAGGTTAGTGTTTGTTAGATGACGTTCACTTGGCGACCATCCTTTGCCTTGGCACTCGTTCAGTTTATCCATCTTCAGGTTCGTCCGATTGACGACATCGGCTTGCGGAGATGTCCTATCTCTGCATTATCCTGGGGTCGACTTGGGTCGTCTTCCACATCACGTGATCAACTAGCGCACCTAATGAGATGCATAATGCACATGAATGAACGTAAACAGGAATAACACACAACTAATTATTGCTATATCAAAGAGGATTAAATATTTAACCGCAAGGCATCACAGTTCTTATGTGTATACACTAGATAACTTTGGCTTTATAGCAAACATGATCTTTGAGTTAATCAGACCTAACTCAAACATTAGGCAACAATAGCTAAACACAAGTCTTAAGCCAGATTACAACATAATAGAGCTCAGCACTAAGATTTGCTATCCTTGGACACTCCAACTGGGAATAAGTATAGGAGTCATTTAACTAACCTTCTAAATTACTCTTCCATGTTAAATTGTACAATATTTTGACTTACTAACTTTGGACACCAAATAATAAAATTAAGGGGGATATCAAGTTAATTAACCTCTTAGCCTAGCAAGGTTTTGCACAAGCATCATAGAAGAAATAAACCGAACATATGACATGAGGCATTACAACACACACTTCATTTTCAACTACAAAATACAAGAACATAGGTAAAGCTAACTCTAAGTCGCAAGTAATATGATCAATTGATTACCAACTGGTCAAGCTACATGATCATATCTACTTAAATAGGGCATCGACGCCATATAGACACACACAAATTTATTATACGTAATATTGACAACGTCTATCAGCTAGACGCTGGAAACTCTAGACTTAATCGTCATATTATTAATTTGACCATGCACGCAAGATATGTCTATTTGAAGATTATGAACGCAACTAAGAAATCTAGCCTAACCATTCATCGACCCAACTAACACAGATAATTATTTAGCTTACCAAGAACCAATTTACCTGAATTCGCATCGCCCCCGGTTCAGTCAAATACAAAACATATCCTTAGCACTTTAATACACTACCGGAAGCTAAATAAAACACCTCACTCGATCACGTTTATTTTTTTTAATCGCGACGGTGACGGTAATAATGTGTTGGAGCTGCGGGATCAAGGCAGCAGTGACCACAGACTTAAGGACTAACATCACCAACACGATCGAACTCAGTTTTAACGGAAAACCCACGACAATAGTGAATAGGTATTTCTGATAAACCCAGACAGATTACCGGTGCCGGGGCAAAACGCCAGGGCCGAAAGATACTTCAATCCTTTTGTTAGGCATTTCATCGAGTAACCACCGAGCAGCAGCAGCAAGGCATTTGCACATGGTGTCGTTTGCTGGGAGCAGGGGCCTCGGCTGGGAGGAGCTCGACCGGCGGCCATGGACGGAGCTCTACTTAGAGGAGTAGCGCGCGGCCACAGGGTGCTTCGCGCTGAAGATGGAGACCGAGCAGGGCGCTCGCGGCAGGACTGGAGCCGAGCGCGCGCACATGAGAAATGGAGCAGGGAGGGCGCGGCCATGGGCATCTGCACCAGGAAAACTGAGTGCGTGAGCCAAGGAAGAAGCAGGATCACGCAGCGGACTTCGAACGGCTTGGGGTTGAAGTACACATCGATCTCGCTCGTGTCCTCCGGTGGCGGCGCGGGTTGGCATCGGGCTCCGGCTTGAAGGAGACCAGAGAGAGAAGCAAGAAGGGAGCGCTGCGACGAGCACAGGGGCTCCACGGCGGGGTATTTGAAGACCCAGGGGCGGCGCCGTGAGGAGATAACCATCGGCAGCCAAGATTTTTCAAGCCAACGCGGCGCGGAGGATAACGCCGGCGAGCTGGAGGACCAGGTCGCATGGTCAGGCGCCCCACTGCCCAGAACCCGTCGCGTGAAGAAGAAGGAAAAAGAAAATCTGGTGTGCGGTAGGATAGGGATGCAGACCACAAATATCAACGCAGCAGGACGGTAGCCAAAACAAATATCTATAGAAGATATTTTCTTTACGTAAAAAGGAAATTTCAGAATATTAGAATTTGGGTTCGCACAAGATGTACACAAATCTAATTAAAATGACACTTGGGTTAAACATATTATTTACTTGGACTTTAGAATAGGACACCGAATCGGCTAATACTTGTTCTAGTTTCGTTTAGTTTGGGTTCAATTCGTTTTAAATAGCCTGCCCTTAATATTGTCACTACCGAATTCGTAGATAGTGCTCGAACAAGAGCGAAATAGATCGGTGACGTTTTCAAGCCGCCTTATTCGATTAATTTTAAACTGGCATTAGACCACGTCATTATCTTCGTGATTTTAGACTGTGCTAGATTTGATTCGGAACCGGAAAATTTTATCCACAGTCTAAACAGGGAAACAGATTAATTATGAATACTCAATACCAGCTCTAATTATCTTGATCCAATTTAATTTTGCGTTAATATTTTTATCGTTGAGTTCTAATTAATTTGTTTGGGATGAACTCATAGGGCTGAACTAAATTTTCAAATTCGTCATTGCGCGATCGATGAATTTTAAATAATCATCAGACTCGCCAATTTTCGGAACAATAATGTTCCGAACATCACGAAAATTTAGGAAAAGCCCGGATAGATAAAAATGATGTCGAACTCGCGACAGACGAAACATATGCGATATTAAAATCGCGATAGACGAAGATGATTAAAATTTAGCATCTGTTTTATCCACTGATATTACGTGCTTAAATCCATACTCGTTGTCGAGTGGAATATAAACACCTGGGGTGTTACACTCAGGGTTTTATCCCTTGTTGTTTATTAGGAGAAGTTTTATTCCCTTATCTTTGGGTTAGTTACTTCATGTGGAGGACTTGAAGCTTAGAATGTTTATGTATATATCTTATGGAAAGGCTTTACCCTTCCCATTATTGTAATAAGTTATGCACTTCGAGTACTATCAGGACTTGTAATAAATACATCTCTTTCTACCATGTAAAACTTGAGTTCTAGAATGTAAGGTGTACTTTGTAAAGTCTTCCGCTCTATCTCCAATGTGTGTGTATCAAATGTGATTACTGTAATATACCTGTTATGTGGGAGATCCTTGGGATGATGAGTTCCAGTTGGCGAACTCGATAGCCTTGTTAAGTTACCCGGTACACGTGCACAGCCATCCGAGGCCAGTAAGGAAAGGATTGGTGCATGTGGGCCTAATAACTTAGGAGGGTTGTCACAGCGTGGTATCGAAGCGATCCCCCATTAGCATGGATATTAAAGTAATCCTTTGGCAAACTTCAAAATGATTTTGAGACCAAATTATTTTGGAAAACTTAATAATGGATAAGAAAATCCTGATAGTAGCAGTGCAAATAGTTGGCGTGTAACACCCAGTGTGTAATATATATAATAAAAGAGGAGAAAAGACATTTCCTATAATTTATATGTGTGTTGACTCTACTTATCATTTCATGTGGACACCTCACTTATACAAATGAATAAGTAATAAAAGGCACTCAAACAAATTATGCATCATGCTGGTATTTTTATTTTGTGTGCATTTTGTGACAACATAGAATAGTGTGAAAAGAAATATATTTAGGACCCAAATGGGAATTTAAAATCTAAAAGAAATTCTAGAATTTGGAAAGAAAGAAAGAAAGTACTATGCAATACAAAAATAAAACTTATAAATAGATAAATTTATTCCACAATGATTTATCCAAATCATATACTCAGAAATTTGAGTACAAGTTCATCACAAATTTGAAATTCAAATTTAGATTCAAAAATAAGAGAAAAGAGAAAGGAAAATGAAAATATAAAAGAAAAACAGTGCTGTGCTCGATTGGGCCTAAGCCAACCAATTCGGCCCAATTTCCCTTTGATCTGCGCAGCCCACTGACTATCCGCGGCGCCGACATGTAGGTCCCGCTTGTCAGCCGCTCTTACCTCGCGCGCGCGCCGACCTGCCACTCCCCTCTACGCTGACTTGTGGGACCCGGTGGACAGCACCAGAGCCTTGCACGCGTCTTCGCGGGTGCCACTGCTCCACGGGACCCACCGGTCAGTCCCTCAACCACCGCATCTCCGTCTTCCCCGCGCGACGGCCACCTCCGTGCATGCCGCGCACCATCCGAAGGCTTCGAGATTTCAGTTGTGGTCCGCCTTGACCTGGGGATAAGACCCCCTGAACGCCCCGCAGATTTACCTGCCTTCTCCTGCACAGAAGTCACGCCGCCACCCGCCACGGAAGCCTGGAGTCCCGCCGTTGCCGCTTAGGGCCGTAGGCATCACCCGAGCTCCGGGAGGAGGTCCTGGGTCTTCGGTGGACACCGTTGATGCTCTCTGAGCACCGAGTGCGACAACAGATCGACTACACCACTGGCGATTGCTCACCGTCGTAGGGCACTGCCGCGAAATCCGCTGTGCACCGTGGCCAGCGCCGTCGAGTCAATAATTCACGGTAATAAACCTACCCCCACCTTCCTTAAGCCTTCCGCATTGCGTAGCTGAGTTTAATTAGGAAATGGGGGTGTGAGCAAGGGGTTTAGCCTCGCCGGCCATGGCGCACCGTCGTGGGAGCTTCGCTCCGCCACCGGTGTCCGCCCAGTTGGGGCGGAGATCGTGCACCGTGCGATGCGGCGCGGGCGGTTAGGATCGTTTAGTTGCGTAGCGCTTCGGGATGCAATCTCGATCGTAGGATTCGATCGGTCGGATCAGAGTGATTCTAGGGTGTTTGCATCTGAACTGTAGATCCTAGATTCAAGGGTCTACGCAGTGGATCATTTATTCGCTATGCGCGATCTAATCCTCACCATCGGGGTCTGATCGGACGGCTGAGCACCCTCGATACCCCTTCAGTTGTCACATTTTCACATGAGTCCCTGAAATTATTAGAAACCAACCCGCCGTCCTGGCGGCTGAGATCTGAGTCTTAGGAAGAACTGCACCGAGACCCCTACGTTTTCCATTTATTGAGGCAAGGTCCAAACAATAGAGAATATTCATAAAATCAATTAGAAAATGAATTTTAGTATTAAATTTATTGCAGAAACTTGCTAAATTCATAGAAAATTCATACTTGCTCCAAATTACTTCATTCCAGTTCCTAAAATTTTGTAATTTCATTCTCTAGCACTTAGTGTCTCTGTTTTGTCATGACAACAGTAAGAAAATTTATCCCACACTTAATCCATTTTAAACACATAAAACCTTTGAAAATCCATAACTTAAAATCTATAACTCCAAAAATTATGATTCCTGCTCCTAGGATTTTATTTTAATATGTAGAATAGTGATGTGTATTTTGTTCACATGTTTGGTGTGATGTTAATTTTCTCTATAAACACGGTGCTTGTTTGTATTGTGGCGAGTAGAAGAGCCCGTTGCTGAGGATCCTGGTGAGCAGCAGATTGAAGTAGCTGAGCAGGAGCTCATTGAAGGCAAGTTGTGCCCTTGACCACTTTTTACCCAATAATGTTCTTTAATACCATTTACTCATGCATAGGTTAATTTTGATGGGACCCAATAGGTCACCCTAGATTGCTTATCTCATTACCTTGTTTACCCCTGAATCACTTGGGTAGTTTGCTATTGCTTTACATGGTTTTGGGATAATCATTTATTATATCTATGTTCCAATTATTCTTGTTATTCTATTTATGTTCATGTCAAGTTCA
Source organism: Zea luxurians (assembly GCA_029449295.1). Taxonomy (NCBI): domain Eukaryota; kingdom Viridiplantae; phylum Streptophyta; class Magnoliopsida; order Poales; family Poaceae; genus Zea; species Zea luxurians. The sequence continues at coordinate 199,758,259 of JAOPSE010000003.1, forward strand.
TTAATGTTAATTGGAACATAGAGCTTAACTTGAGAACCACGTGCCACCACAAGGGTTTAATGGGACGCCCTTGGCTGACTAATTAGGAAAGCTAGTGGAAGACTACCTTACCCGAAAGGGGCAAGGGCAGTAGGGGAGTTGCATGCAAGGAGGTTCTCGGGTTGATTTAGCTGCGATGGCGGTCAGACGGGGGATTCTTGCAAGTGCTCTTCCCATAAACTGTAGCGGGTTTTCAAAAGCTAGTGGAACTTTGTAAAGGCCTCGTAGTGTTGCCCTGCCGCGCTTCCTAGGTAGAGGTGTATGGGAGTCACGACCCCTTGGCAGATGGGTAACATGACTTGTGGGTAATGGGTACAACCTCTGCAGAGTGTAAAACTGGTATACTAGCCGAGCTCACGGTCATGAGCAGCTCAGGACTCTCTGATGTTTAAATTATGGAACTTAAATTCAATTTGTCATTCGCATATGCATGGGTTTGTTATTAATTTTGTTCAATTACTTTATTTATGGTTTGGTATTTACTTACACTTAGTAACTGCTAATAAAATTTTGACCAACTACTTAAAAGCAATGCTCAGCTTTACCCCTGTCATTGATTAGCCTTACACATCACATGAACTCCCACCTTTGTGAGTTTATGTCCACTGGTTCCCCACAACTTGTTGAGCTATGATCATGTGTGAGCTCACCCTTGCTGTCTCACCCCCCCACAGGAGAAGAACAGGTGGTTCAGGAGGAGCCACAAGGCGAGGAGTATGATCTGATCTAGGTGGTGTTTCTCAGTTGACATTGGCGCCGACGATCCTTAGTTCGTTTTATCTTTATTACTTTATTTTGTAATAAGTCTTCCGCTATGTAATAAATACTCTGATGTTTTATGACATTTATCTCTATACACTCTGTTATTATATATGATGTCTTCTTGGCGCATGTATGAGATGCACCTGGCTTTGTTCCTTAAAGCCGGGTGTGACAGAAGTGGTATCAGAGGAAATGTTGACTGTAGGACGAGACCTAGATAGAAATGGACAAACTCTTACCTACTTACCTTACTCTAATTCATTATATACTTATCTTACCTTGATCCTGTCTCACCTTTTGCTGTCATACTCTGATTACTCTTATCTTTTCTACTCTAAGACAAGATGGATTTCACACCTTGGAATCCTACATTTATGAACTTCTTAAGAGATAGGGAACCTAAGACAAAATTTAAAACTATTTTCTTTATTTAAAGGATTGGTTGATTGTGCTGATGCTAAATGCCTGATTTGCTTCTTTGATTGATTGAATTATTATAGATGGACATCTTAGCATGTACCAACATAAGGTATTGAATTAGCTTTAGTAGGTGAAATATTAATCTGCTTAGCTAATAAATCCCCCAAAGTAAAATGATTTGTAAATAACTGCCTTGTCTACTATTCTCTTACCATATGTATCTAACTCAGATGGTCAATACCAGGCGGGGTGGTGGAATTGATTTGCCTCCTAATCGACACACTCGGTGGATATATAGACAACCCCAGCCACAGCCTACAGAGATGAATCCTCCTAATCCTCTACCAGGCGGAGTTGACCCACTGGTTGCTGCTCGGATGAGGATGATGCAGCAAATGGCGGACACCATGGCAGATATGCGTGCACAGATGCAGCAAAAACGCCAGGAGATGCGTCAAGAAAGAGAAGAGATACGACAGGAGTTGCGCCAGGAGCGAGAGGAGATACGCCAGGAAAGGAGGCGCAACAGCAGCAGCTGCAACAACAACAGCAGCAACAACAACAAGTACCATTGCCTCCACCACCACCACCAGTTCCACCCCGTGATAAGCATAGGGAGTTCATGAGTCATAAGCCACCTACATTCGCTAGCTCACCTGATCCACTGGACACGGATGATTGGCTGAAGTCTGTTGAGAAGATGTTGAATATTGCACAATGCACTGATCGGGAGAAGGTTTTATATGCTTCTAGACGTCTGACAGGTCCTGCTGCTGATTGGTGGGATTCATATACTGCTGCCCACGATGCTGCTGATACTATCACTTGGGCAGAGTTCAGTACACAGTTCCGGAATTATCATATACCAGCTGGATTGATGAAGATTAAGAAGAAGGAATTTCTATCGCTGAAGCAGGGAAGTATGTCCGTTAGTGAGTATCACGACAAGTTTATTCAGTTATCCAGATATGCCCCTGATGAAGTTGTTGAAGATGAGAGGAAGCAGGAGAATTTTATTGAAGGACTTAATGGACCACTGCAGTATGCTCTAGTGGCACACACATTTCCATCATTTCAGAGGCTGCTTGATAAGGCCCTGGCTATTGAACACAAGCGTGTTCAGCTGGGAGATTTGAAGAGAAAGGCTATATCTCAAGGACAAGGAAGCAGCAGTGTTCGTCCTCGCTACAGTTCACCTCAGGGTACACCAGTTCGCACTAGCGGAGGCTAGCGCCTAGTTCAGCAATCACCACTAAGGACTCCACCTCCTCGACAGGCTACCCCTACTGGCACCCCGACGAAGTTTTCAGGACAGAGTCCAGGCACTACTTGTTTCAAGTGTGGGAAGACGGGTCATTATGCAAATGTCTGCCCACAGAGGATTGCTACTACACCAGTTCAGAATAGGCAACAAACTCCAGGATCTGGCAAGGGATATTCTATTGCCAAGGTTAATCAAGTCAGCGTTGATGCTACTCTGGATGGTGCTAACATCGTGCTTGGTATGTTTTATGTTAATGCTATTCCTGCAACCATCTTATTTGATTCTGGTGCTACACATTCATTTATGTCTGCTAGATATGCCAACACAAATGAAATCCCACTGCTAAATATGAGAAAACCAATTATAGTAATTACACCTAAAGGGCCTGTTGAGGCGAATCAAATGACATGTAGATTGATATTAACCATTATGGGAAGAGAATTTGGAGCTACTGCTATAATATTAGAGTCAAGCAGTATAGATCTAATCCTTGGTATGTCATGGTTAAGAAAGGCAAAGGCCATTATAGCATGTGGTAGAGGTACCGTAGAACTCACTCCCACTAAAGGAGAAAGATTTCAAGTTAATATTGCAGTAACCACCTCATCCAAACATGCAATGTTCTTTATACCTAAGGAGTTTGTTGGTGACAACATCCGTGTGGTTAGAGATTTCCCGGATGTCTTTCCAGAGGAGTTACCAGGGATGCCACCTGATAGAGAAGTTGAGTTTGTTATTGATCTCCTACCTGGAACCGCCCCTATTTCTAAACGGCCATATAGGATGTCCGTAGAAGAGTTGAAGGAACTGAAGAAGCAGTTAACTGAGTTACAAGAGGCTGGGTACATTCGTCCGAGTTCCTCACCTTGGGGAGCACTGGTTCTGTTTGTACAGAAGAAGGATGGATCACAAAGAATGTGTGTGGATTATAGATCTCTCAACGATGTTACTGTGAAGAACAAGTATCCGTTACCCCGTATTGAGGATTTGTTTGATCAAATGAGAGGTGCTAGAGTGTTTTCGAAGATTGATCTCCGATCCGGTTACCATCAGATGAGGATTAGACCATCGGATATTCCCAAGACGGCTTTCTCGACTCGATATGGACTATATGAGTTCACTGTTATGTCGTTTGGACTAACCAATGCACCAGCTTATTTTATGAACTTGATGAATAAGGTGTTTATGGAGTATTTGGACAGATTCGTCGTGGTATTCATCGACGATATCCTTGTTTATTCCCAGAGTGATAGCGATCATGAGGAACATCTAAGGTTGGTGCTACAGAAGCTACGAGATAACCAGCTATATGCCAAGTTCAACAAGTGCGAGTTTTGGATTGGCGAGGTGCCATTTCTTGGTCATATTATTTCTAATGGAGGAATTTCTGTGGATCCTGCTAAAGTTAAGGAGATAATGGAGTGGAGAGTACCCACTACAGTTACTGAGATTCGGAGTTTCTTGGGATTAGCAGGCTATTATCGGAGATTTATTGAAGGATTTTCTAAGATTGCCAAACCTATGACTTTGCTTTTGGAGAAAGGAAAAGAATTTAAGTGGGATGAGAAGTGTCAAGACAACTTTGATCAATTGAAGGAGAAATTGATGTCACCACCAGTATTGGTTATGCCAGACCTACAGAAAGGATTTGATATTTATTGTGATGCATGTGGCCAAAGCTTGGGATGTGTGCTCATGCAAGAAGGACATGTGATTGCCTATGCTTCTCGTCAGTTACGGAGACATGAATTGAACTACCCCACTCATGACTTGGAATTGGCAGCCGTTGTGCATGCGCTTAAGATATGGAGACATTATGTCATGGGAACCAAGTGCCAAGTGTACACGGATCATAAGAGTCTGAAGTATATATTCACTCAGAAGGATCTCAACCTTAGGCAACGCCGTTGGTTGGAGCTCATTAAGGATTATGATTTGGAGATTCACTATCACCCGGGCAAGGCAAATTTGGTTGCAGATGCCTTGAGTCGAAAGGAGCATGTTCATTCAGCTACTGTTGCCCAGCTGCCCGATGAGATTGTTGAGGATTTCAGGAGACTTAACCTAGGGATAGTTGCCCATACAGAAGGAGTTACTATTGATGTGGAACCTACTTTGGAGCAAGAAATCCGCAAAGGTCAACTTGATGATGCTAAAATAAAAGAGATCAAGGATCTGATTATTGAAGGTCGAGGTCCGGAATTCTCGGAAGATGAGCAAGGCACTGTATGGTTCAAGGACAGGATGTGTGTTCCTGATATTGAAATCCTTCGAGAGACTATATTGAAAGAGGCCCATGATTCGGATTATTCTATTCATCCTGGCAGTACCAAGATGTATCAGGATTTGAAGCGGAAATATTGGTGGTATGGATTGAAGAGAGATGTAGCTACACATATGGCTATGTGCGATGTATGTCAAAGAGTTAAGGCTAAACACCAGAGGCCAGCTGGACTATTGCATCCATTGAAGATACCCGAGTGGAAGTGGGAAGAGATTGGTATGGATTTCATTACTGGATTGCCTCGCACCCAGAAAGGATATGATGCTATATGGGTGATTGTGGATAGATTGACTAAAGTGGCTCACTTTATTCCTGTCAAGACTACTTGTAAAGGGTCTCAGCTAGCAGAGTTATATATGGCTCGGATTGTGTGTTTACATGGAGTACCAAAGAAGATCGTGTCTGATCGAGGTTCACAGTTTACCTCAAGATTTTGGAGAAGCTTTCATGAGAACATGAGTACGAAGTTGAATTTTAGTACGGCTTATCACCCTCAGACTGATGGACAGACTGAAAGGACTAATCAAGTATTGGAAGATATGTTGAGAGCATGTGCCCTTCAGCATGGAGGGAGTTGGGATAAGAGTCTACCTTATGCTGAGTTTTCATATAATAATAGTGATCAGGCCAGTCTGAAGATGTCACCTTTTGAAGCTTTATATGGGAGGAAGTGCAAGACTCCTTTGTATTGGGATCAGACTGGAGAAAGACAATTCTTTGGGCCTGAACTGATTCAAGAAGCAGAAGAACAAGTCCGTATAATTCGAGAGAATTTGAGGGTGGCTCAAACCAGGCAAAAGAGCTATGCTGATAATAGAAGGAGACCACTGGAATTTAAAGAAGGAGATTATGTGTACCTCAAGGTGTCACCACTGCGTGGAACGAGGAGATTTAAAGTCAAGGGCAAATTGTCCCCTCGTTATATTGGACCATTCTTGATCTTTAGGCGAGTTGGAGAGATGGCATACCAACTCGAGTTACCTGCTAATCTATCGGATGTGCATAATGTGTTCCACGTATCTCAACTTAAGAAGTGTCTCCGTGTCCCTGAGGAACAGTTATCGATGGAAGAGCTCAGTGTTCAGGGTGATTTGACTTACACGGAGTACCCGATCAAGATTTTGGATACTTTGACTAGAGTTACGAGAAATAAGGTGATAAAGATGTGCAAAGTGCAATGGAGTCACCATGGCGAAGATGAAGCAACGTGGGAGAGAGAAGAAGAGCTTCACATAGATTTTCCCCATCTTTTCCCTCGTTCTTCTTAAATCTCGAGGACGAGATTATTTTTAAGGGGGGTAGGATTTGTAACACCCAGTGTGTAATATATATAATAAAAGAGGAGAAAAGACATTTCCTATAATTTATGTGTGTGTTGACTCTACTTATCATTTCATGTGGACACCTCACTTATACAAATGAATAAGTAATAAAAGGCACTCAAACAAAATTATGCATCATGCTGGTATTTTTATTTTGTGTGCATTTTGTGACAACATAGAATAGTGTGAAAAGAAATATATTTAGGACCCAAATGGGAATTTAAAATCTAAAAGAAATTCTAGAATTTGGAAAGAAAGAAAGAAAATACTATGCAATACAAAAATAAAACTTATAAATAGATAAATTTATTCCACAATGATTTATCTAAATCATATACTCAGAAATTTGAGTACAAGTTCATCACAAATTTGAAATTCAAATTTAGATTCAAAAATAAGAGAAAAGAGAAAGGAAAATGAAAATATAAAAGAAAAACAGTGTTGTGCTCGATTGGGCCTAAGCCAACCAGTTCGGCCCAATTTCCCTTTGATCTGCGCAGCCCACTGACTATCCGCAGCGCCGACATGTAGGCCCCGCTTGTCAGCCGCTCTTACCTCGCGCGCGCGCCGACCTGCCGCTCCCCTCTACGCTGACTTGTGGGACCCGGTGGACAGCGCCAGAGCCTCGCACGCGTCTTCGCGGGTGCCACTGCTCCGCGGGACCCACCGGTCAGTCCCTCAACCACCGCATCTCCGTCTTCCCCGCGCGACGGCCACCTCCGTGCATGCCGCGCACCATCCGAAGGCTTCGGGATTTCAGTTGTGGTCCGCCTTGACCTGGGGATAAGACCCCCTGAACGCCCCGCGGATTTACCTGCCTTCTCCCTGCACAGAAGTCACGCTGCCACCCGCCACGGAAGCCTGGAGTCCCGCCGTCGCGCTTAGGGCCGTAGGCATCACCCGAGCTCCGGGAGGAGGTCCTGGGTCTTCGGTGGACACCGTTGATGCTCTCTGAGCACCGAGTGCAACAACAGATCGAATACACCACTGGCGATTGCTCGCCGTCGTAGGGAACTGCCGCGAAATCCACTGTGCACCATGGCCAGCGCCGTCGAGTCAACAATTCGCGGTAATAAACCTACCCCCACCTTCCTTAAGCCTTCCGCATTGCGTAGCTGAGTTTAATTAGGAAATGGGGGTGTGAGCAAGGGGTTTAGCCTCGCTGGCCATGGCACACCGCCATGGGAGCTTCGCTCCGCCACCGGTGTCCGCCCAGTTGGGGCGGAGATCGTGCACCGTGCGATGCGGCGCGGGCGGTTAGGATTGTTTAGTTGCGTAGCGCTTCGGGATGCAATCTCGATCGTAGGATTCGATCAGTCAGATCAGAGTGATTCTAGGGTGTTTGCATCTGAATTGTAGATCCTAGATTCAAGGGTCTACGCAGTGGATCATTTATTCGCTATGCGCGATCTAATCCTCACCATCGGGGTCTGATCGGACGGCTGAGCACCCTCGATACCCCTTCGGTTGTCACATTTTCACATGAGTCCCTGAAATTATTAGAAACCAACCCGCCGTCCTGGCGGCTGAGATCTGAGTCTTAGGAAGAACTGCACCGAGACCCCTGCGTTTTCCATTTATTGAGGCGAGGTCCAGACAGTAGAGAATATTCATAAAATCAATTAGAAAACGAATTTTAGTATTAAATTTATTGCAGAAACTTGCTAAATTCATAGAAAATTCATACTTGCTCCAAATTACTTCATTCCAGTTCCTAAAATTTTGTAATTTCATTCTCTAGCACTTAGTGTCTCTGTTTTGTCATGACAACAGTAAGAAAATTTATCCCACACTTAATCCATTTTAAACACATAAAACCTTTGAAAATCCATAACTTAAAATCTATAACTCCAAAAAGTATGATTCCTGCTCCTAGGATTTTATTTTAATATGTAGAATAATGCTGTGTATTTTGTTCACATGTTTGGTGTGATGTTAATTTTCTCTATATACACGGTGCTTGTTTGTATTGTGGCGAGTAGAAGAGCCCGTTGCTGAGGATCCTGGTGAGCAGCAGATTGAAGTAGTTGAGCAGGAGCTCATTGAAGGCAAGTTGTGCCCTTGACCACTTTTTACCCAATAATGTTCTTTAATACCATTTACTCATGCATAGGTTAATTTTGATGGGACCCAATAGGTCACCCTAGATTGCTTATCTCATTACCTTGTTTACCCCTCTTTACATGGTTTTGGGATAATCATTTATTATATCTATGTTCCAATTATTATTGTTATTCTATTTATGTTCATGTCAAGTTCATTAATGTTAATTGGAACAAAGAGCTTAACTTGAGAACCACGTGCCACCACAAGGGTTTAATGGGACGCCCTTGGCTGACTAATTAGGAAAGCTAGTGGAAGACTACCTTACCCGAAAGGGGCAAGGGCAGTAGGGGAGTTGCATGCAAGGAGGTTCTCGGGTTGATTTAGCTGCGATGGCGGTCAGACGGGGGATTCTTGCAAGTGCTCTTCCCATAACTGTAGCGGGTTTTCGGAAGCTAGTGGAACTTTGTAAAGGCCTCGTAGTGTTGCCCTGCCGCGCTTCCTAGGTAGATGTGTATGGGAGTCACGACCCCTTGGCAGATGGGTAACATGACTTGTGGGTAAAGGGTACAACCTCTGCAGAGTGTAAAACTGGTATACTAGCCGAGCTCACGGTCATGAGCAGCTCAGGACTCTCTGATGTTTAAATTATGGAACTTAAATTCAATTTGTCATTCGCATATGCATGGGTTTGTTATTAATTTTGTTCAATTACTTTATTTATGGTTTGGTATTTACTTACACTTAGTAACTGCTAATAAAATTTTAACCAACTACTTAAAAGCAATGCTTAGCTTTACCCCTATCATTGATTAGCCTTACACATCACATGAACTCCCACCTTTGTGAGTTTATGTCCACTGGTTCCCCACAACTTGTTGAGCTATGATCATGTGTGAGCTCACCCTTGCTGTCTCACCCCCCCCCCACAGGAGAAGAATAGGTGGTTCAGGAGGAGCCACAAGGCGAGGAGTATGATCTGATCTAGGTGGCGTTTCTCTGTTGACATTGGCGCCGACGATCCTTAGTTCGTTTTATCTTTATTACTTTATTTTGTAATAAGTCTTCTGCTATGTAATAAATACTCTGATGTTTTATGACATTTATCTCTATACACTCTGTTAATATATATGATGTCTTCTTGGCGCATGTATGAGATGCACCTGGATTTGTTCCTTAAAGCCGGGTGTGACATGGCGTTTATGACTAAGGACTATAAGGTGGCTTAGATTAAGATGCTAACCACTAACCCACAACCTGGGAGAATTTTTTGCAGGTACACTAACTAAACACTAGGAAAGTGCGACTAGTGATCAATGACGGAGTGAGTAGGTATGCCACCGCCATAGAACATGATAGCCACTGAGTTGGCAAGAATTGTGAGGACGAATAGGCCGAGCATGCATCATGACATACAACTTTAAGTTAAACCCCCTGTGTAACTGACTTAGTGCATGTTTTATCCACCCTGTTCATGCTACCTATCTTTACTTTTCTATCTTGCTCTTTCCTATTCGTGAAGATTAAAAGCTAAGTTGCCTTTTTAATTGGCAGAATGAGGACTCGTTCTGGAAAGGATCATAGTGCTGGTGCTTCCCAGAGGAATATCGATGCACCCAATCCATCTCCGACATCAACTTTGGATGATATTATGGCTCAGCTTGTGAATGTGAGCATTGTTCTTCAGCAAATAGCCCAGCCTACAACATCAACTCAGCATGGTCGTCAAGATTCTAATGCTGCTATCCTCTATAAAGAGTTTCTTAGCACGCAACCGCCAGTGTTCTCTAGAGCAGAAGATCCGTTGGAGGCAGAAGATTGGCTTCGTACCGTTGAGCAGAAGTTGGGACTCATATGTTGTGATGACGTTCAGAAAACTCAGTGTGCAGCACAACAACTCCAGGGTCAAGCTGGGGCCTGGTGGGTTGAATACCTTGCACTGCAGCCAGAGGGACATGAAATTTCTTGGGCTGAGTTCTATGAGGTATTTCGAACGCATTATATTCCGAAAGCCCTAATGGAAATCAAATTCAATGAGTTCTTAGATTTGAAGTAAGGCGAAGAAGAGAGTGTAACGGAATATTTTGAGAGGTTCACTCGCCTATCCCAGTACGTCTTGGATTTTGTAAATACCAATGAGAAGAAAAAGTTCTACTTCCTACGTGGCCTCAACAAGAAACTTCAGTTCTTGATGGCAACCAATTCGGCTGAAAGATATAATGAGGTGGTCAGTCAGGCTGTTTTGGGTGATAACAAGATTCGGCTTCATCAGGATTCTAAAAGAAAGAAGTTTGCTAAGGAATCATCTGGTAAAATCAAACAGTGTCGGAGGGTTGTTTATCAACAAGTTTATTATCCTCATTTTTCTCCACCCCAGCTGCCTAGCTCACCACAGTCATGTGAAAAACAGGTTGTCATTCCTTGTATTCCACATAAGCCGGATGTCCCAGACATTCATTCTAAATCTATCTTAGACAACACTAACTCATGCGAGAATTGTGGAAAGTCAGGGCACTCTACTCAAGACTATCATTTCCCTAAATCAGTGGCTAAGCCGCAGTCCCCGAAGATTTGCCTGGTTTGCCTCCAGAAAGGGATGTGGAATTTGTGATCGAATTGCAGCCAGGTACTGCACCTATATCTAGAAGGTCATACAGAATGCCACCTGAGGAATTAGCAGAACTAAAGACTCAATTGCAGGACTTGCTCAACAAAGGGTTCATTCACCCAAGTTCATCACCTTGGGGTTGTCCTGCTATTTTTGTGAAAAAGAAGGATCAAACATTCCAATTATGTGTTGATTACCGACCGCTTAATGAGGTGACCATTAAGAACAAATATCCTCTCCCTCGTATCGATTTGTTGTTTGATCAACTTTCTGGAGCTAAAGTGTTCTCTAAGATTGATCTTAGATCAGGTTATCACCAAATAAGAATTTGACCTGAAGATATTCCTAAGACTGCTTTCACTACTCAATATGGTCTCTATGAATATTTGGTGATGTCTTTTGGTTTGACCAATGCTCCAGCTCATTTCATGTACTTGATGAACTCAATCACTACTAGAAAACCCCCCTTGTAGCTATGCTTTTTTGGACAATAGGCACGCTTTAATTCGTCTCTATATGAATGTACGCACGCTTTCCAAAAACGTGTTAGAAGCGTCTTCGTATGGACTGTATCAGACTTTGTAGAAACGATTATCGTAAGCGTATATATTAGATGAATAGACGTTTCATAGACACGTTAGATGCATGTTTAGACACATTGATACGCTTTTATAGATGCGCATATAACATGTGTCTATTATTGTTGTTACGTCATATAGTAACGTTTTATTATGTGTGAAAAAATATAGATACGATATTATAGATACATTCATAATTCATGTGTATTACTATAGTCACGTTTTATAGTGACGCTTTATTGCGCATTAAGGAGTATAGAGACGATATAGTAGGTGACACGAATGATGACATGGCAAGTGATGTGGATAGGTGACATGGCAGGTGATGTGGAAAAATGACGTGGCAGGTGATGTGGAAAGGTGACGTGTCAGCTGAACTGGCGAGTGACACATTTTATAGTAATGCCAAAACGCGTGTTAACAAAAGTAGAAACAATAATATAGCCACGTTTGTATTGTGTGCCTACGCATATCAATACGTTATATAGTAACGTCAAAGTGTGTATTAAGACCTGTAGAAACGATTCTGTAGATACATCTATATTTGTTTGTAATAATATAGACACGTTATACTGTAACACTTTATTACGTGCCAAAAAAAGATGTTTTCATTTATACATTTATATATATAAATGTGCATCGAGATGAATGTTAAAAAAATCAAATTATAAACCCTCAATAATATTGCTTTTGGCCTTGGCAAAATATCAAGAAGCTAACTAACTCGATAGCAAACATGTTCAGTAACTGCCAATTGTGTTCACAAAGAAGCAAAGCCAAAGTGGCAATATCATACAAATATCACTTAAAAATTTTAGTGACTACTAGAATCTAACTGATTCACTTTGCAATTATACTAGGCTTCCCATCTAGCTTTGTCCATGCCATCTAGCTTTGTCCACGTGCTGCAGGTACCAACTTGTTGCGGGTACAAGATGAGCTTCTAGCTTGCTTCACCTATGAAACATGTGTTAGATCAATAACTCAATTTGAAGTTGTTATGGGGACACATGTACTATTTCAAATAAAAAAGAAACTTACATGTGTAATTGGCCAAGGAATAACATAGCCAATAGCATCAATTAGTGTACGAATCTGATTAGATGGTCTAGGTACCTCCTCATATATAATATTGCCAAGTTCAATATTTTCAAGGCCTTCAACAAGAACCCCACAATATTCTGGTCCAAGCTTTGCTCCTAATATTTCTCTTTGGCTATCTGTAGTCACTAACTTCCCTTTGGCCACAACTCTGCCTTTGTTTATCAGTGAAATAAGGTAGACTTGCTTTTGTCTCTACAAATTACAAAACATGAACATATGATCTTTTGGTAAAAACAACGTCATAATTGGAAAGAAATAAGGCAAATAAAACCACATACTGATTCTGATATGCCCATGCTGGCAGCTTGAACCCTTCGAGTTCTCTATAATAAACATCAAATCATAGCATCACTTAATCAAATTATGCTTTATATTTTAATTGAAACAATAATACAATTAGCTTAGACATACCATGTTGTGCAATATAGGATCACTTGGCAAATCTTTGACTACATTGCCATCAAGTTGTGCCTCCTACAGGTATAGTTTCACTCAATTATTATAGAAAAAGAAAATTATAAATATTAGATTTTAACAGGGAATGTAGACGAATAGGAACCAATTACTGAACCCTAGAGTTGCAAAAGAAAGCTAATCCTTCCAAAAGCTAGCAGACCAGTTCTGAACATCTTATAACAGTAGAGTTGCTTTAGGATTCTAGATGATTCAGCACACGTTAGTATATATGAGAATTCAGCATCTAACTTGAAAATAGTTCTAACTTTACAGGCACTACATGGAGCCCTTAATTAATGTATCACATATTCTACCTGCGGATTGCCTTTTGTAGGCTAGCCTTTGTGTAAGGGGAAAGGAAATGCTCTACAAGTACTGTGAAAAATGAGGTGTTGCCCACAAACGAATCAGCTCTCGGTGGACGAACTGGTGGGGCGTCTGCGTGCGGCCGAGGATCGATTCGATGACAAGGTCGAACACCTCGTCGATAAGGCAGGACGGCTCCTTCTCGCCGAGGAGGACTGGCTTGAGAAGAACAAACACCGTCTGCGTTCAGGCTACAAGGACTGTGGTGGTGACTCCGGCGCTGGCTCCTCGAAAGGCAAGTCGCCAGCACACCACGACGGGAATGCCTCTGGACCGGTCAAGCTGACCTCCCAGGGCACTCCGCGGCGTAAAGGACGGTGCCGCAACTGCGGGATCTACGGTCACTAGGGCTGAGGACTGCAAACGCCCTAAAAGGGGGAAGAAGAAGGAGACGCCGATGCCTGAGGCAAATGTGGCGATCGGTGGAACTGAACACAGTGGCGCACTGATGCTGGCCACCTGTGACTTTGTGCACGATGTGGTTCAGCATGTTCATCTGACAGAGAAGTCTATACCAATTTCAGTTCCTGAAGGTATGTGGGTCCTTGACACTGGAGCAAGTAATCACATGACAGGTACACGGTCGTTGCTGACCCAGCTTGACCAAGGTGTTCGGGGAACAGTTCGGTTTGGAGATGGGTCTGTCGTCAGAATACAAGGTATGGGTTCAGTTATTATGCAAGGCAGTGGTAATGGGCACAAGGTGTTAACTGATGTTTACTACATTCCTGAACTAAGAACCAATATAGTCAGTTTGGGTCAATTAGAAGAAAAAGGCTTTAAGTTTGGAGGTGGAAATGGAAAATTATGTGTGTATGATCAAGAACATATGCTGTTAATAGCTGCACCTAGAACTGCAAATAGGCTCTACACCATCAAATTTGGCCTGTCAGCACCTGTGTGTTTGCTGTCAAATACCGAACACAAGTCATGGCAGTGGCATGCTAGATTTGGTCACCTAAATTTCAGAGCTCTACATGATCTTAGTAGCAAAAACATGGTTGATGGCATGCAAACTGTGAAAAAGGCTGAGCAGGTATGTGATGGTTGTGTTCTTGGGAAACAGCATAGGAAACCTTTTCCAACTGTGTCAAGTTTCAGAGCTGAGAAAGGGTTAGAACTGGTTCATGCAGATTTGTGTGGTCAGATTACTCCTAAAAGTATAGGTGGTGCCTCATTTTTTATTTTAGTAGTAGATGACCATAGTAGATATATGTGGGTCGAGATGCTTAATACTAAAGATCAAGCACTAGACTGTTTCAAAAAAATCAAGCAAAGGGCAGAAGTTGAACTGGGTGGTAGTCTGAAGGCATTGAGAACAGACAGAGGGGGAGAATTCACATCAAACCTGTTTTCAGTGTTCTGCAGTCAGTTTGGAATCAAACACTACACCACAACTCCATATTCCCCTCAGCAAAATGGGGTTGTTGAGAGGAGGAACCAAGTGTTGGTCATCTAAAAGTCTTTGGATGTGTAGCACATGCAAAGCTAGCTGGTCCTGGTTTGAATAAGTTAGCTGACAGATCAAGAAGGATGATGTTCATTGGCTATGAATCAGGTTCAAAAGGCTATAGATTTTTTGATCCTGTCACAAATAAACTGGTTGTTAGCAGAGATGTTGTTTTCGAAGAAAACACACCATGGGACTGGGAGAGTTTAGTGCTTAACACAGGTGATAAGGTGACTGAAACATTTGTTGTAGACCATCAGTTCTGTGACCAAACTCCGACAATATCAACTGAAAGCAATATTGAAGCATCCTCTGAACCAACTGCTGAAGGGGATCTCTCAGCAAGCCAGGGGAGTGCAGTGGGACATGATGCAGTTCCCAGCTCACCACACACTCCATTGACAAGTACAGCTCAGACTACAGGTATGGTGTCTCCTCCTGTACAGAGTCCTCAATTTTCAGAAGGAGTACCATTGAGGTACAGAACACTAGCGAATTTGTTTGACTCAACTGAAGAAATCCAAGATTTCGAGTACAGTGGGATGTGCATGTTGGCTGCCGATGAACCAAAAAATTTTGAGCAAGCTATTGAACAAGACTGCTGGAGGAATGCCATGGAAGAAGAGATAAAGTCAATTCATTAGAATGAGACCTGGGAAGTTACAGAACTGCCAAAAGATCACAAGGCTATCGGTCTGAAGTGGGTGTTCAAGGTAAAAAGGGATGCAACCGGAAAGGTGGTAAAATACAAAGCCAGGCTAGTGGCAAAAGGGTATGCACAAATCCATGGAGTTGATTATGATGAGGTTTTTGCTCCTGTTGCAAGGCTGGAGACAGTGAGGTTACTCCTGGCTTTGGCAGCTCAAGGTGAGTGGGAGGTACACCACATGGATGTTAAGTCTGCATTTTTAAATGGAGATCTTACTGAAGAAGTGTATGTGCATCAGCCACCAGGGTTTACTGATCCCAGTTCTCCCAAGAAAGTACTAAAACTGAACAAGGCATTGTATGGTCTGAAGCAGGCACCTAGAGCCTGGAATGCTAGACTTGACAAAGAGCTAGTAAAACTTGGGTTCAGAAGAAGTAGAGAAGAACATGCTGTCTACAAAAGGGGAAAGGATGTCACTTTATTACTGATAGGAGTATATGTGGATGATCTTATCATTTGTGGGCCAGACAAAAGGGAGATACACATCTTCAAACAGCAGATGATGAAGAGTTTCAGTATGAGTGATCTTGGGTTGCTGAGCTATTACCTTGGCATTGAAGTTAAACAGAGACCTGGGGAGATTACCATTTGACAGAGTGCCTATGCTGCCAAAATCATTGAGAGTTGTGGTATGAAGGGGTGTAATCCTGCCGATACTCCAATGGAACAACATGTTAAGCTGTTGCCTGGGAAGCCTGATCAGGTACTAGATGTAACCAGGTACAGAAGCATAGTTGGTAGTCTGAGATACTTGGTGAACACCAGGCCTGACTTAGCTTATTCAGTGGGAATAGTAAGCAGGTTTATGGAGACTTCAAACGCTGAACATTGGTCTGCCATTAAGAGAATTGCCAGGTATATAGCTGGAACAGTTGGGTATGGCTGCAAGTATTTGAAAGGGAAAGATTCAGACTTATTGGGTTACTCAGACAGTGATCATGCAGGTGATCTTGAAAAGAGGAAGAGCACCAGTGGTGTTGTATTTTTCTTGGGAAGGAACTTAATCACTTGGACCTCCCAGAAACAAAGAGTGGTGTCCCTGTCCTCCTGCGAGTCTGAATATATTGCAGCTGCTACTGCGACCTGTCAAGGAGTGTGGCTGAGCAGATTGTTGAGTGATCTGCTAGATGTAAATGTGAAGAAGTTCAGTTTACTGATTGATAACAGATCAGCTCAAGAACTCTCCAAAAATCCTGTCTATCATGAAAGAAGCAAACACATTGATACCCGGTATCATTACATCCGAGAGTGCGTCAGCAATGGGATGGTAGATGTGGCTCATGTGAGTTCTGAAGGTCAGTTAGCCGACGCTCTGACAAAGCCACTTGGCCGGATGAAATTCTCAGAACTTAGGAGGCAATTGGGCGTCGTCAAGATAGAAGGTTGACAAGATTAAGGGGGTGAATGTTGCATTTAGCCATTCTGTAATCATGTCAATATGTTATCAGTGCATTTAGCTGCATTAGCTCGGGTAGTTAAATTATAAATCTGTTTGTGTACAACTTTGAAGCAGGTAACAAAATACAAAAAAATACAAGATACATGTGCATTGGTAATTGAGTAGGCCTTTCTAACATACCTTTGAAGGTGTTTGCTCATGTGGTGCAGATGTATGGACTTGAGTTCGTCCAAGACTTCTATGGCCAGATTGTTGTTGCTGCTGCTCAACATGAACCATGTTCTACAAGCCATTAGCAAGAGCTTGAATATTATTATATAGTAGCTAATGATATTTAATAATTGAAATAAAGGAAGTATACATGCACTTCATTTGTTCGAGAGGTCACGTCATCATTTGAATCTTCTTGGATGCTACTCGTATCTTTGGCAGCATAATTTTCAGATTTGTCATCTTCATTGCATTGGTCATAACTATCACCACCCTGAAATATTTGAACCAACATACTGTTAAAAATATGCTCTTATTCTAGAGAGGCAGGGGGCCATTGTTGAATGCAAGCTTACTTCATTTTGTAAAGCTTCTCTCATTTCTGGGGTTAAATCTTCTGGATACTTTTTTGACATAAAAGTAAGCCAATGCTTCATGAGACCACTCACGGATTCCATTTTATTGTCAATTTCATTTACTTTCTCTTGGTACATTCTTTCTTCCTCCGTTTGATTAACAAACGGTAAACCTTGAAAAGCTTGTACTTGACTCCAGTACTTATCATCATAGTACCCACGTGCTTTGAAATCCTTGGCAACAATATCATTGAACACTTCATTGTAATCTTTAGATGAAAGACGATTACCATCATTGTTCCCTCTCCTTTTTTTAAATTCCTCATAAGATGCAACCTATTGAAACAAAGTATATATGAAGGTTAAGGAACTATAAGCTGATTTTTAGATCAAGCATAAATCATTTATACCAGAAAATGTACGTACCATCAGTGTCTCTGCCTTTTCTGTTGTGTATCTACCATTCTTCTTTTTATGAGCTACCTCCCATAGTTCTATCCTATGAACCTTTCGTTTAGTTCTGGTTTCCTGCATAATTTAGTTATTTGGCTATCATTTCAATCCTCAGATAGATGATAGTGAAATTTAACAAATATGGATGAATATTTATCACCATCTCTTTTTTTAATCTAGCAAGGCTTTTCCTCCCACATGTGTGTGCAGTCTTCTGTTCTTTTGCACAACGAGAGTTTGTGGAACATAATTTCTACAAAGACAGGCAATGATTAAGCAATAATGTAACATTCCTTGATTAAAAATTGATATAAACATGTTGAGTAAATAGATGGCACCTTATGTTGCTCTTGGCACCAAATTCCAACTAGAGATCTCCATTGATGTTCATTAGTCGTTAGTGGCTTCTCTCTTAGGATTTCTTCTAGAGTTCTCTCGTCACGATTGAAGTATTGTTTCTTCAACTTAGATTTGTACGCTCGCCACCTATTATTAACTGTCCTTAGGATCCAGTCCCTTGTAAGATGTATGGTTTGCCTTGGGAAGGCAAACTTTAGCTACATACAGGAAGGTAAATGTTAGTACATATATAAAAAATGAAGGTACATGCTTGCACCGATAACAAAAAATTACCTCAACATCCCTTATTATTTGTTCCTTGTGTGAATTAAACCTGCTATTGTCAAATCTTGGGATGTCTAAAGGGGCTAAGGTTGGGCTTTCTGCTACATGGCCAAGGTGCTGCCCAAGAATGGAGGCTGACCTTTCATTTGGGACACCATTTTCATCTGTCTCTACAATTACCTTTCCTCCTTGTAATGCTAGTAAATTTGAAAGTGTGAATTCCCCTATAATCTGTCTAACCTCTCCATTTGGCCCTGCATATATGAAAATGTAAGATTTCACATTGTACCAAGATATACAAGAACAAACCTGAAACTTACATATGATCTTAATTGGACTTCGAGGTTGGTGTGGCAGGCGGACTAATAAACCATCAACATCAGGAGGGGACTGTAAACTTTCATTGTTCTCATTATCTGCCACATTTTCGTGCTCCTCCTGAGCAGCTTCTGCACCATCTCCATCAATGTTCAAATTCTTTAATCTTCGAAGTCCTCTGGTCATGATTGATTCTGCTTATTACATATAGGAGATCAAGAAAATAAAAGATGAGCATGTTAGTTGCCTTGTGAAATTGCATTCTCAGTTAAGAGCTAAGATTAGAAATTAGGAATTTCATTATGCAAAATGTAGGCAAGAAACAAACATTTCATTCTATAATTTTCATAAACAAAATAGGCAAACACATATCAGATTATGGACAGGTTCAATACAGCCTTCAGAACAAGCAGAAATTGCAGGTGGAGGAGCAACTTGTATTAATACTTGGTACTGACTTCAAAACACTTTGGAAGGTCCATATATATCCAGAGTTTCTCTTTAAATAATTGGTTTATTTAATCCTAATGTTTTTTAGCTTCTTGGCTCAATCTCAACCTATAGTAACTAAAAGGTCAACAACAACAGTTTCAAAATAACTGTTGTATAAAGAAGCTACTATAAGGCCATGATGCATAAGGTGAAGTCTCTTAACTGAATAAAATGTTGTATGTAGAAATCTGCTTAAACTGAATATAGTGAGGTATGTAAACTGAATATGGGTGTATGTCAGGGAGTGTGGCTGAGTATGCTACTAGCGGATATATTAAAGGAAAATATGCAGAAATTCAGTTTATTTATTGACAATCAGTGTTTCACGATAGAACCCGGTGTTTCACGATAGAAGCAAGCACATTGATACTCGTTACCATTACATTCGAGATTGCATCGAACAAGGTATGGTAAGTGTAGATCATGTGGGGAATGATGATCAACTTGCCGATATACTGACCATGTAATCCCCACTTCTTTAATAAACGAATAGAGTGCAGAAATAGCTGCGGCAGTTGCACAGCAGCAAAGTGCTTTTTCCCCAAATCTGAGAATCCATACCTGAGGGTTTTTCAGGAGCACAACACGCCCTTCGCCGCCGCTGCTTTCTGAGAAGTCGGTCGCCGGGATCGGGGACCCAACACAGCAACCCTAGCAATCAGCAAATATTTATAAATGGTATGTACATTAAAGGAATAGAGTGCCGAAATAGAGCGTCGCGGAGGAAGACGGCTCGTGCGGGATGAAGAAATCTGTGTGTCGCGGAGGTCCTGGGCAGCGGCGGGGAGGACGATGGCTCGTGCGGCGGCTGCAAGACCATGTGGCGAGGCACAGGGGCCTCCTGCACGGGAGCGTGGAGGAGGCCGCGGCGGCGGTGTCCAGGGGGGAGCACTACCGCGGGTGAGGCAGCGGCCGTGGGGGAAGTTCGCGGCGGAGATCATACAGGGAAACACGGCACCCTCCCCGACGGCACCATACACGAAAACACGGAACTAATTAGGGAAGAGGAAGGAGGAGGCATCACCTTGCTGTGGCGCCGCCGGCGAATCGAGGGAAACCGCTGGCGAATCGGACCTATGCGAGGGAAACCGCTGGCGAAACCGCTGGCGAATCGGACCTATGCGAATCGAGGGAAACACGGAACTAATTAGGGAAGAGGAAGGACTCGGAAACCGCTGTCTCCTCCCCACATGGACCACCGGTTGGTTATAAAATGGAGCATATCCTTGCGCAATTGAGCGTATCCTTGTCTGTTGGGCAAACCGCGGAACAGGTACCGCTGAACACGCAATTGAGGCTTGCTGAACCGCGGAACAGGATTAGGTGTTGTCACGGTTTAGGCCCACCAGCAGCTGAGGCTTGCTGAGGCCCGAGCGTCGCTTGCTGAGGTCCGACTGTCCAAGGCTCTGAACGGCTAACCGGCTGACCAGTGACCGCTGAGGTGCTGCTGACTGCCTTCTCTGTCCCTCTGGTAAATTTGTGTTTCGATTGGAGTTGTTGACAGATTGCTAGTAAGGATTTGGACAGATAAATTAAACTGGTTTGGATAAATGCTTATGGGTTTTATTCAACTTTAATAGGTCATAATATAAAGATTGATGGATCGAAGTTGGATGAAAGAATCAAGATTGGACACTGCATACAAAAATGGTGTTGAGGAGTTTTTAGCATTTGCTTACCGGGACCTTCCACAAGGTAGCGAGATACTTTGTCCATGCATAAACTGCAAAAATAGATACAACCACAGCTGTGATGAGGTCAGGACACATCTGAGATGTGATGGTATTATTAAAGGTTATACTATCTGGGTTCATCATGGTGAAAAATATGACAGTCCATCTATAGAACTTGCTGATGTACCAAATATCAGTGCAAATTTGACTAATTCAGGTCCAATACGACACCGCCAGGATGGAAGATTGGATGACATGCAAGAACTCTTGCAGGCTGCATTTGGAAGGGCTGCAAGTATAATTGGTGCTGAAGCAGATGATATTCAGTCTGGATCTGTAGATGTGGAACATAATGCCACTGAGGATAATGTGAATCTAGCGGAAGGAGATACTTTGGGGAGGCAACAGAATATATATTCAAGCTTATTGAAGGATGCAGATGCAAGAATATTTTCTTCTGGGTGTAAATATTCTAGGCTGTCATTTTTAGTCCACTTATATCACTTGAAGTGCTTACATGGTTGGTCACAAGAATCATTTACAGGACTAATGGATCTGCTATCTGGTATTCCTGGAGCTAATCTACCCAAGACATACTATGAAGCAAAGAAAATCATCTGTGACTTAGGTCTTGATTATGAGAGAATCCATTCTTGCCCCAAAGATTGCATTCTTTTTCGAGGTGATTTTGCTAAACAAGATTTTTGTCACGTGTGTGAGAGCTCTCGTTGGAAAGTTGATAAGAAGGATTCAAATGCCTCTGTAGTGAAATCTAAGGGGAAAAGGAAACCAGCCAAAGTGTTGCGTTACTTTCCATTGATTCCTAGGATCCAAAGGTTATTTTCATCTACCAAAACTTCAGATGACATGCGTTGGCATGATGAGGGGCGAACAAAGGATGGAAAACTACGCCACCCAGCAGATGGTGATGCTTGGAAAGACTTTGATCGTAGATATCCTGACTTTAAAGAAGATGCTCGTAATGTACGCCTTGGTCTAGCTAGTGATGGATTTAACCCTTTTGGGAACAAGAATTTAAAGCACAGTACATGGCCAGTAATGCTTGTTCCCTACAACCTTCCACCTTGGATCTGCATGAAGCAAACATCTTTAATTTTGTCAATGATCATACCTGGACCAAATTCTCCAGGTAATGATGTAGATGTATATTTGCAGCCCCTTATCGATGAACTATTACTTTTGTGGGCGGGAATAGATAGAACACCAGATGCCTCCTCAGAAAAGAATTTTACTCTTCGAGCTGCATTATTGTGGACTATAAATGATTTTCCTGCACTAGCTTACCTATATGGATGGACCACGAGCGGTAGATATGCATGTCCTTCTTGTGGTCCAGCTACAAAATCATTTCACCTGAAGAAAGGTAAAAAGATGTGCTATATGGGACATCGTCGTTGGCTGCCAATAAATCACAAATACCGAAGGCAAAGGATGCAATTTGATGGCTTGGTAGAGACTGGACTTTCACCTGAAAAAATGAGTGGAACTACAGTTTTGAAAATGTTGGAAGGCAAAGAGTTCGTGTTAGGGAAAGGGGAGAGAACATCCAAGGTGGGTAAGAAGAAAGGCAAGAATAAGAAAGTCGAAGATAAAAGTGGTCAGAAACGCAAGCGTACAAGACTAGGAGAAAAGAAGGAATTAGATGGGGGTTGTGGTAAAGTGGAGAAGAAACCAGAAGATTGGCTGAAAAAGAGGTCAATTTTCTTTCAACTACCATATTGGGAACACAACAAACTAAGACACAATCTAGATGTAATGCACTTAGAAAAAAATGTGTGTGACAACTTTATCGCCACTCTATTGAATATTTGTCATAAAACAAAGGATGATCTGAATGCCCGACTAGATTTAGTTGAACTTGGAATTCGAGAGGATCTTCATCCTGTTGTAGATGCTCAAGGAAAGCAAACAACTCCTGATGCACCTTTTACTATGTCTAAAGACCAAAAAGAGATTTTTTGCTCAGTAATTCAGAACCTCAGGACTCCAGATGGGTATGCATCAAATATATCTAGGTGTGTAAATATGAAAGATTGTACATTGACTGGACTAAAGAGTCATGACAATCATATTTTACTGCATGACATTCTTCCAGTGGCACTGCAGTCTTGTTACCCTAGCAAGGATGTCATGAAAGTAGTTGTTCAGTTATCTAACTTCTTCAAGAAGTTGTGCTCCAAGGTCATAGATGTTGCTGAGCTGGAGCAGCTTCAAGACATTATTGTGATGACACTTTGTGATATGGAGAGAATTTTCCTGCCATCATTCTTTACTGTAAGTGTGCATTTGATGGTGCACTTGGTGGAAGAAGTTAAACTAGGAGGTCCGGTTCAGTACCGGTGGATGTACCCCATGGAGAGGTATGTAGTCAACTTTAATTAATTTGCACAATGATAATCAATAATTCAGTTTTAACTTACATGTGTCAATTATTGCATTTAGATTTTTTGTTAAGCTGAAGGCACTTGTGAAGAATAAAGCTCAACCAGAAGGATCAATAGCTGAAGGATATTGCATGGAGGAGTGCTTGACCTTTTGTTCCAGATTTATAGAAGGAACTACACGTTTTACAAGGCCATCTAGAAATCCTGGACCATCTGATGAAATAGCAAACATGTATTTGTTTGATACTGCTGGTGAACCTATTGGAAAGAGTACTGTCGTCAACCTTGATAAGCAGCTTCTTGTTCAGGCTCATCGATATGTGTTGCGGCATTGTGATGAACTTGAAGATTTCCGCAGGTGCATTCAGTATTTCTAAAACACACAACATCACATTTATTATAACCAGTAACCTGTATTTATTTTTTACTGCTATTTGCTGACATGACACTGATACTATTGTTGTAGAGAATTCTTGGATGAGGAGAAAAGAAAATTACATCCCTCAATTAATCTAACACCTTCCTCCATTCAGAATTTGATGGATCAACACTTTCCTGACTGGTTGGAGCAAAAGGTATGTACATCTAAAATTATTGCAAATTTGGCATAGAACTAATAAAAGAAATGTACGTGAGCGTTTTTCCTTATATACAGGTTATATTAGGCGATGGAACAGGGATCACGACAAAGGTCCGAGCTTTGGCTGCAAAACCAAACAGATATGGAGTGACATACAATGGTTACATTATTAATGGTTTGAGGTTCCACACTTTGAGTCGTGAGGCTGCACGGTTGACACAAAACAGTGGTGTGGTCAACATTGCTGATGATGGGGTTAATTATTTTGGCAGATTATTAGATATAGTTGAATTGTCATATGCAAACTACAAGGTAGTGCTTTTCAAGTGTGAATGGTATGATGTTCATCATAAAGCTGGGTTGCGACGAGATGAGTTCGGATACAGTCATGTGAATTTTTCTCGGAAAATACACACTGGTGATAAACTAGATGATGATCCTTTTGTATTTTCATCACAAATTCAGCAAGTCTTTTATGTCCAAAACCCAAAAGCTGAACCATGGAACACTGTGGTGAGAGTTAGCCCAAGAGATAATTTTGACATGGGTGTATAACTCGATGAAGAAAGTTAGACAAGGCTTAGGTTTTCTGGTCATCTAATGCTATAAAAGAATATTGTGGGTTTTTTACTTGCACTGTGAATCAGAATGAACTAATATGTGTTACTTTAGATAGGAGGTGCCAACTTGTTGGGTTAATGTTGTTTAGTGTACAAATTTTTCTATTTGATTAAATACTACGTACAATCCATGAGACTTGTAACATGGCTTATTTAATTATTCTTAGCTTTGATGTTTTCTGGTTATGAGTGTGCCCAAATCAGGCGCTTTTTCTATTTATTATTATCGAGTGAGTGACCATACTTTTTCCCATTTCAAGTGGGCATGACCATATTTTTTTTCTAATTTTTTATTATTATTATTATTATTATTATTATTATGCCTTTATTAGACCTATACAACATACACTAGCTAAACACAATTAATGTTAACATTATATTGTTTTAGCCTCCTATAATATATGTCACGTTAGCTCTAGTGGAAGATATACCACACAACAACTATGGTGACTAATATACCTCGGTCGTAGGTTACATGTTTTAAATTTTACACCAAAAACATCTCTACATGGTTAAGGATAAATTGCTAATACACATTAAAACGTGTCTTCAAGTAGTAACGGTTAAAAGCGTATCTAATTTCATATCAACTAGAGATATTTCGTTATCACATAAAAAACATCTCTATGTGGCTAATAACGGTTATTCGATGCGCTTTATGACGTATCTTCATGTTAGTCACGTATTGAAAGCATGTCTAACTATGCCATTTTTATACGTTTTAATTGCATATCAAAAAGCGTCTTAAGGTTCCTATAGACGATTTTAATACGTGTTTTGCAACGTGTCTATAGGTTACTGACGATTGAAAGCGTGTCTAATTTCGTGTCATTCTAATACGATTTTAATAGCGTGTTAAAAATTGTGTTTAGGTATCTCTTCACGTTGAAAGCGTGTCAAATACCGTAACATTTTGATGCGTTCTTAAAATTGTTTCAAATAACGTCTTTATGTACCGCCGTAGAGACGCTTTTGTGTGCGCTACAACTAAAACGTACATACAAGGGGGGTTTTCTAGTAGTGAATGTTCATGCCTGAACATGACAAGTTCATGGTGGTATTTATTGATGACATCTTGATATACTCCAAGACCAAAGAAGAACATGCAGAGCACTTGCGTGTCGTTTTGACGCAGCTAAGGGAACACCAATTATATGCCAAGTTCAGCAAATGTGAATTCTGGTTGGACACAATTCCATTCTTGGGTCATATCTTGTCTGCCGAAGGTGTTGCGGTCGACCCAAGTAAAGTCAAGGACATTTTGGAATGGAAACCACCCACTACAGTACACCAAGTCCGAAGTTTCCTTGGAATGGCGGGATATTACCGTCGTTTTATTCCAGATTTCTCCAAGATAGCTAAGCCTATTACTGAGTTACTCAAGAATCATGTCAAATTTGTGTGGTCATCTGAGTGCAACAAAGCTTTTGAAGAACTAAAAAGGTTGTTGACTACCGCACAAGTATTGGTGCAGCCTGATATTGAGAAATCCTTTGATGTTTATTGTGATGCTTCGGGCATTGGCATAGGGTGTGTACTTATGCAAGAAGGTCGTGTGATTGCTTATGCATCACTACAACTCAAGCGTCATGAAGAGCATTACCCAACCCACGATCTTGAATTGGCTGCTGTTGTTCATGCACTTAAGATTTGGCGCCACTATCTGCTGGGTAATATATGTCACATATATACTGATCATAAAAGTCTGAAGTACATTTTTACCCAGTCTGAGTTGAATATGAGGCAAAGGAGATGGCTTGAGTTGATCAAGGACTATGATTTAGAAGTCCATTACCATCCTGGCAAGGCTAATGTCGTGGCAGATGCTCTCAGCCGTAAGTCCCAGTGTAATTGTCTTTCAGTGAAGCCAGTAACTATCACCTTGTGTCAGGAAATGGAAAGGCTGAATTTGGGGATAATTCAACATGGAACCTTAGCCAATCTTGTTCTTGAATCAACTATCCAAAGCCAAATTATTGATGATCAAAAGGTGAATAAGGGTATAGCTCATATCAAGGAACAAGTTGAAGCATGAAAAGCTACATGTTTAGAATTGATGAACATGGTGTTCTTTGGTTCCAAAACCGTTTGGTAGTTCCAAAGGTACCTGAACTGCGTCAACAAATACTGGACGAAGCTCATTTGTCTCGGTATTCCATTCACCCAGGAAGCAATAAGATGTATCAAGATCTGAAGCAAAGGTTTTGGTGGACTAAGATGAAAATAGAAATTGCTCGGTATGTGTCTAAGTGTGACATTTGTTAACGAGTGAAAGCCGTCCATTAGAAATCTACCGGGCCATTACAACCTTTACCCATTCCGACCTGGAAGTGGGAAGATATCAGTATGGACTTCATTGTTGGTTTACCCAAAACCTCACGAGGGTACGATTCTATCTGGGTGATTGTGGATCGTCTCACCAAGTTAGCTCATTTCCTGCATGTGCACAAAAGCAACTCGGTGCTTGCATATGCTAAGTTGTATATTGCTCGCATTTTAAGTCTACATGGTGTACCCAAGACCATCGTGTCGGATCGGGGTCCACAGTTTGTTGCCAAGTTTTGGACAGAGTTGCACAAATCGTTGGGTACCAAGCTAATCCACAGTTCATGTGGCGGAACCGCCCGAATTATTCCAACTTAAGTGCCTAAGTCTCACCTTAAAGGCTGGCCCACACTTAAATAGGAATAACCCGTCAGTCCCTCGGATCTAGTCCGACGAGGCCACTTATCCAGGATCGAATACCACCAGCTCACTCGAAGGTGAGGCACAGAGAAATGCAATAAAACATAATACCACAAATTTAATAAGTATCATTAGTGATTACATTATCGGAGTTTCAGAAATAATAACCATAAATTTTAATGCAGCGGAAATAACTAACGGAGAAGAACCGAGCAACATGGCGAAGCCTGGCCACGCTACTCCTCCTGGTCCTCTCCTGCGGAAGCAGTAACCCACTCGACCATCTATCCCGGTGGCAGGGATGGGGGCCAAGTCACACCAGCAACAAATCATCCTAAGGAGTACCTGCAAAAATTGTGCCACAAGCAAGGCTGAGTATACTAATACTCAGCTAGACTTACCCGGTGTGAGGAGTCTACTCCTCTACCTCTAGACATGCAGCTGTTTGGCTGTGGGGTTTGGTTGCCAAAAGCACTAGCTGAGTTTCTAAATCAAGATTTTAACTTTGTCAAGATTAAGTGTGACTCTCTTAAGGCTAAAAGTGTACTATCTACTCATACATGGTAGCAAGCATTTTTAGCAATCAACAGCTTGTATCATCTCAACACAGTTCCACTTGTTACTCAATGTAGCAGCATGGATCAAGCAGTCTCATTAACTGCGAGAAGCAGACGATTCGAATCGAGTTTTTATCCTTGCAAGGTAAACCTAAACACACGACATGTAGGGGCACTCCGTCCCCACACACATCAACCGTCCCCATCGATTCCCCGTCAGCAGATCAGGTCTCACCGCCTTGGCGTACAATGCCTCACTGACCCCGACTGGCCGTCGTGCAGTGACCGCACTTGTACCCACCATAACCGGAATGGGAGACTACGTCTCATGTCGCGTGAGGGGGTATGTCCACTGCCAGGTTCACTCAGGTACTAGGCTTACCGATTTACCATATTTCTCGGTATGTGTTTAGTACGTTCAAACGCTTGACACACGGTACCACACCTTAATCCTTATTCCAAATTTTATCCCGTAGACAACCAATCCCCATGGATTGTTGCCCACAAACCAACATTTTTATGATAAGAAAGTGGATACAGCCAATTCCTGACCTCGCGCGAGTGCTAGAAAATCACTCGACTTCTACCGAGATCCTAATTAATAAAGCAGCTACTCGACCTAGCATACTAGTATCCATCTCAAAAGGGAATCCTGAGTTCATGCAACTAAGGTTCCAAACAACTCCTATACTTAAGTGCACAGTACAAGCCTACAAACATTAAGTGTAGTAAAATAGCATATATAAACGGTTATGCATAAAACCGGGGCTTGCCTTTAATTTAACACTTAGGTAGTGTTTGTTGGAGGAGGTACTCGCTTGGCGAGCATCTACTGGTCATGTCCATCATTCTTCAGGTCGTCCACCAACTGCATCTTGTGGTTGGCACCACATCACTGGCTCGATCATCATCTCTCGGTCCTATATGAGATGCAAGATGCATATGTATGAATACAATGAAAAATATCACAAGCTATATAAATACATGGTAGCAAACTAACATTTAATTGTAAGACACCGCAACGACTATACGCAAGCGCTAGCTATTCGTATGCTATCGGCGTTCATCATTAACACCATTAACAAGACGACCACATTTTATTTATTTACGCAACCTAAATACGATATGACAAGTACACGCTAGCGAATTAAACACTAAGTAGCGAGACATCACAAGCAACCACACACACAAGCGTTAGCTAACTACATATCGTCGAGCGCACAACATTAACACCACTAAAAAGACGACAAACATTTTGGATATTTACGCAACACAATACTACATCACAATTAACTAGAGAAAGAACATATAAAAACATGACACGTATATTATCTCAAGCTTAGCCATGGCAATCCTACGTGAATTTAGGGCCAACCAACCATTTTTAGCCAAAAGGGGTGGACTAAACATTCATTTGCTCGCTTGCAGAATTTTGGACAGCAATACAGCCGTTACTTGTTTTAATCATAACTTTTCAACTATTAACCCAAAATTAGCAAACTAGGACTTTCTGGAAAGCTTAGAAAGTGAACTACAACTTTGGTATTTTCATCACAACATGATTCAACACTTAGCAAAGTCAAAACGTGCTAATACAACAGCGCTGTCCAGATTTGGACAGATTCAGGCTAGCAACTTCAAAAATTCACAACTGAAGATTCAGACATCCAAACAAAGTGATCCTAGACTTTTTGAAAAGCTAATTAAATGCTCTACAAATTGTTTATAACCACCCTAGGGTGATTCAATATTTAACTAAGCGTAAACATCACTAAAAGACCTTGCTGTCCAGAACTGGACAGATTCAGTCTTTATATTTAAAACATTCATAACTTACGCTTCAGACCACCAAAAAGGGTGATCTAAGACTTTTTGGAAAGCTCAGCAAAAGTACTACACAACTTTTATAACCACCAAGAGGTGATTCCAGGTTTAACTAAATCAGACATTTCAGTCTTCAAAATCTGTTCTGTCAGGGGACAGAACACAGCAAGCAGTTTGTAAAATTCATAACTCTTAAACCGTCAGGCGTTTAGTTATGAAATTTTAACACAAGCAAGATAAGACAAGCCTCTACATCTTTCTTACAATCGACAAGGACTGATTCTAACATTAACTTAAGCAAACAATACAGTTTCTGAAATCTGTACAGAATTTGGACAGATTCAGTTACTGAATTTGTAAAAAGCATAACTCCTAAACTATCAGACCTGTGGCTGTAAAATTTTAACACAAGTAAGATAATAGAGTTGTCTACAACTTTCTTGTGAACACCAATAACTGATTTCCACATTAACTTAATCATCCGTTGCAATTTCTGAAATCTGTTCAGAAATTCGACAGATTCAGATGCTGGGCTTGCGAAAAACACAACTCCTAAACGATCAGGCTTATGGCTGTCAAATTTTTGTACAAGCAAGATAATCATGTTATCTACAACTTTTCTATAGCACATATCTATAGAAAACATCATTTATTTCATCAAACATACAGCACTAGGAAATCACTGCGTGCAGTCCAAAACAGCAATTAATAAAATTCAGCTTCTATATAATTCAAGAATTGTCACGTTCCAGATACTTGAATTATCCTAACACTTTACTATTTATTCGAGTTAAGACAATCAAATTAGAACCAACAATTCGACTTGCAAATTTTATTCAAGTCATTTAGTGTACTAAAATTATCACATACATTTAACAAATGCATTCACTACGTACATAGCATCATCACACCCGATCTTGACTTAAACGCAAAGGAAGCGATGACTACTTCGGCATGTCACCACTTCATCACACCCATTCATCGCCTATGTGCGCAGTAATTCATTTCTTGCGACACATGCACTCAAAATCAATCCATACTACATAAATTACACTTATCTCTTATTTATGCACAGACTTAACACCTTTCGGGATAAGGCGTCACTATAAATACCTTACACATAATTGCCTTAGGAACCTATTAGTTCACTCG
The DNA here is from genome assembly GCA_029449295.1 of Zea luxurians. Classification (NCBI taxonomy): domain Eukaryota; kingdom Viridiplantae; phylum Streptophyta; class Magnoliopsida; order Poales; family Poaceae; genus Zea; species Zea luxurians. The sequence goes on from JAOPSE010000003.1 coordinate 199,789,012, forward strand.
AAGACATCTATTCAAGTCATAAACACAATCATACACTTATTTGCGAAGCACAATTTACGGAACGCCTAACGCGTATAGACCCGACTTATAATTATAGAGGAAGTGATGACTACTTACGGCATGTCATCACTTCACTACTTAAGCCGGAACAATTTCTACCTACAACGACCAAACATTTATGTCGAGCACACTTTATTTTACCCGGTCTCGCATACAACCATATCATGGCGTGCACTCGAGACACTTCAAGCAATGTGGCGCGACCACTAATATTAAAGAACTCTGACACTCATGTTTTAATAATTCATCCTCTACGCAACTAGCATTTTCTAAACTACTCGTCACATCAATAAATATACCCCCTATATAATCATGAATCCCATCACATTGCATAAAGCAATTATACTTTTCACACACATATAACCACATGCACATCATCGACCAAAATATAGTTAGACGACTACAATTCGCGCACATCAATTAACCTCTTGTTCTCCAATCGCAATCGCGATCCCACCAATGCACATAATCGAAACATTTTACACACATCCATTCACAATAATTAATCGGGTCGATCGAGAGCGATATGCATCGGCTCACCATAAACAAACCCAAACGGTGTTTGTGAGGACGATGGCTATTCCGATTTGTGCATAGCTTCGCACATCGACGAGCGTCGAGCGGCTTGCCTTCTTCTCCACGCAAAACACGGGGTTCTCTCCTCCACAAAACAAAAACAAAACAGCACACATACATAATTAATCATAGAAAAATAATGTTGATGCGGAATCGAACAAGTATCGTCGCGGTCTCACCGGGGGTGAATGGCGACGACTTGGGGCTGCGCAAAAACAGCAAACAACCGGCGAGTGTCGACGGCGTGCTGTTCACGGTGCTTTATAAAACAGCGAGCCCGCAGAGCGCGTAGACGTCGGGGCTGCTGCAGGAAATCGACGACGTGTGGCTCGCTGCGCAACAAAGCCGAGGCGGCTGCTGCAGCCCGAAGCCAGATGGAGGGGGCTCGACATGGGGGAGCACTCGCGCGCAGTCAAGGGGTAGCAAGGGTGTGTGGTGGCTGCGACGGCCATGGAGGCGGAGGTGCGGTGCCACGGAGGAGAGCAGAGGCGTCGCGGATCCAGGCGTCCAGGAGAGGTCGCCGGACCTGGGACCTAGCGCCGAGCAGGAAGACCAAGGAATGGAGCTCGGCGGCCATGGAGAGAGGGGGCGCTTGGGAAGCTGCAGGGGGGCCGACGGCCATGGAGGAGCCTGACGGCGCTGGGGAAGACGAGCATCCGGAGCAAGCAGGGGCGAGCTCAAGGTGCTCCTGGCCTGGGCGTTTCCTGGCCGGCAGTGAAGAGCAGGGGACGCCATGGATGGGAGAGGGGGAGAGGAGCCTTGAGCGCTGGATCAGAGAGGGGTGGCTCGGGTTCAGCTCCATGGCGTCGGTCAACATCGGAGGAAGGAAGCAGGAGCAGAGGGGACATGGCTCCCATGCGCCAGCACTTGGGGAAGATGGTGGCCGGTTGGGGGCGTCGCAGCCATGGGAGGGAAGGAGCTGTGCTCCCTGCGCTGGGGAAGAAGGGGAGGACGCCATGGCTGGCCGGTCTCCCTGCTAGCCGCTGTGGAGAAGAAAGGTGCCATGGATAAGAGCTGGGGACGCCTGCTCCAAGGGGTTCGGCCAGCGCCCAAGCAGAGAGGTGAAGGCGCCATGTACAGGGAGCGTCGGCAGAGGAAGGAAGAAGACAGCGTGGGGGAGAAGGAGGCTGTTGGTGGCGGCTGGAGAAATGATAGGGGTGGGAGTGGAAAAAATGTCCAAGTGAGCACCCCTATATATAGAAGCAGCCCTAGGGTTAGGGTTCTTTAGTGGGCCTAGTGGGCTGGGCTGGATTTGGCCCAAAACTCTAAATTGGGTTGCGCTAAATATTTTCCGGAATAAAAATGTTCCTGCGGAATTCGTCGCTACTGAGAAACAGAGCGAAAAGAGTTCGGACGAACGGAAGGTTGCGCGATTAATTTCAGCCGAGAGTCTGATTTGAATTCGCTCGAAAATAATTTCCCTATGCGTGATTCGAAAATAAAATGCCTCGGGATACGACCAGCTTTCGGATTTTTAGCCGGAGAAATCGGATCGTGACATTTTAAAATCACAGTCGATACGGGGTTTTGAATTCGGTTCGGACATGAGATATTTGGCCGAGTCGAGTAAGGATTAATTAGAGGACGATATATTGAGTATTCCGTTTGAGAGTATGGAGTCGGATTAAAATAGTCGGACATCGATCGAAGTTCAGGAATTAGATGCGGGCTCAGACCAGATAATAGTCGTCGAGAGTTTGATTTAGAGAGCTTCAGATGAGATTTAAAATTCGAGAATGATCTTCGAGTCTGCATGAGTTCCGAGAATTAAAAGTTTTAACACGCTCCAAAATCGGTTGTTTCTCGCGATCGATTAACTCTGAATTCGGTGAACTTCCGAGAGAAAGCCTGATAAACAGAGATAGGCACGATCGAGAAATAGGAATTTTTACTGAGCATTCGAGATTAGGATTAATCTCCCGACGTAACACGAAACTGACACCTGGGGTGTCACAGCCTTCCCCCTTAACAGAATCTCGTCCCGAGATTCGAATGAGGGCCTTCAAGGGTGGAGAAGCATGTAACTCCCAGGCTGGAGATAGATGCAAATTCATGAGAGGGTATATGAAAAGATATGGAAGATAGATTTGGACAGAATATCGCGACATATCGAGACAAAATGCAGCGATCACTTGGAGAGAATGTTCACAAGATACAGCACATCAGTATAGTCCCGCAATGGATCACGACTATTAACCGCGATACCAGCGCGTGCCGAGTAGCTCAACCATGTGTGCACCATAGTAGGCTCTCGGTCTCGTCACGGCACCATCGGTCGTTAGTCATAACACCATTACCAAACGTAACCAATGAGAATTCCACATAGCATAAATAGATGGAGCCCATGAGAGTATGGCTCGGAAAATAAGAATGTGATCGGAGTTGAAGCAAAGATTGTTGGCAAAAAGCCTCACATGAGAATTTTCTTCAACTTTGAGAACTATTTTATGATCATCACGGGGTTTATCAGCCAAAGATTGATACGATATTTAATATTATGGGGAACCAACCATGAGATCGAGACTGATAAGCTTTTAGAGACACGAGGGGTCCAAAGATAAAAGCAACATCCATTGATCCACATGGGTACGTCTTTCAGAGATAAGTTGATAAAATGACGTCATGATCCTTAGAGAAGGGGGTATGAGAATGATCAGAAATGAGAGATTTATGCAAGATCAACATCCGATACTTGAGAGCGGGTTATAGCAGATAACCAGATAACGGGGCAGAATCATTAAGGGATCCAGAGATTCGGACGATAAAGCCACAACATGATTCACAAGGAAAGAGATCACCAGATCCATGCGAAAGGAGAGGTGGGCAACAAGATCAGCTGGATGATCAACAGGAATGCTATGAAGTCTTAGGGGCAAGGATTTATGGAAAGAAACATGGCCTTGATAGGGTATACACAACTAGACACCAACAACAATTTTTTTGACACAACAAGTGCACAAGGAGACTTGAGTCGATCTAGCAGTCAAACTATGGGGTTCTATAAGTTGTGCAGGTGCAACTTCAAGGGTAAAACACTCAAGGGCTAGAAAATATCAACACAAGCATTTTTTTGAGGTTTCACTTGCTAAACTCAAGGTTGTTTGGAGAGGGTCCTTTTTATGAACAAAACAAGCAACAAAATGTTTTGCAAAAAAGGTTGAACAATTACAATGCCACCTAGATAGCAAGACAAGAGGAACACACAACACGACCTAACAAGACTTACCAATCTGACACGAGGTAAGGCATTTCTAACATAGCAGTACATCACATTATTCACAAGTTCTTATTATTGGAATAAAGGTGAGAGAAGCATATTGATGCACAAGAGAAAATTATAATGCGACAATCATGATGCATGCTCATTCTAGACGTCTTCTCAGACCTAACTACTTTTTCGGATGCTTCTACAACATCCTTATTAATAGTAGTAGTAGCCTTTATGGCCTATATAAATAGCCACCTAGCTACCCATCTATTTCCTAAGGCTTCACGTCCTAGTTCTATCCTTATCGTCCTGACATCTATCCAACTGGATTTCTAAGCAAGTTTTACTTTTGAAAAGGTTGGTAATCATGACTTATTGACTTCTCTGTACTGGTATTCGCTCCGATACCAGCTGTGGCGGAACCACCCGAATTATTCCAACTTAAGTGCCTAAGTCTCGCCTTAAAGGCTGGCCCACACTTAAATAGGAATAACCCGTCAGTCCCTCGGATCTAGTCCAACGAGGCCACTTATCCAGGATCGAATACCACCAGCTCACTCGAAGGTGAGGCACAGAGAAATGCAATAAAACATAATACCACAAATTTAATAAGTATCATTAGTGATTACATTATCGGAGTTTCAGAAATAATAACCATAAATTTTAATGCAGCGGAAATAACTAACGGAGAAGAACCGAGCAACATGGCGAAGCCTGGCCACGCTACTCCTCCTGGTCCTCTCCTGCGGAAGCAGTAACCCACTCGACCATCTATCCCGGTGGCAGGGATGGGGGCCGAGTCACACCAGCAACAAATCATCCTAAGGAGTACCTGCAAAAATTGTGCCACAAGCAAGGCTGAGTATACTAATACTCAGCTAGACTTACCCGGTGTGAGGAGTCTACTCCTCTACCTCTAGACATGCAGCTGTTTGGCTGTGGGGTTTGGTTGCCAAAAGCACTAGCTGAGTTTCTAAATCAAGATTTTAACTTTGTCAAGATTAAGTGTGACTCTCTTAAGGCTAAAAGTGTACTATCTACTCATACATGGTAGCAAGCATTTTTAGCAATCAACAGCTTGTATCATCTCAACACAGTTCCACTTGTTACTCAATGTAGCAGCATGGATCAAGCAGTCTCATTAACTGCGAGAAGCAGACGATTCGAATCGAGTTTTTATCCTTGCAAGGTAAACCTAAACACACGACATGTAGGGGCACTCCGTCCCCACACACATCAACCGTCCCCATCGATTCCCCGTCAGCAGATCAGGTCTCACCGCCTTGGCGTACAATGCCTCACTGACCCCGACTGGCCGTCGTGCAGTGACCGCACTTGTACCCACCATAACCGGAATGGGAGACTACGTCTCAGGTCGCGTGAGGGGGTATGTCCACTGCCAGGTTCACTCAGGTACTAGGCTTACCGATTTACCATATTTCTCGGTATGTGTTTAGTACGTTCAAACGCTTGACACACGGTACCACACCTTAATCCTTATTCCAAATTTTATCCCGTAGACAACCAATCCCCATGGATTGTTGCCCACAAACCAACATTTTTATGATAAGAAAGTGGATACAGCCAATTCCTGACCTCGCGCGAGTGCTAGAAAATCACTCGACTTCTACCGAGATCCTAATTAATAAAGCAGCTACTCGACCTAGCATACTAGTATCCATCTCAAAAGGGAATCCTGAGTTCATGCAACTAAGGTTCCAAACAACTCCTACACTTAAGTGCACAGTACAAGCCTACAAACATTAAGTGTAGTAAAATAGCATATATAAACGGTTATGCATAAAACCGGGGCTTGCCTTTAATTTAACACTTAGGTAGTGTTTGTTGGAGGAGGTACTCGCTTGGCGAGCATCTACTGGTCATGTCCATCATTCTTCAGGTCGTCCACCAACTGCATCTTGTGGTTGGCACCACATCACTGGCTCGATCATCATCTCTCGGTCCTATATGAGATGCAAGATGCATATGTATGAATACAATGAAAAATATCACAAGCTATATAAATACATGGTAGCAAACTAACATTTAATTGTAAGACACCGCAACGACTATACGCAAGCGCTAGCTATTCGTATGCTATCGGCGTTCATCATTAACACCATTAACAAGACGACCACATTTTATTTATTTACGCAACCTAAATACGATATGACAAGTACACGCTAGCGAATTAAACACTAAGTAGCGAGACATCACAAGCAACCACACACACAAGCGTTAGCTAACTACATATCGTCGAGCGCACAACATTAACACCACTAAAAAGACGACAAACATTTTGGATATTTACGCAACACAATACTACATCACAATTAACTAGAGAAAGAACATATAAAAACATGACACGTATATTATCTCAAGCTTAGCCATGGCAATCCTACGTGAATTTAGGGCCAACCAACCATTTTTAGCCAAAAGGGGTGGACTAAACATTCATTTGCTCGCTTGCAGAATTTTGGACAGCAATACAGCCGTTACTTGTTTTAATCATAACTTTTCAACTATTAATCCAAAACTAGCAAACTAGGACTTTCTGGAAAGCTTAGAAAGTGAACTACAACTTTGGTATTTTCATCACAACATGATTCAACACTTAGCAAAGTCAAAACGTGCTAATACAACAGCGCTGTCCAGATTTGGACAGATTCAGGCTAGCAACTTCAAAAATTCACAACTGAAGATTCAGACATCCAAACAAAGTGATCCTAGACTTTTTGAAAAGCTAATTAAATGCTCTACAAATTGTTTATAACCACCCTAGGGTGATTCAATATTTAACTAAGCGTAAACATCACTAAAAGACCTTGCTGTCCAGAACTGGACAGATTCAGTCTTTATATTTAAAACATTCATAACTTACGCTTCAGACCACCAAAAAGGGTGATCTAAGACTTTTTGGAAAGCTCAGCAAAAGTACTACACAACTTTTATAACCACCAAGAGGTGATTCCAGGTTTAACTAAATCAGACATTTCAGTCTTCAAAATCTGTTCTGTCAGGGGACAGAACACAGCAAGCAGTTTGTAAAATTCATAACTCTTAAACCGTCAGGCGTTTAGTTATGAAATTTTAACACAAGCAAGATAAGAAAAGCCTCTACATCTTTCTTATAATCGACAAGGACTGATTCTAACATTAACTTAAGCAAACAATACAGTTTCTGAAATCTGTACAGAATTTGGACAGATTCAGTTACTGAATTTGTAAAAAGCATAACTCCTAAACTATCAGACCTGTGGCTGTCAAATTTTAACACAAGTAAGATAATAGAGTTGTCTACAACTTTCTTGTGATCACCAATAACTGATTTCCACATTAACTTAATCATCCTGTTGCAATTTCTGAAATCTGTTCAGAAATTCGACAGATTCAGATGCTGGGCTTGCGAAAAACACAACTCCTAAACGATCAGGCTTATGGCTGTCAAATTTTTGTACAAGCAAGATAATCATGTTATCTACAACTTTTCTATAGCACATATCTATAGAAAACATCATTTAGTTCATCAAACATACAGCACTAGGAAATCACTGCGTGCAGTCCAAAACAGCAATTAATAAAATTCAGCTTCTATATAATTCAAGAATTGTCACGTTCCAGATACTTGAATTATCCTAACACTTTACTATTTATTCGAGTTAAGACAATCAAATTAGAACCAACAATTTGACTTGCAAATTTTATTCAAGTCATTTAGTGTACTAAAATTATCACATACATTTAACAAATGCATTCACTACGTACATAGCATCATCACACCCGATCTTGACTTAAACGCAAAGGAAGCGATGACTACTTCGGCATGTCACCACTTCATCACACCCATTCATCGCCTATGTGCGCAGTAATTCATTTCTTGCGACACATGCACTCAAAATCAATCCATACTACATAAATTACACTTATCTCTTATTTATGCACAGACTTAACACCTTTCGGGATAAGGCGTCACTATAAATACCTTACACATAATTGCCTTAGGAACCTATTAGTTCACTCGAAGACATCTATTCAAGTCATAAACACAATCATACACTTATTTGCGAAGCACAATTTACGGAACGCCTAACGCGTATAGACCCGACTTATAATTATAGAGGAAGTGATGACTACTTACGGCATGTCATCACTTCACTACTTAAGCCGGAACAATTTCTACCTACAACGACCAAACATTTATGTCGAGCACACTTTATTTTACCCGGTCTCGCATACAACCATATCATGGCGTGCACTCGAGACACTTCAAGCAATGTGGCGCGACCACTAATATTAAAGAACTCTGACACTCATGTTTTAATAATTCATCCTCTACGCAACTAGCATTTTCTAAACTACTCGTCACATCAATAAATATACCCCCTATATAATCATGAATCCCATCACATTGCATAAAGCAATTATAATTTTCACACACATATAACCACATGCACATCATCGACCAAAATATAGTTAGACGACTACAATTCGCGCACATCAATTAACCTCTTGTTCTCCAATCGCAATCGCGATCCCACCAATGCACATAATCGAAACATTTTACACACATCCATTCACAATAATTAATCGGGTCGATCGAGAGCGATATGCATCGGCTCACCATAAACAAACCCAAACGGTGTTTGTGAGGACGATGGCTATTCCGATTTGTGCATAGCTTCGCACATCGACAAGCGTCGAGCGGCTTGCCTTCTTCTCCACGCAAAACACGGGGTTCTCTCCTCCACAAAACAAAAACAAAACAGCACACATACATAATTAATCATAGAAAAATAATGTCGATGCGGAATCGAACAAGTATCGTCGCGGTCTCACCGGGGGTGAATGGCGACGACTTGGGGCTGCGCAAAAACAGCAAACAACCGGCGAGTGTCGACGGCGTGCTGTTCACGGTGCTTTATAAAACAGCGAGCCCGCAGAGCGCGTAGACGTCGGGGCTGCTGCAGGAAATCGACGACGTGTGGCTCGCTGCGCAACAAAGCCGAGGCGGCTGCTGCAGCCCGAAGCCAGATGGAGGGGGCTCGACATGGGGGAGCACTCGCGCTGCAGTCAAGGGGTAGCAAGGGTGCGTGGTGGCTGCGACGGCCATGGAGGCGGAGGTGCGGTGCCGCGGAGGAGAGCAGAGGCGTCGCGGATCCAGGCGTCCAGGAGAGGTCGCCGGACCTGGGACCTAGCGCCGAGCAGGAAGACCAAGGAATGGAGCTCGGCGGCCATGGAGAGAGGGGGCGCTTGGGAAGCTGCAGGGGGGCCGACGGCCATGGAGGAGCCTGACGGCGCTGGGGAAGACGAGCATCCGGAGCAAGCAGGGGCGAGCTCAAGGTGCTCCTGGCCAGGGCGTTTCCTGGCCGGCAGTGAAGAGCAGGGGACGCCATGGATGGGAGAGGGGGAGAGGAGCCTTGAGCGCTGGATCAGAGAGGGGTGGCTCGGGTTCAGCTCCATGGCGTCGGTCAACATCGGAGGAAGGAAGCAGGAGCAGAGGGGACATGGCTCCCATGCGCCAGCACTTGGGGAAGATGGTGGCCGGTTGGGGGCGTCGCAGCCATGGGAGGGAAGGAGCTGTGCTCCCTGCGCTGGGGAAGAAGGGGAGGACGCCATGGCTGGCCGGTCTCCCTGCTAGCCGCTGTGGAGAAGAAAGGTGCCATGGATAAGAGCTGGGGACGCCTGCTCCAAGGGGTTCGGCCAGCGCCCAAGCAGAGAGGTGAAGGCGCCATGTACAGGGAGCGTCGGCAGAGGAAGGAAGAAGACAGCGTGGGGGAGAAGGAGGCTGTTGGTGGCGGCTGGAGAAATGATAGGGGTGGGAGTGGAAAAAATGTCCAAGTGAGCACCCCTATATATAGAAGCAGCCCTAGGGTTAGGGTTCTTTAGTGGGCCTAGTGGGCTGGGCTGGATTTGGCCCAAAACTCTAAATTGGGTTGCGCTAAATATTTTCCGGAATAAAAATGTTCCTGCGGAATTCGTCGCTACTGAGAAACAGAGCGAAAAGAGTTCGGACGAACGGAAGGTTGCGCGATTAATTTCAGCCGAGAGTCTGATTTGAATTCGCTCGAAAATAATTTCCCTATGCGTGATTCGAAAATAAAATGCCTCGGGATACGACCAGCTTTCGGATTTTTAGCCGGAGAAATCGGATCGTGACATTTTAAAATCACAGTCGATACGGGGTTTTGAATTCGGTTCGGACATGAGATATTTGGCCGAGTCGAGTAAGGATTAATTAGAGGACGATATATTGAGTATTCCGTTTGAGAGTACGGAGTCGGATTAAAATAGTCGGACATCGATCGAAGTTCAGGAATTAGATGCGGGCTCAGACCAGATAATAGTCGTCGAGAGTTTGATTTAGAGAGCTTCAGATGAGATTTAAAATTCGAGAATGATCTTCGAGTCTGCATGAGTTCCGAGAATTAAAAGTTTTAACACGCTCCAAAATCGGTTGTTTCTCGCGATCGATTAACTCTGAATTCGGTGAACTTCCGAGAGAAAGCCTGATAAACAGAGATAGGCACGATCGAGAAATAGGAATTTTTACTGAGCATCCGAGATTAGGATTAATCTCCCGACGTAACACGAAACTGACACCTGGGGTGTCATAGTTCAGCTTATCATCCGCAGACTAGTGGTCAAACTGAGAGGGTGAATCAAATCTTGGAAGATATGTTAAGAGCTTGTGTGCTTGCAGATTCGATTAAATGGGATGAATGTTTGCCTTTGGCTGAGTTTTCATATAATAATAGTTATCAGGAAAGCATAAAGATGGCACCTTTTGAAGCTCTTTATGGTCGAAGGTGTAGGACACCGTTAAATTGGTCAGAACCAGGATAGAAATACTTCTTTGGGCCTGATCTTGTGAAAGAAATGGAAGAAAAAGTTCGAGTGATCCAACAAAATTTGCAAGTGGCACAATCTCGTCAAAAGAGTTATGCTGATAGGAGACGTCGATCCTTGATTTTCCACGTTGGTGATCATGTATATTTAAAAGTGTCACCGTTGAAGGGCGTGACTCGGTTTGGTGTCAAAGGAAAACTTGCACCTCGCTATGTTGGTCCATTTCAAGTGCTTGAACGATGTGGACCTGTGGCTTATAAGGTGCAGTTACCAGAGAATCTTTCATCAGTGCATAATGTGTTTCACGTATCTCAGTTGAAAAATGTCTCTGAGTCCCTGAAAGAGTGGTTGAGGTTTCAAATGTCAACCTTGAACCTGATCTAACTTACTCTGAATATCCTATTCAGATTCTGGATCAAAAAGATCGGATCACACGAAGAAGGATTATCAAGTTCTACAAAGTACAATGGAACCAACACTCCGTGGATGAGGCTACTTGGGAATCAGAAGACTATCTAATGGAGCATTTTCCTCAGTTTTTAGATTCCTGTAAATCTTAGGCCCTGTGCATTTTGTCTTTGATGAAGACCAATAGGGATACACCCCCTGTCTTGTAAGAACAAATGTGGAATATGATCGTGACACATTTCTTTTTCCATTACTGAGCTAGGAATTTTAATCTCGGGACGAGATTCCTTTTTAGGGAGGAAGACTGTAACACCCCTGTGTTACGAGAACTAAAACGTTGGTATGACATCATATGCATCATCATCATTTGGCTTGATACACCTAGAATGCATTTTTCTATGTCCAAAATTTCAATTGAAACCCTAAACTAGCCCAAAAAGTGGAAATCAAAATCTAGAGAGAAGTTGCCAAAAGTCCATATACCAAAGTGGTAGATCTTGGAAAGTTGAACAACTTCCATGAGGGGAGATGTCCAAGTGTTATAGGAAAAATCAGAGTAAACTGCTAAAATTCAGTTTTGGTGCAATTTGGAATTTGCTCAAAGTAATGTCAATTAGCTAACTTTGGGCTGTTATAACTTTTGACTTGTAGACAATTTTGGGCTGGGCACTGTAGCAAAGTTGTGGGGCTACCTTAGATGTACAAACTTGTTTAAGTTACTTAACCCTAAAGTCATATGGAACTAGGAGTAAAACTGGTCAAAAGATGGGCTGACAGGTTTAGATTTCAGACGGTGTGTAATTGCCCATGTCTGAATTTCAGTGTGTCTGGCTCAACTTTGGAGCTTTGTGGTGCCTGATCCATGTGGTTTTGGACTAAGGTTGCTGTAGCAAGTTTGAAGACCATATGTTGGTGCGCAAGTTTAGTTAAAGGTCATACCCCTAAAGCTACTTGGAACTTGGAGAAAAGGTGGTTCAAACTGGTGTTGGCTGAATTCTGAATTTTCAGATTTGGAATAGTGTCTAAGTCTGAATTCAGTATTTTAGTGCTTAGTTTGGAGCTCTGTTGTGATTAATCTATATGGTTTTGGACTGAAATTCCTGCAGCAAGCTTGAAGACCATATAGTGGTGAATAACTTTCTTCAAAGGTAATGGACATGATCCTATACAAAAATTGGAGTAACATCGGCTCAAATTTGGACTGTTAGGTGGCTGAATTCTGAATTTTCAGGTTTGGAATAGCGTCTAAGTCTGAATTTCAGTGATTGTGACTGACTTTGGAGCTTCCTAGTGCATAATCCATAAGGTTTTGAACTATGGTTTCTATAGAGGAATTGAAGACCATAAGTTGGGGTACAAATGTCTTTAAGGGTGATGAATATGATCCTACACAAAAAGTGTAGAAAAAGTTAACTAAAAATGGACTGTTGAGTTGCTGGTGACTGAATTCAGTTCAGTTAACAAAGACTGAAATTCAGTGAATGGTGCCAAATTTGGAGATCATTTGTGATCAATCCAAGCAGTTTTAGACTAAAGTTTCCATAGCAACGTTGGAGCCCATAGTACAGAGAACAAGTTATATAAAGAGGGTTGGACTTGGTTCTACATAAACTTTGGAGTAAAATGCTCCCAAATTTGTCCTGTCAGATTAGGTGTATGGTGTCGGTTTCAGAAACTGCCCCTGGATTCAGTGTCTTGTGAGCAGTTTTGGAGTACCATAACATTGAACTCGTGCACTTTTGGCCCTAGAATACTATAGCAACCTTGGAGATCTATAGTTGGAGAATATTTTCTCTTGAGAAGGTGGAGTTTGTTAGTGTACAAAAATAGGAATAAATCTGCCCTAAATGCTCTCTGTCAGGTTAGTTTGGTGCTTAACCATGTTTAGTTTATTGAGGCAGTGAATTTGGGTTAACCTTGGAGTAGGGTAACTCTTGATCTGTGAGCTTTTGGCTTGGGGATGTTGTGTCAAGATTGTAGAGTTAAGTTTTGTGAGCATATTTGTTTAGCATCGGTCGACCTATTGCTGTTGGAAATGGGAGAAATCAGAGTTCAATAGGTATTGGGGTTTGCTATAAAAATCTGAAGAAAAGATCTTATCCCATTTTGTGTTCCAGCTGTCCCTGGGTATTCTGGGGATGTAGATAAATGTTGGCTCGGGGTTATCTGAGGATAGGCTCAACGTTAAAATATCTAGGTTGGAAGAGTCGTGTGATTTACTGCTGGTGACCACCTTGTCTGTCTGCCTGTTTCTAATTGGGTGCCACAAGTTTTGGTTCATCAGTTGTTGGGTGCTGATCCTCCGTGGTGCTCATGCAGCCGAACTGCATGTCCACGTGCTTGATGTTGGTGGTGGTACCCGCATGTGTATCTCTGGGTTGAGATTTAGGTTGATCCAGCGTGGTCGGTCATCTTTCTTCCTTGGTCACCATGGTTCTCGGTCGAGTTAAGTAGTCATGTTCGCATTCCCTTCCTCCAAATCACTAGTTCATCAGGATCGCTGTCACACTGCGTCTTGGAAAAACTTCAGCCCCATTGCTTGCTCCTGCCCGAGTTCACCTCAAGCTGTGCTGCCGTCTCTACTTGCCACCATGCCTCCCAACCCCACCTCGCCGTGGCTTGAACACCTCGATGTGTGGAATGCTCGAGGGAAACTTGTTCTGTGATCTCCATAGGTCGGTGAAACTTTCCCTGCTGGTATTTTGAACTCTGCTGTTGTCGATTGCCTAGAGCACGCTTGTGCCATCTTGGTCTTGCAACGTGGACAACCTCTGCACTGATTTGTTAATCCGTGCCGTCCCCGGTGATCCTCACGCAAGAACCGTAGCTGGGTAAATGTTTAAGTGTATTTAGAGCTGGTTTGCCTAGAGAACCTTGAAATAACTAAAAGAGGAAAAATAAAAGCCACACAAGTAGTGTCAACATATGTTGTAGCGGAGTTAGACCCTATAAAGTGTTGGGTAGAAACAATTTAGTGAATCTTAATATGTTTAGTCCTCTGGTTTGTTCAACTAAATTTAGTTTAGGCATGTAGATCAAATGTTAAGTTAGGTATAAGTATAGGTAAGCTTGTCACGTGCTTAGTTAGAGGTGTTTATGTTCCCCACCTCTTCTTTGTGAGAGTTTGCATTTCATGTCATTACATAAGCATCCATATATTTGTAATTGACTTGTAGAACACCTAGAAGAAGTGGTGTTGAAGAAGTCTGCTCCAAGTACTGTTGATCTCGTGGTGGAGTCCCATCTAACTGTAAAAAGGCTTTGAATCTTCTCTGCAACAAGGCAAGCCCTGGTGCATTTGCCACCTTCCTTGTGTTTACAAAATTTTTATCACTTATATGCTGCATTAGGTTATAGGAGTTTATTGATTAAACCCTTGATGCATTAGCATCCTTGAATGGTTGATTACCACACCTTGTCACCTGTTTTATAAAAGCTAGAGATGCTTAGTCATGATGATAGACTAAGAAAAATGTTTTTGATCTACGACTCATGTTTTTACAAAAAAGAAAATGGGCTTGGGATAATGAAGGCATCAAGACGTTGATAAATTCATTATCCAGACATGGCCCCTCTGCCAGGCGCCAAAATTTTGAAATAGTTTAAAATGGGACCAGACGCTGAGCAGGAAAGGTTGCTCGTCTGTGTCGATTAAGGACCATACCGATTGTTGGCCTGATGATCTAGGACCTTTTAACTGACCACATACCTCGTCATGGGTAAGCCTGAACCCGACTATTCCATACGTGAAATGACAACCGCGCACTAGGCGTGGGAGATGGTGGGAGTAGCAGCTATCCTCCTGGCAAGAGGCTGGATGGTAGGGTAATGTGCTCCCGGGTAGCACGGACCAGTTCATGTAGTGGAGGATCCGTGGGAATGGTTGACATATGCAAGGGATACGTGCTACATATGTCGTGTGGTTGGAGATCCCTAGCTGGGTATTAATCGACTCGGATCGCCGTTACTTCTCGGATATGAAGACCAGATCGCTGCCCTTCATCGTAGATAACAAGCGAAACAAAATTTGGATTTTAAAAGCAACCTAGTGTGGGTCAAGTGAATGCTCTAGATTAGGAAAATGCTAGATTCAGGTTAGAAGATTCTGGTAATAAACTAACTTGTGAAATAAAACTTGGTTTAAGGACCCACTTCTAGTAAGCTTTTCTGCAAAATGAGTCCTTGAACTTTGATAAGCTTTACCTTGATTCCCAAAAGCCAGCATACCCTTGAGAGTCTTTTCTTTAGTCGGGTAAGTCTTGCTGAGTAATTGCGTACTGAGGGTTTTATCCCTTGTTGTTTTTGTAGGAGAAGTTTTATTCCCTTATCTTTGGGTTAGTTACTTCATGTGGAGGACTTGAAGCTTAGAATGTTTATGTATATATCTTATGGAAAGGCTTCAGCCTTCCCATTATTGTAATAAGTTATGCACTTTGAGTACTATCAGGAGTTGTAATAAATACATCTCTTTCTACCATGTAAAACTTGAGTTCTAGAATGTAAGGTGTACTTTGTAAATGTCTTCTGCTCTATCTCCAATGTGTGTGTATCAACTGTGATTACTGTAATATACCTATTATGTGGGAGATCCTTGGGATGATGAGTTCCAGTTGGCGAACTCGATAGCCTTGTTAATTTACCCGGTACACGTGCACAGCCATCCGTGGCCAGTAAGGCAAGGATTGGTGCATGTGGGCCTGATAACTTAGGAGGGTTGTCACAAATACCTATACGTTTTTCATGCTTTGTAGCTTCTTCAGCTTGTCTTGCTTTTACTCGGGCGTCGTGGATGTCTTTTTCACTTTTCTTCATAATTTCATGAGCCATTTCTCGGCCACCATTTGCCCAGATATCATTGTAAAATTTCCCACCTATTAAACATGCTTCAGCTAAGGGATCATTTGTATCATCTACGGAGAAGGCAGCTTCGCCCTAGGCCATGGTCTTGATATGATCGCATCCCACCTTCTCCAAGATGGCTGAAATTCCCCACGCGCTGGAGAACGCGCAAACATCCCCGCGATCACTTAGAATTTCTTCAAAGGCTTCGGCCTCCCCACTTAACCATTCAATAACGCCTTCAGGGTCGCCTCGTATGAAGTTTTCTTCGGAAGAATAGGTGCCCACGTTGGCGAAACTAGTTTTTATTTTCTTCACACATTCCAAGGATTTTTCAAAGCATCTTTCCTTGGATGTGCGAAGTTCTTCAACATTCTTTTCTAAATGATTTTTCCAGTATTCGCTGATCTCTCGGTTAGCCTCTACGAGTGCGCAGCTTTCTTTAGCTTCGGCCAGTTGTCTTCGAAGATCTTCAATTTTGGTTTTCTGGACTTCAGTCTGGGCCTTAAATTTTACTTCATCTTCCTTTACTTTATCCACCAATGAAAGTAGAATTTTGTCTTTTTCTGTGGCTTCGTTTCTTAGTCTGATGACCTCTAATCGAAGATTGTTGAGAGCTATAGTGCAGCTCTCGTCTTCGGCATTCTTTTGCGCCCTTAGGGCGTTGCTAAGAATTAAGCCCTACGAGAAAGAATAAAGGATAAACATGAGAATAAAAGACTTCATTCCAGAGTCCATAAGCTTCAAAATTCACAACTTCTGTACCTTTAGACTGTTATATGCAAGGCTGTCTGCAAGATCAGCCTTCGTCATGGCGCAAAGGCCAGCTTCGAGCTTCGGAAAACCCATACTTCTGGCCATCTCCCGGTAGACGGATAATTCTTTGTTGTCCGGGAGTCAGTACAGGAAATCATCTTCGTTCGTACCGTTAAACACTAAGGCCCCCTTCGGATACTTCAGTTCCCGGGCATAGTGTTTGGCTTCAAAAATTTCTTCTTCGAATAGTCTTTTTCCCGAAGCATGTCGAATGATATAATCAAGACCTTCGGAGAATGCTTCGGGAGAAGGAGCCTCGACTCTTTCAGTTGCAATCCGCTCTGGTGTTTTTTCCTTCGGGTCAGTATGCCCCATTTTGGTGGCCGTTGAAGGCCCAGCTTCGGTCTCAGTTTGAATTATTGTAGCTTCGACTTCTGTCTGCTTTGTCTCAGTTTTGGGTTGCGTTTTGAAAGCTTCGGCAACTTTCCCTGTAGGAGCTAGACTCAAGGTTTTGGTTGTTTCTAACACATCCAGTACATTTACCATTCTTCGCCCTCTTAGGAGTTATGGCAGAATCCATTTGTACCTTCGGTGCTGTTGCCTTTGCTGGAGGGCTCAAAATCTCTGGCATCTTCATTATTTCTTTAATTTCTAGCTCTTCAGCTTTATCAACCTTCGTTTCATCTGCCTTGACTGTAGGCACCTTCGGCGTTACTGCCTGCTCTTAAGTGCCCTGCGTAGTTGGGGCAGTTTCTTTTGTTTCGGCAGCAGGACATGGCCCTGCATCAAACTCAGGTACCATGGCCGGCTTTATCAATCTTTTTGCCTTTCGCCACAGGCTCAACTAGGGTGGCCGAAGCAGCATTTTTCCTCTTTTTCCCCTGTCCCCGCATCGGGTAGCGGTAGTCAGGGTATACGAAGCTGATGGCGTCAAAAACTCTATTTAATTTTTTCTTTCCCTGACCACTAAAGGCTACGGACAGTGCATTATCTTCCGCCTTGGAGTATGCTCCAAGCAGTTCATCACTTGTAGCTTCAATACACTTCAGCCAGTCGTCGTTCGGCTCACCAAACTTCTCCCTAAATCTGAAGGTATACTTCAGCCGGATCAGACCGTCGCTAGAGTCGGTGGTCGTCTCCTTCGGCATTTCCCAGCTGTCTATAAGCGGCCATACCCTGAAGGCTATATGTTCTTGCATTAAATCCCTTGTCCCAATAAAGGAGCAAATAGTGCTGAAGGCCCTCTGACACGCTTCAACCGTCTCATCAATTTCTATCTTCGGCTTTCGAAAGCCGAAGCGGGACCAAATGGGGCGCATAATGACTTTCTTAATGTCTTCCCTTGCCTTCAAATCATTCTTCACATAAAACCATTCTTCCATCCAAGCTCCGAGCCACCTCTTCCGAAATGTTGGCACTGGGTGGCTTGCGTTGGGGCGAGCGATAAATCCATAACAACCAAAGTTGTTGTGATACTGTTCTTTGCCCATGGCCTTCGTCTCATACAGAAGTTCGTGCATACTGTAGAAGCATTTTGCGCTTGGCTCTAACCCTTGACTTCTTACTGCCCAGACAAAAATCCCCATCCTTATTATAGCCTCAGGGGTAATCTGATGGAGGAAATTCTGGTAGGTTTTCAACACTTCAACTACAAACTTGCTCAAAGGGAACCGAAGCCCAGCCTTGAAGAAACTTTGGAAAATTACAACTTCGTCCTCCTTAGGGGCAGGGACGTTGTTGTCCCCACCAACCCTCACAATAGATATGTCCCGAAAGTACCTTCCTCTCATGTTGTCAAGATGACTCTGTTTAATCGTTGATTTTCCGAAGATTGTATGGCTTGCTCGCCAGGGCCGATCTTCAGAATCTTCGCCTCTGCTTTCCACATCATAGCTATCGCTGTCACCAGTATGTTCAGATAAACCTTCCAGTATCTCTTTAGTAATCTTCTTTGTGTTGTTCTTTGCCATTGATTCAACAAATCCAGCAATATAAGGATCCACAGCCTTCTTCTCTTCAAACAGCTTCGCCTCTTCAGTCAGCTTTGTCTCCGCAACAACTTTCTTTTCCTGAGACATTTTTTCTTCAGGCGAGGTGAAAACGTGTCTTTTAAACCGAAGCTCAGAGAGCTTGAAAATCTAGCAAGCGCTAGTGATCAAGAGCTATAAGATTGAGAAAATAACGTGAATGGCAGAAACAGCGTATCAAATACAATTGGTGTGAGTTCCTATTTATATGCCCAGTGCACTGCAAAGTGGAGGGCCCCATCTGTCATTGATTATTGCTATTCTAGCAAAGAGGAGGTGTTTTTCTGGACCTTCGGCTTAAGGCCCTCGTCCATGTCGCAGTCTGAATTCGTTATCTTAACAAATTAATACTGCAAGGGGCTACTGTTGGGGGCCTTCGTCTTTTGAAGGTCCTCAAAAACATGATTTAATAATGTTTCCCGAGTGTAACATATGAACAGGTACCTTTGGACTCAGATCAAAACCACACACGATGTGAAAAGCATGGACAATACGAAGGTTGATACAGCCCCGAAGCTACATGTAACGGAGCTTCGGCTTAGCGGCAGAAAAAGGAACCGACTTAAAGGGGAGAAGGCTATCCAGACCTCAGTGGAATATTCTAAAGTCAATAATAAATGTAAAGGGCTTGAATGTAATTTTACACAGGCTGCGCCATGTGCCTATAAATAGATGAACAGTATCCCCGTACTGTTCACGTTGACTAGTAGTTGCTTGTGCGTCACGCTTGTACTTTCACCTTCTGTCAAGCCGAAGGTACCAATGTAATTCGATATTGTTCTTATTCATTCACAATTATATAATAAGAAATATATATTATAATGTCATATAATTATCCATGTTGTTTCTCATGTTTCGTATGCTTCGTCTGTCATTAATATATACTGTGATGATGAAGGTATGTCCTTCATAACCTTCGTCTGAAGATCATTATATCCTTGGGGAAATAATGCTCCGAAGGACGAAGGGCATTAACCATTAACCTATTTTTGTGTTGCCTTGTTCTTAATTCATAGCATTTGAGAACAAGCCCCCAACAGAGACTGGTGAAGTCAATACACATGCGCCACTTGCCGCTTTTCTTTTGCACCATGACCACGTTGGCAAGCCATGTAGGGTAAGCAATTGGCTCGATAAAGTTGGCTTCCAACAGGCGGTGCACCTCGGCTTTGGCAGCTTCGGTCTTCTCGTTAGACATTTTGCGTAGTCGCTGCTTTCTTGGGCGCACCGAGGGGTCGATGCCCAGGCCATGTTCAATGGTGGTGCGGCTGACTCCGACCAGGTCGTGGGCGGACCAAGCGAAGACGTCCTTGTTGCGGGAGAGGCAAGATATGTGTTTTTCCTCATCTTGCGAGATCAGGTCTTTGCTAATTATGACTGTTTGCTTGGGGGTGGTCGGGTCGAGGGGTACCGCCTTCGTTCCATCGTTGCTTTGCAGCTGCGCCTTTAGTTTTTCATCGGCGATTGGGTGGGTCCCTTCAAAGCCTTCGCGCTGTGCTGCGAGGTAGTGTACATTCTGTTGCCCTGGGACGAAGTCTCTTTCAATATTGCGTGTGGTCTGCTGGCTGCCATAGACTGTGATCACACCTTGCGGACCCGGGATTTTCATGCATAGGTGAAGTCCGTGAATGACCTCTTCAAACTTGTTGATGGAGCCCCAGCCCATTATAGCGTTGTACGGGTATACCATGTCGACGATGTCGAAGGTGACCTACTCACTTCGTGCATTGTGTGCTACACCGAAGGACAGAGGTAGCTCGATCTTGCCGACTGGAAAAGTACCCTTCCTGCCGAAGCCATAAAGAGGGTTGTCTGAAAGCTTGAGCAAACTGTGGCTGATGCCCATGCGGTCAAAGGCGTGCAGGAAGATGATATCCGCTTGGCTGCCGTTGTGTAGGTCCTAGCCTGCTACGCTGCAGTTGATCACCATGGCATCGACGTGAGGGGCACTGCACAGATCAACGTCCCTGGCGTCGAAGGTGAGTGGCACATGAGACCACCTTGTTTGTACGATTGGGCCAGTTAGGGCGACATGGTTAACACTTCGGTAGTGGTCCCTCTTCTGCCGCTTCGTTTCGAAGTCCACGCTGGACCCTCCGGTGATCATGTGGATGACTCCACGATATGGTTGCTCGGCGAAGTCTTCCTGCTTTGGTGCTTGGGGTGATTATGGTGGTGGGGATTTGGGTGATGCGGAGGTGGAGGCGGGGGTGGCAGGACTTGCACTTCCTGGCGGTGTTGGTACACGTGGTTGGGAGGGTGTTGGGCATGTTCGCCGTTGTAAGGTTGTTGTTGGTGGTGGTGGTATGTGTGAGCGACAACTCTTTGGTTGTCGGCTGGCTGTGCCCTGGACATCCTGTCCCTGGTGGCCTTCGTTTTAGGACAGTCTCTTGTTGGGTGCGTGCAGTCCTCGCTGTGGAACAGGCAGTAGAATCTGCATGGCTGCTGCGTCTGTCCCTGGCCCCTTCCTCTGGTGCCATTGTCGTGGCCTTGGGGGGGGGGGGTATTCTTGGCGGCAGACGGTTTCTCCGGCTGGGTGCTGATTGGCTATGTTGTGCACCTGTTGCTTGCTTCGGCTATCCTAATTGGAGTCTGACTACAAAGGCCTGGTCTAGGTTCTATTGGACTGCGGAGGGTCCTTTGGCTTTCTCTGAGATTCAACCTTTCGTTGATGTAGCTCTTCAGACCTGACGAACTTCTCAAAAAGCTGGTATAGCTCTTGGAGAGTTTTAGGTGGGTCCCTGATGCAATGGCTGTATAGGACGCTAGCCTGAAGGCCACTGATGGCGTAATGAATCGCGATATGGTCGTCGACCGATGGCAGTTGTGACTTGAGAGTCAAGAACTTCCTATAATACTCCCGAAGGGTCTCCTTCTCTTGCTGTTTGTAGAGGGATAGCTCGGCCAAGGCGTTAGTATTGGGTCGGTACCCTTGAAAGTTGAGCAAGAACTTGTCTCGGAGTCCTTTCCAAGAGTCGATGGACAGTGGCGGTAATCTGGTGTACCAGGTCAAGGCCGTGCCTTCGAGCGTGATGATGAAAGAGTTGGCCATCGTGGCGTCGTCCCCTCCGGACGATGCTATGGTGACTTGGTAGCTCATGATGTATTGCGCTAGGTCGGTGCTGCCGTTGTACTTGGGTAGGTGCCTGCCCTGAAGTTGGCGGGCCAAGGGGATGCTTGGAGTTGCGGAGCCAGGGGCTTTGCTCATCAAGGTAGTTGATCCCTTGGAAAGCTGTGACATGCGGAACAAAGGGCCCGCGGTGGGGTATGAATAGATCTCCTGCTGGGACGCGCTGTTGGAGGGGCGGACCGTGCTACAGATCATGCTGGCCTTCACTCTGCATGACCGTGATTTCTTGCTCGAGCTCCCGAGCTCTCTGCTCCTCTTCTCGTATCATCTGGCACAACTTGGCCTACGCAGTGATGCGTTGGCGCTTGGCCTCGAGGATGTCTTTTTGCTTTTGGAGGTTGTGGTTCTTAAGGCGCAGGGCCCGCAGCTATAGTTGTTCCTCGACCGAGATGTCGATGACTTCGCCGTCCTCTATTGCATCTTCGCCTTCTGGTGGAGCGAAGCCTGGTGGTGCTTGCGGTAGTCCTTCGGAGCTGTAGGTGCGTAGGGTGACCTCAGGGGTGGGGTGCTCTTGGCGCTGTCTTTTGCTAACAGTTTTGTCTTCGGAGGCTTCTTGGGGGATGTTGTCTGCGAGGGCCTTGCCTTTTTTCTTAGCCAGCAGCGCTGCCTTCGCTGCTTCGTCGATGGATGGTGCTGCCTTCGAACTAGCTCGCTTGGGGGCCATCGCGGGTTGTTTGTTCGTAGCACGAACGGTGGGCGCCAAATGTTGGAACTTGCTTTCCTGGGCAAGTTGATCCAATGGGGGAGTGGAAAGAGTGCAAGCAAAGTTCGACACGAGATGGCCAAAGCTCTGATCTAGCCTCTCAAGGGCACTATACGGGGGTATTTATAGGCACCCGAGTGACCACCATCCTTTGGCAAGGACGTTTATGCCCTCAAGCACCCAGACTATCCCTAGAATATTCCCGTAGGGGGGTTACAGACCGTCATTACAGAAAAGGCTATTACAGACGTGACCCGTAATATAGCGACCCATGTGGGGCCCGTTACGGTGGGCTTAATCCCACTTGGGCCTCCCGACACGATGAGGACGTGGGACTAGCAGACTTCGACGGTGTCTTCGTCTTGCGACGGGGAGGATGAAGGGGGACCTCACCGGTCTTCATCCACTCGACGCCTTCCGCTTGCTCAGGCATGCTTTGTGGATGTGGTCTTCGTCGGTGTAGCGAGGCAACGAAGGCATCGAGCGAAGGGTAGCGTGTTCACCTTTGCCCCAACAAGTACCATGTTTGAGCCACACTTCTAACTGCCATGACGAAGGACTTCGCCATGACCGTGGTATTGCCCCCATATGAGAATATGGTTGCTTCGTAGCTCATCAAAAATTGCTTCGGGTCTGAGTGCTTGTCATACATGGGGAGCTGAGGTGGCTTTTATGACGGTGGCGACGGGGTAGCCTGCAATTCTGCGGCCAAGGGAGAAGCATCATCAAAATCAAAATTGCCATGATGAAAGTCACCATACCACTCATCATCATTAATTGGGCTTTCCTGACGAAGCTCCCTGTGTTGGGGCCTTCGGTCTTGGTCATCCTGGGTAAGGTGACGCATTTCTTCAGCAGCTTCATCGATCTTTTTCTGAAGGTCGGTGAGCCAAAGCATATTTTCCCTTTTCCTTTGTACCTGTTGGTAGATAGCCTCCAAATCCCTGATCTCCTGATCTATCTCCAACTCCTGAGGTGTTGGGCTAGTAGCCTTCCTCATCTGGCTCCTAGCTTCTCGCAGTGTCTCCTTATTAGTGTCCAGTGGCTGCAAGGCAGCCCCTGGCACTGTTGTCTTCTTCGGTGGCATTACAAAAGTCAATGCTTGCCGAAGGTGGTCGATTGAGTTCATCGGAGGTAGGCGCCAATGTTGGTCCTTGTTCTCAAATGCTATACATCAAGAACAAAGAAAGACAATTGTTAACAATTAAAGACCTTCGTCCTTCGAAACATTATTTCCTTTAGGATATAATGATCTTCAGACGAAGGTTATGAAGGATGTACCTTCATCATCTCAATAAATAAACATAAGTAATAACACATGAAGTACAAAAGAGTATAAATAATGATTATATAACGACAGATTATTCATATTCTCATTCCATAAACATAAACAAACATCCATAATAGTTATATTACATTGGTACCTTCGGCTTGTCAGAAGGTGAAAATATGAGAATTGTGACGGAACCTCCCAAGTTATTAGGCCCACCTACAGTTGTTCTTGTCCTACGGACCTTGGACAATCATGTAGATGCACATAATTACTTGACAAGTTCGGTATCTGTAATCTCATTTCCTTGCCCAAGAGCTCTTCACCCATCACGCAGATATTACAACACATCGGAGGAACGAATAAGCGGAAGCAATTACAATAACTTAGTTTACATTTATTCAAATATAGAGAAAGAGTATTATAGTTATTACAGAACTAGGGTGTATGAGTGCATAAGTAGTATTATTACAAACTTAGGAGGCAAAAACCCTTCCCACATGACAGTATATTGTTTTCAAAAGGGAGGCCAACACCCTCCCGCAACCACTACACTGTTGAGGGTCGTCCTTGGGCACCACCTTTGAACAAAAATAGCATAAGTCTACTGTTTCCTCACCTACAACAACATGGGTTCGAAAACCCTGAGTACAGAGTGTACTTTCGCAAGTCTTACCCGTCAAAAGAAAAGACTCTCAAGGATATGCTGGCTTGAGGGAGTCAAGGTAAGGCTGATCAATTATCAAGACTCTGTTTGCAAAAATGCTTACTAATAGTGGATCCTTAAAAATCCAGTTTTATTAGCAAGTTAAGTCATTACCTGAATCTAGAGTTCTTTCTATCCTAGTTCAAGCACTTGGCCTATACTAGCCATCTTTTATCAACCTCTTCAGTTCACTGGAATGCTACATGTAGGGCAGTGACCAAATCTTCATGTCCGAGAAGTAACGGCGATCCGAATCGATTAATACCCAGCTGGGGATCTCCAATCACACGACATATGTAGCACTTAACCCTTGCATATGTCAACTCGCCACCGGGTTTCTTAAGACCAGACCGGGTTCACGCCAACCGAGAGTACAAATACACCACCGTTCAGCCCCTTGCCACGGAGGGTACACGCTACTCTCGCCATCTCTCCACTCCCATTGCGTGTTGGCCTTTCTGGTATTAGTCTGCCCGAGGCAAAGCTTACCCATGATGAGGCATGTGACCAGTTAAAAGGTGCTCAATCATCAAGCCTATATCGACACGGTCCTTAACCGACTCAAACGGAGACACTACACCGAGACTCTCTTCTCGTGCAAGTCACCCGTCTGGTCTCAGCTTTATCATTTAAACCCAAAGTTCGGTACCTGGCAGAGGTACATCTTTTCTGATGCTGAACCCATCGCGGCCATGATGGATCCACCATCAAGTTTTTCTTTTTGAAAACATCTGTTTCCCTTTGAAGCATCACCTTTGGTTTAAAACAAAACCTTTTTGTTTGCTAAAGAAAGACTAAGCATTAGAAAACCTTTTGATAAAACAGGTAATCAAGGAATGGTAAACAGTTCCAAGGAAGGAAATGCATCAATTGGTTTAGCACGCAACTCCTATCACCTAATGCATCATATCAAGTGATAAAACTTTGAACACAGCAAGGAGGTGGCAAACTTTACCCATGGTCTCTAAATACCATATTAGGCTTACCCAAAAAATTTTGTGATTTTTGGAGTTATTAAATAGTTTCTAAAATTCCAAAGGTATAGGTTTAACCTCTTTTAAATACTAAATAATTTCCTAGTTTAGGCAAAAAAAATCTTGGAACTATTTTTATTAAATACTAGAGAATTTTAGGAGTCCAACAAAATTGGTCTCATATTTTTATCATTTTTCTATGATTTCCTATGAATTTGTTAAGTCTGGCAGAAAAAGAAAAAGAGAAAGCATAAACAGTAATGGGCTGAAACTGGCCTGAGTCGGCCCAACAACGGGGAAACGCGCCCGCGCACGCGCCCGCATTGCCAAGTTTGCACTGAGGACCCTATCGATTTGAAAAACCCATAAGGAGTCCTTAGCACTATTTCTCTGTGTCACTGACATTCGCGGTTAGGCCCTTCCCTTTCTATTCCTTCGCAGGGTGAGGTCCCCGACCATGGACGGTGGAGCAGTGGCTCCGGCGAGCCTGTACCGGCCGGAAAACACAACGACCGGCGCTTAGGTATGGCTGACACCTAATTCAACCCCTAACAACCATTACCCCTCAATCAATTGCAAAGTTCCAACTCCTAATCTCTCTATCCACAGTGATAGTGCAAACTACGGATGAACCGAGGCGTTCCCGGTGATCCTACGTGTTCTAGCTCAATTGGTCGGGTCGAGAAGCATAAGGAGGACACAAGAATACTAAAACAAGAGCGAGGAGGGTGTGATCGGACCTGTGGAGAGCTGACCATGGCGAGCTCACACATGGCGGGGTTCCTGACTGATTTGGGGGAAATCCCAAATTGGGGGTTGTGAGGGACTATTGGAGGTGAGGGCTGGTTCACTGGGTGCACAATTACTTAACGGAGCAGGCTGGGGCACCAATTTATAGTTTCCAAGGGCGGTGGCTCCTAATTTTGGCATGGCGTGCTGGCGGCCGGAGAGAAAGAAGGTCACTGGTGGCTCAGTTGTGGCGTTCACCGGTGCAGCGGCTGTGAGATGGTAAGCCTAAGTGTGCCACGGTTACTACTGCGCAGTAAAGAGCCACAGCGTGGCATAATTGAGGTCGCCAGAGTTCCACGATGACACCGACGGTCTGACCATCGCACGGCTACAGGCGCGGTTGATAAGCTTCACCCCGTGACCAAATCCGCTCCCCCTTCGATCTTTTCACCCACCCGGTACTATCCTGCCCGAGTCCTGCATGAATCACGATGACCAGCGTCAACCGCGGCATAAGGTCACCGGCGGCGAGATACACTGAATCAGAAGATCTTTTCGCTTCTGTACCATCATGGTCTTCTTCAGTTGTTCTGACAGAGCATCTTCAGAGGTGTTTTTCTTCAATTTTATGTGACAAGTTACCAACCGGATTACATCAAAGTTATTAACCTATATACAGGCTTCAATTCGATCGTAGGGACTTCGGTCATCCGCTCACTCAATCAAGCACAAATCGGCTCAAAAACTCGTCAGAGTTCACTGTCAGCCATGTTTCAGTTTTCTGACTCGACTGACAGCCAGACTTCAAGCCCATTTATCTCCAAATTTTGTATGACACCAAAGTTTAATCACTTAAGCAAAGTTGTACTCCTGTCATAGCTCTTCAGACTTGATGTGTTGACCTAGGGCAAATTCCTTATGAATTGGGAGATATAGAGCTCCAAAGTTGACCTCAGTCAACTGAAATTCAGAACTTCATCACCTAGTATTCATGGGGTATTTTTGCACTTAAGTCCAAACCTCATCTTTTGACTTGGAAATCCTCAAAAGTGAAAAGCACTTGATTTGTAGTGTTCTATTACTTTGATATTTGCACTTTGGTCCAAAAGTACACAACATTTACAGTTACCCCCCTAGGGTTCCAATTTAGGGTTTTCCAGGGGTCTTTTTAGGGTTTTGAGTACTTTAGGGTTTTTGTGTCACTAAAGTCCATTAAAGGTGATATCTTAGGATCATTTATCATGACTTATGCGATTTTTACTCATTTGGGCTTCACTTACATATCTAAGCCCTAATTTAGGGTTAAGTACCCTACCTTAGGGTTAACCACATATCAGGTCACATCACTACAACTTGTTTGAAATTTTTGCCTAGTGAATGCACTCTAGGTGTAACAAACATATGAAATGTCAATGCTCATGATGTTATGCTCAAGTTTTAGTAATAGTAACACCAGGGGTGTTACAAGAATGATGCAAGAGTGATTACAATTCAGCGTGAACAGTACGGTGTTACTATTCATCTATTTATAGGCACGAGACACAGCTCAGACAAAATTACATTCATGTCCCTGACATTTACTGTTAACCATAAGGCAAGCTATCAAGGACTAAGTAGTCTTTTTCCCCTCTAGGTCGGTTTCGTCCCCCACCTTCGTCATCATATTGAGCCAAAGCTCCTTCAGCCCAGCTTTGGCGTTCATCCATGTCACCCTCAGGCTGTATCTTCATATCATGCATGCCTTCACCAGAAGAGGAAACCTTCATCCTAAGTTCTGAAGCCTCCTGTAATAGTCTATGTTACACAACATATGATGTCATGTTTTTGAGGACCTTCAGAAGAGGAAGGCCCCCAACAAATAATTTATCACAAGATCTATGCTTTACTTAGCTAAAGCACAACACCGAAGGCTAACAATACTTAGACGCGACAACCATGGATACCTATAACTTAAGGTGACGAATAGAAATACTTTAACTAGATTTTAGAACTACTAATCTAGAGTATCACGCATAGCACATCAACTAAATCAAGCATCACACCACTTAATCTAACAAGTAGAGCCTTATCAAACAACATAGAGTTTTGACAAGTCCATAATTTTAAATCTAAAGACCTAAAACACTAATGGATGATTGTCACAAAGTAGCTTTTGGATTTTAACTAAAGCGGACCAATCGATGTTGCTTACCTTCAACTGATTTGGACCATGATAAATAGCTATTCACGATTATTAATCTAGACGATTGATATTCATCTATGGGATTTAACCGATCACCCAATATAGAATATGACTACTAGAGCAAAGCATCGACTTCTTTAAACAACTATCATTTGACACAAGAAATTCTGAAAATGCCTACCAGTGACTGTAAAAAACTTTTCTGTTATGTAATCCTCCTCATTAGAATTCTCAAATGCCAAGTTGAATCTGTACCGCTTCAAGGTGTCCACTTTGCCATCACGGTTGTGATGACAACCACCATACATATCTATTTTGACATCCAAATTTTCAAGCATCTCGAGGGCTTGCAAACGAAAGTTCCATGCACAAGAGTTAGAAATAAAGGCTGTAGCAAGAGCTTCTTCAGTCTTTGGAGGCACAGGTGCCACAATATCATATTCAGCCCATGAAGAGTAGCCAACTAGGACGTCTGAAGAAAGGCTAGATGTCATCACAATCTTGTACCCTCTCCCTCGAGGCACAGCAATACTATTCTTTGAATAATATTGACATGATTCCATTGATCTGAGGATACCCTCTAGAGAAGAATCAGGTGCAATTCCAAAAGTAGAATCAGGTGTCTTACTGGCAGAAAAAACAAACTCACAACCTACGTAGCATTTAATCTAGTCCTTGGCTACACCATCGACAAGCACAGGATCCCTGTCAACGTCGCGGTCGTAGGGCACGGCATCCTCCCTCACCAACGGTCAAGAGTTGGAGCCAGGGCGTTGCTGAAACTTGTGCGGCCAGGCACCACCAGCGGCACCGCGGTCGATGCGGGAGCGCGCGATCTCGTCCGCGGTCGAGCTGGCGTTCACCTCCGCCTTCTCTAGCTGCCACAAAAAAATTGGGTGACGGAAATATCAGAGGAGATGGAGCAGAGGAGGTGAGCTCGCGATGCGTACAGGGATAAGGAAGAAGCTAAGCGGTGGAGACTGGGGAGATATTTCCCATTTTTTTAAAATTTCTTTTCTTCTTTCTTTTTTTTGCACACTGATCCATATATATTCGTGCTCTGAGATTTGAATCTAGTATCGAGATATAAATGAGGTTTAACTTGGTCAAACCAAAATGACATTGCCAACTACATAGGAGATTTCTTTTGATATAACTGAGACCCGATAAATTCATCTGCTACCCGAATGCTCAGAGTAGAGCAAGAAATAACGGGCCAGACCACGTCATTATCTTCGAACATGACTTCTCAGATAACACACGGGGTCGAGATTATTTTGAACTAAAAACTTTATTTGTTGAATTCTAAATGAATTTGTTTGAGGAAAAATTTACAAGGCTGAGTTTTAGCCAGATGTCGACGAATCAGACCAAACAATATCAGATTAGATATTTTAATAGACATTCGGTTTAGTTGAACCAAAACGAATTTCGCCGCTATTATGTGTTAAAGTCCGCACTCGTGGGTGAGCAGACGATAAACACTTGGGGTGTTACAGCCCTCCCCCCTTAAAAGAATATCCTCCTGAGATTTGGAGCGAAAGACTTTTAAGAGTAGAGAAGCATGTAACTCCTGTCCATATCAGCAATCACATAAGGCAGTTCCAAGCAAAGGCGAGTGTCTTAGGATGTTGTTTCCCTAGTGGATATAGCATGTATCACTTTAAGCCAACTAGAGAGGTCCATCAATAGAGACGATATCTGCGAGAAGAACACATAAGGTTCCATGTGTGCAGTTTTCTTTCTCTGACACAATGAGTCCATTGAGCAAATAGTGGATACGTGGAGGGTAATTATCCAAATCAAGTTTGATGCAACCTCTTGGGTAAAACACACATAAAGGGGTTTGTTGATAAACCAACATTGAAAATCCATGGCACACAGGATAAGTGTGGATGTCAAACAATATCAAGGTTACCGGTGGCTAGCCAGAAAATCCAAGTCCAATGATGATAATGGAGACTCAAAAAATCACCAGCGAAGGGATCTATAGATGTTGACTTCGCAATCAATCCACTTTTTCAAACACTAAACATGGAGCGACTTAATCACACATGTTAGAAAATCACATGTGAGGCGATCGAGACACGATTAGAACTATGGTCAGGCTATTACCAGTTAGCTAAGGATGGCAAAGTACCTCGGCCAACAATGTAGAGTTAAGACGCATATGCTCATAACCTTCACTTGATCTTGATAAGGGTTTCTTCAGGATAGACTGAACTAAAGTGAGTTTAGACAACTAAATAAAACGATCTCCAAACTCAACCTTTGTTCATTGGGCAGTTGCAAGTTAGTAAAACCAACTTGTTGAACTATTTTTGACATTAAGCCTTCTCATTACCCATCGGCAACCCAGGATTGAGAGTTCACATTTGTTAACAAGAGATCATGTATTTGGGTAGAAATCCATTTGGTCATGTTGTTCATCCGTTTATCCATGCGAGATGAATTATCCACTTGGTTAGGGAATACATGGATTAATTCAGAGAGCGTGAACAACTCCTGCATCTCAGCAGCAGGGAAAGTCAATCTCCATTTTGAAAACTAATCAGCTATCTTTCAACACTAAAAAGTGTAACACTATAAAAATCATCAACTAAAAATAATGCATTCAGTTATTATGGTAATTAGGGAAAATAAATTTTTTTCAAGTGCTTGTTATTTATTTGCATAATTTTTGATTTGCGCATGATTGATTATTGGATGTTTAATAGCATTTCTCTTATAGGAAAATCTTAGAAAAAAATAATAATATAATAATTATTAGTCTAAAAATAAATATTTTATTTATAAATAGTTTTGGTTTAATTATTATGAATTTTTGAGTTATTTAAAAATGCATTTTGAATTTAGAAAAAAACAAACCCTCCCCAACCCTAGGCCCACTAGGGGCCCAACTATCTAACCCTAGCGCGTGCCCCTGGCAGCCTCCAAGCCGCCGCCGCCAGCCCCTGTTCTCCCTCCCCTATTCTCTCTCCTCCCTCCCTCGCTTCTCTCTGTCCCGCGCAAGCCGCCAGGAAGCCACCGCAAGCTACGCCGACGAGCCCCTACCCAGCCACGCCCCTGCATCCCGCGGCCAAGCTGCCCTTCCCCGCACCAGGACACGATGCCCGCGCGCCAGGAATGGACGCGCCCCACGCCCTGCACCGAGCACCGCGCCCCACGCCAGGAACCACCACGCGTCGAGCCCAAGTCCGACCGAGCGCGCCCCAAGAACCAACGTCCGAGCCGACACCGCCATCCGTTCATCTCGCTCGTTAATGGAGCATGAACTGTTTCCGTTTCTTCCTCCCCCATTATTCTCTTTGGTAACCGACGCCATTGAAGGCCTCCATGAACCGCCGGCCATTGATCCCTTCCCCCGCCGACCTATCCTCCCCCTCCCTCTCCTCTATAAAACGATGTCGAGCTTCATCTCGCCTCTCTGCTCACTCACACAAACTCTTCTTCCTCGCTGCTCGCCGCACCACCGACCGTCACCATTGCCAGAGTACCATTCACCACTACCGCAGGAGCTCCCACCCCGGGCGACCGCCACCGGCTGACCCCTCTACTCGATGCCCCGAATGACCTCATCGCTGGCAAGGACCACTCGAAGCTTGCCATAGTGCCTCGATGACCCACCCTGATCACCCGTCGTGTTGCGCATAGAAAACAGAGAAGGTAGAAGATGACTCAATCACGATCTACCCCCTGCAGGCTACATTTAATTTCGTTGAGATCCCATCAGCAACTTCTCTATTTCAAAAATATGTATTTAAGCTCAGATGAAATGATGTTTGTGGTATTAGCATTGTAATTATTTGATAAGCAAATTTTAGTTTGTAATTCTATTATGTCTATATTTCCTTTTATGCAATTCAAATTAGGCTTGTTTGGGTTGAGTGTAGTTCTCCAAATAAAAGGTAGATGAAATTTTGATTAGCCAGAAATAAAATATAATTACCTTTGCTCTTAAGGCATGATTTAGAATCAAGGTCATATGTTCATGCGAAGTATATGCATATTGACCATTCGCTAAGAAATAGTAAAGTTTCTATTACAATTGAAATATTATATTTTGTGACCATATCCACCATAATCTAAATAGTAGAGTTAAATTAGTAGTTTAATTTAGTTCTCTTAATATTAAGGTTAGGTGACTTTTAAATAATATTGTAACGTCTACTATAATTTTCGTTTAGAAAAAAATAATAAAATATACCCCACGTACTATCCGGTAGAAATAATTGATTAGCTAAATAAACTAACTCCATAGAGTTTGGTTTAGCGCTATATCTATATTAATGAATTTATATAGTACACACTTCCATAGTCAAATTTGCCACATAGATCTCTCTAGTGAAATATGCAAACAAAATAAATAGTATGTTATGTCATAGCAAATGAGATGATCGTTGATGTGTTTTATTTTATATCATAGTTACAAATTAAGTTTTCTTTTTGGAATGTATTTCTTTTATATGTATAATTTGTAAAGCGTATGTTTCATTGTTTGTTGAATGGTGTATGTTTATTTATTGGTGTTTGTTTTCTCTTTGTATGGCAACGTACGACGTTATTAGAAGCTGATTGTGTGGTAGAGGATTCTAATTTGTTTGAGGACGAACCGCAAGACACTTTTGAGCAAGGCAAGTGGATTCTCCCTCTGCATATTCTATTTGTACCCAATTAATGCATATAATAATGTTTACTTTTTGATATACTGCATAATTTGATGGGATTTACCTAATTAAGGATTTCCTAGATTTACCAACTGTATTCCGTGATTACCCTAGGAAATTATTATGCTTTGCAAATTTGTGCTATCGCTCAACTTAATAATTTTGATGTCACTCATTATTTGATATTAATGTTCCAAAAATAAATTGGCTTTATGATATTAACCCGATGGTTAAACAAGATTATTTCATATTAATTGGAACATGGAGTGACCACCCAGGATAACAGTGCAACCATGAGTGCTATCATGGCTCTGGCTTTGGTAATTAGCTTTATATGCTTAGTACCTAGCAACCTTACCTGAAATATGGGCAAGAGGGGGAGCAGCAGTGGTGGCAGCTCACGTTAACATGGGGACGTATTCTTGGCTAAGGTACCTCACCCAGAGGGCCTCCACACCGACTTTGGAAACCTTAGCGGGTTGCTTTGTATTAAGTGTATTTTGTGAAAGTCTAATAATGGATCCCTAGCCATTCACCTTGGTAGTGTTTACGGGTCCGATCTACCCAGGCTAGATGGGATACATGGCTTGTGGGTAAAGTTGTACCACCTCTGCAGAGTGTAAAACTGATATATCAGCCGTGCTCCCGGTTATGAGCAGCCTGGACTCCTCACATGATAATTGAACTTGAAGATGGAAACAAATCAAGATCCGATGATCTGTCAATGGTTTGCTTAAGCAGTTTCACTTAAGTGTTTTTGATATACTCATATACCTTTGTTTAAACGGGATACTTGGGATACACACTTATTAGTAAGACATGTGTTGTTAATAAAATGGTGACCAACTAAAATGCTTATTGCTCAACCTTAGCCTCACCTTGTTAAACTTGCATTAATTTTCCCCCACTTGCTGAGCCCCGACTATAAGTGAGCTCACCCTTGCTAATATTTTGATCAGAGGGTGATGCTGGAGACTTTGATGGAGATTTTGACGATGAATTCTAAGTCTAACGATGCGCCGGTCATCTTCCTATGGGAGATTACCCATGTTATTTAATTCTGCCTTACTTTGATGTTGATACTTGTTAAGGATACAATGATTCAGATGATGTAATAAAGTACTCTACTCTCTTTACGCTTTATTGCATTTGATATATTACACTTGTGACGTCAACATATGTGTGGAAATGGATCTTGGAACACATATGCTATGCACTCGGTTCTGCCCCCTGGAACTGACAGAAGTGGTATCAAAGCTATGCTGACCCTATGTCGTTAGACTAGTTAGAAATGAAAAGCCTAGTTTGTTCAAAACTTGCTAATTTCATTCTTATAAAATTATTTTATCAGCCTTACCTCTTTAAAATTCAACTGAGTTGACATTTCTCTTGTAGATGGTTCGTACTCTCCAAACTACCCGGGTCAACACCAACTACGCCCCTCCGCCACGGCAAATTCCTGTCTACCCAGTGGTAGTAGAGGAAGTTCTGGTGGATCTCCCTCACATTCGAGTGGAGCATGGAGTCATCTGGGAGGACAGCTCGGAGGAACAGCTGCCGACGCCCACCCCGTTGGCAGAGTCATTGGCCTTCACAGCTAGGTCATCGACCTCGGCACCGCCTGCACCAGCCGTTCAAGCTCTAGCACCTGGAGGATGACGACGACGACGGAGATGACAAGGAACACGTCAACAAGGAGGCCAACTACGCCCAGTACGACTACTTCATGGGGTTTGGGTCTATTGTCGAACATTACACATCAATGTTAGAGACGGGGCACTTCCCCAACCTGCTACAAGACATGCTGCACGTGTTAGGAACCTACGTCCACCCCTTGTACGAGACAAGGCAAGTGAGCGAGCCTCCCCATGCTTGCTACTACATCACTCGCATCCACGTTAGGGTGATGGATGTAGGGGATAGGGGATTCAGGACTCTGTCAGCTCATGAGTCCCTGACACCGCTATCCACCTATGCTGCTTCGGTCAGCGATGCTGCCAGACGGACTCTATGGTCTCTTAGCCACACCTACCGACAGCAGCTACATGACACGAGGTTTAGGCATCTTCCTCTGCGTCTGAGTAGAGGAAGCCAGACCAGCATTGTTCCAGGTGAAGCTAGTGAGGATCGCCTCAACACCCTAGCTGGTGTAGTGGCTGGTCTCAACACCGACCTAGACAGTGCCACCCTGGATCTCTCTAGGGTGCACTTGGAGCTGGAGGATGCCCACACCAGGATTGCAGCCCTAGAAGCCCAACTTCAAGGACGGGATCCGCCTGAAGCTAAAGTCCCCGCCATGGCGTTGTCTCCTCCCCACAAGAGGCTTCGCTATGGGGAGCCCGGATCCATCACTAGGCTTCTTTGAATTTTTAAGTTATGAAGTAATAAGTTAGTTCTCGCGTCAGACGATGAGTACTCTCTTTAAGTTATCTTTATAATAATAACAACCATGTGATGGTGTTGGTTGATATGTTTGAGTTGGATTTTTGTTTGAGTGCAATGGTCTTATGGAATGATGGCCATAAGAGCATATAAAAAATAAACTTAAGCTAAACCCCTCTAAAATCTTTATTACTCCTCACTCCTCTAAGATTTCACTTTCTAACCAATCAGATGGTGAACGCTCGCCAAGGACCCAACAACAACAGGAACTAGCGTGGTCAACAGATACCACCACCACCACCGAACTCCAACATGCAACAGTTTATCTTTGCTCAGATGGAGCTTCTACAGGGACTCACTGCATCTATGTAGCAGCTTCCGCAGAATCAGCAGAATCAACAGCATCAGCAACAACAGTAGTATGCACCCCCGGCTAGAGATAAGCACCGGGACTTTATGAGCCATTACCCGCCAACTTTCTCTCATGCGGTTGATCCTTTAGATGCCGATGACTGGCTCAAGGTCATTGGAAAGAAGTTCGATATCACCCAGTGCAATGACCGGGAAAAGGTCTTATACGCCTCGGGAAGACTCGAGGGAGCCGCGTCCGACTGGTGGGATGCCTTCACAGCGGCACATCCCAATGCGGATACCATAACCTGGCAGGAGTTCCAAGTGAACTTCCGCGCTCATCATATTCCCTCGGGAATTATGAAACTAAAGAAGGAGTTCCTTTCCCTTACTCAAGGGAATATGACTGTCAGTAAGTATCGTGATCGCTTCACTTAGCTTTCACGCTACGCCCCTGAGGAAGTGGATACGGATGAGAAGCGCCAAGAGCGTTTCTTGGAAGGACTGATTGGACCACTGAGTTATCAACTTCAGAGTCATACCTTCCCCAATTTCCAGACACTGCTGAACAAGGCAATTGGCCTTGAAAGTAAAAGAATGGAACTGTCTGACCACAAAAGGAAATTCCAAGGTCAGTCCAGCAGGAACACCCGCCCAAACAACGCTCAAGGTTCGCAGTTCCGCTCTGGAAATCAGGGAGGAAATAATTATCTAGTACAACGCTCTGGACAGCAAGGCCAGAGAAATAATCAAAGTCAGAATCAGCAGAGGAACAACTCTCAGACCAAACAGAGGTCTGGTGGTAGTTCGCAGAATCGTTAAGGTGGCGTCGTGAACACGCAAGCCAGAAGCAACAACACACCAATCCAACCCAATGGTTGTTTCAAGTGCGGTGAGCTTGGCCATTATGCTATCAACTGCCCAAGGCACAACCAGCAGACACTCGGAAGAGCAACAATCAGAAGAATGATTAGAACACCCCCGCTTGTGGATCTGCTCAGAACAAAGCTCCGCAGAACCAGAATAGAGGAACGGTCAATCACGTCACAGCGGAATCAGTGACTGAGGATGCCGACGTGGTGTATGGTATGTTTCTTATCAACTCCATACCTGCATCAGTTTTATTTGACTCTGGAGCATCACATTCATTTATAACTGAGTCATTCATGGAAAAACATAACATACCAAAGTATCCTCTTAAGAAGATGTTACACATTAGTTCACCGGGAGGTGACATGAAGGCCACACACTCATGCCTCCATGTTAGTCTCAAGATTCAAGGAATAGATTTTTCAGTCAACCTAGTGGTCTTAGGATCCAACGGTATTGATGTGATTCTTGGATGCGACTGGTTGAAAAGTTGTAATGGAGTGATACAATGTGCCAACGGAACAATTATGTTGACAAGTCCTCAAGGTGAAAGAATCCAAGTTAGCGCAGACATGTCAACAAATGCAAAAGGAAAGACAGTGGTGAATCATTTGGAAGAAAAGCCCCTAGAAAATATCAAGGTAGTGTGTGAATACCCAGATGTATTTTCGGAGGAATTACCAGGTATGCCACCTGACCGTGATATAGAGTTTTCTATTGAATTATTACCCGGAACTGCACCTATCTCAAAAAGACCTTATAGAATGGATGTCAAAGATTTAGTTGAACTGAAGAAACAAATAGAAGAATTACTAGAAAAAGGTTTCATTCACCCAAGTTCATCCCCTTGGGGAGCCCCAGTTCTATTTGTGAGCAAGAAAGATGGTTCGAGGAGAATGTGTGTTGATTATAGAAGTTTGAATGAAGTAACCATCAAGAATAAATATCCATTACCTCGGATTGAAGATTTATTTGATCAGATGAAGGGAGCTATAATATTCTTGAAGATAGATCTAAGGTCGGGATATCATCAGTTAAAAATTCGAGCAGAAGATGTACCCAAGATAGCCTTCACTACGAGATACAGATTATATGAGTTTTTGGTCATGTCGTTCGGACTGACTAATGCACCGACATACTTTATGAACTTGATGAATAAAGTATTCATGGAATATCTGGATCAGTTTGTGGTCGTATTCATTAACGACATACTGATATACTCTCCGAATGAAGAAACACATGAAGATCATCTAAGGCTAGTCCTACAAAAGCTTCATGACAACCAACTATATGCAAAGTTCTTGAAGTGTGATTTTTTGCTGAAGGAAGTTGCTTTCCTAGGACATATTGTTACTGATGGAGGAATTAAAGTAGACCCAGGAAATATAAGTGAAATACTGAATTGGAAACAGCCAAAGGATGCATCAGATCAGAAGTTTTCTTGGATTGGCAGGATACTACAAAAGATTTATTGAAGGTTTTTCCAAGTTAGTGAAACCTCTTACCTCACTACTGGAGAAAGGTAAAGAGTTCAAGTGGGATGAAGCATGCCAGAATTGTTTTGAGGAACTCAAGAAAAAGTAAACCACCGCACCAATATTGGTAATGCCAGACATTCACAAGGGATTTGATGTGTATTGCGATGCATCACATCTTGGACTCGGATGTGTGCTAATGCAAGAAGGAAAAGTAATAGCTTATGCCTCAAGGCAGTTGAGGAAGCATGAGAAGAATTATCCTAGCACTATTTGGAACTAGCTGTTGTAGTGCATGCTTTGAAGATTTGGAGGCACTATATGATTGGAAATAAGTGCAAAATCTTCACGGATCACAAAATCTTGAAATACATATTCACTCAGAAAGAACTCAATCTAAGACAGAGAAGATGGCTTGAGTTGATCAAGGACTATGATTTGGAAATACAATATCACCCAGGAAAAGCAAATGTAGTGGCTGATGCTTTAAGCCGTAAGGGTCAAGTGAACAACATCACTACTCATTTAATGTCACAGGAATTGTGCTGGGAAATGGAACAACTCAACCTTGGAATGCTCAATATTATAGAAGCAACGGTTATGGAAGTTGAATCTACTTTGGAAGAAGAGATTCGTAAAGGACAAGAATCTAATGAGAAAATCAAAGAAATTAAAACTTTGATTGGTTTGGGTAAAGCCCCAGATTTCACGGAAGATGAACAAGGCACAGTATGGTTTAAGAAGAGAATCTGTGTACCCGAAATCGAACACCTTCACCAACTTATTTTAAGAGAAGCAAATGATTCAGCTTACTCCATTCACCCTGGAAGTGCAAAGATGTACCAGGATCTAAAGGAAAAGTATTGGTGGTACGGTTTGAAAAGAGATGTTGCTACTCATGTTGCATTGTGTGACGTGTGTCAGCGAGTTAAAGCTGAACACCAAAGACTAGCAGGATTGCTACAACCTCTCAAGGTACCGGAATGGAAATGGGAAGAAATCGGTATGGATTTCATAGTTGGATTACCCCGTACTCGGGATAGCTATGATTCAATATGGGTCATAGTAGACAGGTTGACTAAAGTGGCACACTTTATACCTGTGAAGAAAACTTACTGAGGAGCCCAGTTAACAGAGTTATACATATCGAGGATTGTTTGTCTGCATGGAGTACCGAAGAAGATCGTATCAGATCGAGGAACCCAGTTTACCTCGCGCTTTTGGAAAAGACTACATGAGTCCATGGATACCAAGCTAAACTTTAGTTCAGCTTATCATCCGCACACGGATGGGCAAACGGAAAGAACAAACCAAGTGTTGGAAGATATGCTAAGAGCTTGCGCTCTAAAGCATGGTAGAAGCTGGGATAAAATTTTGCCTTATGCAGAATTCTCGTATAACAATAGTTATCAAGCAAGTCTAAAAATGGCACCATTTGAAGCACTTTACGGACGAAAGTGTAGAACACCGCTTTATTGGAATCAGACCGGAGAAAGTCAAGTATTTGGTCCAGAAATTCTCCAAGAAACGGAAAAGCAAGTGCAGATTATCAGAGAGAATTTGAAGACAGCACAGTCAAGACAGAAAAGCTATGCTGATAATAGAAGAAGAGAGTTGATATTTGAAGTAGGAGACTTCATATACCTTAAAGTTTCACCGATGAGAGGAATGAAAAGATTTAAGGTTAAAGGAAAATTATCACCTCGCTATATTGGCCCATTCAAGATATTGGAAAGAAAAGGTGAAGTAGCGTACCAATTAGAGCTACCCGATAGTTTATCGGATGTGCATGACGTATTTCAGGTGTCACAACTTAAGAAGTGCTTAAGAGTACCGGAGGAACAGTTACCCATGGAAGAACTGAATGTTAATGAAGATTTGACTTATTCGGAGTACCCTGTCAGAATTCTGGAAAC
This sequence comes from Zea luxurians, assembly GCA_029449295.1. Lineage (NCBI taxonomy): Eukaryota > Viridiplantae > Streptophyta > Magnoliopsida > Poales > Poaceae > Zea > Zea luxurians. The sequence goes on from JAOPSE010000003.1 coordinate 199,829,087, forward strand.
ATCTCGCAGAATCACACGGAGTGAAGTCATTAACATGTGCAAAGTTCAGTAGAGTCATCATTCGGAAGATGAGGCCACTTGGGAAAGAGAAGATGAACTCAGAGTAGAATTCCCCTAGTTATTCTCGGAAGTTTCTTAATCTCGAGGACGAGATTCTTTTAAGAGGGGTAGGTTTGTAACACTATAAAAACCATCAACTAAAAATAATGCATTTAGTTATTATAGTAATTAGGGAAAATAATTTTTTTCAAGTGCTTGTTATTTATTTGCATAATTTTTGATTTGCGCATGATTGATTATTGGATGTTTAATAGCATTTCTTCTTATAGGAAAATCCTAGAAAAAATAATAACATAATAATTATTAGTCTAAAAATAAATATTTTATTTATAAATAGTTTTGGTTTAATTATTATGAATTTTTGAGTTATTTAAAAATGCATTTCAAATTTAGAAAAAAACAAACCCTCCCCAACCCTAGGCCCACTAGGGGCCCAACTATCTAACCCAGCATGCGCCCCTGGCTGGCTCCAAGCCGCCACCGCAGCCCCCTGTTCTCCCTCCCCTATTCTCTATCCTCCCTCCCTCGCTTCTCTCTGTCCCGCGCAAGCCGCCAGGAAGCCACCATAGGCCGCACCGACGAGCCCTTGCCCTGCCGCGCCCCTGCATCCCACGGCCGAGCCATCCTTCCCGGCACCAGGACGCAACGCCCGCGCGCTATGAAGGGACGCGCCACACGCCCTGCACCGAGCACCATGCCCGACGCCAGGAACCACCACGCGCCAAGCCCAAGTCCGACCGAGCGCGCCCCAATACCCGACGTATGAGCCGACACCGCCGTCCGTTCGTCTCGCCCGTTAATGGAGCATGAACTGTTTCTGTTTCTTCCTCCCCCATTATTCTCTTTGGTAACCGACGCCATTGAAGGCCTCCATGAACCACCGGCCATTGATCCCTTCCCCCGCCGACCTCTCCTCTCCCTCCCTCTCCTCTATAAAGCGACGTCGAGCTTCATCTCGCCTCTCTGGTCACTCACACAAACTCTTCTTCCTCGCTGCTCGCTGCACCACCGACTGTCGCCATTGCCGGAGTACCATTCACCACTACCGCAGGAGCTCCGACCCCAGGCGACCGCCATCGGTCGACCCCTCTGCTCGATGCCCCGAACGACCTTGTCGCTGGCAAGGACCACTCGAAGCTTGCCATAGTGCCTCGACGACCCACCCTGATCACCCGTCGTGCTGCGCATATAAAACAGAGAAGGTAGAAGATGACTCAATCACGATCTACCCCCTACAGGCTACATTTAATTTCGTTGAGATCGCTGCAACAACTTCTCTATTTCAAAAATATGTATTTAAGCTCAGATGAAATGATGTTTGTGGTATTAGCATTGTAATTATTTGATAAGCAAATTTTAGTTTGTAATTATATTATGTCTATATTTCCTTTTATGCAATTCAAATTAGGCTTGTTTGGGTTGAGCGTAGTTCTCCAAATAAAAGGTAGATCAAATTTTGATTAGCCAGAAATAAAATATAATTACCTTTGCTCTTAAGGCGTGATTTAGAATCAAGGGTCATATGTTCATGCGCAGTATATGCATATTGACCATTCGCTAAGAAATAGTAAAGTTTCTATTACAATTGAAATAATATATTTTGTGACCATATCCACCATAATCTAAATAGTAGAGTTAAATTAGTAGTTTAATTTAGTTCTCTTAATATTAAGGTTAGGTGACTTTTAAATAATATTGTAATGTCTACTATAATTTTCATTTAGAAAAAAAATAATAAAATATACCCCACGTACTATCCGGTAGAAATAATTGATTAGCTAAATAAACTAACTCCATAGAGTTTGGTTTAGCGCTATATCTATATTAATGAATTTATATAGTACACACTTCCATAGTCAAATTTGCCACATAGATCTCTCTAGTGAAATATGCAAACAAAATAAATAGTATGTTATGTCATAGCAAATGAGATGATCGTTGATATGTCATAGCAAATGAGATGATAGTTGATATGCAAACAAAATAAATAGTATGTTACAAATTAAGTTTTCTTTTTGGAATGTTTTTCTTTTACAAGTTGTCGGCGTTTCGGACCCGGGGGTCCCTGGACCGACGAGTGAGATTGTCGCTGCGTGCCCCACCCAGATGGGTTGGCGTGGGATGGAACACAAGAGGTGGGACAAGCCTTGTATTATCCTGCACCAGGGGTGCCGCTCGTAGTAGGGGTTACAAGCACGTCGCGAGAGGGAGAGAGAGAGAGGGAGCCTGTTCGTTCGCTCCTTCCCCCACGCAAACCCCCTCCAGGATGGCCCTGGACCTCCCTTTTATAGACGCAAGGAGAGGATCCAGACATCCAATGGGGGGTGCAGCTATGCGCTAACGTGTCCGGTAGAGAGATGCCTAAGCCTTGTGTACATGCCAACGTGGCTGTCGGGGGAGAGCTTGAGCCCTGTACACGTGATAGCGTGGCCGTCGGAGAAGCGCCTGAGCCCTGTAGAAGCAGAGCTGGCAGCGCGGCAAGGATCCTACTGACGTCTCCTTGCTGCCGTAAGGGGCTGAGAGCCACCAGCGTCATGGTTGCACGCGGGGCACCATCATTACCCGTCGCCGGGGCAAGCCAGATGGGACGCCGGTCTTGTTCCTTGTAGCCTGAGCTGGCTAGGGATAGGGTAATGATGTATCCCCTGTTGACGCGGTCGGTCCGAGCCCAAGGTCGGGCGAGGTGGAGACTTCTCTTGAGGCCGAGGCCGGGGTCGGGCGAGGACATGATTCCTCCTGAGGCTGAGGTCGAAGCTGAGTCCGGGGGTCGGGCGAGGCGGAGACCTCCTCCCGAGGCCGGAGCTTGAGGTCGGGCGAGGCGGAGCTTCCTATTGCGCCCGAGACCGAACTCGGTGGTTGATTGTGACTTGTTGTCAGCTTCGTCTGGGTGGTTGGCACGGCAGTCGGAGCGGGGCGGGCGGCGCTGTTTTCCCGTCATATCGGACAGAAAAAGAGAGGGGCGAAGTGACTGCAGTCACTTCGGCCTGGCCTGACTGAGGCGCGTGTGTCAGGATATGGCGTTAGGCGTCCCCTGCATTGAATGCGCCTGCGAAGCGGTCGGTTGGTGAGGCAGTCCGAGCCGGGCTTCAGGAGAGCCGAGGAGGCGCCCGCTGCCTGGGGAGGCCCTCGGGCGAGGCGTGAACTCATCTGGGACTACTACTCCAGCCTGAGGCTGGGCTCGGGTGAGGTCGCGTCCCTTGGGTAGACGAAGCCTTGACTTGAACCGCGCCCGTCAGTTGGTCAGAGGGTGTTTACCAGTTGTGATTAGGAGCGTTGGGGGTAACCCTAATTATGGTACCTGACAGTAGCCCCCGAGCCTCGAAGGGAGTGTTGGTACTCGCTTGGAGGCTTTTGCCGCATTTTCGGTGAGGGGACCGACCTTTCTCGGTTTTTGCTTTGTTCTGGTGGGTGCGCGCGAGCGCACCCGCCGGGTGTAGCCCCCGAGGCCTCGGAGGAGTGGTTTGACTCCTCTGAGGTCTGAATGCTCTTCGTGGTGCCTCGGCCGGTCTGATCATTCCCTCATGCGGCCTGGCCGTAGCCCGGGTGCATGGTCAGGTTCCATGTTATCAAGCTGTTTTGTTGACGCTGTCAACGGTTTGGCCGTAGCCGGGTGCGAGAGCAGCCCTCGAGCCTCTGCACGGAGCGAGAGGACGATCAAGGACTTTCCCAACTTTTATCATACGCCCCTGCGTCGCCTTTCCGCAAGGAGGGGGGGGGGGAAAGCGCCATGTTGCCCTCGGAGGGCGCCGAACATGGTGTTTCCAGTGAGCTGCTAACGGGTGATCCGAGTGGACGCCCGTGCCCCGTTTGTTAGGGGTCGGCTGGTGGCCCAGAGGCGCGCTCCAAAAGTACCTGCGGGTGATTCGCCGAACCCAGACCCCTTCGACAGGGTCCGAGGGCTCGATGCCTCCCTCCAGTGGGATTCCGTTACAAATCGTTCCCGCCGGTCTCGAAAATGTCCTAGGGTACCTCGGGAGCGTAGCTCGAGCCTCGGCCATGTATCGGACGTACCCAGAGTCATCCCTCACTCTGCATGCTCTAGGGCGACTGTCGAACCCTTCCGAGGGGCTAGCCTTCGAACCCCTGATCAGTAATGGGCGTGGAGCCCGAGCGCTCTGGGCGGCTGTCGAACCCTTCCGAGGGGCTAGCCTTCGAACCCCTGATCAGTAATGGGCTTGAAGCCCGAGTGCTCTGGGGCGGCTGCTGAAACCCTTCCGAGGGGCCAGCCTTCGAACCCCTGATCAGTAGGAGGGCTCAGGGCCCGTTTCCTTTGCTGAGAAGGATCCTTTCCACAATGTCCCCTTTCCCGGTCCCTGTAGCAAGAGAGAGAGAGAGGAGGAGGAGGGGAAGGATACGAATTTAAATAAGGTGGCGCACCTTTTCTGACGCGGTCATCAGGGCGGAGGCGAAACGATGCCCGCCTCGCCTGCCAGAGGTGTCGCTTGCTCTGCCGGGGAGTTAATGTGACGGGACGGGCGATCAGCGTGGCGCCCGTTGCGCGTGCAAGCCGTTCGAGGAACGGGACACGAGTGCGTCGTCTTCATGCCGTGGGAGAGGGCTCTCCCGTCGCTTTAGGAGGGGACGCGAGCCTGCAGGCGATTTGGCCGCTGCTTCCGCTCGTCTGCTGCTGCCATTACTGCCCGCCCACTTTTGGCCATGCCAACCGTCGTGCCTATCCCCGCGGCTAACTGTCCCATGGCTGTCGCCTTCAATTGGCACTATTGGGTCATGCGCGGGGTCGCCTCGAGTCGAGGTACTGGTTCTGCAGCCGAGGAGGCGTGGCATTGGCGCAGGTGGCGGTGTAGTTTCTTGCACGTCGTAACCAGCGCGCCGGTTACATGACATGCGGGCCCGCTTCCTTTGCGCTGGTCCACTGGATGTGGTCGGAGTAGAAAGGGCGCACAGTCGCGGTGCGGTTGGCTGCCTGTCGTGTGGCAGTCCACCCTTCCGGCCACCGGTTTCTGCGAGGATGGGAGAACGCCTGTAACCGCGGGGCGGTTGCATGCCTCGCGTGCGGCGGTTTGCCTTCTTCGCGCTTCGGATCAGCTTGTATGACATGTGGGACCTAGCCCCCATGTCGTACGGGGAGAACCCTAGAGTATGTCAGTGGAGACTTTGCCCATGACGCTAAGGGGTGCAAGTGAGGAGGTCTGCCTATAAAAGGGGATCGATCCCCCGGGCAGTGGCCATGCCTTCGTTCTCCCCTCATGCATTGCACCCTTCCACCTTTCGAGCCCTCGGATGGGGTGCACCAGCGTCGCCTTCTTCTTACTGTCGTTGGAGGAGCGCGGCCTCGTGGAGATCGGCGCCCTTCAGCCATCGCTCGGCTTCAAGGATTTTCAGTCGTGCAGCCCGGCTGCATTCCCTCACCAATGGTCAGTTTGGTGGGGAGAAGCAAGCCGGGCTGTGGCCTCTGCCCTACCCTCAGCTTCAAGGATCTTCGTCATCCGGGCTGTGGCGGAGGGCGAGCTGAGCTAGGGTCTGCCTCTGCGTAAGCAGCGGCCCGCTCTTACCCTCAATGATATGGGGAGAAGGGCGTTCGCCACCTGTGGCGCTGGCAGCTGCCGCGCGTCTGGCTCCCTGGCGCGAGCGGCCCTGGCGCTACTTCCGGTGTCGCCCCCCACCGCTGATCCTTGCTGTGCCACCGGCTGTTGGGGGGTCGCCCAACACATCGTACGCCACGAGGGCAGCGTTCGTGTTCTAGGACGGCCCCGTTCTTGTTCTTGTGACAAGGACGGGAGTAAGGACCTACCGGTGCGCTTTGGGGCGGACGCCGTACGCCGGTGGGGTGTTGGTGGGCAGGTGGCCGTCGGTGCTGAGGTGGTGACAGCCGGAGGAGGTTGTCTCTGCCGACGAGACCGCCAGCGCCGCCTGCACCCCGGAGCTCCGTCTCTTTGGCTTTAATGGCTAGTTCTTGTCCTACGTGGGCGAGGGCCTCTCCGCTGCAGCGTTTGCCCTGAAGTCATTGCTGCAGCTGTCTAGCCGCCCGAGATGGAGGTCGTTGTCGCTGCTGCTGGTGCGGCTGCTGGCGAGCCACCCGGAGTTTGTTATCCCGCAGGCCTTCCGGTGTGGAGGTTGTTCGTACCCGCGGGAGCGGAACCGGAGTCCCGTTTGTAAGGGGATATACTGGGTTTTTGCTGGAGCAAAATGTAACCGCTTCAAGTACTTAGACATTTGTCGTAGGTCGGGAGAACCGCCGAGGGTTCTTCAGATGTCTAAGTCTATATAGCATAGTTACCCCAAGTATATGTGTTTGTTCTTCGTGGCTGTCGAGGCCTGAACATTTTGGTATTCGAGTATAAAGCTGCGTTTCTTCCTCATTTCGAGCACTGGAACTTGCCTGTTGGCTAGCCGAACCACTTAACCAAGCGTGAGTTGCCTTTCGCGGAAGGTGATGAGTGAGGTATCCGTATCCCGGAGGCGTAGGAGTACCTCGGCTCGGTCGGCCTTGCCACTCTAGGCCTCTCTTGCTCAGTTTTTAGGACCCTCGGCTGCTCTGCGATGAGCCAGAGCTTGAGGCAGCGGTGTTGGCGCGGACAGAGACGGAGTCGGCCCGAAAAGAGACTTCGTCGGCCCGGGAGCTGGCGGCTTCCCAGGCCGACGAAGATGTGGCAGCAGCAGCTGAAGCTTGGCCAAGACATTCGCTGGCGCGGTGCTGGCGTCCTCCCTTGGGTGGAGGTCCCTTCGCCCGGGTCACCGTCCGAGGCCGGGCCAGCTTCCGCCGAGGGTGGAAACAACACCAAGGGTGCTGCTGCTCCCCCTGCCGATGCCTGAACCTGAAGGAACAGTTTGTCTGTAGCATGCACATGTTTTTCACGGCCGCCGAGGCCTAAACACTTTCATCGTCGTATCAAAAAGTTGCATTTTCTTTCCTCTTGTTTTGTGCACCACGACTTGTCTGTCAGTAGCAGAATCATTTATCCAAGCAAGAGTTACTTCCCGCAGAAGGTGATGAGTGATGTATCCGTATCCCGGAGGCGTAGGAGTTCCTCGGCTCGATCGGCCTTGCCGCTTACGTGCACTCTCATTTGGTCGTAGGATTCCGTTATTGATACAGTCGAGAAGGCACGAAAGTCGTTTTCTACCCGAGTGTTTGGACTTGTTCGGTAGCAAGATCGCTTATCCGAGCGTGAGTTACTTCTCGCGGAAGGTGATGAGTGAGGTATCCGTATCCCGGAGGCATAGGAGTTCCTCGGCTCGGTCGGCCTTACCGCTTACGTGTACTCTCGTCGTTTTCAGGATCCCGCTATCGATACGGAAGTCGAAAGCACGAAGGTCATTTTGGTAGAAAATTTTTTTCGAGGAAAATTTTGACGCAGAGGAGGTTCCCCCCTTCTAGCCCCCGAGGGAGGGTTAG